>OX465187.1:23563736-24987171 GCA_949987655.1 Polymixis flavicincta | reverse complement strand
AACCTAACCTAACCTAACCTAACCTAACCTAACCTAACCTAACCTAACCTAACCTAACCTAACCTAACCTAACCTAACCTAACCTAACCTAACCTAACCTAACCTAACCTAACCTAACCTAACCTAACCTAACCTAACCTAACCTAACCTAACCTAACCTAACCTAACCTAACCTAACCTAACCTAACCTAACCTAACCTAACCTAACCTAACCTAACCTAACCTAACCTAACCTAACCTAACCTAACCTAACCTAACCTAACCTAACCTAACCTAACCTAACCTAACCTAACCTAACCTAACCTAACCTAACCTAACCTAACCTAACCTAACCTAACCTAACCTAACCTAACCTAACCTAACCTAACCTAACCTAACCTAACCTAACCTAACCTAACCTAACCTAACCTAACCTAACCTAACCTAACCTAACCTAACCTAACCTAACCTAACCTAACCTAACCTAACCTAACCTAACCTAACCTAACCTAACCTAACCTAACCTAACCTAACCTAACCTAACCTAACCTAACCTAACCTAACCTAACCTAACCTAACCTAACCTAACCTAACCTAACCTAACCTAACCTAACCTAACCTAACCTAACCTAACCTAACCTAACCTAACCTAACCTAACCTAACCTAACCTAACCTAACCTAACCTAACCTAACCTAACCTAACCTAACCTAACCTAACCTAACCTAACCTAACCTAACCTAACCTAACCTAACCTAACCTAACCTAACCTAACCTAACCTAACCTAACCTAACCTAACCTAACCTAACCTAACCTAACCTAACCTAACCTAACCTAACCTAACCTAACCTAACCTAACCTAACCTAACCTAACCTAACCTAACCTAACCTAACCTAACCTAACCTAACCTAACCTAACCTAACCTAACCTAACCTAACCTAACCTAACCTAACCTAACCTAACCTAACCTAACCTAACCTAACCTAACCTAACCTAACCTAACCTAACCTAACCTAACCTAACCTAACCTAACCTAACCTAACCTAACCTAACCTAACCTAACCTAACCTAACCTAACCTAACCTAACCTAACCTAACCTAACCTAACCTAACCTAACCTAACCTAACCTAACCTAACCTAACCTAACCTAACCTAACCTAACTAACCTAACCTAACCTAACCTAACCTAACCTAACCTAACCTAACCTAACCTAACCTAACCTAACCTAACCTAACCTAACCTAACCTAACCTAACCTAACCTAACCTAACCTAACCTAACCTAACCTAACCTAACCTAACCTAACCTAACCTAACCTAACCTAACCTAACCTAACCTAACCTAACCTAACCTAACCTAACCTAACCTAACCTAACCTAACCTAACCTAACCTAACCTAACCTAACCTAACCTAACCTAACCTAACCTAACCTAACCTAACCTAACCTAACCTAACCTAACCTAACCTAACCTAACCTAACCTAACCTAACCTAACCTAACCTAACCTAACCTAACCTAACCTAACCTAACCTAACCTAACCTAACCTAACCTAACCTAACCTAACCTAACCTAACCTAACCTAACCTAACCTAACCTAACCTAACCTAACCTAACCTAACCTAACCTAACCTAACCTAACCTAACCTAACCTAACCTAACCTAACCTAACCTAACCTAACCTAACCTAACCTAACCTAACCTAACCTAACCTAACCTAACCTAACCTAACCTAACCTAACCTAACCTAACCTAACCTAACCTAACCTAACCTAACCTAACCTAACCTAACCTAACCTAACCTAACCTAACCTAACCTAACCTAACCTAACCTAACCTAACCTAACCTAACCTAACCTAACCTAACCTAACCTAACCTAACCTAACCTAACCTAACCTAACCTAACCTAACCTAACCTAACCTAACCTAACCTAACCTAACCTAACCTAACCTAACCTAACCTAACCTAACCTAACCTAACCTAACCTAACCTAACCTAACCTAACCTAACCTAACCTAACCTAACCTAACCTAACCTAACCTAACCTAACCTAACCTAACCTAACCTAACCTAACCTAACCTAACCTAACCTAACCTAACCTAACCTAACCTAACCTAACCTAACCTAACCTAACCTAACCTAACCTAACCTAACCTAACCTAACCTAACCTAACCTAACCTAACCTAACCTAACCTAACCTAACCTAACCTAACCTAACCTAACCTAACCTAACCTAACCTAACCTAACCTAACCTAACCTAACCTAACCTAACCTAACCTAACCTAACCTAACCTAACCTAACCTAACCTAACCTAACCTAACCTAACCTAACCTAACCTAACCTAACCTAACCTAACCTAACCTAACCTAACCTAACCTAACCTAACCTAACCTAACCTAACCTAACCTAACCTAACCTAACCTAACCTAACCTAACCTAACCTAACCTAACCTAACCTAACCTAACCTAACCTAACCTAACCTAACCTAACCTAACCTAACCTAACCTAACCTAACCTAACCTAACCTAACCTAACCTAACCTAACCTAACCTAACCTAACCTAACCTAACCTAACCTAACCTAACCTAACCTAACCTAACCTAACCTAACCTAACCTAACCTAACCTAACCTAACCTAACCTAACCTAACCTAACCTAACCTAACCTAACCTAACCTAACCTAACCTAACCTAACCTAACCTAACCTAACCTAACCTAACCTAACCTAACCTAACCTAACCTAACCTAACCTAACCTAACCTAACCTAACCTAACCTAACCTAACCTAACCTAACCTAACCTAACCTAACCTAACCTAACCTAACCTAACCTAACCTAACCTAACCTAACCTAACCTAACCTAACCTAACCTAACCTAACCTAACCTAACCTAACCTAACCTAACCTAACCTAACCTAACCTAACCTAACCTAACCTAACCTAACCTAACCTAACCTAACCTAACCTAACCTAACCTAACCTAACCTAACCTAACCTAACCTAACCTAACCTAACCTAACCTAACCTAACCTAACCTAACCTAACCTAACCTAACCTAACCTAACCTAACCTAACCTAACCTAACCTAACCTAACCTAACCTAACCTAACCTAACCTAACCTAACCTAACCTAACCTAACCTAACCTAACCTAACCTAACCTAACCTAACCTAACCTAACCTAACCTAACCTAACCTAACCTAACCTAACCTAACCTAACCTAACCTAACCTAACCTAACCTAACCTAACCTAACCTAACCTAACCTAACCTAACCTAACCTAACCTAACCTAACCTAACCTAACCTAACCTAACCTAACCTAACCTAACCTAACCTAACCTAACCTAACCTAACCTAACCTAACCTAACCTAACCTAACCTAACCTAACCTAACCTAACCTAACCTAACCTAACCTAACCTAACCTAACCTAACCTAACCTAACCTAACCTAACCTAACCTAACCTAACCTAACCTAACCTAACCTAACCTAACCTAACCTAACCTAACCTAACCTAACCTAACCTAACCTAACCTAACCTAACCTAACCTAACCTAACCTAACCTAACCTAACCTAACCTAACCTAACCTAACCTAACCTAACCTAACCTAACCTAACCTAACCTAACCTAACCTAACCTAACCTAACCTAACCTAACCTAACCTAACCTAACCTAACCTAACCTAACCTAACCTAACCTAACCTAACCTAACCTAACCTAACCTAACCTAACCTAACCTAACCTAACCTAACCTAACCTAACCTAACCTAACCTAACCTAACCTAACCTAACCTAACCTAACCTAACCTAACCTAACCTAACCTAACCTAACCTAACCTAACCTAACCTAACCTAACCTAACCTAACCTAACCTAACCTAACCTAACCTAACCTAACCTAACCTAACCTAACCTAACCTAACCTAACCTAACCTAACCTAACCTAACCTAACCTAACCTAACCTAACCTAACCTAACCTAACCTAACCTAACCTAACCTAACCTAACCTAACCTAACCTAACCTAACCTAACCTAACCTAACCTAACCTAACCTAACCTAACCTAACCTAACCTAACCTAACCTAACCTAACCTAACCTAACCTAACCTAACCTAACCTAACCTAACCTAACCTAACCTAACCTAACCTAACCTAACCTAACCTAACCTAACCTAACCTAACCTAACCTAACCTAACCTAACCTAACCTAACCTAACCTAACCTAACCTAACCTAACCTAACCTAACCTAACCTAACCTAACCTAACCTAACCTAACCTAACCTAACCTAACCTAACCTAACCTAACCTAACCTAACCTAACCTAACCTAACCTAACCTAACCTAACCTAACCTAACCTAACCTAACCTAACCTAACCTAACCTAACCTAACCTAACCTAACCTAACCTAACCTAACCTAACCTAACCTAACCTAACCTAACCTAACCTAACCTAACCTAACCTAACCTAACCTAACCTAACCTAACCTAACCTAACCTAACCTAACCTAACCTAACCTAACCTAACCTAACCTAACCTAACCTAACCTAACCTAACCTAACCTAACCTAACCTAACCTAACCTAACCTAACCTAACCTAACCTAACCTAACCTAACCTAACCTAACCTAACCTAACCTAACCTAACCTAACCTAACCTAACCTAACCTAACCTAACCTAACCTAACCTAACCTAACCTAACCTAACCTAACCTAACCTAACCTAACCTAACCTAACCTAACCTAACCTAACCTAACCTAACCTAACCTAACCTAACCTAACCTAACCTAACCTAACCTAACCTAACCTAACCTAACCTAACCTAACCTAACCTAACCTAACCTAACCTAACCTAACCTAACCTAACCTAACCTAACCTAACCTAACCTAACCTAACCTAACCTAACCTAACCTAACCTAACCTAACCTAACCTAACCTAACCTAACCTAACCTAACCTAACCTAACCTAACCTAACCTAACCTAACCTAACCTAACCTAACCTAACCTAACCTAACCTAACCTAACCTAACCTAACCTAACCTAACCTAACCTAACCTAACCTAACCTAACCTAACCTAACCTAACCTAACCTAACCTAACCTAACCTAACCTAACCTAACCTAACCTAACCTAACCTAACCTAACCTAACCTAACCTAACCTAACCTAACCTAACCTAACCTAACCTAACCTAACCTAACCTAACCTAACCTAACCTAACCTAACCTAACCTAACCTAACCTAACCTAACCTAACCTAACCTAACCTAACCTAACCTAACCTAACCTAACCTAACCTAACCTAACCTAACCTAACCTAACCTAACCTAACCTAACCTAACCTAACCTAACCTAACCTAACCTAACCTAACCTAACCTAACCTAACCTAACCTAACCTAACCTAACCTAACCTAACCTAACCTAACCTAACCTAACCTAACCTAACCTAACCTAACCTAACCTAACCTAACCTAACCTAACCTAACCTAACCTAACCTAACCTAACCTAACCTAACCTAACCTAACCTAACCTAACCTAACCTAACCTAACCTAACCTAACCTAACCTAACCTAACCTAACCTAACCTAACCTAACCTAACCTAACCTAACCTAACCTAACCTAACCTAACCTAACCTAACCTAACCTAACCTAACCTAACCTAACCTAACCTAACCTAACCTAACCTAACCTAACCTAACCTAACCTAACCTAACCTAACCTAACCTAACCTAACCTAACCTAACCTAACCTAACCTAACCTAACCTAACCTAACCTAACCTAACCTAACCTAACCTAACCTAACCTAACCTAACCTAACCTAACCTAACCTAACCTAACCTAACCTAACCTAACCTAACCTAACCTAACCTAACCTAACCTAACCTAACCTAACCTAACCTAACCTAACCTAACCTAACCTAACCTAACCTAACCTAACCTAACCTAACCTAACCTAACCTAACCTAACCTAACCTAACCTAACCTAACCTAACCTAACCTAACCTAACCTAACCTAACCTAACCTAACCTAACCTAACCTAACCTAACCTAACCTAACCTAACCTAACCTAACCTAACCTAACCTAACCTAACCTAACCTAACCTAACCTAACCTAACCTAACCTAACCTAACCTAACCTAACCTAACCTAACCTAACCTAACCTAACCTAACCTAACCTAACCTAACCTAACCTAACCTAACCTAACCTAACCTAACCTAACCTAACCTAACCTAACCTAACCTAACCTAACCTAACCTAACCTAACCTAACCTAACCTAACCTAACCTAACCTAACCTAACCTAACCTAACCTAACCTAACCTAACCTAACCTAACCTAACCTAACCTAACCTAACCTAACCTAACCTAACCTAACCTAACCTAACCTAACCTAACCTAACCTAACCTAACCTAACCTAACCTAACCTAACCTAACCTAACCTAACCTAACCTAACCTAACCTAACCTAACCTAACCTAACCTAACCTAACCTAACCTAACCTAACCTAACCTAACCTAACCTAACCTAACCTAACCTAACCTAACCTAACCTAACCTAACCTAACCTAACCTAACCTAACCTAACCTAACCTAACCTAACCTAACCTAACCTAACCTAACCTAACCTAACCTAACCTAACCTAACCTAACCTAACCTAACCTAACCTAACCTAACCTAACCTAACCTAACCTAACCTAACCTAACCTAACCTAACCTAACCTAACCTAACCTAACCTAACCTAACCTAACCTAACCTAACCTAACCTAACCTAACCTAACCTAACCTAACCTAACCTAACCTAACCTAACCTAACCTAACCTAACCTAACCTAACCTAACCTAACCTAACCTAACCTAACCTAACCTAACCTAACCTAACCTAACCTAACCTAACCTAACCTAACCTAACCTAACCTAACCTAACCTAACCTAACCTAACCTAACCTAACCTAACCTAACCTAACCTAACCTAACCTAACCTAACCTAACCTAACCTAACCTAACCTAACCTAACCTAACCTAACCTAACCTAACCTAACCTAACCTAACCTAACCTAACCTAACCTAACCTAACCTAACCTAACCTAACCTAACCTAACCTAACCTAACCTAACCTAACCTAACCTAACCTAACCTAACCTAACCTAACCTAACCTAACCTAACCTAACCTAACCTAACCTAACCTAACCTAACCTAACCTAACCTAACCTAACCTAACCTAACCTAACCTAACCTAACCTAACCTAACCTAACCTAACCTAACCTAACCTAACCTAACCTAACCTAACCTAACCTAACCTAACCTAACCTAACCTAACCTAACCTAACCTAACCTAACCTAACCTAACCTAACCTAACCTAACCTAACCTAACCTAACCTAACCTAACCTAACCTAACCTAACCTAACCTAACCTAACCTAACCTAACCTAACCTAACCTAACCTAACCTAACCTAACCTAACCTAACCTAACCTAACCTAACCTAACCTAACCTAACCTAACCTAACCTAACCTAACCTAACCTAACCTAACCTAACCTAACCTAACCTAACCTAACCTAACCTAACCTAACCTAACCTAACCTAACCTAACCTAACCTAACCTAACCTAACCTAACCTAACCTAACCTAACCTAACCTAACCTAACCTAACCTAACCTAACCTAACCTAACCTAACCTAACCTAACCTAACCTAACCTAACCTAACCTAACCTAACCTAACCTAACCTAACCTAACCTAACCTAACCTAACCTAACCTAACCTAACCTAACCTAACCTAACCTAACCTAACCTAACCTAACCTAACCTAACCTAACCTAACCTAACCTAACCTAACCTAACCTAACCTAACCTAACCTAACCTAACCTAACCTAACCTAACCTAACCTAACCTAACCTAACCTAACCTAACCTAACCTAACCTAACCTAACCTAACCTAACCTAACCTAACCTAACCTAACCTAACCTAACCTAACCTAACCTAACCTAACCTAACCTAACCTAACCTAACCTAACCTAACCTAACCTAACCTAACCTAACCTAACCTAACCTAACCTAACCTAACCTAACCTAACCTAACCTAACCTAACCTAACCTAACCTAACCTAACCTAACCTAACCTAACCTAACCTAACCTAACCTAACCTAACCTAACCTAACCTAACCTAACCTAACCTAACCTAACCTAACCTAACCTAACCTAACCTAACCTAACCTAACCTAACCTAACCTAACCTAACCTAACCTAACCTAACCTAACCTAACCTAACCTAACCTAACCTAACCTAACCTAACCTAACCTAACCTAACCTAACCTAACCTAACCTAACCTAACCTAACCTAACCTAACCTAACCTAACCTAACCTAACCTAACCTAACCTAACCTAACCTAACCTAACCTAACCTAACCTAACCTAACCTAACCTAACCTAACCTAACCTAACCTAACCTAACCTAACCTAACCTAACCTAACCTAACCTAACCTAACCTAACCTAACCTAACCTAACCTAACCTAACCTAACCTAACCTAACCTAACCTAACCTAACCTAACCTAACCTAACCTAACCTAACCTAACCTAACCTAACCTAACCTAACCTAACCTAACCTAACCTAACCTAACCTAACCTAACCTAACCTAACCTAACCTAACCTAACCTAACCTAACCTAACCTAACCTAACCTAACCTAACCTAACCTAACCTAACCTAACCTAACCTAACCTAACCTAACCTAACCTAACCTAACCTAACCTAACCTAACCTAACCTAACCTAACCTAACCTAACCTAACCTAACCTAACCTAACCTAACCTAACCTAACCTAACCTAACCTAACCTAACCTAACCTAACCTAACCTAACCTAACCTAACCTAACCTAACCTAACCTAACCTAACCTAACCTAACCTAACCTAACCTAACCTAACCTAACCTAACCTAACCTAACCTAACCTAACCTAACCTAACCTAACCTAACCTAACCTAACCTAACCTAACCTAACCTAACCTAACCTAACCTAACCTAACCTAACCTAACCTAACCTAACCTAACCTAACCTAACCTAACCTAACCTAACCTAACCTAACCTAACCTAACCTAACCTAACCTAACCTAACCTAACCTAACCTAACCTAACCTAACCTAACCTAACCTAACCTAACCTAACCTAACCTAACCTAACCTAACCTAACCTAACCTAACCTAACCTAACCTAACCTAACCTAACCTAACCTAACCTAACCTAACCTAACCTAACCTAACCTAACCTAACCTAACCTAACCTAACCTAACCTAACCTAACCTAACCTAACCTAACCTAACCTAACCTAACCTAACCTAACCTAACCTAACCTAACCTAACCTAACCTAACCTAACCTAACCTAACCTAACCTAACCTAACCTAACCTAACCTAACCTAACCTAACCTAACCTAACCTAACCTAACCTAACCTAACCTAACCTAACCTAACCTAACCTAACCTAACCTAACCTAACCTAACCTAACCTAACCTAACCTAACCTAACCTAACCTAACCTAACCTAACCTAACCTAACCTAACCTAACCTAACCTAACCTAACCTAACCTAACCTAACCTAACCTAACCTAACCTAACCTAACCTAACCTAACCTAACCTAACCTAACCTAACCTAACCTAACCTAACCTAACCTAACCTAACCTAACCTAACCTAACCTAACCTAACCTAACCTAACCTAACCTAACCTAACCTAACCTAACCTAACCTAACCTAACCTAACCTAACCTAACCTAACCTAACCTAACCTAACCTAACCTAACCTAACCTAACCTAACCTAACCTAACCTAACCTAACCTAACCTAACCTAACCTAACCTAACCTAACCTAACCTAACCTAACCTAACCTAACCTAACCTAACCTAACCTAACCTAACCTAACCTAACCTAACCTAACCTAACCTAACCTAACCTAACCTAACCTAACCTAACCTAACCTAACCTAACCTAACCTAACCTAACCTAACCTAACCTAACCTAACCTAACCTAACCTAACCTAACCTAACCTAACCTAACCTAACCTAACCTAACCTAACCTAACCTAACCTAACCTAACCTAACCTAACCTAACCTAACCTAACCTAACCTAACCTAACCTAACCTAACCTAACCTAACCTAACCTAACCTAACCTAACCTAACCTAACCTAACCTAACCTAACCTAACCTAACCTAACCTAACCTAACCTAACCTAACCTAACCTAACCTAACCTAACCTAACCTAACCTAACCTAACCTAACCTAACCTAACCTAACCTAACCTAACCTAACCTAACCTAACCTAACCTAACCTAACCTAACCTAACCTAACCTAACCTAACCTAACCTAACCTAACCTAACCTAACCTAACCTAACCTAACCTAACCTAACCTAACCTAACCTAACCTAACCTAACCTAACCTAACCTAACCTAACCTAACCTAACCTAACCTAACCTAACCTAACCTAACCTAACCTAACCTAACCTAACCTAACCTAACCTAACCTAACCTAACCTAACCTAACCTAACCTAACCTAACCTAACCTAACCTAACCTAACCTAACCTAACCTAACCTAACCTAACCTAACCTAACCTAACCTAACCTAACCTAACCTAACCTAACCTAACCTAACCTAACCTAACCTAACCTAACCTAACCTAACCTAACCTAACCTAACCTAACCTAACCTAACCTAACCTAACCTAACCTAACCTAACCTAACCTAACCTAACCTAACCTAACCTAACCTAACCTAACCTAACCTAACCTAACCTAACCTAACCTAACCTAACCTAACCTAACCTAACCTAACCTAACCTAACCTAACCTAACCTAACCTAACCTAACCTAACCTAACCTAACCTAACCTAACCTAACCTAACCTAACCTAACCTAACCTAACCTAACCTAACCTAACCTAACCTAACCTAACCTAACCTAACCTAACCTAACCTAACCTAACCTAACCTAACCTAACCTAACCTAACCTAACCTAACCTAACCTAACCTAACCTAACCTAACCTAACCTAACCTAACCTAACCTAACCTAACCTAACCTAACCTAACCTAACCTAACCTAACCTAACCTAACCTAACCTAACCTAACCTAACCTAACCTAACCTAACCTAACCTAACCTAACCTAACCTAACCTAACCTAACCTAACCTAACCTAACCTAACCTAACCTAACCTAACCTAACCTAACCTAACCTAACCTAACCTAACCTAACCTAACCTAACCTAACCTAACCTAACCTAACCTAACCTAACCTAACCTAACCTAACCTAACCTAACCTAACCTAACCTAACCTAACCTAACCTAACCTAACCTAACCTAACCTAACCTAACCTAACCTAACCTAACCTAACCTAACCTAACCTAACCTAACCTAACCTAACCTAACCTAACCTAACCTAACCTAACCTAACCTAACCTAACCTAACCTAACCTAACCTAACCTAACCTAACCTAACCTAACCTAACCTAACCTAACCTAACCTAACCTAACCTAACCTAACCTAACCTAACCTAACCTAACCTAACCTAACCTAACCTAACCTAACCTAACCTAACCTAACCTAACCTAACCTAACCTAACCTAACCCAGTCACACGGCACCCCCCGCCGCGATCGGATCACTTTTAAACCGCTCCGCGCTCGAAAAATCCGTAAAAACAGTCAAAGTGCACAAAAATCCTCGCGTTTTCGCTAAAAGTTGCGCGCTAATTAGTTAGTACCGTGTGTGAAAAAATTTTTCAAATCGGTGGAAAACTCACAAAGTTAAAACCGAAAAACCGGAAAAATAACCTCTAAAGTGATCACAAAAAGTTAAAAAGTGAAACGCTGCCCGATTTAGATCTATGATCTAGTGTTTTTGGATTGCCCTTCGAAGTACCTGGACAAGCTCCACATCTTGGCTGAGTTTGGGATTTTTCCCGTGAAAACTCGCCGAGTTACGGGAAAAAAAGGGAAAACCGCGTGGACACGAGGTCAGGATCCGGCAGCAGAAGGGAAAACTTAGAAACAAGGATAGGCGCAGGAAGCCACCCCCTTTCATCCGACACCTTGATCGCCGAATTTGGACCACCCTTCTGGTAGATACAAATTTTTCAAAAACTATTAAATTATTTTTAAAATCAAACCCTTTTTATCTTTAAAACTAAAGCGATAACCATATATTTTTTGGACATTAAAAAACAGTGCATCCCCTAGAGAACCTCATTGAAAAATTTCAAAATTTTTGGACAAGTAAAAACAAAGTTAAAAAATTCAATAAATTCTCATTAAAAATACACTTAAATAAATATAGCGACTAAAAATCAGGAAAAAATTCGACAAGGCTGCTCGGACCACAGACGAGAGAAATCCGGTCAAAAATAAATTTTTCACCACCAGAATCCATCAGGAATCGCTATTTGCAGAAAGTGGTTCCACCCCTAAAACTTTGACCACCTGCCAAAAATAGGCAGGTCACAAAATAAATTTGAACCCGGACAGACCCGAAGAACAATTTCTCCAGCTTCCAGAATCCGAAGAGCGCAGGGATATTGGACGCAATCTGGAATCACCACGATTTTTCTGCCAAACCCCTACCCGGAACGCCATTACCACTTAAACTTGTCGGGGTTGTAACCCTGGAACGGAACGTCGGATCGCGAAAAGAACCAAAAATCTGTTCTCTTACGAGAAGCGATCATAAGGTCGACCATCCTGGACATTTTGTCACCAGCTCGCCAGGGTCAAGATTTCACCTTCCCAGGGAAATATCTCTTAAACGGGACCAGCTGCAGGAACCAGGCCGGTGCCAGCAGTTGGAGAAACATCCACCCTACATCTCGACATAGGTCACGGCCCAGTCAACAACACCCTCTGGAGCAGGCACCCCCGGGAAGATTTTGGACGGAGCTGGAGCAGCGAAGATCAGCGGTGGACCGAAGACTTTTAATTAGGTATATAGGTTAATGTATAGATTAAGTCTAGAATTAAGCACCAGACATCGGGGGCAACCCGTATCAGGAATACAGAGCCTCAAATAAGTAAAGTCACGAGAGCCAAAAACACACATTTGCGGTTTTTGGTATTTAAAAATTTTTTTCAGAAGCACATATATCACACCCCATTTAAAGCGCCCAAACTTAAAGGAGCGCTAAACAATAGCATTAGCTTCCTCTACAAGTATATGACTTTAAAATAATTTTAAGACTTTTAGTACTTAAGTAAAATCATTTTCAGTAATGGGAATTCAGTTTACCAACCGCACAAAAACTGAAAAAGCCCTGTATCTCTGAAACGGTGAGTCCTAGCCAAAATCTGACAAATTTTCGAAGCCCCCCCCCTGACCCCCCCCCCTGGTTGGATACCCAACCATACTGGACCCTCCGCACCCTTGGACAAAATTTCAACCCTCTAGGACAAGTCACCCTTAGACTTAGAAAAAATTTTAACTCGAAAAAATTTACCAGTAAATCACACAAATAAGTGGCCTTCAGCCGTACAACCACATACGTTATATTAATTACACTTCCGGGATACCACCCCCAACACACCACCCCCTTACCCCTTTTTCCAAACCAGCCTACCCAAACTTTAACCTCCAGATCAACAATAGTCAAGAGGCCCTCAGCTGTAGAAACTCCCCCCCACCGATACCCCCCCACCCCCCCCCCCCCCTCCCCTTAGGTAGACCCTGAGCCTGACCTGCCAAAAAGTGCTCAACAAGGCCGAATAAATGAGCCCACCCACGTTAAAATCGGAATACAATAGACCCAGCTAGGCCAACTGGAAGATCTATCCGACAGACCTTCAACACGACGCGGTACGGTACGGCAGAGAATCCCTAAAAGTATACGGGCCATAACTCGGGAACGAAGGGAGTTAGAGCAAATCCGACCTCAAAATCAGCCTTAGTGGTGTCGTAGACACCACGGGTAAAGTCGCACAAGAGGTACCCTCCCCCACCCGATTGGACCCTCCCCCTTACCTTTCTTTTTCTTATACCTCCCCCCCCTTATCCTTCAACGGGCCATATCTCGGGAACGGAAGGAGATAGAGACATTTAGACCTCAAAATCAGCCTTTGTGGTGTCGTAGACACCACGGTTAAAGTCACACAAGAGGTACCCTCCCCCACCCGATTGGACCCTCCCCCAACCCTTACATTCCAAAATCATTATCTCGAAAACCACAGGAGTTAGGAAAATTTGGATTGCGGATTAGTATTGTTAAATTTGACTCCCCATTTACAGGGTTAAAAATTCGACCATACATCACAGTGCAGAATTAACAGTAGGTTAATTCCATTGTATTTTTATTTTTAATATTCTTTATTTTTATTTTATCTTTTTATACATATAGACAACTTTCCCCGTTCCCTTGTGCCCTATACACACAAGCCACACAACACCCTACATTAAACACACGGGACAGACAGCTAAAATGGTTCTCGGAATCCGCACCCCCGTAAAAACTAGAAGGCCAGGAGTCGTGGCCAACGAACCACAGGAGTCCACGTCGTCTGCCCACCAGGGAAATGAGGGATCCTCTGGAGCAAGCGAGGCGCCGAAAGGGATATCCCTGAAGTTCGGCAGAAAGGACGCTGCCCGAGGAACCTCAGTGGAAACAGCAGAAAAGCCACTGACGACTGGAAGCCCTGTTGCTGTTATTCCCACAATCGCTCCCAGTCCCGTGGACCCACCTGAACAGGCGCTGGACGCTGCCAGGACCTTCATCCGTAGACCAGAACGAAAGAGAAGGTCCATAGATATAATGGAGGCGTTCAAAAAGCAGACGGACTGTTACGCAAACTTGTCCAACGACAAACTTCTCCAGGAGGTCATGAAGACCTTTGAGGACATACCAACAAAAGTCAAAGACTACCCTCAGATGAGGAAGGACATAAAGACCTTCCTGGAGACACAGTCGGACAAGTGTCTGCGAACCCTGTTCGAGTTAAGCAGGCGATTGAAGAACCTGGAGACAAGGCCAAAAACGACCCTGGCCGGAAAAAGTGACACCACGCCTACAACATCCAAAACTCCGGGATCAATCCTGGAAAGGCTGGAAGAGGTGGAGACAAATATAAGAACACAGCTAAAAGACCTTGAAGAAAAAGTCGAAAAGGGCCTCCGCGACTCGACTTTAGACCGCGCCGAAAACGGTGCCGACATTATCGACAAGGTCTGCGATAAAATTGACAAGGTCGGCGAAAAGATCGACGCGGCAAAAGCAAGTATAGACTACACGGAAGAAGGAGTGAAGGTCGTGGCTCGTGCCGCGGTGTCCCTTGAGGAGAGGATTAATAACGTTGCCAGTGTGGTCGCATCCCGGTCGGACAGAATAGAGGAGACCATAAGGGAGATCCCATGCGAGCCAAACATTGGCCCCCACACTTACGCCAACGTCGCAGCAACTAAACCCGGGCGTCGGCCGGCACTTCACTCGATGGCGGTCACCTTGGAAGGAAGCCAGGAGACAGCGGACGAGGTACTCGCCAGGGTGAAGAAGGCGGTCGACGCCAGGGTAACGGGTCTTAAAGTTAACAAAGTACGAAAGGCCAAAAATCAGACGGTCATACTGGGATGTGACTCAGAGGCGGAGCTCAAGAAAGTCAAGGACCGGATCGACAGCAGAGGCGAGGGACTGAGAGCGGAACCCATGAGAAATAAAAACCCGCTCGTGATGTTAAAAGACGTCTTTCTCGACAGTGACGATGAAGAGATGATTAAAGCAATCTACGCTCAGAATGACGAGTTATTTAGAGAATTGGACCAGGAAGAATTAGAAATAAAAATCAAATACAAGAAAAGAACTAGAAACCCCAAGACGGCACACGTGGTCGTCCAAGTCAGGCCCAAAGTATGGCAGAGGATGACGGAGGCTGGGGCTCTGTACCTTGACCTACAAAGGGTCAGGGTGGAGGACCAATCGCCGCTCATCCAATGCACAAAATGCTTGGCATTCGGACACGGCCGGAAATTTTGTACCGAGAGTGCGGACAGGTGCAGTCACTGCGGAGGACCGCATCTGCGCGAGCAGTGCGTGGATTTTGTTGCGGGGAATGAACCGCAGTGCTGCAACTGCCTGCACTCAAAGCTCAAGAGGACCGACCATAACGCATTCAGCGTGGAGTGCCCGGTCCGCAAGAAATGGGACTACCTGGCTCGGACGACGACGGCGTATGCCTAATCTTCATAAACAGCCCTATAGATATAAAAAATGTATAATAAATATACAGGCATATATCAAAAACCCACACAAGACATCAAACACACAGCCCAAACAACACTCAAAAATGTCAAGAAAAATAAAAACCTTAGCTCAAGAAATGACAATAAATAATTATAACCTAAGTGTATATATTTATATTATTGCCGCAAAATTAAGGAATATAAACGCAATAAAACGGAAGAAATTCACCCCCGAAAGAAAACCCATAGACACCCAACTAGGAAAAATTAGCATAAATAAACCAATAATAGGTATTAAATAATGTATATTTATACTTTATTGCTTGAAAAAGTTCAACACAAATTAAAATAAAGCCAATAGTAAAATACATGAAAACATATAAATAGGTCCAATCCCTAAGTCCCAAATTCCCAAAACCTGAACTCAAACCTTAACCCTATGCCATGAAAAATGGAAAATAAGTACCTACCTGGGCTACAGAGAATAAGTGAACTAAAAACACATTGTTAGAAAAATAAAAAGGATAAATTAATAAATAGGTAAAGTATATAAGTTGTGTAAATTACAGACATGTAAAACTGGTTAAAGGAAAGAACATGTAAGATATCAAAAACACAAACAGAAATGTACAAAAATATGAATACAATTGTAAACTACCTTTAAAACGCTAATAAATAAGAACGCAAATGTTTTAAGATAAAGTAGTAAATAGAAATTATAAAAATAAGAGTAATGTATAAGTAAACTTAGAAATAAGGTAACATGTCGACACAAAAATGATAATAAAAATAAGATGTATACTCAATACCCCTAAAATAAAAAAGTCTAAAGAAAGTAGATAGAATAGCGGGAGTCCCACCCGGCAAGGTATGAAAAGGATGGAAAATAGAAAGAACAGTATGAAGTATATAAGTGCGAGAGGAATAAATGATAGAATTGGAATGAATGAGAAAATTAGAACACTAAGATCCCGTTGTATCCATGAACGGGGAAAAGCAAAAAAAAAAAAAAAAAAAAAAAAAAAAAAAAAAAAAAAAAAAAAACCTAACCTAACCTAACCTAACCTAACCTAACCTAACCTAACCTAACCTAACCTAACCTAACCTAACCTAACCTAACCTAACCTAACCTAACCTAACCTAACCTAACCTAACCTAACCTAACCTAACCTAACCTAACCTAACCTAACCTAACCTAACCTAACCTAACCTAACCTAACCTAACCTAACCTAACCTAACCTAACCTAACCTAACCTAACCTAACCTAACCTAACCTAACCTAACCTAACCTAACCTAACCTAACCTAACCTAACCTAACCTAACCTAACCTAACCTAACCTAACCTAACCTAACCTAACCTAACCTAACCTAACCTAACCTAACCTAACCTAACCTAACCTAACCTAACCTAACCTAACCTAACCTAACCTAACCTAACCTAACCTAACCTAACCTAACCTAACCTAACCTAACCTAACCTAAACTAACCTAACCTAACCTAACCTAACCTAACCTAACCTAACCTAACCTAACCTAACCTAACCTAACCTAACCAAACAACGACTGGCACAGGCTGGCCCCTCGGTGAGGCGTAGTATCGGGGAGTGGGAGGCTGACAGATCATCTGGAAAGCCTCTTAAAACACCGACGCCTCCGAAGAAGGCCCCATTGCCTTCTCCGCCTAAGCTTAGGTCGATATTAACGCTTGCCCATCAGAGCAAATTGGATGGACCAAAGCAGCCAGAGGGGATCGAAGAGGACTCGCCGCGAGACGCGCCCCCCGTGAGGTACTTAAACCGAACCACGGAGGCAAAGGCGTGCCTCCAAAAGGCGAAAATGCAATTGTTAAGCTCTCGAAACCTGAAAAAGGAAATAAAAGATGAGATAACAAAAGCAGTAGAGAGGCTCTACCAGCTGGTTAAAGAGGCCGAAACCGATAAAGAAAGAGCAGCTGACAGATCGTACATGTTAGAATCGGCACATGATCCCAAGCCGACTACAGATGGATCGACGGAACTCATGAGGAGCCTGGTGGTAGGTCTCAAGGAACACAGGGAGGCATTGCAGGTATGTCAACAACATACCCAGGCCCTATCGGAGAATCTCCAGCTGGCCCCTCGCTACGTCGCAAGCCAGGGCCCAACCTTCGCGGAAGTCACCGCCTGCCCGAAGCAGAACATCCAAGGGCCTCTTCACTCTGTAGTTGTATCATCTGTGAATGATATGGACACGAGTGAAGAGGTCATTGAGAAGCTCAGGACGGCGGTCGATGCCCGAAACGAGGGCACAAGGGTGGAGCGGCTGCGCAAGGCGAGGGACCAGAAGGTGGTGGTTGGATTTGGGACCCGAGAGGAGATGACGAAGGTGACCGAACGGATCCGGAGAGCAGGCAATCTGGTAGCAGAGGAGGTTAAGAACAAGGACCCGCTAATAATTATCAAGGACGTCCTCTCCTGCCACTCAGATGTGGAACTTACACAGGCTTTGCAGCGGCAGAACACCCACCTGATCGGGGATATTCCTGCAGATGATGTGAGGTTGGGGGTGAAGTACCGTCGTAAGACGAGGAACCCCCACATGTGCCACGTCATCCTGCAGGTGTCCCCGACCGTGTGGCAGCGGCTGACGACGGCGGGTCGCGTGCACATCGACTTGCAGCGGGTGCGAGTGCAGGACCAATCACCACTGGTGCAGTGCACACGCTGCCTGTGCTTCGGGCATGGTAGGAAGTTGTGCACGAAGCCCGCCGATCTCTGCGTCCACTGCGGCGACCCCCACCTGCGTGCCGACTGTCCATCTCGGCTGGCTGAAGAGGTTCCTAAGTGCCACAACTGCGTGCTGGCCAAGATGGATAACACCGACCACAGCGCCTTCGACAGTGCGTGCCCGATACGCGTGAAGTGGGACGCATTGGCGCGCCTGTCGGTGGCGTATTGCTAAGGTGCAACTACCCACTCCCGGAAACAACGCATTTCACCACAGCGACATAGTATTGAAAATTAGCAATCAGAAACCTAAAACGACCAGTTTTAAAGCAACAAAAAGAAATACCAAAAAACATTTGAATTGGAACCAGTTTCATAAGAAAATGACCCAATTCCAAACAAATACCCAATTAGACATGACAGAATTCCAAATTAATTTCAATAAAATAGATTCAGTAAGCAAAATAAACCAAAACTCTAATACAGGTACAATAACCAGAATTAAATGTAAATTTACATTGTCGTGGTGGTCAAATGAGATCGTTCATACCAAAGAGGTCAACATCCTGGAATTGGCATTCAAAATGATGTATCGATCCGGTAAGCAGGTCGCCGAGCAGCATCTGGAACAAAAAAGAAAATATAATAACAAAGCTTTGGCAGCAAAGTTTAAAACCTGGACGTACATAAATGAAAAGCAGGAAAAACTAAAATATAATACTCACCTTAGAATAGCAGCTGTAATTCTGCCAGAAATAACAGAACACAAACATCGGAAAGTTAACATAAAATTATTAGTAAGAAACGATAGGATAAGAAATAAAAACTAGGAAATAAAACATGTTTATATGATATATTGATATATATTAGGATAGACATAACATAAATTTAGCGTTGATTAAGTTAGAGATATAATTTTATTGTAATTAGAATAGATAGATATAAAGTAAAGGAAAAAACAGAAAAAGCAAAAAAATAAATAAAAATATAATCACAAATGTAGTCATATAAGAAAATTTGTTAGTTTATTAGGCAAGTACGATAAAGTATATTAGACTCATACAAAGATTGATTTCAATCAAGAAAATCATTAAAAAATAAGATAAAATGAAGCGTATGCTTCCGGCAACTCTCCCCTTCCTGGGATAGGATTGAAGACAGCAAAAATGTCAATATTAAATATAATTAAGAATGACAAGAAATCAGCAAATGGTTCAATAAGGTCTCTGATCATGTCAGAGGGACACTGAGCAAGGGCAGGAGTGGGTTTTAGCCGGTAAGAGTCCGGCACTACCCAGACTGCGTCACTAGTGAGGCAGTCTGGGTGTCCATGAGGATTTCCCACTCCTGCCAAAACAAAAAAAAAAAAAAAAAAAAAAACCTAACCTAACCTAACCTAACCTAACCTAACCTAACCTAACCTAACCTAACCTAACCTAACCTAACCTAACCTAACCTAACCTAACCTAACCTAACCTAACCTAACCTAACCTAACCTAACCTAACCTAACCTAACCTAACCCTGTGTCGAACAACAAACTTAGGGTCGAATTCGAAACTGAGAAACAGCGGGACGAGATCCTCAAGAAGCTTGAAACTTCCACCCAGCTCACCGCGGAACCGGCAAGGAAGCTACAACCCATGCTCATCCTCAAGGGAATCTCCACCGACACGCCCTCGGAGGAGCTAATCGACATCATAAGTGGTCAGAACGAACAGCTATCACCCCTCATCGAGAATAAGGATGACCTGCGACTTGCCTTTAAAAGAAATAATCGAAACCCAAACCTCTACAACGCCATCCTTATCGCGCACCCCACCTTATGGCGCAAAATGGTCGAAATGGGAAGGCTTTGCATCGACTATCAACGCGTCCATTGCGAAGACTTCTCGCCATTTATCCAGTGCAAAAAGTGCCTGCAGTTCGGGCATATCAAGACCAAATGCACTGCGAAGCAATTCCCTTGCGCCTACTGCTCTGTAGAAGGCCACGACATCGAAAGCTGCCCGCTTCGAGAGAAGAAAGGCACTCCCAAATGTTTCAACTGCCAACAACACAATCATAAATTTAACACCAGCTACGACGTTGGGCACAAGGCCACTGCAAATAATTGCCCCAGAGTGAAATCACTGAAACTCAAAATTACTAGCCGCACTGATTATGGATAATACACTCATTAAAATAGTACAGTGTAACATCGATCGCTCAAAAAACAGTTTTCACGAATTCCTAACATATTTCTGTAATGGCCATTACGACATAGCCTTGTTATCCGAACCCTATATAGGATCTGGCAAGGAGGTCAAGCCTATATCGGGTATCGACATCTTCCAATTTTCGAATGGATGCAATGTTAAGGCATGCATCCTCGTCAAACCTGGATGTGGTGTGGTGTTGGGGGAGTCCGGAATGTCTTCAGCAAACTTAAGCGTGATTCAGCTGCAAACCGACCACCAGAAATGGTACCTAGCCTCAGCTTACGTAGAGCCAAGAGATGACACGTCCTGCACGCTTGAAGCAATCGACTTTTTCCTCAAAGCCACATCGCAATACAAGTGCTTAGTGGGGGGAGATTTTAATGGCTGGCACCCTGCGTGGGGCAGCGTAAAATCGAACCCTAGAGGAACCAGCGTCTTGGAACTTGCATACGCCAATGACATGTACGTCTGTAATACCGGAACCACCCCGACTTTTGAGACAGTAACACACGGGCGCGACCGATCGTCTATCATTGACGTGACGTTGGCTTCAGCCACAATGTACGACTCGGTACGGGACTGGAGGGTCAACCTGGACTGTTGCACGTCATCACAACACAATGCCATCGATTTCTGCATCGCCACTCGCAGACCCATAAACAAAGGAAATAACAACAATTCCACTTTCCTATTTAACACCAAAGGGGCGGACTGGGCAGCCTTTAAAGATGCTGTGCTGCACAGGATGACAACCTCGGACTTGCTCGATAGGGATGTGCCCAACCTCGATATCGAGCAGCTGGAGTATCTCGTCATAGAAATTACCGGGTTGATACGCGACAGCTGCAACGAAACCATGCCTACCAAAGGTCAGAACCGTAAGTTCAAGCCTCCATGGTGGACCGAGAACCTCGAAACACAAAAGAGAGACATCATCGATCTCCACAGACGCATTCACACCGCAAAACGGCAAGGCCTACCACTCGAAACGCTTCTAGAAGAGAGTCAGAACAAGAAAGCCGTCTACTCGGAGGAACTCAAAAAGGAGTCCACCAAAAACTTTAGAAAGTTTTGCGAACTCCAGCAGAAAGAGAACGTCTGGTCGTTGACCAACCGACTTCTGAAAGAGACTGCGCCTAGAAGACCACCCATCACCCTTAAAGTAGGTGACAAATTCACCACCGATGGAGAGGAGACAGCCACGGCCCTCCTAAATCACTTCTACCCTGACGATACCCGCGATCTCATGCCTATACAAGAACAACTCCGTCTTCAGTATCATAGCCCTACGACCAACACAATAGATGACCATCCGTTCACAGAAGAAGAGGTTCTCGAGCAACTCAAACAGATAAGCCCCAATAAAGCCCCTGGACTCGACAACCTCACCTCCGATATCTGCCTCCAATTCACCGTTCACTACCCGCACTTGGTAACCGAAATCATGAACAGATGCCTCACTCTACAGTACTTCCCCCGAATATGGAAAGAGGCCTATGTCAAGATCATTCCCAAACCGGGAAAGGATGATCCAACGGACCTCAAATCCTTCCGCCCCATAGGCCTCATTCCAGTATTCGGGAAACTCTTAGAAAAGCTCTTCATTAAAAGGGTGGCCCACCACGCTGAGGTGGAGAACCAACTTAACCCTCAACAATTCGGTTTCCGCCAACAAAAAAGCACCACCCAAGCCATCCATTCAGCTCTGAATCACGTACACCATGCCAAACAAAACAACAAACTTGCAATAGCTATCTCACTTGACATTAGGGCGGCATTTGATAACGCTTGGTGGCCTGCCCTATTCCATCGACTTAAATATATCGGAACGCCGCAAAACATCTATGGGCTGATCAAAAACTATGTGGAGGATAGAACAGCCACGTTGGACCACGCGGGAGTTCGAGTGCGTAAAACTCTGACTAAGGGTTGCATTCAAGGTTCCGCGTGCGGTCCGGTCCTATGGAACCTGATCTTGGACGAGCTCCTGGACATGCAACTTCCATCAGGCTGCCACATGCAAGCCTTCGCTGATGACGTCCTGCTCGTAGTTACGGCGGATACTTCTGAAACATTGGAAGAACTAGCCAACAGCACCCTTGCTAACATCAGCGAATGGGGCAAACGCGTGAAACTCACCTTTGGTCCAGCAAAAACACAAGTCATCGCCTTCACGCCCAAAGCGAAAACCGCGCAGCTTCGAATGGACGGCACTGACCTTATGTTTGTGCCCGAGATAAAACTCCTTGGCGTCATCTTAGACGAACACCTGCGCTTTAATAGCCACCTGAAGTATGTTCTGGGCAAAGCGACTCGCATATTCAACAAATTGAGAATGTACACTAGGTGCACGTGGGGTGCACACCCAGAAAACGCCCGCACAATCTATCTACACGTCATTGAACCAACAATTACGTATGCTGCTGGCATATGGGGGCACATAGTAAAAAGAAAGTGCGTCAAAAAACAAATTGCCAGCCTTCAGCGAGGTTTCGCATTAAAGGCCATTCGTGCCTTCCGGACCGTCTCTACAACTGCCGCTCTTGCATTGGCAGAGCTCATGCCACTCGATCTTAGGATAGAAGAAGTCCACCATATCGAGACGATCCGGCTCACGGGCACTAGTCATCTTCTGCCAGCAGACATAATCCCCGAGCGTCCCACACCCGTGCGTGAGCTATTACACCCAGCGACAAGACTTCTAAAATCCGTCACCAGTACCCGGAAATATGACGAAGAACAAGTGACCCAATCAACACCAGCGTCGCAGCACAATATTTTCACCGACGGCAGCAAACAGGACGACGGCACCGTTGGAGCGGCCTTTATCTGCTACGACCCGGGAGGAACGGCAACCACGAAAAAATTTAAACTCCACAACGTCTGCACAGTCTTCCAGGCTGAATTGTTGGCCATCCTGGAAGCTTGCAAATGGGCACACACAAGGAAACAAACCAGCACCATCATCTTCTCAGACTCCCAGTCGGCCATACAGGCAATCGCAGACCGGAGCAACACACACCCACTGGTCGCAAAAATCCACAAAATTATCCATAATCACACACAGAACACCACGGATACAACACCAACAATAAAAATCAAGTGGGTGAAAGGGCACAGCGGCATTGCTGGAAACGAAGCAGTGGATGCTGCTGCGAAAATGGCCACTCGGCTACACAAAGCGCCTGACTATAGTGCATACCCGATGTCATATGTCAAACACGAACTCAGGAAAACCAACCTGGCCAAGTGGCAAGCCAGGTATACATCAAGTGAGCAGGGGCAACACACTAAAATCATATTCCCGACATTGTTACAAATCCACAAATTCCGCAAAAAATTACAACAAAACTTCTTCATAACCCAAATTCTTACAGGCCACGGATTCCATAAACAATATCTACACCGATTCAAAATAACTGATGATGACAACTGTCCCTGCCACGACAACACTACACAAACACTTGACCACCTCCTCAGGGATTGCCCCAGATTCGCCATGGATCGCATGCAATATGAGGCAATCTCTGAGCGATTTGGTATCACAGCGTATGACATCGGGATGCTGACGGAAAACAAGGATGTCTTTGACGCCTACGTCAAATATGTGACCAAAATTATGAGCCATCTTAAAAAGTTTAATGGCACGTGATTAAAATATTATATATATTTCTTTGAATAAACATTAATTTATCACTATTATATACGATCTTACATAACATAAGCGAAAAAACCATAACAAAAAGACAGTGTCTGTATCAAATCGCAGACACTGTCGAAACCAAATCAAGAACATAAAATAATACAAAACAAAAACCAAAGAGAAACAACAAACATGGGAAAAAAAAAAAAAAAAAAAACCTAACCTAACCTAACCTTTTTTTTTTTTTTTTTTTTGATGACGGGGGGAAATCCTCATGGATGTCCTCCGCCCCGGGGAGGGCGGAGGGGTCTGTCAGACTCTTACTGACTAAAACCACCCCGGTGTTCCGTCTCTCACTTACGCCGAGGATCACGGGAACTAGTAAGTCTTCCGCGATCCACGGCTAGTGCCGGCCCGCCTATGCAGGCCACCTCGCGATAGGGGGGGAGTGAGGTGTTAAACTCCCCCCCACATCAATGAGAGGCGCGCGTGGAACACTACGCGCCGCCATCTCGGGTCCTAAGAAGTAGGGGGCGACGGATTCCCCGGTCCGTCGCCCCTGGACCCATTCAGGGGGGCTGGAAGAGGGCGTTGTCCGCCCTCCGCCGACGCCCGGTGCGTCTGCTGCGGATCGGGTTAGCGGAAGCGATTTCCCGCTCCCTCTCCGCAGCCTCCTTCTGCGAGATGACTGTTTCGCAGAAGGACACCACCGCGTCCCAGGACTCCTCGCTGTCGACCATCGAGTCGACAACGGCCGGCAGCGACAGGTCGCTGCCTACTCCTGAGATGAGGGCACGGCGTGGCTCCGTCCAAGCGGCACACTCTGCCAGCGTGTGCCACGCCGTGTCCTCCCGACAGTCGACGCAGTGGTGACACCGAGCGTCCGGCTCCCTGTTTATGCGACACAGGTACTTCCCGAAGCAACCATGCCCCGAGAGCACCTGTGTCACCCGAAACGACAGGGAGCCGTGCCTCCTCCCGAGCCAGCGCTCGAGTACTGGCCGGATCGCCCCGATGGTGGCGGAGCCGGCGGTAGGGCGTGAAAGCCTGTCCCGCCATTCCGCCACCAGGGCTGCGCGAAGCTGTGACCGACGCAACTCCAAATGTCGCGGCGTCAGCCACTCGCCCCGCGCCCTCGAGTCCTCGCGCCACCGATGCAGCGACGCGAGTACCTTCGCCTCGAGGTCCCACGGTGGGGATCCGGCCAGTACGCAAGCCGCCTCGTAGGAGATCGTGCGATATCCCCTTATGACTCTGACGGCCATAGCTCGCTGCGGTTTCCGCAGGACAGCGATGCTGCCGGCCGTCAGGACAGCCGCCCAGATCGGGGCCCCATACAGGGCCATCGATCGCACGATCCCCACGTAGAGCCGCCTACAGGCGGCGCTCGGGCCCCCCAGATTGGGAAGCAGCGTTGACAGCGCCCCAGCCGCGCCCAACAACTTGGGCGCCAGCCGCTGGAAGTGGGGTCCGAAGTCCCATCGGCTGTCGAGCACCAATCCCAGATACTTCATGGTGGACTCGACAGCAATTCGGGACCCCCCGACCACGATGTGTGATCCCGGCGTCGGCGCCCGCCGGGGGCCATGAAAGACCATGGCCTCCGACTTGTTGAGGGCCACCTCTAGGCCAAGGCGCCGTATGCGGGTCACCACCTGTGACACCGCAGCCGTCGCCAGCAACGCTGCCTCCCTGTACGAGCTCCCCCGGGCCGTGACCAGCGTGTCATCTGCATAACACGTCAGGTCCACGCCCGGCTGGAGCTCGCCCCTCAGCACCCAGTCGTACCCGATGTTCCACAGGAGCGGTCCCACGACCGAACCCTGTGGAACACCGCACGACATGAACCTAACCTAACCTAACCTAACCTAACCTAACCTAACCTAACCTAACCTTTTTTTTTTTTTTTTTTTGATTACGGGGGGAAATCCTCATGGATGTCCTCCGCCCCGGGGAGGGCGGAGGGGTCTGTCAGACTCTTACTGACTAAAACCACCCCGGTGTTCCGTCTCTCACGTACACCGGGGATCACGGGAACTAGTAAGTCTTCCGCGATCCCCGACTAGTGCCGGCCCGCCTATGCGGGCCACCTCGCGATAGGGGGGGAGTGAGGTGTTAAACTCCCCCCCACATCAATGAGAGGCGCGCGTGGAACACTACGCGCCGCCATCTCGGGTCCTAAGAAGTAGGGGGCGACGGATTCCCCAGTCCGTCGCCCCTGGACCCATTTAGGGGGGCTGGAAGAGGGCGTTGTCCGCCCTCCGCCGACGCCCGGTGCGTCTGCTGCGGATCGGGTTAGCGGAAGCGATCTCCCGCTCCCTCTCCGCAGCCTCCTTCTGTGAGATGACTGTCTCGCAGAAGGACACCACCGCGTCCCAGGACTCCTCGCTGTCGACCATCGAGTCGACAACGGCCGGCAGCGACAGGTCACTGCCTACTCCTGAGATGAGGGCACGGCGTGGCTCCGTCCAAGCGGCACACTCTGCCAGCGTATGCCACGCCGTGTCCTCCCGACAGTCGACGCAGTGGTGACACCGAGCGTCCGGCTCCCTGTTTATGCGACACAGGTACTTCCCGAAGCAACCATGCCCCGAGAGCACCTGTGTCACCCGAAACGACAGGGAGCCGTGCCTCCTCCCGAGCCAGCGCTCGAGTACTGGCCGGATCGCCCCGATGGTGGCGGAGCCGGCGGTAGGGCGTGAAAGCCTGTCCCGCCATTCCGCCACCAGGGCTGCGCGAAGCTGTGACCGACGCAACTCCAAATGTCGCGGCGTCAGCCACTCGCCCCGCGCCCTCGAGTCCTCGCGCCACCGATGCAGCAACGCGAGTACCTTCGCCTCGAGGTCCCACGGTGGGGATCCGGCCAGTACGCAAGCCGCCTCGTAGGAGATCGTGCGATATCCCCTTATGACTCTGACGGCCATAGCTCGCTGCGGTTTCCGCAGGACAGCGATGCTGCCGGCCGTCAGGTCAGCCGCCCAGATCGGGGCCCCATACAGGGCAACCTAACCTAACCTAACCTAACCTAACCTAACCCATAACTTTGCTTCCCGGTGAGGTAATTTGACGCTGTTTTCAGCTACTATATTCATAATTGGGCTACCTGAGACCATCCCAGCAAAAATAACTGACAAAACGCGAAAAAATTTTCTTTTCGCCTATAGACATAGAAAATTCATTCAATTTTTGTACTAGAAACACATTTTTATCATTTTTATTTTTTAAATCAAAATTCTTCCATTAAAACTTGCTTAAATTAGTTTCAATAGATACTTACCTGCCTTACCTGCATTCCGGTGCGCGTTGCGCGAGTCCGAGTCTTGTGGGGTAGTCAGTAATCCTGGTTTTGGTTAAATTTTCGGAGAAAATTCACGTTTTTCATTGGAAAATCAAAATTTTTGTTCAGCATAATTTTCAGTGACACCGTAGTTGGCTAGTTCGCGCGGAGACGCGTCTTTCGACACCTCGCCCGTCCATCTAGCGTATATAGCCACTTAGATACCTAGAATTTTTCTTTGTTCTATACAATTCGTAGCCATCAAATTCTACCTAAGCAAACCAAGTTTGCATAGAATCGATATAACTTTGCTTCCCGGTGAGGTAATTTGACGCTGTTTTCAGCTACTATATTCATAATTGGGCTACCTGAGACCATCCCAGCAAAAATAACTGACAAAACGCGAAAAAATTTTCTTTTCGCCTATAGACATAGAAAATTCATTCAATTTTTGTACTAGAAACACATTTTTATCATTTTTATTTTTTAAATCAAAATTCTTCCATTAAAACTTGCTTAAATTAGTTTCAATAGATACTTACCTGCCTTACCTGCATTCCGGTGCGCGTTGCGCGAGTCCGAGTCTTGTGGGGTAGTCAGTAATCCTGGTTTTGGTTAAATTTTCGGAGAAAATTCACGTTTTTCATTGGAAAATCAAAATTTTTGTTCAGCATAATTTTCAGTGACACCGTAGTTGGCTAGTTCGCGCGGAGACGCGTCTTTCGACACCTCGCCCGTCCATCTAGCGTATATAGCCACTTAGATACCTAGAATTTTTCTTTGTTCTATACAATTCGTAGCCATCAAATTCTACCTAAGCAAACCAAGTTTGCATAGAATCGATATAACTTTGCTTCCCGGTGAGGTAATTTGACGCTGTTTTCAGCTACTATATTCATAATTGGGCTACCTGAGACCATCCCAGCAAAAATAACTGACAAAACGCGAAAAAATTTTCTTTTCGCCTATAGACATAGAAAATTCATTCAATTTTTGTACTAGAAACACATTTTTATCATTTTTATTTTTTAAATCAAAATTCTTCCATTAAAACTTGCTTAAATTAGTTTCAATAGATACTTACCTGCCTTACCTGCATTCCGGTGCGCGTTGCGCGAGTCCGAGTCTTGTGGGGTAGTCAGTAATCCTGGTTTTGGTTAAATTTTCGGAGAAAATTCACGTTTTTCATTGGAAAATCAAAATTTTTGTTCAGCATAATTTTCAGTGACACCGTAGTTGGCTAGTTCGCGCGGAGACGCGTCTTTCGACACCTCGCCCGTCCATCTAGCGTATATAGCCACTTAGATACCTAGAATTTTTCTTTGTTCTATACAATTCGTAGCCATCAAATTCTACCTAAGCAAACCAAGTTTGCATAGAATCGATATAACTTTGCTTCCCGGTGAGGTAATTTGACGCTGTTTTCAGCTACTATATTCATAATTGGGCTACCTGAGACCATCCCAGCAAAAATAACTGACAAAACGCGAAAAAATTTTCTTTTCGCCTATAGACATAGAAAATTCATTCAATTTTTGTACTAGAAACACATTTTTATCATTTTTATTTTTTAAATCAAAATTCTTCCATTAAAACTTGCTTAAATTAGTTTCAATAGATACTTACCTGCCTTACCTGCATTCCGGTGCGCGTTGCGCGAGTCCGAGTCTTGTGGGGTAGTCAGTAATCCTGGTTTTGGTTAAATTTTCGGAGAAAATTCACGTTTTTCATTGGAAAATCAAAATTTTTGTTCAGCATAATTTTCAGTGACACCGTAGTTGGCTAGTTCGCGCGGAGACGCGTCTTTCGACACCTCGCCCGTCCATCTAGCGTATATAGCCACTTAGATACCTAGAATTTTTCTTTGTTCTATACAATTCGTAGCCATCAAATTCTACCTAAGCAAACCAAGTTTGCATAGAATCGATATAACTTTGCTTCCCGGTGAGGTAATTTGACGCTGTTTTCAGCTACTATATTCATAATTGGGCTACCTGAGACCATCCCAGCAAAAATAACTGACAAAACGCGAAAAAATTTTCTTTTCGCCTATAGACATAGAAAATTCATTCAATTTTTGTACTAGAAACACATTTTTATCATTTTTATTTTTTAAATCAAAATTCTTCCATTAAAACTTGCTTAAATTAGTTTCAATAGATACTTACCTGCCTTACCTGCATTCCGGTGCGCGTTGCGCGAGTCCGAGTCTTGTGGGGTAGTCAGTAATCCTGGTTTTGGTTAAATTTTCGGAGAAAATTCACGTTTTTCATTGGAAAATCAAAATTTTTGTTCAGCATAATTTTCAGTGACACCGTAGTTGGCTAGTTCGCGCGGAGACGCGTCTTTCGACACCTCGCCCGTCCATCTAGCGTATATAGCCACTTAGATACCTAGAATTTTTCTTTGTTCTATACAATTCGTAGCCATCAAATTCTACCTAAGCAAACCAAGTTTGCATAGAATCGATATAACTTTGCTTCCCGGTGAGGTAATTTGACGCTGTTTTCAGCTACTATATTCATAATTGGGCTACCTGAGACCATCCCAGCAAAAATAACTGACAAAACGCGAAAAAATTTTCTTTTCGCCTATAGACATAGAAAATTCATTCAATTTTTGTACTAGAAACACATTTTTATCATTTTTATTTTTTAAATCAAAATTCTTCCATTAAAACTTGCTTAAATTAGTTTCAATAGATACTTACCTGCCTTACCTGCATTCCGGTGCGCGTTGCGCGAGTCCGAGTCTTGTGGGGTAGTCAGTAATCCTGGTTTTGGTTAAATTTTCGGAGAAAATTCACGTTTTTCATTGGAAAATCAAAATTTTTGTTCAGCATAATTTTCAGTGACACCGTAGTTGGCTAGTTCGCGCGGAGACGCGTCTTTCGACACCTCGCCCGTCCATCTAGCGTATATAGCCACTTAGATACCTAGAATTTTTCTTTGTTCTATACAATTCGTAGCCATCAAATTCTACCTAAGCAAACCAAGTTTGCATAGAATCGATATAACTTTGCTTCCCGGTGAGGTAATTTGACGCTGTTTTCAGCTACTATATTCATAATTGGGCTACCTGAGACCATCCCAGCAAAAATAACTGACAAAACGCGAAAAAATTTTCTTTTCGCCTATAGACATAGAAAATTCATTCAATTTTTGTACTAGAAACACATTTTTATCATTTTTATTTTTTAAATCAAAATTCTTCCATTAAAACTTGCTTAAATTAGTTTCAATAGATACTTACCTGCCTTACCTGCATTCCGGTGCGCGTTGCGCGAGTCCGAGTCTTGTGGGGTAGTCAGTAATCCTGGTTTTGGTTAAATTTTCGGAGAAAATTCACGTTTTTCATTGGAAAATCAAAATTTTTGTTCAGCATAATTTTCAGTGACACCGTAGTTGGCTAGTTCGCGCGGAGACGCGTCTTTCGACACCTCGCCCGTCCATCTAGCGTATATAGCCACTTAGATACCTAGAATTTTTCTTTGTTCTATACAATTCGTAGCCATCAAATTCTACCTAAGCAAACCAAGTTTGCATAGAATCGATATAACTTTGCTTCCCGGTGAGGTAATTTGACGCTGTTTTCAGCTACTATATTCATAATTGGGCTACCTGAGACCATCCCAGCAAAAATAACTGACAAAACGCGAAAAAATTTTCTTTTCGCCTATAGACATAGAAAATTCATTCAATTTTTGTACTAGAAACACATTTTTATCATTTTTATTTTTTAAATCAAAATTCTTCCATTAAAACTTGCTTAAATTAGTTTCAATAGATACTTACCTGCCTTACCTGCATTCCGGTGCGCGTTGCGCGAGTCCGAGTCTTGTGGGGTAGTCAGTAATCCTGGTTTTGGTTAAATTTTCGGAGAAAATTCACGTTTTTCATTGGAAAATCAAAATTTTTGTTCAGCATAATTTTCAGTGACACCGTAGTTGGCTAGTTCGCGCGGAGACGCGTCTTTCGACACCTCGCCCGTCCATCTAGCGTATATAGCCACTTAGATACCTAGAATTTTTCTTTGTTCTATACAATTCGTAGCCATCAAATTCTACCTAAGCAAACCAAGTTTGCATAGAATCGATATAACTTTGCTTCCCGGTGAGGTAATTTGACGCTGTTTTCAGCTACTATATTCATAATTGGGCTACCTGAGACCATCCCAGCAAAAATAACTGACAAAACGCGAAAAAATTTTCTTTTCGCCTATAGACATAGAAAATTCATTCAATTTTTGTACTAGAAACACATTTTTATCATTTTTATTTTTTAAATCAAAATTCTTCCATTAAAACTTGCTTAAATTAGTTTCAATAGATACTTACCTGCCTTACCTGCATTCCGGTGCGCGTTGCGCGAGTCCGAGTCTTGTGGGGTAGTCAGTAATCCTGGTTTTGGTTAAATTTTCGGAGAAAATTCACGTTTTTCATTGGAAAATCAAAATTTTTGTTCAGCATAATTTTCAGTGACACCGTAGTTGGCTAGTTCGCGCGGAGACGCGTCTTTCGACACCTCGCCCGTCCATCTAGCGTATATAGCCACTTAGATACCTAGAATTTTTCTTTGTTCTATACAATTCGTAGCCATCAAATTCTACCTAAGCAAACCAAGTTTGCATAGAATCGATATAACTTTGCTTCCCGGTGAGGTAATTTGACGCTGTTTTCAGCTACTATATTCATAATTGGGCTACCTGAGACCATCCCAGCAAAAATAACTGACAAAACGCGAAAAAATTTTCTTTTCGCCTATAGACATAGAAAATTCATTCAATTTTTGTACTAGAAACACATTTTTATCATTTTTATTTTTTAAATCAAAATTCTTCCATTAAAACTTGCTTAAATTAGTTTCAATAGATACTTACCTGCCTTACCTGCATTCCGGTGCGCGTTGCGCGAGTCCGAGTCTTGTGGGGTAGTCAGTAATCCTGGTTTTGGTTAAATTTTCGGAGAAAATTCACGTTTTTCATTGGAAAATCAAAATTTTTGTTCAGCATAATTTTCAGTGACACCGTAGTTGGCTAGTTCGCGCGGAGACGCGTCTTTCGACACCTCGCCCGTCCATCTAGCGTATATAGCCACTTAGATACCTAGAATTTTTCTTTGTTCTATACAATTCGTAGCCATCAAATTCTACCTAAGCAAACCAAGTTTGCATAGAATCGATATAACTTTGCTTCCCGGTGAGGTAATTTGACGCTGTTTTCAGCTACTATATTCATAATTGGGCTACCTGAGACCATCCCAGCAAAAATAACTGACAAAACGCGAAAAAATTTTCTTTTCGCCTATAGACATAGAAAATTCATTCAATTTTTGTACTAGAAACACATTTTTATCATTTTTATTTTTTAAATCAAAATTCTTCCATTAAAACTTGCTTAAATTAGTTTCAATAGATACTTACCTGCCTTACCTGCATTCCGGTGCGCGTTGCGCGAGTCCGAGTCTTGTGGGGTAGTCAGTAATCCTGGTTTTGGTTAAATTTTCGGAGAAAATTCACGTTTTTCATTGGAAAATCAAAATTTTTGTTCAGCATAATTTTCAGTGACACCGTAGTTGGCTAGTTCGCGCGGAGACGCGTCTTTCGACACCTCGCCCGTCCATCTAGCGTATATAGCCACTTAGATACCTAGAATTTTTCTTTGTTCTATACAATTCGTAGCCATCAAATTCTACCTAAGCAAACCAAGTTTGCATAGAATCGATATAACTTTGCTTCCCGGTGAGGTAATTTGACGCTGTTTTCAGCTACTATATTCATAATTGGGCTACCTGAGACCATCCCAGCAAAAATAACTGACAAAACGCGAAAAAATTTTCTTTTCGCCTATAGACATAGAAAATTCATTCAATTTTTGTACTAGAAACACATTTTTATCATTTTTATTTTTTAAATCAAAATTCTTCCATTAAAACTTGCTTAAATTAGTTTCAATAGATACTTACCTGCCTTACCTGCATTCCGGTGCGCGTTGCGCGAGTCCGAGTCTTGTGGGGTAGTCAGTAATCCTGGTTTTGGTTAAATTTTCGGAGAAAATTCACGTTTTTCATTGGAAAATCAAAATTTTTGTTCAGCATAATTTTCAGTGACACCGTAGTTGGCTAGTTCGCGCGGAGACGCGTCTTTCGACACCTCGCCCGTCCATCTAGCGTATATAGCCACTTAGATACCTAGAATTTTTCTTTGTTCTATACAATTCGTAGCCATCAAATTCTACCTAAGCAAACCAAGTTTGCATAGAATCGATATAACTTTGCTTCCCGGTGAGGTAATTTGACGCTGTTTTCAGCTACTATATTCATAATTGGGCTACCTGAGACCATCCCAGCAAAAATAACTGACAAAACGCGAAAAAATTTTGCCCGCCCACCCACCCTGTGTCTAGTGGCCGGGTAGACGATTCTGCTTTTTGACGAAGTTTTGAAATTTTTTTTTAGTTAACTTAATTAACGTCTTTGATTCGTTTATTTTATATTAGATTTTATTGACCTGACGGTCGTTCGTCTTTTTGACGACGTATTAAACTTTTTATAGTTTATTGTTTTTCCTGTGTTTCCCCCCTTTACAGGGACACAGAAGTTTCGCCAGTGTCCTGTGACTTGTGTATGAACTTAACATTTACATTATCTAGCGCCATGTTCCGCACACCGGCTAAGAATACCGCTAGCTCGCCGGACTCCAGGGCCTCGCAATCGATAAAGGTCTCGACGGAGAGGGCGGATACGGAGAGGCCATGTCTGGCACAGGCCGGCCCCTCGGTAAGGCGTAGTATCGGAGAGTGGGAAGCTGATCGACCAACTAGACAACCTCTCAAAACACCGTCGCCTCCAAAGAAAGCCCCACTGTCTTCTCCTCCTAAGCTAAAGACGAAGGCAACGCTCGCCCACCAGAGCCAGCTGAATGTATCGAAGCAGACGGAGAGGACCATCGAGAGCTCGCCTCGAGAAACTCAGCCAGTGAGATACTTAAACCGAACCTCGGAGGCAAAAGCGTGCCTCCAAAAGGCAAAAATGCAACTACTCAGCTCTCGAAACCTTAAGAAAGAAATTAAGGATGAAATTACAAAGGCAGTAGAGAGGTTATATCAGCTAGTGAAAGAAGCGGAATTGGAAAAGGGAAGAGAAGCCCAGTTAGATGACGGAGCAAACGCCCATAAGGAGCCTAAGCCTACCTCTGAACAATCGACAGAGCTCATGAAAAGCTTGGTGGAAGGCCTCCAGCAGCACAAACAGGTGCTACAGGAGTGCCAACAACACACCTTAGCTCTGTCGGAGCAAATTCAGGTTGCTCCTCGCTTTGCCGCTGGCCAAGGCCCGACTTTTGCTGAGATCGCCGCCGGCCTGAAGCAGAATATCCAAGGGCCTCTTCACTCCGTAGTTGTATCATCTGTGAATGATATGGACACGAGTGAACAGGTTATTGAGAAGCTCAGGACGGCGGTCGATGCTCGCAATGAGGGAACAAGGGTGGAGCGGCTGCGCAAGGCGCGGGACCAGAAGGTGGTGGTTGGGTTCAAGACCAAGGAAGAGCTGAACATGGTTACGGAGCGGATCCGGAAGGCTGGCAATCTCGTGGCAGAAGAGGTTAAAAATAAAGACCCACTTGTCATCATCAAGGATGTCCTTTCCTGCCACTCAGATGCGGAGTTTACGCAGGCCTTGCAGCGGCAGAATACCCACCTGATCGGGGATATTCCTGCAGGAGATGTAAGGTTGGGGGTGAAGTACCGTCGTAAGACGAGGAACCCCCATATGTGCCACGTCATCCTGCAGGTGTCCCCGTCCGTGTGGCAGCGGCTGACGACGGCGGGTCGCGTGCACATCGACTTGCAGCGGGTGCGAGTGCAGGACCAGTCACCACTGGTGCAGTGCACTCGCTGCCTGTGCTTCGGCCACGGCAGGAAGTTGTGCACGAAGCCCACCGATCTTTGCGTTCACTGCGGCGATCCCCACCTGCGTGCTGACTGTCCATCACGGCTGGCGGAGGAGGCTCCTAAGTGCCATAACTGTGTGCTGGCCAAGCTTGAGCAGACCGATCACAACGCCTTCGACAGTGCGTGCCCGATACGCGTGAAGTGGGACGCATTGGCGCGCCTGTCTGTGGCGTATTGGTAAGGTGCAATCAGCCGCTCCCAGTATTGAGAACCTGTACAGCAAGTCAATTGATCCTCATATCCGCGTAAAGTATGGCGAGAATGCGGGAAGAATCGCGAATTTGGACAACTTCTTCAAAATTAGAGCACTAGACGTAGAAAATACCAAAAACAATAGATTTAAAACAGTCCATAACCCAAAAGCAGTGAATTGGTGCCAATTTCATAAGAAATTGTCCCAATTTAAACCAGACACAAATTTAAAATTTTCAGAATTCTACAAAAAACTTAAAATGGATTTAGTTGGTAGTGAAACAGGAAACAAAATTATTATTAACCATAAAACCAAATATAGATACAAAAAATTGTTACCGAAGTGGTCCAATAAACTTGCCGATGTAGAAAAGGGGCTCATCACCCGGAATGACCGCATTCAAAGCGCTGCATCAAGCCGTACACAAGCTGTCGAGCAATACCTGCGAAAAGGAAAAACACAGGTTAAAAGCCGTAAATACGTCAGTGATAAAGAGGTTAGTGTTAAAATAACAGCTCTGAGTAAGACAGAAAGAAAACTAAGCAAAATATTAGTAGTGAATAAAGATAGGATTAGTTATAACAAAATAATGTAGCATTAAGAAAGTATGCCTAAATGATATATTGCACATATATTAGTATAGTCATAAAATAAAAATAGGGTAATATAAGTAATTGATGAAACTATTAATAGATTAAGCATAGATAATACATAAAATAAGATAAAATAAAAACAAAAATAAAGAACAAAAAAAAAAAAAAAAAAAAAAAAAAAAAATATATATATATATTAAAAATAGAATAAAGTACCAAAATAATTATTATAAATGTAAGAAAGCTGTAAAAACAAAATGAAACAAAATAAAAACTACTGTTAAAATGAAGGTCATATTTTGAAAAATAAGATAAAAAGAAGCAATTGCTTCCAGGAACTCTCCCCTTTCCCAGATGTGGACTGACAAAAGAATATTAAAATAAGACAAAACGATTACAATCAGAAACCGTCATACAAAGGTCTCTGATCATGTCAGAGGGACACTGAGCAAGGGCAGGAGTGGGTTTTTAGCCGGTAAGAGTCCGGCACTACCCAGACTGTGTCACTAGTGAGGCAGTCTGGGTGTCCATGAGGATTTCCCACTCCTGCCAAAACAAAAAAAAAAAAAAAAAAAAAAAAAAAAAAACCTAACCTAACCTAACCTAACCTAACCTAACCTAACCTAACCTAACCTTTTTTTTTTTTTTTTTTTTGATTACGGGGGGAAATCCTCATGGATGTCCTCCGCCCCGGGGAGGGCGGAGGGGTCTGTCAGACTCTTACTGACTAAAACCACCCCGGTGTTCCGTCTCTCACTTACGCCGGGGATCACGGGAACTAGTAAGTCTTCCGCGATCCCCGGCTAGTGCCGGCCCGCCTATGCGGGCCACCTCGCGATAGGGGGGGAGTGAGGTGTTAAACTCCCCCCCACATCAAAGAGAGGCGCGCGTGGAACACTATGCGCCGCCATCTCGGGTCCTAAGAAATAGGGGGCGTCGGATTCCCCAGTCCGTCGCCCCTGGACCCATTTAGGGGGGCTGGAAGAGGGCGTTGTCCGCCCTCCGCCGACGCCCGGTGCGTCTGCTGCGGATCGGGTTAGCAGAAGCAATCTCCCGCTCCCTCTCCGCAGCCTCCTTCTGCGAAATGACTGTATCGCAGAAGGACACCACCGCGTCCCAGGACTCCTCGCTGTCGACCATCGAGTCGACAACGGCCGGCAGCGACAGGTCGCTGCCTACTCCTGAGATGAGGGCACGGCGTGGCTCCGTCCAAGCGGCACACTCTGCCAGCGTGTGCCACGCCGTGTCCTCCCGACAGTCGACGCAGTGGTGACACCGAGCGTCCGGCTCCCTGTTTATGCGACACAGGTACTTCCCGAAGCAACCATGCCCCGAGAGCACCTGTGTCACCCGAAACGACAAGGAGCCGTGCCTCCTCCCGAGCCAGCGCTCGAGTACTGGCCGGATCGCCCCGATGGTGGCGGAGCCGGCGGTAGGGCGTGAAAGCCTGTCCCGCCATTCCGCCACCAGGGCTGCGCGAAGCTGTGACCGACGCAACTCCAAATGTCGCGGCGTCAGCCACTCGCCCCGCGCCCTCGAGTCCTCGCGCCACCGATGCAGCGACGCGAGTACCTTCGCCTCGAGGTCCCACGGTGGGGATCCGGCCAGTACGCAAGCCGCCTCGTAGGAGATCGTGCGATATCCCCTGATGACTCTGACGGCCATAGCTCGCTGCGGTTTCCGCAAGACAGCGATGCTGCCGGCCGTCAGGTCAGCCGCCCAGAACCTAACCTAACCTAACCTAACCTAACCTAACCTAACCTAACCTAACCTAACCTAACCTTTTTTTTTTTTTTTTGATGACGGGGGGAAATCCTCATGGATGTCCTCCGCCCCGGGGAGGGCGGAGGGGTCTGTCAGACTCTTACTGACTAAAACCACCCCGGTGTTCCGTCTCTCACGTACACCGGGGATCACGGGAACTATTGAGTCTTCCGCGATCCCCGACTAGTGCCGGCCCGCCTATGCGGGCCACCTCGCGATAGGGGGGAGTGAGGTGTTAAACTCCCCCCCACATCAAAGAGAGGCGCGCGTGGAACACTACGCGCCGCCATCTCGGGTCCTAAGAAGTAGGGGGCGACGGATTCCCCAGTCCGTCGCCCCTGGACCCATTTAGGGGGGCTGGAAGAGGGCGTTGTCCGCCCTCCGCCGACGCCCGGTGCGTCTGCTGCGGATCGGGTTAGCTGAAGCAATCTCCCGCTCCCTCTCCGCAGCCTCCTTCTGCGAAATGACTGTTTCGCAGAAGGACACCACCGCGTCCCAGGACTCCTCGCTGTCGACCATCGAGTCGACAACGGCCGGCAGCGACAGATCACTGCCTACTCCTGAGATGAGGGCACGGCGTGGCTCCGTCCAAGCGGCACACTCTGCCAGCGTGTGCCACGCCGTGTCCTCCCGACAGTCGACGCAGTGGTGACACCGAGCGTCCGGCTCCCTGTTTATGCGACACAGGTACTTCCCGAAGCAACCATGCCCCGAGAGCACCTGTGTCACCCGAAACGACAGGGAGCCGTGCCTCCTCCCGAGCCAGCGCTCGAGTACTGGCCGGATCGCCCCGATGGTGGCGGAGCCGGCGGTAGGGCGTGAAAGCCTGTCCCGCCATTCCGCCACCAGGGCTGCGCGAAGCTGTGACCGACGCAACTCCAAATGTCGCGGCGTCAGCCACTCGCCCCGCGCCCTCGAGTCCTCGCGCCACCGATGCAGCGACGCGAGTACCTTCGCCTCGAGGTCCCACGGTGGGGATCCGGCCAGTACGCAAGCCGCCTCGTAGGAGATCGTGCGATACCCCCTGATGACTCTGACGGCCATAGCTCGCTGCGGTTTCCGCAAGACAGCGATGCTGCCGGCCGTCAGGTCAGCCGCCCAGATCGGGGCCCCATACAGGGCCATCGACCGCACGATCCCCACGTAGAGCCGCCTACAGGCGGCGCTCGGGCCCCCCAGATTGGGAAGCAGCGTTGACAGCGCCCCAGCCGCGCCCAACAACTTGGGCGCCAGCCGCTGGAAGTGGGGTCCGAAATCCCACCGGCTGTCGAGCACCAATCCCAGATACTTCATGGTGGACTCGACAGCAATTCGGGACCCCCCGACCACGATGTGTGATCCCGGCGGCGGCGCCCGCCGGGGGCCATGAAAGACCATGGCCTCCGACTTGTTGAGGGCCACCTCCAGGCCAAGACGCCGTATGCGGGTCACCACCTGTGACACCGCAGCCGTCGCCAGCAACGCTGCCTCCCTGTACGAGCTCCCCCGGGCCGTGACCAGCGTGTCATCTGCATAACACGTAAGGTCCACGCCCGGCTGGAGCTCGCCCCTCAGCACCCAGTCGTACCCGATGTTCCACAGGAGCGGTCCCACGACCGAACCCTGTGGAACACCGCACGACATGCGGCGCTGGTTTCCGCCATCACGTCCCATGTAGGTGACACACCTATCCGCCAGATAGGCCCCAACGATGCGGCGGAGGTACGGGGGCACCCGATGGTACCGCAGTGCCTCCCGAATGCAGCTCCAGGGCAGGGTGTTGAAGGCGTTGGAAATGTCCAAGGACACCGCCAACATCACCCCGCCCCGGGACACAGCTTCCTCCGCCAGGACTCTCACCCGCGATATCGCGTGGATGGTGGAGCGCCCGTGCCGAAAGCCGAACTGGCTCTCGGCTAGGTCAGGCCCCTCCCTGCTTAAGTGTCCGACGAGGCGGGCGGCGATAATCCGCTCAAACATCTTACCCACCTCGTCGAGCAGCACTATGGGCCTGTACGCGGACGGCGAGTCCGCGGGGCGCCCCACCTTCTTGAGCAGGACCAGACGACCAGATTTCCACAAAGTGGGAAACTGGCCCTGCTCAAGGCACGCGGTGTAGAGTCCTCTCAGTTGGGGCTCTAGCTCCTTCAGAGCGAGGGCTAGCACTATGCCGTGAATACCATCGGGCCCCGGAGCCACGTTCTTGGCCCGGAGCCGTATCACGGCCGCCTTCATCTCTGGCTGTGTCACCTCTGGGACGCTGATGGCGACCTCTTCGGTAGGCTCTGCGGCTGTGGGCAAAGCCATCGGCGGCGGAGTGTGCTCCGCTCTAGCCGGGAAGAGCGCTGCGACCACATCTTCCAACAGCTCGGGTTGGAGACTCTCCGTGAGTGGAGGCGCCGCGGCTCGAAGTTTCCCTCGAACCGCACGATACGGGCGCCCCCACGGATCTCCGTCGAGAGTCTCCAACATCTCCTCCCTGGCTCGCGTCCTCGCTTCGCCGATGGCCAGCCACAGAGCCTCCTTAGCCGCGCGGTACACCTCATACAGCGCGGCTTCTTCGTCAGGGACCCGACGACGTCGCCTCCGGTATCGGGTGTACTGGCGTCTGACCGCCACGCACTCTACACGTAGTCGAGCGATCTCGGCAGACCACCAGTACACCTGGCGCCTTCCTGATTGCGTGTGGACGCGGGGCATGGACGCGTCGCTGATTTGCGTCATCGCCCCGCGAAACCACAGCGCCTCCTCTTCGACGTCGACGGGTCCAACCGTCGCCGACTCCCGGTTCCAGGCCTGGACAACAGCGGCCTCCTCGAGAACTTCCCTGTCGATGCGCTTACGCGCCCAGCGCGGGCCGTCCGTTCGCGGGGCCGATGGCCTGCGGCCGCCAGTGGTCTGGGCAGAGACGTCGAAGCGGATATATCTGTGATCCGACAACGTCTCCACCTCCACGGCGACACGCCAGTCGCGGACAAGGCTCGCGACAGCAGGGCTAGCGAACGATACGTCTACGATCGAACCGCCCCGCTGCCGCACGCACGTGTATACCGAGCCCCGGTTTAGGACGACCAGGCCAGTCGTGACCACCCACTCCTCCAACACCTCACCCCTAGCATCGGTCACCGGAGATCCCCACGCCGAAGACTTGGCGTTGAGATCTCCTAGTAACAGCACGGGGCGAGGGTGGAGTCGGCCTACGACGGCCCCCAACTCGACAAGGAAGTTCTCGAAGTCGGCGAGGCTCTTGTTGGGCGAGAAATACGCTCCAACAATGCCAATGCCGTCCGCGAGGGCGGTCACCCAACCGCGACCTCGGGACGGGTTGACGAGAGCCCTGCCGATGATGGCCACCAAGCCGTCTAGGTCTCCCACCCAGTTATCCCTGGGGGGGACAAAATACGGCTCGGCGACCACAGCCACGTCAATCGACCACTCTGCCATGCTCTGGATCAATAGATCCTGAGCTCTGGCAGCGTGGTTGATGTTGCCCTGGAGGAAATGGTAAGGCGCCATTAAGCGCAGTCCATTTCCGCACCATCACTGGGCCGGGAGTCGGCCGTAGGGCACCCAGGCTGAGGGGGGGGTAAAGAGCCCCCGGCAGCCTTGGTGCCTCTCCTTCTCTTCTTCTTTGTGGTGGGTGCGCCACAAGCTCTTCCACCCGCCCTGTGCCCAGCGGGCCTCCCTGCAGCTGTACAGAGGCTGCAGTTTGGTGCCGCTGTGCACTGGGCGGATTTATGGCCGGGTAGACCGCAGCGAAAACATTGCTCGCTGCGGTCTATAGCAGCGGTGCACCTCGCCCGGACATGCCCAATGTCCAGGCACCGATAGCACCGCAGCGCCCTGGGTTGCAGCAGTTTGACCCTTGCTGCAACCCACCCGACCAAGAGTCGTCCACCATCAGCAATTTTATTGCCCGCCGCCACTGGGCACCGCACCCAAACGACCCCGAGCCCGGAAGCGTCAGTGCGAATCTCGCCCACCCGCACATCATCAGGCGGACATCCTCCGGTTCTGGCAATGGCCGCCACAACCTCAGCCGGGGTGGTGGAGTCGTCCAGGCCGTCGACTCGCAGCTCAGCGGTCTTTATCGGCCTGGACACTCGAACGTCCTCTGGGTTGAGGACCTCCCTCAGCTTGGCGGCCAGAATGTCCGCCTTCTCGCCGCTCGAAGCACCCGGCACCTCCAGCAGCCGCGCCCCCGTAATCGCCGGCCTACATCTTAGGCCGGACGATATGCCAAGTTCGGGGAGCGCGACTTTGGCTTTGGCCTCTAATAGGACCGCCTTATACGAGACGCCCCTTTCGACGGCTCCGGGCTGCAGTGTTATAACTACAGCCGCGGAGCGTGGGGCTCTGGGTCTAGGCGGCCTCTGGCTCTTCTGCGCAACCGGTGCAGGTGCCTTAACGGGTGCAGGTGGTGTTGCCCTCTTCTTCTTACGGCCCCCCTTTACGACCGTTGTCCAGGCCTCCGTGGACGGCCCGGGAGCGGTCGCCGGGGGACCGGCCGTCTGGGCAATGGGCGCAGGCTTGGCCTTGGCCTTCTTGGGCTTGCTGGTTTCCTTTCCGGACCTGCTTGTCTCAGCAGCCACAGTCGTCGGCCCCGATTTGGCGGGTTCAGCCGACTTCCGCGCATCCGCAGCAAGCGGTGGGCGCAGAATTTCGGCAGGGAGGAGCCTCCCCTCTATTGCCTCTATCCGGGCCCCCACCATCTGCCCGCACTGCATCATGCAGATGCGAGCGATCTTCTCGATCTCCGCATCCGCAAGTGCAGGGACCGATGATGGGGCCATTGATGGAGCCGGTGGCGGGACCGCCGATTGGGTGGCTGCGGGAACTGCCCTCTGGGCGGCAAACTGCCGCTTGAGGTCCTCCAGCTCGGCTTGGAGACGGCGGTTCTCAGCCCACAGCTTCGTCGTCTCCTCCGTGCTCGAGCGACTCTGGAGGACCTCGACGGCCTCTTTGATGCCGTCAGCTGCCTCCTTCAGAGCGCGCGTGAACGTGCCCTTCAAGTTGCCGGATTTAGTGGCAACCTGAAGGACAACGCTGACGCCGTCTAGAACTTGGCGACTGAGCGCCACCGCCGATGGGCTCCCCCCGGCAGCCATCCGGGCTGAGCGCCGCTCCCGCAGCTGACGGGCCAACTCTTCAACCTCGTCAGCCGCTCTGGCCTTTCTCTGCGCCCGCTTAGCCGCATTGGCCTCCGCCTTATTTGAGGGCAGCAGCAAGCCCTCACCGACGTCTGAGAATGCGGGCCCGGAGTCACTGCCCACACTCTCGACGCTCGCCGCATGCTCCAACGGAGCCGGCGTATCAGGTCGGGATTTCGACCCAGACCGCCCACCGCACTCCGACAAACGAGCAGATGTTCGGCTTGCCACTGCGCGACCTCGCCCACTTCCGCCCGTTGCCACCTTAGCGGCCGGCATTTCCACGCTATGGGAGCGTGGCGAGCGCTTTCTCCTTCCTTTTGGGGAAGTCATCCCCTCCGTAGCCCGCGAGCGCTGCGAACTAACGCTCGCCGCACTCGCCATCTTTTCGGATGCAGTGTCGGAATCCGACATAGCACCCACACTCATCCGCTCGATCAAAACGATCGGCGACTTCTCACAAGTTATTTTTAAAGGTATATCCATATGATTCCCACGAGTATGGGGGATATAACAAGTCCACCTAGGGTAACCCCCTGTCCCTAGGCAAGTGTACATTTGTAACCCAACCAGGGGGTCCACCAATCCCTGGCTGGGGGTGCGCTTGAGACTGATGCGCCAGCTGCAACTAAGAAGCTGCAGATGACACTACTCCTCAGCCATTCATACCCTCGCCGCGCACCAAAACTTGGTATTAGAGGAATTTTTTATAGAGGTTATCTTCCTCGCGATCCGGGCGATTAAGCCAAGATCCTCGTCCCGCTCCGAGTCATAAAACATGACCATGATCTCGTTACGGATTACGATTTCGACGGTTGCAGTCGGGAGAATCAGATCCCCCGCTGCTTGCCCGTTGGCAGGGTAAGTGCACAACGAGCGCCGCCCATGTTTCTCCACCTTGGAGAAACGTCCTACGCCCACTCAACCCATCCTCTGTAAGCAGAAGAGGGAGTGAGCGACCGTAGGGCGGTCTAAACGACCGACCCAGGAGCATAAGCTCCCCCCCACGCAGAAATTCGCCACAGACAATACCCTCTCCGACGTGGAAAGACTATTGGCCGTGCCCAGGATGCACCGGCCGTCCGACTGCCCTTTCCCCCGAACGTATTCGAAAGGAACGAGCAGCCGTCAGGCACACGAGGAGGTTTTCTGCCCGCACCCCAACCTAACCTAACCTAACCTAACCTAACCTTTTTTTTTTTTTTTTTTGATGACGGGGGGAAATCCTCATGGATGTCCTCCGCCCCGGGGAGGGCGGAGGGGTCTGTCAGACTCTTACTGACTAAAACCACCCCGGTGTTCCGTCTCCCACTTACGCCAGGGATCACGGGAACTAGTAAGTCTTCCGCGATCCCCGGCTAGTGCCGGCCCGCCTATGCGGGCCACCTCGCGATAGGGGGGGAGTGAGGTGTTAAACTCCCCCCCCACATCAATGAGAGGCGCGCGTGGAACACTACGCGCCGCCATCTCGGGTCCTAAGAAGTAGGGGGCGACGGATTCCCCAGTCCGTCGCCCCTGGACCCAATTAGGGGGGCTGGAAGAGGGCGTTGTCCGCCCTCCGCCGATGCCCGGTGCGTCTGCTGCGGATCGGGTTAGCGGAAGCGATCTCCCGCTCCCTCTCCGCAGCCTCCTTCTGCGAGATGACTGTTTCGCAGAAGGACACCACCGCGTCCCAGGACTCCTCGCTGTCGACCATCGAGTCGACAACGGCCGGCAGCGACAGGTCACTGCCTACTCCTGAGATGAGGGCACGGCGTGGCTCCGTCCAAGCGGCACACTCTGCCAGCGTGTGCCACGCCGTGTCCTCCCGACAAACCTAACCTAACCTAACCTTTTTTTTTTTTTTTTTTGATGACGGGGGGAAATCCTCATGGATGTCCTCCGCCCCGGGGAGGGCGGAGGGGTCTGTCAGACTCTTACTGACTAAAACCACCCCGGTGTTCCGTCTCTCACGTACACCGGGGATCACGGGAACTAGTAAGTCTTCCGCGATCCCCGACTAGTGCCGGCCCGCCTATGCGGGCCACCTCGCGATAGGGGGGGAGTGAGGTGTTAAACTCCCCCCCACATCAATGAGAGGCGCGCGTGGAACACTACGCGCCGCCATCTCGGGTCCTAAGAAGTAGGGGGCGACGGATTCCCCAGTCCGTCGCCCCTGGACCCATTTAGGGGGGCTGGAAGAGGGCGTTGTCCGCCCTCCGCCGACGCCCGGTGCGTCTGCTGCGGATCGGGTTAGCGGAAGCGATCTCCCGCTCCCTCTCCGCAGCCTCCTTCTGTGAGATGACTGTCTCGCAGAAGGACACCACCGCGTCCCAGGACTCCTCGCTGTCGACCATCGAGTCGATAACGGCCGGCAGCGACAGGTCACTGCCTACTCCTGAGATGAGGGCACGGCGTGGCTCCGTCCAAGCGGCACACTCTGCCAGCGTATGCCACGCCGTGTCCTCCCGACAGTCGACGCAGTGGTGACACCGAGCGTCCGGCTCCCTGTTTATGCGACACAGGTACTTCCCGAAGCAACCATGCCCCGAGAGCACCTGTGTCACCCGAAACGACAGGGAGCCGTGCCTCCTCCCGAGCCAGCGCTCGAGTACTGGCCGGATCGCCCCGATGGTGGCGGAGCCGGCGGTAGGGCGTGAAAGCCTGTCCCGCCATTCCGCCACCAGGGCTGCGCGAAGCTGTGACCGACGCAACTCCAAATGTCGCGGCGTCAGCCACTCGCCCCGCGCCCTCGAGTCCTCGCGCCACCGATGCAGCGACGCGAGTACCTTCGCCTCGAGGTCCCACGGTGGGGATCCGGCCAGTACGCAAGCCGCCTCGTAGGAGATCGTGCGATATCCCCTTATGACTCTGACGGCCATAGCTCGCTGCGGTTTCCGCAGGACAGCGATGCTGCCGGCCGTCAGGTCAGCCGCCCAGATCGGGGCCCCATACAGGGCCATCGATCGCACGATCCCCACGTAGAGCCGCCTACAGGCGGCGCTCGGGCCCCCCAGATTGGGAAGCAGCGTTGACAGCGCCCCAGCCGCGCCCAACAACTTGGGTGCCAGCCGCTGGAAGTGGGGTCCGAAGTCCCACCGGCTGTCGAGCACCAATCCTAGATACTTCATGGTGGACTCGACAGCAATTCGGGACCCCCCGACCACGATGTGTGATCCCGGCGGCGGCGCCCGCCGGGGGCCATGAAAGACCATGGCCTCCGACTTGTTGAGGGCCACATCCAGGCCAAGACGCCGTATGCGGGTCACCACCTGTGACACCGCAGCCGTCGCCAGCAACGCTGCCTCCCTGTACGAGCTCCCCCGGGCCGTGACCAGCGTGTCATCTGCATAACACGTCAGGTCTACGCCTTTGGAGGACTTTGAGGCGACCTCTAGGACCTCCTCTTTGTCTTCCAGTGCCATACGCTCCAGTTCCGCCAGGGAGTGGTCGGCATATAGCACACTTGATGCACCATAGCCAGCTCTCGACCGGGCGGTTTGCGCCTGGTGCTCCCTGGCAGCCACCCTCTCCTCCAGGTCTTGCTGGAGTTGTGCCCTCTTCGCCAGGTTTAGCTGGCGTTCGGCGTCCACCAAGCCCACATCGTGGGTCGAAGCCTTTATAAACTTCGACCTCATCTTCCCCTTCGCTCCGGCCGGGTCGTCGGTCCCGGAGTCCGAGCTGTCCGCGCTTTGCGCGTCGGACCGGGGTACTGACATGGAACGGTCCCGCTCCCCGCGCTCCTGCAAACGAGCAGATGCTCCGCTCGCCACTGCGCGACCTCGCCTGCTCCTGCCCGTCGGCACTTTAGCGGCTGGCGAGTTCTCCTCAATCTGGGAGCCTGGCGAGCGCTTCCTCCTTCCCTTCGAGGGTCGCCCAGACACACTCCCTTCAACCCGCGAGCGGTCTGAGCTCACGCTCGCCACGCTCGCCATCCTCTCGGATGCGGTGTCGGAATCCGACATCGCACCCACACTCCTCCGATCGACCAAGACGATCGGCACCCTCTCTAACTGCTCAAAGTTTTTATTATTCAAATCCATGAGATTCCCACGAGTATGGGGGATATAAAAAGTCCACCCAGGGTAACCCCCTGTCCCTGGGTAAGTGTACATTTGTAACCCAACCAGGGGGTCCACCAATCCCTGGCTGGGGGAGTGCTTGGGACTGATGCGCCACCTGCAACTACGAAGCTGCAGACGACACTACTCCTCAGTCATTCATACCCTCGCCGCACACCAAAACTTGGTATTAGAGGAATTTTTTATAGAGGTTATCTTCCTCGTGATCCGGGCTATTAAGCCAAGATCCTCGTCCCGTTCCGAGTCATAAAACATGACCATGATCCCGCTACGGATTACGATTTCGACGGTTGCAGGCGGGAGAATCGGATCCCCCGCTGCTAACCCGTTGGCAGGGTGAGTGCACAACGAGTGCCGCCAGTGTTTCTCCACCATGTCCTCTGTCTGAAACAGACAGACAGACATGCGGAGAAACGACCGCAGGGTGGTCTAAATCGACCGACCCAGGAGCTTAAGGCTCCCCCCTAAGCAGAAATTCGCCACAGACAATACCCTCTCCGACGTGGAAAGACTATTGGCCGTGCCCAGGATGCACCGGCCATCCGACTGCCCTTTCCCCCGAACGTATTCGAAAGGAACGAGCAGCCGTCAGGCACACGAGGAGGTTTTCTGCCCGCACCCCACCCCAACCTAACCTTTTTTTTTTTTTTTTTTTGACTGAGAAAATGCTTTATGCATGCCCGCTCGTGGGGATGAGACGGGGTATGTGGGACTCCTGTCAGAGTGACAGTATACCCACTAAAAACTCAGTATTCCCGCATCGCCGTGATGGGAGGGTCATGGGAAACTGGCTCAACCTTTGCTACCACTTCCCTCCCGGCGCATGCCCGCCTAGCTGGCGGGCCCCGCATGCCCCCCTAACTGGGGGGCTACGGGAATGGCTGGGAACCTAGCCATTCCCGTCCGACACTGGTGGAGGCCTGTGCAATACAGGCAAGGTTGCCCCCACGCCCGTTGCCTGCTGGCCTCCACCTGGGAGGAGTCGAAGATGACTGTCATACTGACGTCTTCTTCGACCCCTCCTCCGCCTTCGGAGCGACGCCGCGTTAGGATCGTCCTCCCGCGCGCGCTCCGCAGCCTCCTTCTGGGTCATGACGCATTCACAGAAGGAGGCGACCGCCGACCACGACCTCTCATCCTCCAGCATGGCGTTAACCAAACCGCGGAGTGAAAGGTCCGGTCCGATCACCGCAATGAGACTGCGGCGTGGCTCGGACCACGTCGGGCACACCTCGAGGGTGTGCTGCGCCGTGTCCTCCGCCGCACCACAGTTGTGGCACGACGGCGTCTCCTCCCGCCCGATTCGGTGCAGGTACGATCCGAAGCAACCGTGTCCGGATAGTACCTGCACGAGACGGAAGGAGAGGAACCCATGCGACCGCTCGAGCCAGTCTCGCAGGACCGGCCCAATCGCATCGAGTGTTCGGCGGCCGAAGGCGGCGGTGTTAAGGTCCGCCGTCCAATGGACAACAATGGCGTCCCTCGCCTCCCGCCGGACGGCCTCCCGCTCTTCCGGGGCTGGGCGTTCGCCTCTCGCCCTCCGCCCCGCCGTCCATTCATATACTCTGGCGAGCACCCATGCCTCGAGCTCCCAAGGAGGGGTGCCGGCCAGAGCACATGCCGCCGCAAAGCCCACCGTGCGGTAGGCACGCGCCGCCCGCTGGGCTATGGCCCTTTGGGGTGCCCGCAAGGCGGCGACATTCTCCCTCCTCTGGAGGGAGTCCTCCCAGATGGGGGCCCCGTAGAGGGCCATACTCTTCAAGATGCCGGCATAAAGTTTCCGGCATCGTGCGCTGGGCCCTCCCAAGTTGGGAAGCAGCCATGACAGCGCGCCCGCGGTCTTCAGCAGGCGCGACGACAGCCCGCTAAAATGCGGACCGAAGCGCCACCTGCTGTCAAGGACAAGGCCCAGATATTTCATCTGGGACTTGACCCCAATTCTGGTCGAAATATCGAGGTACTCCGTGGAATCGGAGCGCCTCTAGGATGGTGGAGTGGGGAACGGAGTTGAAGGCATTTGCAATGTCGAATGACACAGCCAACAATCCGTCCCCCGCCTCCATCGCCTCCTTCACCTGACCCTTAAGGCAAGCCAGCGCGTCCACTGTGGAACGCTCACCCCGGAAACCGAACTGAGCGTCCGACAAGTCCGGCCCGACATCCCGCAGATGGGCCTTTAGGCGAGCAGCGATTATTCCCTCGAACATTTTTCCGACCTCATCGAGTAGAACGATGGGCCGGTATGCCGAGGGGGAGTCAGCTGGACGGCCCTCCTTGCGTAGGAGGCACAGCTGCCCCTCTTTCCATGGTTTCGGGAACCTTCCAGACACAAGGCATGCGCTGAAGAGGTCCCGAAACCTCTCCCCCATTTGAGTGGCAGCGATCGCCACCACTCTTGCGGGAACACCGTCAGGGCCAGGAGCTGTCTTCTTGGCGCGGATATGGAGAATCGCCGTGCCAAGTTCCGACTCCGTGACAGGAGGGGCCTCCACTTCTTCCTCGTCTAGCGAGGCTGTCCCCCGCGGTGGGTCCATCACTGGCGGGGTGAAGTTGCCCCTGCACGGGAACAGGGACTGAACCACCCCATCCAGAAATGAGGGCTCCAGGGTCTCGGCAACCGGGGGACCAAAGGGGCGCAACTTCTTGCGCGCCGCCTTATATGGTCTCCCGTAGGGGTCGTTGTCGAGACCCTCCAGCAGCTCGGCTCTGGACGAGTCCCTGGCGTTGGCGATGGCTCGATCGAGGACCATTTTTGCCTCCAAGTATACCTCATAGAGGTGGTCCTCGTTGGACAGATCCCGGCGAAGCCGCCGCCGGCTCCGCGTGTAGGCCCTTCTCGCCTCCACACACGCTGCTCGAAGCCCCGCCAGCTCCACCGACCACCAGTAAACGGCACGTTTGGGTGGTGGTCGGCGAGACCGGGGCATGCTAGAGTTGCATACCTCGGTCAGAGACTCCCTCAGTTGCCCCGCTGCGGCGTCCACATCCAGGCCGGCAGTAGGCGGCGAAAGCCAGTCCTGGATGAACGCCGCCTCCGCCGCTGCCTCCCTGTCCAGGCGAGTTAGAGCCCACCGCGGGAACGGTGATCGCCCCGAGCGGGGCCGCATCTGTCCGGGGCCACTGGTGGAGATGTCGAACCGCACGTAGCGGTGGTCCGACATGGTCTCCACCAGGTCCACCCGCCAGTTCAACACGCGCGCGGCTAACGCAGGGGTGGCAAAAGTGACGTCCACTATTGAGCCACCCCCACGCCGCACGCATGTCTGGATGCTTCCTCTGTTCAAGAGGGATAGTCCGGAGGAGGCTGCCCACATCTCCACCGCCCGCCCGCGTGCGTCGGTGGCCGGGTTGCCCCAGGTCACCGACTTGGCATTCAGGTCTCCCAGTACGGAGACCTGACGCGGCGCCGCCCTGCCGACCACGGCAGCCAGGACTGCAAGATAATTCTCAAAGTCCTGAAGAGGCCGGTTTGGGGAGAAATATACGCCCACAAGGGCTAACTCTCCCCACGCGGCGGCCACGTATCCCGGTCCCCTCTCTAATAGCGATAGTGGAGGGGAGTCTGTGGAAGGACGCGCCGCTAGTGCCACCGAGCCGACCTCATCACCCAGCCGACTTATTGAGGGCCACCTCCAGGCCAAGACGCCGTATGCGGGTCACCACCTGTGACACCGCAGCCGTCGCCAGCAACGCTGCCTCCCTGTACGAGCTCCCCCGGGCCGTGACCAGCGTGTCATCTGCATAACACGTCAGGTCCACGCCCGGCTGGAGCTCGCCCCTCAGCACCCAGTCGTACCCGATGTTCCACAGGAGCGGTCCCACGACCGAACCCTGTGGAACACCGCACGACATGCGGCGCTGGTTTCCGCCATCACGTCCCATGTAGGTGACACACCTATCCGCCAGATAGGCCCCAACGATGCGGCGGAGGTACGGAGGCACCCGATGATACTGCAGTGCCTCCCGGATGCAGCTCCAGGGCAGGGTGTTGAAGGCGTTGGAAATGTCCAAGGACACCGCCAACATCACCCCGCCCCGGGACACAGCTTCCTCCGCCAGGACTCTCACCCGCGATATCGCGTGGATGGTGGAGCGCCCGTGCCGAAAGCCGAATTGGCTCTCGGCTAGGTCAGGCCCCTCCCTACTTAAGTGTCCGACGAGGCGGGCGGCGATAATCCGCTCAAACATCTTACCCACCTCGTCGAGCAGCACTATGGGCCTGTACGCGGACGGCGAGTCCGCGGGGCGCCCCACCTTCTTGAGCAGGACCAGACGACCAGATTTCCACAAAGTGGGAAACTGGCCCTGCTCAAGGCACGCGGTGTAGAGTCCTCTCAGTTGGGGCTCTAGCTCCTTCAGAGCGAGGGCTAGCACTATGCCGTGAATACCATCGGGCCCCGGAGCCACGTTCTTGGCCCGGAGCCGCATCACGGCCGCCCTCATCTCTGGCTGTGTCACCTCTGGGACGCTGATGGCGACCTCTTCGGTAGGCTCTGCGGCTGTGGGCAAAGCCATCGGCGGCGGAGTGTGCTCCGCTCTAGCCGGGAAGAGCGCTGCGACCACATCTTCCAACAGCTCGGGTTGGAGACTCTCCGTGAGTGGAGGCGCCGCGGCTCGAAGTTTCCCTCGAACCGCACGATACGGGCGCCCCCACGGATCTCCGTCGAGAGTCTCCAACATCTCCTCCCTGGCTCGCGTCCTCGCTTCGCCGATGGCCAGCCACAGAGCCTCCTTAGCCGCGCGGTACACCTCATACAGCGCGGCTTCTTCGTCAGGGACCCGACGACGTCGCCTCCGGTATCGGGTGTACTGGCGTCTGACCGCCACGCACTCGACACGTAGTCGAGCGATCTCGGCAGACCACCAGTACACCTGGCGCCTTCCTGATTGCGTGTGGACGCGGGGCATGGACGCGTCGCTGATTTGCGTCATCGCCCCGCGAAACCACAGCGCCTCCTCTTCGACGTCGACGGGTCCAACCGTCGCCGACTCCCGGTTCCAGGCCTGGACAACAGCGGCCTCCTCGAGAACTTCCCTGTCGATGCGCTTACGCGCCCAGCGCGGGCCGTCCGTTCGCGGGGCCGATGGGCTGCGGCCGCCAGTGGTCTGGGCAGAGACGTCGAAGCGGATATATCTGTGATCCGACAACGTCTCCACCTCCACGGCGACACGCCAGTCGCGGACACGGCTCGCGACAGCAGGGCTAGCGAACGATACGTCTACGATCGAACCGCCCCGCTGCCGCACGCACGTGTATACCGAGCCCCGGTTTAGGACGACCAGGCCAGTCGTGACCACCCACTCCTCCAACACCTCACCCCTAGCATCGGTCACCGGAGATCCCCACGCCGAAGACTTGGCGTTGAGATCCCCTAGTAACAGCACGGGGCGAGGGTGGAGTCGGCCTACGACGGCCCCCAACTCGACAAGGAAGTTCTCGAAGTCGGCGAGGCTCTTGTTGGGCGAGAAATACGCTCCAACAATGCCACCGCCGCATAGGTTAGCCCCTTCTGTACCGCCTCAGGCTGCAGTGTCAAAACAACTGCAGCCGACTTAGGTGCGCGAAGCCTCTGTTTCCCCACTCTGTCAGAGCCGGATCTAGCCCTAGCTCCTGTAGCAGATGCCACAGTGTTTGGTGCTGGAGGCTTTTTCTTCTTCTTCCCTCTCTTCCTTTTCCTTTTGGTGGTTGTCTGCCAGCCTTCATTGACAGACGTCAGCGTAGGGTCAGGTTCCTGCGTGGTTGTCACATTCCTACTAGGTGGCGGGCCGCTTCGCTGCATTTCAGTCGCTTGGGATGCTGCCTGGTGTGCTTCCCGAGAGGCCATGGATGGCTTTTTGGGCCCTTTGCTGGTATTAGTATTGGCAGCATTCCTGACGTCTGCCATTAATGGTGGACGGCTATTCTTTGCCGGTAGGAGGCGGTCCTCAATCCCAGCAAACCGGGCGTCCATCATTTTCCCGATTTGGGAAACAGCGGCTCGCAGTAAGTCATCTGACGAGGGGCTTTCCACGATCGAAGAACGCACAGACTGCGGTTGCGGCTGCGTTAGTCCGAGCGGTTGCCTCCCTATGGAGCGAACTTGTGCACCGGCCTAGCTTTCTACCCTTCCCTACGAACGTATTCAGAAGGACGAGTAGATGCCAGGCACTCGAGGAGGTATATGACCATTGCTGGCGGTGGCACCAGAAATCGATATAACGAAAGCCAATGCCACCACCAACAGCACCCCGCCTGCACCCCAACCTAACCTTTTTTTTTTTTTTTTTTTTTTTTTTTTCCTGAGAAAATGCTTTATGCATGCCCGCTCGTGGGGGTGAGACGGGGTATGTGGGACCCCGAGCCCGGAAGCGTCGGTGCGAATCTCGCCCACCCGCACATCATCAGGCGGACAACCTCCGGTTCTGGCAATGGCCGCCACAACCAACCTAACCTAACCTAACCTAACCTAACCTTTTTTTTTTTTTTTTTTTTTTTTGATTACGGGGGGAAATCCTCATGGATGTCCTCCGCCCCGGGGAGGGCGGAGGGGTCTGTCAGACTCTTACTGACTAAAACCACCCCGGTGTTCCGTCTCTCACGTACACCGGGGATCACGGGAACTATTGAGTCTTCCGCGATCCCCGACTAGTGCCGGCCCGCCTATGCGGGCCACCTCGCGATAGGGGGGGAGTGAGGTGTTAAACTCCCCCCCCACATCAAAGAGAGGCGCGCGTGGAACACTACGCGCCGCCATCTCGGGTCCTAAGAAGTAGGGGGCGACGGATTCCCCAGTCCGTCGCCCCTGGACCCATTTAGGGGGGCTGGAAGAGGGCGTTGTCCGCCCTCCGCCGACGCCCGGTGCGTCTGCTGCGGATCGGGTTAGCGGAAGCGATCTCCCGCTCCCTCTCCGCAGCCTCCTTCTGCGAGATGACTGTTTCGCAGAAGGACACCACCGCGTCCCAGGACTCCTCGCTGTCGACCATCGAGTCGACAACGGCCGGCAGCGACAGGTCACTGCCTACTCCTGAGATGAGGGCACGGCGCGGCTCCGTCCAAGCGGCACACTCTGCCAGCGTGTGCCACGCCGTGTCCTCCCGACAGTCGACGCAGTGGTGACACCGAGCGTCCGGCTCCCTGTTTATGCGACACAGGTACTTCCCGAAGCAACCATGCCCCGAGAGCACCTGTGTCACCCGAAACGACAGGGAGCCGTGCCTCCTCCCGAGCCAGCGCTCGAGTACTGGCCGGATCGCCCCGATGGTGGCGGAGCCGGCGGTAGGGCGTGAAAGCCTGTCCCGCCATTCCGCCACCAGGGCTGCGCGAAGCTGTGACCGACGCAACTCCAAATGTCGCGGCGTCAGCCACTCGCCCCGCGCCCTCGAGTCCTCGCGCCACCGATGCAGCGACGCGAGTACCTTCGCCTCGAGGTCCCACGGTGGGGATCCGGCCAGTACGCAAGCCGCCTCGTAGGAGATCGTGCGATATCCCCTTATGACTCTGACGGCCATAGCTCGCTGCGGTTTCCGCAGGACAGCGATGCTGCCGGCCGTCAGGTCAGCCGCCCAGATCGGGGCCCCATACAGGGCCATCGATCGCACGATCCCCACGTAGAGCCGCCTACAGGCGGCGCTCGGGCCCCCCAGATTGGGAAGCAGCGTTGACAGCGCCCCAGCCGCGCCCAACAACTTGGGCGCCAGCCGCTGGAAGTGGGGTCCGAAGTCCCACCGGCTGTCGAGCACCAATCCTAAATACTTCATGGTGGACTCGACAGCAATTCGGGACCCCCCGACCACGATGTGTGATCCCGGCGGCGGCGCCCGCCGGGGGCCATGAAACACCATGGCCTCCGACTTATTGAGGGCCACCTCCAGGCCAAGACGCCGTATGCGGGTCACCACCTGTGACACCGCAGCCGTCGCCAGCAACGCTGCCTCCCTGTACGAGCTCCCCCGGGCCGTGACCAGCGTGTCATCTGCATAACACGTCAGGTCCACGCCCGGCTGGAGCTCGCCCCTCAGCACCCAGTCGTACCCGATGTTCCACAGGAGCGGTCCCACGACCGAACCCTGTGGAACACCGCACGACATGCGGCGCTGGTTTCCGCCATCACGTCCCATGTAGGTGACACACCTATCCGCCAGATAGGCCCCAACGATGCGGCGGAGGTACGGAGGCACCCGATGGTACTGCAGTGCCTCCCGGATGCAGCTCCAGGGCAGGGTGTTGAAGGCGTTGGAAATGTCCAAGGACACCGCCAACATCACCCCACCCCGGGACACAGCTTCCTCCGCCAGGACTCTCACCCGCGATATCGCGTGGATGGTGGAGCGCCCGTGCCGAAAGCCAAACTGGCTCTCGGCTAGGTCAGGCCCCTCTCTGCTTAAGTGGCCGACGAGGCGGGCGGCGATAATCCGCTCAAACATCTTACCCACCTCGTCGAGCAGCACTATGGGCCTGTACGCGGACGGCGAGTCCGCGGGGCGCCCCACCTTCTTGAGCAGGACCAGACGACCAGATTTCCACAAAGTGGGAAACTGGCCCTGCTCAAGGCACGCGGTGTAGAGTCCTCTCAGTTGGGGCTCTAGCTCCTTCAGAGCGAGGGCTAGCACTATGCCGTGAATACCATCGGGCCCCGGAGCCACGTTCTTGGCCCGGAGCCGCATCACGGCCGCCCTCATCTCTGGCTGTGTCACCTCTGGGACGCTGATGGCGACCTCTTCGGTAGGCTCTGCGGCTGTGGGCAAAGCCATCTGCGGCGGAGTGTGCTCCGCTCTAGCCGGGAAGAGCGCTGCGACCACATCTTCCAACAGCTCGGGTTGGAGACTCTCCGTGAGTGGAGGCGCCGCGGCTCGAAGTTTCCCTCGAACCGCACGATACGGGCGCCCCCACGGATCTCCGTCGAGAGTCTCCAACATCTCCTCCCTGGCTCGCGTCCTCGCTTCGCCGATGGCCAACCACAGAGCCTCCTTAGCCGCGCGGTACACCTCATACAGCGCGGCTTCTTCGTCAGGGACCCGACGACGTCGCCTCCGGTATCGGGTGTACTGGCGTCTGACCGCCACGCACTCTACACGTAGTCGAGCGATCTCGGCAGACCACCAGTACACCTGGCGCCTTCCTGATTGCGTGTGGACGCGGGGCATGGACGCGTCGCTGATTTGCGTCATCGCCCCGCGAAACCACAGCGCCTCCTCTTCGACGTCGACGGGTCCAACCGTCGCCGACTCCCGGTTCCAGGCCTGGACAACAGCGGCCTCCTCGAGAACTTCCCTGTCGATGCGCTTACGCGCCCAGCGCGGGCCGTCCGTTCGCGGGGCCGATGGGCTGCGGCCGCCAGTGGTCTGGGCAGAGACGTCGAAGCGGATATATCTGTGATCCGACAACGTCTCCACCTCCACGGCGACACGCCAGTCGCGGACACGGCTCGCGACAGCAGGGCTAGCGAACGATACGTCTACGATCGAACCGCCCCGCTGCCGCATGCACGTGTATACCGAGCCCCGGTTTAGGACGACCAGGCCAGTCGTGACCACCCACTCCTCCAACACCTCACCCCTAGCATCGGTCACCGGAGATCCCCACGCCGAAGACTTGGCGTTGAGATCCCCTAGTAACAGCACAGGGCGAGGGTGGAGTCGGCCTACGACGGCCCCCAACTCGACAAGGAAGTTCTCGAAGTCGGCGAGGCTCTTGTTGGGCGAGAAATACGCTCCAACAATGCCAATGCCGTCCGCGAGGGCGGCCACCCAACCGCGACCTCGGGACGGGTTGACGAGAGCCCTGCCGATGATGGCCACCAAGCCGTCTAGGTCTCCCACCCAGTTATCCCTGGGGGGGACAAAATACGGCTCGGCGACCACAGCCACGTCAATCGACCACTCTGCCATGCTCTGGATCAATAGATCCTGAGCTCTGGCAGCGTGGTTGATGTTGCCCTGGAGGAAATGGTAAGGCGCCATTAAGCGCAGTCCATTTCCGCACCATCACTGGGCCGGGAGTCGGCCGTAGGGCACCCGGGCTGAGGGGGGGGTAAAGAGCCCCCGGCAGCCTTGGTGCCTCTCCTTCTCTTCTTCTTTGTGGTGGGTGCGCCACAAGCTCTTCCACCCGCCCTGTGCCCAGCGGGCCTCCCTGCAGCTGTACAGAGGCTGCAGTTTGGTGCCGCTGTGCACTGGGCGGATTTATGGCCGGGTAGACCGCAGCGAAAACATTGCTCGCTGCGGTCTATAGCAGCGGTGCACCTCGCCCGGACATGCCCAATGTCCAGGCACCGATAGCACCGCAGCGCCCTGGGCTGCAGCAGTTTGACCCTTGCTGCAACCCACCCGACCAAGAGTCGTCCACCATCAGCGACTTTATTGCCCGCCGCCACCGGGCACCGCACCCAAACGACCCCGAGCCCGGAAGCGTCGGTGCGAATCTCGCCCACCCGCACATCATCAGGCGGACAACCTCCGGTTCTGGCAATGGCCGCCACAACCTCAGCCGGGGTGGTTGAGTCGTCCAGGCCGTCGACGCGCAGCTCAGCAGTCTTCATAGGCCTGGACACTCGAACGTCCTCGGGGTTGAGCACCTCCCTCAGCTTGGCGGCCAGGATGTCCGCCTTCTCGCCGCTCGAGGCACCCGGCACCTCCAGCAGCCGCGCCCCCGTCATCGCCGGCCTACATCTTAGGCCGGACGATATGCCAAGTTCGGGGAGCGTGACTTTGGCTTTAGCCTCCAGTAGGACCGCCTTATACGAGACGCCCCTTTCGACGGCTCCGGGCTGCAGTGTTATAACTACAGCCGCGGAGCGTGGGGCTCTTGGCCTAGGCGGCCTCTGGCTCTTCTGCGCGGCCGGTGCAGGTGCCTTAGCGGGTGCAGGTGGAGCTGCCTTCTTCCTCTTCTTTCGGCCCCCCTTTACGACCGTTGTCCAGGCCTCCGTGGACGGCCCGGGAGCGGTCGCCGGGGGACCGGCCGTCTGGGCAATGGGCGCAGGCTTGGCCTTGGCCTTCTTGGGCTTGCTGGCTTCCTTTCCGGACCTGCTTGTCTCAGCAGCCACAGTCGTCGGCCCCGATTTGGCGGGTTCAGCCGACTTCCGCGCATCCGCAGCAAGCGGTGGGCGCAGAATTTCGGCAGGGAGGAGCCTCCCCTCTATTGCCTCCATCCGGGCCCCCACCATCTGCCCGCACTGCATCATGCAGATGCGAGCGATCTTCTCGATCTCCACATCCGCAAGTGCAGGGACCGATGATGGGGCCATTGATGGAGCCGGTGGCGGGACCGCCGATTGGGTGGCTGCGGGAACTGCCCTCTGGGCGGCAAACTGCCGCTTGAGGTCCTCCAGCTCGGCTTGGAGACGGCGGTTCTCAGCCCACAGCTTCGTCGTCTCCTCCGTGCTCGAGCGACTCTGGAGGACCTCGACGGCCTCTTTGATGCCGTCAGCTGCCTCCTTCAGAGCGCGCGTGAACTTGCCCTTCAAGTTGCCGGATTTAGTGGCAACCTGAAGGACAACGCTGACGCCGTCTAGAACTTGGCGACTGAGCGCCACCGCCGATGGGCTCCCCCCGGCAGCCATCCGGGCTGAGCGCCGCTCCCGCAGCTGACGGGCCAACTCTTCAACCTCGTCAGCCGCTCTGGCCTTTCTCTGCGCCCGCTTAGCCGCATTAGCCTCCGCCTTATTTGAGGGCAGCAGCAAGCCCTCACCGACGTCTGAGAATGCGGGCCCGGAGTCACTGCCCACACTCTCGACGCTCGCCGCATGCTCCAACGGAGCCGGCGTATCAGGTCGGGATTTCGACCCAGACCGCCCACCGCACTCCGACAAACGAGCAGATGTTCGGCTTGCCACTGCGCGACCTCGCCCACTTCCGCCCGTTGCCACCTTAGCGGCCGGCATTTCCACGCTATGGGAGCGTGGCGAGCGCTTTCTCCTTCCTTTTGGGGAAGTCATCCCCTCCGTAGCCCGCGAGCGCTGCGAACTAACGCTCGCCGCACTCGCCATCTTTTCGGATGCAGTGTCGGAATCCGACATAGCACCCCCACTCATCCGCTCGATCAAAACGATCGGCGACTTCTCACAAGTTGTTTTTAAAGGTATATCCATATGATTCCCACGAGTATGGGGGATATAACAAGTCCACCTAGGGTAACCCCCTGTCCCTAGGCAAGTGTACATTTGTAACCCAACCAGGGGGTCCACCAATCCCTGGCTGGGGGTGCGCTTGAGACTGATGCGCCACCTGCAACTGAGAAGCTGCAGATGACACTACTCCTCAGCCATTCATACCCTCGCCGCACACCAAAACTTGGTATTAGAGGAATTTTTTATAGAGGTTCTCTTCCTCGCGATCCGGGCGATTAAGCCAAGATCCTCGTCCCGCTCCGAGTCATAAAACATGACCATGATCTCGTTACGGATTACGATTTCGACGGTTACAGTCGGGAGAATCAGATCCCCCGCTGCTAGCCCGTTGGCAGGGTAAGTGCACAACGGGCGCCGCCCATGTTTCTCCACCTTGGAGAAACCTCCTACGCCCACTCAACCCATCCTCTGTAAGCAGAAGAGGGAGTGAGCGACCGTAGGGCGGTCTAAACGACCGACCCAGGAGCATAAGCTCCCCCCCACGCAGAAATTCGCCACAGACAATACCCTCTCCGACGTGGAAAGACTATTGGCCGTGCCCAGGATGCACCGGCCTTCCGACTGCCCTTTCCCCCGAACGTATTCGAAAGGAACGAGCAGCCGTCAGGCACACGAGGAGGTTTTCTGCCCGCACCCCAACCTAACCTAACCTAACCTAACCTAACCTTTTTTTTTTTTTTTGATGACGGGGGGAAATCCTCATGGATGTCCTCCGCCCCGGGGAGGGCGGAGGGGTCTGTCAGACTCTTACTGACTAAAACCACCCCGGTGTTCCGTCTCCCACTTACGCCAGGAATCACGGGAACTAGTAAGTCTTCCGCGATCCCCGGCTAGTGCCGGCCCGCCTATGCGGGCCACCTCGCGATAGGGGGGGAGTGAGGTGTTAAACTCCCCCCCACATCAAAGAGAGGCGCGCGTGGAACACTACGCGCCGCCATCTCGGGTCCTAAGAAGTAGGGGGTGACGGATTCCCCAGTCCGTCGCCCCTGGACCCATTTAGGGGGGCTGGAAGAGGGCGTTGTCCGCCCTCCGCCGACGCCCGGTGCGTCTGCTGCGGATCGGGTTAGCGGAAGCGATCTCCCGCTCCCTCTCCGCAGCCTCCTTCTGCGAGATGACTGTTTCGCAGAAGGACACCACCGCGTCCCAGGACTCCTCGCTGTCGACCATCGAGTCGACAACGGCCGGCAGCGACAGGTCACTGCCTACTCCTGAGATGAGGGCACGGCGTGGCTCCGTCCAAGCGGCACACTCTGCCAGCGTGTGCCACGCCGTGTCCTCCCGACAGTCGACGCAGTGGTGACACCGAGCGTCCGGCTCCCTGTTTATGCGACACAGGTACTTCCCGAAGCAACCATGCCCCGAGAGCACCTGTGTCACCCGAAACGACAGGGAGCCGAACCTAACCTAACCTAACCTAACCTAACCTAACCTAACCTAACCAAGCAGCCAGCCGATTTGTGCAGCCACTGTGGTGGCCTGCACTTTAGAGTCGACTGCCCGGACAGGCAAATGGGCGAAGCAGCGGTGTGCGTAAACTGCACCAAGGAAAAATTGGGAAACACTGAGCACAATGCATTCAGTACTGAATGCCCTGTAAGGCGAAAGTGGGATGCCCTCGCTCGAGCCTCAATAGCGTACTGCTAAGGTGGTCCCCGATACTCACCAGTACAAAATAGCCCAGGCTAACCTGCAACGGAGTCAGCTGGCCACAAACGAGATGTTGCTAGAGGCCGAAAAGCGTAAACTTGCCGTAGCGCTGCTCCAGGAGCCTTATGTGGGTGGAGTGAGAAGGATGAAGGGCTACCGGGGCGTAAGGGTTTTCCAGAGCTCTGAGGGAGGAGAAGGGACTGTAAAGGCAGCAGTAGCTGTCTTTGACCAAAGCTTGGACATAATACAGTACCCGCAACTCACCACAAATAACATCGTTGTGGTGGGAGTCCGAACCAGAGCCTGGACGATCACGCTGGTGTCCTTCTACTTCGAGCCCGATAAGCCCATAGAGCCATACTTGGAGCAGCTAAAACGAGTGGAGCAAGTTGTGGGCCCTAGCAGGTTGGTTATTGGAGGAGACGCAAATGCGAAAAGTACTTGGTGGGGTAGCGGCAATGAGGACTCGAGGGGGGAGCATATGTGTGGAGTACTAGAAGAAATGGGTCTGCAGATATTAAACACGGGCGACATCCCAACGTTTGACACCATTAGGGGAGGTATAAGGTACAGCAGCCACGTGGATGTAACGGCCTGTTCGGCGGACATGCTGGACCTGGTGGACGGCTGGCGGGTCATAGAAGGACTCACGGGCTCTGACCATAACGGCATCTTTTTTGGCATTAATCTTACAAAATCAAACGGATTAAGTATCGAGCGAACCACCAGAAAATACAACACGAAGAAGGCAAATTGGAGACGGTTTCATGAGAAACTGTCTCAAATTATGCTGGAAAATAACTTAACAGTTACGGAGCTCACAAACATAAAGACCATAGACCAATTAGAACACACGATCAACACATACACACAAGCCGTAACTGACACATGTACACACACTCTACAAATAAAAAAGAAACATGAAACATTTACCTTGCCGTGGTGGTCCGAGGAGCTCGCGGGGATGAAGATGCTGGTCGCCACCAAAAAAACGTAGAGTCAGGAACGCAGCACCGGTCCGGAGAGAGATGGTGGTCAGGCTGTACCTTGAAGAAAAAGAGAGGTATGAGGAGGCTGTAAGGAGAGCAACCGAAGAGAGCTGGAGACAGTTTTGCGGGAAGCAGGACAGGGAGGGCGTCTGGGAAGGGATATATAGAGTTATGGGAAGGGTCGCCAAAAGAGAGGAGGATCCGCCGCTGTGGTCGGGAGGTGAGGCGCTGGATGCAAGGGGCTCGGTGAGGCTGTTGGCCGACACATTCTACCCCGAGGACCGTGAGGAAGACGACACTTTGGACCATAGCCAAACCCGGCTACAAGCAGAAAGGGTAAACGAGTGGAGCCATGATGAGCAACATGACCCACCGTTTACCCAGAGTGAGCTCGATAGGTCTATTGGGTCGTTCAACCCAAGAAAGGCCCCGGGAGCTGACGGCCTCACTGCTGACATCTGTTCGCAGGCCATTTTCTGCAATCGTGAATTCTTCCTGTCGCTGCTAAATAAGTGCCTGGCATACCAACACTTCCCAAAGTCCTGGAAGGAAGCAACAGTGGTTGTGCTTAGGAAGCCAGGCAAAGACTCGTACACCGTCCCGAAATCCTACAGGCCGATTGGACTTTTGCCTGTATTAGGGAAGGTGTACGAGATGATGCTGATTGCTCGTCTCAAGTTTTACCTGCTCCCAGGGCTTAGTACTCGCCAATACGGCTTTATGCCCCAAAAGAGCACCGAAGACTCCCTCTATACTCTTGTGCACTACATCCGCACAAAGCTGGCACAGAAGAAGATCATTACGCTTGTGTCACTGGATATAGAGGGAGCATTCGATAGTGCGTGGTGGCCCGCAATAAAAGTACGGTTGGCTGAGGAAAAATGTCCAGTAAACTTGAGACGGGTAGTCGACAGCTACCTCAGCGACAGGAGGGTCAACGTGAGATACGCGGGGGAAGTTAGCGGGAAGTCAATGAACAAAGGGTGCGTCCAGGGTTCCATAAGCGGTCCTATTTTTTGGAATCTGCTGCTGGACCCACTATTGAAGCAGCTTGAGGATAGAGGCCACTACTGCCAGGCGTTCGCTGACGACGTCGTTATGGTGTTCGTCGGCGAATCGGCAGTGGAAATCGAGGGACAGGCCGGTGCCGCTCTCGAACATGTTCGAGCGTGGGGTGTCAGGAATAAGCTGAAATTCGCGCCGCACAAAACCTGTGCGATGGTGCTAACGCGGAGGCTGAAGTACGACACGCCGCGCTTGACCATGGGAGGGATCGACATCGGTATGTCCCAAGATGTAAAAATCCTGGGCGTCACCGTAGACAGTAAGCTGACCTTCAACAAACACATCACTATCGCCTGTAAAAAGGCGATAAGTATATATAAACAGCTGGCCAGAGCTGCCCGTGTGAGCTGGGGTTTGAGCCCGGAGGTAATCAGGGTCATTTACACCGCAGCGGTAGAGCCGACGCTTTTGTACGCCGCGAGTGCGTGGGCGCCAGCCGCAAATAAGCTAGGAGTAAAAAAGCAGCTAAACATGGTACAAAGAGGGTTTGCACAAAAGCTGTGTAGAGCCTACCGAACAGTCTCTCTAAACTCGGCACTGGTGCTGGCTGGGATACTCCCAATCGATCTGCGCATTCGCGAGGCGGCAGCGCTGTACGAAGCCAAGAGGGGAGTGCCCCAGTCAGTATTAGGAGACAGGGAGATTGAGCGGATGGCCCCTGCGCTGGAGGCCCCGCACCCCGTACAGCAAGTAAACCTGGAGTTCGGAAGCCTGGTAGACGAGGAGCAATACAATACCCACAGCAACTTCGCTGTGCGAATATTTACCGACGGCAGCAAGATTGAGGGCAAGGTTGGAGCGGCACTATCCCTGTGGAATGGCGCTGCCGAAACAAAAGCCCTCAAGCTTGCCCTGCCGTCCTACTGTACCGTCTACCAGGCTGAACTGCTGGCTTTGCAGAGAGCGGCGGCAGAGGTGCTCAAGCGCAGTGAATCCACGTTCGGCATCTTCAGCGACTCCATGGCGGCCCTTCAGTCGGTGACAAATGTTTGTTCCCCCCACCCCCTAGCCGTGGAAACCAGAGGCACCATAAGACTCTGTAAGCTCCAGAACAAGAGTGTCTCCTTGTTCTGGATAAAGGCACACGCAGGGTTGGAGGGGAACGAGAGAGCCGACCAGCTCGCGAAGGAAGCCGCTTTGGGGTCGAAGAAGAAGCCGGACTACGACCTATGCCCTGTTTCATTCGTCAAGCGGCAGATCCGTATGGGGTCGCTTGACGAGTGGAACAGGAGATATAAGTCCGGGGAAACAGCCTCCGGCACGAAAATATTTTTCCCCGATGCGGTTGAGGCGTACAAGGTGGTGCGCAAAATCAAACCCACAAGTTTAGCAACCCAAATTCTCACAGGGCACGGTGGGTTCTCTGCATACCTGAAACGTTTCAAGTGTAAGGAGAACGCATCGTGCGCCTGTGAGCCGGGCAAGGAAGAAACGGTGCTGCATGTGTTGTTGGAGTGCCCGATCACAGGAAAGGCGCGGTACGAGGTCGAACAAGACCTCGAACAGAAGCTGACTGAGGATATTCTACCTAGTTTAATTAGTGGGAGAAAGAGCGATAAATTCTTAGAATATTGTGTTAGAATAGCCTATATAGTAAATAATAGAAATAGAATATAAGTAAACTAGGATACTTACATATAAAATGATTTATATAGTTTAAGTACCTAAAACATTAAGAAAGAAAAAAAAAAAAAAAAAAAAAAGAAAAAAAAAAAAAAAAAACAATATTCTAAATGAAAAGAAAAGTCAAAGAAAACAAAACAAAAAAAAAAAAAAAAAAAAAAAACAATATTCTAAATGAAAAGAAAAGTCAAAGAAAACAAAACAAAAAAAAAAAAAAAAAAAAAAAAAAAACAATATTCTAAATGAAAAGAAAAGTCAAAGAAAAAAAAAAAAAAAAAAAAAACTCAAGTTACGATCCTAGTGCAAAATTTTGTTGTTAGTCATAGATAAGTTTGTACTATAGAAAGTAAAATAGGAAATATTATAAGTATATGTATAAGTAGGTAGATGGTTATAAATAATTGTATTTATAAATTGATAATTAACACACATATGTATAATTAAATTTGTTACTATAGGTGGTAAAGCCACAGTCTTTTCATTCTCCGTGTTTGTTTTATACTCTCAACTTTCCGCATTCACGAACAAATCCGATAAAATAAGGGCTCTGATTACGTCAGAGGAACACTGAGCAGGGCAGGAGTGGGTTTTAGCCGGTAAGAGTCCGGCACTACCCAGACTGCGTCACTAGTGAGACAGTCTGGGTGTCCATGAGGATTTCCCAATTCCTGCCAAAAAAAAAAAAAAAAAAAAAAAAAAAAAAAAAAAAAAAAAAAAACCTAACCTAACCTAACCTAACCGATATAACTTTGCTTCCCGGTGAGGTAATTTGACGCTGTTTTCAGCTACTATATTCATAATTGGGCTACCTGAGACCATCCCAGCAAAAATAACTGACAAAACGCGAAAAAAAATTTTGCCCGCCCACCCACCCTGTGTCTACTAGCTAGGTGGACGAATCTGGTTTTTACCAAAAGGTTTTTTTTTTTTTTAATTTTAAGACTTTTAATTTCTAATTGTTAGTAGTTTATTGACTTGACGGTCGTTCGACCGTAAGACGACATATTTGATTTTATTTTACTGCATATTTGCTGCTTCTGTGCACCCCCCTATACAGGGACACAGAAATATAGCCAGTGACCTCTGACGGTGGTTAATGAATCTCACCTTTACGAAAGATACCGCCATGTTTCGTACACCGGCCAAGACGACCGCGAGCTTGCTGGGCTCTAGGGCCTCGCCATGTACAAAAGACTCGGAGGCGAGTTCGGACGAGGGAAAGTCACGACCGATACAGGCTGGCCCGTCGGTGAGGCGTAGCATTGGTGAGTGGGAGGCCGATAGACCATCTGCACGTCCTCTGAAAACACCAACGCCTCCGAAGAAGGCCTCACAAAATACTCCTCCTAAGCTTAGGTCCAAACTGACGCTCGCCCATCAGAGTAAGTTGGATGGACCACAGCTGGAGAGGACCGAAGAGAGCTCGCCTCAACCCGTGAGGTACTTAAATCGCACCACGGAGGCAAAGGCGTGCCTACAAAAGGCCAAAATGCAACTCCTCAGCTCACGTAATCTCAAAAAAGAGATTAAAGACGAGATTACGAAGGCGGTCGAGAGACTTTACCAGCTCGTCAAAGATGCTGAAAAGGAAAATGGAAGAGCAACTGAGATGGGAGCACAACATGAAACCCAGACGGAACCTGAGCCGACCTTGGAGCAGCCGACGGAGCTCATGAAGAGCCTTGTGGAAGGCCTCCAGCGGCACAAAGAGGTGTTGCTGGAATGCCAGCAACACACACAGTCTCTGTCGGAGCAACTCCAGCTGGCCCCTCGCTTTGTCGCAGGCCAAGGCCTGACTTTTGCGGAAGTCACCTCCAGTCCGAAGCAACACTTCCAGGAGCCTCTTCACTCGGTTGTCGTATCATCGTTGAATGATCAGGACACCAGTGAAGAGGTTATTGAGAAGCTAAGGACGGCGGTCGATGCCCGCAATGAGGGCACGAGGGTTGAAAGGCTGCGCAAAGCGAGGGATCAGAAGGTCGTGGTTGGCTTCAGGACCAAGGAAGAACTGACCAAGGTTACGGAGCGGATCCGGAAAGCTGGGAATCTGGTGGCGGAGGAGGTAAAAAACAAAGACCCACTTATCATCATCAAGGATGTCCTCTCCTGCCACTCAGACGTGGAAGTGACGGAAGCCTTGCAGCGGCAGAATACCCACCTGATCGGGGACATTCCTGTGGGGGATGTAAGGTTGGGGGTGAAGTACCGTCGTAAGACGAGGAACCCCCACATGTGCCACGTCATCCTGCAGGTGTCTCCGACCGTGTGGCAGCGACTGACGACGGCGGGTCGCGTGCACATCGACCTGCAGCGGGTGCGAGTGCAGGACCAGTCACCACTGGTGCAGTGCACTCGCTGCCTTTGCTTCGGCCACGGCAGGAAGTTGTGCACGAAATCCGCCGATCTATGCGTCCACTGCGGTGACCCCCACCTGCGTGTCGACTGTCCGTCGCGGCTGGCAGAGGAGGCTCCAAAGTGCCACAATTGCGTGTCAGCCAAGCTGGATCGCACGGATCACAACGCCTTCGACAGCGTGTGCCCCATTCGCGTCAAATGGGATGCTTTAGCACGACTGTCGGTGGCATACTGCTAAGGTGCAGCCAGCTTGTCACTGCGATAAGAACCACAGCGGTAATGATTATAAAATTAACATCCAGAAACCCAAAGCGACAAACATTAGAGCATTAATATTGTATTACACATGTGAAGCAAATTGGAGGCAACTTCATAAGAAATTGGCCCAATTAATAGCTTACTCCAAATTAAATACACTAACATTTGAAATAAATAATAACAAAATTGAAAAAGTAATTCAAAGCAGTATAAAAAATTTCTTAAATACAGATAATATCGGAACAGTATTAATTATTAATGAAAAACTTACCTTACCGTTGTGGTCCGACGAGCCCCTTGATGCGAAGAGGGTCAAAATCATAAGAAGCCGCATCCAATGTGTAGCAACAGATCGGAGTGCGCAGGACACCATGCAGCACCTGAAACAAAAAGAAAAATATTCTAAAGAAGCATTTGCAGCACAGTTCAAAACCTGGAAGTACCTAAGCCAAAAGCAGGTCAAAGTTAAAAATAATAAAATATTTTTAAAATCCGCTGTGAGTCTGTCAGGTTTGATAAAACGTGCATACTGGAAAAAGGATACAAAATTATTAGAAATAAACAATAAGATTAGAATTAAGCCTAGATTATAAAAATTATGTCTATATGATATATTGTGTATATATTAGGATAGCCATAGCATAAATATAGTTGATAAAGCAATAGGTATAATTTTATTGGAATAAGTATGAGTAGAATATTGTGGTAAAAACAGAAAAATACAAAAATAAATAAAATAGACACTTAAGTTATTAGCTATAGCCATGTAAGATGTTAGTTATTTTTTAAACAACAAATACAAAAAATTAAAACCTACAATTAATTTATACAAGACAAAGTGAAGCATTTGTTTCCAGGAACCTTCCTAAATCGGATTCCCGTATAGGACTAAAAACCAACAAAATATCAGAGAACGATAATGAATCCAAAAAACTGACTAACAAGGGCTCTGATCATGTCAGAGGGACACTGAGCAAGGGCAGGAGTGGGTTTTAGCCGGTAAGAGTCCGGCACTACCCAGACTGCGTCACAAGTGAGGCAGTCTGGGTGTCCATGAGGATTTCCCACTCCTGCCAAAACAAAAAAAAAAAAAACAAAAAAAAAAAAAAAAAAAAAAAAAACCTAACCTAACCTAACCTTTTTTTTTTTTTTTTTTGATTACGGGGGGAAATCCTCATGGATGTCCTCCGCCCCGGGGAGGGCGGAGGGGTCTGTCAGACTCTTACTGACTAAAACCACCCCGGTGTTCCGTCTCTCACGTACACCGGGGATCGCGGGAACGATTGAGACTTCCGCGATCCCCGACTAGTGCCGGCCCGCCGATGCGGGCCACCTCGCGATAGGGGGGGAGTGAGGTGTTAAACTCCCCCCCCACATCAAAGAGAGGCGCGCGTGGAACACTACGCGCCGCCATCTCGGGTCCTAAGAAGTAGGGGGCGACGGATTCCCCAGTCCGTCGCCCCTGGACCCATTTAGGGGGGCTGGAAGAGGGCGTTGTCCGCCCTCCGCCGACGCCCGGTGCGTCTGCTGCGGATCGGGTTGGCAGAAGCAATCTCCCGCTCCCTCTCCGCAGCCTCCTTCTGCGAAATAACTGTATCGCAGAAGGACACCACCGCGTCCCAGGACTCCTCGCTGTCGACCATCGAGTCGACAACGGCCGGCAGCGACAGGTCGCTGCCTACTCCTGAGATGAGGGCACGGCGTGGCTCCGTCCAAGCGGCACACTCTGCCAGCGTGTGCCACGCCGTGTCCTCCCGACAGTCGACGCAGTGGTGACACCGAGCGTCCGGCTCCCTGTTTATGCGACACAGGTACTTCCCGAAGCAACCATGCCCCGAGAGCACCTGTGTCACCCGAAACGACAGGGAGCCGTGCCTCCTCCCGAGCCAGCGCTCGAGTACTGGCCGGATCGCCCCGATGGTGGCGGAGCCGGCGGTAGGGCGTGAAAGCCTGTCCCGCCATTCCGCCACCAGGGCTGCGCGAAGCTGTGACCGACGCAACTCCAAATGTCGCGGCGTCAGCCAATCGCCCCGCGCCCTCGAGTCCTCGCGCCACCGATGCAGCGACGCGAGTACCTTCGCCTCGAGGTCCCACGGTGGGGATCCGGCCAATACGCAAGCCGCCTCGTAGGAGATCGTGCGATATCCCCTAATGACTCTGACGGCCATAGCTCGCTGCGGTTTCCGCAGGACAGCGATGCTGCCGGCCGTCAGGTCAGCCGCCCAGATCGGGGCCCCATACAGGGCCATCGATCGCACGATCCCCACGTAGAGCCGCCTACAGGCGGCGCTCGGGCCCCCCAGATTGGGAAGCAGCGTTGACAGCGCCCCAGCCGCGCCCAACAACTTGGGCGCCAGCCGCTGGAAGTGGGGTCCGAAGTCCCATCGGCTGTCGAGCACCAATCCCAGATACTTCATGGTGGACTCGACAGCAATTCGGGACCCCCCGACCACGATGTGTGATCCCGGCGGCGGCGCCCGCCGGGGGCCATGAAAGACCATGGCCTCCGACTTGTTGAGGGCCACCTCTAGGCCAAGGCGCCGTATGCGGGTCACCACCTGTGACACCGCAGCCGTCGCCAGCAACGCTGCCTCCCTGTACGAGCTCCCCCGGGCTGTGACCAGCGTATCATCTGCATAACACGTCAGGTCCACGCCCGGCTGGAGCTCGCCCCTCAGCACCCAGTCGTACCCGATGTTCCACAGGAGCGGTCCCACGACCGAACCCTGTGGAACACCGCACGACATGCGGCGCTGGTTTCCGCCATCACGTCCCATGTAGGTGACACACCTATCCGCCAGATAGGCCCCAACGATGCGGCGGAGGTATGGAGGCACCCGATGGTACTGCAGTGCCTCCCGGATGCAGCTCCAGGGCAGGGTGTTGAAGGCGTTGGAAATGTCCAAGGACACCGCCAACATCACCCCACCCCGGGACACAGCTTCCTCCGCCAGGACTCTCACCCGCGATATCGCGTGGATGGTGGAGCGCCCGTGCCGAAAGCCGAACTGGCTCTCGGCTAGGTCAGGCCCCTCCCTGCTTAAATGGCCGACGAGGCGGGCGGCAATAATCCGCTCAAACATCTTACCCACCTCGTCGAGCAGCACTATGGGCCTATACGCGGACGGCGAGTCCGCGGGGCGCCCCACCTTCTTGAGCAAGACCAGACGACCAGATTTCCACAAAGTGGGAAACTGGCCCTGCTCAAGGCACGCGGTGTAGAGTCCTCTCAGTTGGGGCTCTAGCTCCTTCAGAGCGAGGGCTAGCACTACGCCGTGAATACCATCGGGCCCCGGAGCCACGTTCTTGGCCCGGAGCCGCATCACGGCCGCCCTCATCTCTGGCTGTGTCACCTCTGGGACGTTGATGGCGACCTCTTCGGTAGGCTCTGCGGCTGTGGGCAAAGCCATCGGCGGCGGAGTGTGCTCCGCTCTAGCCGGGAAGAGCGCTGCGACCACATCTTCCAGCAGCTCGGGTTGGAGACTCTCCGTGAGTGGAGGCGCCGCGGCTCGAAGTTTCCCTCGAACCGCACGATACGGGCGCCCCCACGGATCTCCGTCGAGAGTCTCCAACATCTCCTCCCTGGCTCGCGTCCTCGCTTCGCCGATGGCCAGCCACAGAGCCTCCTTAGCCGCGCGGTACACCTCATACAGCGCGGCTTCTTCGTCAGGGACCCGACGACGTCGCCTCCGGTATCGGGTGTACTGGCGTCTGACCGCCACGCACTCGACACGTAGTCGCGCGATCTCGGCAGACCACCAGTACACCTGGCGCCTTCCTGATTGCGTGTGGACGCGGGGCATGGACGCGTCGCTGATTTGCGTCATCGCCCCGCGAAACCACAGCGCCTCCTCTTCGACGTCGACGGGTCCAACCGTCGCCGACTCCCGGATCCAGGCCTGGACAACAGCGGCCTCCTCGAGAACTTCCCTGTCGATGCGCTTACGCGCCCAGCGCGGGCCGTCCGTTCGCGGGGCCGATGGACTGCGGCCGCCTGCGGTCTGGGCGGAGACGTCGAAGCGGACATATCTGTGATCCGACAACGTCTCCACCTCCACCGCGACACGCCAGTCGCGGACACGGCTCGCGACAGCAGGGCTAGCGAACGATACGTCCACGATCGAACCGCCCCGCTGCCGCACGCACGTGTATACCGAGCCCCGGTTTAGGACGACCAGGCCAGTCGTGACCACCCACTCCTCCAGCGCCTCACCCCTAGCATCGGTCACCGGGGATCCCCACGCCGAAGACTTGGCGTTGAGATCCCCTAGTAACAGCACTGGGCGAGGGTGGAGTCGGCCTACGACGGCCCCCAACTCGACAAGGAAGTTCTCGAAGTCGGCGAGGCTCTTGTTGGGCGAGAAATACGCCCCAACAATGCCAATGCCGTCCGCGAGGGCGGCCACCCAACCGCGACCTCGGGACGGGTTGACGAGAGCCCTGCCGATGATGGCCACCGAGCCGTCTAGGTCTCCCACCCAGTTATCCCTGGGGGGGACAAAATACGGCTCGGCGACCACAGCCACGTCAATCGACCACTCTGCCATGCTCTGGATCAATAGATCCTGAGCTCTGGCAGCGTGGTTGATGTTGCCCTGGAGGAAATGGTAAGGCGCCATTATGCGCAGTCCATTCCCTCCGTCGCACCATCACTGGGCCGGGAGTCGGCCGTAGGGCACCCAGGCTGAGGGGGGGGTAACGAGCCCCCGGCAGCCTTGGTGCCTCTCCTCTTCTTCTTCTGTGTGGTGGGTGCGCCACACGCTCTTCCACCCGCCCTGTGCCCAGCGGGCCTTCCTGCAGCTGTACAGAGGCTGCAGTTTGGCGCCGCTGTGCACTGGGCGGACTTATGGCCAGGCTTACTGCAGCGAAAGCACTGCTCGCTGCGGTCTATTTCGGCGGTGCACCCTGCCCGGACATGCCCAATGTCCAGGCAACGGTAGCACCGTAGCGCTCTGGGTTGCAGCAGCTTGACTCTCGCTGCAACCCAGCCCACCAACAGGCGCCCTCCGTCGGCGACTTTGTTTGCCGCCGACACTGGGCACCGCACCCAGATGGCTCCGAGACCGGAAGCGCCGGTTCGGATGTCGCCCGTGCGCACGTCCTCAGGCAGACATCCTCCGGCTTTGGCGATGGCTGCCACAACCTCAGCCGGAGTCGTCGAGTCGTCCAGGCCGTCGACTCGCAGCTCGGCGGTCTTCATTGGCCTGGACACTCGAACGTCCTCGGGGTTGAGGACCTCCCTCAATTTGGCGGCCAAGATGTCCGCTTTCTCTCCGTTAGAGGCACCCGACACCTCCAGCAGCCGAGCCCCCGTAATTGCCGTCCTAAAACCGACGCCCGACGGTATGCCAAGGTCGGGGAATGCGACCTTGGCTTTGGCCTCCATCAGGACCGACTTATAGGAGACGCCCCTTTCGATAGCTCCGGGCTGCAGTGTTATTACCACAGCCGCGGAGCGTGGGGCTCTTGGCCTAGGCGGCCGTTGGGTCCTCTTTGAAGAAGATGCCGATGCCACAGTGACTGGAGGCGGCGCTGCCTTCTTCTTTTTCTTTCGGCCCCCCTTGACGACCGTTGTCCAGGCCTCCGTAGAGGTTCCGGGAGCGGTCACCGGGGGAGCAGCCGTCTGAGAGGTGGGCCCAGGCTTGGGCGCCGGGGTAGCAGCCTTCCGGGAGGTGAGCGCAGGCTTGACCTTCTTAGGCTTGCTGGCACCTTTCCCGGACCCGCTTGGTTCGGCCGTGGAACCCGATTTGGCGGATTCAGCCGCCTTTCGGGTATCTGCAGCAAGCGGTGGCCGCAGAATTTCGGCCGGGAGTAGCCTCGCCTCGATGGCCTCGAGCCGAGCCCCCACCATCTGCCCGCACTGCATCATGCAGATGCGAGCGATCTTCTCGACCTCCGCATCCGCAAGTGCAGCGGCCGATGCTGGGGTCGACGATGGAGGCGACTGCGGAACCGGTGATCCGGTGGCCGCGGGAACTGTCCTCTGGGTGGCAAACTGCCGCTTGAGGTCCTCCAGCTCGGCTTGGAGACGGCGGTTCTCTGCCCACAGCTTCGCCGTCTCCTCCGTGCTCGACCGACTCTGGAGGACCTCGACGGCCTCTTTGATGCCGTCGGCCGCCTCCTTCAGCGCGCGCGTGAACGTGCCCTTCAAGTTGCCGGACTTAGTGGCAACCTGAAGGACAACGCTCACGCCATCCAACACTTGGCGGCTGAGCGCCACCGCCGATGGGCTCGCCCCGGCAGCCATCCGGGCTGAGCGCCGCTCCCGCAGCTGACGGGCCAACTCTTCCACCTCGTCAGCGGCTCGGGCTTTGCGCTGCGCCCGTTTGGCAGCATTGGCCTCGGCCTTGTTGGACCCCAGCAGTAAACCATCATTGGAGTCCGACATCGTGGCCCCGGAGTCCACACTCTCCACGCTCTCCGCGTGCTCCACTGGGGCAGGTGTTTTGGGCTGGGATACCGGCACAGAACGATCCCGCCCAATGCGCTCCGGTAAACGAGCCGAAGGTCCGCTCGCAACTGCGCGACCTCGCCCACTCCCGCCCGTTGCCATTTTAGCGGCTGGCATTTCCACGCTATGGGAGCGTGGCGAGCGCTTTCTCCTTCCTTTGGGGGAAGACATCCCCTCAGTAGCTCGCGAGCGCTCCGAGCTAACGCTCGCCACGCTCGCCACCTTCTCGGATGCAATGTCGGAATCCGACATTGCACCCACACTCAACCGCTCGACCAAAACGATCGGCGACTTCTCAACGTTTGTTTTTATATTTAAGAGATCCATATATGATTCCCACGAGTGTGGGGGATATAAAAAGTCCACCTAGGGTTACCCCCTGTCCCTAGGCAAGTGTACATTTGTAACCCAACCAGGGGGTCCACCAATCCCTGGCTGGGGGTGCGCTTGAGACTGATGCGCCACCTGCAACTAAGAAGCTGTAGATGACACTACTCCTCAGCCATTCATACCCTCGCCGCACACCAAAACTTGGTATTAGAGGAATTTTTTATAGAGGTTCTCTTCCTCGCGATCCGGGCGATTAAGCCAAGATCCTCGTCCCGCTCCGAGTCATAAAACATGACCATGATCTCGTTACGGATTACGATTTCGACGGTTACAGTCGGGAGAATCAGATCCCCCGCTGCTAGCCCGTTGGCAGGGTAAGTGCACAACGGGCGCCGCCCATGTTTCTCCACCTTGGAGAAACCTCCTACGCCCACTCAACCCATCCTCTGTAAGCAGAAGAGGGAGTGAGCGACCGTAGGGCGGTCTAAACGACCGACCCAGGAGCATAAGCTCCCCCCCACGCAGAAATTCGCCACAGACAATACCCTCTCCGAAGTGGAAAGACTATTGGCCGTGCCCAGGATGCACCGGCCGTCCGACTGCCCTTTCCCCCGAACGTATTCGAAAGGAACGAGCAGCCGTCAGGCACACGAGGAGGTTTTCTGCCCGCACCCCAACCTAACCTAACCTTTTTTTTTTTTTTTTTTTTTTTTTTTTTTTTTTTTTTTTTTTTTTTTTTTTTGACTGAGAAAATGCTTTATGCATGCCCGCTCGTGGGGATGAGACGGGGTATGTGGGACTCCTGTCAGAGTGACAGTATACCCACTAAAAACTCAGTATTCCCGCATCGCCGTGATGGGAGGGTCATGGGAAACTGGCTCAACCTTTGCTACCACTTCCCTCCCGGCGCATGCCCGCCTAGCTGGCGGGCCCCGCATGCCCCCCTAACTGGGGGGCTACGGGAATGGCTGGGAACCTAGCCATTCCCGCCCGACACTGGTGGAGGCCTGTGCAATACAGGCAAGGTTGCCCCCACGCCCGTTGCCTGCTGGCCTCCACCTGGGAGGAGTCGAAGATGACTGTCATACTGACGTCTTCTTCGACCCCTCCTCCGCCTTCGGAGCCACCGAGCCGTCTAGGTCTCCCACCCAGTTATCCCTGGGGGGAACGAAATACGGCTCGGCGACCACAGCCACGTCGATCGACCACTCTGCCATGCTCTGGATCAATAGATCCTGAGCTCTGGCAGCGTGGTTGATGTTGCCCTGGAGGAAATGGTAAGGCGCCATTATGCGCAGTCCATTCCCTCCGTCGCACCATCACTGGGCCGGGAGTCGGCCGTAGGGCACCCAGGCTGAGGGGGGGGTAAAGAGCCCCCGGCAGCCTTGGTGCCTCTCCTCTTCTTCTTCTGTGTGGTGGGTGCGCCACAGGCTCTTCCACCCGCCCTGTGCCCAGCGGGCCTCCCTGCAGCTGTACAGAGGCTGCAGTTTGGCGCCGCTGTGCACTGGGCGGACTTATGGCCAGTCTTACCGCAGCGAAAGCATTGCTCGCTGCGGTCTATTTCGGCGGTGCACCCTGCCCGGACATGCCCAATGTCCAGGCAGCGGTAGCACCGTAGCGCTCTGGGTTGCAGCAGCTTGACTCTCGCTGCAACCCAGCCCACCAACAGGCGCCCACCGTCGGCGACTTTGTTTGCCGACGACACTGGGCACCGCACCCAGATGGCTCCGAGACCGGAAGCGCCGGTTCGGATGTCGCCCGTGCGCACGTCCTCAGGCGGACATCCTCCGGCTTTGGCGATGGCTGCCACAACCTCAGCCGGAGTCGTCGAGTCGTCCAGGCCGTCGACTCGCAGCTCGGCGGTCTTCATTGGCCTGGACACTCGAACGTCCTCGGGGTTGAGGACCTCCCTCAATTTGGCGGCCAGGATGTCCGCCTTTTCTCCGCTAGAAGCACCCGGCACCTCTAGCAGCCGAGCACCCGTCATCGCCGTCCTAAACCCGACGCCCGACGTTATGCCAAGGTCGGGGAAAGCGACTTTGGCTTTGGCCTCCGTCAGGACCGACTTGTACGAGACGCCCCTTTCGGCGGCTCCGGGCTGCAGTGTAATAACCACAGCCGCGGAGCGTGGGGCTCTCGGCCTAGGCGGCCTCTGGGTCCTCTTCGAAGAAGCCGGTGGCGGTGCCACAGTGACTTGAGGCGGCGCTGCCTTCTTCTTTTTCTTGCGTCCCCGCTTGACGACCGTTGTCCAGGCCTCCGTAGAAGGCCCAGAAGCGGTCGCCGGGGGACCGGCCGTCTGAGAGGTGGGCCCAGGCTTGGGCGCCTTGACCTTCTTTGGCTTGCTGGCACCCTTCCCGGACCCGCTTGGTTCAGCAGCCACGGCCGTCGAACCCGATTTGGCGGACTCAGCCGCCTTCCGGGTATCTGCGGCAAGCGGTGGCCGCAGAGTTTCGGCCGGCAGCAACCTCGCCTCGATAGCCTCGAGCCGAGCCCCGACCATTTGCCCGCACTGCATCATGCAGATGCGAGCGATCTTCTCGACCTCCGCATCCGCAAGTGCAGCGGCCGATACTGAGGTCGACGATGAAGGCGACGGCGGGACCGCTGATCCGGTGGCCGTGGGAGCTGCCCTCTGAGCGGCAAACTGACGCTTGAGGTCCTCCAACTCGGCTTGGAGACGGCGGTTCTCGTCCCACAGCTTCGCCGTCTCCTCCGTAGTCGAACGACTCTGGAGGACCTCGACGGCCTCTTTTATACCGTCGGCCGCCTCCTTAAGAGCACGCGTGAACGTGCCCTTCAAGTTGCCGGATTTAGTGGCAACCTGAAGGACAACGCCCACGCCGTCCAAAACTTGGCGACTGAGCACCACCGCCGATGGGCTCCCCCCGGCAGCCATCCGGGCAGAGCGCCGCTCCCGCAACTGACGGGCCAGCTCTTCGACCTCGTCAGCCGCTCTGGCCTTTCGCTGCGCCCGCTTAGCCGCATTGGCCTCCGCCTTGTTTGAGGGCAGCAGCAAGCCCTCGCCGACGTCTGAGAACGCGGGCTCGGAGTCGCTGCCCACGCTCTCAACGCTTACCGCATTCTGCAACGGAGCCGGCGTACTTGGTCGGGATTTCGACCCAGACCGCCCACCGCACTCCGACAAACGAGCAGATGCTCGGCTTGCCACTGCTCGACCTCGCCCACTTCCGCCCGTTGCCACCTTAGCGGCCGGCATTTCCACGCTATGGGAGCGTGGCGAGCGCTTCCTCCTTCCTTTGGGGGAAGACATCCCCTCAGTAGCTCGCGAGCGCTCCGAGCTAACGCTCGCCACGCTCGCCACCTTCTCGGATGCAATGTCGGAATCCGACATTGCACCCACACTCAACCGCTCGACCAAAACGATCGGCGACTTCTCAACGTTTGTTTTTATATTTAAGAGATCCATATATGATTCCCACGAGTGTGGGGGATATAAAAAGTCCACCTAGGGTTACCCCCTGTCCCTAGGCAAGTGTACATTTGTAACCCAACCAGGGGGTCCACCAATCCCTGGCTGGGGGTGCGCTTGAGACTGATGCGCCACCTGCAACTAAGAAGCTGTAGATGACACTACTCCTCAGCCATTCATACCCTCGCCGCACACCAAAACTTGGTATTAGAGGAATTTTTTATAGAGGTTCTCTTCCTCGCGATCCGGGCGATTAAGCCAAGATCCTCGTCCCGCTCCGAGTCATAAAACATGACCATGATCTCGTTACGGATTACGATTTCGACGGTTACAGTCGGGAGAATCAGATCCCCCGCTGCTAGCCCGTTGGCAGGGTAAGTGCACAACGGGCGCCGCCCATGTTTCTCCACCTTGGAGAAACCTCCTACGCCCACTCAACCCATCCTCTGTAAGCAGAAGAGGGAGTGAGCGACCGTAGGGCGGTCTAAACGACCGACCCAGGAGCATAAGCTCCCCCCCACGCAGAAATTCGCCACAGACAATACCCTCTCCGAAGTGGAAAGACTATTGGCCGTGCCCAGGATGCACCGGCCGTCCGACTGCCCTTTCCCCCGAACGTATTCGAAAGGAACGAGCAGCCGTCAGGCACACGAGGAGGTTTTCTGCCCGCACCCCAACCTAACCTAACCTTTTTTTTTTTTTTTTTTTTTTTTTTTTTTTTTTTTTTTTTTTTTTTTTTTTGACTGAGAAAATGCTTTATGCATGCCCGCTCGTGGGGATGAGACGGGGTATGTGGGACTCCTGTCAGAGTGACAGTATACCCACTAAAAACTCAGTATTCCCGCATCGCCGTGATGGGAGGGTCATGGGAAACTGGCTCAACCTTTGCTACCACTTCCCTCCCGGCGCATGCCCGCCTAGCTGGCGGGCCCCGCATGCCCCCCTAACTGGGGGGCTACGGGAATGGCTGGGAACCTAGCCATTCCCGCCCGACACTGGTGGAGGCCTGTGCAATACAGGCAAGGTTGCCCCCACGCCCGTTGCCTGCTGGCCTCCACCTGGGAGGAGTCGAAGATGACTGTCATACTGACGTCTTCTTCGACCCCTCCTCCGCCTTCGGAGCCACCGAGCCGTCTAGGTCTCCCACCCAGTTATCCCTGGGGGGAACGAAATACGGCTCGGCGACCACAGCCACGTCGATCGACCACTCTGCCATGCTCTGGATCAATAGATCCTGAGCTCTGGCAGCGTGGTTGATGTTGCCCTGGAGGAAATGGTAAGGCGCCATTATGCGCAGTCCATTCCCTCCGTCGCACCATCACTGGGCCGGGAGTCGGCCGTAGGGCACCCAGGCTGAGGGGGGGGTAAAGAGCCCCCGGCAGCCTTGGTGCCTCTCCTCTTCTTCTTCTGTGTGGTGGGTGCGCCACAGGCTCTTCCACCCGCCCTGTGCCCAGCGGGCCTCCCTGCAGCTGTACAGAGGCTGCAGTTTGGCGCCGCTGTGCACTGGGCGGACTTATGGCCAGTCTTACCGCAGCGAAAGCATTGCTCGCTGCGGTCTATTTCGGCGGTGCACCCTGCCCGGACATGCCCAATGTCCAGGCAGCGGTAGCACCGTAGCGCTCTGGGTTGCAGCAGCTTGACTCTCGCTGCAACCCAGCCCACCAACAGGCGCCCACCGTCGGCGACTTTGTTTGCCGACGACACTGGGCACCGCACCCAGATGGCTCCGAGACCGGAAGCGCCGGTTCGGATGTCGCCCGTGCGCACGTCCTCAGGCGGACATCCTCCGGCTTTGGCGATGGCTGCCACAACCTCAGCCGGAGTCGTCGAGTCGTCCAGGCCGTCGACTCGCAGCTCGGCGGTCTTCATTGGCCTGGACACTCGAACGTCCTCGGGGTTGAGGACCTCCCTCAATTTGGCGGCCAGGATGTCCGCCTTTTCTCCGCTAGAAGCACCCGGCACCTCTAGCAGCCGAGCACCCGTCATCGCCGTCCTAAACCCGACGCCCGACGTTATGCCAAGGTCGGGGAAAGCGACTTTGGCTTTGGCCTCCGTCAGGACCGACTTGTACGAGACGCCCCTTTCGGCGGCTCCGGGCTGCAGTGTAATAACCACAGCCGCGGAGCGTGGGGCTCTCGGCCTAGGCGGCCTCTGGGTCCTCTTCGAAGAAGCCGGTGGCGGTGCCACAGTGACTTGAGGCGGCGCTGCCTTCTTCTTTTTCTTGCGTCCCCGCTTGACGACCGTTGTCCAGGCCTCCGTAGAAGGCCCAGAAGCGGTCGCCGGGGGACCGGCCGTCTGAGAGGTGGGCCCAGGCTTGGGCGCCTTGACCTTCTTTGGCTTGCTGGCACCCTTCCCGGACCCGCTTGGTTCAGCAGCCACGGCCGTCGAACCCGATTTGGCGGACTCAGCCGCCTTCCGGGTATCTGCGGCAAGCGGTGGCCGCAGAGTTTCGGCCGGCAGCAACCTCGCCTCGATAGCCTCGAGCCGAGCCCCGACCATTTGCCCGCACTGCATCATGCAGATGCGAGCGATCTTCTCGACCTCCGCATCCGCAAGTGCAGCGGCCGATACTGAGGTCGACGATGAAGGCGACGGCGGGACCGCTGATCCGGTGGCCGTGGGAGCTGCCCTCTGAGCGGCAAACTGACGCTTGAGGTCCTCCAACTCGGCTTGGAGACGGCGGTTCTCGTCCCACAGCTTCGCCGTCTCCTCCGTAGTCGAACGACTCTGGAGGACCTCGACGGCCTCTTTTATACCGTCGGCCGCCTCCTTAAGAGCACGCGTGAACGTGCCCTTCAAGTTGCCGGATTTAGTGGCAACCTGAAGGACAACGCCCACGCCGTCCAAAACTTGGCGACTGAGCACCACCGCCGATGGGCTCCCCCCGGCAGCCATCCGGGCAGAGCGCCGCTCCCGCAACTGACGGGCCAGCTCTTCGACCTCGTCAGCCGCTCTGGCCTTTCGCTGCGCCCGCTTAGCCGCATTGGCCTCCGCCTTGTTTGAGGGCAGCAGCAAGCCCTCGCCGACGTCTGAGAACGCGGGCTCGGAGTCGCTGCCCACGCTCTCAACGCTTACCGCATTCTGCAACGGAGCCGGCGTACTTGGTCGGGATTTCGACCCAGACCGCCCACCGCACTCCGACAAACGAGCAGATGCTCGGCTTGCCACTGCTCGACCTCGCCCACTTCCGCCCGTTGCCACCTTAGCGGCCGGCATTTCCACGCTATGGGAGCGTGGCGAGCGCTTCCTCCTTCCTTTGGGGGAAGACATCCCCTCCGTAGCTCTTGAGCGCTGCGAACTAACGCTCGCCACGCTCGCCATCTTCTCGGTTGCAGTGTCGGACTCCGACACAGCACCCCCACTTATCCGCTCGACCAAAACGATCGGCGTCTTCTCAAAGGTTGTTTTTAAAAAATTGGTATCCATATGATTCCCACGAGTGTGGGGGATATAAAAAGTCCACCTAGGGTTACCCCCTGTCCCTAGGTAAGTGTACATTTGTAACCCAACCAGGGGGTCCACCAATCCCTGGCTGGGGGTGCGCTTGAGACTGATGCGCCAGCTGCAACTAAGAAGCTGCAGATGACACTACTCCTCAGCCATTCATACCCTCGCCGCACACCAAAACTTGGTATTAGAGGAATTTTTTATAGAGGTTCTCTTCCTCGCGATCCGGGCGATTAAGCCAAGATCCTCGTCCCGCTCCGAGTCATAAAACATGACCATGATCTCGTTACGGATTACGATTTCGACGGTTGCAGTCGGGAGAATCAGATCCCCCGCTGCTAGCCCGTTGGCAGGGTAAGTGCACAACGAGCGCCGCCCATGTTTCTCCACCTTGGAGAAACGTCCTACGCCCACTCAACCCATCCTCTGTAAGCAGAAGAGGGAGTGAGCGACCGTAGGGCGGTCTAAACGACCGACCCAGGAGCATAAGCTCCCCCCCACGCAGAAATTCGCCACAGACAATACCCTCTCCGACGTGGAAAGACTATTGGCCGTGCCCAGGATGCACCGGCCGTCCGACTGCCCTTTCCCCCGAACGTATTCGAAAGGAACGAGCAGCCGTCAGGCACACGAGGAGGTTTTCTGCCCGCACCCCAACCTAACCTAACCTAACCTTTTTTTTTTTTTTTTTTTTGATGACGGGGGGAAATCCTCATGGATGTCCTCCGCCCCGGGGAGGGCGGAGGGGTCTGTCAGACTCTTACTGACTAAAACCACCCCGGTGTTCCGTCTCTCACGTACACCGGGGATCACGGGAACTATTGAGTCTTCCGCGATCCCCGACTAGTGCCGGCCCGCCTATGCGGGCCACCTCGCGATAGGGGGGAGTGAGGTGTTAAACTCCCCCCCACATCAAAGAGAGGCGCGCGTGGAACACTACGCGCCGCCATCTCGGGTCCTAAGAAGTAGGGGGCGACGGATTCCCCAGTCCGTCGCCCCTGGACCCATTTAGGGGGGCTGGAAGAGGGCGTTGTCCGCCCTCCGCCGACGCCCGGTGCGTCTGCTGCGGATCGGGTTAGCTGAAGCAATCTCCCGCTCCCTCTCCGCAGCCTCCTTCTGCGAAATGACTGTTTCGCAGAAGGACACCACCGCGTCCCAGGACTCCTCGCTGTCGACCATCGAGTCGACAACGGCCGGCAGCGACAGATCACTGCCTACTCCTGAGATGAGGGCACGGCGTGGCTCCGTCCAAGCGGCACACTCTGCCAGCGTGTGCCACGCCGTGTCCTCCCGACAGTCGACGCAGTGGTGACACCGAGCGTCCGGCTCCCTGTTTATGCGACACAGGTACTTCCCGAAGCAACCATGCCCCGAGAGCACCTGTGTCACCCGAAACGACAGGGAGCCGTGCCTCCTCCCGAGCCAGCGCTCGAGTACTGGCCGGATCGCCCCGATGGTGGCGGAGCCGGCGGTAGGGCGTGAAAGCCTGTCCCGCCATTCCGCCACCAGGGCTGCGCGAAGCTGTGACCGACGCAACTCCAAATGTCGCGGCGTCAGCCACTCGCCCCGCGCCCTCGAGTCCTCGCGCCACCGATGCAGCGACGCGAGTACCTTCGCCTCGAGGTCCCACGGTGGGGATCCGGCCAGTACGCAAGCCGCCTCGTAGGAGATCGTGCGATACCCCCTGATGACTCTGACGGCCATAGCTCGCTGCGGTTTCCGCAAGACAGCGATGCTGCCAGCCGTCAGGTCAGCCGCCCAGATCGGGGCCCCATACAGGGCCATCGACCGCACGATCCCCACGTAGAGCCGCCTATGCGGGCCACCTCGCGATAGGGGGGAGTGAGGTGTTAAACTCCCCCCCACATCAAAGAGAGGCGCGCGTGGAACACTACGCGCCGCCATCTCGGGTCCTAAGAAGTAGGGGGCGACGGATTCCCCAGTCCGTCGCCCCTGGACCCATTTAGGGGGGCTGGAAGAGGGCGTTGTCCGCCCTCCGCCGACGCCCGGTGCGTCTGCTGCGGATCGGGTTAGCTGAAGCAATCTCCCGCTCCCTCTCCGCAGCCTCCTTCTGCGAAATGACTGTTTCGCAGAAGGACACCACCGCGTCCCAGGACTCCTCGCTGTCGACCATCGAGTCGACAACGGCCGGCAGCGACAGATCACTGCCTACTCCTGAGATGAGGGCACGGCGTGGCTCCGTCCAAGCGGCACACTCTGCCAGCGTGTGCCACGCCGTGTCCTCCCGACAGTCGACGCAGTGGTGACACCGAGCGTCCGGCTCCCTGTTTATGCGACACAGGTACTTCCCGAAGCAACCATGCCCCGAGAGCACCTGTGTCACCCGAAACGACAGGGAGCCGTGCCTCCTCCCGAGCCAGCGCTCGAGTACTGGCCGGATCGCCCCGATGGTGGCGGAGCCGGCGGTAGGGCGTGAAAGCCTGTCCCGCCATTCCGCCACCAGGGCTGCGCGAAGCTGTGACCGACGCAACTCCAAATGTCGCGGCGTCAGCCACTCGCCCCGCGCCCTCGAGTCCTCGCGCCACCGATGCAGCGACGCGAGTACCTTCGCCTCGAGGTCCCACGGTGGGGATCCGGCCAGTACGCAAGCCGCCTCGTAGGAGATCGTGCGATACCCCCTGATGACTCTGACGGCCATAGCTCGCTGCGGTTTCCGCAAGACAGCGATGCTGCCGGCCGTCAGGTCAGCCGCCCAGATCGGGGCCCCATACAGGGCCATCGACCGCACGATCCCCACGTAGAGCCGCCTACAGGCGGCGCTCGGGCCCCCCAGATTGGGAAGCAGCGTTGACAGCGCCCCAGCCGCGCCCAACAACTTGGGCGCCAGCCGCTGGAAGTGGGGTCCGAAATCCCACCGGCTGTCGAGCACCAATCCCAGATACTTCATGGTGGACTCGACAGCAATTCGGGACCCCCCGACCACGATGTGTGATCCCGGCGGCGGCGCCCGCCGGGGGCCATGAAAGACCATGGCCTCCGACTTGTTGAGGGCCACCTCCAGGCCAAGACGCCGTATGCGGGTCACCACCTGTGACACCGCAGCCGTCGCCAGCAACGCTGCCTCCCTGTACGAGCTCCCCCGGGCCGTGACCAGCGTGTCATCTGCATAACACGTAAGGTCCACGCCCGGCTGGAGCTCGCCCCTCAGCACCCAGTCGTACCCGATGTTCCACAGGAGCGGTCCCACGACCGAACCCTGTGGAACACCGCACGACATGCGGCGCTGGTTTCCGCCATCACGTCCCATGTAGGTGACACACCTATCCGCCAGATAGGCCCCAACGATGCGGCGGAGGTACGGGGGCACCCGATGGTACCGCAGTGCCTCCCGAATGCAGCTCCAGGGCAGGGTGTTGAAGGCGTTGGAAATGTCCAAGGACACCGCCAACATCACCCCGCCCCGGGACACAGCTTCCTCCGCCAGGACTCTCACCCGCGATATCGCGTGGATGGTGGAGCGCCCGTGCCGAAAGCCGAACTGGCTCTCGGCTAGGTCAGGCCCCTCCCTGCTTAAGTGTCCGACGAGGCGGGCGGCGATAATCCGCTCAAACATCTTACCCACCTCGTCGAGCAGCACTATGGGCCTGTACGCGGACGGCGAGTCCGCGGGGCGCCCCACCTTCTTGAGCAGGACCAGACGACCAGATTTCCACAAAGTGGGAAACTGGCCCTGCTCAAGGCACGCGGTGTAGAGTCCTCTCAGTTGGGGCTCTAGCTCCTTCAGAGCGAGGGCTAGCACTATGCCGTGAATACCATCGGGCCCCGGAGCCACGTTCTTGGCCCGGAGCCGTATCACGGCCGCCCTCATCTCTGGCTGTGTCACCTCTGGGACGCTGATGGCGACCTCTTCGGTAGGCTCTGCGGCTGTGGGCAAAGCCATCGGCGGCGGAGTGTGCTCCGCTCTAGCCGGGAAGAGCGCTGCGACCACATCTTCCAACAGCTCGGGTTGGAGACTCTCCGTGAGTGGAGGCGCCGCGGCTCGAAGTTTCCCTCGAACCGCACGATACGGGCGCCCCCACGGATCTCCGTCGAGAGTCTCCAACATCTCCTCCCTGGCTCGCGTCCTCGCTTCGCCGATGGCCAGCCACAGAGCCTCCTTAGCCGCGCGGTACACCTCATACAGCGCGGCTTCTTCGTCAGGGACCCGACGACGTCGCCTCCGGTATCGGGTGTACTGGCGTCTGACCGCCACGCACTCTACACGTAGTCGAGCGATCTCGGCAGACCACCAGTACACCTGGCGCCTTCCTGATTGCGTGTGGACGCGGGGCATGGACGCGTCGCTGATTTGCGTCATCGCCCCGCGAAACCACAGCGCCTCCTCTTCGACGTCGACGGGTCCAACCGTCGCCGACTCCCGGTTCCAGGCCTGGACAACAGCGGCCTCCTCGAGAACTTCCCTGTCGATGCGCTTACGCGCCCAGCGCGGGCCGTCCGTTCGCGGGGCCGATGGCCTGCGGCCGCCAGTGGTCTGGGCAGAGACGTCGAAGCGGATATATCTGTGATCCGACAACGTCTCCACCTCCACGGCGACACGCCAGTCGCGGACAAGGCTCGCGACAGCAGGGCTAGCGAACGATACGTCTACGATCGAACCGCCCCGCTGCCGCACGCACGTGTATACCGAGCCCCGGTTTAGGACGACCAGGCCAGTCGTGACCACCCACTCCTCCAACACCTCACCCCTAGCATCGGTCACCGGAGATCCCCACGCCGAAGACTTGGCGTTGAGATCTCCTAGTAACAGCACGGGGCGAGGGTGGAGTCGGCCTACGACGGCCCCCAACTCGACAAGGAAGTTCTCGAAGTCGGCGAGGCTCTTGTTGGGCGAGAAATACGCTCCAACAATGCCAATGCCGTCCGCGAGGGCGGCCACCCAACCGCGACCTCGGGACGGGTTGACGAGAGCCCTGCCGATGATGGCCACCAAGCCGTCTAGGTCTCCCACCCAGTTATCCCTGGGGGGGACAAAATACGGCTCGGCGACCACAGCCACGTCAATCGACCACTCTGCCATGCTCTGGATCAATAGATCCTGAGCTCTGGCAGCGTGGTTGATGTTGCCCTGGAGGAAATGGTAAGGCGCCATTAAGCGCAGTCCATTTCCGCACCATCACTGGGCCGGGAGTCGGCCGTAGGGCACCCAGGCTGAGGGGGGGGTAAAGAGCCCCCGGCAGCCTTGGTGCCTCTCCTTCTCTTCTTCTTTGTGGTGGGTGCGCCACAAGCTCTTCCACCCGCCCTGTGCCCAGCGGGCCTCCCTGCAGCTGTACAGAGGCTGCAGTTTGGTGCCGCTGTGCACTGGGCGGATTTATGGCCGGGTAGACCGCAGCGAAAACATTGCTCGCTGCGGTCTATAGCAGCGGTGCACCTCGCCCGGACATGCCCAATGTCCAGGCACCGATAGCACCGCAGCGCCCTGGGTTGCAGCAGTTTGACCCTTGCTGCAACCCACCCGACCAAGAGTCGTCCACCATCAGCAATTTTATTGCCCGCCGCCACTGGGCACCGCACCCAAACGACCCCGAGCCCGGAAGCGTCAGTGCGAATCTCGCCCACCCGCACATCATCAGGCGGACATCCTCCGGTTCTGGCAATGGCCGCCACAACCTCAGCCGGGGTGGTGGAGTCGTCCAGGCCGTCGACTCGCAGCTCAGCGGTCTTTATCGGCCTGGACACTCGAACGTCCTCTGGGTTGAGGACCTCCCTCAGCTTGGCGGCCAGAATGTCCGCCTTCTCGCCGCTCGAAGCACCCGGCACCTCCAGCAGCCGCGCCCCCGTAATCGCCGGCCTACATCTTAGGCCGGACGATATGCCAAGTTCGGGGAGCGCGACTTTGGCTTTGGCCTCTAATAGGACCGCCTTATACGAGACGCCCCTTTCGACGGCTCCGGGCTGCAGTGTTATAACTACAGCCGCGGAGCGTGGGGCTCTGGGTCTAGGCGGCCTCTGGCTCTTCTGCGCAACCGGTGCAGGTGCCTTAACGGGTGCAGGTGGTGTTGCCCTCTTCTTCTTACGGCCCCCCTTTACGACCGTTGTCCAGGCCTCCGTGGACGGCCCGGGAGCGGTCGCCGGGGGACCGGCCGTCTGGGCAATGGGCGCAGGCTTGGCCTTGGCCTTCTTGGGCTTGCTGGTTTCCTTTCCGGACCTGCTTGTCTCAGCAGCCACAGTCGTCGGCCCCGATTTGGCGGGTTCAGCCGACTTCCGCGCATCCGCAGCAAGCGGTGGGCGCAGAATTTCGGCAGGGAGGAGCCTCCCCTCTATTGCCTCTATCCGGGCCCCCACCATCTGCCCGCACTGCATCATGCAGATGCGAGCGATCTTCTCGATCTCCGCATCCGCAAGTGCAGGGACCGATGATGGGGCCATTGATGGAGCCGGTGGCGGGACCGCCGATTGGGTGGCTGCGGGAACTGCCCTCTGGGCGGCAAACTGCCGCTTGAGGTCCTCCAGCTCGGCTTGGAGACGGCGGTTCTCAGCCCACAGCTTCGTCGTCTCCTCCGTGCTCGAGCGACTCTGGAGGACCTCGACGGCCTCTTTGATGCCGTCAGCTGCCTCCTTCAGAGCGCGCGTGAACGTGCCCTTCAAGTTGCCGGATTTAGTGGCAACCTGAAGGACAACGCTGACGCCGTCTAGAACTTGGCGACTGAGCGCCACCGCCGATGGGCTCCCCCCGGCAGCCATCCGGGCTGAGCGCCGCTCCCGCAGCTGACGGGCCAACTCTTCAACCTCGTCAGCCGCTCTGGCCTTTCTCTGCGCCCGCTTAGCCGCATTGGCCTCCGCCTTATTTGAGGGCAGCAGCAAGCCCTCACCGACGTCTGAGAATGCGGGCCCGGAGTCACTGCCCACACTCTCGACGCTCGCCGCATGCTCCAACGGAGCCGGCGTATCAGGTCGGGATTTCGACCCAGACCGCCCACCGCACTCCGACAAACGAGCAGATGTTCGGCTTGCCACTGCGCGACCTCGCCCACTTCCGCCCGTTGCCACCTTAGCGGCCGGCATTTCCACGCTATGGGAGCGTGGCGAGCGCTTTCTCCTTCCTTTTGGGGAAGTCATCCCCTCCGTAGCCCGCGAGCGCTGCGAACTAACGCTCGCCGCACTCGCCATCTTTTCGGATGCAGTGTCGGAATCCGACATAGCACCCACACTCATCCGCTCGATCAAAACGATCGGCGACTTCTCACAAGTTATTTTTAAAGGTATATCCATATGATTCCCACGAGTATGGGGGATATAACAAGTCCACCTAGGGTAACCCCCTGTCCCTAGGCAAGTGTACATTTGTAACCCAACCAGGGGGTCCACCAATCCCTGGCTGGGGGTGCGCTTGAGACTGATGCGCCAGCTGCAACTAAGAAGCTGCAGATGACACTACTCCTCAGCCATTCATACCCTCGCCGCGCACCAAAACTTGGTATTAGAGGAATTTTTTATAGAGGTTATCTTCCTCGCGATCCGGGCGATTAAGCCAAGATCCTCGTCCCGCTCCGAGTCATAAAACATGACCATGATCTCGTTACGGATTACGATTTCGACGGTTGCAGTCGGGAGAATCAGATCCCCCGCTGCTTGCCCGTTGGCAGGGTAAGTGCACAACGAGCGCCGCCCATGTTTCTCCACCTTGGAGAAACGTCCTACGCCCACTCAACCCATCCTCTGTAAGCAGAAGAGGGAGTGAGCGACCGTAGGGCGGTCTAAACGACCGACCCAGGAGCATAAGCTCCCCCCCACGCAGAAATTCGCCACAGACAATACCCTCTCCGACGTGGAAAGACTATTGGCCGTGCCCAGGATGCACCGGCCGTCCGACTGCCCTTTCCCCCGAACGTATTCGAAAGGAACGAGCAGCCGTCAGGCACACGAGGAGGTTTTCTGCCCGCACCCCAACCTAACCTAACCTAACCTAACCTAACCTTTTTTTTTTTTTTTTTTGATGACGGGGGGAAATCCTCATGGATGTCCTCCGCCCCGGGGAGGGCGGAGGGGTCTGTCAGACTCTTACTGACTAAAACCACCCCGGTGTTCCGTCTCCCACTTACGCCAGGGATCACGGGAACTAGTAAGTCTTCCGCGATCCCCGGCTAGTGCCGGCCCGCCTATGCGGGCCACCTCGCGATAGGGGGGGAGTGAGGTGTTAAACTCCCCCCCCACATCAATGAGAGGCGCGCGTGGAACACTACGCGCCGCCATCTCGGGTCCTAAGAAGTAGGGGGCGACGGATTCCCCAGTCCGTCGCCCCTGGACCCAATTAGGGGGGCTGGAAGAGGGCGTTGTCCGCCCTCCGCCGATGCCCGGTGCGTCTGCTGCGGATCGGGTTAGCGGAAGCGATCTCCCGCTCCCTCTCCGCAGCCTCCTTCTGCGAGATGACTGTTTCGCAGAAGGACACCACCGCGTCCCAGGACTCCTCGCTGTCGACCATCGAGTCGACAACGGCCGGCAGCGACAGGTCACTGCCTACTCCTGAGATGAGGGCACGGCGTGGCTCCGTCCAAGCGGCACACTCTGCCAGCGTGTGCCACGCCGTGTCCTCCCGACAAACCTAACCTAACCTAACCTTTTTTTTTTTTTTTTTTGATGACGGGGGGAAATCCTCATGGATGTCCTCCGCCCCGGGGAGGGCGGAGGGGTCTGTCAGACTCTTACTGACTAAAACCACCCCGGTGTTCCGTCTCTCACGTACACCGGGGATCACGGGAACTAGTAAGTCTTCCGCGATCCCCGACTAGTGCCGGCCCGCCTATGCGGGCCACCTCGCGATAGGGGGGGAGTGAGGTGTTAAACTCCCCCCCACATCAATGAGAGGCGCACGTGGAACACTACGCGCCGCCATCTCGGGTCCTAAGAAGTAGGGGGCGACGGATTCCCCAGTCCGTCGCCCCTGGACCCATTTAGGGGGGCTGGAAGAGGGCGTTGTCCGCCCTCCGCCGACGCCCGGTGCGTCTGCTGCGGATCGGGTTAGCGGAAGCGATCTCCCGCTCCCTCTCCGCAGCCTCCTTCTGTGAGATGACTGTCTCGCAGAAGGACACCACCGCGTCCCAGGACTCCTCGCTGTCGACCATCGAGTCGATAACGGCCGGCAGCGACAGGTCACTGCCTACTCCTGAGATGAGGGCACGGCGTGGCTCCGTCCAAGCGGCACACTCTGCCAGCGTATGCCACGCCGTGTCCTCCCGACAGTCGACGCAGTGGTGACACCGAGCGTCCGGCTCCCTGTTTATGCGACACAGGTACTTCCCGAAGCAACCATGCCCCGAGAGCACCTGTGTCACCCGAAACGACAGGGAGCCGTGCCTCCTCCCGAGCCAGCGCTCGAGTACTGGCCGGATCGCCCCGATGGTGGCGGAGCCGGCGGTAGGGCGTGAAAGCCTGTCCCGCCATTCCGCCACCAGGGCTGCGCGAAGCTGTGACCGACGCAACTCCAAATGTCGCGGCGTCAGCCACTCGCCCCGCGCCCTCGAGTCCTCGCGCCACCGATGCAGCGACGCGAGTACCTTCGCCTCGAGGTCCCACGGTGGGGATCCGGCCAGTACGCAAGCCGCCTCGTAGGAGATCGTGCGATATCCCCTTATGACTCTGACGGCCATAGCTCGCTGCGGTTTCCGCAGGACAGCGATGCTGCCGGCCGTCAGGTCAGCCGCCCAGATCGGGGCCCCATACAGGGCCATCGATCGCACGATCCCCACGTAGAGCCGCCTACAGGCGGCGCTCGGGCCCCCCAGATTGGGAAGCAGCGTTGACAGCGCCCCAGCCGCGCCCAACAACTTGGGTGCCAGCCGCTGGAAGTGGGGTCCGAAGTCCCACCGGCTGTCGAGCACCAATCCTAGATACTTCATGGTGGACTCGACAGCAATTCGGGACCCCCCGACCACGATGTGTGATCCCGGCGGCGGCGCCCGCCGGGGGCCATGAAAGACCATGGCCTCCGACTTGTTGAGGGCCACATCCAGGCCAAGACGCCGTATGCGGGTCACCACCTGTGACACCGCAGCCGTCGCCAGCAACGCTGCCTCCCTGTACGAGCTCCCCCGGGCCGTGACCAGCGTGTCATCTGCATAACACGTCAGGTCTACGCCTTTGGAGGACTTTGAGGCGACCTCTAGGACCTCCTCTTTGTCTTCCAGTGCCATACGCTCCAGTTCCGCCAGGGAGTGGTCGGCATATAGCACACTTGATGCACCATAGCCAGCTCTCGACCGGGCGGTTTGCGCCTGGTGCTCCCTGGCAGCCACCCTCTCCTCCAGGTCTTGCTGGAGTTGTGCCCTCTTCGCCAGGTTTAGCTGGCGTTCGGCGTCCACCAAGCCCACATCGTGGGTCGAAGCCTTTATAAACTTCGACCTCATCTTCCCCTTCGCTCCGGCCGGGTCGTCGGTCCCGGAGTCCGAGCTGTCCGCGCTTTGCGCGTCGGACCGGGGTACTGACATGGAACGGTCCCGCTCCCCGCGCTCCTGCAAACGAGCAGATGCTCCGCTCGCCACTGCGCGACCTCGCCTGCTCCTGCCCGTCGGCACTTTAGCGGCTGGCGAGTTCTCCTCAATCTGGGAGCCTGGCGAGCGCTTCCTCCTTCCCTTCGAGGGTCGCCCAGACACACTCCCTTCAACCCGCGAGCGGTCTGAGCTCACGCTCGCCACGCTCGCCATCCTCTCGGATGCGGTGTCGGAATCCGACATCGCACCCACACTCCTCCGATCGACCAAGACGATCGGCACCCTCTCTAACTGCTCAAAGTTTTTATTATTCAAATCCATGAGATTCCCACGAGTATGGGGGATATAAAAAGTCCACCCAGGGTAACCCCCTGTCCCTGGGTAAGTGTACATTTGTAACCCAACCAGGGGGTCCACCAATCCCTGGCTGGGGGAGTGCTTGGGACTGATGCGCCACCTGCAACTACGAAGCTGCAGACGACACTACTCCTCAGTCATTCATACCCTCGCCGCACACCAAAACTTGGTATTAGAGGAATTTTTTATAGAGGTTATCTTCCTCGTGATCCGGGCTATTAAGCCAAGATCCTCGTCCCGTTCCGAGTCATAAAACATGACCATGATCCCGCTACGGATTACGATTTCGACGGTTGCAGGCGGGAGAATCGGATCCCCCGCTGCTAACCCGTTGGCAGGGTGAGTGCACAACGAGTGCCGCCAGTGTTTCTCCACCATGTCCTCTGTCTGAAACAGACAGACAGACATGCGGAGAAACGACCGCAGGGTGGTCTAAATCGACCGACCCAGGAGCTTAAGGCTCCCCCCTAAGCAGAAATTCGCCACAGACAATACCCTCTCCGACGTGGAAAGACTATTGGCCGTGCCCAGGATGCACCGGCCATCCGACTGCCCTTTCCCCCGAACGTATTCGAAAGGAACGAGCAGCCGTCAGGCACACGAGGAGGTTTTCTGCCCGCACCCCACCCCAACCTAACCTTTTTTTTTTTTTTTTTTTGACTGAGAAAATGCTTTATGCATGCCCGCTCGTGGGGATGAGACGGGGTATGTGGGACTCCTGTCAGAGTGACAGTATACCCACTAAAAACTCAGTATTCCCGCATCGCCGTGATGGGAGGGTCATGGGAAACTGGCTCAACCTTTGCTACCACTTCCCTCCCGGCGCATGCCCGCCTAGCTGGCGGGCCCCGCATGCCCCCCTAACTGGGGGGCTACGGGAATGGCTGGGAACCTAGCCATTCCCGTCCGACACTGGTGGAGGCCTGTGCAATACAGGCAAGGTTGCCCCCACGCCCGTTGCCTGCTGGCCTCCACCTGGGAGGAGTCGAAGATGACTGTCATACTGACGTCTTCTTCGACCCCTCCTCCGCCTTCGGAGCGACGCCGCGTTAGGATCGTCCTCCCGCGCGCGCTCCGCAGCCTCCTTCTGGGTCATGACGCATTCACAGAAGGAGGCGACCGCCGACCACGACCTCTCATCCTCCAGCATGGCGTTAACCAAACCGCGGAGTGAAAGGTCCGGTCCGATCACCGCAATGAGACTGCGGCGTGGCTCGGACCACGTCGGGCACACCTCGAGGGTGTGCTGCGCCGTGTCCTCCGCCGCACCACAGTTGTGGCACGACGGCGTCTCCTCCCGCCCGATTCGGTGCAGGTACGATCCGAAGCAACCGTGTCCGGATAGTACCTGCACGAGACGGAAGGAGAGGAACCCATGCGACCGCTCGAGCCAGTCTCGCAGGACCGGCCCAATCGCATCGAGTGTTCGGCGGCCGAAGGCGGCGGTGTTAAGGTCCGCCGTCCAATGGACAACAATGGCGTCCCTCGCCTCCCGCCGGACGGCCTCCCGCTCTTCCGGGGCTGGGCGTTCGCCTCTCGCCCTCCGCCCCGCCGTCCATTCATATACTCTGGCGAGCACCCATGCCTCGAGCTCCCAAGGAGGGGTGCCGGCCAGAGCACATGCCGCCGCAAAGCCCACCGTGCGGTAGGCACGCGCCGCCCGCTGGGCTATGGCCCTTTGGGGTGCCCGCAAGGCGGCGACATTCTCCCTCCTCTGGAGGGAGTCCTCCCAGATGGGGGCCCCGTAGAGGGCCATACTCTTCAAGATGCCGGCATAAAGTTTCCGGCATCGTGCGCTGGGCCCTCCCAAGTTGGGAAGCAGCCATGACAGCGCGCCCGCGGTCTTCAGCAGGCGCGACGACAGCCCGCTAAAATGCGGACCGAAGCGCCACCTGCTGTCAAGGACAAGGCCCAGATATTTCATCTGGGACTTGACCCCAATTCTGGTCGAAATATCGAGGTACTCCGTGGAATCGGAGCGCCTCTAGGATGGTGGAGTGGGGAACGGAGTTGAAGGCATTTGCAATGTCGAATGACACAGCCAACAATCCGTCCCCCGCCTCCATCGCCTCCTTCACCTGACCCTTAAGGCAAGCCAGCGCGTCCACTGTGGAACGCTCACCCCGGAAACCGAACTGAGCGTCCGACAAGTCCGGCCCGACATCCCGCAGATGGGCCTTTAGGCGAGCAGCGATTATTCCCTCGAACATTTTTCCGACCTCATCGAGTAGAACGATGGGCCGGTATGCCGAGGGGGAGTCAGCTGGACGGCCCTCCTTGCGTAGGAGGCACAGCTGCCCCTCTTTCCATGGTTTCGGGAACCTTCCAGACACAAGGCATGCGCTGAAGAGGTCCCGAAACCTCTCCCCCATTTGAGTGGCAGCGATCGCCACCACTCTTGCGGGAACACCGTCAGGGCCAGGAGCTGTCTTCTTGGCGCGGATATGGAGAATCGCCGTGCCAAGTTCCGACTCCGTGACAGGAGGGGCCTCCACTTCTTCCTCGTCTAGCGAGGCTGTCCCCCGCGGTGGGTCCATCACTGGCGGGGTGAAGTTGCCCCTGCACGGGAACAGGGACTGAACCACCCCATCCAGAAATGAGGGCTCCAGGGTCTCGGCAACCGGGGGACCAAAGGGGCGCAACTTCTTGCGCGCCGCCTTATATGGTCTCCCGTAGGGGTCGTTGTCGAGACCCTCCAGCAGCTCGGCTCTGGACGAGTCCCTGGCGTTGGCGATGGCTCGATCGAGGACCATTTTTGCCTCCAAGTATACCTCATAGAGGTGGTCCTCGTTGGACAGATCCCGGCGAAGCCGCCGCCGGCTCCGCGTGTAGGCCCTTCTCGCCTCCACACACGCTGCTCGAAGCCCCGCCAGCTCCACCGACCACCAGTAAACGGCACGTTTGGGTGGTGGTCGGCGAGACCGGGGCATGCTAGAGTTGCATACCTCGGTCAGAGACTCCCTCAGTTGCCCCGCTGCGGCGTCCACATCCAGGCCGGCCAGGTCCCCCAGTACGGAGACCTGACGCGGCGCCGCCCTGCCGACCACGGCAGCCAGGACTGCAAGATAATTCTCAAAGTCCTGAAGAGGCCGGTTTGGGGAGAAATATACGCCCACAAGGGCTAACTCTCCCCACGCGGCGGCCACGTATCCCGGTCCCCTCTCTAATAGCGATAGTGGAGGGGAGTCTGTGGAAGGACGCGCCGCTAGTGCCACCGAGCCGACCTCATCACCCAGCCAGCTGCCGGGGATCGAGTAGGGCTCGGAGACCACCGCCACGTTCACCAACCACTCGGCCATGACCTGCACTACCAGGTCCTGGGCCGCTCTGCAGTGGTTGGTGTTCGCCTGGATGATGTGGTAGTCGGACGTAACCATTACTCCGACATCGCACGATCCTCCTCAGCTACCGCCGCTGAAACTGCAGCGGCGACGACGGTGGCGGTGGTGGCAGCAGGGCGAACCTGCGCCGGCACTTTGCCCTTCCTCACGGGGGGCTTGCAGCTCCTGCCCGTCATCCTGTGGTCCGCGGGGCGGCCACTGGAGGCACACGCCGTGCAGTGTGGCTTGGCGGCGCGGCAGGTGACACTCTTGTGTCCCTCTTGCCCGCATTGGTAGCACGTGTCTCCCCAGTCAAATTTGGAGGGACACGTGGCTCGGGTGTGGCCGAACGCGAAGCACTTGAAGCAGCGCATTGGCTGGTCTTCAAGTAACCGGACCACCGCCGAGCTGAATCCTATTAGCAGCCGTCCCTTGGTCGCAGCAAGGACAGCCTTAGCTGTGGCGACTGGGCACTCGATGCGGATGATGCCCATACCGCGACGGCCGAGCCTAATGGCTCCGCCTTTCACCGCACCAGCGTCGCAGCCTCCGGCCGCTGCGACGGCCGCCACCACATCCTCTTTGGTGACCGAATCGTCCAGATCGGCCACCTCCAAGTTGCGGTCTTGACGGGTCTGACGACTTTCCCCCGAACGTATTCGAAAGGAACGAGCAGCCGTCAGGCACACGAGGAGGTTTTCTGCCCGCACCCCACCCCAACCTAACCTTTTTTTTTTTTTTTTTTGATTACGGGGGGAAATCCTCATGGATGTCCTCCGCCCCGGGGAGGGCGGAGGGGTCTGTCAGACTCTTACTGACTAAAACCACCCCGGTGTTCCGTCTCTCACTTACGCCGGGGATCACGGGAACTAGTAAGTCTTCCGCGATCCCCGACTAGTGCCGGCCCGCCAATGCGGGCCACCTCGCGATAGGGGGGAGTGAGGTGTTAAACTCCCCCCCACATCAATGAGAGGCGCGCGTGGAACACTACGCGCCGCCATCTCGGGTCCTAAGAAGTAGGGGGCGACGGATTCCCCAGTCCGTCGCCCCTGGACCCATTTAGGGGGGCTGGAAGAGGGCGTTGTCCGCCCTCCGCCGACGCCCGGTGCGTCTGCTGCGGATCGGGTTAGCTGAAGCAATCTCCCGCTCCCTCTCCGCAGCCTCCTTCTGCGAGATGACTGTTTCGCAGAAGGACACCACCGCGTCCCAGGACTCCTCGCTGTCGACCATCGAGTCGACAACGGCCGGCAGCGACAGGTCACTGCCTACTCCTGAGATGAGGGCACGGCGCGGCTCCGTCCAAGCGGCACACTCTGCCAGCGTGTGCCACGCCGTGTCCTCCCGACAGTCGACGCAGTGGTGACACCGAGCGTCCGGCTCCCTGTTTATGCGACACAGGTACTTCCCGAAGCAACCATGCCCCGAGAGCACCTGTGTCACCCGAAACGACAGGGAGCCGTGCCTCCTCCCGAGCCAGCGCTCGAGTACTGGCCGGATCGCCCCGATGGTGGCGGAGCCGGCGGTAGGGCGTGAAAGCCTGTCCCGCCATTCCGCCACCAGGGCTGCGCGAAGCTGTGACCGACGCAACTCCAAATGTCGCGGCGTCAGCCACTCGCCCCGCGCCCTCGAGTCCTCGCGCCACCGATGCAGCGACGCGAGTACCTTCGCCTCGAGGTCCCACGGTGGGGATCCGGCCAGTACGCAAGCCGCCTCGTAGGAGATCGTGCGATATCCCCTTATGACTCTGACGGCCATAGCTCGCTGCGGTTTCCGCAGGACAGCGATGCTGCCGGCCGTCAGGTCAGCCGCCCAGATCGGGGCCCCATACAGGGCCATCGATCGCACGATCCCCACGTAGAGCCGCCTACAGGTGGCGCTCGGGCCCCCCAGATTGGGAAGCAGCGTTGACAGCGCCCCAGCCGCGCCCAACAACTTGGGCGCCAGCCGCTGGAAGTGGGGTCCGAAGTCCCACCGGCTGTCGAGCACCAATCCTAAATACTTCATGGTGGACTCGACAGCAATTCGGGACCCCCCGACCACGATGTGTGATCCCGGCGGTGGCGCCCGCCGGGGGCCATGAAAGACCATGGCCTCCGACTTATTGAGGGCCACCTCCAGGCCAAGACGCCGTATGCGGGTCACCACCTGTGACACCGCAGCCGTCGCCAGCAACGCTGCCTCCCTGTACGAGCTCCCCCGGGCCGTGACCAGCGTGTCATCTGCATAACACGTCAGGTCCACGCCCGGCTGGAGCTCGCCCCTCAGCACCCAGTCGTACCCGATGTTCCACAGGAGCGGTCCCACGACCGAACCCTGTGGAACACCGCACGACATGCGGCGCTGGTTTCCGCCATCACGTCCCATGTAGGTGACACACCTATCCGCCAGATAGGCCCCAACGATGCGGCGGAGGTACGGAGGCACCCGATGATACTGCAGTGCCTCCCGGATGCAGCTCCAGGGCAGGGTGTTGAAGGCGTTGGAAATGTCCAAGGACACCGCCAACATCACCCCGCCCCGGGACACAGCTTCCTCCGCCAGGACTCTCACCCGCGATATCGCGTGGATGGTGGAGCGCCCGTGCCGAAAGCCGAATTGGCTCTCGGCTAGGTCAGGCCCCTCCCTACTTAAGTGTCCGACGAGGCGGGCGGCGATAATCCGCTCAAACATCTTACCCACCTCGTCGAGCAGCACTATGGGCCTGTACGCGGACGGCGAGTCCGCGGGGCGCCCCACCTTCTTGAGCAGGACCAGACGACCAGATTTCCACAAAGTGGGAAACTGGCCCTGCTCAAGGCACGCGGTGTAGAGTCCTCTCAGTTGGGGCTCTAGCTCCTTCAGAGCGAGGGCTAGCACTATGCCGTGAATACCATCGGGCCCCGGAGCCACGTTCTTGGCCCGGAGCCGCATCACGGCCGCCCTCATCTCTGGCTGTGTCACCTCTGGGACGCTGATGGCGACCTCTTCGGTAGGCTCTGCGGCTGTGGGCAAAGCCATCGGCGGCGGAGTGTGCTCCGCTCTAGCCGGGAAGAGCGCTGCGACCACATCTTCCAACAGCTCGGGTTGGAGACTCTCCGTGAGTGGAGGCGCCGCGGCTCGAAGTTTCCCTCGAACCGCACGATACGGGCGCCCCCACGGATCTCCGTCGAGAGTCTCCAACATCTCCTCCCTGGCTCGCGTCCTCGCTTCGCCGATGGCCAGCCACAGAGCCTCCTTAGCCGCGCGGTACACCTCATACAGCGCGGCTTCTTCGTCAGGGACCCGACGACGTCGCCTCCGGTATCGGGTGTACTGGCGTCTGACCGCCACGCACTCGACACGTAGTCGAGCGATCTCGGCAGACCACCAGTACACCTGGCGCCTTCCTGATTGCGTGTGGACGCGGGGCATGGACGCGTCGCTGATTTGCGTCATCGCCCCGCGAAACCACAGCGCCTCCTCTTCGACGTCGACGGGTCCAACCGTCGCCGACTCCCGGTTCCAGGCCTGGACAACAGCGGCCTCCTCGAGAACTTCCCTGTCGATGCGCTTACGCGCCCAGCGCGGGCCGTCCGTTCGCGGGGCCGATGGGCTGCGGCCGCCAGTGGTCTGGGCAGAGACGTCGAAGCGGATATATCTGTGATCCGACAACGTCTCCACCTCCACGGCGACACGCCAGTCGCGGACACGGCTCGCGACAGCAGGGCTAGCGAACGATACGTCTACGATCGAACCGCCCCGCTGCCGCACGCACGTGTATACCGAGCCCCGGTTTAGGACGACCAGGCCAGTCGTGACCACCCACTCCTCCAACACCTCACCCCTAGCATCGGTCACCGGAGATCCCCACGCCGAAGACTTGGCGTTGAGATCCCCTAGTAACAGCACGGGGCGAGGGTGGAGTCGGCCTACGACGGCCCCCAACTCGACAAGGAAGTTCTCGAAGTCGGCGAGGCTCTTGTTGGGCGAGAAATACGCTCCAACAATGCCACCGCCGCATAGGTTAGCCCCTTCTGTACCGCCTCAGGCTGCAGTGTCAAAACAACTGCAGCCGACTTAGGTGCGCGAAGCCTCTGTTTCCCCACTCTGTCAGAGCCGGATCTAGCCCTAGCTCCTGTAGCAGATGCCACAGTGTTTGGTGCTGGAGGCTTTTTCTTCTTCTTCCCTCTCTTCCTTTTCCTTTTGGTGGTTGTCTGCCAGCCTTCATTGACAGACGTCAGCGTAGGGTCAGGTTCCTGCGTGGTTGTCACATTCCTACTAGGTGGCGGGCCGCTTCGCTGCATTTCAGTCGCTTGGGATGCTGCCTGGTGTGCTTCCCGAGAGGCCATGGATGGCTTTTTGGGCCCTTTGCTGGTATTAGTATTGGCAGCATTCCTGACGTCTGCCATTAATGGTGGACGGCTATTCTTTGCCGGTAGGAGGCGGTCCTCAATCCCAGCAAACCGGGCGTCCATCATTTTCCCGATTTGGGAAACAGCGGCTCGCAGTAAGTCATCTGACGAGGGGCTTTCCACGATCGAAGAACGCACAGACTGCGGTTGCGGCTGCGTTAGTCCGAGCGGTTGCCTCCCTATGGAGCGAACTTGTGCACCGGCCTAGCTTTCTACCCTTCCCTACGAACGTTTTCAGAAGGACGAGTAGATGCCAGGCACTCGAGGAGGTATATGACCATTGCTGGCGGTGGCACCAGAAATCGATATAACGAAAGCCAATGCCACCACCAACAGCACCCCGCCTGCACCCCAACCTAACCTTTTTTTTTTTTTTTTTTTTTTTTTTCCTGAGAAAATGCTTTATGCATGCCCGCTCGTGGGGGTGAGACGGGGTATGTGGGACTCCTGTCAGAGTGACAGTCTACCCACTAAAAACTCAGTATTCCCGCATCGCCGTGATGGGAGGGTCATGGGAAATTGGCTCAGCCTTGGCTACCATTTCCCTCCCGGCGCATGCCCGCCTAGCTGGCGGGCCCCGCATGCCCCCCTATCTGGGGGGCACGGGAATGGCCGGGAACCTAGCCATTCCCGTCCGACACTGGCGGAGGCCTGTGCAATACAGGCACGGTTGCCCCCACGTCCGTTGCCTGCTGGCCTCCACCTGGGAGGAGTCGAAGATGACTGTCATACTGACGTCTTCGTCGATCCCTCCTCCGCCTTCGGAGCGCTGCCGCGTGAGGATCGTCCTCCCGCGTGCGCTCCGGCGCTTCCTTCTGGTACATGGCGTATTCGCAGAAGGAGGCGGCTGCCGCCCACGACCTCTCATCCCCCAGCATGGCATAACCAAACCGCGGAGTGAGAGGTCTGGTCCGATCACCGCAATGAGACTGCGGCGTGGCTCGGACCACCACCACTACTACGTTAACCAACCACTCGGCCATGACCTGCACTACCAGGTCCTGGGCCACTCTGCAGTGATTGGTATTCGCCTGGATGATGCGGTAGTCGGACGTAACCATTACTCCGACATTGCACCATCCTCCTCAGCTACCGCCGCTGGAGCTGCAGCGGCGACGACGTTAGCGGTGGTGGCAACAGGGCGAACCTGCGCCGGCACTATGCCCTTCCTCACGGGGGGCTTACAGCTCCTGCCCGTCATCTTGTGGTCCGCGGGGCGGCCACTGGAGGCACACGCCGCGCAGTGTGGCTTGGCGGCACGGCAGGTGACACTCTTGTGTCCCTCTTGCCCGCATTGGTAGCACGTGTCTCCCCAGTCGAATTTGGAGGGACACGTGGCTCGGGTGTGGCCGAACGCAAAGCACTTGAAGCAGCGCATTGGCTGGTCTTCAAGTGACCGGACCACAGCCGAGCTGAATCCTACGAGCAGCCGTCCCTTGGTCGTAGCAAGGACGGCCCCAGCGGCGGCGACTGGGCACTCGACGCGGATGATGCCCGTGCCGCGGCGGCCGAGCCTGATGGCTCCACCTTTCACCGCGCCGGCGTCGCAGCCTCCGGCCGCCGCGACGGCCGCCACCACATCCTCCTTGGTGACCGAATCGTCCAGATCGGCCACCTCCAAGGTTGCGGTCTTGACAGGTCTGACGACCGTCGCCGCATCCGCGATGACCTCTTGCAACTTTGTTGCGAAGAGGTCCGCATTTGCGCCGCGCTGTTCCCCCGAGAACTCGAAAATTCGAGCCCCGGTTAGGGTTCGGCGGCACGTGATTTTGCTGATCCCCAGCCGAGAGGGATCAGCATGATCGCTGCTGACAAGCAGACCTCTGCTTGTCAGCAGCGAGCGGTGGGCGGAGGGTTTCGGCCGGGAGTAGCCTCGCCTCTATAGCCTCCAGCCGAGCCCCCACCATTTGCCCGCACTGCATCATGCAGATGCGAGCAATCTTCTCGACCTCCGCATCTGCAAGCGCAGGGGCCAATGATGGGGCCGTTGATGGAGCCGACAATGGGACCGGTGATCCGGTGGCCGCGGGAGCTCCCCTCTGGGCAGCAAACTGCCGCTTGAGGTCCTCCAACTCGGCTTGGAGACGGCGGTTCTCTTCCCACAGCTTCGCCGTCTCCTCCGTGCTCGACCGACTCTGGAGGACCTCGACGGCCTCTTTAATGCCGTCAGCCGCTTCCTTAAGAGCGCGCGTGAACGTGCCCTTCAAGTTGCCGGATTTAGTGGCAACCTGAAGGACAACGCTCACGCCGTCCAAAACCTGGCGACTGAGCGCCACCGCCGATGGGCTCGCACCGGCAGCCATCCGGGCAGAGCGCCGCTCCCGCAACTGACGGGCCAGCTCTTCGACCTCGTCAGCCGCTCTGGCCTTTCGCTGCGCCCGCTTAGCCGCATTGGCCTCCGCCTTATTTGAGGGCAGCAGCAAGCCCTCGCCGACGTCTGAGAACGCGGGCTCGGAGTCGCTGCCCACGCTCTCAACGCTTTCCGCATTCTGCAACGGAGCCAGCGTATTTGAACGGGATATTGACACGGATCGATCCCGCTCCGGCAAACGAGCTGCAGGTCTGCTTACAACTTCGCGACCTCGCCCACTCCCACCCGTCGGCACCTTAGCGGCCGGCATTTCCGCACTATGGGAGCGTGGCGAGCGCTTCCTTCTCCCTTTGGGGGAACACATTCCCTCTATAGCCCGCGAGCGCTGCGAACTAACGCTCGCAACGCTCGCCATCTTCTCGGATACCATGTCGGAATCGGACATGGCATCCACACCCAACTTTTCGATCACAACGATCGGTACCTTCTGTTTTTTTGAAATAGTAGAATCCATAAAAAGTCCCACGAGTATGGGGGATCTAAAAAGTCCACCTAGGGTAACCCCCTGTCCCTAGGTAAGGCGCTCCGGCGCTTCCTTCTGGTACATGACGTATTCGCAGAAGGAGGCTGCCGCCCACGACCTCTCATCCCCCAGCATGGCATAACCAAACCGCGGAGTGAGAGGTCTGGTCCGATCACCGCAATGAGACTGCGGCGTGGCTCGGACCACCACCACTACTACGTTAACCAACCACTCGGCCATGACCTGCACTACCAGGTCCTGGGCCACTCTGCAGTGATTGGTATTCGCCTGGATGATGCGGTAGTCGGACGTAACCATTACTCCGACATTGCACCATCCTCCTCAGCTACCGCCGCTGGAGCTGCAGCGGCGACGACGTTAGCGGTGGTGGCAACAGGGCGAACCTGCGCCGGCACTATGCCCTTCCTCACGGGGGGCTTACAGCTCCTGCCCGTCATCTTGTGGTCCGCGGGGCGGCCACTGGAGGCACACGCCGCGCAGTGTGGCTTGGCGGCACGGCAGGTGACACTCTTGTGTCCCTCTTGCCCGCATTGGTAGCACGTGTCTCCCCAGTCGAATTTGGAGGGACACGTGGCTCGGGTGTGGCCGAACGCAAAGCACTTGAAGCAGCGCATTGGCTGGTCTTCAAGTGACCGGACCACAGCCGAGCTGAATCCTACGAGCAGCCGTCCCTTGGTCGTAGCAAGGACGGCCCCAGCGGCGGCGACTGGGCACTCGACGCGGATGATGCCCGTGCCGCGGCGGCCGAGCCTGATGGCTCCACCTTTCACCGCGCCGGCGTCGCAGCCTCCGGCCGCCGCGACGGCCGCCACCACATCCTCCTTGGTGACCGAATCGTCCAGATCGGCCACCTCCAAGGTTGCGGTCTTGACAGGTCTGACGACCGTCGCCGCATCCGCGATGACCTCTTGCAACTTTGTTGCGAAGAGGTCCGCATTTGCGCCGCGCTGTTCCCCCGAGAACTCGAAAATTCGAGCCCCGGTTAGGGTTCGGCGGCACGTGATTTTGCTGATCCCCAGCCGAGAGGGATCAGCATGATCGCTGCTGACAAGCCGACCTCTGCTTGTCAGCAGCGAGCGGTGGGCGGAGGGTTTCGGCCGGGAGTAGCCTCGCCTCTATAGCCTCCAGCCGAGCCCCCACCATTTGCCCGCACTGCATCATGCAGATGCGAGCAATCTTCTCGACCTCCGCATCTGCAAGCGCAGGGGCCGATGATGGGGCCGTTGATGGAGCCGACAATGGGACCGGTGATCCGGTGGCCGCGGGAGCTCCCCTCTGGGCAGCAAACTGCCGCTTGAGGTCCTCCAACTCGGCTTGGAGACGGCGGTTCTCTTCCCACAGCTTCGCCGTCTCCTCCGTGCTCGACCGACTCTGGAGGACCTCGACGGCCTCTTTAATGCCGTCAGCCGCTTCCTTAAGAGCGCGCGTGAACGTGCCCTTCAAGTTGCCGGATTTAGTGGCAACCTGAAGGACAACGCTCACGCCGTCCAAAACCTGGCGACTGAGCGCCACCGCCGATGGGCTCGCACCGGCAGCCATCCGGGCAGAGCGCCGCTCCCGCAACTGACGGGCCAGCTCTTCGACCTCGTCAGCCGCTCTGGCCTTTCGCTGCGCCCGCTTAGCCGCATTGGCCTCCGCCTTATTTGAGGGCAGCAGCAAGCCCTCGCCGACGTCTGAGAACGCGGGCTCGGAGTCGCTGCCCACGCTCTCAACGCTTTCCGCATTCTGCAACGGAGCCAGCGTATTTGAACGGGATATTGACACGGATCGATCCCGCTCCGGCAAACGAGCTGCAGGTCTGCTTACAACTTCGCGACCTCGCCCACTCCCACCCGTCGGCACCTTAGCGGCCGGCATTTCCGCACTATGGGAGCGTGGCGAGCGCTTCCTTCTCCCTTTGGGGGAACACATTCCCTCTATAGCCCGCGAGCGCTGCGAACTAACGCTCGCAACGCTCGCCATCTTCTCGGATACCATGTCGGAATCGGACATGGCATCCACACCCAACTTTTCGATCACAACGATCGGTACCTTCTGTTTTTTTGAAATAGTAGAATCCATAAAAAGTCCCACGAGTATGGGGGATCTAAAAAGTCCACCTAGGGTAACCCCCTGTCCCTAGGTAAGTGTACATTTGTAACCCAACCAGGGGGTCCACCAATCCCTGGCTGGGGGTGCGCTTGAGACTGATGCGCCACCTGCAACTAAGAAGCTGCAGATGACACTACTCCTCAGTCATTCATACCCTCGCCGCACACCAAAACTTGGTATTAGAGGAATTTTTTATAGAGGTTATCTTCCTCGCGATCCAGGCGATTAAGCCAAGATCCTCGTCCCGCTCCGAGTCATAAAACATGACCATGATCTCGTTACGGATTACGATTTCGACGGTTGCAGTCGGGAGAATCAGATCCCCCGCTGCTAGCCCGTTGGCAGGGTAAGTGCACAACGAGCGCCGCCCATGTTTCTCCACCTTGGAGAAACGTCCTACGCCCACTCAGTCCATCCTCTGTAAGCAGAGGAGGGAGTGAGCGACCGTAGGGCGGTCTAAACGACCGACCCAGGAGCATAAGCTCCCCCCCACGCAGAAATTCGCCACAGACAATACCCTCTCCGACGTGGAAAGACTATTGGCCGTGCCCAGGATGCACCGGCCATCTGACTGCCCTTTCCCCCGAACGTATTCGAAAGGAACGAGCAGCCGTCAGGCACACGAGGAGGTTTTCTGCCCGCACCCCACCCCAACCTTTTTTTTTTTTGATGACGGGGGGAAATCCTCATGGATGTCCTCCGCCCCGGGGAGGGCGGAGGGGTCTGTCAGACTCTTACTGACTAAAACCACCCCGGTGTTCCGTCTCTCACGTACACCGGGGATCACGGGAACTATTGAGTCTTCCGCGATCCCCGACTAGTGCCGGCCCGCCTATGCGGGCCACCTCGCGATAGGGGGGGAGTGAGGTGTTAAACTCCCCCCCACATCAATGAGAGGCGCGCGTGGAACACTACGCGCCACCATCTCGGGTCCTAAGAAGTAGGGGGCGACGGATTCCCCAGTCCGTCGCCCCTGGACCCATTTAGGGGGGCTGGAAGAGGGCGTTGTCCGCCCTCCGCCGACGCCCGGTGCGTCTGCTGCGGATCGGGTTAGCTGAAGCAATCTCCCGCTCCCTCTCCGCAGCCTCCTTCTGCGAGATGACTGTTTCGCAGAAGGACACCGCCGCGTCCCAGGACTCCTCGCTGTCGACCATCGAGTCGACAACGGCCGGCAGCGACAGGTCACTGCCTACTCCTGAGACGAGGGCACGGCGCGGCTCCGTCCAAGCGGCACACTCTGCCAGCGTGTGCCACGCCGTGTCCTCCCGACAGTCGACGCAGTGGTGACACCGAGCGTCCGGCTCCCTGTTTATGCGACACAGGTACTTCCCGAAGCAACCATGCCCCGAGAGCACCTGTGTCACCCGAAACGACAGGGAGCCGTGCCTCCTCCCGAGCCAGCGCTCGAGTACTGGCCGGATCGCCCCGATGGTGGCGGAGCCGGCGGTAGGGCGTGAAAGCCTGTCCCGCCATTCCGCCACCAGGGCTGCGCGAAGCTGTGACCGACGCAACTCCAAATGTCGCGGCGTCAGCCACTCGCCCCGCGCCCTCGAGTCCTCGCGCCACCGATGCAGCGACGCGAGTACCTTCGCCTCGAGGTCCCACGGTGGGGATCCGGCCAGTACGCAAGCCGCCTCGTAGGAGATCGTGCGATATCCCCTTATGACTCTGACGGCCATAGCTCGCTGCGGTTTCCGCAGGACAGCGATGCTGCCGGCCGTCAGGTCAGCCGCCCAGATCGGGGCCCCATACAGGGCCATCGATCGCACGATCCCCACGTAGAGCCGCCTACAGGCGGCGCTCGGGCCCCCCAGATTGGGAAGCAGCGTTGACAGCGCCCCAGCCGCGCCCAACAACTTGGGCGCCAGCCGCTGGAAGTGGGGTCCGAAGTCCCACCGGCTGTCGAGCACCAATCCTAAATACTTCATGGTGGACTCGACAGCAATTCGGGACCCCCCGACCACGATGTGTGATCCCGGCGGCGGCGCCCGCCGGGGGCCATGAAACACCATGGCCTCCGACTTATTGAGGGCCACCTCCAGGCCAAGACGCCGTATGCGGGTCACCACCTGTGACACCGCAGCCGTCGCCAGCAACGCTGCCTCCCTGTACGAGCTCCCCCGGGCCGTGACCAGCGTGTCATCTGCATAACACGTCAGGTCCACGCCCGGCTGGAGCTCGCCCCTCAGCACCCAGTCGTACCCGATGTTCCACAGGAGCGGTCCCACGACCGAACCCTGTGGAACACCGCACGACATGCGACGCTGGTTTCCGCCATCACGTCCCATGTAGGTGACACACCTATCCGCCAGATAGGCCCCAACGATGCGGCGGAGGTACGGAGGCACCCGATGATACTGCAGTGCCTCCCGGATGCAGCTCCAGGGCAGGGTGTTGAAGGCGTTGGAAATGTCCAAGGACACCGCCAACATCACCCCGCCCCGGGACACAGCTTCCTCCGCCAGGACTCTCACCCGCGATATCGCGTGGATGGTGGAGCGCCCGTGCCGAAAGCCGAACTGGCTCTCGGCGAGGTCAGGCCCCTCCCTGCTTAAGTGGCCGACGAGGCGGGCGGCGATAATCCGCTCAAACATCTTACCCACCTCGTCGAGCAGCACTATGGGCCTGTACGCGGACGGCGAGTCCGCGGGGCGCCCCACCTTCTTGAGCAGGACCAGACGACCACATTTCCACAAAGTGGGAAACTGGCCCTGCTCAAGGCACGCGGTGTAGAGTCCTCTCAGTTGGGGCTCTAGCTCCTTCAGAGCGAGGGCTAGCACTATGCCGTGAATACCATCGGGCCCCGGAGCCACGTTCTTGGCCCGGAGCCGCATCACGGCCGCCCTCATCTCTGGCTGTGTCACCTCTGGGACGCTGATGGCGACCTCTTCGGTAGGCTCTGCGGCTGTGGGCAAAGCCATCGGCGGCGGAGTGTGCTCCGCTCTAGCCGGGAAACCCCACCCCAACGCCTATGCGGGCCACCTCGCGATAGGGGGGGAGTGAGGTGTTAAACTCCCCCCCACATCAATGAGAGGCGCGCGTGGAACACTACGCGCCACCATCTCGGGTCCTAAGAAGTAGGGGGCGACGGATTCCCCAGTCCGTCGCCCCTGGACCCATTTAGGGGGGCTGGAAGAGGGCGTTGTCCGCCCTCCGCCGACGCCCGGTGCGTCTGCTGCGGATCGGGTTAGCAGAAGCAATCTCCCGCTCCCTCTCCGCAGCCTCCTTCTGCGAAATAACTGTATCGCAGAAGGACACCACCGCGTCCCAGGACTCCTCGCTGTCGACCATCGAGTCGACAACGGCCGGCAGCGACAGGTCGCTGCCTACTCCTGAGATGAGGGCACGGCGTGGCTCCGTCCAAGCGGCACACTCTGCCAGCGTGTGCCACGCCGTGTCCTCCCGACAGTCGACGCAGTGGTGACACCGAGCGTCCGGCTCCCTGTTTATGCGACACAGGTACTTCCCGAAGCAACCATGCCCCGAGAGCACCTGTGTCACCCGAAACGACAGGGAGCCGTGCCTCCTCCCGAGCCAGCGCTCGAGTACTGGCCGGATCGCCCCGATGGTGGCGGAGCCGGCGGTAGGGCGTGAAAGCCTGTCCCGCCATTCCACCACCAGGGCTGCGCGAAGCTGTGACCGACGCAACTCCAAATGTCGCGGCGTCAGCCACTCGCCCCGCGCCCTCGAGTCCTCGCGCCACCGATGCAGCGACGCAAGTACCTTCGCCTCGAGGTCCCACGGTGGGGATCCGGCCAGTACGCAAGCCGCCTCGTAGGAGATCGTGCGATATCCCCTTATGACTCTGACGGCCATAGCTCGCTGCGGTTTCCGCAAGACAGCGATGCTGCCGGCCGTCAGGTCAGCCGCCCAGATCGGGGCCCCATACAGGATGGCCAACCTAACCTTTTTTTTTTTTTTTTTGATGACGGGGGGAAATCCTCATGGATGTCCTCCGCCCCGGGGAGGGCGGAGGGGTCTGTCAGACTCTTACTGACTAAAACCACCCCGGTGTTCCATCTCTCACTTACGCCAGGGATCACGGGAACTAGTAAGTCTTCCGCGATCCCCGGCTAGTGCCGGCCCGCCTATGCGGGCCACCTCGCGGTAGGGGGGGAGTGAGGTGTTAAACTCCCCCCCACATCAATGAGAGGCGCGCGTGGAACACTACGCGCCGCCATCTCGGGTCCTAGGAAGTAGTAGGGGGCGACGGATTCCCCAGTCCGTCGCCCCTGGACCCATTCAGGGGGGCTGGAAGAGGGCGTTGTCCGCCCTCCGCCGACGCCCGGTGCGTCTGCTGCGGATCGGGTTAGCGGAAGCGATCTCCCGCTCCCTCTCCGCAGCCTCCTTCTGCGAGATGACTGTTTCGCAGAAGGACACCACCGCGTCCCAGGACTCCTCGCTGTCGACCATCGAGTCGACAACGGCCGGCAGCGACAGGTCACTGCCTACTCCTGAGATGAGGGCACGGCGTGGCTCCATCCAAGCGGCACACTCTGCCAGCGTGTGCCACGCCGTGTCCTCCCGACAATGGCCAACCTAACCTTTTTTTTTTTTTTTTTTTTTTTTTTGATTACGGGGGGAAATCCTCATGGATGTCCTCCGCCCCGGGGAGGGCGGAGGGGTCTGTCAGACTCTTACTGACTAAAACCACCCCGGTGTTCCGTCTCTCACGTACACCGGGGATCGCGGGAACGATTGAGACTTCCGCGATCCCCGATGCGGGCCACCTCGCGATAGGGGGGGAGTGAGGTGTTAAACTCCCCCCCACATCAAAGAGAGGCGCGCGTGGAACACTACGCGCCGCCATCTCGGGTCCTAGAAATAGGGGGCGACGGATTCCCCAGTCCGTCGCCCCTGGACCCATTTAGGGGGGCTGGAAGAGGGCGTTGTCCGCCCTCCGCCGACGCCCGGTGCGTCTGCTGCGGATCGGGTTAGCTGAAGCAATCTCCCGCTCCCTCTCCGCAGCCTCCTTCTGCGAGATAAAAATATTATTTATTTTAATAAAGATATTGAGTATTGAGTATTGAGTATTGAGATGACTGTTTCGCAGAAGGACACCACCGCGTCCCAGGAGTCCTCGCTGTCGACCATCGAGTCGACAACGGCCGGCAGCGACAAGTCACTGTCTACTCCTGAGATGAGGGCACGGCGCGGCTCCGTCCAAGCGGCACACTCTGCCAGCGTGTGCCACGCCGTGTCCTCCCGACAGTCGACGCAGTGGTGACACCGAGCGTCCGGCTCCCTGTTTATGCGACACAGGTACTTCCCGAAGCAACCATGCCCCGTGAGCACGGCTCCCTGTCGTTTCGGGTGACACAGTCACCCGAAACGACAGGGAGCCGTGCCTCCTCCCGAGCCAGCGCTCGAGTACCGGTCGGATCGCCCCGATGGTGGCGGAGCCGCCGGTAGGGCGTGAAAGCCTGTCCCGCCATTCCGCCACCAGGGCTGCGCGAAGCTGTGACCGACGCAACTCCAAATGTCGCGGCGTCAGCCACTCGCCCCGCGCCCTCGAGTCCTCGCGCCACCGATGCAGCGACGCGAGTACCTTCGCCTCGAGGTCCCACGGTGGGGATCCGGCCAGTACGCAAGCCGCCTCGTAGGAGATCGTGCGATATCCCCTAATGACTCTGACGGCCATAGCTCGCTGCGGTTTCCGCAGCACAGCGATGCTGCCGGCCGTCAGGTCAGCCGCCCAGATCGGGGCCCCATACAGGGCCATCGATCGCACGATCCCCACGTAGAGCCGCCTACAGGCGGCGCTCGGGCCCCCCAGATTGGGAAGCAGCGTTGACAGCGCCCCAGCCGCGCCCAACAACTTGGGCGCCAGCCGCTGGAAGTGGGGTCCGAAGTCCCACCGGCTGTCGAGCACCAATCCAAGATACTTCATGGTGGACTCGACAGCAATTCGGGACCCCCCGACCACGATGTGTGATCCCGGCGGCGGCGCCCGCCGGGGGCCATGAAAGACCATGGCCTCCGACTTGTTGAGGGCCACATCCAGGCCAAGACGCCGTATGCGGGTCACCACCTGTGACACCGCAGCCGTCGCCAGCAACGCTGCCTCCCTGTACGAGCTCCCCCGGGCCGTGACCAGCGTGTCATCTGCATAACACGTCAGGTCCACGCCCGGCTGGAGCTCGCCCCTCAGCACCCAGTCGTACCCGATGTTCCACAGGAGCGGTCCCACGACCGAACCCTGTGGAACACCGCACGACATGCGGCGCTGGTTTCCGCCATCACGTCCCATGTAGGTGACACACCTATCCGCCAGATAGGCCCCAACGATGCGGCGGAGGTACGGGGGCACCCGATGGTACCGCAGTGATGGCCAACCTAACCTTTTTTTTTTTTTTTGATGACGGGGGGAAATCCTCATGGATGTCCTCCGCCCCGGGGAGGGCGGAGGGGTCTGTCAGACTCTTACTGACTAAAACCACCCCGGTGTTCCGTCTCTCACGTACACCGGGGATCACGGGAACTATTGAGTCTTCCGCGATCCCCGACTAGTGCCGGCCCGCCTATGCGGGCCACCTCGCGATAGGGGGGAGTGAGGTGTTAAACTCCCCCCCACATCAATGAGAGGCGCGCGTGGAACACTACGCGCCGCCATCTCGGGTCCTAAGAAGTAGGGGGCGACGGATTCCCCAGTCCGTCGCCCCTGGACCCATTCAGGGGGGCTGGAAGAGGGCGTTGTCCGCCCTCCGCCGACGCCCGGTGCGTCTGCTGCGGATCGGGTTAGCTGAAGCAATCTCCCGCTCCCTCTCCGCAGCCTCCTTCTGCGAAATGACTGTTTCGCAGAAGGACACCACCGCGTCCCAGGACTCCTCGCTGTCGACCATCGAGTCGACAACGGCCGGCAGCGACAGATCACTGCCTACTCCTGAGATGAGGGCACGGCGTGGCTCCGTCCAAGCGGCACACTCTGCCAGCGTGTGCCACGCCGTGTCCTCCCGACAGTCGACGCAGTGGTGACACCGAGCGTCCGGCTCCCTGTTTATGCGACACAGGTACTTCCCGAAGCAACCATGCCCCGAGAGCACCTGTGTCACCCGAAACGACAGGGAGCCGTGCCTCCTCCCGAGCCAGCGCTCGAGTACTGGCCGGATCGCCCCGATGGTGGCGGAGCCGGCGGTAGGGCGTGAAAGCCTGTCCCGCCATTCCGCCACCAGGGCTGCGCGAAGCTGTGACCGACGCAACTCCAAATGTCGCGGCGTCAGCCACTCGCCCCGCGCCCTCGAGTCCTCGCGCCACCGATGCAGCGACGCGAGTACCTTCGCCTCGAGGTCCCACGGTGGGGATCCGGCCAGTACGCAAGCCGCCTCGTAGGAGATCGTGCGATACCCCCTGATGACTCTGACGGCCATAGCTCGCTGCGGTTTCCGCAAGACAGCGATGCTGCCAGCCGTCAGGTCAGCCGCCCAGATCGGGGCCCCATACAGGGCCATCGACCGCACGATCCCCACGTAGAGCCGCCTACAGGCGGCGCTCGGGCCCCCCAGATTGGGAAGCAGCGTTGACAGCGCCCCAGCCGCGCCCAACAACTTGGGCGCCAGCCGCTGGAAGTGGGGTCCGAAATCCCACCGGCTGTCGAGCACCAATCCCAGATACTTCATGGTGGACTCGACAGCAATTCGGGACCCCCCGACCACGATGTGTGATCCCGGCGGCGGCGCCCGCCGGGGGCCATGAAAGACCATGGCCTCCGACTTGTTGAGGGCCACCTCCAGGCCAAGACGCCGTATGCGGGTCACCACCTGTGACACCGCAGCCGTCGCCAGCAACGCTGCCTCCCTGTACGAGCTCCCCCGGGCCGTGACCAGCGTGTCATCTGCATAACACGTAAGGTCCACGCCCGGCTGGAGCTCGCCCCTCAGCACCCAGTCGTACCCGATGTTCCACAGGAGCGGTCCCACGACCGAACCCTGTGGAACACCGCACGACATGCGGCGCTGGTTTCCGCCATCACGTCCCATGTAGGTGACACACCTATCCGCCAGATAGGCCCCAACGATGCGGCGGAGGTACGGGGGCACCCGATGGTACCGCAGTGCCTCCCGAATGCAGCTCCAGGGCAGGGTGTTGAAGGCGTTGGAAATGTCCAAGGACACCGCCAACATCACCCCGCCCCGGGACACAGCTTCCTCCGCCAGGACTCTCACCCGCGATATCGCGTGGATGGTGGAGCGCCCGTGCCGAAAGCCGAACTGGCTCTCGGCTAGGTCAGGCCCCTCCCTGCTTAAGTGTCCGACGAGGCGGGCGGCGATAATCCGCTCAAACATCTTACCCACCTCGTCGAGCAGCACTATGGGCCTGTACGCGGACGGCGAGTCCGCGGGGCGCCCCACCTTCTTGAGCAGGACCAGACGACCAGATTTCCACAAAGTGGGAAACTGGCCCTGCTCAAGGCACGCGGTGTAGAGTCCTCTCAGTTGGGGCTCTAGCTCCTTCAGAGCGAGGGCTAGCACTATGCCGTGAATACCATCGGGCCCCGGAGCCACGTTCTTGGCCCGGAGCCGTATCACGGCCGCCCTCATCTCTGGCTGTGTCACCTCTGGGACGCTGATGGCGACCTCTTCGGTAGGCTCTGCGGCTGTGGGCAAAGCCATCGGCGGCGGAGTGTGCTCCGCTCTAGCCGGGAAGAGCGCTGCGACCACATCTTCCAACAGCTCGGGTTGGAGACTCTCCGTGAGTGGAGGCGCCGCGGCTCGAAGTTTCCCTCGAACCGCACGATACGGGCGCCCCCACGGATCTCCGTCGAGAGTCTCCAACATCTCCTCCCTGGCTCGCGTCCTCGCTTCGCCGATGGCCAGCCACAGAGCCTCCTTAATGGCCAACCTAACCTAACCTAACCTTTTTTTTTTTTTTTTTTATGACGGGGGGAAATCCTCATGGATGTCCTCCGCCCCGGGGAGGGCGGAGGGGTCTGTCAGACTCTTACTGACTAAAACCACCCCGGTGTTCCGTCTCCCACTTACGCCAGGGATCACGGGAACTAGTAAGTCTTCCGCGATCCCCGGCTAGTGCCGGCCCGCCTACTAGAGCGTCAAAAATACCTTTTATTAAATAAATTTCATAACGACTATTCAAAAATAAGACTAGAGCGATACATACTTAAGGATTTAAATTGGTGGTCACAAAATATATATACATGTACAAACTTCGTCGACACTCCTGATTTTGAACTGGAAATATTCTCCGATGCTTCAAAAACTGGGTGGGGAGCATTTTGCGATGGTAATCGTGCTCATGGATCATGGAAGGAAACCGAAAGAGAATGCCATATAATTTACCTAGAGTTATTAGCTAGTTTCTTAGCACTAAAGACCTTCGCGAAAGAACGATCAAATTGTTCCATATTGTTAGGAGTTGACAATAACACAGCGTTGAGTTATGTAAATAGAATGGGAGGAGTACAATATCCTCACTTAAACGATCTTGCGTATCAAATTTGGCAATGGTGCGAGAAGCGAAATATATGGATATTTGCATCCTATATTAATACCAAACAAAATATAGAAGCAGATATTGAATCAAGAATTAATCCCGATATAGAATGGAGCTTATCAGATCGAGCATTTAAAACTATCACTCGTAAATTAGGTCAACCTGTAATTGATCTGTTCGCTTCTCGCATTAATGCCAAATGTCATATGTACGCATCCTGGTTTCCTGACCCAGATGCGTCTTTTGTCGATGCATTCACATTTAATTGGAAACATGATTTTTTCTACGCCTTTCCTCCATTTTCTCTAATACTTAAAAGTGCTTATAAGATAATAAACGATGAGGCGTGTGGTATATTCGTATTCCCATGGTGGCCATCACAGCCATGGTTTCCAACCGTTAGAGAATTGATCTCCTCTGAAAAAATATTTTTTAAACCCAGTAAAAACTTGCTCCTATCCTGTTCCAGAGATCATCCCCCACTACACAGTCACCTTACACTGACTGCAGCGATACTCTCCGGGAAGCCTTCCTCCGACGTAACATCCCCGTAGAAGCAATAGTTCTTATGTTAGCATCGCTTTCTGATAATACCAAGAAACAATTAATGTCTCATACAAACTTTGGTGGCAATTCTGCAAAATTAATCAAATTAATACTTTTGAGAGCACAGTAGCAAAGGTCATCTCTTTTCTGACAACAGAGTTTAATAAAGGTGCCTCGTACGGATCCTTGAATTCCCACAGATCCGCACTCTCGTTACTATTGGGCAACAACATTGGTTCTGATGAATGCATCAAACGTTTGCTAAAGGGAGCCTATAAACTTAAACCTAGCAGGCCGAAATATACCCACATGTGGAACCCGCAAGTAGTGCTTAATCTAATTTCTAAATGGTACCCAAACCGTGATTTAGACCTCAGTCAATTGACAAAAAAAAAATCTAATTTTACTGGCTTTATGTACGGCACAGCGAGTACAAACTCTTTCCCTAATAAAACTAGAGAATATAAATATCTCATCCAATGGAGTAAAAGTAGTGATAACTGACGTTATCAAGACTTCGGCCCCAGGAAAAGAACAACCCATACTTTTTCTTCCCTACTTTGTAGAAAATAAAAATATTTGCCCGGCTACCGTACTCACAGATTACATATTTATTACACAAAATCTAAGAAACAAAGATACAAATAACTTAATACTAACAATTAAAAAACCTAATAAGGCAGCCACAGCTCAAACCATTAGTCGATCCCCCTCGGGCTACTGAGGGAACACGGGTGGGTTTTAGTCAGTAAAAGTCTGACACGCCCTCCTGCTCTACTCAGCAGGAGAAGTCATTTGATGATTTCCCACCCAAAAAAAAAAAAAAAATTATTGAATGTCAAATGGTAATGGATAGAAAAAATTGACAGTAACTGTCAAGTTACTGAATATAAAATTAAAATAAATTATTATTATTAATATTTGAGGGGGCTGATGTAATTCGCCTCACGATTTCTCGGCATCTACTCCAATTTTTGGAATGTAAAGTGCACATAAACAAAGGATCGCTGACTGCAGCTTTTAGTTGGTCAGTCCATCTCATGAGTGGGCGTCCGCGTGATCTAGTGCCTTCCACTGTACACTGCACGACTATACCTGAAGGAGATTTCTAATACATTTCTTCTCATGTTCGAAATTTCTTTTTGCTAAACAACCCGAAAGACATCCACTGCTGGACATAGGCCTTCCCCAAGCTCTGCCACTTCAACCGGTTCTGTGATCTCGTATCCAGCAATAAGAAATACAGAAAATAGGTACTGGCGACCTGGATGTGGGGCGCCGCGGCGCAGCCACACGTCTGCGCCAGTGCGCCGTTACCGTCAAGTTCACGTCATCAACAATGCATGACAGACAATTGTATTTTTATTCGTTTTTTTATTGAAATTTTAAATCAGTGTAAATAGTGTTATATAAGTGTATTTTGTATTGTGTAAATAATTTTACTTTTAGGTAAGTCTTTTTATTATTGAACTTATGTTAAATGCCGGTTGTAGCGACGCCGGAAATAGTGCCAGTCAACCTGCCACATCGCTCGATGTCCAGGTTAGATGTCCCCATTGCTCCCAGCCACGCTTCTTCAAAGGCGAACGGGGGCTACGAATACACTATGGCAAGACTCACAAACCTCATAGTGTACCTTTGTGCCCCCCAGCCACATACCCAACATCAACAACTCCAGGTCAAAGTTTGTGGAAAACGTTAGCAAAATTCAAAAATTCGACCCCAGTATTAAAGAGAGTTCCTCGGGGCGCGAGACGGTCTGTTGCATTATGTTTAGCACAATGTATCCGTCTTGCGACCCAGGAGAACTCACTAAGTGCCTGGGAGCAATTACTCACCTTCCCTTATAGGATTCTGCATGTGCAAAAAAATTCGGCGACTAAAAGAACCTTAACAAATCAAATCAAAGATAATTGCAATAATCCGGCCCTTATTTTAGATCCCAAATTACCTGCTTTCAATAACCTGTCTCATAAAGGCATATGTTCACACGTGGAATCCAAATTAAGTGAAGGTGACATCAGGGGAGCTGCCAGGATACTGTTCAGCAGCGATGTGGTGGCGCCTTACTCCCCAGAAACTCTAACAGCTCTGGAACGCAAACATCCAGCGCCTGCGGATGGTCTCACCTTCCCCGACCCCCCCGACCCTCCTGACCTAAATTCAACCTTCTTGAACGTTTCGGCCCCACAGTTGATTGCAGCTGTGAACTCCTTCAGAAGTGGTTCCGCTGGCGGCCTCGACGGCCTGACTCCACAACATTTAAAGGATCTTATGAGTTCAGGCGCCGGGGAAGCAGGTGAGTCGCTTTTGAAGGAGCTTGCGGCTCTGATCAACCTTATGCTCACCGGCGGGGTGAACGATGCCGTCATCGATGTCCTATACGGTGCCAACCTGTGTGCCCTGCGCAAGAAGGACGGCGGCATTCGTCCCATCGCCGTTGGGTGTACATACAGACGTACGGCAGCCAAAATATGTTGTAAGTTATACAGCGAAAAGCTTACAACTCAGTTTCAGCCCCTGCAGTTAGGTTTTGGCTCGAGAGGGGGCTGTGAGGCTGCCGTACATGCACTTTCCACCTTTTTAAACTCCAACAAAGGTGAGGTCATCCTCAAGGTTGACGTTAAGAACGCCTTTAACTCTGTGAATAGGGACACTTTGTTGGCTGAAGTCAAAAAAGAGCTACCCGAAATTTATGGTTTTATTTGGCAATGTTACAGGTACCCTTCCAAATTACTATACAAGGACAATGTTTTAGAATCTGCAGTAGGATGCCAACAGGGTGACCCTCTCGGGCCTGTCATTTTTAGCTTAGCTATTCATCCCATTATCCAGAAACTAAATTCAAAATTTAACGTATGGTATCTAGATGATGGAACGCTAGGAGGTGACGTAGACACCGTTTTGAAAGACCTAAAACTCCTCAAACAACAATTTAAATCTATTGGCTTGGACCTTAATCCATCAAAATGTGAAATTTATCTCTCTGACGTCACCGACAATCAAATAACCTTAGAAAAATTTAACGAAATAGCCCCACAAATCAAAATTCTTGAAAAAAGTTCACTGCACCTCCTAAGTTCCCCAATTTTGGAAGACAGCTTTTCTCAATTCATCGACGATAAAATTAAAAATTTCAACGACATTTCGGAAAGACTCTCTAAAATAAACGTACTATCAAGATTCACTAATGCAGTCGCATACTAAGGGCTATATTGCTATGAAGTGGCGGTCCAGGCCGTACCTACAGCTGTGTGTATAAGTGATGTATTAACACAAAACTCACCGCTCTACTCACACACTGGCGTTACTCTTTGTATTTTATACATACCGTCGGCGACGACAGACATGACCTTGGTCGGTTCATACCATTGCTAAAATTTACTTTTATAATTTGAGTTCCGGTAGCGTGCAGCGTATCGTCTTGGATTAAGAAACTCATAGGTCTGGGTTCAAATCTCGCGATGAAGCTTTAATTTTTCTTTTCAACAATCATCTTCATCTGTTCTTTTATTATTCGATTTATTAATATACCAGAATAATAATGTAACAAATTTGTTTTATTACTCGTATTGTTATTTAAATAAAGGTTTAACAATAATAAATGATTACAAAATGTTTATTCGTTATAACTTCATGAAGAATGTAAAAAATAACTAATAATAACTTCTTGTTAAAACAGTTTATTTTCTCATAAAGAACAATTTATTGAAGTAAATAAGCTAGTTGGTGAACTATGATAATCAGGCTATTGTATCTTAGTAATATAATAATATTGTGCTGATTACTACTGTGTGTCGGTACTCTAAATAAATCACAATATTCTACAAAAATCTACCCACGTAAAAGTAACAAATGCAGACAAGTTGTCACAATACAATTAAATGACTCAGTAGTACTACTTTTATTCTACTGCGAGTGAGTTCGTTTTAACTCAAACCTCAAAGTTAACAAATCGTATTTAATAGGACTTAAAGAGGTTATAGCTTAAGTGTTCATTTTCATTCCGAAAAGAAGATTGAAACTAAACCTCAAAATAATCCAGATTACAGATAAGACAAAATATTATTTGAATATTACTAAAATAAATAAATATTTGTAATTTATAACTTAATGTTAATGTTTTTTTCCGTTAACTATGTTTTTTAAGCTGATTCTCGAGCTGGTTTTCCATGATGCCTTGTTTGCCATGAACCTTCTGCGTGGAGTGCACGGCGCACGGTTCGTAAAGATGTGTCGAATAATTCGGCAAAATGTCTTGTCGTTTTGAAACCACTTGTTTCATATTCGCTGAACGTGTGCCTGTTATAGGAGCTGGGGTCTTCCACTTTGCTTTCCACGGGCAAGGCTACCGCCTTCCTCATATCTTTTCACCCACCGACTCACAGTATTTCACTAAAACAAAAAAGGGGTACTGTTAGGCTACTAAGCAAAATACACACTTTATGTATTACCTACTATTTAGAAACAAAATTATTTAAAAGGGCAATTTCACATAGATATTAAGTTTATTGTTATTTTCATCGTTCTATAATCTAGGAAATAAATTTACATTGAAATTTTATATTTTTATTCTATTTAGACATTGTGATATTTATAAAACGTTTAAAAATAACTACAAGGATCAGCAGTTACACTTTAATTAAATAAATGTTTAATATTTATATTTAAATCATAATACTCACACTCAGTCCGGTTTCATCACATAGGTATTTGTGTTATAGGTATTAAGTCCACTTTTATGCAGCGCAATAATATTCGCTTTCATTTCTATATTTAAATTTGCTTACATTTTAAAATGAATTAGAAGGACGCTAATAGATGAAACACACGTCACTAGCACACAATTATCAACCAACACCGTTCTATAATTCGCGGTGAATGAGTCGTAAATCATTTAAATTTATTTAGGTTTCTGTGGGTATAATGATAAAGTTTTACGAGTTTAGTGAATAAGAAGAACAGAACAAGAAACTATACTCAAAAGTGATTTTTAAAACAATAAAAAGACTATCACACAGCGAGTGGGATTCGAAACCGCGACTCGCTGCACTCAAACGCGATAATCAAGTGCAGTAACCGCTCAGCTATCATGCCATTTGCTTTAACGGTTGAATTTAGGAAATACATTCATTCGTAAACGTATGAGAGTGTGTGTGTATATAGTATTATAGCCTATAGAAATTGCTTATTATAAGAAGGTCGTAAGTTAAAGCGAAGTGTCAATCTATTGCTTTTTGAGATTGGGGCACCATTAGTGAGGGCTACTGTACACTCGGCATTCACCCTGATTAGATACTGTTGTTTTGGCCCGAATTTTATATATTTTCTACGCTCCTCAGCTTTATGGAAACATCCACAGCTCTTGGACAAAATTGACCAAATTATTCGCAGCACACTTTCATCCATTTTAAATGTGGCCTTGGACGACCGTGCGTGGCTTCAAGCCACTCTACCCATCCGTTTTGGTGGCCTCGGCGTCCGTAAAATTACTAGTATTAGCTTACCGGCTTTCCTGTCCTCTGTCCACAGCACTGAAAAGTTGGCTGGGAAAATTTTAGCCCGTTGCCTGGTTGACTCTGAAGTGCCGTGCTTGACCGATGCGGTGAATGCCTGGAAAATGGCTTGCCCGGATACAGATCGGCCCGTGAACCCATCTTCCCAGAGACAGTGGGATGAGCCGCTCTGCAGGTTGGTACGGAATAAACTTATTAATACGTCCACCAATGCTGCTGAGCGTGCTCGCCTTCTGGCTGTGGGTGAATAGGAGTCGGGCCTCTGGCTGCAGGCACTACCGTCACCCAACATAGGCACCATGCTGGGTGACTCGACCTTCCGGCTCGCTACATGCCTGCGTTTTGGCGCTCCTTGCGTGGCTCTGCATCGCTGTCAATGCGGTGAAGGTGTCGACTGCCTCGGACACCATGGCTTATCCTGCAGCAGGAGCGCAGGCCGGATAGCACGGCACGCCAGCATCAATGACATTATCCGTCGTGCTCTTGTCACTGCCGGGGTGCCAGCTGTTCTAGAACCCAATGGCTTGGCACGCGACGATGGGAAGAGACCAGATGGAATGACCATAATGCCTTGGAAGTTAGGTCGGCCTTTGGTGTGGGATGCAACATGTGTCGACACCCTTGCGCCATCCCATCTTTCTTGTACGGCGGGTTGTGCTGGGGCGGCTGCTGCAGGTGCGGAAAACCTCAAACGGCGCAAATATTCCAATCTTATTGGAACATATATGTTCGAGCCGTTTGGGGTTGAAACTCTAGGGCCATGGGGTCCGAGTGCCCACTTGGTGTTCCGAGACATTTCCAAGCGGTTGGTCGACTCTTCACGTGACCAAAGGGCTGGCCTATTTTTCGGCCAAAGAATCAGCATTGCCATACAACGTGGCAATGCTGCCAGCCTTTTGGGCACTTTTCCCATTGACAACGATGCGGATATATTTTTTGATGCCTTATGATATTTTCTTTTTATATACCTGTACATATTATAATTTAAAGTGTTACTTGTAGTTTTTAAACAGAATTAATGCCTTAAAATAAAAATATTTATGTCAAAAAAAAAAAAAAAAAAAAAACCATTAGTCGATGGATAAAATTGGTCTTATCAGAAAGCGGTGTCGATACATCAATATTCAGTGCACACAGTACACGACACGCCTCAACCTCCTCTGCAAGCTCGGCAGGTGTGTGCATTGACACAATACGTAAAACCGCGGGATGGACCAGTCGTTCTCAAACGTTCGCCAAGTTGTATAAACTAAATATAATTAATGAAGCTGAATTTGCAGAATCAGTATGCTTAAATGCTTAACTAGTTGTAAGGAATTGATTGTAAATAAAACACTAATCAGAATTTGGAAGACCTGTATTTATTTTTCTTAATATGTAATTGAAAAGATAATAAATTATCATTTAAAAAATCTTTGCAATTTATTTAAATGAACCCGCAAATCTCATTATCTCTTAACATCTACATGGTTAAAAATATCTGAAGAATGAAGCGACGAAATATAATATATGATCAAACGAACTTCAAGTGAAGTTCGATCATTATTATATGAGTCGCTTCATTCGAAGATATGATTTCCCAACCCACCCTAAAAACCCTGAAGAGATTTGCAAAAAACCACTACGTTAACAATCTCTAAAATAATGACGGTTACAACTGACCGAGCCGCTACGGGGCAGGATAGTGTTGTCAGTGAAGAAAAAAAAAAAAAGTAATAATACTCTAAAAAGACGTGCGTAGTTGCTAGCGCAAGGGAAGGGGACAACATGGTTAAAATATCTTCGAATGAAGCGACTCATATAATAATGATCGAACTTCACTTGAAGTTCGTTTGATCATATATTATGCAGAAATTTGTTTCTCAAAGATACCGTGAACCGTCTCTGATAGTTTCACCAGCAATGAATGTCCTTCCGGATAATAATATACCAAGAATCCTTAATCGACAGGAGGTTCCAGAAAATGCACGAACTATTGACCAGCAATCAATACTCGAGACAGACTATCGAAACAACAAGCATGCTTCGTAACATAGACGAAGGAGTACCAAATTTAGAGAGTATTATAGCATTATCTAATACCAACTTAGATTCTGACCAACTTAGACTTGCAGAAATAACGAGGAAAACAGCACCACCCTTAAATTTAGAACGAGAGCGTCGAATAGAAGAGCTTGCCTGGTATTTTCTTTTTCCTGATGGTAAAAATGGATTTAATGAGCAAAGAGAAGTATATATAACACCATTAGATTACTTCCAAAGCCGCGTGATGGGTACTGATAATCGTTTCCACAGAAATGACTATCTCTTTTAGTTGATTATTTTCGAGCGAAGTCAAGTGTAATATAAAGTGTTGCTTGAACATTAACTTGTATTTTATTTTAATAGTCAACCAGACAGACAGACAAAAGGTGAAGGAACAAGTGACTTTTGTTTTTATGACAACCAATATAAATCTATGATATTAAAGGAGTTTATAACATTCCTCCCGGCTTCAGTCCATTTGCTCTATGAGGCGATGTGGTGGGCGTACTGTTCTCTTACTACGCCTCAACACCGGCGTCTGCTCGAGTGTTGGCGGTGAGTAGGAAACGGTCTCAATTGGAGGTTGACTCAATGGAGTTGAACTGGCACCAGGTAGTACTTGATGTGGTGTGGAAGTCCATGACGATGGTTTCATCGAAATGTGTGGCTCGTTGGTTGGTGACTGAGCTACGCTTGCATTGGGACGTATGTGGTCGGCGTGTCTGCGCTTTAAGACTCCTTCTGGAGTTCTAACCACATAAGAATACCTGTGTTTTCTTTCCTCAATGATAGCCGGTTTCCACTTATTTTCTAGTTTGGTACGGATGTACACTGCTTCCCCATTCTGGAAATTCGGCGTCTTTTGTTCAGATTGAATATTCGCTTGTATGTTTTTATATCGCAATGCCCTTCTCATATTTGGCTTCACATTATCCAGTAAGCAGTTTAGCTGTCTGCCGAACATCATTTGGGCTGGGGACTTTCCTGTGGTAGTATGCGGTGTGTTGCGATATGAAAAGAGAAAGTTTTGAAGTCTCTGTTTTAGGTTTCCCCTGTCTGCTTCACTTGACGCCATTCTGGATTTAAAGGTTCGCACGAGTCGTTCGGCTAATCCATTGGTTCTTGGGTGGTATGGTGAAGATGTTATGTGCACTATGCCCTTTGACTTGTAATACTCTCGAAAGTCTTTGGAAGTAAATTGAGGTCCATTGTCAGAGACAATAATTTGAGGCAATCCAAATGTAGTAAAAATGCCATCTAGTTTCTCACACAACGTTCTGGTGGTTATCTTTGCCATAGGTTTAATTTCTATCCATTTTGATAATGCGTCTGCCAGCACTAGCCAATACTTGCCCTCAAAAGGTCCGGCAAAGTCGACGTGAACTCTTTCCCATACCTTTTCTGGAATCGACCAAGAGTATAGAGGAAGTTCTGAGTTGTTGGGTCTATTTTCCTGGCACTTCTGGCATTTTTTTACAAAATTTTCAATGTCTTCTTCGAGTGTTGGCCACCAAACATAAAAGCGTGCAAGAGCTCTCATTGCAGAAATTCCAGGATGGCCAATATGCAAATAACATAGTACTGTACTTCTTAATTTACTAGGTATAACAGTTCTACCTTGCCACATGATGACCTTGTTCTCTATAGACAGTTCACTGCGTTTTCTGATAAACGGTTTCAGATCGGTCTGTGAACAGTCAAACCAGTCGGTTTTGATTAATTGCAGGACTCGCTTTAGTGTGGTATCGTTTTTCGTTTCTTCCCTAATATGCTCTTCACTTAAGGTTAAGTCGTTCATTTTATTATGTTGAATCAAATCCATGATTTTGCATATCGAAACCTCTGGATAGTTCGGTTGTTCAGTGCTATTTGGCATTCTGGATAGATAATCAGCAATGATGTTATGTTCCCCTTTCCTATAAATTATGTCATAATCATAATTTCCAATCACGAGTGCCCACCTCACAAGTCTAGTATTAGCAATTTTTGGGAGAATTCGTTGTGGGCCCAATATGTGAATAAGTGGTTTGTGGTCAGTTACAAGTGTGAACCTTGTACCTCTGAGATATTGATCGAATTTTTGAATGCCATAGAATATTGCTAATGCCTCGCGGTCTATAACGGAATATTTGCTTTCAGCCGGTTTAAGTTTTCTTGACCCGAATGCAATAGGTTGTTCGATTTCTTTATTCTTGTGGTATAAGACTGCGCCTACTCCTTTCTCTGAGGCGTCGCAGGAGAGGTAAAGAGGTCGACATTCATCAAACGCAACAAGCGATTTAGATCTTGTTATTAATCTCTTAGTTTTAATAAATATTTCGTTCTCATGATTAGTCCATTGCCATTTTCGGCGGTCACCAGTTAGTTCATGTAAATCGGCGCATTCGCTGTGTAGGTGTGGGATAAATCGTTCATAAAAGTTTATGAGTCCTAAGAACGCCCTAAGTTCTTTGGTATTTGTAGGCGGTGGTGCCTTCGAAATTGCTTCTATTTTAGATTTTGTTGGTCGTACTCCATTTTTGTCAATAATATATCCTAAATATTCGATTTCTGGTTGTAAGAAAGTGCATTTTTTTTAGATTTACTTTCAGTCCGGCTTGTTTCAATTTCTTGAAAACCATTGAGAGAGTCTGAATGTGTTCTTCGTCATTTTCCCCAGTAATGGCAATATCATCAAAAAATACAGCGACATTTGGTATACTATTGAGTAGCTTGTCAAGAAAATGTTGGAAAATTGAAGGCGCTGTTGCAATACCAAAAGGCATTCTTTTGTAGACAAAGTATCCTTTGTGGGTTGATATTGTTAGGTACTTTATTGATTCAGGTGATATTTCAAACTGTAGGTAAGCATCCTTAAGGTCGATTTTCGAGTATTTATCCCCATGTGCCAGACGTTGTCTTAACTCATCAAAAAGGGGTACGGGATGAGTATGTTTGATAAGTACCGGGTTTATCGTTGTTCGGTAGTCGCCGCATATCCGTACTTGGCCATTTGGTTTCAAAACATTGACTGTGGGTGTGGCCCATTCTAAGGGTGTCCTGTTGGGATCCACTTCTGTTATTATTCCTTCGCGTAGAAGCCGTTCTAGTTCTATTTCTATGTTCTTGCGTATGCTGAACTTGATGGGCCGTGCTGGCAGATGTTTTGCTTCACTGCCAGGTTTGATGTGGATGTTCACTTGATAATTCTTTACCTTCCCTAATTTATTGTCAAATAGGTCGTTGTAGGTAGCTAGCACGGCACCCAGTGATGTGTCTGTGGTACGTTTGATAGAATAAACCGGTTTCGGAAATGTCATTTCGTACATTTCGCTCCATTGTAATCCGAAAAGTATAGGATCTGCTTTGTCCATGACGACAACAGGTAATATTTTTTGTATGTTGTTTAGTTCAACTGTTACGTCTGTTATACCTTTCGGTTTCAGTTTAAAATTGCAATAGGCTTGGAGTTTCGGCGCCTTCAACAATGCTGGGGCTCCAATCTCTTTCCACATTTTAGTAGAAATTATTGAGTAGATTGATCCAGGGTCCCAGTCCATCGTGCATTTTACACCATTGATGATAACGTCAATTTTCTTGCAGCGAGATGTTTTTTTTTTTAATGATGTAGATAGGGTTGGTCATGCTATCACTTTCTTCTGCGGAGGAGTCTGTTTCTGACGATGCCGTTGATGGGGTCTGTGATGTCTCCGTTCGATCGTTAAGCTTCTGTATTCTGTTGTTTTTGTCTGTCTTGTTTTTGCGTTGTGAGTGTCTGGGTTGTGATGATAAATACGCTCTACCCGAACAAGGTCATCATGTGGCAAGGTAGAACTGTTATACCTAGTAAATTAAGAAGTACAGTACTATGTTATTTGCATATTGGCCATCCTGGAATTTCTGCAATGAGAGCTCTTGCACGCTTTTATGTTTGGTGGCCAACACTCGAAGAAGACATTGAAAATTTTGTAAAAAAATGCCAGAAGTGCCAGGAAAATAGACCCAACAACTCAGAACTTCCTCTATACTCTTGGTCGATTCCAGAAAAGGTATGGGAAAGAGTTCACGTCGACTTTGCCGGACCTTTTGAGGGCAAGTATTGGCTAGTGCTGGCAGACGCATTATCAAAATGGATAGAAATTAAACCTATGGCAAAGATAACCACCAGAACGTTGTGTGAGAAACTAGATGGCATTTTTACTACATTTGGATTGCCTCAAATTATTGTCTCTGACAATGGACCTCAATTTACTTCCAAAGACTTTCGAGAGTATTACAAGTCAAAGGGCATAGTGCACATAACATCTTCACCATACCACCCAAGAACCAATGGATTAGCCGAACGACTCGTGCGAACCTTTAAATCCAGAATGGCGTCAAGTGAAGCAGACAGGGGAAACCTAAAACAGAGACTTCAAAACTTTCTCTTTTCATATCGCAACACACCGCATACTACCACAGGAAAGTCCCCAGCCCAAATGATGTTCGGCAGACAGCTAAACTGCTTACTGGATAATGTGAAGCCAAATATGAGAAGGGCATTGCGATATAAAAACATACAAGCGAATATTCAATCTGAACAAAAGACGCCGAATTTCCAGAATGGGGAAGCAGTGTACATCCGTACCAAACTAGAAAATAAGTGGAAACCGGCTATCATTGAGGAAAGAAAACACAGGTATTCTTATGTGGTTAGAACTCCAGAAGGAGTCTTAAAGCGCAGACACGCCGACCACATACGTCCCAATGCAAGCGTAGCTCAGTCACCAACCAACGAGCCACACATTTCGATGAAACCATCGTCATGGACTTCCACACCACATCAAGTACTACCTGGTGCCAGTTCAACTCCATTGAGTCAACCTCCAATTGAGACCGTTTCCTACTCACCGCCAACACTCGAGCAGACGCCGGTGTTGAGGCGTAGTAAGAGAACAGTACGCCCACCACATCGCCTCATAGAGCAAATGGACTGAAGCCGGGAGGAATGTTATAAACTCCTTTAATATCATAGATTTATATTGGTTGTCATAAAAACAAAAGTCACTTGTTCCTTCACCTTTTGTCTGTCTGTCTGGTTGACTATTAAAATAAAATACAAGTTAATGTTCAAGCAACACTTTATATTACACTTGACTTCGCTCGAAAATAATCAACTAAAAGAGATAGTCATTTCTGTGGAAACGATTATCAGTACCCATCACGCGGCTTTGGAAGTAATCTAATGGTGTTATATATACTTCTCTTTGCTCATTAAATCCATTTTTACCATCAGGAAAAAGAAAATACCAGGCAAGCTCTTCTATTCGACGCTCTCGTTCTAAATTTAAGGGTGGTGCTGTTTTCCTCGTTATTTCTGCAAGTCTAAGTTGGTCAGAATCTAAGTTGGTATTAGATAATGCTATAATACTCTCTAAATTTGGTACTCCTTCGTCTATGTTACGAAGCATGCTTGTTGTTTCGATAGTCTGTCTCGAGTATTGATTGCTGGTCAATAGTTCGTGCATTTTCTGGAACCTCCTGTCGATTAAGGATTCTTGGTATATTATTATCCGGAAGGACATTCATTGCTGGTGAAACTATCAGAGACGTTAAAGAATATACATTTAACGTATAGTCATGGTTCACGGTATCTTTGAGAAACAAATTTCTGCATAATATATGATCAAACGAACTTCAAGTGAAGTTCGATCATTATTATATGAGTCGCTTCATTCGAAGATATTTTAACCATGTTGTCCCCTTCCCTTGCGCTAGCAACTACGCACGTCTTTTTAGAGTATTATTACTTTTTTTTTTTTTCTTCACTGACAACACTATCCTGCCCCGTAGCGGCTCGGTCAGTTGTAACCGTCATTATTTTAGAGATTGTTAACGTAGTGGTTTTTTGCAAATCTCTTCAGGGTTTTTAGGGTGGGTTGGGAAATCATATCTTCGAATGAAGCGACTCATATAATAATGATCGAACTTCACTTGAAGTTCGTTTGATCATATATTATATTTCGTCGCTTCATTCTTCAGATATTTTTAACCATGTAGATGTTAAGAGATAATGAGATTTGCGGGTTCATTTAAATAAATTGCAAAGATTTTTTAAATGATAATTTATTATCTTTTCAATTACATATTAAGAAAAATAAATACAGGTCTTCCAAATTCTGATTAGTGTTTTATTTACAATCAATTCCTTACAACTAGTTAAGCATTTAAGCATACTGATTCTGCAAATTCAGCTTCATTAATTATATTTAGTTTATACAACTTGGCGAACGTTTGAGAACGACTGGTCCATCCCGCGGTTTTACGTATTGTGTCAATGCACACACCTGCCGAGCTTGCAGAGGAGGTTGAGGCGTGTCGTGTACTGTGTGCACTGAATATTGATGTATCGACACCGCTTTCTGATAAGACCAATTTTATCCATCGACTAATGGTTTTTTTTTTTTTTTTGGGTGGGAAATCATCAAATGACTTCTCCTGCTGAGTAGAGCAGGAGGGCGTGTCAGACTTTTACTGACTAAAACCCACCCGTGTTCCCTCAGTAGCCCGAGGGGGATCGACTAATGGTTTGAGCTGTGGCTGCCTTATTAGGTTTTTTAATTGTTAGTATTAAGTTATTTGTATCTTTGTTTCTTAGATTTTGTGTAATAAATATGTAATCTGTGAGTACGGTAGCCGGGCAAATATTTTTATTTTCTACAAAGTAGGGAAGAAAAAGTATGGGTTGTTCTTTTCCTGGGGCCGAAGTCTTGATAACGTCAGTTATCACTACTTTTACTCCATTGGATGAGATATTTATATTCTCTAGTTTTATTAGGGAAAGAGTTTGTACTCGCTGTGCCGTACATAAAGCCAGTAAAATTAGATTTTTTTTTGTCAATTGACTGAGGTCTAAATCACGGTTTGGGTACCATTTAGAAATTAGATTAAGCACTACTTGCGGGTTCCACATGTGGGTATATTTCGGCCTGCTAGGTTTAAGTTTATAGGCTCCCTTTAGCAAACGTTTGATGCATTCATCAGAACCAATGTTGTTGCCCAATAGTAACGAGAGTGCGGATCTGTGGGAATTCAAGGATCCGTACGAGGCACCTTTATTAAACTCTGTTGTCAGAAAAGAGATGACCTTTGCTACTGTGCTCTCAAAAGTATTAATTTGATTAATTTTGCAGAATTGCCACCAAAGTTTGTATGAGACATTATATTGTTTCTTGGTATTATCAGAAAGCGATGCTAACATAAGAACTATTGCTTCTACGGGGATGTTACGTCGGAGGAAGGCTTCCCGGAGAGTATCGCTGCAGTCAGTGTAAGGTGACTGTGTAGTGGGGGATGATCTCTGGAACAGGATAGGAGCAAGTTTTTACTGGGTTTAAAAAATATTTTTTCAGAGGAGATCAATTCTCTAACGGTTGGAAACCATGGCTGTGATGGCCACCATGGGAATACGAATATACCACACGCCTCATCGTTTATTATCTTATAAGCACTTTTAAGTATTAGAGAAAATGGAGGAAAGGCGTAGAAAAAATCATGTTTCCAATTAAATGTGAATGCATCGACAAAAGACGCATCTGGGTCAGGAAACCAGGATGCGTACATATGACATTTGGCATTAATGCGAGAAGCGAACAGATCAATTACAGGTTGACCTAATTTACGAGTGATAGTTTTAAATGCTCGATCTGATAAGCTCCATTCTACATCGGGATTAATTCTTGATTCAATATCTGCTTCTATATTTTGTTTGGTATTAATATAGGATGCAAATATCCATATATTTCGCTTCTCGCACCATTGCCAAATTTGATACGCAAGATCGTTTAAGTGAGGATATTGTACTCCTCCCATTCTATTTACATAACTCAACGCTGTGTTATTGTCAACTCCTAACAATATGGAACAATTTGATCGTTCTTTCGCGAAGGTCTTTAGTGCTAAGAAACTAGCTAATAACTCTAGGTAAATTATATGGCATTCTCTTTCGGTTTCCTTCCATGATCCATGAGCACGATTACCATCGCAAAATGCTCCCCACCCAGTTTTTGAAGCATCGGAGAATATTTCCAGTTCAAAATCAGGAGTGTCGACGAAGTTTGTACATGTATATATATTTTGTGACCACCAATTTAAATCCTTAAGTATGTATCGCTCTAGTCTTATTTTTGAATAGTCGTTATGAAATTTATTTAATAAAAGGTATTTTTGACGCTCTAGGGTTTTGGTATATAACCACCCGTATTTAACGGCTGGACATGCTGCTGTGAGGACGCCGATTAACTGAGCAAATTCCCTTATGGTACAGGGAGGTAAACCAATGAACTTTTTAACGAGCTGCGCTATATTATGACGTTTGTCCATAGGTAAGGAAACCGAAAGGTTTGTCGTGTTATAGATAAAACCTAAAAATTTGCACTCTTGTTGAGGTATTAATGAGCTCTTTTTATAATTAACCACAAAGCCGAGACAAGTTAACGCTCGTAAAGTTTCGTTAACGTTATCAAGGCACTCAGTGTAGGTTTTACCGATGCATAAGATGTCATCTATATGACTGATTTATGTCCTTTGTATCTAAGGAAGGTCATTACCTCCTTCATAATTTTTGTAAACACTCTAGGGGCAACGGAAAGACCATAGGGCATTGCGTTAAATTAGTATTTTCCTGTACCGCATTTATCATTTTCGAATTGAAAACGTAAATATTTACGAAATGACTTTTTATTTGGAACTAAAAGATAGGCTTCTTTTAGATCAATGGTTGCAAGAAAGCCCTCTTTTGGAATAAGTTTAGAGGCTGTCCTATGATCTTCCATTTTGAAGTGAGATTTTTTGACGAACTTATTAAATGATTTAAGGTTTAATATGAATCTTTTTTCCCCGTTTGGCTTAGGTGATAAAAATATGTGAGATATGAACTGGTCTTTTACAGGTTTACAAACTGTAACCGCATCAAGGTCTATGAGCTTGTTAATGGCTGTCGCCATATCACATTTCTCTTGTTTAGACCAGAATGTTTTGGTTGTATTATGGGGTTGTAGTATCTCATCTGATAAAGGGATATCTACACCTTGACTAATCCATCTGAGAACTGTCATATTGTCGGTAATTTTGGCCCAGCAATCGTAATAAAACTTAATTCTGCCTGCATGTACCTGAGTTACTGACGTCGTTTTGGGGCACGCTGCTTGTAGTTGGTCTTCGGCTGGCTGGGTGCAGGGGGAGCTCGATAGTTGGTACGTTTCGGACCCCCTCGCCCCCCTCCCCTGTTCGACTGGAAGCGAGAAGGCCCCGACCAGTTTCCCTGGTAGGCGGACCGGTTAGCTGCTGGTTGTGCTCTCGAGCTGGAACTAGAAGGCTTTAATGTGGGCAAAGTCTTCTTGATTTGTTCCCCTTGTTTTACGATAGCCTTTGAGGCTTTAATTTTTTCTGAGAGGTCGTTGCCAAATAGAGTGTTGTCACGTTCGGAACTATCAATAAATTGTAAAAATGACTTGTCTAAACCGGGAAGAATAAATCTGACTCTTGCTTCCGTATTTTGGTGATGCAAGTCGGATAAGATTCGGCATCCGTCGCTTATAAATTTAATTGCCTCTACTCTGCTTTCATTATTAACCAGTAAGTGTAAGCCTCTATTGGCAGCAGTAATGCCCACTCCCAGTTGTTGCTGGTTAGCGGCCATTTTCTTATCCCGAAATCTACCGGATTCCGGTATGGCCGCAGAAACCTCGAGGTTAAGCGTAGGTGCTTGGAGTAAAGGACAGTTTTCGGGTATGAGGTAATTTCTCAAAATGGTCGCCCTATTTTCTTTTGTCATACCCTTTGTTAGCAGAGGTAACCATATTTTTGCGAGATTTTCCCGAATTTTCTCACCAAACTCCGGCGTGTCGTCGGTGATTTCACCTAATGCCGCCAAAATATTTGGATCCAAATCAGGATCAGTGGGATTCGCCGTTTCGATGTCAACGCAGGGTGGATCGGTCACAACTTCTGGGGCAGTAATCACCGTGCTCAGTTGTGGTTCTGGTGGTGATGTGTCTGGATCGGAGTCCGCCACTGCGTCCTCAATCTCGGGGTCACCGTTGTCTCTTGGACCTGGTAAAATAATTCAGAAGTTATGAGGGTAGTCGCAACTTTACACTGCGGGGAATTCGTAAGTAAATAAGAACAGTGTTACATGTGAGTCTAGTTCATAGAAACCATGTTTGTTCAATTTTCAACCATCGTGTTATCATCTCGGATAACCTCCCGGTATGTTAAGCCTTCGTGTTGCCATCGCGGACAACCTCCCGGTATTATTACGTTACTTAGTAACCGTTAGGTATTTTGCCATCGTGTTACCATCTCGTGCAACCTCCAGGCGTTGTTTTTTTTTTTTGTATATATATATATAATTTATCACTTTTTAAAATCCCAACAATAAAATAATTGTACTTACTTGGATTTGGTTCCGAATCTGATGAGGATAAACATGTTATACGACGACGATGAGCCTTCTTTTCTAATCTTCTTATTTTATTCCTGTAATGCTCGATCTTTTCTTCTGCGTTTCGCTTCGGCATACTGTAGCTAAATACACTTTTTAATCTACTGATTATTGAGTGTTGAAGACGTCCGTTCGTTGCTGCGCACGAAAAAGGAATGACGGTTACAACTGACCGAGCCGCTACGGGGCAGGATAGTGTTGTCAGTGAAGAAAAAAAAAAAAAAAGTAATAATACTCTAAAAAGACGTGCGTAGTTGCTAGCGCAAGGGAAGGGGACTACATGGTTAAAAATATCTGAAGAATGAAGCGACGAAATATAATATAGCATGTAGTTTATCAACATTGCTAAATCGCATACAACAGGAAGTATGTACCTCTCAATGGAGCTTTGACACCTTTAGGGCCGCGTGCATAGGAATCAAATAGCCAATATGTTATAGATTCAGACTGACTTCTGCTATGTACTACTACTGTATAAGAATTCGTTGTTAGCAAACCGAAAGAATGTTCCCTAAAAAAAAGTGTAAGAGCCTTCTTTAAGTTAGGAAAACCGTTTTCAGTGTCGTCATTTACTAAATGACCACTCTAAATTGGTTGTTCGTAGCCACGTATATTGAATGTTTGTCTGTTATAAATAACCTGTGAAATAAGTTCAGTTGCAGCAAGATATTCCGGGTTTACTTCACCAGTGGTCGAATCTCAATTCCACGAGATTCCAAACCAAATCTTTCATCTCCTTGATGAAATGAACTCCGAAGTATAGCTGTATCGTCGTTCAAAATTGTGTAATGACTAAGTGATGCAGATGTTTCCGGATTTCGGTAAGTAGTTGGTTCGTCAATTACTTGCACAATTTCAATAATATCTATGTTACTGCTAAAATGTGGACGGACGTCACTGTACAAAGCGTTATTAGTGATTAACCAGTTTAAGGCTCTATTTAATCTATTTAGATCAATAATTAACTCTCTAGAACGTTGAACATTTTCTAAGCTTTCCACAACTAAAATTAGTCCAGCCTGATTAGGCCGAAGTGGCAACTGCTCTGCAATTTCAACAACGTCTTGAGCAAATAATGTTGCTTGTCCTTTGCACCAATACTGACTGAAACGGTTTTGAAGTTTCATTATTTTAAGGAATGGTATTACTCTACACAAAAATCGTTTTTCAAATTCCGTTAAATTAGCTAATTCCTGTTGAATAGCAGCAACAGTCAACTAATTCCAAAATGCTTGAGATGGCGTTTTACGTTAATATTATTACAGCAACGAGAACAAGTTATTATTTTACCTACCGTTACCAATTCTGGAGGTAAAATCGAGCTGTAAATCGTTGTCTGCAAATTGACACGCTGTTGTGGAAACAAAGCTTTATTGCATACAGCGCATGGTATGTCTGCAAAAATATTGATCGTCTCCCGAAATTGTTCAGCAATTAACACACGTCTTGTATTTCTTGCCGCTTCTCAAACCATGTTTAATCTTTCCGCTCTGGTTTCTGGCGTTTCATTAAGCATCCTCTGACTAGAACGAGCGCGTAGGATGCTCAATCGTTGTGATCGTTGCTCGTCAGTTTCATTGGCTAAACGAGCATGTATTAAAGAAAGGCGGTGATCGTAGTCTTCTTGACTCTCATTAGCTACCTAATCGGTTGCGGATTAAAGATAGACGATTATCATAGTCTTCTTGAGTCTCACTAGCTAATCGGTTGCGGGTTAAAGACAGACGATGGTCGTAGTCTTCTTGACTTTTGTTAGCCAAACGAGTGCGAATTAAACTAAGACGATTATTGTAATTTTCTTGATTTTCGTTATTTAACCTACGTACCATATATGATCTCATTTTTGACAATCTATTTTCGCGCTGGTCAGGGTTCTCATTTGAAATGCTTACAGATTTTCTTTCCTTATTTGCTTTTAACCGTTTTCCTTTTTCGGTCCGGGTTTCAGTTTGACGCCTTTTTTTCATACGAGCAGCGTCTTTACTAGGTCTACCCATACTTTATAATACCTACGTAATAAAATTAAATCACTAAAAATAAAAAGTTTAAAAAAAAAAAAAAAAAACCGACTTCAAAAATCTCTATTAGCACTAAAAAGTTTTAAATAATACTAAATCAAATCTTGAAAATCTAACCTATATAACCGAACCTACCTAACCTAACACAAAATTTAACAATTTTTGGAGTCGGTGCCAATTAAGCCTTACACCATAGACTAATATAATATCCTTACACGATTTATTACTAATACAAACTAATAAACAAACACAAAATTGACAAACTTTATAACACAAAAAATAACATATATCGACAATTCAACATGCGTGAAAACAATTCATTTAAGGTAAACAATTTAGAGAATGAAATCTTTCTAAGACCTTTCAGAATATCGAACTTGACAACCCTACGAACGACACTTGCTAATAAATATCATGTGAGTGTCATTGTCAATAATAATAATAATAAGACATTTATGGACTACGTCTGAAATAAATGTCTTATTATTATTATTGCCTTTATTCCATTAAATATACTTATAAATTACATTTTTAAATATTATTATAAAAATATAAAAACATTTAAAAATATAAAAAATAGTAGCCCACCGGTATCGGGAACAAGGTCCAAGCTACCGGCGGTCAGGGCTCCAGAGAGAGGAACCTCCTAACGATGCGAGCCGTGTCCAGGAGTACCGCTTTCTGGATCAAGCCCTTGACCCAGCTGCCCAACGAGAGCCTCCTCAGATGTTGGTCGAGGCTCTTGGCTATCAAGCCATTGGCTGAAACGACTATCGGTACAATGATCGCTGAGTCCACATCCCACATGTCGACAACCTCGCGAGCCAAGTCAAGATACTTGATTTGTTTATCTTTCTCGGCTTTCACGAGGTTCCCGTCATGCGGGACCGTTATATCAACGATCATTGTACGCCGCTCTAGTCGATCCACCACCACTATATCAGGCTTATTGGCAACAATAGTCCTGTCAGTGATGATGGATCGATCCCAGTACAGTGTGACATGTCCATTTTCGAGAACTGGGTCGGGCACATACCTGTAGTACGGCACTTCTGATTCCACAAGGCTGTATTTCAGAGCAAGTTGCTGGTGGATAATCCTGGCTACAAGGTTGTGTATATGCAAGTACTCTTCGTTAGCTAGACGAGAACACCCGGAGATTATGTGTCTGATTGATTCTCCCGGACGGTGGCATGCCCGACAGATGTCAACCGTACCATCTTTCACAATAAAAAATCTCCGGTAGTTGTTCGTCATGATAACTTCGTCCATAATTGCACAGACAAAACCTTCGGTTTCCCCAAAGAGGTCACTGAAACGCAGCCAGGCTACGGACGCTAGTAAGTCTACATCGGGTCCATGTAGGGCCCGAAAAAAGCGTCCGTGAAGCTCCTTACTCTGCCATACCTCCATGCGATCCTTAGTGTCAAGCACTACAGGCTTGCGCCAGTTCTCTTTAGCCAAGGAGAGCGGGGTGAGGCCCTTGTCCACCGCGGCCACATCTCGATGCATCCCCACATCGGTCTCTAAGAAATATTCCCTGAGACTGTATATCTCGCGATTGTGCAGGGTCTTAGCGTTTAAGAACCCTCGACCTCCACACTTTCGCGGGATATACAGTTTCATTACCGATGACCGTGGGTGATGCATTCGATTTGCAGTCAGCAGCGTACGGACCCTCCTCCTATCCAGGGCGTCGAGTTCGGTCTGAGTCCATTTGAGTATGCCGAAAGAGTACATCAAGACCGGCATGACCCAACCGTTGAAGGCGCGCACCTTGTTTCCGCCTGATAAAAGACTATTAAATACTTTCTTCAGGCGGCCAAAGAAGCGCTCCTTCAAAGATTGCTTCATGTCAGTAACATTGATGCCCAACGCTTCCGACATACCCAAATACTTATAGGTTTCGGTTGCGGAGAGGGCTCGAAGGTTTATGGAATCCGAGAGTTGGGTTCCCACGGATTCCACAATCTCTCCTCGCTTTACATGCATGACCGCACATTTGTCCACACCAAATTCCATCCTGATGGCGCTGCTGAAGGTTTCAGTTACTTTCAGTAGCTCCATCAGTTGCAAATTGTTGGGGGCAAAGAGTTTTAGGTCATCCATGTAGAGGAGGTGAGATATAACCTGACCACCTCTCCTCAGCCGATAGCCTATACCTGAATCCTCCAGCAATGTGCTTGGAGGATTCAGGGCTAGGCAGAACCAAAGCGGACTCAAACTGTCGCCCTGAAATATACCTCGCTCGATCCTTATCGGCTCGCTGTTCCTCTGGATGTTTCGACATCCTGGATATCGAAGGACCGTCCTCCATTGCCTCATACATGACATCAGGAAGGTGCGCAGAGTTGTATCTACTTTATACAACTCTAGCACCCTCATGAGCCATGTTTGTGGCACCGAGTCATAGGCCTTCTTGTAATCTATCCAACATGTCAAAAGATCCTTTCGGGAACGGCGAACCTGTTGGCTAATGGCCATATCAATGAGGAGCAGCTCCTTAGTACCGCGGGACCCGTTTTTACATCCATTTTGAGAGACAGACATGATGGAGTTAGTGTCAACATGATTGTAAATTTTAGTTCTCAAAATGGATGTAAGAACCTTATAGACCGTCGGTAAACAAGTGATCGGCCTATAATTTTTGGGTTCCGCGGTACTACCTGATTTATGGAGCAGGTGGGTAACTCCTGTTGTCAGGAACTGGGGTAGCGAACCAGACTCCTAAGCAGTCTGGTACTGAGCCGCTAAGCGAGCGTGCGATCCCATGAACCATTTGATCCAGAAGTTGTGCAGCCCGTCCGGCCCTGGAGACTTCCAGTTGGGCAGCGGACGGACTGCACGAGCTACATCTTGGGGGCAGATGGTAATAGCCCCCATTTCTGGTATGGGATCGCAGGCTCGCTCGACTTCTCGAGCCCAATCACCTTCGGTGTGACTGACAGGCACCGACCAGATATTGCGCCAAAAAGAGCACATGGCGTCATCTTCCGGTAGGCGCGTATCAGCCACACCTTGGTTCGGTCGCTCCCAAGCCCTATAGACCTACCTTTCATCACTCTGGAAGGTGCGGTTCTGAGTGTATCGGTCTACCCGGCGCTTATACCGACGAATACGGTTTGCCCATGCATACACTTTCTGCTTCAGGAAGTCTATGCGCTCTGTGACACGGGACATATCATCTTGAGGGCTGGTATCAGTCCCTGAAAATGCCCGCCTCACAAAGCGCATCACTCTAGGGCGAGTGTTGCCCTCCCTGAAGCAGATTAGTTTGCCGATGAGGGCTCTGGCCCCACCAATACGACGTTCAATCCTGCACTGCCAAGCTGGTAAGGCTGGTTTCGGTCGCGTAGCTCTAGAGTCATTTGCGAATTTGACGTGAGCTACACGACATGCCGCCACAGCCGCGCAGTACAGAATCGAATGAGTATCGGTGAGGTCTTCGCAGTCATCAAAATAATTTGACAACTGCGAATCCAAAGCCGCCACCAGCGCCCTATTCTTGTTATGCATGGGCAAACGAGGTAAGCGTGGCCTAAGTTCGGGCGACATGAACCGATATTCTCGAATCGCACCCTCCAAAGCACTCCTCAATTCCTCACTGCACTGGGTACTTACGCTTGTAGCCCTGTCAACACTCCCCTCGTCAGCTTGAGGCGCGTTATCTGTGGTGAGCCGTGGTGGTACCACAACTGTCTGCGATGGGGGGATGATGACATGGCTACTCTGCATTTCCTTTTGCAAGCGATCAAGTACAGTGTCATCCAACATATGATTACGCTGGATGACCCGCACCTGATCCGACAGTCGTTGTGCCGAAACGTTGACAGCTGGCTCAAGCACCTGAAAAAGAGAGAGCATCTGAACACGGTACGCGGTCAGGTTGTTTCCTCCCTCTGTAGCCCCATAGTATGAGCGCATGACGTTTTCGTTGATGGATCATGTCCATCTCATGCGCTGCACACTTCCGCCGGGAGCTGGGACCCTATCAGAGGCCGGTGGGCCTCGAGGTCCTAAGCCGTCCGGCGGCCGGCGTCCTCCTCGTCGACGAACAGGTGGTGGTGTCGTGGGCGGGGAGAAATACTCGTCGCTCGAGCTCGACGCAACGACCACGGCCGGTGTTATCACAGCGCCCGCAGAGGGGCTGGGTACCGGTGGCGGCGAGGCGGAGCTGAGCGACGAGTCCGGAGGTGGTGGGCGTGCTCGTAGTGCCGCTGATCTCGTCAACATCTATCTTAATTTCATATTCTTCCAATATTATTTTCTCCTCCAAATTTTCTCATGCTCTGTGATTTTCTTATTGTTTTATCGGAGGTGACATCTGTCATGTCACCTCCGATTCGGCAGTTTTAGAATAAAGTTTCTTACATTTTTTGGAATGGTTAGGTCACTTATTAATAAAATTGGATAGGTTACCGGTTTCTTCTCTGATTGTAAAAAAAAAGCACTTTAAAAATCCGTCAAAACTATTAATATTGATTTAATTCGAAAATTAGTGAAACAAGACGTCTTGTTGACAGTGTTGCCAGCTTATTATTATTATTGTTCAACCTGGTTCAACCGAAAATCTTAACACCGCGGTCCAGAAATCCGCGTCATCAATACAACGCCATCTATCGTTCACGAAGTAAACCATCGAATTATTAGTCATCTCAAACCGTAATTATGACACTTTGAATGCTGCGTGGACTCCCAAAATGTATGTTATTAACATAAATCTATTCTAATATAATACAATAAAGATGAAGAGAGTTTGTTTAAGTGCGCTAATGTCGGGAACTACCAGTCTTCATTTTGTGTATGGTAACCAGTTTAGTAAGGATATATTTAATATATGGAAATGTACAGTACCTATTCAACATTGCGCTATGACCCTTATTCACCTAGCTAAAAAAAAATAGAAAGAAGCTAAGCAACAATGAATACCGTGGGTACCTACCTTTGTATTAACTCCGTGATGGGTACAGCTGGTTTTCTAATAAATAGGTTACTTATATTTATTTATTATGTATCGAATTACCTACGTAAACTATGTAACAAAGTTAAGAAAATGATTTTATGCTCAGATCGGCACCCTAATTGCGTAACTCACGATTCATCATAATCTGTATCGTTTTGAAACGGATTGTTAAACCATTGCTTCATATGTTCGAAAAATGTGTCTGTTCGACAACATAAATAACGCAATGAATATTGTTAAACTGTGAAGACGAAACCAATTATGATCAATCGTGAGTTACGCAATTAGGGTGCTGATCTCCAAAAATTATTAAATTTTGTGTTAGGTTAGGTAGGTTAGGTTATATAGGTTAGATTTTCAAGATTTGATTTTCAAGATTTGATTTAGTATTATTTAAAACTTTTTAGTGCTAACAGAGATTTTTGAAGTCTGTTTTTTTTTGGCAAAAAAACTTTTTTTATAATATGATTAAGTAAGTATTATTATGTCATAGAGACTAATATTGCTTTTGTATTCATGAATGTCGTATTTTGATACTTTGATTTTGATAAATAAATAAACATTTCATGCACAACTTGTGTATCTTTTCACATGTATGAATCTGCCCCATAGCCTGTATGAAAGTGCCCCGCATGTGGGGTACATTCACACATTTTTATTTTTTTCTTTAAAGGCTAAGTTACACTACTACTAACATTATATGGATGTTTATTCCGAAATAAAATATTTGAATTTGAATTTACACATTTCAAGTTTTTGATATAAAGTCAAGATAGTAAGACTATTGATTTTTGATGAATCGATATAGATATCGATACATGGGAGCATTCTATAAGACGAAACATAAAAACTGTATGAATCTGCCCCACCATTGGTAATGCTGATAGACTAGCAAAATTAACGGTTACCTACTGAAAGTCAAGAATTATTTAGAACAATTATGTAATTGCAAAACAATTTGTTATGATATGTTTAAGGAGTATTTTGAAGAACGGAAAGTAGGGAAAATGGTATCTGGTATACAACTATACACTATCAGCCTGCTCGAATACCGTGGGTTTCTATCAAGGGAATGAGTAGGTATCATATTGTTCTGCTTCATAGATTACGTTCTGGTCACAACCCATCCCGCAAGTTTGATTATTTGATAAAGAAAGCGAATTCTCCCAATTGTGAACTCCCAATTGTCAAACATGCGAATCGGTTGAAGATGTTCACCATCTACTGATGGAGTGTATTAAGACCATAAACGAAAGAAATACACTGTTGAGCAGAATAAAAGTAAACGAATATGATATTGGTCCATATGTAAAGGTTTTAGCGCAACATTTACCTGAAATAGCAAACCTACTTACCGATTTGTTTCGACATTATTATTGTGTATTGTATTGGTAGGTGTAGCTTAGAATAAGTTTAAGTTATGATGAGACTGACATGCCATTGTGGATAAAAGCCTCCTTCAAAAATTTAGAATACAAATAAAACTATCGGTACGCTGTCTATCTCGTATCCAATAAACATGGATTGAACGATCAGGGGCCGGTGCGGCGTGCACAGCTGCACACATGCATCACAGCAGTAGCAGTGGGCTGAACTTTCGAAGTGTAGACTCATTGAAGACTAGCCTCAGGTTGGCAACTCCGCAGCTAGGATTATGAAATGGCTCAACAAAATAGAAACGCAGGTCGTGTTCAAAAAGTTTATTTTCTTTATTATTACAATGGAAGTCAAATTCAAATTCATTTATTTGCCAGAATATAGGTTTACAACTGTGGCAGTGTATGATCTTATAACTTTATAGTGGCATGAGAACAGGTTCGAAATATTTTTTTACAAAATGTCGCCGCCTCGCAGTTGGTTTCAGTTCCGACTTTAGTAGACTTTTTTTAAAATACGAATTAATTAACCAAATTGCAACAGAATTTAATAATGTTATAAACTTATTAATTTCATCATCATCATCCGCCTAGCCTTTTCCCAACAATGTTGGGGTCGGCTTCCAGTCTAACCGGATGCAGCTGAATAACAGTATTTTACATGGAGCGACTGCCTATCTGACCCCACAACCCAGTTACTGGGTAATACGATACCCCTTGGTGAGACTGGTTGACAGACTTTCGGGCTTCTGACGACCCGTAACGACTGTCAAAGATCCACAAATGACAGCCGGGACCAACAGCTTAACGTGCTTTCCGAGGCACGAAAGGGTCTTGGTATGTAAAGATGGTCACCCATCCACGGACCAACCACGGCAAGCATAGCTTAACCTGGTCGATCGACCCGTGCAGCTATTGTTATTTTAGCCACAGGCTTACTTAACAAATTTAGCAAACTTATTAATTTATTATTGCATTTAAAAACAAAATATAATTATACGCTTAACTACTACTTAAATTAAAATGTGATGGCTTGATGGGCCTACTTAAAAGAACGATACAAATCGTGATAAATCCTACAACCTGCTGAACAGTTTCAGAGAAATTAATGTTTGCCAGACACCACAGTAGACGAAAGCGGTCTTTTAGTCGCTACAATATACCAAAATGACAGGTCAGGGAGAGCATTGAAGTGATGTCCTAATAGAACGCGATGGGACCACCGCATGTGCGCGAGGCGAGATGTACATATCTATCTAATACCTTTAAGCGAGCAATTCTTGTATATATTATATAATCTGAATCTCGGAAACGGCTCAAACGATTTTCATGAAATTTTGTATGCACGGGGTTTCAGGGGCGATAAATCGATCTAGCTAAGATTCATTAAAAAAAAACGTCAAACAAGAAAAAACCGTCATCCACATATTGTTTATAAACATTTAAAACTTAATCGCTTTCCATTAGGACATGCGGTACGACATCCTCCATATTACTCGCAGACATTGTATTTGACAGTACTCGCAAACTTGTGCACGATGTGCACATTTCTGGCGCGAACATACGAAAGATAATTTGTAGAGACGGCGGGTGTGGCGCAACTTACGAACTTGAATTTGATTAACAAAGTACGGTTTTATCGAAGTAATTCGACGAGCCATAATTTATGTACAGGGTAATGTCAGTTCTAACAGTCATATGTACAAGAGGCGGCGGCCATCTGATGGTACCGCGCTTTGGATCATAACGAACAACAAAATGTTAACGGGAAGAGTCGCGTATCGTGCAACAGTCGCGCCACAGTTGCGCAGTTGCAGTGCACGACGCCCGCCACTGCGAGCCACTAAACTTCGCTCTCAAGGTTGTATTACCAGTGGTTACCATGAGTAACGATCAATTTCACCACAGCAAATAAAATAAATGTATCAATTTATAATACAAGGCGCTTTAGTTGTGGTATAATCTTGTAGACGAATTTTAGTGGCAAACGCCAAAATACATATTAAAATTATTATTTACACTATAGATAGATGACTACCTACCGACTGCGTCGTGAGCAAGGATTTGTTTTCTCAACCACGACGTCACAGCGCGCCGCTGACATTGAAAACTTTTAAACCTACTACTTCATAATAACATTACGAGCGAGCCACTACTCGCGAATTTGGACTTTGGTACCACAATGTCGCGCCGCGTGTGTCGTGTCGCACGCGTCGTGCGAGCCACTACTCGCGACTTTGGACTTTGCTTCAATTATTTATGACAACGAGTTCACATAGGTTCCCAACTAGAACACAGTTGAAGTAGTAATCATTATTACTTCGGATTGTGGGTCCAAATAAAGGTCCTGTGTATTAATACGGGTGTTTAATAATATGTACAGTATTAATAATAGATAAGTGTTAAAGTGGACGAGAGTCATGTGACGGCGAGCGCAAGCAGCAGGCAGGCGAGATTCGCGCCCGCCACGCCCCCCGCCGCGCCCGACGTGTTGCGGCTCAGCGTGGCTGCCATCTTGTCGCCTGTAACACACACACTGCTGAGTGCTGCCGGCTCCTACGCACACACGCGCATGTTGATAGTAGAGTGCACTGACTGCCTTCGGAAACGTAGACGTAGATGTGCGCTGGCTCGGTGTTTGCGGCCGCGCAGGTGTAGTTGCCGGAGTGCTGCGGGCCGGCGGCGCGGATCGCCAGCGCCGACTGCGTTTTGGGCCCCGGCTCCGTTAGCACGGTGACGCCGCGCGCCGCGTCGTAGTTGATCATGCGCGCGTTGTGGTACCAGAACACGTACTGCGGGGGCACCGGACTCTGCGTAAACACCGCACTATTGTACTCACTGTCACACCACTGAACACAAGCTCAGGTGTCGTACCTTCTCTATGATGCAAACCAGGTTGATGGTGGAGCCGGCGTCCACGTGGTGCTCGTCGGCGCCGAGGATGAAAGCCTCGGGCACGGCGATGTGCAGGTGCACCAGCCGCGACAGCGTTCCTCCGCCCGTCGATACCTGCACACGCGCACACGTTACACACACTGCCGCCACTATTGCGCACTCCCTCGCACTTGTACATACCTGGCACTCGTAAGTGCTGTTGTCACGCTTCTGCACGTATTTGATCTGTAAGATCCAGTCGTCAGAGCCCTCGCTGTGCAACACCTGAAACATCGGCAGGTTTAACAAGATCCGTGTTCAGGAAATGGATCGTTCCTGCTATGAGATCAAAGCCAAAAAGTAAGGTTTAAAGTTATTGTTACGGAAATGGATAACATGCATTTGTGGGGTGATATGTTCAATTATTAGGTATTTGTATAAATTTCATGTAATTAAAATCATTTTAAAAGTGTAAATCGAAGTAAATTTTGATTGTACACGTCAAAATTTGGATAAATATTCATAATTTCGTTGGCCTTGATTTATTAAGGCATCCACAAGACAGCCCGGTGAAACCGACCACCTCCTAGGTTGACAGCGGGAAGCCATCAGTCGCAAAATAAGTGAGTGAGCATAGTTGTTGTCGAGACTCTGTAGAGAGTGTTCCTCTTTCTCCTGTCGGTTCTTACTGACCTGACTGTCTTTAATTTAGTTTATTCTGATTTTAAATGTTATGTGTAACACAGTCTATAATACCTATTGTACCTGCTAACAAAATATGGATTATTATTGTCCGAAATAAAACGTTTTGATGTTGATTTTTTATTTTGATTACATAATATCAGACAACTACTTTTCTCAATTATTATTATAATATTGAACAAAAGTATGGTTAAAAACTTTTTCCAAAAAAACAAAAAAACAACCGACTTCCTGAAAAACACTACAAAGTAAAAAATAACTTTAATTTTGGAAGGCGGAGACTTGGATATATATTTTATTAGTCACCGCCTTCCGAAATTAAAGTAATTTTTCACTTTGTAGTGTTTTTCCGGAAGTCAGTTTTTTTTTGGAAAGAGTTTTATTTTTTAACTTTTTAGTTATACTACCTACCCCACACCAATTTGAAATTATATCACCCTTGGGGTCAAAACAGTGCATATTTATGCGGTAGCAGCAATCGCGGTTGATTTGCTGTAATTTTTTGAAGAGTTGCGTTGTGTTTCCGAAACGCATCATCAGAACTACATGAAATTTAAATGTAACGGAATAAACCCCTTTCGAACAAAATAAGAATTTTGCAAATCGGTCTATACAGGAAAAGTTTTTATCCAGTGCGCAAATTGTAACCATGAATTCAGCTTATCATTCTAGACCCCCTAGCGCAGAAATTTTTCGCCGGATATACAAAAAAAATTTGCTGTTCCATACATTTTGATCGCGTAGGTATTGCACTGTTCTATGAAACAGCAGATTTTTTTTTGCATATCCGGCGAAAAATTTCTGCGCTAGGGGGTATAGAATGATATGCTGAATTCATGGTTACAATTTGCGCACTGGATAAAAACTTACCCTGTATATGATGGAGTTATTATGCTCGACCCTTCACCTAACTCCTAAGCGTTAAAGAGTTGTAGCTTCCTTCATCAGCTCAGCGTCATGCGATGATGATGACCATACGCAAATGTTTCAATTGCTTTAGAAAATAGATGAAAAACATTATTAATACCTCTATCATATGAAGGTTGCCCTCGATTTCCCTGGGATTCCATCATCAGATCCTGACTTGGTGCCAATGGGACCACCTCAAGAGAAGAGTATAATCTTTCAAATAAAAAAAGAATTTTGGGAATCGGTCGACAAATGGTGGAGAAATCGGTGAACATACATTAAAAAGAAATACACTTTCATTTTTCGCTGACTTCAAAAAAAGGAGGAGGTTATCACTATGTATAACCTCCTCCTTTTTAGAATTCGGTTAAAAATGAAAGTGTGACTTGGGCATTGTAACACCTAATAAGCATCATACTACCATGTATATTATTTACACATATTTATGCAAAATAAATGATTTTGAATCTGTATCTGAAACCTAACAAATTCAAGTTCTTCGTATTTGTGTTTTATAATAAGCTTTGCTTTTAGGACATTCATGAAGCATACAAACGTAATTTTAAATAAATCTGACTAATTTTACTGTGTAGTTGAACATATCGTTTGTATCACTTGCAGGGCCATAACTTGGTCAGGGTCTTCAGAAACGTAAAGTACCTTCATGTTTGTTAAGTAAGTTCACACATGAACAAGCTGCCTGACTGAACCGACACGCCAGTATCAAGTACCGCAGCAGCCGCACGCTCCGCGACTGCACCAACAGTGTTGATACAAAGAGCTTATTTCATATTATTATTAGTTGCAATGAAACTGAGTGTGTGATAATGTGACTTCCTGTTTGTAGTGTATTGACTAATGTTGGTTGTCTCATGCGCCTACGTCACGTGTCAGTCGTGCTCCGGCAGTCAAGCGGAGTGGGGAGTGCGATTGTATGCGTGTTGTGGTGTTGTTGGTGAGCCGTAAAATGTTCCAAAAGGCAGGACAATACATGTGGCGACGAGGACAAAAGTGAGTACACAATAATAATAACCAATTAAAGAAAAAAAGGAGGATGGAAGACTAGTTATGTGATAAAATGAAGTAAACAAGTGACGTTATTCTCAAGCTACCCATATTATTATGAACCGTTGTTGTTAACCGTTATGTGTCAATTTTGGTGTACAATAAAGTATATTCTATTCTATTCTATTGTTATAAACGTTAGTTATTACCAATACAGTTGCATCTCGGCTGATATAACGACCGTCGAATATTTTACCAACATTTTGCTAGTATTACCTATACTATGATAGTTGGATGATAACAACAATATTTATATACCTACTTCAAGGGTATAATCATAGTTTTGGTTTAGTAAACAACAAACCTTTAGGAAATTAAGTGAAAAATATATTTAGATTGACTACCTGCCTTTATTCGATATTAAATAGGAAGTACGAGTAATTGTTTGGTAGATGACTCATTACCGCCACATAACTTTTTATGCAATTTGTTTATTACGAATACGCACTAAAGGAATTCTTATATGCTTAATTGCTTTATAATACAAACATTTCGCCGCTTAGTGCCTACCTCCTGGTACGCATGAAATAGGTAAGATTTCAAATATTAATTTCCTCAACTAAGATTTTTAATTGTTTCAGTAGTAGATCTAAGTTAATGTTGTCTAATTATCTAAATAAGTTACTGTATTTACGACTTACTATGGCAAATAAAGTGATACAGTGAGATATGGACCATGATCGCGTAATCATAAGTGTGTGTAGTATTTTATTGGATTCTGATTGTTTGAAAAAATTCAAGTATCATACTTAATATAATTCAAGGTGTTTGTTAGTAATATATGGTGCAGAGGTGTTTTGTTAGTAATAACTTCCGAAAAACTACTTACATAAAATATAAATATAATAATCATTGGTTTGTGACTCGGAAGTCTAATAACCGGTGGAGCCTAAATAAATGGGTAGATATTAGTAACCCTGAACCCAAGTAACTTACTTCCACGTAAGCTGGCGAAGTGCCTGGTCATCAAATTGACGGTTGTAAAAGAAAAAAAACTAATAATTAAATTAATACAACGTTATTATTATGAAATAAAAGCAGCACTGCTGGTCATTAAATTGAATCATTTTGACAATGTTCTGAGGATAATTTTATTTTACCTTTGACAATGTCAATTGAGTGTTAAAAATAAGCAGAATTATCTGATCATTAAATTGATATTGGAACAACAATAGACTGGGTGGCTCCAGGTTATTGCCGTGATATAGCTCATGTTTGAGAAATTAAAATAAGCAGAACTATCTGATCATTAAATTGATATTGGAACAACAATAAACTGGTTGGCTCCAGGTTATTGCCGTGATATAGCTCATGTTTGAGAAATTAAAATAAGCAGAACTATCTGATCATTAAATTGATATTGGAACAACAATAAACTGGGTGGTTCCAGGTTATTGCCGTGATATAGCTCATGTTTGAGAAATTAAAATAAGCAGAACTATCTGATCATTAAATTGATATTGGAACAACAATAAACTGGTTGGCTCCAGGTTATTGCCGTGATATAGCTCATGTTTGAGAAATTAAAATAAGCAGAATTTTCTGATCATTAAATTGGTATTAAAACAACAATAAACTTGTTGGTTCCAGGTAATTGAAATGTCCCAACTCATCAGGGCTTGTGGCTAAGTAACAATAGCTGCGCGGGTCGATCGATCAGGTTAAGCTACGCTTGCCGCGGTTGGTCCGTGGATGGGTGACCATCTTTACATACCAAGACCCCTCCGTGCCTCGGAAAACACGTTAAGCCGTTGGTCCCGGCTGTCATTTGTGGATCTTTGACAGTCGTTACGGGTCGTCAGAAGCCCGAAAGTCTGACAACCAGTCTTACCAAGGGGTATCGTATTACCCAGTAACTGGGTTGTGGAGGTCAGATAGGCAGTCGCTCCATGTAAAATACTGGTATTCAGCCGCATCCGGTTAGACTGGAAGCCGACCGCAACATAGTTGGGAAAAGGCTAGGCAGATGATGATGACCTGACACCAATGTATCTGGCTCAGTTGAATCAGATATATTCAAGACTGCAATAAATAAACTTGATGCCTATCCCAAGCAGCACACATAGCTGTATAGCCACCGGACAACAGAATTTTTGAAAACTCATGGCTGTTATGCCGTTTGTACAAGGGCATTATATCCGGCTACACAGCTTCTATAATTCTAAATTTGGCCCCAAATTAGCCAGCCCTGAGCATTGTAGTAGCTTGTTAATAGCATTCCAGAGCATTGTAAGAGCATTACATGGGCTGGACAATAGCTTAGACAGCTGTCAAGATGCCACTATTTTTTTTTTTTTTTTTTTTTTTTTTGGGTGGGAAATCATCAAATAACTTCTCCCGCTCTGGGTGGAGCAGGAGGGCGTGTCAGACTTTTACTGACTAAAACCCACCCGAGTTCCTTCAGTAGCCCTTAAGCCAGGGGCTGTGGTGTCTCTTTCGAACAAACCCGCACCCCTGGCAGGCATCGACCCTTGCGGGTCCCATCATTTTTTGTGCTGAGATCTCTTTGAGGCGCGCGTGGAACACAACGCGCCGTCGACTTGGGCTTGGTCCTTACCGGACAGCGAGCTACCCATTACTCGCCGTCCGCAAGCCCATGCCTACGGTGGCCGGAAATCGGCCTGGGATTCCCGACGCCCAGGGCGTCTCCGTATCCTGCGGCGGCTGGGATCGCGAGGGCGCATATGCTGCCTCTCCCTCACGTGCGCCGCCTCCCTCTTCGCGAGCATCACTGCTTCGCTGAAGGAGGTGACGGCTCCCCATGCCCTCTCGCTCCGTACCATGGCCTGGACCAGGGCCGGACGCGAGAGATCGCCGCCGCCGATCGCCTCCACGAGGACACGGCGGTGCTCCGCCCAAGCCGGGCAGACCGCCACCGTGTGCTCCACCGTGTCCTCAGGGCGATCTTCGCAATGGAAACACCCGGGCGTTTTCTCCCGCCCTATCCGAAACAGGAACCTCCCGAAACAACCGTGTCCGGTGAGGACCTGCGTCAGGCGGAAGGTGAGGACGCCATGCCGCCTCTCAAGCCACTCCTCAAAGAGGGGACTTACCGCCGCAATCAGGGCGTGCCCAGCACTGGGTTGCGACAATCGCACTCTCCATGTCACCATGAGATCCCGCCGGAGCTCTGTCCGCTGTGCCGCGATTTCCCGCGGCAGCGGAGTTACGCCCCGGCGTTTGGCCTCCTCGCGCCACTCCCACATTTGCGCGAGGACCTTTGCCTCCAGATCCCATGGCGGTAATCCGGCAAGGAGGCCCGCCGCCTCGCCGGAGATCGTGCGATATCCCCGGATCATTCTGATCGCCATGACCCTATGGGACGCCCTCAACCGGCGAGCTGGTTGGCGCCTCAATGTAGGCGCCCACACCGGCGCCCCGTATAGGGCCATGGACCGCACGATCCCCGCGTAGAGCCTCCGGCAGGAGGCGTTTGGCCCCCCTAGATTGGGCAGGAGCCGCTTCAGCGCAGCCCCGGCCCGCTCCAGTCTGGGAGCCAAGCGGCGGAAATGCTCCGCGAAGTTCCACCGGCTGTCGAGGACGAGTCCTAGGTACTTCATAGTCGACTCGACGCCGATGTGAACCCCTCCCACCGTTATCTGGGAACCCGTCGGTGGTGCATTCCGAGGACCATGAAACCACATGGCCTCGGACTTGTGCAAGGCCACCTCGAGTCCCAGTTGCCGGATCCTATCGACGATTGTCGCAACCCCTTGTGTCCCTAAGTCGGCCGCCGCCTGGTACGACCTCCCTTGCGCCAGGACCAGCGTGTCGTCAGCGTAACAAACTACACTGACGCCATCAGGGAGGTCGGCGCGCAGCACCCAGTCGTATCCGATGTCCCACAGATGCGGCCCCAGGACCGATCCCTGTGGGACACCGCACGACATCTCTCGCCGGTTCCACTCTCCAAGGTGACCGGGGTAGATGACGGCCCTGTTCGTCAAATAGGCCTCGACCACACGACAGAGGTAGGTCGGCATCCGGTGATACCGGAGTGCCTCCCTTATGCAACTCCAGGGCAGGGTGTTGAAGGCATTGGCGATGTCTAATGACACCGCCAAGACGACCCCACCCCGGGCCACAGCATCCCCCGTCGTGAGGGCTCGCACGCGCATGATGGCATCCACCGTGGAGCGCCCCCTGCGGAAACCAAACTGGCTCTCCGCCAAATCCGGCCCCACCCGCACCAGCCGCCCGACGAGGCGGTCTGCAATTACTCTCTCAAAGAGCTTGCCCACCTCGTCGAGCAGCACAATGGGCCGGTAAGCGGACGGAGAGTCCGCTGGGCGCCCCGGCTTCTTAATGAGGACCAGTTTCCCCGTCTTCCAGCGAAGTGGGAACTGGCCCTCCTCCAAGCATGCGCTTAGGAGCCCTCTTAGTCGAGGCCCGAGAGCCTGCAATGCCAGGACCCAGGCTTTGCCGGGCAAGCCGTCGGGTCCTGGGGCAAGATGCCACTATCAAGCTCCTTTAATTCTCTTAGACAGCCCAAAGATGTTGTATGGCTTACTAACGGCGATTGTTAAATCTATAAAGAAATAGCAACAAAAGTCTATTTGGACAGCGCAACTGTTATGCCAAACTATAATCTGTAGGCAAATATAATTAATTTCCAATTTAAGGTAAGTAATTTTTCACGTTTATTTGCATCTCTATCGGTAAATTGTACTGCGGGTGCAATTTTACTGTTAATATATTAGGTGATATTATCAAATATTACACGCGCTATCGAAATAATACAGTTTTACTAAAATAAATATACAAAATAAATACGGTGTGGAATCATTTATGGATTTTTACAAAAAAATACCATCTTATGAGCATTATCATCTATTTGTAGCTATGAAATAGTGTGTTTTACTTTAATAGCTCTGAAATATCATAAAAATTTAACAGATTTCCGTTTTTTTTTCCATATTTAATCGTTTTGTATACATTAAAATGGCGTCAATTTGTTATCCAGCTATAATTCTAACTAAATTCTCTACAACTTCACTTTGCCGTGCAATGGCCATATTCAATTCTATTAACCAGCTGAGAACTGGACGCTAGCTGCACAATGGTTTTCAGTTATTCTAACGAATGGTGAAAGCAGCGTCTTAGGGTTCTCTAATCTTGATAGAAAACCATTTCGGGCATTTTGTAATCAATTAATAATAGTGTATATATTTTTGTTATAGTGCCTGTAATAGATGCTTTGGCGCTTTAGAGCGTTTTACGTATTGGCACAAATACTAAATTCGCATACTTAATTATCTCTTACTTATGACGTAGTAGGTAAAGATGCTAATTTTATTGCTAATTAATTATTTTTGTTTTCAGAAAATAGAAATGTCGTTCAAAAAGAAAGAGGGAAAGAAAAATTATCATACCAAGTGCTTGGGAAAAGGATTGAGATGGCCTGTTAAAAACGTCACTTCGAAATTGAATAAACTAGAATATTCAAAGCCTCATACAGATTGGAAAAAAAAAATGCAATGCGTAATGAAACGGTCATCCATTGCAACTTATAATAATGCATAAAAAGTATTAACTGAAATGTTGAACGATAGTAACACGTCTGGAGAAATAAATATATTAGACGAAATCGTTGACCACAACACATTTAGTACCTACATATTTAATAACGTTATCTCATGACGTTACTCAAAAGTGTTTTTTTTAATATTTGGTTCATTAGTTGGTTATTTAAACAGTATTCTGCTTAAATAACCAACTAATGATTTAACATATAGAATTACCAAAGCCAAATATGGAGTATGTGACTGATAAAATTAAACGCAGTAAATGTATACCATTACTTTTATTTTTATTGACCATTCCTTACCCAACAGCTATTAATAAATAAAAACTTCTGAGTGCCACTGACACGTCTTTATTGTTTTGTAACGGTCAAACAATATTAAAATGTGTCTTCCCATAAAGACGTGGCGCTGAGGGCATGAAAATGTACGTACGTTTTATAAAGCCCTTGCGGGTGAATCGCAGAAAAAAACATCTAATCATGACTGCTATGATCTTGCTAGTTGATAGAAGGATTCCGTCATTCAATAACTGTTTTATTTCTACTACAAAATCTTCTAGATAAATATCAAGATTCTTCGGTTTTCCGACACCATAATAAACGCCAATGATAAATGGTTGGCTATTTCAAAAACATTACACAAAATCGGCCAATCATTATTCTACACCTATTTAATCGCCGATTAAATAGGTGTGGAATAAAATGAGTAGTCAAGAACTAAAATTCACACCGACACCTCGACTTCTGGTGCAAAAATAGTACTGTATTTTTTTTCTTTTCTTTTGCTTATATCTCGAAAATGGTGTGTCCTATCGCAAAAATAATGAAAATTTCGACCCCCTTCAGGAAACCCCCAAACACCTCTAAAACTCAACATGTGGGTAATAATTTCTCATTTTTTCCATGAAAATTCCATATAAATCACGTCGAGGCTGCCGACCCCGGCGCGCTGCTGGCTCTAAAAAAAAACACGGTGTAGGGCAAACAAATACCACGTTGCGAAGCCAAAACATACCACGTGCGAGTCGCGATTGTCATATTCGATTTTAGTTGTGTCAAAATTGTTTTTAAATTTGGAGATATTTTTTTTTAGTTAAGATTCTCATAGTCAAAAGTAAGGAATTTAAGTTATAGTTTAATTAGTTTAGTTCGGTGTACAACAGAATTGGCACCAATGCCACTTACTTAAAACTATAGTCAGCGGATTGATTAGTACATTGTGCCAGTATTCACCACCAGATTCGATTAATTTTATGGTAATTTTTCTACCTGTTCCTATGTAGAATCGTTCTCGGATCTTTTTGTACAATATCTGGTACGAAAAGATCCGAGAACGATTCATTTCATTCATTCAAAAATCTTTAATTCACTATTATTAATAATTCCATCAGTGCACCTTGAGCAATATTTCTCTTTATTGCCTATAAAATATAATATTATCTCCCTCATGTCTGGTTTGATTCAAAACTTTCACACCCCCACCACTTCTACTTACAATCATTGTTTTAGAAAGGTCACTGACCGTATCCTTAAATTGTACGGAACTATGATCATTGGTAACAAAATCTATGTGATTAATTCGCGTTACGGGGTTATGACAAAATTGACGTTATCATAGCACTACTCACCTAAGTCTACTCTTCAATAATTCTAGAGGCTGTGAAATAGCTAATATTTACACTATAAGCTTTGGAATTAAAGTGGAGTAATACTACACTAATTTACAGCTCATGCAGTCGTTAAATGCTTTTAGCCAGCTAGTGTCAAGCTCATTGAGGAAGCATTATAATAGAATTATTTTACACCATAAAAGAATACCAATGGCATAATTAAATTCTTTAATACAGTTCAAAGCTTAGAAAGGGTGTTACTTTATCTCGTTAGCCAGCTGTTTACAAGCGTCGGTCTTCTTGACCTACTAGTAGCATTATACGTAGCCAAACGCTGGACAATGGTTCTTTCAAGTTCTACTAAAATGCATTTTGATGTTTTTTTGTCCAATGTACAGCCATTAGTCAGCTGTGCTGTTTAACAGTGTAGAGATCACCCCCCATACAGCCCCAAGAATCGTCTTATCCATTAGTACAGCTACGTAAGAGCCATTGGCTGTTATATAGCTTGTTTATGGATGTAATCTTCGCTAATGTGCTGCTTGGGATTTTACACCGAAGCAGAGCAAAGTTTATGAGCGACATTTATTTCGTTTAATTAAGCAAGAATCTAATGAAAAATTCGAAAAAAAATTAGTTCGCTTAAGACAACAAGCCGACAAATGTCAATTTACGGACAAAAATGACCAAATTATAGATCAGGTAACTGAAAAAAGTTCGTTACAAGGACTAAGAAAGAAAATATTGCAAACAGGAGATTCTATGACTTTGGACAACATAATAGCTGAGGCAAATGCCCTCGAAGCAGTTAATCGGCAAATGGAAGATTTTGGGGATGGTACCAGAAAAAACATAGACATAAATAAAGTGGATTTAAAAACTAACAAAAGAGGGGACAAAGACCATTATAAAACACGGACATATAATCCTATTTGTATGTGTATCCTAGATGTGGAAGTAAAAACCACGGCTCGCAAGACACCAAGTGTCCAGCAAGGGATAAAGGGATAAAATGTGGATTGAAAGGGCATTTTAGACAATATTGCAGAACTAACGTTACTACCACTGAAAAGGAAAAGTGAAATGAATAACAACTTTTATTACCAGTAAGGGCCTGTATAGATATAAATGACTAATGTTTGGTATCACATGCGCTCCTGAAATCTTCCAAAAGACGTTAGAGCGTATTCTTTTAGGATGTGAGGGAACAATCAATTTTATTGATGACATTTTCGTGTACGGGAAAGATAGAGGTGAACACGACCGAAGATTAAAGAAAGTAATAGAAACTTTAGAAGAGAACAACGTGGTGCTAAGAAAAGACAAATGTTTATTTGGAATAACTGAGATACAATTTCTTGGACATGAATTTTCAGACAAAGGAGTCAAACCTTTACAGAAATTTGTATCTAGTATCCAGGGATTTCGACCACCTAGTAACATAGGTGAGCTTCAGAGCTTCCTGGGTCTTATAAACTATGTCAGGAAATGGATTCCCAATTTAGCGACCAAAACTGAACCTCTCAAAGAGTTACTTCGAAACAAGCAAGGAAAAGGATCAGACTTTAGTAAACTCTGGGGTTCCAAACAGGATGTCGCGTTTAATGAACTAAAGTCGGCTCTATCCTGTATTCCTACTTTGGGTTACTATGACGTAAAAGATCGGACAGTGGTCATAGCCGATGCTAGTCCAGTAGCATTGGGTGGTGTCTTGATACAGATAAACCACAAAGAGCCAAGGATTATCGCATATGGGCATAAGACATTGACAGACTGCGAACGGCGATACTACCAAACAGAGAAGGAAGCTTTGGCATTAGTATGGGCTGTAGAACACTTTCACGTTTTTTTGTATGGTAAGGAATTCGATCTGATAACTGACCATAAGCCACTTGAGGTCATATTCGGACCTAAGTCAAAATCATGCGCCAGAATCGAACGGTGGATTTTACGACTCCAGACATATGCATTCAAGGTCATCTATAAACCAGGCAAAGAGAGCATTGCAGATTGTTTGTCTAGATTATGCCACTTGGAGAATTCATCGGTAAATGAAATCGAAGATTACGTACATTGGATTGTGGAGAAAGCTAAGCCTACCGCCGTGACACTAAAAGAAATTATAAAACATTCAAGAGAGGATCAAGAGATTATAAAGGTTAAAGAAGGTATTTATAATAATAAATGGGACGATGAAGTAAAACATTACAAGCTATTTGAAAATGAGCTATGCTTTTATGAAGGAGTTTTACTGAGAGGAACTAGAATAGTAATCCCAAGTGAACTACGAAACCAAGTGTTAACGGCAGCTCACGAAGGTCATCCCGGGATAGTCTCAATGAAGGCTAGATTGAGAACCAAGGTGTGGTGGCCAAAATGCGATAAAGATGCTGAGACTTTGGTTAAGTCTTGCAAAGGATGCACCCTTGTCTCAGCTCCAAACCCACCAACCAAGAATTGCCAAATGAGCCGTGGGTAGACATAGCTATGGATTTGATGGGACCGCTTCCGAGTGGAGATTTTTATTGGTCGTGGTGGATTATTTTAGTAGATATAAAGAGGTGAAGATAACTCGTAAGATTTCCAGTGCAGATATTATATTAAATTTAAAAGAAATATTTAGCCGTCTGGGAAATCCATCAAAAATAACTGCAGATAATGGAAAACAATTCTGTAGCGAAGAATTCAAGCGGTTCTGTAACGAAAGAAACATATTTTTGTTTAATACTGTACCATACTATCGGGCCCAAAGTGCAGTAATGTATAATAAAATAAACAAAAATCTTCCCATTTATAAACTAACCCTACGTAAAGTTAAGCAGACTCTTAAACCATGGCTACTGTCACTGAACTATGACGAAACAGAGAAAATCCTCACATCTATTTCGTAACATTAAACCCCTTCTGATCAATCATTGACACACACACACATACAAACACACACACTCATATACACACACACTTACGCTCACACCTAGACACAAACATACTCACAAACACTCGCATTCTCAATACAGGCTTCTTTTAACCGTGTTTAGTTTATTTTATTTTTTATTTTGTTGTTACCATATTTTATTTTTATTTTTTGTTAATCTTTCCGCATAAGATTCTGTAATGTTTCCTACTGGGAGAGGGCACTGGCTCTTGTAACATAAGTATATCACCTAGCACGAGAGTCAGGGACTTCACACTATTTTGTAACCACTTTCTTGTGTAATAAAGATTTATTATTATTATATTATTATATTGGCCACAACAGAATGGTGAATTAGAACGCCAAAACAGAGATTATCTTGAAACGCTTAAAAATCAGCCAAGCTGAGAAAGGAAACTGGCGAGAGGGTTTGGAGGAATACTTGGTTATGTACAACAGTACCCCACATACTGTGACGGGAAAACCACCGGCAGAATTATTTTTCAAAAGGCAATTTCGTGATAAAATCTCAATGGTCAATGACATCAACCGGAAATTAGAAGACTCGGAAGTGAGAGATATGGACAAGGAAAAGAAACAGTTGGGAAAAGAATATGCAGATAGAAAACGAAAAGCAAAACAATGTGATTTAATACCGGGAGATAAAGTATATTTGAAAAATATCACTAAAGAAAACAAATTAAGTTTAAATTATGACCCCACTCCTCACACGGTTGAAAAAGCAGCTAGAGGAGATATCGAGGTACGAAATGATTCAACGGGACAAGTTCTTAGGAGAAACGTAGTACATCTGAAAAAATGGAGGGTCAGTTGAAAGTTTTAAATGGTAAAGAGCCTGATGAATTAAATTTAGGAGATACATCTACTTCAAGCAATTGAAAAAAATGAGGGAAAGGAGAAGGAAGGTCTTAATAAACAAAGTAAACAGGACATTCTATTGATTATAAGGGAGCTAAATATAAAGCAATTACTTACGGTTACGATTATTGATTTAACCTAAATAATGTTAAGTTTTGATTTACCTTTCTTAGAAAACAATAATTATTAAAAAAAAAAAAAAAAAAAAAACAAAACAAAAAAGGGATGTAGTGTATTGACTAATGTTGGTTGTCTCATGCGCCTACGTCACGTGTCAGTCGTGCTCCGGCAGTCAAGCGGAGTGGGGAGTGCGATTGTATGCGTGTTGTGGTGTTGTTGGTGAGCCGTAAAATGTTCCAAAAGGCAGGACAATACACTGTTGTAGAGATGCTGAGAAGGGATGGTGGTGAAGTACCTGGAACCGTTCGTCATTGGTGTACATGAGCATGCCAGAGCTGATGATGTGCCAGTCGCGGCGCCGCACCCACGACACCTGCACATAACACGCGCGTTACACAAGCAGTGGGGAGCAGGTAGTGGCACACGGTACTACTCGTACTAGTACTGACACCGCGCTCGCCGAGGTTGCGCACGGGGCAGTGCAGGAAGGCCACGGCACCGAGCTGCACGAGCACGTCCTCCTGCGTGTTGTTGATGCTGGGCTCGCGGTGCAGCGCCTCCAATGAGCCGTACCACAGCTCGCGCCAGGCCGGCACTCCCGCCACTTCCGCCATCTCCAGCTCGGCAGCCTCCATGGCGGCGTCTACGGTAACCGCGCCTCCCGCGCTCCCCTCGACCACTGCACCCGGCGCCTCTAACGACGCGGCGTCGCGATGCACGCGCCGCGCTCGCTCTGCAAATGCACACGGACATTAGTGTGACCCAGAGGTTGAAATGGGCAAGTAGTAGTATGAACAAATTTGAAACTATTAGACGTACAGAAATGTGGAAAACGCCGTCGATTAACCGACTTATCGATTCGACGTTTATATATATATATTTTTATTAGCTGACCCGACAGACGTTGTACAAAATCCCTACCCTACCTGCCCTACCTGCCCTACCCTACCTACCCTACCTTTACCAACCCTACCTACCCTACCTTTACCAACCCTACCTACCATACCTACGCTACCCTACACTACCCTACCCTACCTTACACTACCTACCTATTAGGAATTTATAGAACTAACCGATATATACACACAATTAATGTCGTAAAATTATATAAATACGACGCCATCTGCCGGATACCAGTGCAACTTAGATGCCAAACCGCCATCTATTAGGAATTTAAAGAACTAAGCGATAAATACACAATAATGTCGTTTATTAAACATTTAATTTGCAATAATAAATATTGAGATCAATAATTAAGATAAAAAACTATTATATCTTTTAAGTTGGACCATATTATAAATGGTTACAAAATTTTATCAAAATCCGTTCAGTAGTTTCGGACTTTACCGCAAACATACATCGTGACACGAAATTTTAATATATATAAAGATGTATGTTCGAGCATAACTCCGTCATAATATAGACGGATTTGCAAATATATTTTTTGTTCGAAAGGGGTTTACTTCGGAATGGTCTCATTTGATTAATTAAATTTCATATAGATCTGATGATCCGTTTCGGAGACAGAAAACAGAACTCTTAAAATAATGACAGCAAATCAACCGCGATTGCTGCTATCGCATAAATATGCATAGTTTCGACCCCAAGGATAATACAATTTCTACCAAGTGCTAGTAACTAGTGCTAGTCTAACAAGTGAAATAAAAACTTTTTCCAAAAAAAAAAAAAAACAACCGACTTCTGGAAAAATCTTACAAAGTGATATAACGTGATAATAACTTTAATTTTGAAAGTCGGTGACTTTGGATATGTATTTTAATTTTTTTTCACCACCTTCCCGAATTAAAGTTATTTTTCACTTTGTAGTGTCTTTGTAGAAGTCAGTTGTTTTTACAGTTAAGAAAAACTCCATGCCTTATGACCATTATAATACATTACTTAATAAATTAGAAGCATACGGCATCAGAGGTAAAGTGCTCGAGCTTATTAGGTCTTATCTAGAAAATTACTCAAGCCTTTGACTATGTGGACCATAATATTCTGCTAAGCAAACTGGATGCCTACGGCATTAGAGGTAATCCCAAGCAGCACACATAGCTGTATAACCACTGGACAACAGAATTTTTGAAAACTCGAGGCTGTTATGCCTTTTGTACAAGGGCAATATATCCGGCTACACGGCTTCTATAATTCTAAAGGCCCCAAATTAACCAGTCCAGAGCATTATAGTAGCTTGTTAATAGCTTTCCAGAGCATTGTAAGAGCTGGACATGGGCTGTACAATAGCTTAGATAGCTGTCAATAGGCCACTATCTAGCTCCTTTAATTCTCTTAGACAGCCCAAAGATTGTGTATGGCTTCATTACGGCGATTGTTAAATCTACAAAGAAAAGCAACAAACGACTATTTGTGCAGTGCCAAACTATAAACTGTAGGCAAATATAATTAATTTCCAATGTAAGGTAAGTATTTTTCACGTTTATTTGCATCTCTATAGGTAAATTGTACTGCGGATGCCACTTTACTGTTAATATATATAGTGATATTATCAAATGTTACACGCGCCATCGAAATAATAGAGTTTACTAAAATAAATATACAAAATAAATACGGTGTAAAGTCATTTATGGATTTTTACAAAAAAAAAAAAACATTTTATGAGCATTATCATATATTTGTAGCAATGAAATAGTGTGTTTTTACTTTAATAACTCTGAAATATCATAAAAATTTACAGATATCAGTGTTTTTTTTTTTCATATGTATTCGGCTTGTTTACATTAAAATGGCGTTAATTTGTTATCCAGCAATAATTACTACTAAATAAACTAAATTCTCTAGAACTTCACTTTGCTGTGCAATGGCCATATTTAATTCTATTAATCAGCTGAGAACTGTACGCTAGCTGTACAATGGTTTTCAGTTATTCTAACGACTGGTGAAAGCAGCGTCTTAGGGATCTCTAATCTTGATAGAAAACCATTTCGGGTATTTTGTAATCAATTAATAATAGTGTACATATTTTTGTTATAGTGCCTGTAATAGATGCTTTGGCGCTTTAGAGCGTTTTACTTAATGGCACAAATACAAAATTCGCATACTTAATGATCTCTTACTTATGACGTAGTAGGTAAAGATGCTAATGTTATTGCTAATTAATTATTTTTGTTTTCAGAAAATAGAAATGTCGTTCAAAAAGAAAAAATAGAAATGTCGTTCAAAAAGAAAAAGGGAAAGAAAAATTATCATACCAAGTGCTTGGGAAAAGGATTGAGATGGCCTATTAAAAACGTCACTTTGAAATTGAATAAACTAGAAAATTCAAAGCCTCATACAGATTGGAAAAAAATGCAATGCATAATGAAACGGTCATCCATTGCAACATATAATAATGTAGAAAAAGAATCAACTGAAATATTGAACCATAGTAGCACGTCTGGAGAAATAAATATATTAGATGCAATCGTTGACCACAACACATTTAGTACATAATTATCTCATGACGTTACTCAAAAGTGTTTATTTTTATATTTGGTTCATTAGTTGGTTATTTAAACAGTATTCTGCTTAAATAACCAACTAATGGTTTAACATATAGAATTACCAAAGCCAAATATGGTGTTTGTGACTGATAAAATTAAACGCAGTAAATGTATACCATTACTTTTATTTTTATTGACCATTCCTTACCCAAAAGCTATAAATAAAAACTTACTTCGGTGATGAGTGTGGACGCTTTAGTCACAGCATATCATGGCTTGGTAGGCTCAATATTAAGATATGGTGCTATTTTTGGGGGAACTCAACCAATGGGGTAATAATGAAATGGAAAAGGAAAAAATGAAATAATGAAATGAAACAGAAAAAGTGTATCAGGACAATGTTTGGGTTACAGGTCATAGATACATGTGAACCATTATTTATAAAATTTAAAATATTGACACTTCCTTCCTTGTATATTTTTGAGGTTGCTGTATTTGTTAAGACCAATTCAAAGTTGTTTAAAAATTACAGACTTTAATAACCGCAGTCGACGGGATAAAAACAGTTTATGCGTAAGAAGGTCCCACACAGCATTAATGCATAAAAGTGTTTTTTGCATGGCGCCAGTCATATTTAACTGCTTACCAAGGTCAGTCAAGGAAGTAAACGTTAGCTTATTTAAGAAACAGCTGAAATCCTTACTGATGAACAAAGCATATTACAGTATTTCGGAATTTTTAACAGACAAAAATCTGGAATGTTGACATGCCAATATAATAAATAAATAAAATAAAAATCTTTATTTCAGACATGAACACATACATGAACAGTCCATAGATTGGTTAGTGATGAGTTATTAACAGAAAGTACAGTCATGCATGTATTGTTTTCCTTGACATAAGTTTTTGTTTAATGACATTATTATTTTAAATTGACAATATTATTGTATTTTGTGTTATATTTGTTTTTAGTCTGTGTGTAGTGCAAGGTAACTGACATTAAAAAAATTTACATCCGTTTCTATTGCCATTAATATTCAAACTTTTTGTATTTTATTGAATCATTGAGACCTGCTTGGCTTGATACTTTAATTTTTCATTACTTACAAACATTTGTACGCCCTCTAGCATAACATTGCGCACTCTATATTATCTTTATATTTCATTATTATTGTACCTATCTATGTTAAACAAATGAATAAATGAGTTATGACTTAAAATAGAACACAAATAACCGAAGTTAGCCGCATTAATATAGTTAATAAACACGAAGAGATAACAAGATCACGAGAACGTAAAATCTCATTCGGTGTGCCACAAGGAACCGTTATGGGCCCGTTTTTGTTTATATTGTATGTCAATGATATGCCCATGTCCTTTGAACAACCTATAACTATGTACGATAGCACAGTAACAATCCCTTGTAAAAACGCAATTACATATGAAAATGACATTAATAGTTCTCTTGACTAACTAATTAAATGGCTAGACAAAAATAATTTAAATATAAATCTAAGTAAGACAAAGATAATGCACTTTAGACAGCGTACGCCCAGCGTTACTAATCTTCACATTACAAAAATGACAATATTAGTGAAGCAGGAGATTCCAAATTTTTAGGATTACAAATAGATTACAGCTTAAATTGGAAAGCGCATATAGATATTATGTGTAAAAAACTGAGTTCATCTGCGTGTCTTAGATTATCCTCCATAGTAGATATTAAAACACGTCTTACGGCTTATTACGGCATAGTTGAATCTCACATACGCTACGGCATCATTTTCTGGGGGAATTCAACTGATAAAGATACAAAATCAAAATCTTTTTATTTCATATAAACCTGCATGGGCACTTATGAAACGTCAGAAGCTAGGTGCACGGTTCCAAATTGTTGTCTCCTATGGAGAAGAGCCAGCAAGAAACTCCACGGTTAATCTTTTAAAAATGATTGGCTTTAACAATGTTTTCAGAGATAAAATGTATGGGAGGACAGTGCAGGCCTGTCAATAAGTACCAGGTACTTAGACGAATACAGAATAGAAAATCGTATACAAATCTACAGTCTGTAAGGCCTACAACGTTCTCCCATTCACAATATGTAAAATAATCTACATAAATAAAATGAACCTAATTAAACATAGTGACATGATTAACATGACAATCACTAAAAATAGTTGATATTAAAATTGATGTATAATGTCAAATAATGACGAGAATATGTCAGCATTGTAAAAATAAAAAGAAAAAAAAGAACATTGAGAGCAGTTAATAGACTTTCACATAGTTATGCTGTTAAAGAGGTATCAGGGAAGCCACATATGCAGAAGGAATTAATGCCAAACTTCCCTGTCTTCAACGTAGTCTTTTATCTTATAATATGCTTTTTTGATAAGGACACGTTTGATGTGCGTTTTATACTTTCCATCGCTAAGTTCTGTAACTGACTTTGGCAACGTTAGAAGCGGATACTGTTTATTAGAAATGACTTGCTAGTTTTAGTCAATCAAAATTTTGTAATCACAATTTCATCTTTACTACGTGTTTTCAGATTATGGAAATCGCATCGTTTTTTGAAAAGGCCTAAGTACAGCATTTAAGGCCCAAAAAAGATGTCTCCGATCATTATTTAAACTGCAAAGTACAGACAGTTGCAAGTCATATTTCAAACAATACAATATCTTACCACTTCCTTGTATTTCTATTTTCGAAGTAGCTTTGTTTATAAAGTAGAATCCAAGTCGTTTTGAACGCCTAGCTGATGAATTCCCAAGGAATAGGCAAGACAATAGCAAGCTATGTCAAATACCATTTCAAACCACTTTGATGCGCAACAGTGGTTATTGCATGGCCCCAATTATTTACAATAATAATTTCTCTTCTTTGGTAATCCAAGTGGTTGGAAAGATTAGGTTTATTTAAATTTTTGATAGATAAAACGTACTACAGTGTAACTGAGTTTCTAACAGAGAAAAATGTATTTGTTGAATAATTGATATAATGAATGTTAATTTTGATTATAAGTAATGACAAATTGTAGTGATGGATGGTATTTGTAATGATAATGATAATAACGACTGTCGGATCAGGTGCGGGTCATCCAGCGTAACCATATGCTGGATGCCGCCGTGCTTGATCGACTTCGCCTTGAATCACGGAATAGCCACGTTACGCCTGCTTCGTCACGGGTGGCGGTGCAACCGCAAAATTCGTCCAATGTTTCACCGCGACTCTACCGCGTTGATGAAGAGGATGATGACGGGGCTATATCCGTGAGTTCCCAATGCAATGCAAGATTGAGGAGCGCTTTGGAGGATGCTTTCCGGGAGTATCGCTCCACTCCACCTGAACTTAGACCACGTTTACCTCGTTTGCCCATGCACAAGAAAAACAGGGCGCTGGTGTGTGCTCTAGACTCACAGTTGTCAACATGTTTTGACGATAGCAAAGATCTCGCTGATACTCACTCAATCCTGTACTGTGCAGCTGTAGCGGCATGTCGTGTGGCTCATGTTAAATTTCCTAACAGTGACCGAGCTCCACGACCAAAACAAGCCGTACCAGCTTGGCAGTGCAGGATTGAGCGTCGTATCGGTGACGCTAGAGCACTCATCGGCAAGCTTATCTGCCTCAGGGAGGGCAATACTCGCCCTAGAGTGATGCGCTTTGTGAAGCGGGCGTTTTCCGGGACTGATATTAGTTCTGGAGATTATATGACCCGCGTCACAGAGCGTATCGACTTCCTGAAGCAGAAGATCTGTGCATGGGCAAACCGTATTCGTCGGTACAGGCAGAGAGTGGAGCGGTACACTCAGAATCGCACATTCCGAAGCGATGAAAGGTGGGTATACAGAACCTGGGAGCGACCGGACCAAGGTGTGGTTGACACGCACCTGCCGGATGATGACGCCATGTGTTCGTTCTGGCGAAACATCTGGTCGGTGCCTGTCAATCACACCGAAAGTGATTGGGCTGGGGAAATCGAGCGTGCGTGTGGTCAAATACCAGAAATGGGGGCATTTACCATCAGCCCCCAAGATGTAGTACGTGCAGTCCATCCGTTGCCTAACTGGAAGTCTCCAGGGCCGGACGGGCTGCACAACTTTTGGATAAAATGGCTCCAAAGATCACACGGTCGCTTGGCGTACCAGTTTCAGTCAGCCTTAGAGTCAGGGTCGCTGCCCCAGTTTTTAACAACAGGGATAACCCACCTGCTCTATAAGTCAGGTAGTACTGCGGAACCAAAAATTATAGACCGATCACTTGCCTACCGACGGTCTATAAAGTTCTGACATCCATTTTGAGAGCTAAAATTTACCATCTTGTAGAGACCAACTCTATCATGTCTGTCTCTCAAAATGGATGTCGGAACGGGTCCCGCGGTACTAAGGAGCTGCTCCTCATTGATATGGCCATTAGCCAACAGGTTCGTCGTTCCCGAAAGGATCTTTCGACATGTTGGATAGACTATAAGAAGGCCTATGACTCGGTGCCACATACATGGGTTAGGAGGGTGCTGGAGTTGTATAAAGTAAATGCAACTCTGCGTACCTTCCTGATTCGTGTATGGGGCAGTGGAGGACGGTCCTTCGCTATCCAGGATGTCGAAATATCCAAAGGAATAGCAAACCGATAAGGATCGAGCGAGGCATATTTCAGGGCGATAGTTTGAGTCCGCTTTGGTTCTGCCTAGCCTTGAATCCTCTTAGCATATTGCTGGAGCATTCAGGTCTAGGCTATCGATTGAGGAGAGGTGGTCAGGTTATATCTCATCTCCTATACATGGATGACCTAAAACTCTTTGCCCCCAACAAATTGCAACTGATGGAGCTACTGAAAGTAACTGAAACTTTCAGTAGCGCTATCAGGATGGAATTTGGTGTGGACAATTAATGTGCGGTCATGCCTGTAAAGCGAGGGGAGATTGTGGAATCCGTGGGAACCCAACTCTCGGATTCCATACACCTTAGATCCTTCTCCTCAACCGAAACATACAAATATTTGGGTATGTCGGAAGCGTTGGGCATCAACACTGCTGACATGAAACGATCGTTGAGAGAGCGCTTCTTCTGCCGCCTGAATAAAGTTTTAAATTCTCTTTTATCAGGCGGAAACAAGGTGCGCGCTTTCAACGGTTGGGTCATGCCAGTTTTGTTGTACTCTTTCGGCATACTCAAATGGACTCAGACGGAACTTAATTGACGCCCTGGATAGGAGGGTCCGCACACTACTTACCACAAATTGGATGCATCATCCACGGTCATCGGTGATGAGACTGTATATCCCGCGAAAATGTGGTGGTCGAGGCTTCTTAAACGCTCAGACCCTCCACAATCGCGAGATATGCAGTCTCAGGGAATATTTCTTAGAAGCCGACGTGGGGATGCACCGAGATGTGGTCTCAGTGGACAAGGGACTCACCCCGCTCTCCTTGGCTAACGAGAACTGGCGCAAACCTAAAGTATTAGATACTAACGACCGCAGGGAAGTATGGCAGGGCAAAGAGCTTCACGGGCGCTTTTATCGGGTCCTACATGGACCAGATGTAGACTTCTTAGCGTCCGTATCCTGGTTACGATTCGGTGATCTCTTTGGAGAAACCGAAGGTTTTGTCTTTGCAATTATGGACGAAGTTATGATGACGAACAACTACCGGAAATATATTGTGAAGGATGGCATGGTTGACATCTGTCGGGCATGCCACCGTCCGGGGGAATCAATCCGACACATTATTTCTGGCTGTTCTCATCTGGCTAACGGAGACTACTTGCATAGGCACAACCTTGTAGCCAGGATTATCCACCAGCAACTTGCTCTGAAATACAGTCTTGTGGATTCGGAAGTACCGTACTATAGGTATGTGCCCGACCCAGTTCTCGAAAATGGCACTATCACATTGTATTGGGATCGATCTGTCATCACTGACCGGACTATTGTTGCCAATAAGCCGGACATAGTGGTGATAGATCGACTAGAGCGTCGCACAATGATTATTGATGTAGCAGTCCCACATGACGAGAACCTCGTGAAAGCTGAGCAAGATAAAAAAATCAAGTATCTTGACCTGGCACGCGAGGTTGTCGACATGTGGGATGTGGATACAGCAGTCATTGTGCCGATAGTCGTGACGGCCAATGGTATTATAGCCAAGAGCCTTGACCAACACCTCAGTAGGCTCTCGTTAGGCAGCTGGATCAAGGGCTTGATCCAGAAAGCAGTTATACTGGACACGGCGCGTATAGTGAGGAGGTTCCTCTCTCAGCAGCCCTGACCACCGGTAGCTTGGACCCTGTTCCCGATACCGGTGGGCTACTATTTTTTATATTTTTAAATGTTTTTTTTAATAATTTTATAAAAATATTTAAAAATATACTGAATATGTATAAAAGAAAATAAAAGAAATGATAAAAATAATTGAGATGTGGTCGCAGTGGACAAGCGCCTCACCCCGCTCTCCTTGGCGAAAGAGAACTGGTGCAAACCTGCAGTACTGGATATTAATGAACGTAAGGAAGTATGGCAAAGCAAAGAGCTTCACGGACGCTTTTTCCGGGCTCGTCATAGGCCTGATGTAGATTTTTTGGCGTCTGTATCCTGGCTACGTTTCGGCGACCTCTTCGGAGAAACCGAAGGTTTTGTCTGTGCGATTACGGATGAAGTTAGCATGACGAACAACAATCGGAAATACATTGTCAAGGATGGTACGGGTGACATCTGTCGGACATGCCACCGTCCCGGTTAATCAATCCGACATATCGTTTCCGGTTGTTCTCGTCTTGCAAATGGCGAGTATTTGCTCAGACATAATCTAGTAGCTAGGATTATCCACCAGCAACTTGCTTTGCAGTACAATCTTGTGGAGTCTGAAGTACCATACTACAGGGTATGTGCCCGACCCAGTTCTCGAGAAAAATGAAAATGGAAAATGGTTGTGAAATGAGAATGGTCATGCCACATTTTAATGGGATCGATCTATCGTCACTGACAGGACTATTGTAGCCAATAAGCCTGATATTGTGGTGATAGATCGACGAGAGCGTCGTGCAATGATTGTTGATATTGCTGTCCCTCATGACGAGAATCTCGTGAAAGCTGAGCAAGATAAGAAAATCAAGTATCTTTATTTAGCTCGCGAGGTTGTCGACATGTGGGACGTGGACTCAGCAATCATTGTACCGATAATCGTTACAGTAAATAGCCTAATAGCCAAGAGCCTCGACCAACACCTCAGAAGGCTCTCATTGCGCGGCTGGATCAACGGCTTGATTCAGAAAGCAGTACTCCTAGACACGGCACGCATAGTCAGGAGGTTCCTTTCTCTAGAGCCCTGACCACCGACATCTTGGACCCTGCTCCTGATGCCACTATTTTTTATATTTTTGTACGATTTTTGTAAAAATATTTAAAAATGTACTAAATATGTATGAATGAAAAATAATAATTGTGATGATTATTACAATTATCATTTCAATTATTATTATTTTTTTTCATATGTATTTAGTACATTTTTAAATATTTGTAATGATAATTGTAATTGTAATGATAATTGCAACGATTTTTATTTTTTTTATTGCTGTGGTTTCAAAATGTAAGTACAACTTATATAAATAATGTAAATGTGTGCACGCCGAATGGTAAAATATGGCTGACCTTTCATGTATCTTAACAACTATTGTGTACAGTCACGAGCAATAATATGTATACGCTTGCCAACTTTTAAAAGTGATTTTCTCTACTTTTACTAGTTGTAATCTTATTTTATTATGAAAATAATATTTTGGAACCCACACTGTAATGAAATATCTAATTATCTCAAGGCTGCAATCGCTATTTAAAAGAAAATCGCTTTTGAACTTAGCGATATGTTTACATATTATTGCTCGTGACTGTACTACCCATATTTGCAAAATAAATCCTATTCTATTCTATTCATGCAATAATAAAATAAAAAAAACTGTAAGCCTTTCAGACAGGCCAGACTTTCCGATCGCAATTTTGTGTGCTCATAATTTTACTGAGAGTGTACTTCCATTCCCACCATCACAAATGTGTAAACTGACCTCTGAAGTAACAGTATACGCCAATGCCAAATAGCTCTCCCATTCCTTTCACGGTTAAGTTACCTTTTATAGCAACGTTAATCTATTGTAATGCAAAATCAGGAGCACATTAACTGTACACGGAACGTGTGTTCGTCAGGGACAGGTTCCACTTTTTCTCCTTCGCCCATTCGAAGGATGCCTTTGCGGATTGGCCGACGCACGGTGCAATAATACTAACGGCTGGTGGGCAGGGGGCCGGCGGCGGCGGCGAGCGCGGCCAGCAGTGTCACGAAGAGCGCGCGCGCCGCCCGCGGCATACCACACTGCGCGCGCTGCGCTGCCCACACGCGCGCCCTACATCCCGCACCGCACTTCACCTGCACACACGCAGCAAACACACGTTACTAAAAAACTAGCCGCGTCAATAACACCACCACATATCATCATTAGCAGCCTGTGGAAGTGTTATCACAAATTAACTGGATCCTATGTCATTTAAATTACCATCACCGTCCACCAAATTTGGTCAACTATTCGAAGACCGCCGTCAATTACCAACACGTCTGTCCAGACTAGGATTCCTTGTCATAATTACTATCTGTGTAATTGTGTTTTTGAACAATTTATAAAGATGTAAATCAACATTGTATAACGAGGCTAGAGAATAATTATTACTGTCTAGCCTCGATATACAATGTTGATTTGCAATTATTATACCTAATTGTCCGAATTGTAAAAGAATAATGTGATCCTATTAGTTTTGTAAGACATCGCAAATGAAAGGGTACATATACTCCATAGGTTTAGGTAGTTAAACAAAGGTAAACAAATCGTAAAAAAGGGTTTTTTTATAGTCGACACTTTCTTGTTTAAAAAGTTAAAATTAAAAAAAAAAACCCCATACAAACAAAACTTTAAAAAGTAAAAAAAAATGACCTTTTAGGTTATAGATAATATTTTTGATCAAGGCATTGTCAAGTCGGGGGACGGCTAATGAAAATGCTAGACCTCACGTTTGGCGCTTTCATTGACCGTCCTTCGACTTGTGTTGGGGGTTAAGAATACGGTGTAACAAAATCAAAAATTTGTTTTGATTGGAAAGATAACGTTTACTATTCATTAATAAAAGAGTAGTTTTATTAATACACTAGCTTTTGCCGGCGGCTTTTCATCCCCTATTTAACTCCCTTAGGGGTTGAATTTCTAAAAATCCTTCCTTATTCCTTGTCTGCTGTTTATAAAGGGAACTTCTGTGCAAAATTTCAGTTTTCTAGGTCCAAAGGTTTGGGCTGGGCGTTGATGAGTCAGTCAGTCAGAACTTTTCTTTTTATTTATATAGTAGACAGTAAACTTTGTCATTTATTCTTAAACTACTCTTCTCAGGTGTAACTACTTGAGCACAATTTTTTTGTTAGTTGTAGTCTGCCTATTGTAAAGAGCCCAAAAACATAGGTTTCTTTTAGAAAATATTAAATGCTAAATTAAAAAGTACAACTGTGATGTAGATGGGAGTCTGGCAACTGAAGTGGCAGGTATTTCGTTTAGTCGGTTAACCAGACGCCTTTGATAGCGCTCTCAACAATCGACTTTTACGAGTGCGTGTCGATTTTGTTAAATGGTGTTATTATATAGCTAGCTAGCATTGTTGCGTGTGGTGCCGGACGTACAAGAATAGCACCATCCCAGTTCCTCCCGTGGGTGTCGTGGACTTATTAAAGAACGGGCAGCAGCGTTCTCTATGCATTTTACCACCATACTGCGATCGCCTACCCGCCTGCCAAGCGTGGCGATTTTGGCAAAACCCGCCTTTTTGGGGACGCTTATGCCCAGCAATGGACGTCATTCGGCTGAAATGATGATGAATGATAGCAAGCAAAATAATTGATGATACATCGGAACGATTTATTATTAATATGACAGAGAGTTCATCAGATTCTGATTCAGATTCAGAATAGAGCTTATTATTAATGACTTATAACATGATTTTAACATTTGACATAAAAGGTTTTGCATCTATGAGTCACGTGTTTTTTTTTTACTTTTATTTGACTACCTAAACCTATGGAGTTATGAATATTAAGCAGCGACTCGCGGGGAAGGCGGGCGGGTCCTGCCTCGTGTGCATGAGCTAATGCCGGTGATTGATTACCTCTCACGCGCCGAGATTGATGAGTTTTTTACGATCCGCCGCCGATGCCCGTACATACCTGTCGCACGCACGCCCCACACACCTCATACGGACGTTGAACACGCCGATATGTCGACAAATTAGTAGTAGATGTCAAAGAAGCTTTTCTTTTGCATCATTTATTTCTAAATCACTTTTTCAAGTTGTTGTCGAGCACTCTCATTTACAACAATGATACATTAACGATAAATACTTCAATAGCAAACCAAGCTTCTTGATTAGTACCTACAAGACAGACAGGGGACAGCCACCTGCTGGCCGACACTGGCACGTGCGCCAGCTCTAGGCACCCGGTGCACTCAGCACGGCAACGTGCAACGCAGACCCACAAGCACGTGCCAGTGAAAGGTTACACCTTCCCCTCTCACGTATGTATGGATTATGGACAAATGTGAAAACAGTACTTTCCACAAGTGTGCGGCCAGCTGGGTGCAACTTGGCGATAATTAATTAATTGTTTTGAACTTGAGACAAGGAAGCGACAGCTGGCCATCAGCTTCGCTACCGAACTGGGTTTCTGACTAGTCTGGCACGCGCCAGTACGCGCCCAGTACTACCACGAGAGCACGTGTAGCGAGTAGTGCCCAGCGTGATCCGAGGTGCGTCACCTCATCCATGAGAACAAAGAATTGAAACGTCACGATTGTTTCAGTAATGGTCGTAAAGAGCTCGTCGTGCAGGTGAGGAAAGACAGTTATGTGCCCCACCGCGATCCTGGTACACACACAGTAGTGTCACAGTATACTCGTAAAAATATACAGTAGGACGACGCCTCTGATCTCGTAGTAAATGCCGACAACGTGTAGGCATTGTCAGAACAGCTAGGGCTGTCTCAAGTAAACAATATTTACTTTTTTATTTTAGATCAACATCGTCATCAACATTATTTTATTACCTACTATAAACAATCATTAACAATTATCAAAAATATGTTTTTTAAACTGTTTTATGTAGGTTGTCCTGTTTGTTTATTTATTTGTTTGTATCAAATCAAGTAATTGAAATTTGACCTCCTTCCTGTTGACGGATTGGTCTGAAATTTGGTATGCACCTTTAGTTCTGATGACAGTATAATTAAACATATTTTGTATCATTGTAAATCCAAGATGGCCGCCGCTACAAAATGGCGGTGACACAAAACTAAGACTAGGATGTGTACAAAAACTTTAATTTAAGTTATGCAATTTTTTATCAATGTTAAAATAAAATACCTAGTGCCATTGGCATACTCATATGAGTACTTTTGACCAATACCTACACGATACTTAATTTAAAAAATCGATACTAAAAGTACTTGGTATTGGAGAAAAGTATCGACTATCTATGTACTTGTATTTACTCGTATCGTTTCATCCCTGTATCACATGAAAGAGCTTGATTAGTAAAATAGTAGAGTTCTCTATGAAAATAAAACTAAAATCCAATATGGCCGCCAACAAAATGTAGGTGCTTTTTTTTCACTACCTACCAAAACTTTTTACCGGTATCAAATGAAAAGGCTTGAGTAATAAATATAATACTGTAATACGCTTTGACAAATTTAAATTATAATAAAATGAAAAACTTGAAAATGAAAATACTAACATACAATACATAAATTAAAACAATAAATAAATTGACACACGATAGCCCCGAAACTTATCTCGTTCATTTCCGCTACAAAATTGTCTAAAATATTTTAATCGGCAAGTTCGGTCAGTCGGTCACTCGGTCAGTCCGCCGCTCCACCGCCGCTGCCCGCCCCGCTCTGAGTCGTGCACCTCAACAATCAACTCGCCCGTACGTTGTTCATGTTCAAGGCGCGCCCCGCGCCCCGCGCAGCTGCCGCGAACCGCTCGGCAAATACCGCTGACGTTGCCGCTGCGTGCGGCGTGCGCCTCGTAACGTGAATCATACATTTTTGTGTACCTATATCTTTTTCCCCCTCGCCGCCCCGCGCATAGCCTTCGCTGATAACGGCAAGGTCGTGGCCAGGCCATAAGCAGGCCTAGACAAAACCCATTTCTGAACGGGACATTATGTAACCTTTCCACAGATAATGTAATTCCCATACATTTTGACGCAGCTTTTGGCGTAAACGCTAACAGAAATGAGTTTTGTCTCTAGGTCAAGGTAGGAAAACTTCCCTACCTTCCTTGTTTTACTATTTCACGAACGTAAGAAGTTATCTAATATAAAAGATCAAAAGGAATCTTGCAAAGACGGCATACACGCATACTTTCGTACTTACCTACAAACCTACTAAAACAAAAATACAAAACAAATAAGTTGGCGATGAACAATAAAATAATATAAGTGGTAGGTAAACCACAAGAATAATAAATATTCATTCTTATGCGAAAACCTTATCGCCAACATTATTATTTTGGATAAGTACTACCTTTCTCGTTAGTAAATACTTTTTTAGTAAAAAGCTTTAAAAAAAATGTGAACCTTACAAGATTCTTTGGATACACAAAATAAGAAATATCCTTGGTTTTCCTCCCATTTTTTGTGCACACAGTACAACAGTTTGGCATATTGAACAAAAATTAAATTAAAAAAAATACTATTATAAACGTCCGCGTCGTATCGCTGCCGCTATCACCCCTTAACTTCGTCTTCTGACTAAGCTAGACCAAAACGATTTGTCTTTGAGCGGGCGCCGCCGCCGCGCCGCCGGTGCTCGCCCCCGCGACTTGTCGGTGACACGTCACTCACACATAGCTGTTCGTGTAGTAGTGTACCTAGGCACGGCGGCGGCGTTAGTATGACGCTTGGCTTCTGGTTATTCTGTGCCCAAAGAGTGAAAATGAGATACTATTAGTAAACCGTCTGTCGGTCACATGGCGGTCTTTTAACTGCTATATCACAGTACTGGTATAGCAAGTTAAAAGAAGGTAGACTACATTTGTGATGGTGCGACCGACTCGCTCTTGGCTGATTTTTTGTTGAATACTTCTGCCAAAAAAAAGTAGATCAGGCTGCTGCAGCTTGTTTAATCTGGGATAAATTCTGAGAGCTGAGATATTGGATGGTTTCTGCGTTATAATGAGTGCCCAAAATATTGTTGTCATTTATAAGAAATTTATAAACAAAACGTGTAAAGAAATAGATGGCTTGTATCGTCCATAGGAATCTCACTGTGACCGGAAGCACCGCTGCCGCACCGCAGCCGCAACACAACCCGCAATGCCAACTAGACTGTTCCTAATTTGATTTATTACACGACTTAGAAAGATTGCAACTTTTGCAAGTTCAGCTGAGTAGCCGCCGAGCCTCGAAGCGAAACGAACAGCGTCAGCAGTTAGCGACCCAACTTTTGAACAAAATATTATGTATTGCAGCAAATTATGTATCTGGTATAGAAAGCTGAATTTCCTTTTTTTTGTATTTTGCGCAAAGGTTGAACATTAGAGGAACATTTTATGAAGATACGCGTAAAAAAAAGAAGATTTCATTCGACATGGGCGGCACAAAGACAACGAGCAGTAAGCACAACAACCGCTACAGCACGCTTTTGAGTGAAACGCGAGCTGTTTGATCCGACATAGTCTCGTCAAGTGCACATTTCCTCACATGTTGTGTCAACACGCGACTGACGCCTCACGTGCGCTCACACTACAGACGCTGCACACACTACACACATTGCCCTTCAACCAACAAAACGACGTCTTCTTAAGACCCAAAGCAATATACGACGGCCTTGGAACCCGTAAAGCATCACTTGTTGTCCACCCGTCCGTACGTCTGTCTGTCTGTTAAGACCCTTTATCTCGAGAACGCGTGGAGGTATCGAGTTGAAATTAAAACGGTATACTCAAGTCTAGTCTCTTGAAACTGTGAAATAATCAAACTTCTAAGTTAAAGTAAAAAAAGATACGGCCGTTTATGCCGCAAAAAGCCAATATTTCGACAGTCTCAAGGGAATCAAAATTTATAGAATATTTTCCGTTGACCTAGAACTATGAAATTTGGCAAACAATACCGTCTTAGACTACAAGTGTAGGGAACAATCTGAAATTTGTACGGAACCCTCGGTGGGCGAGTCCGACTCGCACTTGTCCGGTTTTTTTAAAGATAACCTCGAATTCTAATTTATTTAAGTTCACATTTTGTTACGTGTTTTTGGCAACAGCCGATGTTGACATTATTTTACAGGAAATCTGCCGTTCCTGATTAGATCCATGAATGACCGAGGGTAGGTGAACGATGTCACGTACGTATGCATCGTCCTGAATGGTTGTAAAAGCATCCAGTCCTCGCTGGAGGTGCAAGGACAGTTCGGCAGCTCGGTGCGGACACCGGCAGGTAGTGGCGCGTAGCGCCGGAGTTGTCGCGCTATGGCCACACACTCACACGTACACACTGTACTCTAACACACATATACACATTAGCACTGAACACGCGGCGCGCGGAACTGTCGAGTACGGCGTGGCGCGCTGACGCTCGACGTGCGTGCTTATAGGCGGATGAGCGGCGACTGGACACGAACGCGCGCCGGAACCCGCGCCATGAGAAACTCACAGTTCCAGGCTGGGAGCTGTGCCCTACAAATAGAATCGCTCTCAACAGACAGACTCAATTCAGATAGTCTCTTTCCAATGATTAATAAGATATTAAGAAATTACGTAAGACACCATGACAATGACGATTGAAAATAAGCCAAACACGATTGGGAATGCCCGCTGTCTCCATCGACCAAGCTCATTGTTGTTGTCAGTTCGATAATGCGAAACATCACAACACACTAGTTGTGCCCGCGGCTTCGCCCGCTGTCTCCATAGACCAAGCTCATTGTTTTTGTCAGTTCGAATTGCGAAACATCACAACACACTAGTTGTGCCCGCGGCTTCGCCCGCGTGGATGTCGGAAATTGTCGAATTTGCTCTCTTAAATATCGCGTAACACTCAAATAGTTTAAGGCAGGAGGAAACGCCCGGGTGTTTCCATTGCGAAGATCGCCCCGAAGACACGGTGGAGCATACGGAGGATGTCTGTCCGACTTGGGAGGAGTAGCGCTATGTTCTTGTGGAGGGGATCGGCGGCGGCGATTTCTCGCATCCGGCCCTAGTCCAGGCCATGGTACGGAGCGAGAGTGCATGGGTAGCCGTCGCTTCCTTCTGCGAAGCAGTGATGCTCGTGAAGAGGGAGGCGGCGCACGTGAGGGAGAAGTAGAATATGCGCCCTCACGGCCCTACCCTCTGCAGGAGACGCTATGGGCCCCAGACTGATTCCCGGCCACCACAGGCGCGAGCTTGCGGACGGCGAGTAATGGGTAGCTCGCTGTCCGGTAAAGACCAAGCTCGAGTCGACGGCGCGTTGTGTTCCACGCGCGCCTCAAAGAGATGTCAGCACCAACGGAAGGGGCTCGCAAGGGCCGATGCCTGCCAGGGGTACGGGTTGTTCGAAACAGATACCGTGGCCCCTGGTACACAGGCAACTGAGAGAACACGGGTGGGTTTTAGTCAGTAAAAGTCAGACACTCCTGCTCCACGCAGAGCGGGAAAAGATATTAGATGATTTCCCACCGTCAAAAAATAAAAATAACACTCAAATTGCATTCTGTATTTACCGTCTAACCTTCCGGCGAGAATTCCGAGCACACAACACCCCGATGGTAAAAACAATCATGTGACTTTGACTTGATCGACTTTGGCGTGGTTTTTTTCGGTTTCGGTTCAGTTGGAAGGCGCCACTCTGAAGCTTGTTGACTAGTTTGCATGTCAGTCTCGTAAACCCATGTCTCTTCACCAGTAAAAATGCGTTTCATGAATGTTAGGTCGGAATTGACTCGTTCTAGCATGTCCTCAGCGACTCTAATGCGCTTGAGTTTTTCGACCGAAACTAATCATCTATTCCCGATACTTTTTTGACTGAATTTATATTTCCAGTTTACGCTGATCTCGTACTGTACGGAAATCCTATACAATGCGAGATCAGCTTATACTGGAAATGTATAGCTTGATGCGTAGCCCTGTGAACCAAAACCATTACTTAATTGCAACTTTAACAATTTGTTGTAAGTATTAATTTAGTGATAGATAACAGTAGTTAAAAGAGTGCCTCAGGCCACTTGACATCTGCATAGATGTATTCATGGAGATGGTACTTGAACAACCGAAGAAATTGGAGTCAGCTCTCCTGGAGTAGCGGGTACTCTTATCGACTGTAACGCCAAACAGAGGCACGGGTGTGCGCGGCGTGGGGGGTGCGGGGCGAAGGTGGCGCGGGGTGCACATGGCGGAGGGCGGGGCGCGTGACGTCACGCTGAGCAAAGTACGCCGCGCGGCACTGCCAGGCAGGCGCTGCCGCTGGGCCCGTATACACAGCTACGGCGTAGCACTCTTAGCGCACTGCAAGATTATGCCTAAAATTGATAATGTGTCTCCAGTCTAATCATACGTCCAATTGACCCCGATCTTTGACCGCTCCATATTAATTGATCGATGTCTTATACATTACTCTCCTCTCGGCTATTCTATTGTTATGTCGGAATGTTAAGGTGAATATAAAACGCGAATTGTAATTTTCGAACAACGAGCGATTTATAACCCGCCCTTTATTGACTGATCAATTAAAAACGCCTATCTTAGATTTTAAATGAGCTCAGGATTGCTAAGCCGACCAGCTAGATCGTAGCTACCGTGGCCAAACAGCATCAGTTTTGTCGTAGTTACCGCGGCCAACCAACGTCAGCTACGTCGTAGCACACCGTACCCACTGCGCCTACCAGCATCAGCTACGCCGTAGCACATCCTAGCCACTGCGTCAACCAACGGCAACGTCAGCTACGCCGTACCACACCGTAGTCACTGCGCCTACCAGCATCAGCTACGCCGTAGCAACCCAAGCTACCGTGGTCGCACAGCACAAGCTACGCCGTAGCACTCATAGCCACCGCAGTCGCACAGCTCACTCTATCCCTTGGTGGGGCAAGATACATTATTTGATCCGTGAGTTAGCTGCTAACTCCGAGTTCTTTAGGATAACCCATGAACGCGCATGCCTAATGCATTTAATTCGTTTTATTTCTGTCAGTTGTTGACAGAATGATGTTTCAAATACGTTTAGCGTTAAACGTATTAAGTTATTAGTATTGCCAGTGTGCCTCAGAAGAATCAAGCAGATTTTTTATTTTTTTTAAAGATTGTTTGAATGTATTATCTGTTTTTCTGTCTGTTGACTTTTCGTCGACCTCCACGCCGGCAAAGCGCGAGTAAAAGGTAGTTTCATAAGTTGTAGGTTGATGTCAACTGGGCATGCGTCAAAGCTGTTAGCTATTTATAACCGACATCAGAAAAGGAGGACGTTCTCAGTTCGTGGGAATCTTTTATTTATGTATGTTACCCGATTGCTCGAAGATGGCTGTACCGATTTGGAAAATTATTTTGTTGGCTGGAAAGGGTACAGGTACTTTCCAGTTTGGTCCTATTGTCACCAGGTCATCCTGTGATAATGGGATGCTAGAGAAATCGACGGAACTATTAAAATATTACATTCACACCTCCAGCGATTTGAGTATATTTTTTGTTGTGGTAACAACTAAAAAGTCAAAAAAAAATAATATAGTCGGTTGTTTTTTTGTAAAATTATTTTTTATAGGATAAAAAACTATTAAGTAAATACTTTCTTCAGGCGGCCAAAGAAGCGCTCCCTCAACGATTGCTTCATGTGAGTTACATTGATGCCCAACGCTTTCGACATACCCCCCCGAGTGGGTTCCCGCATTGTCGTTGCGGGGGGGCTTAGTAACCGTGGTCTCCCACCCACGGTGAAGCCAAGAGGAACCCAACGGTGGGGCCGCTCGTCAGGGCTTTTGCCTTCAAGCCATTGACGTAGCGGCCAAAAAGTAGGTTGCGGTGAGGTGCACCGCAACTGAGGTGGGCCGCGATGTCGAATGGGAGGCATCGCGGCTGAGGGTTACGGGCTGCGGTAGAGGAGGAGTGCCGGTGCTTCTGAGCAGCGCTCTTCCCTTCCGTGGCCTGGACGGGGCCGCCACCGTTTGATGGCGGACGCGGTGGGGCCGCAGGGGAAGAGGAGTGTCGGTATAGCGTTGGCCGCTCTCCCTATCCTCTGCGGCCGAAAAGTGGTAGACGGGACGGCGCGTTGTGTTCCACACGCGCGCCGTCAAAGATGTCAGCAACCACAGGTGGGGTCCGCAAGGGCCGATGCCTGCCAGGGGTGCGGGTTTATTCGAAAGAGACACAACGTCCCCTGGCATACGGGCTACTGAGGGAACACGGGTGGCTTTTAGTCAGTAAAGTCTGACACGCCCTCCTGCTCTACTCAGCAGGAGAAGTCATTTGATGATTTCCCACCCAAAAAAAAAAAAAAAAACGCTTTCGACATACCCAAATACTTATAGGTTTCGGCTGCGGAAAGGGCTCGAAGTTTTATGGAATCCGAGAGTTCCCACGGATTCCACAATCTCCCCTCGCTTTACATGCATGACCACACATCTTTCCACACCAAATTCCATCCTGATAGCACTACTGAAGCTTTCAGTTACCTTCAGTAGCTCCATCAGTTGCAAATTGTTGGGGGCAAAGAGTTTTAGGTCATCCATGTAGAGGTGAGATATAATCTGACCACCTCTCCTCAGCCGATAGCCTATACCTGAATCCTCTAGCAGTGTGCTTAGAGGATTCAGGGCTAGGCAGAACCAAAGCGGACTCAAACTGTCGCCCTGAAATATGCCTCGCTCGATCCTTATCGGCTCGCTATTCCTCTGGATGCTTTGACATCCTGGATATCGAAGGACCGTCCTACATTGCCCGATACATGATACCAAGAAGTTGCGCAGAGTTGTATCTACTTTATACAACTCCAGCACCCTCATGAGCCATGTATGTGGCCCCGAGTCATAGGCCTTCTTATCCAACATTTCGAAAGATCCTTTCGGGAACGGCAAACCTGTTGGCTAATGGCCATATCAATGAGGAGCAGCTCCTTAGTACCGCGGGCCCCGTTCCGACATCCATTTTGAGAGACAGACATGATGGAGTTAGTGTCAATAATGATTGTGAATTTTAGCTCTCAAAATAGATGTAAGAACTTTATAGACCGGCGTATAATTTTTGGGTTCCGCGGTACTACCAGATTTATGAAGCAGGTGGGTAACTCCTGTTGTCAGGAACTGGGGTAGCGAACCAGACTCCAAAGCGGTCTGTTACTGAGCCGCCAAGCGAGCATGCGATACCATGAACCATTTGATCCAGAAGTTGTGCAGCCCGTCCGGCCCTGGAAATTTCCAGTTGGGCAGCGGACGGACTGCACGAGCTACATCTTGGGGGTTGATGGTAATAGCCCCCAATTCTGGTATTAGATCGCAGGCTCGTTTGACATCTCGAGCCCAATCACCTTCGGTGTGACTGACAGGCACCGACCAGATATTGCGCCAAAAAGAGCACATGGCGTCATCATCCGGTAGGCGCGTATCAGCCACACCTTGGTCCGGTTGCTCCCAAGTCCTATAAACCCACCTTTCATCACTCTGGAAGGTGCGGTTCTGAGTGTATCGGTCTACTCGCCTCTTATACCGACGAATACAGTTTGCCCATGCATACACTTTCTGCTTCAGAAAGTCTATGCGCTCTGTGACACGGGATACATAATCTTGAGGACTGGTATCAGTCCCTGAGAATGCCCGCCTCACAAAGCGCATCACTCTAGGGCGAGTGTTGCCTTCCCTGAAGCAGATTAGTTTACCGATGAGGGCTCTGGCCCCACCAATACGACGTTCAATCCTGCACTGCCAAGCTGGAACGGCTGTTTCAGTGCAGCTGCGGCGCTGGTTGTTTTCGGTCGTGTAGCTCTAGAGCTACACGACCGATATTCCCGAATCGCACCCTCCAAAGCACTCCTCAATTCCTTACTGCACTGGGTACTTACATTTGTAGCCCTGTCAACACTCTCCTCGTCAGCTTGAGGCGCGTGATTTGTGGTGAGCCGTGGTGTTACCACAACTGTCTGCGACGGGGGGATGATGGCATGACTACTCTCCATTTCATTTCGCAGGCGATCAAGTACAGTGTCATCAAATTATGATTACGCTGGATGACCCGCACCTGATCCGATAGTCGTTGTGTCGAAACGTTGACAGCTGGTTCAAGCACATGAAAAAGAGAGAGCATCCGAACACGGTACGCAGTCAGATTATTTTTCCCCTCTGTAGCCCCATAGTATGAGCGCATGACGTTTTCGTTGATGGATTGTGTCCATCTCATGCGCTGCATACTTCCGCCGGGAGCTGGGACCTTATCAGAGGTCGGTGGGCCTCGAGGTCCTAAACCGTCCGGCGGTCAGCGTCCTCCACGTCGACGAGTGGGGCTGGGTACCGGCGGTGGCGAGGCGGAGCTGAGCGACGAGTCCAGGGGTGGTGGGCGTGCTCTACGTGCCGCTGATCTTCTCAACATTTCATCTAATTTTCATCATTTCCAATTTTTTCTTGATGTTTTATCGGAGGTGACATGACAGATGTCACCTCCGATTCGGAGATTTAAAATTATTGTTTTTCAGTATTTTCGGATATTAATTATTATATTTCCAGTAGTCTTCCGATTTTTCGTTTGTTTTATCACGGGAAGCACTTTTATAACGGGTCGAAATTATTATTAAATGTTAATATTTGAAAATATGAAAAACGACGCGTCTTGTTGACACTGTGTTGCCAGCCGAATTTTATTATTACAATTATGACCTTTATTTCACTTATATACATATAACTTACATTTTTAAATATTTGTATAAAAAATATAAAAACATTTAAAAATAGTATCCCACCAGTATCGGGAACAGGGTCCAAGCTACCGGCCGTCAGGGCTCCAGAGAGAGGAACCTCCTAACAATGCGAGCCGTGTCAAGAAGTACCGCTTTCTGAATCAGGCCCTTGACCCAGCTGCCCAACGAGAGCCTCCTCAGGTGTTGGTCGAGGCTCTTGGCTATCAAGCCATTGGCTGTAACGACTATCGGCACAATGATCGCTGAGTCCACATCCCACATGTCGACAACCTCGCGAGCCAAATCAAGATACTTGATTTGTTTATCTTTCTCGGCTTTCACGAGGTTCCCGTCATGCGGGACCGTTATGTCAACGATCATTGTGCGCCGCTCTAGTCGATCCACCACCACTATATCAGGCTTATTGGCAACAATAGTCCTGTCAGTGATGATGGATCGATCCCAGTACAGTGTGACATGTCCATTTTCAAGAACTGGGTCGGGCACATACCTGTAGTACGGCACTTCTGATTCCACAAGGCTGTATTTCAGAGCAAGTTGCTGGTGGATAATCCTGGCTACAAGGTTGTGTCTATGCAAGTAATCGTCGTTAGCTAGACGAGAACACCCGGAGATTATGTGTCTGATTGATTCACCCGGACGGTGACATGCCCGACAAATGTCAACCGTGCCGTCTTTCACAATAAATCTCCGGTAGTTGTTCGTCATGATAACTTCGTCCATAATTGCACAGACAAAACTTTCGGTTTCCCCAAAGAGGTCACCGAAACGCAGCCAGGCTACGGACGCTAGAAAGTCTACATCGGGTTCATGTAGGGCCCGGAAAAAGCGTCCGTGAAGCTCCTTACTCTGCCATACTTCCATGCGATCATTAGTGTCAAGCACTAGAGGCTTGCGCCAGTTCTCTTTAGCCAAGGAGAGCGGGGTGAGGCCCTTATCCACTGCAACTACATCTCGATGCATCCCCACGTCGGTTTCTTGGAAATACTCCCTGAGACTGCATATCTCGCGATTGTGGAGAGTCTTAACATTTAAAAAACCTCGACCTCCCCATTTTCGCGGGATATACAGTCTCATTACCGATGACCGTGGGTAGTGCATTCTATATGCAGTCAGCAGCGTACGGACCCTCCTATCCAGGGCGTCGAGTTCGGTCTGAGTCCATTTGAGTATGCCGAAAGAGTACATCAAAACCGGCATGACCCAACCGTTGAAGGCGCACACCTTGTTTCCGCCTGATAAAAGACTATTAAATACTTTCTTCAGGCGGCCAAAGAAGCGCTTCTTCAACGATTGCTTCATGTCAGTAACATTGATGCCCAACGCTTCCGACATACCCAAATACTTATAGGTTTCGGCTGCGGAGAGGGCTCGAAGGTTTATGGAATCCGAGAGTTGGGTTCCCACGGATTCCACAATCTCCCCTCGCTTTACATGCATGACCGCACATTTGTCCACACCAAATTCCATCCTGATGGCGCTACTGAAGGTTTCAGTTACTTTCAGTAGCTCCATCAGTTGCAAATTGTTGGGGGCAAAGAGTTTTAGGTCATCCATGTAGAGGAGGTGAGATATAACCTGACCACCTCTCCTCAGCCGATAGCCCATACCTGAATCCTCCAGCAATGTGCTTAGAGGATCCTTAGTACCGCGGGACCCGTTCCGACATCCATTTTGAGAGACAGACATGATAGAGTTAGTGTCAATATGATTGTAAATTTTAGCTCTCAAAATAGATGTAAGAACTTTATAGACCGTCGGTAAACAAGTGATCGGCCTATAATTTTTGGGTTCCGCGGTACTACCTGATTTATGGAGCAGGTGGGTAACTCCTGTTGTCAGGAACTGGGGTAGCGAACCAGACTCCAAAGCAGCCTGATACTGAGCCGCCAAGCGAGCGTGCGATCCCATGAACCATTTGATCCAGAAGTTGTGCAGTCCGTCCGGCCCTGGAGACTTCCAGTTGGGCAGCGGACGGACTGCACGAGCTACATCTTGGGGGCAGATGGTAATAGCTCCCATTTCTGGTTATTACAATTATTATTATTGTTGTTAAATTAAAATTAAATTGAAACACATTACTGGTCAACAAAAAAAAAAAAAAAACAGATTAAAATAAAATAAAAACTTTTTCGGTCACAATCATTATAATTTTCTAACCGGCATTGGAACAGCAACATGCCTGCCACATCCATGCCGGATATAAGGGCAGTCCAATCTTTCGGCAATCATTGTCAAGATGGCATTGGGGCTGGCCCAAACCCGGCGCACCAGGGACGCACACCGCTTGCGACAATCAGTGCGTGCCATCGCGAACATCCATGATGCGCTACAGAAACGGGGCAGCCCCAATACCGCCCGGAACGCATTGTTGTATTGGACACGTAGGGCACTATATGCCCTTTCAGTATAATCAACCCACAGGCTGCACGTGTATAAGGACGTGCAGTACGCTTTAAAAAGCGTGACCCTAACACCAACAGAACAACGAGCAAACCTGCGGGCTATCATGTTGGCTCGCACCGACAGCGCCCTCCGCTCCCGCTCCATGTCAGCATGATTTGTCAGGTCCTCTGTGAGAAGATGGCCTAGATATTTAAATTTGTCCACTCGGTCTATTGGAACACCATCAAGAAGAACAGTAGGTATATCCATAGGGCTCGACACACCGATGGCCTGAAAAACCATGTATTGGCTTTTCTTCCCATTATACCTTAACCCATGACCACGCGCATTCTGTACACGTACTAATTAGTCTCCTCAGCCCACAGATCGACGCGCTCAGCAACACCATGCCGTCGGCATTACTTATATTGTTAACGGAGACTCCGTTTACATAGTACCCGACATGTTGACTGCTGAGCGAGACGATCCGTTCGTTCATATTTATGTTGAACAATGTGGGCGAGGTCAGACCGCCTTGCCTTACGCCACATTCGCTAATATAAGGGTCAGACATCGCCCCCGCCCATCGGACACTATTGACCTGGTGCCCGTACCAGTACCGGAGTATGCTGATGAGTTCCCTTGGCAAATCCGTGCTCTCCAGCTTCCCCAGACAACATCGTACGAGATGAGGTCAAAAGCCCTGGATAAATCGAGGAATCACGCGTATACCGGGATCTTTCTCTTCGTGTAATATTTAACGGTGTGCTTTAGACACAACATTGCACTCTCTGTGGACAGTTTAGGTCGAAAACCAAACTGGTTATCATGAAGTAGTAAGTTTTGATGTTTGTTGTCAAGTTGTTGAATTTAGAGTTATCAACTTTTCTATGTCATAGCCTGCTCCGTGCCGTGCTTTTTTTTTTGGGTGGGAAATCATCAAATGACTTCTCCTGCTGAGTAGAGCAGGAGGGCGTGTCAGACTTTTACTGACTAAAAGCCACCCGTGTTCCCTCAGTAGCCCGTATGCCAGGGGCTGTGGTATCTCTTTCGAACAAACCCGCACCCCTGGCAGGCATCGGCCCTTGCGGACCCCACCAGTGGTTGCTGACATCTTTGACAGCCCGCGTGTGGAACACAACGCGCCGTCCCGTCTACCACTTTTCGGCCGCAGGGGATAGGGAGAGCGGCTGACGCTATACCGACACTCCTCTTCCACTGCGGCCCCACCGCGTCCGCCATCAAACGGTGGCGGCCCTGTCCAGGCCACGGAAGGGAAGAGTGCTGCTCAGAAGCACCGGCACTCCTCCTCTACCGCAGCCCGTAACCCTCAGCCGCGATGCCTCCCATTCGACATCGCGGCTCACCTCAGTTGCGGTGCACCTCACCGCAACCTACTTTTTGGCCGCTACGTCAATGGCTTGAAGGCAAAAGCCCTGACGAGCGGCCCCACCTTTGGGTTCCTCTTGGCTTCACCGTGGCTGGAATCCATGGTTACTGAGCCCCCCCGCAACGACAATGCGGGAACCCACTCGGGGGGGGGGGGGGGGGGGCTCCGTGCCGTGCTCCGTTAGCTTCAAAAGGTATTATGTGTCCTAGACTTAATAAAGGAAAGAATTTGGAAACTAACGAAGCTATTATACTATAACATATCATTGTACCTACAGCACAGGGCGGTGCATGAGTGAGGCTGTGTGTGTCTGATGTAAGACTGGAGTGAATGAAAAGTTCTTTGTTTACTTACACGAAAACCAATCTGGTACGTTGTGTCGGGTGCGGGGGGGGGGGGGAGCGGAGTATGCGGTCTGCGGGGAAATCTGAGGCGCACGAGCACACGTATTAATCATCACACGGTAACATTCAGACCCGCCCCGGCTACAAACTCGCCACTTTGCTTGCCTCTCGGTTAAGCAAAGTATGTAACAGAATTAATTACTCAAACTAATAGTCACCCAGTAGCCGAAACTCAACTATAATTTATTTATTATTTTTCTTTTTTGCTAAACATTGCCCCACACTAGGAATTTCTCCTGTATTGTGGGTGCATTTACAAACATTTAAACTCAAACACAGAAACGGCCAGACCCGGAAGAACTAACTACTACTAATATTTGTACATGCGGGAATCGAAATCGCGACACGCAGTGCAGCAGTCAATCGCTTAACCACTGCTCCAACCGTGCCGCCAATAATAATGTGTAAGAAATAATGTATTTCTAATGCAATATTATAATGTTGGCGCGAAAGCTCCCACCTGTTAAGATTAACATAATCTTGTGCGTAACTATTTATTATAATTATAATTGTAAGCCCGGTGCTCCTGCCCTTTGGAATATTATTATGACAATAACCATTTGCATGGAGTTTGCATGCATCAGTCAGTGTCTATTGGTTTTCTTGAGATCAACGCCATCTATTGGCCACGTTGTAATATAAAACTCGCAGAGTACTGCTGATAAATAACTATAAAACTAATTACGATGTCTTAGTAAAAAATATAGTCACAATTATAAAGGACAGTATCGCTATGAAAATTGAAAATGTGTAAAAAGGACTAAAATTATAATTGTGGAAAAGAAACCTCTGTAACATAAGTAATGTTTTGATTTAAAAGTGTGTCTGTGGAATTTCTTGCCCGTTCTTCTCCACATGAGACCTACTTTAGCTTTGGAATGGGCGCTTAGATTCCCATCGTAACTCAAACTATCTGATTCACTGCTAAATGAAAAATTCAAAGTGCGAGTAAAAGATTTAAGTGGAAATAAATGGTTTGAGCCAACTGCCTCTAAACCAACGACGAACTACAGCAGAAACATCAGAGACGGCATGCATTGGGTTGCCCGCCGTCTTATATAAAATATTAAGTTTCTGCACTTATTTCCTCGTACTGTCACCGTGTCTGTGACGGTAGCACATATATTATTCTGCTGGTTCTAAGTACACCAGTTACGCATCCAACACCATTGGTAGCTCATCGTTGTAATCGAGTGTGTAACGATGAACTGCTGAACACAATGAAGTCACAAATATTTCGATATAGTGATCGATATATGAGATTTCGATATAGTGAAAAAGGTGCATTAGGTTAATGTTCAGACTCCACAGTTTAGATTCTTGTAAGCCATGCTGTATTCGTTAAGACCAATCCTGACCTGTTTACTAGGATATCATTTTATCACAAACGAACTCGACCACAGAACAATAACTTGTGCGTAAAAAGATCCCATACAGCATTGATGCAAAAAAGTGTTTTTTGAATGGCACCAATCATATTCAACCACATACCAAATTCAATTAAAGAATTGAACATAGACTTATTTAAGAAAAGGCTTAAGTTTTTACTGTTGCATAAAGCATATTACAGCATCTCGGAATTTTTGACAGATAAAATGTAATGACTGTTTTTGATTAGTTTTAATTCAAGTCCATTTAATATTGCTTGGGACATTTTTGTATTATTTTAATTATTATTTTACTTGTATATTTTTTTTTTGTTTAAACATTAGTTGAATATTGACATTATTTATGACATTTATATTTTTCCTATTTTTTGTTGTTTGAAAATCAATTATTTAATATTATATGCGTTTGATTATTGTAATTATGTCATAAACTTTAGTAGGTACGAGTACCTACCAATGACATCCATGAATATTTGTACGCCCTCTGGTATAACATAGCGCGCCTGTAATTTCTTATAACAACTATTTATTGTACCTATGTTAACAAGTGATTAAATGAATTATGATCCAATGATCATTCATAGACCATTTTATTTCATTTGACTCATTGGTAATAACAGCTGGTACACACAGCTTCACTAATTGGTTACCCCTACAAAAGACATGTGCGTTCGGACCCGTGCTAGGCCCAAGTTACTTTTTGCATTTTGCAAAAACAATTTATCAAAATTACTGCATTGGTTTAGTGAATATGGTTGACATTTACGAGAAGTTATTCTACTTCTCATTAGACCGGAGGTTACAAGACCGCTTGTCGTGCATAAGATTGGAGGTTCGAATTCTGGGCACGACATGTGCTTGAAAATGCATGACTGCATTTTCTTTTTTCACAAAAATGTGGAAATAATAAATTATGTCGTACGCGGGGATGTTGTGTTGGGTGGGGTGAATACTGAAACTGCACTAAACAAGAACCGATACTTCGTTAACATCTCAACTCCAGCGTACTGCAACCTACCGTCTACCGACGAATGGTGTCTGTACAAGTTTGGGAGTCGAGCTGCGCGTGTAGCGCGTGTAGCGCGGAGGAATTTAATTAGATGTGTGTGCTAATGACGCACCGGTGTCGAGTGATATTGTCTCAAGCGCGCAGCTGTCACGAATCACGGCTGCTTAGTAAGCTCCATTACACTTCTGTGTGCCCCCTCCAGCCCCCCACCTAGCCCCATCCCAAAGCGAGATAAGAATAACAGTCATAGAACAGCGACTCGATTGTATGCGACCATTTATAAGCACACTACAGCTGTGTAGAACGTTTGCGCGATGGTTGCCACTTGTGCCTTGGCATTGCAGAAACGATGGGTTTCGACCACTTAATAATGGAGAGGATGAAGATGTTTACCACGTACTAATATAAAATTATTAATGTGAAAGTTTGTATGTTTAGATATTTTGATGTTTAGATGTTCAGAGATGTTTGGATGTTTGTTACTCAGTTACGAAAAAACGGCTCAACGGATTTGGATAAAATTTGGCAGACAGATTGCTTATAACCTATTTTAACACATAGTACTTTTTATCCCGGTAGTACTTCCCATAGGACCATTTCCGACCTCTACGTGCGCGAAAACGCTGGCATAAGTTAGTTGTATAATAAAGTTTACAGCTATGATGTAGAGTTGTAGACAATTAAGCTCATAGCGGAATAACATTGCTTACTGTTGAGACTATATCTAACAACTAGGAACCTCCTCCAAAGTTGTGTGAATTGAAATAAAAATGTAAAATGTGCGGTTTTGCTGACGCGGAGGGATGCGCGAAGTGCGGCTGCGGCACGTCGCGTCGCGTCGCTCTGTTTGTGTTTCATTAACGCGCGCCTCGCCGGGCCGCATCACCCCGCACTGCCACAGCCACACTACCAACACGTGCCGTTTTTCGCTGTCTTGGATAACGTCACAAACACCCAACATAAGTGTAACATAATTGCGAGCAGATTTGAAGTAAACTATTCAACGCCGAGTGCCGCCGAGCGCCTGCTTTGCAGAAGTCCAGGTCAATCGAAGGCTACTCTACCCGCGGTTGGTTCGTGGATGGGTGAGGATCCATTACATACCGAGACCCCTCCGTGCCTAGAAAATCACGGTAAGCCGATAGTCCCGGCTGTTATTTGTAAATCTTTGACAGTCATTAAGTGTTGTCAGAAATCCAAAAGTTTGACAACCAGTCTTATCAAGGATATCGTGTTACCCAGCTAGCTAGCTAGATTGTGGAGGACAGATAGTCAGTTACTCCATGTAAAATACTGGTATTCAGCTGCATCCAGTCAGACAGGCAGCCGACCCCAACGTGACGCATAGAAGCATATTGATTCATCATCATCATCATAATCATCATTTCTGCCGAAAGACGTCCACTGTTGGACATAGGCGTACCCCAAGCTCCGCAACTTCAACCGGTTCTGTGCTTCCGCATCCAGCGTACCCCTGCGGCCCTCACAAGGGCATATTGATTATTATCAGATAAAACCTACCTTACCTTGTACTGCTGCGCTTGTACAAATGATGCCACAGTAAGGTGATCAGTCGAGGCAGCACCACCAGTAGGTGCCACTGCACAAATTAGCCTGTCCTGCATATATACAAAATCCCGACATCAACCGTCGGGCAGTTGCCCACCAGACACAATACCCGTCTGGTCGGAGGATCCTCCTTTACCAGCATAGGTATGAGTGAACTTTACACCATGTTCCTCATACCTCTAAATTGGTGACCCCGACGTGATGAACATCACCGCAGCTTTCGTGCAACTATTTCAGCGTGACGTCACCATCATCACTTCTCACTCACGCTTTCGAGCGGCGAGTCACACAGCCAGCTGGCACCCACGGTTTCAAGGGGTATCCTGACCAGCTGCATGCAGCGAACCGCGCGTGCCTGGTCATTACCCATAGCCTCATCAGCAACTATGGCCCAGCACACTGCACTATCGACTGGTCCACAAGAAGAGCCTACAAAACCTCTCCTGTTCGACGCCAGCAGTCAGCCTCGACCTCAACCCAGCGCTGTACCACATCCAACTCACTGGAGTTCAACGCAGCACCACCTCGACGCAATAGGGAATCACTGCAGACAGTTCCGACTCACCGAGTACTATGCGACACTTGGTTCCGACGCACTGGAACCAGAACTGGCCCTAGCAAGTATCACAATATGCACTGACTCAGCCCCCTATCGACTTTCGGTCTTCGGAGGGGAGTGATGTGGCGGCATCTAAAATGCCACATGCGAATTACGCATCAAAGACTTGACGTCACAAAAATTCTACATCGCGCAAGCAGAGTTTACCGCGCGACTCGTATGTAACAACATTCTTTTTAGTATATACGCGAAACCTGAATATAGTTTGTTCAGAATAAGGAACTGAATCGATTCCAATAGTTTTTACACCATGTTATATTTTTTGCCAATTTATTTTTTTACTCATCACCAGAATTACAAAATAATTGCCATATTATGGTTAAATACTTAATATTATCAATGAGCACAATACGACGCCGAAAGCGCGAGCGGCGCGTGGGGCCTATGGTGACCATGTTTGCGTAGAAAACTAGGTAACATAACAAGCTTATAACTTTGTGATTTTTCATGATACAGCTTTGACATTTTGTACGTAGATTCTTTACATAAGAATACTAGACACGTGTTTCGGGTTTCGCATATACTAAAAATAAGGTTGTACATACAAAATCCCAACATCAACCGTCGGGCAGTTGCCCATCAGACAAAATACCCGTCTGGTCGGAGGATCCTCCTTTACTCACAAAGGTATGAGTGAACTTTACACCCTGTTCCTCATACCTCTAAAGGGTGATCAGTCGAGGCAGTACCACCAGTAGGTGCCACTACACTGCTACACTGTACAACTTACCTTGTACTGCCGCGCTTCTACAAATGATGCCACAGTAGGGTGATCAGTCGAGGCAGCACCACCAGTAGGTGCCACTACACTGCTACACTGTTCTACTTACCTTGTACTGCCGCGCTTGTACAAATGATGCCACAGTAGGGTGATCAGTCAAGGCAGCACCACCAGTAGGTGCCCCTACACTGCTACACTGTTCAACTTACCTTGTACTGCCGCGCTTGTACAAATGATGCCACAGTAGGGTGATCAGTCGAGGCAGCACCACCAGAAGGTGCCACTACACTGCTACACTGTTCAATAGACCTTGTGCTGCCGCGCTTGTACAAATGATGCCACAGTAGGGTGTTCAGTCGAGGCAGTACAACCAGTAGGTGCCACTACAGTGCTACACTGTACAACTCTGCTTACGCCTTCAGGAAAATAGACTGCTTCAACAAAGAGCTTTATGAACATGAAATAAATAATTCTCTAAAATTAATAATAAGCTGGCTTAACGATAATAATCTTATCATAAACCTCAATAAAACAAACAAAATGCATTACTATCAAAAAATTCTTCCTTTAAACCTAAAAATTAGTTATAAAGGACAAACTATCGGGAGCGTCAGCGTGGCTAAATTCTTGGGTATATTGATTGACAGTCAATTAACTTGGAAACCGCAGGCTGAAGAAGTTTGCAAAAGATTAAGCACGTCTGCGTATGCTCTGTACAATCTGTCGAAGAAATTTAACATTGATACATTAATGGTTGCATATCACAGTTTGGTGGTCTCTGTTCTAAGGTTTGGTATAGTATTCTGGGGTAATTGTTCCGAAAGGGAGTCTATATTTAAAGCCCAAAAACGGTGCATAAGATCAATTTTTGGTCTCAAGGTTAGAGATAGTTGCATTCCTTTCTTCAAGAAACATAATATACTAACTTTTCTCAGTATTTACATTCTCGAAGTAGCGATGTTCGTTAAAACTAAAAAGCATCAATTTCCTACATTGAATGATACGAGGATGCGAACTGCTGCCATGAAATCAAAATATCAGAGTCTATTGTGGACTGGTAGATATAACACTGCTTTGGTATGGCACCTATTATATACAACAAATTGCCAAATTGTACTAAGGACCAGCCCTTAGTAAAATTCAAGAAACTGCTGTCGTCGTTGCTGATAGAGAAATGTTATCGTTACCTGTTACTCTGTTACCGATTTTATAAATGATAAATTGTAATATCTATATCACTTTGTCTCATTTATAATATGTATTATTATGTAAATAATTTTGGACTTCTGATTCATGATCTCATTTTGAATTTAAGTACCTAGTTTATAAATTATCTGTAAGTTAACCAAAAAAAATTTTGTATGCCAACAGGCAGTATATATTGGTAATACGTATGGCTTGTGGCTAAATACTCCTCCGTGCTGCACGGGTCGATCGACAGGTTAAGCTACGCTTGCCGCGGTGGGTCCGTGGATGGGTGACCATCTTTACATACCAAGACCCCTCCGTGCCTCGGAAAGCACGTTAAGCCGTTGGTCCCGGCTGTCATTTGTGGATCAGAGCAGAAGCCCGAAAGTCTGACAACCAGTCTTACCAAGGGGTATCGTATTACCCAGTAACTGGGTTGTGGAGGTCAGATAGGCAGTCGCTCCATGTAAAATACTGGTATTCAGCTGCATCCGGTTAGACTGGAAGCCGACCCCAACATAGTTGGGAAAAGGCTAGGCAGATGATGATGACGTATCTGAAATTAACACCTTTATTGTAACACCTGCATTCTATACAAATAAAGTTTTTTTTATTATTACCTCTTTATTCACTGTCTATCCTTATTAACTATATTTTTAAAAATTTTATATAAAAGTAAATTAACAAAAACATTTAAAAATATAAAAAATTGTGGTACGCCGGTATCGGGAGCAGGGTCCAAGCTACCGGTGGTTCGGGCTCCAGAGACAGGAACCTCCTCACGATGCGAGCCGTATCGAGGAGTACTGCCTTCTGAATCAGGCCTTTGATTCAACCGCCTAACGAGAGCCTCGAGAGATGTTGATCGAGGCTTTCGGCCATCAGTCCATTGGCTGATACGACTATCGGTACAATAACAGCTGAGTTCACATTCCACATGTCGACAACCTCGTGTGCTAAGTCGAGATATTTAATTTGCTTCTCTTTCTCAGCTTTCACGAGGTTCCCGTAATGCGGAATGGTAATATCGACTATTATTGTGCGGCGCGCTAACCGGTCTATCACCACTATATCAGGCTTATTGGCTACAATAGTCCTGTCAGTAATGATAGACCGTTCGTTATTATTACTATTTTTATTTGTTACTATATGGTAGCACACTGGTTTTGCATTGACGTGGACTGCCAATGAAAGATTACGTACTTCGTAGTTCTGTCCTAGCTTCGTAGCTATATAGTAGGTATCTGTTTATTACTGATACTGAACTTTGTTTTCTGTATTTACTAAAAATCATTTTATATCGTTTCGATTCGTTTTTGTATCATTTTTTACGTCAAGAAACACGGAGATGGATTGCTGACTGGTTTATTCACATTCGCGCATACCCACATAAACATTAACAAAAGTATACACAATACCTTACACTTTTCCCCCTTAAATTAAATGTTGACTTATCTGAACTAATAAAATAACAATGTATATTAAAAAAACAATACTAAACAAAACTCTTAAATACTACTTACAACTATTTAGACTATTAACGGCGCGCACGTACGCACGTATTGCTCGGGCTGAAGCCCCCGGCGGCGGCGGGGAGCGGGGCGCTGCCGGTGCGGCCGGGCTTGTCGGGCCCGTGCTTCCCACCTCCGTCTCCAACTCACTGGATGCCTCTGATTCATCCTCGAAAGCATCATCGTCATGATCATTACTCTCTCCCTTGTGAGTACTGATGCTCGCTCGCGAAAGCGATAACCGCGACTTGTTCCCTACTGGAAGTATTTGGTCGCGATGTCTGCGCCACTCGACACTGTTTCCCATATCAATGCGGTACGACACCGGTCCCGTACTTTTAGAAACTGTGCCCGTGGCCCATTTATTTGAATTCGAGGTGTAATCGCGTGCGAGTACCGGTTCTCCTACAGGGATTGGGGGCTGTGGCGTGCCTCCTGCATGAGCTACCTGATGTTGCTGCGCCGCGCGCGCCACTTGTGCGACATCTGGCCGTAACGCATCCAGTCGCGTCCGCATCCAACGCCCGGTTAGCAATACTGCCGTTGCCACGCCCGTAGTTGCATGTTCACAATTGCGGTAGTTGAATAAAAGTATATTTAATGCTTGTATCACATTTTTGCCATTCAGAACTGCTCTCTTAATGGATTTTTTTTACAGTCTTTACCGCATTTTCTTATTTTTTAAATACTGTCGATTGGAATGGTGGTCCGTTATCCGAAACGAGTTGCGATGGTAGTCCAAACCTACTATTAAAAACTGTAATTAAAGCTGTAATTGTTGACTGTGCATCCGTTCGACCCATTGGAAATGCCTCAATCCACTTCGAATGCGCGTCGACTATAATGAGTTATTTTCATCCTGAATACTCCGCAAAATCTGCATGTAAGCGTTGCTATGGAAACAAAGGGAATTCCCACGTATGCATGTCAGTACGCGGCGCTGCGTCCCGCACCATACGACACGGCTCACAAGTACGACACATGAGTTCAAGGTCACCATCTAAGGTAGGCCAGTAAACATAATTGCGTGATAAGCTTTTCATTTTTCTAACTCCTAAATGACCTTGATGAATTTCTTCGAGAATATTTGTTTGTAGTGATTTTGGTACTATAATACGATATTTATAAATTAAACAACCAAAATCCATTGTATTATCGCTTCTTCGTGCAAAATATGGTTTATCTTTTTCGCAACTAGGTACGGATGGCCATCCAAATTTTACAAATCCCACTATTCGCGATAATATTGCATCCTAATTGGTTTCTTTACCTACATAATGAAAATTAACTGGCATACATCGATGTACTAAGTCAACATAACTCATCGATTCGGTGGAACGACGCTCCTGTGCTAACGGTAAACGTGACAACGCGTCCGCTGGTCCGTTTTGCTTTGAAGTTATAAATTTTACTGTAAAATCATATATATGCGGCTAATCGGGCAGCCCAGCGTTGTAAGCGACTGGCGGCAGTTTGGGGTATACCCACTTTCGCCCCGAAGATGTAACTTAAGGTGACACTTGTCCGGGGCATAACTCCGCTGCCGCGGGAAATCGCGGCACAGCGGACAGAGCTTCGTCGGGATCTCATGGCGACAAGGAGCATGCGATTGTCGCAACCCAGTGCTGGGCACGTCACGATTGCGGCGGTTGCTGTCCACTGATAGCACTAAGGGCCGTCCCTCTTCATAATGTGCGAATACCCTCTCTCCTAATAGGACTCGCTTTGCTTCCAAAAAGGCCTCATCGCACTCATTACTCCAATTCCAACTGACTCCCTTTTTTAACAGTTCATGCCAAAATGCCATAATAATTAAGTGAACCTAGGAAGCTCCGTAACTTTGTGATATACAGAGGGGTTGTTGCCTTCACAATAGCCTCCACCTTTTGGGGATCCGGGCGCAGACCACTTTGGTCAATGATAAATCCGAGATATTTAACGCTTGCTTGTAGAAAACAACATTTGCTTAGTTTAACGGTCAAACCCATTTCTCTTGTTTCGGGAGGTTCCTGTTTCGGATAGGGCGGGAGGAAACGCCTGGGTGTTTCCACTGCGAAGATCGCCCTGAGGACACGGTGGAGCACACGGTGGCGGTCTGCCCTGCTTGGGCGGAGCACCGCCGTGTCCTCGTGGAGGCGATCGGCGGCGGCAATCTCTCGCGTCCGGCCCTGGTCCAGGCCATGGTACGGAGCGAGAGGGCATGGGTAGCCGTCACCTCCTTCAGCAAAGCAGTGATGCTCGCGAAGAGGGAGGCGGCGCACGTGAGGGAGAGGCAGCATATGCGCCCTCGCGACCCTAGCCGCCGCAGAATACGGAGACGCCCTGGGCGTCGGGAATCCCAGGCCAATTTCCGGCCAGCGTAGGCATGAGCTTGCGGACGGCGAGTAATGGGTAGCTCGCTGTCCGGTAAGGACCAAGCCCAAGTCGATGGCGCGTGGTGTTCCACGCGCGCCTCAAAGAGATGTCAGCACAAAAAGTGATGGGGCCCGCAAGGGCCGATGCCTGCCAGGGGTGCGGGTTTGTTTGAAAGAGAAACCACAGCCCCTGGCATACGGGCTACTGAAGGAACACGGGTGGGTTTTAGTCAGTAGAAGTCTGACACGCCCTCCTGCTCCACCCAGAGCGGGAGAAGTTATTTGATGATTTACCACCCAAAAAGAAAAAAAAACCATATCTCTTAATCTAACCAGTACTTGACTTAAATTACCTAAATTGTCTGCTCTCGAAGCCCCCGTCATACAGATATCATCAAGAGACACCACCGTGCCACGCACGCCGCGCAATGTTTCCTCCATTAACTTTTGATTTTTTTTCCGGAATGCAAGATAATCCGAATGGCGTCCGGCAATAAACAAATGTTCCCTTCCCCCACTTAGAGTGGCAAACAACTCTTCGATGCGTAGGAGTGGGTAAAATTCAAGTTTAAGTTTAGGATTTATAGTAATTTTATAATCGCCACATATTCGTATGTCGCCGTTCGTCTTGATAACCGGCACGATGGGTGTGCTGTAGTCAGAATGCTCGACCCGGTAGATGGTGCCCTCGGCCTCAAGCCGCTCGAGTGCCAGGGGTACGGGGCGCGCCCGCACTTTATTAGTGAGTTGCAATTGCAGCAATTTTTTACATTTGCCTAATTTATCAGTAAAAACCTCGGGAAATTCTGTTGCTAACTTATTAATACATTGAATCAGCCATAATAGAAAGTCAAACGAACTTACCTGTAAGTGACGTTCGATGACTATTCGCCCGAGAGATTACATTATTTACTTGTAGTAGCACGGATATGCCATCTTACACTATTTTATAGAGCAACAATTAAAAAACAAAAACATTTTATGTGCCCCCATGTGGGTATCTCATACACGTTCTCCCTTTTGGCGATCGTTAGCCACTATTTCGTGCAAGTCAGGGACGGATCTAGAAGTATCTTGATCAGGGTCAGGGGGGGAGTGTAATCTCTCGGGTGAATTACATCGTTTATTAGCCATCGAACGTCACTTATAGGTAAGTTCTTTATGGGTATGAGGAACAGGGTGTAAAGTATCATAAGTATGAGTTCACTCATACTTATGATGGTAAAGGAGGATCCTCCGACCAGACGGGTATTGTATCTGGTCCGGGCAACTGCCCGACAGTTGATGTCGGGATTTTTGTATATGTTCGAGTGTCGTGGAAAACTCTGATTGCGCGATGCAGAATTGCTCATTTAGTTCGCCTGTGGCATTGTAGATGGCGCCACTTTTCTTTTTGTGTTTCTCGATATTTGTTGCGACACATTTTTATTTGTAGTGCCGCTACAGTTCGTTTGACTTTCTATTAAACTTCAGTGATTCGCCCTTCGAGATTACACTTATTTACTTGTAGATGTTTAGTCTCACGAAAAAGAGTAAACTCAATAATATAAATATAAAATGCCTTACAAATGCAATCAGAAAACATAAGGTTTGAAAATCAAATATGTTTATTCATTTAACAAAAAGAAAATTATGTTTATCATTCGTTGATTGAGGCCATCCTACAAAGGGACCGAGCAAAGACATCTGAGGTATCAGCAGTTACTTCTTTATTATAAAACTTTGCAAAAGTTTGTGATCTGCCGGTCCAACCTGCGGTTCTTTTAATATTTATTGCGGTTTTTTTTTTTTTAACTATGCTAACCCCAAGCCTATAGGCGGCAGACGTAGCTGCATGTCTAGTACTGTGAGCGCTAAAGACAGATGTGTTTATACCGCTTTCACTCAGGGTGGCCTTGATCCAACGGCTTAAGGATTGTGAGCTCACATTGTTAAAAGGCTTCTTAAAACTAATTAATAAAGAGTTACAGTTAGGTTTTCTTTTGTCTGCCGATACAGTTAAATATTGATCTAATGTTCTAGCAGGATAAATGGAAGGTTTTTCGTTGAAATACGGAAGAATCAATATTGGTGCCGTACGATTCACAGTTGACGTTTTGATTAAATCCGTGATATTAATTACAAACTTTTGGTTATTAATTTTTTTAATGTTAGGCAACGTTTGTACCCGGTGTGCAGTTACTAAAGCCAAAAGTGTAGTAAATTTTCTCGAAAGTTTATCAAAAGAATGACGTTCATTAGGGTACCATTCATTTAAGTAATCTAGAACAATAGATGGGTCCCAAGTACTCCCTTCATAAACCTTGTAACCTGTGGATCATTCATGGTTACGGAGTTTAAAAGAAGCGATAGTGCTGCTTTAGTACAATTGATTGAGCCATACTTTTGACCTTGGTTAAAAAGGGTAACTAGGAAATCTAACACATTGGCAACGGATGCTTGAAATAAATTTATGTTTTTATCCTGGCAGAAGGTCGTTAAAAACACGTATTATACTGTTTTAAAATACTACTAGCTAGAGACGCCAACATTACATACGCAGCATCGGAAGGGGTGCCCTGCATCAGAAATGCCTGCCTGACAATACTCCTGGAACCAGGGTAAGGCTTTCTTGAAACTTGTGTTCCACACATTGACGTGCACGTGTAAATTCAATTGTACTAGTGATTATGTTTTAATTTTTTGTGTATAGCCAGCCATATTGCATTGCTGGACAAATTGATATTAACAATCCTATTAAATGAGAAAAATAACGTTACTTACACCTTGTTATGTTATAGAAATGTAACAATTCATCCTTGATTCTACGTTTCTTTTCTACTGGAATGCCAATCGTAAGATTCTCGGAATTGAAAACAAAACCTAAAAATGTTGCAGTTCGGCTAGGTATACTGTATGATCTCTTGGTAGACCACACATTACTTTTAGATGCGGGATGAATAGAATGAAAGAAGGTAAAGTACTGAAACACTATGTATTGTCCCAAAGGTACTTAAAGTAAAATGAGCTTAATGAACTGATGGTGTGGCAATGAAGTGAGTGACGCGGCCCTTGTTGGCTGTAACGAGAACGCCTGGCTGACTTGATAGCCCAACGCGAACTGAGGGGATTATTATGAATTGAAATGAATGTGTGGCGTAAACTGCTGAATTGCAGAGTGTGCGGTTTCACCGTACATATACTAACACTCTTTTTTAGGTTTATAGTGAAAGGATTGATGCATTTGAGATGTGGTGCTGGAGACGAATGTTGAGAATACCTTGGACTGCAAACCCACCAATACATCGATTTTAACCCAGCTTCGAATAAAAACCCGCTTGTCAACCACATGTCAACAACGCATTCTCTCCTATTTCGGCCACATAGTACGCAGAGGCGATGAAAGTTTGGAAAAACTGATTGTGGTTGGGAACACCGAAGGCAAACGATCGCGCGGTCGTTCACCAACACGATGGACCGATCAGGTGAAGGAATCATCGTCCTCTAAATTCTACACGGTGGTGAGGGATGCGCTGGACAGAAACCGGTGGAGGCGGATCATCCGCTCCAGATGCAACTCCGAAGCTGACCACGATCCTCAGATATGAGGGACCGACTACAGAGAGAGTGAAACCTAATGATTGAAGAACTTTTTGTGTAATATCAAAATTATGTTTACAATCCATATAAGTGTTTCCGAATAATCACAGATCATCTAAATAAATAACTGACAATAAGCCTTGATTACGCAGAAATTGCATTACAGGACGCATAATTTTTGTATATTAATACCAAATGGTAAAACTTGAAATTCATACAGCTTTCCCAGCCAACAAAATCGCAGACACTTTCTCGAGTCACTTTGAACAATAATAGAAAAATATGCATCCTTTAAGTCAATGGAACACATATAACTATGTTTTGAAATAAGTCTCATAGCAGTTCTGTATTCTTCAAGTTTAAAATGTGGCGCAATTATAAATCTATTTAAAGATTTTAAATTCAAAATAAATCTGTTAGTTCCATTCCTTTTTTTAACAAGGAAAATATTTGATAAAAATTGACCATCGCATAGTTCACACACGTTGATGGCACCAATACTAAGAAGATTATGAATTTCTTTAGTCATGAGAAGTTTGTCCGCATCAGACTTAGGATATTATGTGGAAAAGATAGAGGCTGGGATATATGGTTTGAAATCGGAATTTTAAAACCGTTAACCCAAGTTAACACAACAGGGTCACTTGTGATTTGCGACCAGTTGTGATGAAAGGAATTTAATTTAGCCGCGTGTGTTGGTATTGTCCACTTCAGCTAACGACGTGAAGTCGGGATGTGCTGCCGCGGAACACGGCGATCCATCGCACGGTGCGTCGGTTGCTTGCGCCCACCAGCCGTCGCGGTCTGTCTCGGAGGCATGCGGCGAGGCTGTGACTGCGACGGTGGCGGGCCCCTCCAGTTTAAAGCCCTCGACGTTTTTTTTTTGGTTGCATGTTTTTGGGGGGCAACTTCGGCTTGCCAGCTGTATGTTCGGTGCCGGTTCTTATAATGGCCTTCATAGATCTTAAATTATCTTGGAGGTCATTACCAAATAGTAAGTAATCACGTTTAAGGTCCTTTACATTATCCTTAATTTCTTTGTTAAGGCAGGACAACAAAAAAAATCTCTTTGTTTGTGTCTCACTGTAATGTGTGTGACATAAAAGTCTGCCGGCATCACTAACGGATTTTAATGCCTGACATTTTATCTCTTCTTCGCGAGAGCCAGTTCGCAAGATAGCAGTCATTGTGTTGGCTACACAGGTTATGATAGAAGAAAATACCTTCTGTTTGTCAGTCAATATGTTGTCTCTCTTCAAGGCACCTTCATTAACCGCTGCTCTGATTTCAGGATTAAGTGTTGGAGCTTGAGCCGATTTTAAATTACAAGGTACACTGTAAATCTTTAATATTTCCTTTTTTGTTTCATCTTTCAAGCCATTAACCAGAATATCAGCCCACCTACTCGCAATGTCTTTTTGAACGTTTTCAACAAAATTTATCGTCTTGTACGGGCTCCTCTCCTAGTATACGCAAAATATCAGGCTCTAACTCTTGAGTAGTTTCCGTTGACGCCTGTTCTGGAGGTGAGACATCCGCGGAAGTGGGTGTGGAAGTAGCCTCGGGTACAAGGGCACAAGTATGTTCCGGCGCGGAGCCTAAACTTCCCCTCTGTGCGGACATCGGGTCATCGAATGGCTTTGGATGCGAAGTTGAATCAGATATAATGTTAACTTCATATGGAGCTCCTGAAAATGATAGACCGACAGTTGTTAATAAATTCGTGATACAAACTCACGGTTTGTACTCTAGAATTAACCATCAGTCTTTAACAGAAAGTATAAGTTCATGAGATAATCTCCCGGACTATGTTCTAGAATCTTACAGTTACAAATTCTTGATACAAGGTGTGTGTACAATGGTTTGTACTCTAGAATTGAACATCAATCTTAGAAATGTCAGTACAAATTCATGACATAATCTCCCGGACTATGTTCTAGAATCATAAGTACAGTTGTACATTTTTGAAACAAACTCATGGTTTGTACTCTGGGATTGTGTATCTCACCCACAATATTGTAAATATAAATTCACGACATGATCTCTCGAAATATGTTCCAGAATTTTGGTGCTACCAGATATACAGCGATCAATCAACCTTGCAGGTTGAACTGAAGTACATTATAGGTCGGTATTAGCCTTACAAACTAAACTCATAAGCACTAGGCACCAAATAAATACAAGTAAGTTGTTATTTCGAACAAAATGTTCTGTAAGAAAAAGTAGGTCAAAGTCGCGCGGTCCGGCTGGCGCTGGCGCCCCGGCCGGCGCGGCGCGCGGCGTGGTTTTCATTATTCGAAATTTAAATTGATAACGACCTTCGTTTTGCAGAGCCTCCTGCAGTGCTTCTGGGTTCTGATCACTGTCAGAGTATTTATTCTGATCTATGACTAGTATCGTGGTAACTTCTTTCCCGTTGTTTACGACGAATACGAGACATTTTTTTCTCCGATTTTCTAATTTTCCGAGCTAAATACTCCTCCTCATGGTAGCGTTTTCGTTTTCCCATGATTAACACTAAGAAATACCACTTAAAAGTCTAAAAAGTCAATAAACTCATTTTCGATTAGAAAAATACGTGCGCGATGGCAACCACACAAAACGTGTATGAGATACCCACATTGGGGCGCATAAAATGTTTTTGTTTTTTAATTGTTGCTCTAAAATAGTGTAAGATGGCAGCACATATCCGTGCTACTACAAGTAAATAAGTGTAATCTCAAAGGGCGAATCACTGAAGTTTAATTACATTGATATTTATTTGTTTAACATCGAGGGAATTCAACCAATCCCTACCCAATAATGGGCGTCCACCATTTTTAACAACAAAACAAGACAAATTGTTTGCCGTTACATTACCAAGTGTAACATTGACCGTTATATACCCTACTGCTCAGATTATAAAACAAAGGCAGATTGACCGCGCGGAACACCGAGAGTGAGGCCAAAAAAACCAAATACTAAAGCGTCGCATTTTATGTAACATACAATGCGACGCTTTAGTATTTGTTACTTTTTTTGTTTAGATTCTAAAACAAAGGCAGATAGATCGCGCGGAACACCCAAGTGTCAAAAAACAAATACTAAAGCCTCGCATTATATACAATGCGACGTTTTAGTATTTGGTTTATTGGCTTCACTCTGGTGTTCCGCACGGTCTATCTGCCTTTGTTTTATAATCTGACCCCTACTGACTCAATTCGCATACATGCATTACACCTTAACATTAGATTATCCGATTGAATTGTTTTATTTGGAAACATCTGTCTATAAAAGTCTTCACTAATCGCCGAAATGCGACGCCCAGTGTCAACTTCACATTTGATTTCGTAACTGTCAATGTTCACGTTAATAAAGTAAGGTTTGTTACCTTTAGACGCCAGTTCAATGCTTAACAAATCCTCGTATCCCAAGTTATCTTCAGTTACGTAGTGTTGCCTACCAGATCGATCACTACCACGCACTTCTTTACACATCACTTTCAAATGTCCACGTTGATTACACTCATCACAATTGTAATTGATGTAACGACATCTTTCCGGCCGATGCGGCTTTCCACACCGCCAGCACTGTTTAGTCGCCACGATCTGCGCCGGCGTCGCAGGGGTGCCCCCTCTCGACGCTGCGACGTCTGGGTTGCGCCCTGGCCGGCGCGCGCCTCGTGCTCGGTCCGCGTCGGTCCTGTGCAAGCCTTCGCCCGCGTCGCCGCCTGCACCTGAGGTCGTGGCTGCGGCGGCGGTCACCGCACTCACCTCAGCGTGCCTCTCTGCGGCCTCTAACGCCAGAGCCAGCTCCACCGCCTCCTTGTATTTAATTTTTTTTTTCAGCAAATATACGCGATCGCATCGCGCTGTTGGATAGTCCCAAAACAAATTGATCGCGAAGGTTTTCTTTTAGCATTGCTCCAAAGTTACACGTGGTCGCGAAATGTTTTAAATCTTGGAGATAGTCCGCCATGGATTCCCCAACACGCTGTCTACGTAAGCAAAACATGTGACGCTCGGCTATCTCCGATCGTTGTGGTTCTAGATGATCGGTCACCAAACGTACCAGTTCGTCTTTCTTCGTCTCTGGATCGCACATTAACGAGTATTTAGTTTCACCCACAACCGTAATTAACAATGGCACACAGTGGCAGTTTTCTTTAACCTCATTTAGTAGTATGTATTGTTTAACCCGGCAAATATACGGTGGCCACTGCTTCGAATTGATGTCAAATGGATCTAGTCGACCGATCGGCATTATTCTTCACAATATTACACGCAATTGGAATTCGAATTTCTCGTCGCCAAATGGGACGTCATATAAACACGGAGATGGATAGCTGACTGCATGGTTTATTCATATTTGCGCATACCCACATAAACATTAACAAAAGTATACACAATACCTTACAGTTTTGGATAGCCTATGGTTTTTCTACCCTACTACGTTGTCTACTAAATAACGGACTTCTAAATTATAATTATAAGATTCGTAAACGCACTCTCGGATTTTCCCCACGGCCGCACCGCCATCGCCATCGCCACACCGAACGGGTGTGTTTATTGTAAGCTCCCATCGTAAAATATTTTTAATTAGCTTTACGCCTGCTAAACCGCATTTTAACAAAGATTACGGTTCGTGTTACGTGTGCCATCATAGAAGTCCCACCCAACACGTTTTAACCAGTGCAAGTGAACAGTAATTAACTTCAAATCAGTTTAGTGTAATGACCCAAGCTAAGTATAGTGACATTTTATTTTTGTGCAAAGAAATTAACGTGTGGGTACCCGCTTCGTAACATCTACGCCTGTGACGAATTATTCCTTTAGAGAGCGCAAATTTCAACCGACGAAGTTAAGCACAGCTAGCCCTGGTCTAAAAAGGGCAGTTGTAGCGTTTTTCCATTCTGTACATGGCCAGAACGCAACCATAGGAATCTGCTCGCGTATACATTGTAATGCAATTTTTAATTTGTGATTACAATGTATACACGAATTTTGCGTACTACTTGCATATAGTAACGTAGACGCGCACGTGCATCATTTCAAAGTATACAAGGTCAAACCGCCACCTTACATTTTTTCTCGCGAATTATCATGCTATTTTTAAATCTGTGATTACAATGTGTATGTCGCCGTCACATTCTATAATCCGCCATCTTACATTACGGCTAGCTGTTATCAAATACAGGGCCGTATTGAAATGCGGCGGTTCAACGATTAGCCGAATTATCATTGCGATACGTTCTTCAATAAGACGGCCCACGTTTATCTTCCTAGTAGTCCGACTCATGGGCAGAAGTCTGTTGGGTTATGGTTTTTTTTTTAAACCGTTAGAAGTCCGACTCATAGACAAGTCTGTTGGGTTATGATTTTTTTTTGGCCGCATTTAATCCGGCTAATCGTTGAACAGCCGCATTTCAAAACGGCCCTTTTTTGATGACAGCTAGCCGTAATGTAATACGGCGGATTATACAATCCGACTGCAACATATACAAGATTTTTTTCCGTACTGATCGTATACATTTTCATAATTTGTAACGTGGACGCCCGCTTCCGGGTTCCAAACTATACTTACTAGATCGTTTACGTTTGACAAGATTATGTTATTTTAAAGGTATTTCATTCATTCCGTTAAAAATACATATAAATTACATTTTTAAATATTATTATCCTACTAATACTATAAATGCGAAAGTTTGTGAGGATCGATGGATGGATGTATGGATGTTTGTTACTCTTTCACGCAAAAACTACCGAACGGTTTTAATGAAACTTTACAGTGATGTGGCTTATATATCAGAATAACACATAGGCTACAATTTATAAAGATTTTATGTGATTTAGCCATAATATAACGATAAGTATCAAGTAAGTCGGAAAAATTCCTGCCCTCTGAGATCTATCTTTGCGTGCGCTGCCTAAACCGCTGGAGTTACATGAAAAGAATGTATTGTGGGGTTGTTTGTCTTAAAGAGTTCTAAATAAAAGTCCGCGACAGCATATATCTACCTTTTATGTGGAAGCCATTATAGCCAAAATAGTGAGCTATAAATACATTTAAATTGAATACTTTTTTTACGTTGCTTATACTAACTAAATACTCTAAAGAGTATTTAGTTAATTCGTATCAAAATAAATACCTTCATCGCTTTCGGTATTTAATGTAGATAAAATTTGTCTTTTACACTAAGTAATTTGGACTAATATTTTAAAAGTTAGAACGATAAGAATGACCTGCGATGAGTCGACGGCGGGCGCGCGAATGAGGGTGGAGGGGCGGGATAGGCAATGACGCGCGATCGTCGAGTGCGCGACCCGAACGCGGGCAGACGCGTGAGGGCAGACGTCATTGATGGTTGTGTAAATTCTGCGATTTTTTCACAGTGGATTCGACTCGGAAGCGATTTATAATTTTTTAGGTAGTATTTTTATAATAAAGATTCGTTTCTATTTTAATAAGAATTGTTTTTTTTGGTTGGTTATTTAGTTAAAGAATGTATTCTTTTTTAGTTTGTTTAATTTGAGAATAACGGTTAGGTTTAGGTGTAGGTTGTGTTGAAAGTAGTAAAAAGACAGTTTTTTTTTCCTACCACCTTTTTGTGTTTTTTTTAAATAGTGCTTGCAATAATGCCGCAAAAGCGTAAGTCTAATATTTCCCAAAGCTCTAATAAAGCTCGAGCTATGAAAATAGCTAGAAATAACGAGACTTCTCAACAAGCTGAGTTGCGAAGGTCTGAGCAGGTGGTGCGTGAGGCAGCACACAGAGCTACTGAGACACCAGAACAGTCCCAAGATCGGCGTCAACAACAACAAGCTGAGTATCTGGCATCTCAACGAGCTGCGGAGACACCAGAACAGTCCCAAGATCGGCGTCAACAACACGCTGAGTATCTGGCATCTCAACGAGCTGCGGAGACACCAGAACAGTCCCAAGATCGGCGTCAGACACCAGAACAGTCCCAAGATCGACATCAACAACACGCTGAGTATCTGATTTCTCAACGAGCTGCAGAGACACCAGAACAGACACAAGCTCGACGTCAGCAGCAAGCGGCTTATATGGCGTCTCAAAGAGCCACAGAAACCTTTGAAGCGGCTGAATCTCGCAGACTCGCTGTTGCTGAAAGGGCAGCAAAAATGACGCGTTTGCAAAAACATTACTTTACGTTGACGTACCTCGCTACTATACATGGAATGTGGCACGGAAGGAATGGAAACGTCGCTTACAAAAAAACACCTGTCGACGGCTGGCCAGGTGTGAAGGCAGGGGACGCTCTTGGCCGCATTTACACTGTGCACGTTAGCAATGTTGAATGCTATTGTTTGCGAATGCTGCTGAATGTAATAAGGGGTCCCACCGACTTCCTGGATTTAAAAAAAGTTGATGGCCAAGAATGTGCAACGTTTCGACAGGTGTGTGAGAAGATGGGGTTGTTGGAAGATGACAACCACTGGGACGCCACCATAGAGGAGGCCGTGCTGTGTAGCTCACCAGCGCAAGTTAGAGAGATACCAATCCCTACCTGACATTATAAAAGCGAAAGTAACTCTGTCTGTCTGTCTGTCTGTCCGTCTATCTATCTGTGTATATATGTATGTTTCACGGCTAATCTGCTGAGCTGTTTGTGATGAATAGTCTAAAGCCTGGGGAAGGACATAGGTTACTTTTATCAATTTACCACTCAGGCAAAACCGCGGGTGGAAGATATTGCTTCGTAATTATGTTCGAGAAATCCGTCTGCTCAACAACGTAAATAACGCAGTTAAGAGGCCTACGTACAATGAACTGTCCATACATACGTAATACCTAAATCATTTGCAACTTGAGCATATTTCCATCATATTATGATGATATTCGGATTCAGACAGTATTTATCTAGGCTCGTAGGGGTTTTTTTTTCCAAAATACTTACCTGAAATGAAGTTTAAGCGAATTGCATTTCGCACATTTTTACAGCGTAAATGACATGTTTTCTCACTGTTTTTTTGGTATTATAACCAACAATTTCCGTAATATTGCTGTCTCAGAAGCATAGCTCATATTATCAAGTTGTAAAATGTCGAAAAAAATATTAAAATACAATAAGTTTTCATTCATCATTTTTGGTATTACGGAACACATCCAAATTCAGCATAAATGGTCAGTAACTAGTAGCGCTATCGCGTCAAGCCATTGTCAATGTGTGTGTGATCGTACTGCTCACTGTAGGTATGTATCCTCGACAGGTACTAACACTAGCGCAACGATAGCAGTTTTCAGACGAAATATTGTCTCCGCCCGAATCCTAGTTGCGAGCTTCGGTCGTAGGAGTCTTAATGTTTTTGAGCTTTCAAAATGAAACCCATTGCTATTGTGTGTTACGCAATTACCCCGCTGATTTAGGACATGTTACACGTTCCGAAATCCACACGGGCGAAGCCGCGGGCAGAAGCTAGTAAAAATATAAAAACATTTAAAAAATAAAAAAAAGTAGCCCACCGGTATCGGGAACAAGGTCCAAGCTACCGGCGGTCAGGGCTCCAGAGAGAGGAACCTCCTAACGATGCGAGCCGTGTCCAGGAGTACCGCTTTCTGGATCAAGCCCTTGACCCAGCTGCCCAACGAGAGCCTCCTCAGATATTGGTCGAGGCTCTTGGCTATCAAGCCATTGGCTGAAACGACTATCGGTACAATGATCGCTGAGTCCACATCCCACATGTCGACAACCTCGTGAGCCAAGTCAAGATACTTGATTTGTTTATCTTTCTCGGCTTTCACGAGGTTCCCGTCATGCGGGACCGTTATATCAACGATCAATGTACGCCGCTCTAGTCGATCCACCACCACTATATCAGGCTTATTGGCAACAATAGTCCTGTCAGTGATGATGGATCGATCCCAGTACAGTGTGACATGTCCATTTTCGAGAACTGGGTCGGGCACATACCAGTCATCATCATCAGCCTATAATGTTCCCACTGCTGGGACACAGGCCTCCTCTCGGTGAGAGGGATTGGGCCATAATCCACCACGCGGGCCCAGTGCGGGTTGGTAGATGTCACATGTCTTCGAATTTTTGGTTCTAGGACATGCCGGTTTCCTCACGATGTTTTCCTTCACCGTTTTGAGAGCAGTGGTGATGAAATAATTTTACACAAAGTAAAGCGCCTGGCTGGGTTCGAACTCACGACCTACAACTCGTAAGTCGCGGCCGTTACCACTTGGCCACCACTGCTCATACCAGTAGTACGGCACTTCTGATTCCACAAGGCTGTATTTCAGAGCAAGTTGCTGGTGAATAATCCTGGCTACAAGGTTGTGTCTATGCAAGTACTCCTCGTTAGCTAGACGAGAACAACCGGAGATTATGTGTCGGTAAAGGTATTATTGTTAGTGTAGTATTAAATAAATAAGAATGGTTTTTGAGTTTTATTTTTATTGCACTTAATAACTTTAATATGAAAACCTACAGTTAACTAAAAAATAAACCAGAAAAAATAGAAATAGAAAAAATTACGATTTATTTAATATTAAAGGCAAGCTCGTGTTTCCTTGTTCTTATTTTTTTCCTGTAGGTAATGAAACTGAGGGGCGGCCTGCTTGTATTCTATTCTCTTGTTCTTTATGGTTCGTCTTAATACAGATGTTGGCTGTGTTGGCTATGTGTTCAACATATCTTGCGAGACAGTCCTTTTTAGAAGAAATTGAATTAAAATAATGGGGCCTGTTGGTCTGTACCTAGTGATATTTTTAAGAGAATTGTTGAATAAATGAATGTCTTTTAAATTTGACGACGGTCGTACGTATTCTTCACAGCGCCGTACTTGTCCGTTGACGGCGGGTTATATAAATTATCCGTGATGTGCTGCAGATCGGCGGCTTGTAGTTGTTGCAGGAAGTACCAAAATTTCTGATCATCAGATGTTTTATGAGGGTCCACGACGGCTTCGAACTGAATAAACCACGCTGGTGGAATCTCTCTCCAGAATGGTAATAATCTTGATTGGATGGAAATAGCAGATAGTTCGGAATCCGGCTTCATTGTTTTGCTGTCTTCACTTGTGTTTTCTAGCGACATTTTCTTTCGGGGTCACCAATGTTAGATTTTAAGGTAGTGAAACAACTGACGATAGTTTTCTATCATTTATGTCCAAAATAGGCCTGCTTACATAGTTATATTCTAAGTACGCAGTATGGTAGTCCCAACTACATGTAATATTGAATCAGCCAATAGGATTCACTCAAAATGAAAAACTAAAGTAGTATTAAACTCGTATTAAAACGGCTCTAATTAAACCATCTTTAAGAGCGGTGACAGAGACTGTGTCAATAACTACAGGCCAATCTCAGTACTACCCACCTTGTCTAAGATTTCACAGCGTCTAATAAATAACCGCCTTATGAGTTTCTTGGAGTCGAAAAGCCTTCTTTCAGCGTCGCAGTTTGGTTTTCGCTGTGGGAAATCGATTGCTGACGCGGTGCATGAGCATACTGATTATATTGTCTCCAATTTAGACTGCAAAAGAAAATGCCTAACCATATTCTTGGATCTAGCCAAGGCCTTTGACATGGTCTCTGTCCCACACCTTTTGAAGAAACTAGATAGAATTGGAGTGAGAGGACTTCCCCTCCTGCTGTTTGAAGACTATCTCAATGATCGTACACAGAGAGTCAGAATAGATAGCTGGACCAGTGATAAGGTCAATGTAAGCTATGGTGTTCCGCAAAGAAGTATACTTGGGCCCTTACTGTTTTTAGTGTATATCAACGATCTCTGTCAGCTGAAACTCAATAACGGAAAAATTCTGACGTTCGCTGATGACACTGCTCTCTTGTTCTATGGAAAGAGTTGGGATGATGTTTTTCCTAAAGCGCAGGATGGATTTCAGACTGTTTGCACGTGGCTTAAGAACAATGTACACACGCTATATGCCACTAAGACGAAATATATTACATTTGCTTTGAAAAAAAATCTTCTACTCCCTACGACTTTATCTATCTCAGCGCATTCATGCCACCACGCGATGCTGACTGGCTGCGACTGTCCAACATTCCAAAGAACGGATTCCCTTAAATACTTAGGTATGACTTCTATTAGACCAATCACTATCGTTCAAATCCCACCTGCAGGTTCTTCTTACCAGACTTCGCAAGGTAATTTTTATATTGAATACACTCCGACATATTGCTGACCGTCAAACCATCAAAATGGTATTTGATGCCCTTTGCCAGTCTCTTATAAATTATTGCGTAGACTCGTGGGGAGGGGCCGCAAAATCTCACATTTTGGAGGTTGAAAGAGCGCAACGGGCAAGGTTTGAGCTGGACTTCCTTTTCGATTCCCTAGCGCCCAACTTTACAAAAAATGGGATGTCCTGACAGTAAGACAGTCGTTTTTATTGAAAATAATACAAAAAAAAAACTCCCAGTTGAATTTCAATATGGACCTATGGGTGACTGGTAATTAGTGACCGATAATTAAACACATGATTGTACTCATCATTATGAACAACTTTTACTATGGGACCAAACATGAAATCGCGAAAAAAAAAAACAGCTGTTCCCTACATTTATGTTCGCATAACTCGTCAAAAGGTAGGGAACAGCTGATTTTTTTTTCGCGATTTCAGATTTGGTCCCATAGTAGAAGTTGTTCATAATGATGAACGTACAATCATGTGATTAATTATCGGTCACTAATTACCAGTCACCCTATATCCCTGAGTGAGCTACGAAAATTTTTAGCCCATCAAAAGGTATTTCATAGAGAAGTGGGGAAGGGGCTAAGCGGGTCCGGGCCTTACTACTGACCTGCTATTTCGTAGCGGCTGCAAAAACCGTTAGCCTAACCAGTATTCGAGATACAGAGCAGTGTACAACATCGTTTATAAAAATACACGTGCAGGCTGAGTTTCTTTAAGAGAATTGTGACTAATTTACTTATATTTTCTTTTAAAAATAGTATGCTTAAGGCCCCGTGCATAAAATTCAATCGCTAGAGTTTAGGCAAATTCATTGCGATACTATGTTTGTGTGCACCGTTCACGCACACACGCCTAAAAGTCGAGCGTAGTGATCGCTTAAACAGTTTTGATAGTACGCAGTAGTAGTAGTAGAGTTGTAGTATCCTATAGATTTATATTTTTTATGTTATTTAGGTATGGTTGAGAAATAAAAGTCTAGAATGTTTGTGTATATTCGTTTAGTATATATATCACAATAAACAAAAATGGTACAATTTCGTGTCTTATGCATGTAGACATTCAATAACATTGAGGAAAGCATTTTACATAAATACGAGTAGTTTGCATATTTAGAAATTTAATTGTGACATCATCGATGTCAATAATAGCCAAGATAAACTTAGAAAGTTCAAAAACAAAAACAAAAAAAAACTATTGAGCCTGGGCCCCACATTTGAAAACTGTTTTTAAAATAAAATAATTAATAATACAAATACAATAGGAGAATTGGAATAGCATTAGGATAAAAAATAAAGTTTTCTAAAATACAAAACATTGAAATTTGAATTTGAATTTAAGGGTTTCATTTTCACAATTTGGCCAAGGAACCGTTAAGACAGCATAATATTTTTCTTATCATGTCTGATTGTCCTTCTTCAACATTTGGAACTACGGATTTTTTCGAGGTGTTGTCTAACTTTGAATCATTATCTTCCTCACTCTGAAAGATCAGTTTAAAATTATATAAGTGCAGTAGGAATATTATAAATTCATAATTTATTTAAATAAGACAACGGCGAAATTTCATTGATTTCCTAAAATTAACAACAATGAAGATACGAATGCACTCGTAAATACTTATTTATGTAGGTACTTCTAACACTGATTGAAAGTAAAAACTAACACGTTCTTGAAACGAAGCCCTATGGCTTCGTTGAAGAATGTGTAAGTTTTGGTTGGAATTACGTTCTGCAAGAATTTGTCTGATACATGCCAATCCCACGTTTCGTCCTTTTTTTTTGGTGATGCACTGGTAATGTGTTACTTTCTTTCGACCATATCGACGTACATTTTCGACATTGGTGCCGATTCTGTTGTACACCGAACTAAACTATAACTAAAATTCCTTACTTTTTACTATGAGAATCTAAACGCTATTCTGCAAAAAAATATCTCTAAATTTAAAAACTATTTTGACACAACTAAAATCGAATTTGACAATCGCGACTCGCACGTGGTATGTTTTGGCTTCGCAACGTGGTACTTGTTTGCCCTACCCCGTGTTTTTCTTTAGAGCCAGCAGCGCGCCGGGGTCGGCAGCCTCGACGTGATTTATTTGGAATTCTCACTTTTTTCATGGAAAATTTGAAAAATTATTATCCACATGTTGAGTTTTACATGTGTTTGGCGTTTTATAAAGGGGGTCGAAATTTTCATTATTTTTGCGATAGGACACACTGTTTTCGAGATTTAAGCAAAAGAAAAGAAATAAAATACAGTACTACTTTTGCACCAGAAGTCGAGTTGTCGGTGTGAATTTTAGTTCTTGACAACTAATTTTATTCCACACCTATTTAATCGCGATTAAAAATAGTCAGATTTAGTTAGAAAACCAAAATGTTAGGTTGAATAGAATAATGAAATTGACAACAACCGAATAGAAAAATTACCATTTTCACTAAACTAATATTTCAGTGCAATCTTAGTGCTGTCAAACTAAAATATAGTTAAGTTGTGTCACTTTAGTCAATTTCAGAATAGGAAATCGTCGTTTGACAGGAATAAACTAAATTTTGGTGATTTTTAGTCTAGTTTAGAGAATTTTGTGACAACAGAATCGGCACCATTATCTAAAAAAAATATTAACATCAGTAACTTATAGGCACTGTTGGGCTCAATCACTGTTTTAACTTTTCACAACTGTCTGTGTGTGGGATTTTCTTATTGACCTCATTAGGGGCTTCACTCACTCTTGGAAACCATAAAAGCTATCTCTCTGTCTTTCTTTTTTTTCTATTACATCACAAAAACTTTTTGAAATTCCCACAGCTCAGCATAAAATGATAGAAATTGTCATTTCTATCATTTTTATTAAAAATGATAGAAATTGTCATTTCTATCATTTTTATTACGTGACGATTTCTAAAAGTTTGCTCGTACCAAGCTCCGTTAAAGAACTTCCTTTCAAAAATCTTTTAAACATACAATCAAAATATGTATAACTAGCGAACCCGGTACGAAGTCGTTTCTTGCGACACTTCACCCAGGTCCAACAAAAGCTAAGAAGGATAGAGGCGACCCAAAAAAAAAAATACATTAGAATTGGACTAGCCGTTTAGGATGAGAAGAATTACGAACACACGTACACCGGTATAACATTAACATTTTGCAAGTACTTAAAATAAATATAATATTAATACTTACCGGATCAAAATGTGGTAGTCGGCGTACAATTTCTGGAATATTTTTACGTAGAATCGCAGGAGCCCACGTGACTCCTGCGATGCAAAGTGATACGTCCTCACGCTGGGAAGGCCCAGTCGTTTCTGACATAGACTAATATATACGTTTCTGACGGGATCGATTTTGCGCGGTCGATTATATAGTTCACTTTGACTTTTATTTACGAAATGAAGTTGTTGTTTATTATAAAAATAAAACTTAGATTATATTCAATGGTTAACTTAAGATTAATACATAATTTTTAAAATTTCAATAAAGTGATTTTAAGTAATAGAAAAAAATACTTATTCGTCTGGCAGTTTCCTAAAAATTACGTCATTTCAATATTTATTTTCTGCTATATTTCGTATAAAAGCCAAAAAAGTGGTTCCACTATCTGCAAGTAGACCATTCAATGATGTTACTTGTATTTTTTTTATGTCCAGAATTCTTTGTAGTTGTTTGTAACACGAAGCCAAACATCACTCGCTCGTCACTTTTTCGGAAAAGGGGCTGTGAATATTGGTGATTTTCCACTATTCTATAAGTTATTTGAAAAATCCCTTTCCACCACATGCAAGAATTAGAACTCCACTATTATAATAACAAAATAAAATGTCTAAATTTCGTTTCCCTAACTCACAACAAGTGATCAAAATTGACCAAAATCAGTTAATTTAGTGCACGGAGCCTTAACGTAAAATAAGCTAATAAATTAAAATTGAATGATATTTTAGTACAAGATTACAAAATTATAATCTCCTTAATTTTGCACGAACTTTAGTTATACTCACGATAAAATTGTAAAGGCATTATTAATTAGATTTTGTCTTTTTAGATTATCAGTATGGATGAATCTGTTTGTGTAATCTGCAATAAGGCAGATGACAAGCAAGTGTTTTTTTTTTAAATAATAAATACCTAGCTCAAAATTGTACATAATTATTAAAAAAAAATCGAATTGAAGTTTTTTTCGATTTTTTGCATTTTCTGTAATATATTATTTTTTTTCACCACCGGGAAGTAGAGATTTTAACGAACAGAAAGCATACCAACTTTTTGAAAAAAGCTGATATTTTTACGGGTGAATTTCGATTGAAAATTAGGGTGCTTTTTCGATATTAATTCAAAATAAGGTGAAAAATAAATATTTCAAATCAAATAAATTACAGCGTATTTGGGACATAAAAAGGTAAGTTTTCACTAAGTTTCGTGAGATTTTTTTTGTAAAAGATAAAAATAAAAATCCCGAAATTTGGTTTTTTGAATTTTTCACTAAATTTCGTGAGATTTTTTATTGTAAAAGATAAAAATAAAAAACCAGAAATTTGGTTTTTTGAATTTTTCACATAAATTTTGAGGTTATGTGAAAAAAGTGTGACACAAAAGTTTTAGATCTTTTTATTACCTACAACTTTGCCATTTGACTTTTTTCCATAGGACTTTTAGTTTTGCCGGAAATCGAGATAAACCGTTTTTACCCTTAAAAACTCACCCCCTTCCCCTTCCCGACCTCAAATCGCCGGTAAATTATTTTTCCTTTCATTTTTATAATATTCTCCTCCTTTTCCAATGGGTTTCATCCTACTATATTTTTTTTTACTTATTTTTTTTTTTAAAGGCTTCTACTTAGTACCTACCTGTCTTAGTACCTATAATCCTTATTCACAAGTAGCTAAGGTATTAGTAGCAAATGTAAAATAATGTAACTACCTTTTGGACAATTTTATTGTAAACCTGTTTATATCAATTTTGAAGGTGTAAATAAACATTTTTGTTATAATTATTAATTAACTTGTTTTTTATCCTGTGTATATTTACAAAAAAAATATTCTCTTCAGTATCATGGAATCACCCAATGTAAGCTTGCACATATGAAGCGACGTGGGGCCCTGGTGACTTGTACCACAGGCGTTGCTTGCAATGCGTATTTCAGGCACCAGTCTCTCATACATGTAAACTTGTCCAAAGTATATTATGATAATAGGTCTTTACCTATGAAATTGCCGTTTTGTATGAAAAAATTTAAACGAATTTTTTTCATGAATTTTTTATTTGTATTAATCGAAGTAATCACCCATGCAATCAATGCATCTTTGCCATCGCAGTGGCTGTTCATTGATGCCCTTCTTAAAGAAATCAGCTGGACAGGAGGCAACAAATTCTTCAAAGGCATTTTGTACTGCCTCTCGGGTATTAAATTTTTTTCCCGCCAAGAAGTTATCCAAATTCTGGAAAAAGTAGTAGTCTGTAGGCGCAAGGTCTGGTGAGTAGGGCGGATGACGGAGAGCTTCCAACCCCAGTTCTTGCAACTTGGAGACCGTCTGCTGTGCAGTATGAGGTCGCGCGTTGTCGTGCAGGAGCAGCGGAGACGAGCGATTGACCAATGCTGGTTGGAGATGCGCCAGCTTCTCCATCATTGTGTTCAGTTCTTCACAGTACACATCTGCAGTAATGCTCACCCCGTTTGGTAAGAAGCTGTGATGAATCACACCGGCGCTAGACCACCAAACAGTGACCATCACTTTTCTAGGGGTAAGTTTTCGTTTAGGGCATTGTTTAGGTGCTGAACCAGGATCCAACCAACTTGCTGAGCGCTTACGGTTATCAAACAGAATCCATTTTTCATCGCAGGTAACAATGCGGTTCAAAATTCCTTCATTTGTGTGTCTGTTGAGCAGTGCAAGGCACGTCTCGACGCGTACTTCGCGCTGGCGATCATTGAGTTCGTGGGGCACCCATTTGTCAAGCTTTTTTACCTTGCCAATTTGACGCAAATGGACCAATATTGTTTTGACGCTAACGTCGAAAGCTGCTGCTAATTCAGCCGTAGATTGTGTATCATCAGCTTCCACAATCGCCTTTAATTCGTCATTGTCGACCAAAGTCTTCGGACGACCGCGAGGTTCATTTTTCAGGTCGAAATTTCCAGAACGGAAGCGAGCAAACCAATAACAGGTGGTGCGTTGGTTTGTAGTGTTAGCTCCGTAAACGTCGTTGATGTTGCGTGCCGCTTGTGCCGCGTTGCTGTCACGGCGGTACTCATATTCCATAATTACTCGAATTTTTAACGTATCCATGATGACGAAAAAGATTGAAATGCGATGAAAATGTAACACTAATCAATAAAGAAATGACTACTTTTAGAAAAAAAAATCCATGTTTTTAAAATAAAATTAATTTGAAATTAGAATTCTTAGCCAAACAAAAATTATTTTGATTTGAAATGGCCAGTACTGCAGAACGGCAATTTCATAGGTAAAGACCTAATATAAGTGAGCTAAGTTGCTCATTATACACGAGGCTGTGGGTTGCAGCCCGAGCCGTAGGCGAGGGCGTAAATCAGACGAGTGTCTAGTGAGCAAGTTGCTCACGAGTTTCATATGCACTTTTTCAACACACTTGCGAGGAAAAACAAACCTGTATTGCATAAATCGTTTTACCACACAGCAACAAATGCGTTCCAAACAAAATATGAAAACTATGGGAAATGGCGCGCAAGTTTTTTTTTTTTATGCACGCGCTAAATGCAAGGTGATTGATTACATATAGCCTACGGCCTACTTCAAAAATATCATTTTAGTGATAAAATGCAAATATTTTATAGCAAATTATTGTGAATTAAAAATAATTTGATGATGATGATGAATTTTTTTTTTCGTCTTAATTTAAGGACACATTTATTTATTCCAAAAAAATTAATGGATTTTCAGCGGCACAAAACCTCTTTGTTGTTACAAAAAAAACTATACTACCCGGTTAAATTGAAAATGCTCTGTTTACTCGCATATAATTTGCAGTTACGTACTAACTTAACTTTGTAGGGATAATTCTATTATGCACTAGTGCATAATATTATTATGCACGTGTGTGTTATAGTTCGGTTTATGGCCCTAAGAACGATGTAATAAGGCTCATTTTACTAGCAAGTGTGTTGAAAATATACTTTACTTATCAAGGAGGATATATACATCTTGGCCGACAGGTGAGATGATGATATATGCGGCGAGAAAAAGGAAATTGAAAAAAGGAATTCAAATGGTGGGAGGGCGGTCAAGAGGTTTGGAGGAGAGCGATTGATTTTGGGACTGGCAAATCATAAATAATACGTGGAGTTTACTAGGATTGGGGTCGCCGACGACGGACGCTCTGACGCGTCCTTATACTTCCCGGAATTTCAACTTCTAAACAGCAGTACTATCCTGGTTTGATGCCTGAACTGCAGGGCTGCCCTGATGCCAATACAGCTGAACTAACCTGGTTTGGCGCCTGAACTGCAGAGCTGCCCTGATGTCGATACAGCAGAGCTGACCTAGTCTGACGCCATAGCAAGTATTTTAATCAAAGACTACCTCCCTCATTCCTCCCACAGAGTGGGTTTTAGGTAGCTCCTTTTATATATAACATTCGTATTAAGTATTCCCCATAATAAATTTAATTGTTTAATCTACTTTTACCTTCTTATTTGTTATAGGTAGACACGACATAGCCAAGCTACGCCAAAGCACACAAACGACCATAGCAAGTAGTTAGCGAGCGCAACTCATTTAATACTTTGATTGCGTTGCGTAAAACGCTGGCATAGTTTAAAGTAGTTAAGTGCGCAGGTTGGCGCTGTACCAACTCCCAACAGACTAACTTACTTCAACACTCAATTTGTAAAGTCAAACACAACTGTAGCAGCAGCACCAGGTGCTACATCTCAGTACATTTACCTTCTACTGATAAACATCTCACAATAATAGTACTTTCTGAGGCAAGTAACAGTATTTACAATCACGGCATTAATAATAAAATGTTCATGTAGGTACATGCTGCAGGTAACATGCAAAACAGAAAAAGTTTAAAGGACCGCAAGGATCTAAGGATAAGACGTTCCTTTCTTTTTAAATCCGAAATACATTTTTTTGTATTGGTTTACGCACCGCACACCATTAAGCCCAATCCGCATGATTTTTTCTGACATGTTCAACCATCACCGCCATAGTTCAGCAAACGCACACAAAACCTGAAATAATTATAAACCTAACCCTTTCTTATAGAGTCACTAGCTGCGCCCCGCGGTTTCACCCGCGTAGGTTTAGATTCTATGGGAATATCGGGATAAAAAGTAACTGCTACAGGTAACAGCTCTGTACCTATCAAGTTTCACCCCTTGAGTGACCACGGGCCATACCTTGTCCCAGGCGGCACAGTTGTGGAGTTTTTTTTTTTTTTTTTTTTTTTTTGGGTGGGAAATCATCAAATAACTTCTCCCGCTTCTCTGTGTGGAGCAGGAGGGCGTGTCAGACTTTTACTGACTAAAACCCACCCGTGTTCCTTCAGTAGCCCTTAAGCCAGGGGCTGTGGTGTCTCTTTCGAACAAACCCGCACCCCTGGCAGGCATCGGCCCTTGCGGGCCCCATCATTTTTTGTGCTGACATCTCTTTGAGGCGCGCGTGGAACACAACGTGCCGTCGACTTGGGCTTGGTCCTTACCGGACAGCGAGCTACCCATTACTCGCCGTCCGCAAGCCCATGCCTACGGTGGCCGGAAATCGGCCTGGGATTCCCGACGCCCAGGGCGTCTCCGTATCCTGCGGCGGCTAGGGTCGCGAGGGCGCATATGCTGCCTCTCCCTCACGTGCGCCGCCTCCCTCTTTGCGAGCATCACTGCTTCGCTGAAGGAGGTGACGGCTCCCCATGCCCTCTCGCTCCGTATCATGGCCTGGACCAGGGCCGGACGCGAGAGATCGCCGCCGCCGATCGCCTCCACGAGGACACGGCGGTGCTCCGCCCAAGCAGGGCAGACCGCCACCGTGTGCTCCACCGTGTCCTCAGGGCGATCTTCGCAGTGGAAACACCCGGGCGTTTCCTCCCGCCCTATCCGAAACAGGAACCTCCCGAAACAACCGTGTCCGGTGAGGACCTGCGTCAGGCGGAAGGTGAGGACGCCATGCCGCCTCTCAAACCACTCCTCAAAGAGGGGACTTACCGCCTCAATCGTGGCGTGCCCAGCACTGGGTTGCAACAATCGCTCTCTCCATGTCACCATGAGATCCCGCCGGAGCTCTGTCCGCTGTGCCGCGATTTGCTGCGGCAGCGGAGTTACGCCCCGGCGTTTGGCCTCCTCGCGCCACTCCCATATTTGCGCGAGGACCTTTGCCTCCAGATCCCATGGCGGTAATCCGGCAAGGAGGTCCGCCGCCTCGCCAAAGATCGTGCGATATCCCCGGATCATCCTGATCGCCATGACCCTATGGGACGCCCTCAACCGGCGAGCTGGTTGGCGCCTCAATGTAGGCGCCCACACCGGCGCCCCGTATAGGGCCATGGACCGCACGATCCCCGCGTAGAGCATCCGGCAGGAGGCGTTTGGCCCCCCTAATTGGGCAAGAGCCGCTTCAACGCAGCCCCGGCCCGCTCCAGTCTGGGAGCCAAACGGCGGAAATGCTCCGCGAAGACAGTTGTGGAGTGATGCATTAATTTTAATTTGTTACAAAAAATCAATTATATTGCGTACGTTTCATTCTTCAGATAATAAACACATGTAGTACTTTCATTGTACTGACAACTTCGCACTTATTATAACATTAGGGTAGATTGAAAAACTTCCCTGTCCGCGCTCCGTCCGAAGCGACGCCGATGCGCTCCTCATTCTTTTTTTGTGCGCGGCAACAAGCACACTTTGTTCAATAGGTACTTTTATTTCAGTGATATTTCTTTAGTTTTCTTCAAATTACTTTTTAATTATGCCTAAGCGTACCGCTAACAGCAAAATTAGTTACTATGAAAATAAAATTAAAAGACTCAAAGAACGTGGAAACAAAAAACGAAGTCGTGTGATTATTTATTCATCTTCGTCGGATTCCGAGAAAAATCAAGGTTAGTTATGATGTATTTTTTTATTAAGTGATTTCGTGTACGAGTTACAACCATCTACAAAATGTGTATACGCGAATATGTGATACATTTTCTACTATTTCTATGTGGTTCAAAATAAATAATTAAGCATCTCTAAGCTAGCCTGGGGGATATCACTTTGAGGGTATCACGAAGGTATAGCACGATGTGTAAAATATGCCTGGAGGTTGACTGCGGGTCAACACGAAGGTTGAAAAAGAAAAAAAAAAAAAACGTTTATGGCAGTTTGTTTAAGTTTGAAACTTTGATCGTTTCAGACGACGGAACCATACAAGATGATATCACGGCCATTCCACTTCACATCCCAGTTGAATGTCATGACGTCCAAGAAAACATTGAAAGGGCTCCAGAGGCGCCGATGCAACTAGCGCAGGACGATTCTCCGCAGCTCAATCCGGAATTACTATCAGCGCTGGGCGATACCACGGATGAACAGCCGATTTACGGTGAAAACATACACCACACTTTAGCACAACGATGGATTCCTTTACTAAAAAAAGGACTTACCAAAGACCTCAAGGAAAAAATACTTAAAGAGTATCAAATACCGGAGAACTGCAAACTCCTTAGAGCGCCTACTTTGAATCCGGAAATTAAGGCTGCGGTCTCGGAAATTATTACTAACCGTGATAAAAATATACAGTTGAAACAAGATCAACTAGGCATCGGTATAAGCGCGCTTAATAAAGCTATTACCCAGCTTCTTCTAGGAGATGATAAAATTCAAGCTATTAAGATTCTCTCTGATAGCTGTAGGATCCTGACCGACCTACATTACACCGAAACTCAGGTGAGAACGAAACTCATAACTCCCTGTCTGGACAAGTCTTTTACGCCACTTATAAAAGACCACGAAAGAGACGAGACGCTTTTCGGAGAGAAGCTCTCAGAAACCATAAAAGCTTCTAAAGCTATTGAGCGACAAGGATCGCTGATTAAAAAATCCGCTCAAAGGCCGACGTCTTTACCCGCACCCATAGCTGGACCATTGACAGCGAGGACTCGATTTTCGGGAAACGGGACTGGCCCCCCTCGTTATGTCTCGGCGAGCAGGGGGGGGGCGAGGAGGATATCCACGAGCAGTGACAGCATACCGGCGGCAGCCAACGGCGACGCGACCTCGGGCTTCCCCCAGCCAGGGCAAGCAACGTGCCCAGACTCGACGCTAGCGATACAGGTACACGCAGGTCGCTTACAATATTTTTACAATTGTTGGATGAACATCACTAGTAATAGCACAATCTTGGATTGGATTAAAAATGGCTACGTGATACCATTTTCTAAAAATGTTTATCAACATGTTGTACCTTCTAACACGTTTACGAATAAAGAACACAGAGAAATGTCTGTAGCGATCGACAACTTGTTACAATTAGGCGCGATACAGGAATGTGAGCCACTATCAGATCAATTTATTTCTAAAATATTTTTAACTTCAAAATCAAATGGCGGAAAACGATTTATTTTAAACTTAAAATTGTTGAATAAATTTGTAACCCAAAATCATTTTAAAATGGAGGACTATAGAACAGCTTGCAAATTAATTCCTCATAATGGCTTCATGGCCACGATTGATTTAAAAGAATCATATTTATTGGTACCAATTAAACCCATCACACAGAAAATATTTAAGATTTCAATTTCATAATGAAGTTGGTGAAAATTTTACTTATGAATTCAAAGCTATGCCTTACGGCTTATCATCGGCACCAAGAACATTTACGAAAATTATGAGAGAGGTTGTGGCGCACCTCAGATATCGCGGCTATTCATCTGTTGTATATCTCGACGATTTGTTATGTATTGGCCATACATACACTGAATGCTTAAATAACGTAAAGGAGACTGTTACACTATTACAATGTTTAGGATTCGTGATAAATTTCGAAAAAAGCTCTTTACAACCATCACAACAGATTAAATTCCTAGGATTTAATTACAAAACTAATAACATGTCTTTATCCTTACCAAATGAGAAACGAGTACACATTTCAAAATTAGTTAAAAGATTTATTCCCTTACCACATTGCACTATTAAAGAATTTGCCAGTTTAATCGGTGTTTTAACATCCGCTTGTCCGGCGGTTAAATACGGTTGGGTGTATACTAAACGTCTCGAGAGACAAAAGTACTTAGCGTTGAAGACTTACAAAAATACGAATCTACACTTAGTCTTTCACCTGTAATACTGCCGGATCTGGAATGGTGGTCTCAGAACATTTTTTCGACATCTACTTGCTTAAGGCCTGATAAGTTTCAACTAGAAATTTTTACAGACGCCTCCAGGTCTGGCTGGGGCGCATTTTGCGATAGTGAAAGAGTTAACGGTAAATGGAAAACAACTGAGTTAGAATTCCATATCAACTATTTAGAGCTGCTGGCAGTGTCTTTTGGTCTCAAATGTTTTGCACGCGACAAACGTAACTGTTCCATTCTTTTACGTATCGATAATACCACAGCATTAAGCTACATTAATCGCATGGGTGGTATCCAATACCCCCATTTAAACGAACGACTTAACACGAGAAATTTGGCGTTGGTGCGAAGAGCGAAATTTATTTTTAAGCGCCTCTTATATTAAAAGTAAAGATAATAAAGAAGCTGATGAAGAATCTCGCAAGATTAACAAAGACATATAACTAAAACTGTCGGATGAAGTATTTTATAAAATTATTACTAGACTAGGCAAACCAGATATCGATTTATTCGCTTCTCGCACCAATGCCAAATGTCATCAATACGTATCATGGAAACCAGACCCAGATGCCGTAGCGATAGACGCGTTCACAATTCCATGGGATAACACGTTCTTTTACGCTTTCCCACCTTTTCCCCTAATATTAAAATGTTTAGAAAAAATCATAATAGATAAGGCTGAAGGGATACTTGTCTTTCCCTATTGGCCTTCGCAACCATGGTTCCCTCTGTTACAAAAATTGCTCACTTCAGATATTATACTTATAAATACGGAAAGTAACAATATATGGTCTTCCCCTAGGAACCCACAAATCAAAAGAGTTACCCTGGGTGCAGCGAAGCTATCAGGAACGCGTTCATAAAACGAGGTGCCCCTATGGCCTCTTTGGATTTAATGATGGCATCTTTAGCCAAGAACACATTGAAACAATATGGTGTGGCCTTAAAAAATTGGTGGCAGTATTGCCTTAACAATGAAATTGATCCATACAAATCTTGTATACCGTCAGTGTTATCATTCTTAACGGAACAGTTTGATAAAGGTGCAGCCTACGGCTCTCTTAATAGTTACCGTTCGGCTTTAAGTTTACTACTTGGTGATGATTTAGGATCTGATGAACAGATCAAAAGGTATTAAAAGGAACCTATAAATTAAGGCCAAATATTCCAAAATACGCTTCTACGTGGAACCCTCAAATAGTTTTACAACACATCGCTCAATGGGGCCCTAATATAGAATTAACTTTAAAAAAGATTTCCCAGAAGCTTGTAATCTTATTAGCCTTATGCACAGCTCACAGAGCGCAAACATTTACATCTATTAAAATTAAAAACATTCATATTTGTCCAAACGGAGTCAACATTATAATTTCCGATATCATTAAAACATCTGCTGCCGGTCGTGACCAACCAATTTTATTCCTGCCTTACTTCAAAGAAAATATAAAAATTTGTCCAGCAACGACTTTGAAAGATTATTTGTCGGTTACAAAAGATTTAAGGCCAAGTACAGTTGAAAACCTTCTGATGACGTACAAGCGACCTTATAAGGCCACCTGCACACAAACCATCAGCCGATGGATAAAGCAGGTGCTCGCGGAGAGCGGTGTGGATGTGTCAGCTTTCGGTGCGCACAGCACCCGACACGCTGCCACATCCACGGCGCGCACGCAAGGCGTCTCGCTTGACGTAATCAGGAAGACTGTTGGTTGGTCGCAATCGTCGCAGACGTTTGCTAAATTCTATAATCGACCAGTGAGCGATAACGGTTGTTTCGCAAGATCAGTTCTTCTCTCTGGTTAACAACCGGGACTTTATTACTTATGATTAAAGTATCCGTTGATCTGATTGTCTGATTTTCTTACCAAGTGCCTAAATAACGTTGTAAATTTATAAAAGAGCAAAATGTAAAACCTTTTCTTTTGTTTTATTCAAATCTAAGAATGTTGAAGTTGTGTTGAGTAATTAAATGATTTCTAGTAGTAAAACACTTGTTTTAATCCCACTCATTTAATACCTACTAAATACAAAATTTTTCGTCTCTAAACATCTACATGTGTTTATTATCTGAAGAATGAAACGTACGCAATATAATTGATGATTAAACGAACTTACCTGTAAGTGAAGTTCTATCCCAATTATATGAGTACGTTTCATTCGAAGATAAAGGTCCCTCCCCTCCCAGACCCCCTAATCAAAAATTTTGTAGGTAATAGGACTCTAAAGAATGAGGAGCGCATCGGCGTCGCTTCGGACGGAGCGCGGACAGGGAAGTTTTTCAATCTACCCTAATGTTATAATAAGTGCGAAGTTGTCAGTACAATGAAAGTACTACATGTGTTTATTATCTTCGAATGAAACGTACTCATATAATTGGGATAGAACTTCACTTACAGGTAAGTTCGTTTAATCATCAATTATTTAGTTCTCTGTGGCAACCGTACATTCTAATTCCATGCATAATATACTACGTTTTAAGCTGTAGAAACCCTGGAACGTTCAAATAAAATATTTTGTAATCTGTTGATTTTGCAATATTGGTAATAAAACTTACGTCAGTCAATTGTTATTGTTTTGTCTTGTGATGCTTGTGATTAATTCATTTTGTGCTAAAGGTAGGTGGCTTTGTTCATTTGTTATGCTAAGAATATACACACCATGCATTTTAAACCATAAAAAATATAGGTTATCGCTTGTTTTTTTTCTGTTTTTTTTATTTTATTTGATAAGATAAACATTCTCGCGCTCATATTTCAACAAATTATGTAAATTATTACGACCATCCATTCAAACGAAAGTAAGACAAGTTAAAAAGTACATTTACTCACCATTCCAAAACAATAAACAGTCGAACCAACCCACATACAAAGATCCATTGTTTTTTTCGAGTTTGCGATAAGAGCGCGGACTACCCACGACACAAATGGGTGCGATGACGTCATCATGGCCACTCAAGCGGTTCATCGTAATCGGTCAATTCGTTTTTGCGTGAAGAAGTAACAAACATACTACGTACATACATACTAACACAACTTTCACGTAGGATTTGATTAATGTAGACACAGTAATAAAATCTTACACAGCGAATATTTCATTTACTAATACGTAGGTACTGGATGGAAGAAATAAAAATGGAAAATATAACTAAATAAAAGATAACCATTCCGCAGTCGGGTAAAAACGATTGAAAATAAGAATGAAACATGTAAAGAATCCTGGGACGGTCCTGCAGTTTTCAGATGATGCGTTCGAGTACCGGCGGCTTAATAGACAGATCTCTAAGTCCTTGAAAACCGACCCCCGCCGCTTTAATACAGAATGTATTAAAGACGCGATAGAGCGGAATAAAGGCTCCAAGGTCTTTGCTAGGGATCTGTCTATTGGGCACAGTCAGCTTACGAAACTGAAGACCGATGAAGGCAGGATCATATCCACCAAGCCTGAGCTGTTGAAAGAGATTGAGAGGTTCTATGGACAGTTACGTATATACACGTCAACAAGAAACCCCGTTACGAATCTAGCAAACGACCCAAGAGCTAGATTTACCCGACACTAAACTCAAGACATCCCGGACGTCAGCTTGTACTAGATTAGGATGGCTCTGAAGCAGCTCAAAAACAACAAGGCGCCGGGTGATGACGTAATCAGGGTTGAACTCCTAAAGGCCGGCGGAAAACCCGCTCTTAAGGCCCTCCAGAAGCTGTTTGATTCCGTCATACTCGAGGGCAAAATGCCACAAGCATGGAACAGAGGTGTGGTGGTACTTTTCTTTAAGAAGGGTGACAATGCTCTTCTTAAGAATTATAGGCCCACCTCACTTATGAGCCATGTCTACAAGCTGTTCTCCAGAGTCATCACGAACCGTCTAGCGCGGAGGTTTGACGACTTACAGCCTCCCGGACAAGCGGGGTTCCGTAAAGGCTTTAGCACAGTAGACCACATACATACGCTGCGGCAGGCTATACAGAAGACCGAAGAGTATAATCTGCCTCTGTTTAGCGTTTGTGGACTATGAAAAAGCCTTTGATTCGATCGAGACATGGGCTGTACTGCAGTCCCTCCAACGGTGCCAGATATCGGTACATTCTGTACTATCGGTACATTGAGGTGTTGAAGTGTCTGTATGAAAACGCCACTACGTCAGTCCGACTTCAGGACTTGACCTCGAAACCTATCATTCTGTAGCGAGGTGTTAGACAGGGAGACGTTATCTCCAAAACTCTACACCGCTGCACTGGAAGATGTCTTCAAGTTTCTGGACTGGAAACTCAAACTCAAACTCAAAGTAAAACTCAAAGCATTTATTTCAAATAAACCAATTACAGGCACTTTTGAATTGTCAAGGTCGGTGAGTTATAAAGATGAAGCTAGTTGCCCATTCCAAAGCGTAGGTACCTATGGAGAAGAACGGGCAAGAAACTCCATGGACACTCTTTTAAAATCAAGATTTTGTTACAAAAAGTTGGTTACATCATTATGTTGAAATTATCAATGTGAGAACGATGTAAAAAGTGCACATTAAAAGCGTCCGTAATTAAAATAAAATAACAATTTAAAATAAGCCGTGGGAGCTAAGAGATGACCAGTCCCTACTGGCGGCGCCCATTCACGGACATGACGTATGCATCAGCACCATTCAGCTCAACCATTTTGAAGGGAACTTAATGATCCAACACACACACCACCACCAGCGAGACATTTGAGTGAGCATGACATACTCTCAGCTGCCAGGGCACATTCAAGTCAATGAAAGACGTACCCTGTAAATGTTTGCATTATAGTAGGAACATAGTGCTCACACATATGCTATGCAATTATACAATACAAAAATTTGAATTTATACAATGCAAAGATATCTAGCTTTTACAGTCTTCAGCAGCTCCAACAATGTTTTCAATGTTATTCAATTTAGTTTAAGCTACCTTGTGGAGCAGGACAAGCAGCGTTTAGCCAAGCATTTTTGTCAGCGATGTAATCCCCCAACTTATAATAAGCATGGCTGCATAGTGTGCGTTTTATACAAGATTTAAATTTCGATTCATTCAGTTCGAGTATGTGGGGAGGTATTTTATTGTAACATTTTAAACAGTACCCCATGAAGGATGAGTCTACTTTAGCCAGTCTGAAGCCTGGTTGAACCAATTGGTGCCTACTTCTCGTTCTAATGGTGTGTCTTTCACCTCGTTTACTGAAAAGATTTAATTTTTTCCTAACGTACATGATGTTCTCATAGATATATTGACAAGGTACCGTCATGATATTAATAACTTTGAACAGTTCCCTTAGAGAATCCCGCGTACGGAGGCCATATATTGCTCTAATGGCTCTTTTCTGCAGAATAAAAATAGACTCGATATCTGCAGCCCGTCCCCATAGTAAAATACCGTATGACATGATACTATGAAAGTAACTGAAATAGACTAGCCTCGCGGTTTCTACATTAGTGAATTGGCGGATTTTTCTTACAGCATATGCTGCTGAACTTAGCCGTCCTGCAAGAGCTGTTAAATGAGGACTCCACTGTAGTTTTGAGTCGAGCGTGATCCCTAGGAAAACAGTTTTATCGACGAATTCTAGTTTCTCTTTATTCAATACTACGTCACAATCAGTACTTTTAACATTTGGTAAAGCAAATCTTATGCATTTAGTTTTTTTCCCATTTAACACTAAATTATTAGCAGTGAACCAATTTTGTACCAGCAGTAGGGCATTATTTACGTCGTCAAGATTTGATGCACGTCTATTTATTTTAAAAATTAAGGATGTATCGTCAGCAAATAACACCATTTGTGGTTGGTTTGTTAATAAATGGGGTAGATCATTAATATATACTAAAAAGAGGAAAGGACCTAATATTGAGCCTTGTGGAACACCCATTTTTATTTTTAAACCATGTGAATTGACACCATTTATATGAACTTTTTGCTGTCTATCATTTAAATAAGATTTTACTAGACTGAGCGCAAGTTTAGCTAGTCCGTAATGCTCAAGTTTTAAAAGCAAGGTTTCGTGATTAACGCAGTCAAATGCCTTGGAGAGGTCACAAAAAATTCCAATGGCATCCTGAGCCTCCTCCCAAGCTGCAAATATGTGTTTTAATAAGGTAACACCGGCGTCAGTCATACAACGTCCTTTGGTGAAACCATATTGCTGATCGTGTAAGATTTTGTTGGTATTAAAATAATTAAGCATTTGATTGAGCATTATCTTTTCGAACACCTTGCTGAATACCGGCAGCACGGATACTGGTCTATAATTGTTGGCGTCTTTGCTGTCCCCAGATTTGAATAGTGGTAGAACCTTACTATATTTCATTAAATCCGGGAAGACTCCTTGATCCACACACAAATTAAATATTAAAGCCAAGTATGGTGCTATGGTCTCGATTATGGATGTACAAACTTTTATAGACATTCCCCATAGATCTTCGGACAATTTGATTTTGATTTGCCGAAAAGATTTTAAAACTATTATAGGGGTTATGTGCTTAAATTGAAATTCAACTGGACAGCTTGGAACGTTCGCTCTTAATAAATCAATTGAGACATCGGGGGACGAATTTAAAGAATCCTTCGTTTTAGATGGTATATTAGTAAAGAATTTTACAAATTCTTGAGCTACTTCTATGTTAGAGCTTATGGCACCACGCGAAGTCTCCAATGTATAATCCGTATTTCGTATTTTTTTCCTACCAGTTTCGTTAATTACTTTCCAAACTGTTTTTATTTTGTTCTCTGCTGTTTGGATCTTGTTGCTAATGTACAAGGTTTTAGCTAACTTACAGGTATTTCTAAAATTTTTGGATTATGTCGAAACATACTTGTTGAAAGTTTCGGTGTTAATGTAAGGCTTAAGGCCTTACAGCTCGAACAGTCTTTCCCTGCTTATCCTAATACCTCTAGTAGCCCAGTCACTAAATAGAATTGAGGGCAAATATTTTTGGTTTTCCTTTCTAAAGTTTTACCGAATTCAGTGTGCACTACTGAAAAGAAATCCTCATATAATTTATTTACATCGTCCATATTATTAACGCCCAGAACATTTAATTTATTGTATAGGGTACTATTGAATTTATTTAATTTGCCCGTCGTTATTGGTCTAAATTGTATTTGCACTTTTTGCAAAGGTGTTCTAAACTTAAAATTAACCATTTGTCCACTATGATCAGATGGCAGATAATTTACGATGGCTTTCTCCACATATTCACAATCGCAGAAAATATTATCGATACAAGTAGCAGAAGTTGGAGTTACTCTAGTCGGTTCTATAAAAACATTCGATAAATTGAACGATTTAAAAAGGCTTAGTAATCTACTGCTATTTGAATTTTGTTCCAAAATATTGATATTAAAATCACCACATATAATTGTGGCTTTATTACTGGATGCAAGTTTCGCTAGGGTATCTTCCATTATTGACTCAAATAAAGAAAAGTTCTGATAATTAGGAGGTCTGTACACGCACACTACAACATGCATATCTAGCTCAACACAGGACAGTTCAATACAATGTTCCACTGATAAACCAACTATGTCATTACGTTGCTTAGATTTTAAATAATTTTTTAGCAATATAATAGAACCTCCACGCTGCATAGATTTACGGTTAAAACAACTGCCCACACTATAGTTTTCATAGTTAATTAGCATTTGATAATCCTTTAACCAATGTTCAGTGAAACAAACAATGTCAAACTTTGTTTTTTCTAAAAGAATTCTATTTCTAGTAATTTGGAAGAAATACCTTGAATATTTTGATGAAATAATTTCAAGGCTTTCTGCTGATCTCCTTTTTGATGCTTAATTATTTTAGAGCAAGAAGATACCTTGTTGAAACAACATTTTGGAACCGTGCACCTAGCTTCTGACGTTTCATAAGTGCCCATGCAGGTTTATATGAAATAAAAATATTTTGATTTGATTTGATTGATTTCCCTCACGTGCTCCCCATGCCCTCTCGCTCCGTACCATGGCCTGGACCAGGGCCGGACGCGAGAGATCGCCGCCGCCGATCGCCTCCACGAGGACACGGCGGTGCTCCGCCCAAGCAGGGCAGACCGCCACCGTGTGCTCCACAGTGTCCTCAGGGCGATCTTCGCAGTGCAAAACACCCGGGCGTTTCTTCCCCCCCTATTCGAAACAGGAACCTCCCGAAACAACCGTGTCCGGTGAGGACCTGCGTCAGGCGGAAGGTGAGGACGCCATGCCGCCTCTCAAACCACTCCTCAAAGAGGGGACTTACCACCGCAATCGTGGCGTGCCCAGCACTGGGTTGCGACAATCGCTCTCTCCATGTCACCATGAGATCCCACCGGAGCTCTGTCTGCTGTGCCGCGATTTCCTGCGGCAGCGGAGTTACGCCCCGGCGTTTGGCCTCCTCGCCCCACTCCCATATTTGCGCGAGGACCTTTGCCTCCAGATCCCATGGCGGTAATCCGGCAAGGAGGCCCGCCGCCTCGCCGGAGATCGTGCGATGTCCCCGGATCATCCTGATAAGATAACCATATTAGTTTCGTTCTTTTGACGTGATACTTGATCTATTCAACATATAAACGAAAAAACCGAGAAACAGACAAAAATTTTGATAAGGGTTAAAATGTCATCTGTTGATTATCCCTTACCACCCCAAACAATTATTTTCGAAATATTTTAAATGTATGTGATGCAGAACTAATTTGAATAACTAAAATTATGTCGCTTTAACTCCAAAATATAAGTTAGCTACTACTGCATAAATACACAATATTTAATAACTTTATTATAGTAACAAATGTAATTTAAGACTTTATTGAAATTTGAATTTTAAGTTTCGCGCCATTACTACACACGCTGCAATTGCTCGCAGCGCCAAATGCAACCCAAATAATCGTTGTTCTGGATGAAGTTCAAATACTCGACAACAGATGGTGCTACTACACATAATTTCCAAGTTGAAGGGTTGGAAAAGCCCTTATATCTTTAAAAACACGCCCTTTGGGTTAAAACGGTAACTTTCTTGTCCGAGGGGGGATAACGAGCTATCACACTATATAAGTCCCTTTATCGTGCGGGGACTCCTTTTTAAGTTTAACGGCACGCACATTTTATCAACTTAGTTTTATTATATGTATATAATGATTTATAATGTATGTAGGTACTGTACCTATGTCGCCTATGTGTATGTCTCAGTTAATTGACAACACGGTTAAAGTACAACATTAAATTAATTAGTGATTCCTAATTAGAGCGGGCAACCTTGGAAATGTTTAGCGTAGCGGATAAAGTACCAAAATCAATTTATGAATTAGGAACAAAATGATAGATTATGATATTAATCAAAGAGTGGAGCAATCGAGACATGACGTTGATGAAGTGGTCGATGCGCGGAGCTAATTGTGACGAAAGGAGACACGTTCGACCATTCGGCGGGCGACCGCCCGACCGAAACATCCGGCAGCGTCGCCGACGAGCCAGCGCCGCCGCCGCCGCGACGCAGCTCGTGGCGTGGCCCTCGCCGCCGCCGCGCCGTCGCCGCCGGGCGCATGCGCCGCATCCACAGAGTACTTTGTATTACCTATACTGAAAGCCGCATCCCTCGTACGCTTCAGCAATTCACTGACGTGTGCATTGTGTGCCTGCAGGTTTGCAATCTGTCAGGATTACATAGTTCATAATAATGTCCCAAAATGTTAACGAACTTACATTTTGTTCTTCGTGCATGTGATCAAGATCAAGGTATATTCTCTAATCTGTATTCTTCTATTCTACTTCCTAGAATACTATTATAAATGTGAAAGTTTGTATTTTTAGATTTTTGTAACTCAATCACGCTAAAACTGCTGAACGGATTTGGATGAATTTTGGCACACAGATAGACTATTGTCTGAATAAACACATTGGATTTTTATCCCGGTAGTATGTACGTTCCCGTAGGATAATTTCGCGCTGGCAACAGCTGGTATTATAATATATTGCTTTATGCGTAACTAGCTGATCCGACAGACGTTGTCCTGTTCGTCCAAAAGTCATTCATACAAAATCACTACCCTACCTACGCTACCCTACACTACCCTACCTACCCTACACTACCCTACCCTACACTACCCTAACCTACCTACCTACCCTACCTACCTACCCTACCTACCCTACCTACCCTACCTATCCTACCTACCCTACCTACCCTACCTATCCTACCTACCCTACCTACCCTACCTACCCTACCTACCCTACCTACCCTACCTACTCTACCTACCCTACCTACCCTACCTACCCTACCTACCCTACCTACCCTACCTACCCTACCTACCCTACCTACCCTACCTACCCTACCTACCCTACCTACCCTACCTACCCTACCTACCCTACCTACCCTACCTACCCTACCCTATCTACCCTATTATCCTATCCGTGAAAATTTTCGTTTTTCGACAGCCAACTTCCACTTTGATACTTTTTTTATTTCTGAAACAACTGAACGGGATAAAAGTATCCTATGTCCTTCTCCTGGCTCTAAACTACCTCCCTGCCAATTTTCAGCTAAATCGGTTCAGCCGTTCTTGAGTTATAAGTGAAGTAACTAACACGACTTTCTTTTATATATATAGATATGAGCGAGCAAAAAGAAAAAGCCAGAAAGAACGGTAAACGAAAGCGAAGTGATAGCGCGGGCGAGCGATTCGTTGCGACCGCGACGACGCGGTGTAGGTAGCCGAAATATGCGGACGAAGTGCGGCGTAAGTTAGTTAAACCTAACACGATTAGTTCAAAATAAGATAGTACAGCCATTTTTTTTAAGTGTCATATCAAACCATTTATTAAGTTCCAAAACTAAACAGAAATTCTGTTGATTTTGTACCGAATAAATATTAATGTCAAATCATTAGAATACAAAAAAAGAGAAACGAAAAATAGACTATATAGTGACAGTTTAACAGTAATGTCAAAAAAAACCATATCAGTTTTACAGTTATGTCAAAAAAAAAAAACTATATCAAAATGTCAATCATAATAAAAAGTATCAGAATAGGAACATGTAGGTATGTCAATCATAATACCTGCTCGTTCATCAATCAGTGCAGAGATTTATCATTAAGGAAGTCGTCAATAGTGTAATGGCTTTACTCAATTAATATTTGGTTTAGTGCTCAGTCATACTTTTTATCACATCAGCAGGCCTATACAAAACACAATTTCTGTTAGCGTTCACGCCAAACGCTACGCCAAAATGTATGGGAATGACATTACCTGCGGAAAAGTTACGTCGTGTTCTTTCCTCAGCTAATGTCATTCCCATACATTTTGGCGTAGCGTTTGGCACAACGCTAACAGAAATGGTTTTTTGTCTCTAGGCCCAGGTACTTTATTTTAAATACGTGGGGCAATACCAAAAAGCTTTTTCTGCATAAGTGCGGTTTTACATTTCACTTGGCATAGTTTGTTTCCATATTGAGTACGTATCGGATTTTTTCGAACTGCTGACAGTTTTTCAAATAATTGTGGGCTGTTTTTTACAAATAGTGCTGTTTCTAAAATGTATATAGAAGGAAACATTAAGAAATTTGAAGACTGAAAATAGGAAAGACAGCTATCTGTTGTTTTAAGACCGCACATTGACCTTACACATCGCTTTTGCATTCTAAATACCTGTTCCTTATTGGTAGACTGCCCCCAGAAAGTAATGCCACACCGGAAAACCGAGGCAACCAGTCCATGGTACGCTGATAAAAGAGCCTGACGGTTGAATTTTTTAGAAAGATGACAGAGAGCATACGCGGATTTGCTAAGTTTTTTACACACAACTTCAACATGAGGTTTCCAAGTGAGTTTGCTGTCAATCACTATACCTAAAAACTTCACCTGAGTCTCTTCCTGAATATCATCGTATCCTACAAATAGTGCCTTAACGAACTTAGGGGCTTTCTTTTTAACCCCCGACGCAAAAACGACGGGGTGTTATAAGTTTGACGTGTCTGTGTGTATGTGTGTGCGTGTGTGTTTGTCTGAGGCAACGTAGCTCCCGAACGGATGAACCGATTTTGATTTAGTTTTTTTTTTTTGAAAGGTGTATTAGTCGGGAGTGTTCTTAGATATGTTTCATCAAAATCGGTTCAGCCGTTTGAAGATTATCAGCTCTTTTCTGGTTGAAAAAGGGATTTTACCCTCTTCCATGGGTCTGATCAACTCAAAATTTGGGATTCTATTACTTCAATGATATTAGACGAAAAAAAAACCTTGAACTGATGCTGGAGTAACACCTGGAATTTCCAGGAAACCCAAGTTATTCACCAACAAACAGCAGAAGTATCGTGTTTGGGCTCATTGAAAAGGTCTCAATGAATAGATTATAGATAAATGGTGATTTAAGGGAGACATTAAGTTTAAAAAGCAAGAAATAAAAATTAAATAAAAAATTTAAAAAACCCCCGACCCAAACAAAAACTCTAAAAAGTAAAAAATAATATTTATATGCCTTTTAATTTGAACGTAATATTTTAATCAGGGCATTGTCAAGTCGGGGGACGGTCAATGAAAACGCCAAACAGACGCCTAGCAGTCCCCCGACTTGACAATGCCCTGATTAAAATATTACGTTCAAATTAAAAGGCCTATAAATATTATTTTTTACTTTTTAGAGTTTTTGTTTGGGTCGGGTGATTTTTAAATTTTAAATTTAATTTTTTTATATTGCATAATTCAATTCTGCTCATCATACCACATATAACCAGTTCAACAAAACAATTATTAAAAACGGTACAGGTTACCAAATAATTATGTTTTCTAAAAAGCCACTTTTTTAAGCACCACGTTTTCAACGAAGAAAAAGTCCACAATCGCCATCGCACCCTCTTTAGTAGTAGTGGGAGTGCACCGGCGCGGGAAGAGCGTGCTCGCGCCGCCACCGCTCGGCCACTAGTCGGCGCATAGTCGGCGGAACGACGTACGGTCGCGGTCAAGAGTCCATTCTCATGCTAAGGGTTATATTGCTATGACTCGCGGTCCAGGCCGTGCCTACAGCTGTGTGTATAAGTGATGTAACCAGACCGCACACCACAGTAGGTACTCACACACCACTGTCGTCGAAAGATACAAAAAACATACCGTCGCACAGAGTACTCTGTCTCTGTCTGTACTGTGTTACGTAGTAACTACGTATGACCTTGGTCGGTTCATACGATCGCTAAAATTCACGTTCTAATATCGAGTCTCGGTAGCTCGCAGCGTATTGTCATTGATTAAGAAACACAATGGTCTGGGTTCAAATCTCCCGAAGAGACTTTTATTTTTCTTTTCAACAATTTCATCAGTTCTTTTATTATTCGTTATACGAGAATGTTTTTTTTAAATTACTTAAATTATTATTTAAACAAAGGATTAAGAAGATTATGTGATTACAAAATGTTTATTCGTTATAATTTTATGAAGTAGGTATAAAAATAACTACTAATAACTTCTTGTTAACAGTTTATTTTCTCATAAAGAACAATTATTGAAGTAAAGTAGCTAATTGGTGAACCATGATAATCAGGCTATTGTATCTTAGTAATATAATAATATTGTGCTGTAATTACTACAATGTGCGGTACTCTAAAGAAATCACATTTTTCTACGCAAATCTACCCACGTAAAAATAACAAATGCAGACAAGTTGTCACAATACAATTAAATGACTCAGTAGTACTACTATTGGAATAAATCTACTGCGAGTGAGTTAGTTCTCTCAAACCTCAAAGTTAACAAATTGTATTTTTATTAGGACTTATCGAAGTTATAGCTTAAGTAATCATTTTCATTACGAAAAGAAGATTGAAACTAAACCTCGAAATAATCCATATTACGGATATGACACAATATTATGTGAATATTACTAAAATCAATAAAAGTCAATAATAATAAATATTTCTAATTTATATCTTAATGTTAATGTTTATGTTTTTTGAGCTGGTTTTCCATGATGCAAACCTTCTGCGTGGAGTGCACAGCGCACTATGAATAATTTGGCAAAATGTCTTGTCTTTTTGAAACCACTTGTGCTGTCGCTTTCTTTTATAAGCTGGGGTCTTCCACTTTGCTTTCGACGGGCAAGGCTACCCCCTTCCTCATATCTTTTCATCCACTGACTCACAGTATTTCACTAAAACAAAAAAGGGGTACTGTTAGGCTACTAAACAAAATACATACTAATATGTATTACTATAATTTAGAAACAAAATTATTTGAAATATAAATTTCACATAAATATTTTAATCTAGGAAATAAATTTACTTTGAAATTTTATATTTTTCTTCTATTTAGACGTTATGATATTTATAAAACGTTTAAAAATTACTACAAGGTTCAGCAGTTATACTTTAAATAAGTGCTTAATAAAATAATTAAATCATAATACTCACACTCAGGCCAGTTTCATCAGTTATTTGTGATATTTAAGTCCGCTTTTATGCAGCGCAATAATATTCGCTTTCATTTCTATTATTCAATTTGCTTACATTTGCAAATGAACTAGAAGACCGCTAATAGATTAAACACACGTCACTAGCACACAATAACAACCAACACCGTTCTATATGTCACGTCGAATGAGTCGTAAGTTAACTATCATTTAAATTTATTTAGGTTTCTGTGGGTATATTGATAAAGTTTTACGAGTTTAGTGAACAAGACGAATAGAACAAGAAACTATAGTCAAAAGCGATTTTTAAAACAATAAAAAGGCTAGCACACCGCGCGTGGGATTCGAACCCGAGACTCGTTGCGCACGAGGGCGCTAATCCAAGTACAGTAACCACTAAGCTATCACGTCATTTACTTTAACGGTTGAATTTATGGAATACAATCATTTGTAGACGTATGAGAGTGTGTGTCTACAGTATAGAAATTACTTAATATAAGAAGGTCGTAAGTTAAACCGTAGTGTCAATCTATTACTTTTTGAGATTGGTATTCCGCTTTTGGATCCTACTGTACATAGAAAAAAAACCTCATGGTGATTGTGGCCGTGTTTTATGGAATGGCTAAATTGCATATGTATAGAAGAGACGAAGCCCTAATTACGTTTCTGTCTTTCTTCTACGTTCAAATTATGTTTTTGTCTTTTATTCTTTCTATGATGCATTTGAAATATCCATATTGTTATTTTAAGTCCAATATCTTTACGCTCACATGATTTTAACCCTTCTGTACTTTAAACACTGAATATACAAGTTCATCACCTTCTGTTGCTGAGTCTTTGCTTAAGGAAAATGTTAATGTTTGTGATTCAGAATTTCATTTTGAACATATTAGCTGTAGAGATACAATTAAAACCTTTCACACTTTAAATGTAAAAAAGACTGCAGATCTGTGGGGTAATTCTGTAGAAGTTGCTAAGTCTATTATTGACATTGTAGCTCCTACTTTAGCTCTTATATTTAATAATTGTATAGACTGCGGGGAGTTTCCTGACCTAATGAAGAATAGTAAAATAATACCTTTGTTTAAATCAGGTAGTACATCAGACCCCTCTAATTATAGGCCTATTTCAGTACTACCTACTTTTAGTAAAATTTTTGAGAAATTAATTTTAGACCAATTGCAAAGATTTTTTAAATAAACATAATTTATTACATAGCAAACAGTTCGGTTTCACAAGGGGTCGTTCAACTACCGATGCCGGTGTTGAACTCTTAGGGCATATTTACAATGCATGGGAAAATAAATACGATACCTTGGGCATCTTTTGCGATTTATCTAAAGCTTTCGATTGCGTGCTTCATGAAACTCTAATCAGGAAACTCCGCCACTACGGGATCCGGAACACCGCTCTGGATCTTCTTATTTCATACTTGTGTAATAGGATTCAGTGTGTTGATGTAAACGGAAAAAAATCTCCGGGATCCGTAGTATCAATGGGAGTCCCACAGGGCTCAATTCTTGGTCCTTTCTTGTTTCTTACTTAAATTAATGACTTGCCTTACCTCATAAAGGATAATCATGATATAGTGTTGTTTGCGGATGACACTTCACTTTTGTTTAAACTTATACGTCAGCAACTTGTTAATGACGATGTAAATAGCGCAATCTCAAAAGTAGTTCACTGGTTCAATGTTAATAATTTGCTTCATAATGAAAAAAAGACCAAATGCATTAAGTTTACGCTACCTCACGTTAAGCAGGTGAAAACTAATGTGTTGATAAAGGGCGAAGAATTGAATCCTGAAGATAGATAGCACTGTATTCTTGGGCTTAACTTTGGATGCCAAGCTTCAGTGGGGCCCACATATAGCTAAATAAATTGTCGAAAAAGCTAAGCTCTGCAGCATACGCTGTTAGAAAAATTCGTAATTTAACTGATGTAGAGACAGCCCGCTTAGTGTACTTTAGCTATTTTCATAGTGTAATGTCGTATGGTATTCTATTGTGGGGAAATGCCGCCGACATTCAGACTATTTTTGTCTTGCAGAAAAGAGCTGTCCGATCAATTTATAAATTAAGTCCGAGACACTCTCTCAGAGATAAATTTAAGGAGATAAATGTAATGACTGTGCCTTCACAGTATATTTATGAAAATCTTTTATATGCTCATAAAAATATTAAATTGTTTGAAAAATACAGTGATATCCATAGTATAAATACTAGGAACAAACACAAATTTGTTGTACCATCAACAAGGCTCAAGAAAATAGGTGGGTCATTCAGATGTCAATGTATACGCTTTTATTGAACCGACGAAAAAACGAAGGAGGTTACTCAATTCGACGCGTATATTTTTTTTTTTTTTATGTATGACCACGCATAACTTTTTCCAGAGTAGTCCGATTTTGATAATTCTTTTTTTATTGGAAAGGGTATACCTCGAAATTGGTCTCATATAAATTTCGAAGAAAAATTCCAACCCTAAGGGTAAGAAAACAGGGGATGATTGATTGTTTACTCACAGATTTTAATACTGAGTTGTGTATTAAATCCAAAATTCAGCATGTAGTAATTAGTAGATTATAGCCACAAAAAATTATAAAATAAAAACTTTTTAACAAAAAAATTAAACCGCCGAAAAACCGAAAAGTTTAAAATAATAAACTAGCTTTGTCCAACCCCAATAACTAAGTTCGGAAGTCGGTGACTTTGGATACGTATTTAATTATATGTCACCGCCTTCCGAACTTAGTTATTGGGGTTGGACAAAGCTAGTTTATTATTTTTAACTTTTCTGTTTTTCGGCGGTTTCATTTTTTTGTTAAAAAGTTTTTATAATAAACTTCCAAGCCATGTTCAAGATCTAATTATTGTGAATGTGAGGACTATGTGGTATTTTTGTTTTTGTATTTCGTCTCTTTCTCAGTTCGTTTTTAATGTTAATCTGGCAGTTTGAGTACTTTATGCGGCCTACCCAAATGTCCTTTCTTTGGTATTGTTCGTCAAATCGTTGAGCTCCTCAAGTTCTGAGTTGAGCCGTATGATTACTGACACATGCGTGCACTGAATGGACAGGTCCACTCAATCTGTGTGGTTCTTTCCTCAAAAGACCATTTCAGACACCAATCCACATGGTCTTCACATGATCTGACCAAGATTATGTCTGGACTTTAAAAGAGACTGTGACCTCTGAGTTTGTTTCGGCCTTTTTTCTCAGAGAAGTCAGATAGGAAACGCCGACCTCATCTAGATTTAAAAAAAATATGATTGACGTGTAAAAGTGTTTGTACAAACCTACTTAAAGAAATAAAATCATTTATCATTAATTACAATATTTTATTCGAGACAAATTCTGAATTTTATTAATCAACTAGCTTTTGCCAGCGGTTTCACCCGCGCGGAACTTTCATCCCCAATTTAACTTCCTTAGGGGTTGAATTTCGAAAAATCCTTCCTCATTCCTTGTCTAAATTATAAAGGGAACCTCTATGCAAAATTTAAGCTTTCTAGGTCCAAGGGTTTCGGCTGGGCGTTGATGAGTCAGGCAGTCAGTCAGGACTTTTCTTTTTATTAAATAGATATGCTTTGGTAAATATTTAAGCATACCAAGTGAATCGACACCATCAAGAAAAAGTGTTTTATACATAAAAAATATCTATAGGATTAGATGTATATATGTTTTATTCATGTATAATAAAACGTCTAAAAACATAAAAGAAATAGTTCTTGTAACTCTATAAACCAAACAATTGTATTTTCTTATATGATCCGTTTATTTTAATGTTTGGAAACAAACCTTTATATTTCAACAGTCAGACGACACGTAGATAATTATAATCACAATTGGGCACGCCACTTCTTTTTTATACTATAAGATGTATATCAGGCTGTATATCAGGCTGTATATCAGGCTGTATATCAGGCTGTATATAGGCTGTATAAGTGCTTATACAGCCCTTATAAGTAAAAATGGGGCACATTTTATGCAGCTTTTTGCGTTATAAGAGCTGTATATTAGCTGTGGAAGGAAGAACGAGGCTGTATAATAGCTGTATTAGAGCTGTTAATCGGTGTACAAAGAAACCATAACACTAAAGATATTATCTTATAAATCTCTTGTAAAGAAAAGAGTTCTAAATAGGTTTTTGAAGAGAATTATAAAATTTCGACAAACAGATTTTCAATGTAATAGAAACGTGAATGGCGACATTGTCATTTATAATATTTATTAGTGAGTAAAAGAAATCGTGGACTTAGATGTCTGAAGGTGATAACTGCAAGTGCGTTTTCAAATTTATTGTGAACCTGTTTATGTTATCTGGCAAAATATTCAAGCGCCAGCAAAATAATCGAGCTGACATAAAGAAAACATACTTGTTTATACTTACCATGTTTATCGCTAAATATTTATGCATATGATCGCCCATTTATAATCTAATTTCAAATTTAATTCCAATAATCGTATTATTTATTTAAGTTATGTTGTTCTATTTTGTATTTCTATTCATGACTTGACTTCCACTCCATTTTTGTTATTTACCTTCCTGTTTGTGGCACCAGGGTTTCGCCCCCTGGCAGCAGTTTGCCATACGGCGGCCCGCTAACTCGGATCTCTTACGCGTCAATGGCAACTTCCTGTTTTTGAAGCTTTTGGAGCTCTTTATAGTGTTTGGCATGTTGGGTCACCCTCCAGATTCCCAGGTTTTGTTTTGTCTTTTATTGGGTCCATCTCATCTCATTTATCACAATCACATTCACTCACTTAAAACACTGACCTACGGCACTGGCACACAACTATTATTGCATAAACACATTACTATTGAGTTGACGCGCAAACGTCTTCGTGTGCGGGCGGTTGTTTTATGCGTTAGTGTCGAGTGCGGTCATTGACCTTGAGGCTACGCGATGGCCTCTAAAGTGTTAAAATGTCAAAGTTGTAACATTGTAATCTGCGAAGTGCTTGCATTTGTGCAAAATAAAATAGAAGTAATGGATGAAGAGAGTTTGGTGCAAATCTGTGCGACAGCTTTTTCTGAGGAGGAAGTCGAAGATGCCAAGAGTCTGCTGTTTGATTCGATCCGGACGTCAAAGCGTAACATTACGCGCAAAAATAAAGGCAAGACGAACAGAAATTTGGAGGATATTATTGGTCTTCTAAAACAGACAGACCCGGAGTTGATACCAATTTTTGTCGCTCGCGATCTACAAAAGTTACCTCCAATATCTTTTGATCACGTAGATGTCACGAGATTACTTAAAGATCTCCTCATCTTACGAAGTGACATCGCATATATCAAGGAGAAATATGTCACTGACGATCAATTTAGTGTACTAAAATGTGACCTAGATAATCTCAAGAAAGCCTCTTTAGTTAACGTTCATCATTTGAACGTCAATAACAAAAGAGGTGCTTTTTATGCGATACCTATGATAGCGGACCAATGGGCTTAGTGACACATAGCGAACAGCTGATAGTGCGAGAGGCGCGGGATCAGCTGTCCCTTTCACCCGAGTGCGCTAACGATAAGTGTGTCTCGCTTGCTAAATCAGATTCACCGATACGAGTGGACGAGCATTTTGGTACTGTGCGTTCGGCTTCGCAGCTGAGTCATGCGCCGTCTCAGAGTATGATAGCTGCGCCTGCGCAAGCGGAGGTAGTTAACGAAAAAATAAATCGCGATGCTAACGGTAAACTGAAGCAAAGGACTCTAGCGGATATTGTTCAGCAACCAGGTATTTGGAAAGGAGATAAGCATGACGAAGAATGGATAGAAGTTAGGAAAAAACGTTACAAAAATCGCTTTATTGGGCAAAAAGGTACAGCAAAGAGTGAGTTGGATATGAAGTTCAAAGCAGCAGATATTAAAATCCCATTGTTTATTAATAACGTAGACAAAGGTGCCTCAGTGAGCGATATATCGAGTTACATTTTTAGTAAAACGCAGGTGTCCGTACAATTGGAAAAGGTTACAATGAAACAGGAAAAGGAGTACAACGCGTATAAAGTTTATGTTCCGAGACATAAATTACCAGTCTTCATGGACGACAACCTGTGGCCTGAAGGTGTTAATTTCAGGAAGTTTATAAATTTTAGAGGTCAATCCACTGAAACATTACGAGTACCACCTAGCATCAGCCATCATGGATCAAAGTCTACTTAAATTCATAAGCTTCAACTGCAAATCTATTCATAGATCTATTGATGGTGTGAGATCGCTCTGTCAATCGTCTGATATCATTGCTCTCCAGGAAACGTGGCTCCTGCCGCACGACATAGCCTACCTAGGAACTATCCACAAGGATTTTGCGTTTGCGGGCAAGTCAGCTGTGGATACGTCGACCGAGATACTACGCGGGCGGCCGTACGGCGGAGTGGCTTTGTTATGGAGACGGAGTTTGTTTACATCGGTGTCCGTCATTGAGTGCAAAAGTGTGCGCCTAACGGCAGCTAAGTTTGTAGTGGTGGAGCGCGTGTTCATAGTTTTTTCCGTATACATGCCTACGGACTCAGTCGACAACCTTATTGAGTTTACGGAATGTTTAAGCGAAGTGAGTGCAATTATTGAGAACGAGAACGCTGAAAGTGTATTTGTGCTGGGAGACTTTAATGCACACCCAGGTGAGCGTTTTAGTATTGAATTGTTTAGTTTTTGTAATGACCATAAATAGTTGTGTGCAGATATTGAGAGACTCGGTCCTAATTATGATACGCACACATACGTTAGTGACGCTCATGATAACTGTCGTAGGTGGCTTGACCACTGTGTGGTCACTCAGGCTGCTTGGCAAACTATTGTAGATGTAAGGATTGTGTGTGATGTTTTCTGGTCAGACCACTTACCCTTAGAGCTGACATGCAACCTGGAGGTGTTGCAGCCGAAACTTGTTAGCAGTAATACTTTTTGTAATAAGATTAAGTGGGGGATTAGAGAAGCTAGTCAGATAAAAAGGTACCGAGAATTGTGTCATAACAGGATGAGGGAGGTTGACTTTCCTATTGTCTTTCATGAATGCTGTGATAATATGTGCCATAACCTGGAACACAGGCCTCATATAGATAGATTATATAATACTGTTGTTAGCATTTTAAGTGAGTCTGCGGTGGCGACTTGTTTGTGTCGGACAGTTGTGAAGCGGAGGTATGTCACGGGTTGGAACAAGCAGTAAAAGAGGCCCACGCGGATGCGCGACTCAGGTTTGAGCTTTGGATGCAGTATGGCAAGCCTGGTGTGGGGCCTATTTACAACCAAATGCGCGACTCTCGAAAAGCTTTTAAGGCGAAACTAAAATGGTGTCAAAACAACCAGCAGCAAATTAAGTTGGACATTATTGCGTCTCACCACTCAGCAAGGAACTTTGGAAGCTTTTGGAGAGAAACGAAAAGGTTGAATCCTGAGTCGAGTCTCCCGGCGAGTGTCGAGGGTAAAACTGAGTCAGTCGATATTGCAAACTTATTTCGACAGCGTTTCAAAATTGATCCACCTCTGGGTCCAGCAGCCCAAACGCCGAATGTAAGCTGTTGTGACTTAAGTGTACGTTTCTCGGCCCGTGATGTGTCATCCGTCATAAAAAACATGTCAAAGGGTAAATCACCTGGTCACGATAGCTTAAGTATTGACCATCTGCAAAAAGCAGGTGTTCATCTCCCAAGGATTCTTGCCTTACTGTTCAACTTGTGTGTCAGTCATTCCTATCTGCCGGCTGATTTAGTGAAAACAGTTGTGGTGCCCGTTCCTAAGAACAAGACCGGTGATATGTCGGATTCATCTAATTACCGACCGATTTCCCTAGCAACAGTTACAGCAAAAATCTTGGATAGTTTACTTGACAGTTGCCTGGGTAAACAGTTAAATATTAATGACAGACAGTTTGGTTTTAGGAACGGGTTATCAACTGAGACTGCGATTATGACTCTGAAGAGCACAGTGCAATATTACACTGGGAGGAGGACACCTGTGTGTGCATGCTTCCTGGATTTATCCAGGGCTTTTGACCTGGTCTCATATGACATCCTATGGAAGAAATTGTCCAGTGAAGCTAACCTGCCGCCAGAAATCATTAATATGTTTAAATTCTGGTACGGTAACCAATATAACACTGTGAGGTGGGCAGGTGGTTACTCAGATGTGTATAGGTTAGAGTGTGGGGTGAGGCAAGGGGGTCTGACCTCGCCCAAGCTATTTAATATTTATGTAAATAAGCTGATCGAAGAACTGAGCAGCACTGGCATTGGATGCACGATAGACGGTGTATCTTTCAACAACATCAGTTATGCTGACGATATGGTGCTTCTGAGTCCGTCGATCAGTGCCCTCAGAAAGCTACTGAAGATATGTGAGTGCTATGCTGGAGCCCATGGTCTAAGGTATAATGCCAAGAAAAGCGAGCTGTTAGTTTTTATGGCACAAAACAAGACCTATGAATTAGTACCACCTGTCTCGCTTTGTGGTGCGACTCTACTCAATACTCAATACGTTTATTGCATTCCACAATGTGAACTTAGGTGGTAGGTACATAAAGACATACATTCGTTTTGGAGCATTGTGGGCCCTGTCGGGCATAACAACATAAAAAATTAGGGAGAGGGCTAAATTATAGATATTTGCTAACAATTTTAATATATTTAATATTAAAACCACGACTCTACTCTTTACTACACTACTCTTTCGTTTTGTGTAGGTAGGTAGGCTGATAACTAATTGACTACTAAACAGAGTAAAGCAGTTTAAATACCTTGATCACTGGGTTACAGACGATGGCTCTGATAACTGTGATATGGATAGAGAGCGCAGGGCATTGACCGTACGATGCAACATGCTGGCCCGCAGATTTTCAAAGTGCGACAGTAATGTGAAGGTAACGCTGTTTAGGGCATATTGCCAGGCTTTTTATACCTGTAGTCTTTGGTCTAGATACACGAAAAAAAGTTTCAATGCCTTGCGTGTGCAATACAACAATGCTTTTAGGATACTGCTGTCGCTGCCACGTTTCTGTAGCGCGTCAGGGATGTTCGCAGCAGCGCGTACAGATGACTTTTTTGCGATCATGCGTAAAAGATCCGCTTCATTACTGCGTCGAGTGCGAGACAGCGACAACAGTCTCCTGAGCATTGTTGCTAACAAAACTGAGGGCCATCTGATGGGCTACCTGTGCGCAGTGCATGTATTGTTGCCAGGTGTGTCCAGAAGATGGCGTGGTAGATATAGTGTTCCTTAAGTTGTATTGAATACAATGCAACTTGGGGAATACTGTACCTATTTATTTTTGTTTTTGTTTGTGTAATAAAAGTAATTAATGTAATGATACTAACATAATTTAAGTAATACTAACAAAATTATGGGTAATGTGCCTGAAATAAATATAAATAAATAAATTACATAATTCACATAATTGGCCATTTTGTAATTTCTTACATCAATTTTATGACGCACACGCACATTAACTCTATGGATGACGCTTCGAAATGTTGCCACTACATAAAGAGTAAAAGTTTATTGAGGATGATATTCTCGTAGCATGTTTGTCTATTTCTTTTTTTTTATTTTGTTTTATAATTTTTATGTTCCTGTTTAGTTCTATCATATTTACATTTAAATATATTATTTTTTCTATAAGTTCGCTGTACCAGTTCAGTGTCCTATTAATTGTTTGAGACACCTGGCGACGTCAATACTACTTGAAAATAAATGTTTTATTATTATTATTAATACGTCAAAGCCGGCTGTCACTGAAAACCAGCGCTGGGGCTCTGTCTTGCATAGGGTCGCAGCATAATGCTGAGCGATAGCCGTTTTGCGTGGATGTGACGCATGTTTCTCTCAACCTTTTCTTATTTTTGTATTCCTGTTCTTTTTGCGCCATGTTTACCGCAAATAAACGTTTTTTCTTTCTTTCTTTCTTTCATACTGTTAATACGGTAAGAAAGTGTTTGTTTTTTTAGTTTAGAATAAAAAATATATTAAAATTATAGATATGAGGGTATAGTGTGATCATTGTGCCCTCATATTAAGCTGATAATCATGATATGGCTTTAACTGTTATAAAATATTCCTTAAATTATATTTAAAATTTTATTTTCATACATTCGAAATTACGAAAATGGCGACAATTTGTTAAAAAACCTAAACGATATTCGGAGTGTGTTATAGTCTGTGTAGCTGTACTACGTAAGTTAAGGAGTATATTGTACAGCGTATGGCTGTAAATCAGCTTTATAATAGAACAGTTTTATTACTTATGCTGTATATCAGTTCTCAATACATAGTTTATAATTCTCTTTAGAGTTTCTTAAAAGAAATAAAAAACTCTGAGCCCAAGATGATTATAAGTACCTATGTATGGTAAAACCAAAAGAATTAGCTGTTTAATTTTTAACCGACGAAAAAAAAGGAGGAGATTCTCAATTTGACTGTTTATTTTATACCTAAGTAAACTTATTGTAAAGTATTATTAGTGTGTTGTATATATTATATCTGTTTTGCTTTATTTTCAGGAAAATATGCAGTTTAAAATTATAAAAACCATTGAGAAAGAGCAAAACAGGCTTTGCATTGCACAAGTTTGTGGGAATCAAAAGGCGAGTTAAGATGGCCAAGAAAGCGATTAAACGTCAACAAATTAGTAAAGGATGAAACATCTCGGCCTTTAGATAATTGGCCCACTTCAAAATGCTGTGTGAAAAGGCTATTATTGTCGTCATATGACGAAATAGTAAGACAACAAGATCTTATGGTTCAAATAAATCATCAATTGAACTAATTGCGCTGCTGCAAGAAGAAACGCCATCATAAGGTTACGAAGGTTGAAATAAATCTACACATTTAACATAACTATTATGATCATTAATATCACTGTTTAATGTTTTTGCTACGGAACCCTCTTGGTTGGACGTCGACGGAATTGGCGGTTGACCGTTTTTTTTTTTTTTTTTTTTTGGTGGGAAATCATCAAATAACTTCTCCCGCTCTGGGTGGAGCAGGAGGGCGTGTCAGACTTTTACTGACTAAAACCCACCCGTGTTCCTTCAGTAGCCCTTAAGCCAGGGGCTGTGGTGTCTCTTTCGAACAAACCCGCACCCCTGGCAGGCATCGACCCTTGCGGGTCCCATCACTATTTGTGCTGACATCTCTTTGAGGCGCGCATGGAACACTACGCGCCGTCGACTTGGGCTTGGTCCTTACCGGACAGCGAGCTACCCATTACTCGCCGTCCGCAAGCCCATGCCTACGGTGGCCGGAAATCGGCCTGGGATTCCCGACGCCCAGGGCGTCTCCGTATCCTGCGGCGGCTGGGGTCGCGAGGGCGCATATGCTGCCTCTCCCTCACGTGCGCCGCCTCCCTCTTCGCGAGCATCACTGCTTCGCTGAAGGAGGTGGCGGCACCCCATGCCCTCTCGCTCCGTACCATGGCCTGGACCAGGGCCGGACGCGAGAGATCGCCGCCGCCGATCGCCTCCACGAGGACACGGCGGTGCTCCGCCCAAGCAGGGCAGACCGCCACCGTGTGCTCCACCGTGTCCTCAGGGCGATCTTCGCAGTGGAAACACCCGGGCGTTTCCTCCCGCCCTATCCGAAACAGGAACCTCCCGAAACAACCGTGTCCGGTGAGGACCTGCGTCAGGCGGAAGGTGAAGACGCCATGCCGCCTCTCAAACCACTCCTCAAAGAGGGGACTTACCGCCGCAATCGTGGCGTGCCCAACGCGGTTGACCGTTAAGTCTTATCGAGCGACTAAGTCGTGAATACAAAATAAAGCTGTACTATAGCTGTAATTTATTTTATTAGTTTTAAAACGCCCTCATAGACAGAAATCATAAAACCACTGTATTTACAAGAGTGTCTAAATACGCCATAAAAGTAAGTTTTACAATGGAGTTTGCATATACCATTGTACAGAAACAAGTATCAAATGATACTGTAATAACACTTAGAGCTGTAATAAGTAAGTAATCACATGCAAAATACAGCTTGCATACAGCTTTAACGATAAAACCAGATTAAAGTGTCAAGACATACCTTAAGTTTTATATTAGAGTTTAAATATTCTGTTTAAATACCCTAAGCGTTCGCGGATCCCTTAATAAATCATTTATACAGTTTGAGCTGTAGATTCTCTCATAAATCTTTCTTATAACTACTATATAATATTTTGACACTCTTGTAAGTCTTTAAAAGAACTATTTAGAACAGAAGAAGTTCTAAATAGGCTGGTTTATTGATGTTGAAAACGCTTGCGTGCTGCTTGGGTACGTTTAATGAATGATTTAAATTTATTGAGATTTAGATCTTGAACATGGCTTGGAAGTTTATTATAAAAGCGAATACATTGACATCTGAATGACCCACCTATTTTCTTGAGCCTTGTTGATAGTACAGTCGCCAGCACATCAAGTTACCCCACTTTGACCTTGAACGCTTTATAAGCAGCAACAGCGAGAATCGTGTGAAAGAGATATATAGCTTTTTGTCCGTTCTTACTCGTAATGTTTCGTGCTGCAGTGCGTACGTGAGAGTGTGTGCGTATGCGCGTCGTGGTGTAGAATAAGATACTTTGCGATAAGAAATAGCGTAGCAGGTTGAATACTTGATTATAATCCAAATAATAGCGTGGTAATAAAAAGAAGCGGCCCGTGCACGTCGCATTGCCTAAACTACTTAAGAAAGCTTAGATATAATCGTTTTTTATATTTTATTTCTTCATTTTTACTTAAATAATAGTTGGAAATATCTGTAAGTATTAAGTAGGTGTTACCTACTCATAAATTTGAACAGGTAGGTTGCGAAATTTCACGCTCTCGGAGATTAAGTAGAAAAGTAGACAGGTAGGTAATCTGATGTGAGAAAAACACTTTTTTTATTATTTCACGCAGTTTTTAATTACTTTTTCCGGGTTTTGTTACCTACTTACTGGTGGGCTGGCGGTCACCTATTTTCGTGCGTTCCTTGCTCTTCTATTCTAAGTATTTTTACGAAGTTCAATGCAAAAACCCATGACACAATCGGCTTGAAATTTCGAAAACAATATACTCGTAGATACCCATCACAAACGTGACCGAAGTTCTAATTCATTATCCTACCTACAAAACGCCTCTTGTCAGTCCGCCTTGTTTGAGATTAACGTTTGACACGATCTTATTCCCAAAGTCATAAGGTTGAACTTAGTAACGGAATTACCTATACCTACCGAAATTTGCTTTTACATGAAAGTTCAAACTTATTGCGCAAGAAATAAGATACGATTTCTAGGGAAATAAAATTCGAATCTATAATTATTATCGTTATTTCATTACATTCAAAATATTTTGTCATTTTGTCAATGAGAATATGAGTTCCTTTGTTTGTTACGCATCATCATGAAGGACATGGGTTCCCATACGAGGTTCATTTGCGGCTACACCCAATCTGTCATAAGAATACCTATTCCTATGAGAACTCGGGTGAAGCCGCATAAAATAGACAGGTAGGTAATCTGATGTGAGAAAAACAGTTTTTATTAATTTTACGCAGTTTTTAATTACTTTTTCCGGGTTTTGTTACCTACTTACTGGTGGGCTGGCGGTCAGCTGTTTTCGTGCGTTCCTTGCTCTTCTATTCTAAGTATTTTTACGAAATTGAATGCTGAAACCCCATGACACAATCGGCTTGAAATTTCAAAAAAATATAGATAGGTACCCATCACAAACGTGTATGAACTTTTAATTAAATAAACCTACAAAACGCCTCTTGTCAGTCCGCCTTATTTGAGATTAACGTTTGACACGATCTTATTCCCATAGTAATAAGGTTGAACTTAGAAACGGAAACCTATACCTACCGAAGTTTGCTTTTACATGCAAGTTCAAACTTATTGCGCAAGAAATAAGATACGATTTCTTGGGTTATGAACTTATGAATCATCAAATAAAATTCGAATCTATAAATTATTATCGTTACTTCATTACATTCTAAATATTTCGAAAATTAGAATATGAGTTTCTTTGTTTGTTATTGGAGCTACCGCCACCCCCCACCCCCCTGCTTGTAGCGCCTTAACTACACAACCGGCATCTCGGCATTTTGCGTACCCACCTACCTATCATCATAATCAGCTTTGAATGTTCCCACTGCTGGGACACAGGCCTCCGCTCGGTGAGAAGGGATACGTTTTTACGGAAACCAGTGTGAAACCGCGGGAAAAAATAAAATGTGGAATAAAAATCATAACCTTTTATTTTTAAACATTAATATAGGTAATTGAAAACTTAAAAACAAATCCAACACCTACTCTAAATTAAAATATACTTACAACAAAATTTATAAAATCAAACTAAACAAATAGAAAATAGATTAAAAACAAATTGATATTATTTTTTTACAAGTTTATATTTTTATTGATATTTGTAACAGATTAATTATACAGTCTACCAATGACTAACAAGCAATATTAAATGCTGCCGGGAAAAAAATGTAAAATGTTACCTATACTCCATTTGAAATAAGAAAGGTTTGTTTTAGACATTTAAACAAACCTTTTTTTACAATCAGTTCAACCGATTGTGACTTCTATTCCCTAGGCATAAGGATGGCATTAAAAGCAAAAAGTGGTTACAATACCAACTGCTTACTGCAGATACCATTTATCATGCTTACAACGCAATAGAAGTCAAAATCTGTTGAACGGACTGTAAAAAAAGGTTTATTTAACTGTCTAATGTTATTTCAAACGGAGGATAGATTAGTATGATGTACTGGGCTGGTGCCCGAGAACATCCCAGTTTGTGGGAACACTAACCCATAAGTTAAAGATTTTTTTCTTTTTCGAACTTTTTAGATTAGGTTTCTTATCGCATGTTTCTTAATAAAATAATAAAAGATAGTAATTAAATGCATATCTTTTACACCCACAATGTGTTACTGAGAATTTTCGACAGTTTACTGATAACAGAAAAACCATCCTTTTAACTGTGCAGGTGTGATACTAATTTTGAGAAATGTTATTTACTAATTCTTTGTCCATGATTTATGGCCTCAACAAACCGGGTCGGCGGCGGCGTACTCCATTTGAAATAAGATTAGACACAAACAAACCTTTTTAACAATCAATTCAACCATAGATTTAAGAAAGAAGAAGATATGCCAAGTAGTTGAAAATGTATCGGAACCCGGTGTCTCCACTTGCTCCCCACTACCGCGCCACAACTACACATGCAATTTAGTAAAACCAATAGATACAAAGTCGCGCTCACACTCGCAATTTATAAATCAGAACGCACTACACAATCAAATATAGACCTTATCCCTTCAAACGCAGCGTGCATTTAAGTACAACTCACTCACACAAACAACGGTTGCTACCGTTGTGCTGTGCAAAAGCAATTTATTTTACATATACGCTAGTGATTGACTAAATCGGAAAGTTGTCGATACTTCTGTTTATTATTGTACTACTTCAATTTTTTTTGGGGTCCAGAAAATAGGATAAAATGAAAACGATAACCGTAATACGTCACAAATATATTATCTGAACAATGCCGATAACAATAACGCATACGAAGTGTTTGAAGACTTTAACGTAAGTAAAATGCCAACCCCTTAAAAAAGTAAGGAAATAGCACGAGGATAAGACTTATTATACGATAATTCAAACCCAATAACACTCCACCGACATTATCTAAAATTTTATTAACTTTACGACTGTTGTTTACGCATTTCTCTACTACGCTGTAAAATAATCAAATTAAGTAAAAACATTAATTCACATCGATCTAGCAATAAATTTATTCGCGAATCGACATTATCGATAGCCTAAGTTAGTGGATCTGCACGAGCACATCACTAGCTCGACGCAAGAACCAGCGGCCGTACTACGTAATGCGTCCGCATAGATACTTTATCGTTTTGTGATTTTTACATTGCTTGTCCAGTCACTTAGCGACAAAATATTTAGGTAGTGGTTTAGGAGCAATGTATTTAGTACAAAAATAATACAGTCGCTGTGATATTTGAAAACAAAAATAACATGGTAAACGCAAGAAATGTTTTCCGATTTCTTGTTTTTCATGATTTTAAAGACAAATATAGAAAAATACTTGTACTTATTTATAGTAAGTGATTCCATGATTCACAAAGTTTTTGTTTTGGCTTTGGTTTTTACATGAAACCACTGAACAACACGGCATTCTTATGATTTATCACGACAACGATCGAAAGCACACTAGTTCGCGGAGACGGCCATTTGCTTTAGGAATGATCATTCTGATCATGGCGCGCGGACACAGACACGCCCCTTTCCCACTTCTCCTGCTTTTTAGATTTCTATGAATTCAACCGATTTTGGCTTCTATTCCGTAGACATAAGGATGATTATTTTATTTTGATAAATAAAATAATTACAAAACTAAAATACTACATAGGGATTGTTAAACTGTGCTACTATTTATTGTGAAAGTTTGAGAGAATGTATGGATATTGTTTGTTACTTTTTCACGCTAATGAAAAAACGGATTTCAGTGAAACTTGGCACTTAAATTGATGACCTGTATGAACACATAGGATTGGTTCCTACGGAAACCCGGGTGAATAAAGTGCATTATTTACTAGTGCCTAGAATCGGAGTTCGTCATCTATAGCTAAGGCTACGACACTCAATACCGTGCACTCAGTATCCGGCACAGAGTGTGCTTCCTCTACGCCTAGGTCATTAAAATCTTGGCAGGTCGGCGGCATTTCTTTCCGACGTTTCTTCAGGCGCCTTCCGGTGTCTATTGAAATCTAAAACAAATAAATATTGTCAATTTCAATACTTACATAAAATTCTTTATTGTGACAAATTGTACGGGACGGGCCAAGTTAGCTAAATGAGTAGGTATGGGACGATTAAAAATATTATTCTTCAAAATATAAACATAGACAGATAAATAATCTGTCGTATTGAGAACTTCCACCTTTGTTGAGGCGAGTTGTAAACAACTGAACATTTTATCTAACAGTAATAATTTTTACTGAGTCTGGTCTGGCGGCGCGCGTAAAACCGGTTTGAGTGCGCGCCGAGCGTTCTTACAACTACATGTCTATTATGTAGTAGGTGTTACCTATTTTAATCAAGTTTGTTATTCACTTCTTAGGAACACCATGTTTTATGTAAATGATGAATAAGTTAATGTGATAAGTGTGATTACAAGCTAAGCTATGCATGGACTCACGCTGTACACTCGTGTGCTCAAAAAATGATCGACACCGACCATAGTCGCATCGTCTGCCGCCGTCGTGGTTCTCGCTTAGAGTTGGCGGTGGTGGGCTTCTAGGGTTCCGCTTTCATGCCACCACCGGTGGCGGCGCGCCGCCCGAAGCCAGAAGTAAAAAGTTTTCTTTTTTCTGGAACGAAACAAATAGCTATAGTTTATTTGCACATTTTTACTTAATTTATTACTACAGGCAAACATGTATTAAAACTTAAATATAATTCCCTACAAAATATAATCTGCTTAGCCTTTTCCCAACTATGTTAGAGTCGGCTTCCAGTCTAACCGGATGCATCTGAATACCATTAATTTTGCATGGAGCGACTGCCTATCTGACCTCTACAACCCAGTTACTGGGTAATACATAACACAACAACAACATACAATACAAGGATCCATTCTGGGACCACCATTATTTCTAATTTATGTGAACAACATCAATCAGATAGGGTTAACAGGTTATCTAACACTTTACGCAGATGATTATTTTACTTCGGTCATCAAATCAAATCAAATCAAATCAAATCATTTATTTCTTTGCAAACATGGGTATAGTACACAGATGTTTTTTTTTATAATAAGGTTCTCCATATTTTGCCGTGAAATGGGCATGCAAAGGTGTACATTTCTAATAAAAATTCAAAAATAAACATTGGTATTACAAATAAAAAAATATAAATAAAAAACGAAAAATACAAATCAAAAATGTCAGCGTGGTCACAGCAATAAAAAATACTAAATAATGTCAAACAGAATTATAAAACCAGCATCAAAATTATTATGTCAATCAGTCAGTGAATTATCATTAAGAAAATCGTCAATCGTGTAATAGGTTTTCATAATTAAAATTTCTTTTAGCTCCCTTTTAAATTGTATTGTAGTCATATTTTTTATACTATTAGGTCATCCGTGGTCAATCCATACACAATATCATCAGTGAGGCGCAAAACGATTTAAACGTAATAAATGAGTGGTTTCTATATAACTTACTATAAATAGTTCGAAAATATCTTACATGATATTTGCAGCCAAAAAGATTCCACCCCATGCCCCCTTGATTGTTAATAATCTTACTATCAAGCAGTCCAGTATAGAAAAGTATCTTGGTCTACTATTAGATGACAAACTGTCCTGGAAACCTCATAATTATCGAGCACGTAAAAACCAAACTTGTGTCACTTTCTGGAGCTCTACGCAGAATGGGAAACTGCTTACCAACTAACATTAAACGCACTATATACGATTCTTTAGTAAAACCTAATCTAGAATACCTGATTGAGATTTGGGGATCAGCATCCAAGACTAACCTCAATTCCATACAGAGGACCCAAAATAAAATTATAAATCGGTTATATTGTTATGACTTCCTAACACCTACCAAACAGTTATACGAAAAAACCAAACATTTCAATCTCTGTCAACTATACAACTTATAATACTTACATAATAATAAAAAAGATTTTAGATAACACTACACAAACCAACATTAACTTACAAAAATGACATACACACATAACCTAACAAATAGAAACGAATTACCTACTTCTGCGTTTTCCTAAAACAGTTAAATATGGAAAAAATAACTCTTTATATGCTACTTGGAACAGCGCTCACAATTAAAAACTTACATTATCAGAAACTCAGAAAGAACACAAAGACGATACCTTCTGTTAACTTATTTCGAATATTCTATAGAAAAATACATGAGACATATTTTTCATTTTTTATTAGCCTTTGATTATTTTAAATAAAAAAATTATAATAATATATTACTCACCGTTATGCCCGTCTGCTGACAAATCTCTGTCACCCGGAATCCACTCAATCGAAGCGCTATCATACACTCTCTTTCAACTTGCGTCAACTGAGGCGCCAGTCGCCATATTAATATTATTTAATAGTTTAAGAGTTACTAATATCACGCACACGACGACTACAGTACGGCTCCACGTATTTTTAATCACTGACGTAAAGAATAAACGAACGATGTGATGAGTGAAACTCGGGAGCGGTGACGTACGCGCAGTGGGGTGTGGGTGTGGCTTATTCCTAGTAAAACATGATAATTAACCGGAGTAATATGTTGTCCCGTAGATTTGCGCGGTGTACAGACCAAGTAAAAATTACACTTTTCAAGGCTTATTGCCAAAGTTTGTACACGGGCAATCTATGGGTCAATTGTACGAAGAGATCGCTGGATGCCCTGCGCGTCCAATATAACAATGCTTTCAGGATGTTGTTGAGGCTGCCTCGTTACTGTAGCGCGTCGGAAATGTTTGCGCAAGCGCGTACCGACGGCTTCCATGCAATTATACGCAAAAAAACTGTGTCGCTACTGAGGAGAGTGAGGGGTAGTCGAAACAGCATCTTGAAAACTGTAGCCGAGAGCTTCGGCTCTCCGATTGTACAGCAGTTTGTGGGGAGGCTGATTTTTACTAACACTAGGCAATAAGTTTTTATGTTACTAACACTATATGGATATTTTATGGCCGAAATAAAAGTATTCTATTCTATTCTATAATTGGCTCCCAAATATGAGTGTGTGCAGCAATCGGGCAGTTTTAGAAATGTTTAAAATTCCACCAATCACGCCAAAGACACTTTCTTTCTAACACTGCATGGCGCGTCGTAGTTATAGTTATGTATAGGGTTTAGCTTGACGTGCTGGCGACTGTACAACAAATTTGTGTTTGTTTCTAGTATTTATACTATGGATATCACTGTATTTTTTTAAACAATTTAATATTTTTATGGGCATATAAAAAAATCATAAATATACTGTGAAGGCACAGTCATTACATTTATCTCTGAGCGAGTGTCTCGGACTTAATTTATAAATTGATCGAACAGCTCTTTTCTGCAAGACAAAAATATTCTGAATATCGGCGGCATTTCCCCACAATAGAATACCATACGACATTACACTATGAAAATAGCTAAAGTACACTAAGCGGGCTGTCTCTATATCAGTTAAGTTACGATTTTTTCTGACAGCGTATGCTGCAGAGCTTAGCTTTTCCGATAATTTAGCTATATGTGGGCCCCACTGAAGCTTGGCATTGGCAAAGTTAAGCCCAAGAATACAGTGCTATCTTCAGGATTCAATTCTTCGCCCTCTATCAACACATTAGTTTTCACCTGCTTAACGTGAGGTAGCGTAAACTTAATGCATTTGGTCTTTTTTTCATTAAGAAGTAAATTATTAACATTGAACCAGTTAACTACTTTTGAGATTGCGCTATTTACATCGTCATTAACAAGTTGCTGACGTTTAAGTTTAAATAAAAGTGAAGTGTCATCTGCAAACAACACTATATCATGATTATCCTTTATGAGGTAAGGCAAATCATTAATATAAATAAGAAACAAGAAAGGACCAAGAATTGAACCCTGTGGGACTCCCATTGATACTACGGATCCGGGAGATCTTTTTCCGTTTACATTAACATACTAAATCCTATTTCACAAGTATGAAATAAGAAGATCCAGAGCGGTGTTCCGGATCCCGTAGTGGCGGAGTTTCCTGATTAGAGTTTCATGAAGCACGCAATCGAAAGCTTTAGATACATCTCAAAAGATGCCCAAGGTATGTAATAAATGTAATAAATTATGTTTATTAAAAAATCTTTGCAATTGGTCTAAAATTAATTTCTCAAAAAATTTACTAAGGGTAGGTAGTACTGAAATAGGTCTATAATTAGTGGGGTCTGATGTACTACCTGATTTAAACAAAGGTATTATTTTACTATTCTTCATTAGGTCAGGAAACTCCCCACAGTCTATACAATTATTAAATATAAGAGCTACAGTAGGTGCTACAATGTCAATAATAGACTTAGCAACTTCTACAGAATTACCCCACACATCTGCAGTTTTTTTTTTACATTTAAAGTGTGAAAGGTTTTAATTATATCTCTACAGCTAATATGTTCAAAATGAAATTCTGAATCATAAACATTAACATTTTCCTTAAGCAAAGACTCAGCCGCAGAAGGTGATGAGTTTAGTGATTTTGTAGTTGAAACGGGAATATCAGTAAAGAAATTTTCAAAAACCGCGGCGACTTGCGAGTCTAATGTGATTATGTTGTCATTGATAGACAGGCTGTAGTCAGTATTTCGGTTGCTAGACCTTCCCGTTTCAGTATTAATAATATTCCAAATCGTTTTAATTACATTACTACTGTTTTTAATCTTTGAACTCAAATAACGCGACTTGGCTATCCAACAAACTTTTTTAAATAATTTGGAATAATTTCTAACATATAAATTAAATTCAGCAGGGTTTACAGAAGTCCTTTCATCGTATAGCTCATAAAGATGTGTTCTACTTTAATGAATACCAATGGCAGCCCAATCACTGAGAGAGACGTTACTATTAATCGAGATAGTCTTGGGAATAAAAGTGGAATTAAATTGCTTACAATATATCTTAAAAAAATCATCATATAAATGATTAGGATCCGCATTCGCAGAAAAAACTGGTATTTTCGAGTTTAACTTTAAAGGCCTTTAGACGAAATGCAGTTTTGGGGTTAACAATGATATCCTTTTCACCCAATTTTTATTTCGATTTTGAATGGTAATCTGTTGCCCGCAATGATCAGAATCGAATAAGTTAATAATTTTTTTGTGGCTCGGTACAACATCTGTATAAATATTATCTAGGCATGTGGCACTACTAGGAGTTATTCTTGTGGGCTCCCTAAATAAGTTTACAAGATTGTACGACTGAAATAAACTTATTATTTTACTACAATAACCAGAGTTATCTAATAATTTAACAATCACTATAAATCTATAATTACTTGCTTTTACAACATTCACGTGCTACCAGTAATGGTAAAATAGTTAATATACACAAATTCCTATGATATAAATATAAATACCAGCAACAGAATAATATAAAAAAAAAGACATTATGGCGATTGTGGCCTCGACATTTCCGCACATAAAAGGCACAATGTAAGTTATTGTTCAAATCCAGCCCTACTTCGCATTAAGACAACAGAGAATTAGGATATAAGGGACAAAATGCATATAAAATATAAAGATAATTTATTGAAAATAATCCTAGCCGAACCTTAAGATACCAATTACATGAAATCACCAATACATACTTGTTCATATTTAATTTAGTTAAACACAAAAAAGTGTCTCCTGAAAAGTAGCTATGCAGTTATGCCCCTATTCGTAGGATACGACGATATTATAGCCTTTGTAAGCAATACTAATATTTGGGTTTTCGGTGCGTTGATGAAATTACATTATTTTTGTCTTAATTAGGTTTATTACTAGATTATTATTACTTAACCAGTTAATTAAGTAATGCAAACAAGAATTTATGTCCTGCTCGTAATTATTATGATTTTTACACTCAATTACAGCTGTACAGTCATCCGCAAAGAGAACCATTTTGTTCGATGTTACTTTCGGGAGATCGTTAATGTATTTTAGAAAATAGTGGCGGCCCCAATACGCTACCCTGTGGAACATCATATTTTACATGCCTTGGTTTAGATGTATAATAATATATGGTTTCTATTTTAGTTTTTGGACAAATTCTAGAAATGTCTGTGTATTGCAGTCTATTACATAAGTATGATTCTAGTAAATGAAGGATGTTCCCTCTTATACCGTAACTATGTAGCTTGTGTAGCAGAATTTTATGGTCCACATAGTCAAAGGCCTTGGTCATGTCAGTATAAATAACACAGACTGGATTCCTCCTATCTACAGATGACATGATGTTTGTTAATAGGTCGAAGATTGCCATATTAGCGATAGTATTCTTACGAAATCCCCTTTGTTCGTGACAAAATAATTGAAATTTTCGAAATAAGTGTAAAGAGAGTTGTAGATAACTTTCTCAAACTTTTTGGAAAAAATGGAAATTTTCGCTATAGTTCTATAGCTTTTTAACTCTGTTTTGTCATCTTTTTTGTGTAAGGGTTTTGTTATAACTATTTTGAGCCTGTTTGTGAATATGCCATTAGCAATATAATTAATAATACTTGACACTGTATATTTTGATAGTAGTTTTCTATATCCTGGACATTGTATGGTTTCGACAACTAATTTTGACTTATTATATTGTACATTTAATCTTAATTCTCTGAAACATTTGTACGCTGGAAACAGCAGAATATTATGGACGTCATATTATGTGTAACACCTTTATAACAACAATATTCTAACAAATAAATTTTAAATAAAATAAAAAAATAAAATACACAAATTAATTATATGCGCTAATGGAGGCGCTATCACTTCTTTAGTGAATTTTATGACTTTTGTAGAAACAGCATCGTAGCCAACAGTGTTTGTGTTTTTTAGGCTAGAAATTATTTTTATAATGTCATCTGTTGTAACAGGTTGCATGAACAGGGAATTTAATGTCTGATTGTTTAAATTAATATTATTTAATGTGATGTCAGTTTTAGTATTATTTTCAATTTCGTCAATAAAATAATTGTTAAATTCATTTGCAATGTCTGTGAAGTGTGTTGACATATTATCTCTATTTATGCACATGATTGACTCTTATGGGCAAACACAGTTTGGTTTTATTTATTATTTGCCAGGTAGCCTTCGATTTGTTTTCAGCGGTGTTTATAATTTCTAAAAACCCCTTCTTAGTACTAAGAATGTGAAATTTTGCACACGGCTTCCTTTTATAATGTAGGGGACATTATAAAAGGAAGCCGTGTGCAAAATTTCACATTCTTAGTCTTAGTAGTTTCGGCTGTGCGTTGATTCATCAGTCAGTCAGTTTCTCCTTTTATATAAATAATATATACTAGCTTCCGCCCGCGGCTTCGCCCGCGTGGGAGTCACAAATTATCCCGCGGGAACGTACTACTGAGATAAAAAGTATCCTGTGTGTTAACCTAGATTATTATCTATCTGTGTGCCAAATTTCATCCAAATCCGTTTAGCCGTTTTTCAATGATTTAGTAACAAAGATCCAATCATCTTCACAAACTTTCACATTTATAATATTACGGATTACCCTTTTTTAGGGGTAGATTTTCGAAAAATTCTGATACACGTTATTCTTTATTTTTTGGTTTTAGGTATAAATACTGAGTTTCGAGTTAATCAGACTTTGTATGGAAGAATTTTAACGCGCGGTCTGATTAACTAGGAAGTAGTTTAGAAAAACAATAAATAACCAACTTTTTAATTTACTAAGATAATTATTTGTGCCAATTTTCAAGTTTATTAACTCAAGGAATAATAATCTTAACATTAGTCAGTACGTGAGTCATGCAGCAGTGGTTCACGTACTGACAGTCAAAACGTTCAGCAAAAGCGTTCAAGATGCTGTTTTTTTTTTTTTTTTGGGTGGGAAATCATCAAATAACTTCTCCCGCTCTGTGTGGAGCAGGAGGGCGTGTCAGACTTTTACTGACTAAAACCCACCCGTGTTCCTTCAGTAGCCCTTAAGCCAGGGGCTGTGGTGTCTCTTTCGAACAAACCCGCACCCCTGGCAGGCATCGGCTCTTGCGGGCCCCATCATTTTTTGTGCTGACATCTCTTTGAGGCGCGCGTGGAACACAACGTGCCGTCGACTTGGGCTTGGTCCTTACCGGACAGCGAGCTACCCATTACTCGCCGTCCGCAAGCCCATGCCTACGGTGGCCGGAAATCGGCCTGGGATTCCCGACGCCCAGGGCGTCTCCGTATCCTGCGGCGGCTAGGGTCGCGAGGGTGCATATGCTGCCTCTCCCTCACGTGCGCCGCCTCCCTCTTCGCGAGCATCACTGCTTCGCTGAACGAGGTGACGGCTCCCCATGCCCTCTCGCTCCGTACCATGGCCTGGACCAGGGCCGGACGCGAGAGATCGCCGCCGCCGATCGCCTCCACAAGGACACGGCGGAGCTCCGCCCAAGCAGGGCAGACCGCCACCGTGTGCTCCACCGTGTCCTCAGGGCGATCTTCGCAGTGGAAACACCCGGGCGTTTCCTCCCGCCCTATCCGAAACAGGAACCTCCCGAAACAACCGTGTCCGGTGAGGACCTGCGTCAGGCGGAAGGTGAGGACGCCATGCCGCCTCTCAAACCACTCCTCAAAGAGGGGACTTACCGCCGCAATCGTGGCGTGCCCAGCACTGGGTTGCGACAATTGCTCTCTCCATGTCACCATGAGATCCCGCCGGAGCTCTGTCCGCTGTGCCGCGATTTCCTGCGGCAGCGGACTTACGCCCCGGCGTTTGGCCTCCTCGCGCCACTCCCATATTTGCGCGAGGACCTTTGCCTCCAGATCCCATGGCGGTAATCCAGCAAGGAGGCCCGCCGCCTCGCCGGAGATCGTGCGATATCCCCGGATCATCCTGATCGCCATGACCCTATGGGATGCCCTCAACCGGCGAGCTGGTTGGCGCCTCAATGTAGGCGCCCACACCGGCGCCCCGTATAGGGCCATGGACCGCACGATCCCCGCGTAGAGCCTCCTTCAAGATGCTGTTGATTTTGTGCTGTTTGTGTTAGCTTGGTAATTTTTCTATAAAGTTTTATATAGTTTTTAAGAACTTTTCTATTCAGTGAGTTCGAATTCAACCTAAGTTAAAGTCAAAGTCAAAGATCTATATTGTGAGACAGTGGTTAAAGAGTTGTTATTGTGTTATTTTTGTGTGCATTTGCACTGCTCCACCATGTTAGGCAAACAATAATTTAAATAATTTGTTTTCATTAATTCAAATAGACATATTTTTAAAATAGAGCTCTAATTTGCATCAAGACATAAAAACAGTTTGGCACTAACTCATCACGAATCGACAAAAATTCATGTACCATAAAATAAGGTCTATTCACCAAGAAGGCGTTTAATTTATTCTTTAAAAATGTAATGTTTTCAATTTCTCTTATTTGCTTAGGAAGCTGCCACTGCTCTCAAAACGGTGAAGGAAAACATCATGAGGAAACCGGCATGTCCTAGAACCAAAAATTCGAAGACATGTGACATCTATCAACCCGCACTGGGCCCGCGTGGTGGATTACGGCCCAATCCCTCTCACCGAGAGGAGGCCTGTGTCCCAGCAGTCGGAACATTATAGGCTGATCATGATGATGATGGTGATGCTTAGGAAGCTTATTATAAATTCGTGAGGACATTCCGAAGAAACTTTTAGAAAGTAGGGTAGTTTTTGAGGGCATACTCGTATTTGTTATTTTGTCATTTTTCGGCACGTGGACGGGAGTGCAGGTTACCAAATTTTTTCTTATTCGTTTTTACAAATATAGCGACCTCATAGATGTAGAGAGCAGGAAGGGTTGAAATCTTAAGCTTTTTAAAATATGGCATACAGCTATCTGGGGCTCGAATGCCACAAACTGCTCTAAGACATTGCTTTTGCGCCCTAAAAGCGAGTTCCCTGTCTGTAGCATTTCCCCAATAGATAAGTCCATATCTACGCTTAGATAGACGTTACATAGGCATGATAGGCGGTTAGTACTGCTGCTTGATTTACAATCTTGGATAGTCTGTATAACGCGTAGGAAAATTTATTTAGTTTTTAACCGACGAAAAAACGGAGGAGGTTACTCAATTCGACGCGTATATATTTTATTTTTTTATGTATGACCACGCATAACTATTTCCAGTGTAGTCCGATTTTGATAATTCTTTTTTTATTGGAAAGGGTATACCCCGAAGTTGGTCCCATTTAAATTTCGAAGAAAAATTCCAACCGTCAGGGTAAGAAAACAGGGGATGATTGATTGTTTACTCACAGATTTTAATACTGAGTTGTGTATTAAAAAAAGTAATCAAAAATTAAGCATGTAGTAATTAGTAGATTATAGCCACAAAAAATTGTAAAATAAAAACTTTTTCATAAAAAAATTAAACCGCCGAAAAACCGAAAAGTAAAAAATAATACACGTCAACAAGCAACCCCGTTACTGATCTGGCAAACGACCCAAGAGCCAGATTGACCCGACACTATACCAAAGATATCCCGGACGTTAGCTTGTACGAGATTAGGATGGCTCTGAAGCAGCTAAAAAACAACAAGGCGCCGGGTGATGACGGAATCACGGCCGAACTCCTGAGGGCCGGCGGAAAACCCGTTCTTAAGGCCCTCCAGAAGCTGTTTGATTCCGTCATACTCGAGGGAAAAACGCCACAGGCATGGAACAGAGGTGTGGTGGTACTTTTCTTTAAGAAGGGTGATAATACTCTTCTTAAGAATTATAGGCCCATCTCACTTCTGAGCCATGTCTACAAGCTGTTTTCGAGAGTCATCACGAACCGTCTCGCGCGCAGGTTTGACGACTTCCAGCCTCCCAAACAAGCCGGATTCCGTAAAGGCTTTAGCACCGTAGACCACATACATACGCTGCGGCAGGTTATACAGAAGACCGAAGAGTATAACCTGCCTCTCTGCTTAGCGTTTGTGGACTACGAAAAAGCCTTCGATTCGATCGAGACATGGGCTGTACTGCAGTCTCTTCAACGGTGCCAGATCGACTATCGGTACATCGAGGTGCTGAAGTGTCTGTATGAAAACGCCACTATGTCAGTCCGACTCCAGGACCGGACTTCGAAACCTATCCTTTTGTAGCGAAGTGTGAGACAGGGAGATGTTATCTCTCCGAAACTGTTCACCGCTGCACTGGAGGATGTCTTCAAGGTTCTGGACTGGAAAGGAGCTGGCATCAACATCAATGGCGAGTACATCACTCACCTTCCATTTGCCGATGACATAGTCGTCATGGCTGAGACCATGGAGGACCTCAGTGCAATGCTCGATGACCTCAGTAGAGCTTCCGAAAGAGTGGGTCTTAAAATGAACATGGAGAAGACAAAGGTCATGTCGAATGCCCATGTAACACCCACTCCCATGACGATCGGAGGCGCTACACTCGAAGTTGTGGCCGAGTACGTTTACCTAGGACAGACTGTCCAGTTAGGTAAGTCCAACTTCGAGAAAGAGGTCAATCGTCGAATCCGACTCGGCTGGGCAGCGTTCGGGAGGCTTCGCAATATCTTCTCGTCCCAAATACCACAGTGTCTCAAGACGAAAGTCTTTGACCAGTGTGTGTTGCCAGTGATGACCTATGGTACAGAGACGTGGTCACTCACAATGGGCCTTATCAGAAGGCTTAAAGTCACCCAAAGGGCAATGGAGAGGGCTATGCTCGGAGTTTCCCTACGCGATCGAATCAGAAATGAAGAGATCCGCAGGAGAACCAAGGTAACCGACATAGCCCGAAGAATTGCCAAACTTAAGTGGCAGTGGGCAGGGCACATTGCTCGCAGAACAGATGGCCGATGGGGCCGAAAGGTTCTAGAGTGGCGACCGCGTACCGGGAGACGTAGAGTGGGAAGGCCTCCCACAAGGTGGACCGATGACCTTGCGAAGACCGCGGGTATCCGCTGGATGTGGGAAGCACAAGACCGGTCGAAGTGGAGGAGCCTGGGGGAGGCCTATGTCCAGCAGTGGACGTCTTTCGGCTGATATGATGATGATGAAAAAATAATAAACTTGCTTTGTCCAACCCCAATAACTATGGGCACGCCACGATTGCCGCGGTAAGTCCTCTCTTTTAGGAGTGGTTTGAGAGGCGGCATGGCGTCCTCACCTTCCGCCTGACGCAGGTCCTCACCGGACACGGTTGTTTCGGGAGGTTCCCGTTTCAGATAGGGCGGGAGGAAACGCCCGGGTGTTTCCACTGCGAAGATCGCCCTGAGGACACGGTGGAGCACACGGTGGCGGTCTGCCCAGCTTGGGTTGAGCACCGCCGTGTCCTCGTGGAGGCGATCTCTCGCGTCCGGCCCTGGTCCAGGCCATGGTACGGAGCGAGAGGGCATGGGGAGCCGTCACCTCCTTCAGCGAAGCAGTAATGCTCGCGAAGAGGTAGGCGGCGCACGTGAGGGAGAGGCAGCATATGCGCCCTCGCGACCGTAGCCGCCGCAGGATATGGAGACGCCCTGGGCGTCGGGAATCCCAGGCCGATTTCCGGCCACCGTAGGCATGGGCTTGCGGACGGCGAGTAATGGGTAGCTCGCTGTCCGGTAAGGACCAAGCCCAGGTCGACGGCGCGTTGTGTTCCACGCGCGCCTCAAAGAGATGTCAGCACAAAAATGATGGGGCCCGCAAGGGCCGATGCCTGCCAGGGGTGCGGGTTTGTTCGAAAGAGACACCACAGCCCCTGGCATACGGGCTACTGAAGGAACACGGGTGGGTTTTAGTCAGTAAAAGTCTGACACGCCCTCCTGCTCCACCCAGAGCGGGAGAAGTTATTTAATGATTTCCCACCCAAAAAAAAATATATTTTTGTCAATCCATAGTCCTAAGAATTTGATGGTATCTGTTTCCTCTATTTTTTCATTTCATAATTTACATTTAATGTCAAAGGGGTTTTTCTTTGGGAATAATTGAGATTATTACATGTTAACCAATTTATAATGTCATTTAAAGTATCGTTTATGTCAGTTTCAAATGTTTCACGGCTTTTGGCAATTCGTTTATATAGATAAGGAAGAGCAAAGGACCCAAAACACTTCCTTACGGCACGCCATATGTAACATGGCTCGGATTTGATAAGTACTGCACTTCAGTTTTCGTCGCAAAAGAAAGCTTATTTATTTCAGTTACTTGTAATCTCTGGCTTAAATACGATTTTAATAAGTCTAGAGCATTACCGCGTATGCCGTATCTATACAGTTTTTCGACCAGTAATTTATGATCCACATGGTCGAAAGCTTTGGTCATTTCCATGTACATAGCCGTTACTGGTGTCCTGCTGTTCATATTTTTGTATATATGCCCAAAGCAACTGCTTTTGCTTTTTGCTTCTCGTACATATTTTTATTGCTCGTTATAGTCATTTCGTTTCTTTATTGTTTTTGATGGTTGTTATCAAAACCGGATTCGGCCCGGTTCCGGAAAACATAATCTATAAAAAAAGAGAAAAATCATCCATGAAACGGATTGTTAAACCATTGCTTCATATGTTCGAAAAATGTGTCTGTTCGACAACATAAATAACGCAATGAATATTGTTTAACTGTGAAGATGAAACCAGTTATGATCAATCGTGAGTTCCGCAATTAGGGTGCTGGTTTGTATGTTTTTGTTAGATGGGCTTGCACTGCTACTAACGTTTTTAGTTGTATTAAGGGTGTTCGTCGGTAAAGAGTGGTCTTGTTCAATTGTCTGAGTGATCTGAGTTTGTTTTGCCATCGTGTTTTTTTAGAAGTCATAAACGCGGCCTTTGCTTTATGTTTTCCTGGACTGTTGAAAATTTTTTTGTAGCAGTCATTTTTAAAATTAAATTCTTCATTTAATTTCTTAAGTCGGCTGTTTATAATGATAATATCACTATTTCTCTATTAATAGCAGTAATAAGTTGAGATGTTAGTTTAACCTCATCTTTTAATATTTTTAATTGCGGAACGTCTTCGTCCCCAGATATATCAGGCAGACTACTCGTCGTACAGTTCAAAGTTTGTGATATAATATTGCTTCCGTCATCACTTGGTTCCGATCGTGTGCGCGTTCCCCGGAAAGTAATATTCTCCAAGAAATTCATTTTTACTGTCAAAAATAATTGCGTGGATGTGAGATTTGAACCTGCGTTTCAGTGATTCAATCGCATATGTATCACGGTTATGCCACTAGGCCAGCCGGCGCTCGATTACTTAGTCGAAATACTGGTGCTAGTGCGGCTGTTGTACGTATTTATTATTGTTACGTTTGAGATTTTTACTTTACGCTCAATAAATGTCTCTAAAACACAATTTTAAATCAGCAATCGTTCTTGCTGTGGCAATATTGTTTAGAGGTTGGATGGCGTTGTCGTCAATCCATTTCAAATAAAAAACGACTTCATGATTGTTACTTATTTTTGTATCACTTATATCCGCGTATTTTTAAAAGTCATTTAAGTCGTCGTCAGATTGTCACAATAATATATGTTATTTTACGTAAACAAACTTACGAACGTCCAGTGTCTAGTTCCATAAATATTCAAGTCACTGTATGAGTCACTTATTTTCACTATATAATTAGTTGTTAGTGCACTTTACCTATCGATAACACTGTCACAGTTAATTTTTATGACTAGCTTCACTTTGATGTGCATTACACAGTTCGTACTTGAGTTTAACTCTTTTTTAACGTTTTATAATAGGAGTTTTTTTATGTTTACTTGCCAGCGCCCCCTGGTGGTTTTTCATCTGTCTTAATTAGATTCTAAAATAAACAATAAAAAACACAACATTTTTATTTTACCGACAGTGCAATAAAAATGCATTTAAATTCAACATTTTCATATTTCGCGCGTAATTTGACGAAAACGCTGGACGCAGTCATGGACGCCATATTGGTCTGTGAGTATGACGTCAGTTTGCTTAGTAAACAAATGCGCTATTTTGTATGATAATTGTTTTTCATTGAAAAAATGAGTAATTATTCTACTTATCGTTGGTTTGCTGTTCCTGTATATTATTTCAATAAAAATTACTTTGGTTACGAAAATAATAAAAGCACAAAAGTTGTTCAGTTGATTAGTTTATTCAGCGGTATGACGTAATAGCATGTCGGCTACTATTTCATGGTGTTCAAAAACAGATTAAAAAACTAAAAACCTTTAAATTGAATTTTGAAGTGCATTTTTTTATTTCAGGAACTAACATTTTCCGACTGCTTTTTGCCTAAGCCATCTCAATAATATATTTTTAGATTTTTTCTCATAAAGAGTAGGTAAAATACCTTAGTTAGCGTTTGCCTTTTTCTTTAGCTGAAAATCGACTGCTCTCTATGCAACCACGCTCGAGACCACGTTATTCCATGCTGCCCTGAACAACACGCGCGATGCTCACCAGCCGACGTAGCTTATCCGCATGACACGTGTGCGCCGCGTGATGACGTCAGGAAGTAGGGCGCGTATTGTGTGCCGCGAGCTCAGCGTGCTCTATATACTATTCAGCGCCGCACAAACACGCGCCTTGTTCAACTTTACTGACTGCTGTCTGTAGGTAAACAGAGCAACTGTCCTCGCGCCGCGCATGCACACATGCACACATTCACACTCCACAGCAGGTGAACTGTGTACGGAGTGCTACGCTGAAACAATGGTGGAACGTGACATCGCAGTAATTCGGCTCACAAGTTGACTCATTATACCGCGCGCGAGTTTTTGTCAACAATTCGTTAAAACTTGCCGCCGCCATTTGTAAACTCGTTGAATATAAAAAGTAAGTCATTGTTAACGTATTTTTCCGAGTGCTGAGTTGTTGGCACGTAGTGGTAGGGGAGCGGGTAGAAGTGGAGGGAGGCTGGCTGACTGACTGCTGGCTCGTTGATTTAACAGATTCGTTAGAATAGTTAAAGATGGTCTCAGACAGATTCAAATATGAAGAGATCTGATATAGATATGATTGAGACTGGCCATCTCTTAACTGCCAGGGCTTATTTTTAATCTTATATTTATTGTAGAATTGTTTTTTTTTTTTTTTAGATTGTTCTCACACTCAGAAGCAACAAGAATAATGTTACCAAGTTTTTGTAATATCCAACTGTTTTCAAAAGAGTGTCCTTGGAGTCCTAGACAAAACTAAGTGAAAATATTATTTTAGTGCACGGTTCCCACCATTGTGGGTCGACATTATCGAGAGTAGCCACCGCGCCGCAGTGAGGTGACGAAGGCACACCCGGTAGGCTGCAGGAGAGTTGTAAACGACAGGCGACTGCACGATTTGGCGACGTGACAACGTGACTAGTGAAATGGATCGGAACTAATATACGCTCTGTGTGCGCACTGGCGCAGACGAGATAATGAGTTCAGTAGAGAGCTAGTAAGTAGTTATGTGCGGCATGTGGCTCGCCGCTCGCTCGCAGACGCGTCACGGGTCACTCTCCGCTGCGGTTATTGTAATCGTCGTTTGCTCCCGATTGCTCCCGATTGCTCCCGACTGCTCCCGACTGCTCATGATTGCTCTCGGGCGTCACGGTCGTATTGCTGTGCCATAAATAATATTTAAAGACTTAGTGCTCCTTCGTTGGCATTCGAAAGCGGTGCGAGAGTGATTCGTGCGACATTTTACAGCTTTTAGTTAAATTGTTCGGATAATTTCCGTGAGTTATATTTGTATCGGTCGACGAGTTAGACGTTATGACGAGTTTCTGCAAATCATCGTGGAAAAACTGTCCGCAATTTATTCGATCTATGAACCAAACTGCACGAGAACAGCTAACGTTCCCATTTAAAATTTTACGGGGCACATTTTAAAATAACATTACACGCTAAACATAACAGACATGTAGCATTCAAGCAAGCTTGCAACATGCAAGCAGGCATGCAACATGCAAGCAGGCATGCAGCAGGCAAGCAGCAAGCAAACAGGCATGCAACATGCAGCAAGCATTGTTTCTGTGACGGCTCCGGCGTTGCGGGGTTTGGGCGGCCCCACGGAGCTTATCGTCGCAGATGGTTTTAACGCTCACCACCTGCTCCTCAGCTCGCGGCCCGCCCCACCCTTCCGCGCCTACGCGGGCTTAAATTACGCTCTATGGTAGGGCAGACAAGACTGCGTGAAGTCGGTTTTCCAGCGATTCGTTTCTATCACTAAATTTTGTAGCACAACATGTTGACTTTTAGTTTATTCGAAGTATTGAAAATCGAAAAGTCGTTTTTCGGACCGAGAACCCTTCGAGCATTAGATTTATTTCATTTTTGACAATATCGGAACATCGAAATTCGGAGTATTTGGGTGTTCCCAGTTGCTCTACCACTAAGTCACATCATGAATAGAGTATTAGCTCAGGTACCCAGTAGTCTTAAAAAAGTAATTATAAAACCACTTCATAAAAAAATTGCAAAGAAGACATGGCTAATCATGGCCAGTGGCCTTAGTTCCCGTGTTTTCCAAAGTTTTTGAAAAAAATATATACGAGATAGTTTATAAGTTCATAACAAAAAAATAAATATTATGTGACGAACAAAAAGGGTTCAGAAAAAATAAAAATATTAATAGGTGTCAACTGTGGACCATAAAATGCCTGTATGCGCCATATACAGAATAAGTTTTTATCCAGTGCGCAAATTTTAACCATGAATTCAGCATATCATTCTAGACCGCAGAAACGTTTCACTGGTTAGACAAAAAGAAAACAGCTGTCTCATAGAAAAGTGCAATACCTACGCGGTCAAAATGTATGGAACAGCTGATTTTTTTTTTATAACCGGCGAAAAATTTCTGCGGTAGGGGGTCTAGAATGATATGCTGAATTCATGGTTAAAATTTGCGCACTGGATAAAAACTTATCCTGTATAGGAAAGAATTTGATTTCGAAAACTTATAAATAAACTCTATACGTACGGCATTAGAGGAAATGTCTTAAATCGAATTGAATCATACCTCACTAATCGAAAGATCACAGAAATATCAAGGACTAGCTGCGCCCCGCGGTTTCACCCGCGTAGGTTTCGATTCCGTAGGAATATCGGGATAAAAAGTAACTGCTACAGGTAACATATACCTATCAAGTTTCATCGTAATCGGTCGATTCGTTACTAACACAAACTTTCACGTAGGATTTGATTATTGTAGACACAGTAATAAAATCTTTCACAGCGAATATTTCGTTTACTTAAACGTGTTGGATGGAGGAAATAAAAATGGAAAACTTAACTAAATAAAAGACAATCATTCCGCAGTCGGGTAAAAACTATTGAAAAAAAGAATGAAATATAAATACATACAAAGAATCATTGCAAGTGTTCACTTTAAATTATATTTGATGTACTATTAGTTTGAAGTAACGTTAGTTATAACAGCCGCACGGGTCGATCGATCAGGTTAAGCTGCGCTTGCCGCGGTGGTCCGTGGATGGGTGACCCTCTTAACATACAAAGATCCCTTCGTGCCTTGGAAACACGTTAAGCCGTTGGTACCGGCTCTTATTCGTGGATTTTTGTCAGTCGTTACGGGTCGTCAGAAGTCCGAAAGTCTGACAATCAGTCTTACCAAGGATTTCGTGTTACCCAGTAACTGGGTTGTGGGGGGCAGATAGGCAGTCGCTCCATGTAAAATACTGGTATTATGCTGCATCCAGTTATACTGGAAGCCGACCCAAACATAGTTGGGAAACGGCTAAGCAAATGATGATGATTCGTTTAAAGCAAAATAAATAGAATTTCCGGAGTTCCCCGCGAGACAGGCTAAAGTATAGTTGCTCATGGGAGAAGCATTCTTTTTCCAACCAGTGTAAATGTCTGTTTCAGTAATTTAGTAATAGTTACTACAAATGTTACTTTAACCGGGAACAGAAGCCTCTTAAATGATATGTCTAGGCAAATCCGTCGGTATCATTGGAATACGTGGAATGTGTGGGAAATGTCCGGCTGCGGGACCGGTGGTGATGGTAGCTACAGTGACATTATGTCGAAGTTGTTTGATTAAAACTCTTGTGCAAAACACAGATTTGGTGTATGTGCGTAATATCATTACGGGGATTCCAACTTTTAACTTTAGTATGTGTAGCGTCAGACCAGCACCCTAATTGCGTAACTCACGATTGATCATAATTGGTTTCGTCTTCACAGTCCCCTTGAGCGCCCACGGGATATATTTAATCCCACGCGCAAAATACCCTTGAGCGACCACGGGATCAAATCTATCCCACGCGCGCTATTTTGCGGAGTTTTGCGGAGTGACTCATTTATTTTAACTCGTGACAAAAATCGACTAAATATTTCTCTATGGTAACTATACATTCTGATTCCATGCTCAATACACTACGTTTCAAGCTAAGAAAAACCTGGAACGCTCGAACAAAAATATTTTTAATCTATTTGTTTTGCGAGGTCTGTCGTAAAACTTACGTCAGGCAGTTGTTATTGTTTTGTTTTGTGACGCTTGTGGATGATTCATTTTGTACTAAAGGTAGGTGGTTTTATTCATTTGTTATGCTAGGAATATACACACCATGCATTTAAAACCATAAAAAACATAGGTCATCGCTTGTTTTTTTTTGTTATTGTCATTTTTTTCGATAGCGTAAACATTCTAACGTAAACATTCCCACGCTCATTTTCCACGAATTATCTAATTTTTTACGACCATTCATTCAAACGAAAGTAACAATAGTTAAATCGTCCGTTTACTCAGGATTCTAAAGCAACAAACGTTCGAACGACTCCACGAACAAAGAACCCTTGTTTTTTTCGAGTTTGCGATAAGAGGCGGACCACCCACGACGCAAATGGGTGCGATGACGTCATCGTGGGCGCTTTACGGTATTTAATTTAATTCGCTTGGCCGCTCAAGCGGTACAATATTCATTGCGTTATTTATGTTGTCGAACAGACACATTTTTCGAACGTAAGAAGCAATGGTTTAACAATCCGTTTCAAAACGATACAGATTATGATGAATCGTGAGTTACGCAATTAGGGTGCTGATCATTCGCGCAATCTATAAAAAGGGGCCTCGCGAGTCTCTTAGAAACAAATTCAGCGAAATTGATATTCTAACTCTGCCTTCTCTATATATCCTATAAAATATCTTGTATGTTCGCAAAAACTTAGGCCTTTTCAAAAAATGATGCGTAATGTAAAAATTGAAACAAAGAATAATAAAGCAAATGATTATTTAGTTCAAATCGAATCACCAGAAGAATTTAAACAATTTATTATCCAATATTGTGGTTATAAACGATATGCTATTATATGCGAAAATGTATTAGGACAACAACTCTCTGAAGTCTACAGAAAAAACTTTAACACTAAAACCATAAGAAAAGAAATAACAAACACAGAGGAAATAAACAAACATAAGAGAGAAACGCATGAACATTTGCACAGGCACATAGGCAATCCCGCTTTAAATAAAGAAATCTCTAAAGAATATTACATCGAAAATTTAAAACAACTTTCATCCAAATTTCTCAAATACTGTCAAACATGTAATCAAGTTAAATACGATAGGAAACCAATAAAACCTTTATTGGAAAAAAAACACCAACATAATAATAAGCCTACAGCAACAGACCATCTTACGAACAAGTCAAATACTTAACAGGTATAGCTACCGGTACCGGTATAGATACCTATTCTCTAAATGGTCATTTATGGTTCCTTTATCAGAAAACTTTAGTCTTAAAGTAATCGACAAACTTATGGAACTATTCGGTATAATAGACACACCAAAAAGTATATCAATGGACAACGATACAATATTTGTAAATGAAGCAGTAAAACAATTCTTTAACATGTTAAAATTGAATACTATATCCCTACGCCACAACATCATACCTCTCATGGAGATATTGAAAGGTTACATTCCACCTTAATCGAACGATTGAGAGCACAGAAACAAAAACTCGGAGAAATTAGCCCAACACTTATTATATTAGGAAATAATGCAACTATTCATAGTACGACTAATAAAATATCTAACGAAGTACACTTCCTACGAGAAATTGACCTTGATACACAAAACGTAATCACGACAGATTATTTAAATAGATTAAAAAACCAAATACAGTTAACTAAAGATTCTGCATGGTGTTATGCAAATAAAATGAGAAAACCTAAAATACCTGAATTAAAAACTGAAATAAAATTTTACATAAAACGACACGATCGTAGTAAAAATGTAAATGAATTTAGAGGACCTTACGAAGTAATATAAGTCAAACCACAAAACGTAGTTACATAGAAAACAGCAAATATAATTAGACGAACTCACTTAAGTCATATGAGTATTCCAGATGTTTTGGACGTCTCACAATCCTCGACGGCCCACTCGTCAGTATAAAACAAGGTAAAGCAAAAATTCAAGAAGATGAATGGACTCTCATCCATCTAATCATCTTACAACCGCTCTTTGAAGAATATTATAAATTACAAATACTTCAACAGAATCTCAATCAAAATGAAACTCTCTTTAATTCATCATCTGCCTAGCCTTTTCCCAACTATGTTGGGGTCGGCTTCCAGTCTAACCGGATGCAGCTGAATACCAGTATTTTACATGGAGCGACTGCCTATCTGACCTCCACAACCCAGTTACTGGGTAATACGATACCCCTTGGTAAGACTGGTTGTCAGACTTTCGGGCTTCTGACGACCCGTAACGACTGTCAAAGATCCACAAATGACAGCCGGGACCAACGGCTTAACGTGCACAGCAAGGCATGGAGGGGTCTTGGTATGCAAAGATGGTCCACGCGTAGCTTAACCTGGTCGATCGACCCGTGCAGCTGTTGTTATTTAGCCACAAGCCCCCCTCTCTCTCACTCTCTTTAATTATCGTATAAATATGTTCAAAATAAATTATATCACTGCATCAATTAAATGCAAAACACAAATCGAAATAAAAGAGGACTAATCGATGGATTAGGCTGAATAGTAAAAGCAATCACTGGTAAGTAAGTAAGTAAGTAAGTAAGTCGTTTATTTGGCGTAATCTCGCTACAAACGACTTAATTAATATCGATAAGAAATTCAGTATTACTACTGACCTATTATATGTATAAAGGTGTTAAAAAATTAACTGCAATAAAAGTAAGGACTTGTTTAGAATTATAAATAAAAAATAAGGCGAAAACAAGATTTCAAAATAACAACCCGTTTCCGAGATATGCAATATTTTCACTTCGAACAAAATTATTGAATATGCGCACTGTACACCGCACATGCGGCGGCGCCGCACTATGGGACCAACCGGTATTTTCCATCTCAAAATTGGTTGGGACAAAAGTCGTGTTACTGAAACTGTTTTGATTGTTTTACATTCTAAAATGATAGAGCTTTCCGATATAATAGTAAAAAAAATTACAAAAAATTCTTAGGTATGTACATAAAATTACACCCTAACTTTATACTTTGATAATTTGATATTAACTAGACTACTCGTTATGGAAGTTCAACTTAAGATATTTTCTATGTTCTTCAAGGGAATGTACAAGTATGATACATTTTTGAATTGCTTAAGACTTTTAGTTTTTAATTATTTTATGTGAAAAATATTTATCCATATTTTTTATATAATTTTTAAATATCATAAGGAAATTTTACGTCTATTTAATTTTCAAGTTGAGGTTTCCTTGTTATCGATGGCTCCCGATGTCGAGTTAATGACATTTTTAGATCAAAATCAAAATCAAAAGTCATTTATTCAAACTAGGCTGAGAGTCAGCACTTTTCGAACGTCAAAATTACATAAGACAGTCCCTCAAAAACGCCCACCCTTCGACACTTCCTAGTGCTTTAGCTGGGAAGAAGAAGTGGCGCAACAAACTCCCCAGCAGCACAGCTGCCTGATAAGTTGGAAGAACTTGATTCTATACAGTAATAGGTAAGTAATTAAATTTCATAAAAAAATGGAAATTTCATTATTAAAAATTTAAAAAAATAAAATGGTTTATACAGTCAAATAAAATAAACAATGCTATGGAGTAACTCATATAACCTGTCAGTAGGTAAGCTAATTCTGGTGAAAGAACACAAACGTTGTCTTGAGTTAATCACAGCGACCAACAATTCTTATCGTTTAAGTAGTCGTTGATTGAATAATATGCCTTCGAACAAAGATTTGATTTTACTTTAGCTTTAAACGCATTAAAATGTAGATCTAGCAAAGAAGAGGGAAGCTTGTTATAAAAGGTGATACCGAGCCCAACGAATGAGTTATGAACTTTATGAAGCCGGTGAAAGGGACCACGTAGTTTGTCCTTATTTCTGGTATTATTATTATGAACTAGCTGTGCCCGCGACTTCGTTCGCGTGCATGTCGGAAAACAATAATGTGTCGCTTTGACGGTGTAGGTACCACTCCTCCGATCTTCCGATCTATCCTGGTAGGAATCTACCTCAGCTTTCGAATGCAGTCCAGAGCCTAGAGACAAAACACATTACTCTTGGCGTTCACGCTAAACGGTACGCCAAAATGTATGGGAATGACATTACCTGCGGAAAGGACACGGTAATGTCATTCCCATATATTCTGGCGTAGAGTTTAGCGTGAACGTTAACAGAAAGGTGTTTTGTCTAGGCCTGCAGGCGTCTTTAGGGGTTATAATGATATTGCGACGAAGTCTCACTCAGATTTTTAAGAATAAATATAGATCAAAGCGCCTGGTCGAGGCTCATTTTATAATAAATGTGCACCTGCCGTAGGTACAGTAAAAGCTCTTTATTCGCGAGGTATACGTTCCGTAAAATACCTACCGCGAATACAGAAACCGTGACTATGGAATGGTAATTTATATGGGATTATAGGGGATACATTCATAAGTGACAAAAAAAAAAAACAATTTAATTGAAGTTTTTGGCCATATTGATTAATTGTATGAGCGTGATATGGATGCAAGCGACTCTCCAAGGCGTAAACGATCAAGCATTTCTATGCGTTAAACAGATTTTTTCGCGTCGAAAATCGTTTTTAAGTAAAAAAAAATTTCAACATTTTGCAATAAATGGAAAGATGAAACAATAGGTAAAACACGTAAAGCGGCTCGTGCCAAAGGATGGAATGTCTATTAAGTCGCAGCATTTATAAATGTGGGGGAGGCCTATGTCCAGCAGTGGACGTCTTTCAGCTGAAATGATGATGATGATGATATATAAATATACTTTATGGTGATGAGGTTGGTTTCGTTATGTTTGTTTACATTCTCAAAAAACTTTTTTCAAAAAAATACCAACCGACTTCCAAAAAACACTACAATGTGCAAAATAACTTTAATTTCGGAAGTCGGTGACGTTGGATGCGTATTTTAATTATTTGTCACCGCCTTCCGAAATTAAAGTTATTTTGCACTTTGTAGTGTTTTTTGGAAGTCGATTGTTATTTTTTTGAAAAAAGTTTCTATTTTTCACTTTTTTGTTACCTACCATACACCAATTCGAAATTTCATCATCCTTTGGGTCAAAACAATGCATACTTATTTATGTGATAGCAACATTCGCGGTTGATTTGCTGTAATTTTTTGAAGAGTTCCGTTGTCTGTTTCCGAAACGCATCATCAGATCTATATGCAGGGCCCAATCTAAGGGGGGGCAAGCCGGGCAAATGCTCAGAGCGGCAAAAATGAGCGGCGGCAAAATGTATACTTACAAACATACCTACTCTCATGAATTTTTGTATACTTGTTCAGAAGCCGTAGTAGACTAACGTATGTGAATATTATATAGTTAAAAGAATATCACATAATTATGGTCATACCATCTTTGATGGTGTTAGTGCAAAGGGCGGTGAATGTTATTTTTGCCCGGAGCGGCTAAATAGCTAGATCGGGCCCTGTCTATATGAAATTTCAATGGGACCATTTCGGAGTAAACCCCTTTCGAAAAAATTTTTTTGCAAATCCGTCTATACAACGTGTTTTTTTTGATATCCCATAACTCTAGGGTATGATTGAGGCCATATCAAAGAATCAAGTGGCATATGAGTTATGTTCCAATCCTTCGTTTTTTTTTTTTTTCATTTTTCATACAAAATAATTCGGGAAAGTCACGATTATTAATGTAAAACACCCTTACGTGAAATATGACAACGTCGCATTTTCTTAGCTTTAAATATGAATGATTGGTTTGAATAAAAATGAATTACTCGTATTTATCAATGAAACTTGGATACCTAGACACATCGAGGGTCTATTTTGTACGGTAAGCAAACAAAATTAGGTAGGTGAACTTTATAATTTTAGTTTCATCAAATTCAGCTTTTAGTGTTTTTAAAGGACGCAACTAAGACAACGCTAGGATGATGGATAGGATAATTTGAAATAAGCTAAGCGAAAACAAACTGGCCTAAATGTTATCACTTCATTGTTTAATTAAGTTTTAGAAACTTATGAAACCTGGGACTTTTGGCAATTTGGTATAGCACTGGCTTTATTTTTCTTAATTTGTAAACTAAACTGATAATTTTTACCTGCCTATCCAAATATGTCAAAATATGCCATCGTTAGATATTGAGTTGAAAATTGATTGCGGGGATTTGACAGATTTGGGTAAGTTGATGTGTTGTGTGTGTGTTCTATGGGTTTAGGGTATGATAAATAAAACAAGTTTTGTTAAACTAATCCGTTTAATTTAAATGATTTTCAAAGTGTCCGCCATGGTATTCCAAGCACACATTTAGCCTGGTGCGAATCTGCCTATTTAAATAAACATTGTTTTGGCGCATTTCATTAGCTGCTTCTTCAATTCGCCTAAGTAAATGGTCCCTTGATAAAATTTTTTCTTCATACACCTTACTTTTTAATGTACCCCACACGTAAAAATCTAGTGGGGTAAGGTCTGGTGATCGCGCCGGCCACGCTATAGTCGGGCTTCCACGCCCGATCCAACGTTCTGGGTATTGTTCGTTTAGGTATTCCCGTACCTGTGTCCCATAATGGGCAGGCGCGCCATCGTGTTGGATCCACATTGTGCGAATTGTCTCCAGATCCACATCCTCAAAAAAATCTAAGAATATTAGATTCCGTAAAAACGTTAAATAATTTTCTGAGTTAAGGCGGTGCGGGATTTCTATGGGGCCTATTAATTTATTATTTAAAATTCCCGCCCACATGTTGACAGAAAACTCATGTTGGTAAGAAGTTTCCCACACAGCTTGCGGATTCTCTGTTTTCCATTGATGCTGGTTTTTTGAATTAAAAACCCCAGCGCGCGTAAATTGGGCTTCATCCATCCATAAAATTTTACCTATCATATTTGGGTCCTGAATTAAAAATTCATTCATGCGCTGACAAAAGGCTATTCTAGAAAAATTATCCGCGGGTAATAGGCCTTGAGCTTTGCGATAATGGTAAGGGTGGAGCCCATATCTTTTCCATAATTTCCACACTAAGTTGTGAGACACTCCAACTATTACACCCACACGTCTCGTAGATAATGTTGGATCTTCAATTATTAGGTTCATGATCCTCATTTCTTGAACCTGAGTCAAATTCAAGACTCTTTCGTGAGAAGATGATCTTAAACCATTTTCCCGAAATCGTCTATGTATCTGTAACAAGTAAAGGTGCGCTTAAAATGTGACATAGGTAAGAGTGGGAACAAAGGCAACCGGGGACTTTTTTGCCTATTTTTTTATAAAAAAACGTTGCCCCACACTAGGTATATCTCCTGTGTCGTGGGTGCATTTACAAACATTTAAACTCACGTACACAAACACCCAGACCCGACCCGGAATAACTACTTGTAGGTCATACAAATATTTGTTCCGTGCGGGAATCGAACCCGCGACACGCAGCGCAGCAGTCGATTGCTCAGCCACTGCGCCAACCGTGCCGTCGAATTTGGTTTTGTTTACACCGGCTTCAAATTAAACACGCAGCGTCTCTCCTAGAACAACAATTAAATGTCATTCGTCACGTCATCATATACCTATTCAAATCGACATTCGCCTGCACATCACATACCTATTCAACGCGACTGTTGAGCATGAGGTCCTGGGTTCGATTCCCAGGCCGAGCAGTGTTATTGGGTTTTGCCATTAAAAATTTCTGAGTAGCAGCCACCGAGTCTGGATTTGTGTCCGGTTAATGGCAATAGGCTTGCAAACCCTCGTGTCCGATACTAAATTAGTAAGTCACCAGGAGGCAGGAGCATAGCAGAATTATTTAGGTACAATTTTTTTCGAACCTTTCAATAATATCAACAAGCGAAACCTTAGCGATACCTATTTTTATTTAAAAAAAAGATCATTTCATCCTATGTATTTTACTGATAAAATAAATAAATAAATCATTCATTACATTTAACTGTCATGTAATAGTACATTATGATATAGGTAAGTGTGGTAAGTTGAAAATTACAGCCGAGGCGATATTGCTACAAGAAAGCAGAGGCTGTAATTACCAAAGCGCACGTGTGTCATACGACGTTTTATAACATATTTGCGAGTAAATAAATAAAACTGTTCACGAATAAATCTTTTACTTGTTTACAAATTAGCGATGCAATAAGAGACCCTTTACGAGCAAATGTGTTACAAAAGACGTTTTATTAAACTGTATTGCTTCATGTATGTTATTATTACTGAAAGAGACCATACTAAGGGCTAAAACGAATAAATAAACTATGTGAACTTACGTTTATGAAGGTTTGATTGTCCGGCACAGTGCGATTCGGAAATCGACGCTGGTATTCCCTCATAGCTTCCATGGAATTTCCATTACAATATCCATACACAAAATGAATATCTGCTTGATGTTCTGGCGGATAGTTGTGCCTCGGCATTGTAACTGAGTTAACACCCAAAACACTTCAACGTACAAAGTTCAACAAAAACAAATTAACAAGAAAACTTAATAAAAACAACAATAAAATAACAGCAAAACCGTAACAATTTTACGTGGCACAGAAACTTGTAAACGAGACGAAAGTCAGGAAACAAGTGTTAAACAAAGGGCTTGCTAAAAATAATTTCACTTTTTGCTAACGCTACGAGTTCCATGTGTGCGTTCATTGTATTTAGTAACTAACAGGTCGGTGTCGGATAAAAGAATTAGTAGGGTTGTCAATATTTATGTAGGTAATTGAGTCATAAACTAGTTGTGAAAGTGAGATTCGATCAGGACAGGTTTGATTTCGTGTTTGGTAAAATGCGTATGGATATTATAAAAAAGGACGAAGGGATCCAGGTACTTAATGTTACTCAACAATTTAACATCATACGATAGTATCTAGTTTGTGTAGCTCAACTTTAGTTATGTTTAGCCACGCAAACTAGATACTATCCTTGAAAAATGACGTCATTTCAACTTTGCACATTGGAATGAAAAACTTTTTAGTGTTTCAGAAAAGTAAACAGCTAGGATAGATACCTCATGGAAACTAACATAAACATTTTTAAATTCGTTTATTGATTTGTACCTACATAATAAATTCCAAAAAAGTCTTCTTCAGTTACTTAATTGGAATATCTAAAACATATTAGGTACATGTGATGTGGCTATCCAGGCCGTTCGTTTCGCTTAGAAGAATTAACTTAGGAAAAATCTGAAAAAAGCCAATGACTCCTAATGAATGAAAGACTAAAAAATCTTACGTACATAACTACCTACGCATTATAAACTCGTAGGTGACAACCCTGATATTCCGAGCACTACACACACATAGTACTCATTGTTAACCGTCCCGTCCGAGCCCGTGACGCTACGCAGGAACCTACTCAATAGCTCTATCTTGCTTACACAAAGCGACAAGCGCCAATGAGAGAGTGAAAAACCCGAGTCGTAGCAGGTGCACTTCACCGAGTTATCATTGTAAGTATCTAGGCAACTCTTGCGCGCCGCGCGCTAGGATATGTTGTGCTGCCTTTTTAATGAAATCGATATCGATTAAACCCGTACTTAGTCTTCAATGTCATTAAACACTTACTTTGATTTAACGCACATAATTATTCAATGAAGATTACGAATTTTCTAGTCAAGCAAAAATGCGAATATTACGAAGGTGGCTCAAATTAATAATAACCTTCACCCAGTACTTAATTTAAACTTTAGCCATAGGTTACAAACCTTAATTAATGATGCTAATTCGTAGTTAGTTTAGGTACCATACCCGATCATTTTGGTGCAGTAGTAGTTCTACTAAAGCGTACAATGTGTTTCAACTAAGAATAGGATGACCTTTATAATTATTGTGACGACAATTACATTAAAAAAGACTGCAAATTAATTTTCAATAGTATTTATTATCTTGTTAATGTTACTTTCATATTTTTAAGAGCGTGTAAGTATTAGAAAAGCGTGCATTAAATCACAATATGGCGTCAAGGTCATCCTATTCTTAGTTGAAACGCATATTAAATAAGATGTAATGTCATTTAAATTTTGCTTCGTAATTTAGATATTCAAACTACTTGAGGTTTCATCGATGTCGACAAGGTAGCTTTCCCTTCACTAGCTGCCGCCGGAAAGCCCCGATACCAACATACCTACATATTTTATTTTACTATTTATTTTACTACACTACTGCGAAGTTTGGCAACCTCGCAAAAGTAAAGATTCGTCATACTAGTGACAATTTTTGACCTAATTTAATTATGATTGATGATATCTCCGAAACGATGCATTTTTGGACCACCTATTCTAGGAGTTTTAGTATTATTTTTACCTACAGAATATAACCCTAGAGTTATGGGATATCAAAAACAACAGGTTGTATACGACGGAGTTATGCCTGAACATACATTAAAAATATAAACATGTCGAATTGATAACCTCCTTCTTTTTGAAGTCGGTTAAAAACACCAACTGCGGCGAAGGCGGCTATTGTAGATGTCAAAGGCCGAACCAATACAGCGGCGATATCATTTGACAATGTACTTTAGGCGAAGTTGTAATAAGGTCTATTTCACTTTTTATAGTCCATCTGACGACGCGTTTACAAAGGATATTGGGTTTTTTTTTTTTTTTTTTTTTTGGGTGGGAAATCATCAAATAACTTCTCCCGCTCTGGGTGGAGCAGGAGGGCGTGTCAGACTTTTACTGACTAAAACCCACCCGTGTTCCTTCAGTAGCCCTTAAGCCAGGGGCTGTGGTGTCTCTTTCGAACAAACCCGCACCCCTGGCAGGCTTCGACCCTTGCGGGTCCCATCACTTTTTGTGCTGACATCTCTTTGAGGCGCGCGTGGAACACAACGCGCCGTCGACTTGGGCTTGGTCCTTACCAGACAGCGAGCTACCCATTACTCGCCGTCCGCAAGCCCATGCCTACGGTGGCCGGAAATCGGCCTGGGATTCCCGACGCCCAGGGCGTCTCCGTATCCTGCGGCGGCTGGGGTCGCGAGGGCGCATATGCTGCCTCTCCCTCACGTGCGCCGCCTCCCTCTTCGCGAGCATCACTGCTTCGCTGAAGGAGGTGACGGCTCCCCATGCCCTCTCGCTCCGTACCATGGCCTGGACCAGGGCCGGACGCGAGAGATCGCCGCCGCCGATCGCCTCCACGAGGACACGGCGGTGCTCCGCCCAAGCAGGGCAGACCGCCACCGTGTGCTCCACCGTGTCCTCAGGGCGATCTTCGCAGTGGAAACACCCGGGCGTTTCCTCCCGCCCTATCCGAAACAGGAATCTCCCGAAACAACCGTGTCCGGTGAGGACCTGCGTCAGGCGGAAGGTGAGGACGCCATGCCGCCTCTCAAGCCACTCCTCAAAGAGGGGACTTACCGCCGCAATCAGGGCGTGCCCAAAGGATATTGGGTTGGATACCTATTGGAATCCTTTTTGTTATTTGTTAATATGTATGTACCGATGTACCGATTAGACCCGCAAATAAATAAATCTTTAGCCGCGGATATAGGAATTGGGTCGCATTTTTTTTTAATCCGCGAATAGTGAAAACGCGAATGAAGGAAGCACGAATAAGGAGCTTTTACTGTACTTACTCAATAAATCGACTGCGCGTCTGGTTGAGTGTGCTGAAGCATTATTCCACGCGGGGGCGGGCGCCTATCTCAGCCCGTACAGGCGCGTGTCTTTTAGCTTTGTTTATCAAACGTTGACCACTGAATAAAACCTCAGCAGTGGGAATGCTCTGCACGGACTGCGATAGGCCTCGACAGGTAGCAGTGCAGTAACACCTGACGCCACCTGTCAGTTAACGGCCCGTGGGACCATGGCGTTATCACGATGAAGAAAGATCACGCTGTAAAGGTGGATACTGACCGGCGTCACGGGTCAAAATGCACCTAATATGTTACCAAGCAAGTATTCGTGCAGTCAGTAGTACCTACGGCAAAACATGCGAGCGAGCAACACTGATTTTAGCACACGGCGTAAAGACATGCTCGCTGCGAATGTTACATTACCTACGCCCCGTAACGTCGGTCATTATCCACATTAAAAGCGCTGTAGAAAAAAAAAACCAAACCAGGCAAAAAAAACTATTTAATTGTATAGCACGGGTTTTCTATGAACATAGTAAGTACGATGTTGTTGCTACGTAGTGCCATACCGCGCGCGCCCCCACCTCTCTCCCCGCTGCTGACGCAGGCAGCAGGAAGAGAGAGAGCCCGATCCCGAGGATAATGGACGTAACAGAGCGATCCTCCGCGACTCTCAGTTGCGATGCCTTTTTATTGTAAATTGTAATCAAAAATGTTTCAGTGTTTCTTTTGTTCAGCCATACATTTATTTGTAGACCAATAAATAATTATAGCATTATATTGTAATTATTGAGAGCAGTGGTGGCCAAGTGGTAACGGCCGCGACTTACGAGTTGTAGGTCGTGAGTTCGAACCCAGACAGGCGCTTTACTTTGTGTAAATTATTTCATCGCCACTGCTCTCAAAAACGGTGAAGGAAAACATCGTGAGGAAACCGGCATGTCCTAGAACCAAAATTCGAAGACATGTGACATCTACCAACCCGCACTGGGCCCGCGTGGTGGATTACGGCCCAATCCCTCTCACCGAGAGGAGGCCTGTGTCCCAGCAGTGGGAACATTATAGGCTGATGATGATGATGATGAAATAATTATATTTAAAGAAGCGACTTTAAAATTGTCAATATTTTACTATTGTGATTTCTATTGTTCCTGTGTAGGTAATGTATCCTTTGTTGGAGATGCCAAATGGATAAATAAATACATTTTTAAACTTGTTTTAACTAAGAAAATGCTTCTCTGTAAGCGATGTTGCTCGGAAGAGCATCGACATAACTACAGTTGCCCGTGTGAAAACCTATCTATTTACTCAAATCCACCAGTAGTTATGGTCGCAATTTTGGATTTTTTTCCTGACTTTCACCATCCGACCTCGCTTGAACCCCTCCCCACCTCGAAAACTAACATCACGAAAATTAGCACATAAGTATTTACAACTCTTTACTCCCAAAACTCCCATTATTTGAATCGAGTAATGCTGTAAACACGCATTTAAATTTAACATTATCAAATTTCGCGCGAAATCAAGTTGTTGTCTTTGCATGTTTGCTATTCAAACCTAGATGGCGTTACTGACGCTAGAGATTAAGAATTTCTATGGAGATGTTCCTCTGGCCGCTCTAATTATGCTATATTATGCTAGATGGCGCTACTAAGACTTTTATCACAATTAAAAATGAGATTTCTTCCCCTTTAGTTGTATTAATTTGATTGATAAAACTAATAAATATTTATCTAACATTGCATTCTAGGTATATGACTCAGAACACCACGTCAGTTAATATTATCACAACTTTTTATTTGAAATTCTTTTAGCTTTTTTGATTCGTGGGAATCAACCACCAACGGAAAGCGATTTTAGTAATCAGTATCATTACTTTTTGAAATAACACAGACACAGTAAGTAACTTAAATGAGAATGACGTGATAATATTAAGTATTCGTTAACCGTTACCGTTTCACGCCAATAGATGTCGCTAAGTGTTTCAACATTACGTAAATAAATTCTTCTTGAACACTTTAAATTATTTAGATAGGTTGACCGAAGCGATTGCGATGAAACAAAGACTAATATAAACTCTGAGTTATAAACAATATTTGAGTATGAAAGATAACCATATTAGTTTCGTTCTTTTGACGTGATACTTGATCTATTCAACATAATATTTAGAAACTGAAAAACCGAGCTACAGACAAAATTTTTGATAAGGGTTAAAATGTCATCTGTTGATTATCCCTTACCACCCCAAGCAATTATTTTCGAAATATTTTAAATGTACAGAAAAAGTTCCTTTACAGATTTATTATATGTATAGATATAGATATAGATATAGATATAGATATAGATATCACTGTTTTTAGTGTATAAGTGTATATTTTGCCTAATATACAGAGTTGATATGACAGAGGGGCATTAAATTACACTACGTATACTATGCGTGCTTAGTATTAATTCGATACGATAAAAAAAGAAAAAGCACCAAAAATGAGTTTTTTTTCTTTTCAAACAAACTAAATAGCTTACAAATCAGAGTAAAACGCAACCACCCTTTGTAAATGAATTTAGCTGACCTTAGATACCTAGTTAACAAAGCGGCAACGTCGCACCCGCGCCAAAGCGCGGCTTGTGTTCTCTCGTGTCAAAGCGGGCGGCGCCGGTGGCGCGGGCGGCGCGACGCCTCGCTCGCGCTGGCTTTTATGTTAGGTAAGGTTTTGAAATTCGCGCACAACAACAATCACAACAAAAACACTAAATTTTTAAATTCTCTATGTGTCTTCCATTCACATTAATGCACAAATTATACCGACGGAGAATATTGTTATTTATTTTTCTAATTAAGTCACTGTCCGTCGCTAAGCACTTTAATTTGTGAAATGCTAAAATAATCCTATTTTTTAGTTCAACAATTGTATTTAACTCTGAGGCATACACTTCACCCTTAATGTACCGCCACAAAAAGAAATGGTGCGGGCGTTTCTAGGGCAATTGTGGCTGTCACCATACCTCTCTCGGTATGTTCGCAGAGCTAAAGCTGGCTTTCCACGGCATTCGCCGTAAATTAAAATCATGTCTGTGTATTCTGACGCCGTGTAAGTTACACGAGGCATTGTCGAACACTAATTACACACACACACAATCAAAGTTTAATTTCGTGTCACAATAAAAGCAGTCAATCACAAAAAAACACTAACACTAAATAATAATTATCCCAAGTTTCGTGTCCTGTCCTGTCACAATAAAAAAAGAAATAGGTACTGTCTGTCTTAAAATGATTTAGTGTTCTATCACAATAACAAAACAAAATCACAATTATTGTCAGCGCGGCGCGGCGAGTTCGTCAAAAGAAAAGCTGCGCAGGAGCCTTCCGTGTTACGTAACATAAATCCGATCCCAAAGGATAGCGTCGGCGAACTAAAAATAAGTTTTTTAGACGCCCCACTTACCGATCGCAAGGATCTAAGATGCAGTACCAACACAGTGACCTATTTCTATTTCTTTTACGCACGGGATGTTCTGCTACGATTGTCACTCTTTCAATGAAAGTGCAAGTGTGTGTATTTATTGCTTCCTTGTTTGCATTGCCATCTTTTTACCGAAAATATTTGGTTGTACTTATGACTTGCGTCACAGCGGCAACAACGCATCGTAGGTTTATCGTTTTAGGGTGCATGACCTGTGCGATCAGCTGTTAGGAAAGATACATCGTGTTCAAACGGGGCAAAAACTTAAAAATCATTTGCGACTAAACTACTGCTCCTATTTAATTCATTTTTGGCACAGAGCTTGAAAATGGTATGTGCAGTTTATAGGAAAGCCCCTCTGTCGTATCAACTCTGTATAAGATGTTAGCGAAGATGAATTGTGATGCCACCGTGAGAATACCAATATCTTTAAAAAAATCTCTCGGTAAATTGCACGTACAGCTCGTTTTTGCAGAACAAAAATATTTTGAATGTCAGCGGCTTTGCCCCACAGCAGAATGCCGTAGGACATAACGCTATGAAAATAACTAAAATAGACTAACCGAGCTATATCAACGTCAGTGTATTGTCTTACTTTCCTGACGGCGTAGGCAGCCGAACTGAGCCTTCCCGCTAGGCTTGATATGTGTGATCCCCACTGAAGTTTGGCATCTACTGTTATGCCCAGAAAAACTGCCGAGTCTATAGTTTCAAGCACCTCATTTTCTAAGACGATGTTGGGTCCCAGATTTTTTACATTCGGCAAAGCGAACTTTATACATTTAGTCTTCTTAGCATTGAGAACTAAATTATTCGTGGTAAACCAATCCGTAACCATTGAGAGTGCACTGTTTACGTCGTCAAACTCTTGTCTATTCCTGTCAACTTTAAAGATAAGAGAGGTATCATCAGCAAACAGTACAACGTCACAGATACCCTTTAATACCTTACCTATTCAGTAATACAAGGAAATAAAAAAACCTGGTCATTGCTGCGCCATTTCGAACTAGAAGCAAAAAAGTCAACCTAAATATACTCGTATTTTCACTCGATACCTTTTTTTTTTTGCGGTGACCATTTTAACCACAAGTATGATGAAAATCATGTTGCATAGTTCTTAGAACTGGTTTTATCAATTTTCTCATTGGTTTTGCACATGTTACTGAAACTAGAGTCCTATAAATACTTACTTATAAATACTTAATCAAAATTGGAATGAAATAATACAACCAAATAAAAATGCAGATGAAAACTACATTGCGTTTAATAATATATTAAATAAAATTTTAAATATGTGCATCCCGCTGCAACAGATAAAAATAAAAACGATGTTTAAGAAGTATTGGCTAACAAAGGGTATTAAATTATCTTGTAAAAACAAAAGACTACTTAAAATACTCACCAATAAAACAAACAATCCCATACTATCAAAATATTATAAAAAATACGAAAAAACCCTAAAACAATCTGTAACGACTGCAAAAAAATTACAATATATAAATAAAATAAAAAAGTCAACAAATAAAGTAAAAACTATGTGGAATATAATAAATGAAAGAACAAATAAATCAATAAAAAACGAAAAAATTAACATAAAACTACATAAAAATGATAACTTGATAACCGAACCTAAGCAAATAGCTAATATTTTTAACGATTTCTTTGCTTCCATAGGAGAAAAAACCTCAGCAGCAAAAGGAGCCCCTGTGATGTACCCCACAGAAAACACAATGTTTCTGAGCCCTGTCGATCCCTATGAAGTAAATAAAATAATAAAATTTTTAAAAAATAAGAAGAGTTATGGAGTGGACGAACTTCCCCCATTTCTACTCAAGCAATGTGCAGACGAACTAACCCTGCCATTTTATAAATTAATTAACCAATCGTTTGAAGAGGGAACTTTTCCCAATCTACTTAAAAACGCACTGATAAAACCCATACATAAGAAAAACTCTAAAACCGACCCAAATAACTATCGCCCTATCGCCCTGTTACCGACTGCGTCTAAAATCTTTGAAAAGGCTATGTGCGACCGCGTATACTCTTTTTGCGAAAAATATGGAATACTTGACGACTGCCAAAACGGTTTCCGTAAAAACAGGTCTACAACATTAGCAGTCTACAAATACGTGCAAGAGGCCCTAACTATTATTAATAATAAAAACTATGCCATAGGTATGCTGCTTGATATGACCAAAGCCTATGATAAGGTGCAATTTCAAATACTATTGGACAAATTACATGGGATAGGGATACGAGGAAAAGCTCTTAAATGGTTTGCATCATACCTAAAGGATAGGGTACAACTAGTGGAAATTGAATATTTTGATAACAGCACATACGAAATAATAAAAATAAGATCCGACAGTAAAACAGTTAACGCGTCAATTCCCCAAGGGAGTGTGGTGGGCTGCCTCTTGTTCCTTATTTATGTAAATGACCTTCCTAAAATTATAAACGGACCATGTGTTCTATTTGCGGACGATATCTCCCTGCTCACCTCATGCCAGAGGGATGACAATATAAACGCCAAATTAAGTTCCCTTCTATCAACAGCTGTAAACTGGATGGATAACCACAATTTAGAAATTAACTTCACCAAAACAAAATTAATTACTTTTCATCCCCATCAAAACTAAATTTAATTTTTAATCATGCAAAAATAGAACAAGTAAATGAATTCACTCTCCTCGGTTTGTCTATGGATACCCACTTAAATTGGAAATCCCATATACAGAAAATAAGAGCAAAGCTCTCAAAATTTTCATATATATAAGCGAAATAAAAAAAAACTACCAACCAGCGAACTGCACTTATTACCTACTATGCATATGCCCAGGCATGGCTCAGCTATGGGGTCATGCTGTGGGGCAATAGTACCGATTCAGAAACCATTTTTATTTTACAAAAGAAATTAATTCGCATAATTACCAACATAGAACAAACAGATAGCTGCAAACCACACTTCCGAAAACATAAAATACTCACACTTCCCTGTTTATACATCTTAGAATTATGTAAATTTGTCAGAAAATACCCAGAGTTCTACACCACTTGCGAAGAGACACAAACAAGATACACCTTTCGACACAACAAAAACAAAATAAACGTACCTCAATCCCGACTCAAAATGCACTCAACCGGCCCTTTAGTTATGTCCATAAAAATTTATAACAAATTGCCAAATTACATCAGAGAAGTAAAGAAAGCAAATATATTTAATAATACATTGAAACAATTTCTAGAATCAAAGACATACTACTCAGTAAAGGAGTTTTTAGAGGACAAATTAATTGAAAAATAAAATTATCTCTCTTAATTTGACCAAACAAAATGAAATATATACAATATAATACGGAATATAGAAAATCAAATATAAATGTGAAAATAAATAATATGTAATAAAAATAAAATAATAATTAATTACTAATACATAACAACAAAATTCAATAATAATTAAAATATTAATAACAAATAATAATTCTTGTGCAATACATACAATTTTAATAACAAATATACTTTACCTATATACACAAACCCCATAATCTATATATACACCTGTACATAATTATACATATACACCTGTACATAATTATACATAAGATAGATAATTATACACTCAATTATACATCTAATAATTTTATAATTGTAATGAATTGAATTGCTTGAATTTGTACGTAGCCCTCTTCCTCTCTCCTAATTTTTGCTGTGCCCGACAGGGTCCATATTGTTCTCACTGTTTGTACCATCAATTAAATACATATGGAATGCAATAAAGTATTGAGTATTGAGTATTGAGTACTTAGATTTGCAGCGTTTCCATCAAAGTGTCCGGATACCTTCCTTCAGTAACTGTGAATTTGCTGAAAAAAGCTTAAAATGAGTGAATTTGTGTGTTTTTGACGCGATATAATATGTGCTCAGATAATAAGCGCGAAAAGTTCTTCAGATATTGAAAAATATTTGTTGGACAATTTCCATTTATCAACAACAGATGTGAACACGGTTATGCAATCTAGTCAAAGAAATTTTATTACGATTTGTAACCAAAAATGGGTGAAAGCTCAAAGAAAACAAAATCGCTTCGAGAACCAAAACACAAATTGGTTAAATAGCGATTTTAGAGTACCATTGGATTCGTGCAGTACCTCAACATCTAAAAATCCTGACGTGACGACATCTGGAGATTCTGGTAGACCAACAAAACCATTTGACACGTGTTCGGAGAGTACGAAAAAACGTAAAAACATGGAATTACTCCAGGAGTATGGAATGGGGCATGTACATTACGCTTATGTTCAAGGTTTACGATCTTTGGGTGACAATGATGAAGCTTCGATTGTGAGTATTATGAGAAATACAGAAAAGGAGGAGAAAAAAGTCATTCAAGATTCAAGATTCTTTAATTGTGGAAACATGAGTACACTTATAGAGCATGCAAGTTAATAAATTACAATAGTTGAGATCAGTCATGTTTGGCCTTAGTGGCGTACAAATATTTAAATTTCGTCATAGTTATTACATAAGAATTATTAAATGTCAATTAAAATAAATTTTACGCAGTCCCGATACCTTCCTATAACAAAGAAGAAGCGTTGTGTATACAGCGTGTAACAGAAACCCTATTGTTATCCTTAAGCACTAAAGATAACAGCTGGTAAAGAATCACTATACATAGTTTCAGCTCAAAATAAAATACTCTAAAAATTGATACCAACTTTTTGGTTTCTTAGGTTTCTTAAATTCAAATCATAACAAACGTGTCACCGCACTACGTAGGTCAATAACTTTCCACGTTACTTGCCAATATCATGATAAATCTCTTCCGTAATTCTGCGCGCCTAGTACCCTAGTAGCCGAACGCAGGCGGTGTTCTTTGTCGGCACGAACTGACGAAATAAAAGTTGCCGCCGCACAATCGCTTTGGCGGCGCGCCGCCAAAGCGATGGCGCGCGCGCGCACTAACTAAACCATACCTACTTTACTTTACCGTAATGTAAAAATTAATGCGTAATTATTGATTTACAGTTTACTCATTGATATCAAGCCAGAAACTGCACGAAAAAATTGAGATAACAAAATTCACGTAAAAAAAATCGAAACAAAGTTTAGGTAGGAACTAGTTTCAGCCCTTATTTCTTATTATTACCGAGTAAACAGTAAAATCTTAAAGCTTTATTTTAAAAAAAAACTTACATTTTTAAAGATGGGGTTCGATGTGGTGGTTGGTGTTGTATGCACAAGGCCGCTCGCTTGTTCATGGACACCTGAACATTGCGTAGCATGTCTGTTGTTATTGTCCTGAAAGCGGCCTCAATGCGCACTTTCATAAGCTCCATTGTATCACACTACACTGCGTATACTACATTTTTAATGTACCCCCACAAAAAAAAGTCTAATGGGGTTAGGTCTGGGGATCGCGGAGGCCAAGCCACGCTTCTACTACCACGCCCAACCCACTGGGGAAAGCGCGCATCTAAATAATGGCGCACATCTCGAGCAAAGTGTGCCGGTGCACCGTCGTGTTGAAAAATTAAATTATTCTCCATCACAAGATTAATGTAACTTAACACTGGTAGCACTGAGAGGACATCGTCTAATTGATTCCTCAGGAAGCTTAAATAATTTTGGCCGTTTAAGCTTTGCGGCAAGAAAACTGGTCCTACGACGACGTCTCCAATTATACCTGCCCACACGTTCAGTCGCCATTGGTGTTGGAATGACGACTCTGTCGAAGCATGCGGGTTCGTGTGAGACCACACATGTTCGTTGTGGATGTTGCTTATTCCCGCTCTCGTGAAGGATGCCCCATCAGTCCATAGCACTCTTGAACCGAAATCTGACGAAGCTTCTAACTGGTTTCGGTACCACTCGCAAAAGGCCACGCGAGGTAAAAAATCTGCCAGTATCAGCTCCTGGGTGCGACGGAAATGGTATGGGTGCTGACCGTCATTGCTCAGCACTCGCAAAAAATGAGATTTAAGAATAATGCTAAATAAAGCTCCTAGTCCCTGTTATTCTGGTACCTAAATATTATTTCGTTAAAATGACTACTACCTAACCTATAGGGTAGCTAGTCCTATTAGTGTCCACTACTATTAAAAAATATTGTTCAAGAATTTAAGATTATTTTACATACCTACCCCGCCCTCGGTGGCACGTGGAAGTAGGTATCTACTGACTGAAAACCTTTCTGTTCCTTTAGTTGCCCTTGCATTCCGGGGCCGCGTTATATCGTTAGAACATTCTAGCAACCCCAGAAATTCCCGCAACTCCGGAAAATCATTAATTTCAATCCATCAAAGATCATATGATTGGGCCGCGTTATTTCGTTAGAAGTCTGAATTAGAAGTTGTATTTACCAGGAGTAATTGGACGGACTGCAATTGGTCAATATACCCTAAGACCCTAACCCGTTGGGTTTACACACATTATGAAAATTACATTGTGTGTGTAATGTCGTAATCAGGGTTCTGTGAGCAAACGATTTTCAATTCATCAGTAACAATTCCTGTTACTCATGCGGTCCTAGTACTTTTATTAATTTCTTTCCACAATTAGATGCAGTTTTGCGACATTTTTTATTGACTACATTTGAATCATAGCCGCAACGGTTTAAACTGTGGTTTAAACCAATGAACGCCGTGGTTATTATCGGAACAAATAAATAAATAAGTACACACGCCCCCAACCACTCTCGTGGCCCATTTTATTTAGCGCACTCTTTTTTATTTTGTTGATTTTTTCAATGCCCTTATTTTAAAAATTATGAACAGAACCCACTGTGAATTTATTTGTACTAGGAGAAGAATAAGCTGCGAAGAGGTGAATTTAAATATTTTTTTGGGTTCAGTTGGACATAAATTGTGACTAAATCCTTTTTCTATTCTAAGTTCTAATGGCAAATATTAATGATTATTTAAGCAATTAATTCCTGGTAGGATGCACGTAAGGTTCAGATTTTTATGATCGATTTAATTGTACGAGGTGACGATTTATCAAACGGATTCGTGTTAATGCGATCTTCAAGCAAATTAATCCAATAGGTAAGGTTTTTTAATTGAATTTTTAGAAGATCGATTCTTTCAAAAGCACTGGATTCGATCTGTGAATCGAATAAAAAAATCGATTTAAAGCAAAACATCGTTCATCCTTATGGCCACCAAAATAAAAGGTTAGGAATACCGTAAGGAAATTTGCAGGAATATTGTTCTTGAATTCGGTATTTACTGTGTTGTAGGTACAGTGGCAAGGTGGGTGGAAGATTACTATGTAGATAATTTATCAACAAAGTAATCTTCTACAAAAGGACTACTACGTAAAAAACCAACAGGTGTGTAAATGATACCGGACAATGCAAGCAGGTATCTAAATATTATTTCGTTAAATGTTGATACCTACCTAGACAAATTAATTGTATTGTAGCTAGTTCACAAACATAAATAAAGTTAAGGAAAAATATGTAATAATATTTTGTAAACAAAAATAAACATGCGGAACCTTTTATTCAGAAATACCAGGAGTAAGAGGTTTATTTTTACTTACAAATAGTTCGCTGACACCGATCAGCTGACTTAGTGCTAGTGATGTGTTTAATTCAATTTGAAAAGTTCGGTTTCTGGTATCAATGTATTAAAAATTCTCATGACTTCCGAACATGTAGAGCTAGGAATATAAAACCTTTCCAATATCGTTTGATATCATCCAAAGAAGTTGTGCCCTTGGTATGTATATACCCTTTCCGTTACACGTTGTATATATTGAAACCGATCTATCCAAAGCTCAATATTCCTACCTGAGGCTGCGACTTGAGATGATTGAGATGATTTGAGATAAACTTATTTTCTGTATTTCCAATTTTGGCTGAAGCAAAGAAGGATTACTATCCTCTTGCGTCAAGCATATCCCTAACGAATATAAGTGGTAAAGTGAACTTTCAAGATCTCTAAGATCATACTGCCTGTCGTATTTTAAAATAGACTCGGTTTCGAAAAACTTCACCCGTCTCAAACTGTATAGCAAATGGGGTTGCGATAAAGTGAGTATGAACAAGTTTTACCTGAAGAAAATGAACAAATATCGGATGCTAATATGTTTATAGTTTCACTTGTACTATTGAGACTAGTGGATGAAGAAAGTAAAGTAGTTATATGGCAAAATCCAACATGTTCTTCAGTTAGATATTGCAGACCCATTTCTCTGGAATTAGCAAAAGTGAACTTGAAGCAAAAATTAATGAATTAATAAATATAATGAATTATTAAAATCAAAATAAAATTAATGAATTAATAAATACAATGAATTATTAAAATTATAAATAATAATGAAACAGTTTCGACATTTTATGTTTGTATTTTTTTACTAAATAAACATGGTTTTTAAAGTAGCAGTGTATTCAGGAATACGTACACAAAATTTCAATTGTCAACGTCGAATTGGCAACGTCGCAGGACTAACAGGACTTTCTTGTCCGTTAACAAAATGAACCGTGCGCTTACGCAATTTTTGTTTGCTTATGATAATAGGAATTTTATGATTAAGGTTATTAGGTCTAAATTTAATCAGCAATACAATACAATATTGTATTGTTTCTGAGTAGCGAGTCGCACATTTCATTTGGTTATGTTTTACGCATGTAGGTAAATGAAATTGTTTTGGGGTGAATGACCTAATGAACTTCCGTAGCTTAATCGTAATGGATTCACAGTATGTGTTAAAATTGTTAAGGAAAAAAAATATTACTGCGGCTATACCGTTGATTATAATTTCATAATTTTTGGTATACATACTACCAACGCGATACCCAGTATGTGGTTTCATTAAATGTCGTATTATCCCCACCTCTCTGTATAATAATTATGAATATTAAATTAAAAAATCTGTCAACACATAAATATTTTAATTAATAAATACTCCAATAAAAATATAAAAGAAAAGCTAAACTATTATTTGGATTAGAAAGCTTAAAAGATATGTGTATTCAACTAACAGAAGCATACGTTTTTGCACAACACGACATACTGCATCCTTTCTATTGTAGAATAACTTCACTGAACAGAAAGTATTAAGAAGATTCCAGATTCTATTAATATCCTCAAAGATCCTTTAAAGTTTTTTTTTTTCAGTGTAAACAGCTACGTAGATATGTATCTATCGTTTACTTATATTGAATAATTTGGGATATCTGCATTTTTACAAAGTGTATTATAATATGTACAGGTATATAAAAAGAAAATAATCATAAAGCATCAAAAAATACGTCCGCATCGTTATCAATGGGAAAAGTGCCCAAAAGGCTGGCAGCATTGCCACGTTGTATGGCAATGCTGATTCTTTGCCCGAAAAATAGGCCAGCCCTTTGGTCACGTGAAAAGTCGACCAACCGCTTGGAAATGTCTCGGAAAACTAAGTGGGCACTCGGACCCCATGGCCCTAGAGTTTCAACCCCAAACGGCTCGAACATATATGTTCCAATAAGATTGAAATATTTGCGCCGTTTAAGGTTTTCCGCACCTGCAGCAGCCGCCCCAGCACAACCCGCCGTACAAGAAAGATGAGATGGTGCAAGGGTATCGACACATGTTGCATCCCATACCAAAGGCCGACCTAACTTCCAAGGCATTTTGGTCATTCCGTCTGGTCTCTTTCCATCGTCGCGTGCCAAGCCATTGGGTTCTAGAACAGCTGGCACCCCGGCGGTGACAAGAGCACGACGGATAATGTCATTGATGCTGGCGTGCCGTGCTATCCGGCCTGCGCTCCTACTGCAGGATAAGCCATGGTGTCCGAGGCAGTCAACACCTTCACCGCATTGACAGCGATGCAGAGCCACGCAAGGAGCGCCAAGACGAAGGCATGTAGCGAGCCGGAAGGTCGAGTCACACAGCATGGTGCCTATGTTGGGTGACGGTAGTGCCTGTAGCCAGAGGCCCGACTCCCACTCACCCACGGCCAGAAGGCGAGCACGCTCAGCAGCATTGGTGGACGTATTAATAAGTTTATTCCGTACCAACCTGCAGAGTGGCTCGCCCCACTGTCTCTGGGAAGATGGGTTCACGGGCCAATCTGAGTCCGGGCAAGCCATTTTCCAGGCATTCACCGCATCGGTCAAGCACGGCACTTCAGAGACAACCAGGCAAGGGGCTAGAATTTTCCCAGCCAACTTTTCAGTGCTGTGGACAGAGGACAGAAAAGCCGGTAAGCTAATACTAGTAATTTTACGGACGCCGAGGCCACCAAAACGGATGGGTAGAGTGGCTTGAAGCCACGCTCGGTCGTCCAAGGCCACATTTAAAATGGATGAAAGTGTGCTGCGAATAATTTGGTCAATTTTGTCCAAGAGCTGTGGATGCTTCCATAAAGCTGAGGAGCGTAGAAAATATATAAAATTCGGGCCAAAACAACAGTATCTAATCAGGGTGAATGCCGAGTGTACATTTATTTTGGAGAATCTTTCCGAAATGTCATTGAAATTTTTAATTTTGTCGTCGATGAATTGAGAAAAGCTGTTTTCCAAAATTGGGGAACCTAGGAGGTGTAGTGAACTTTTTTCTAGAATTTTGATTTTTGGGGCTATTGCATTAAATTTTCCTAAGGTCAATTCTTTGTCGGTGACGTCAGAGAGATAAATTTCACATTTTGATGGGTTAAGGTCCAGGCCAATGGATTTAAATTGTTGTTTGAGGAGTTGTAGGTCTTTCAAAACGGTGTCTACATCACCTCCTAGCGTTCCATTGTCTAGATACCATACGTTAAATTTTGAATTTAGTTTCTGGAAAATGGGATGAATAGCTAAGCTGAAAATGACAGGCCCGAGAGGGTCACCCTGTTGGCATCCTACTGCAGATTCTAAAACATTGTCTTTGTATAATAATTTGGAAGGGTACCTGTAACATTGCCATAGAAAACCATAAATTTCGGGCAATTCTTTTATGACTTCAGCCAACAAAGTGTCCCTGTTCACAGAGTTGAAGGCGTTCTTAACGTCAACCTTGAGGATGACCTCACCTTTGTGAGAGTTTAAAAATGTGGAAAGTGCATGTACGGCAGCCTCACAGCCCCCTCTCGAGCCAAAACCTAGCTGCAGGGGCTGAAACTGAGTTGTAAGTTTTTCGTTGTATAACTTACAACATATTTTGGCTGCCGTACGTCTGTATGTGCACCCAACGGCGATGGGACGGATGCCGCCGTCCTTCTTTCGTAGGGCACAAAGGTTGGCACCGTATAGGACATCAATGACGGCATCGTTCACCCCGCCGGTGAGCATGAGTTTGATCAAGGCCGCAAGCTCCTTCAAAAGCGACTCACCAGCTTCCCCGGTGCCTGAACTCAAAAGATCCTTTAAATGTTGTGGAGTCAGACCGTCGAGGCCGCCAGCGGAACCACTTCTAAAGGAGTTCACGGCTGCAATCAACTGGGGGGCCGAAACGTTCAAAAAGGTTGAATTTAGGTCTGGAGGGTCGGGGGTGTCGGGGAAGGTGAGACCATCCGCAGGAGCTGGATGTTTGCTCTCCAAAGCTGTTAGTGTTTCTGGAGAGTAAGGCGCCACCACATCACTGCTGAACAGTATCCTGGCTGCTCCCCTAATATCACCTTCACTTAATTTGGATTCAACGTGTGAAAAAATGCCTTTAGGAGACAGGTTATTGAAAGCAGGTAATTTGGGATCTAAAATGAGGGCCGAATTATTGCAATTATCTTTGATTTGGTTTGTTAAGGTTCTTTTAGTTGCCAAATTTTTTTGAACATGCAGAATCCTATAAGGGAAGGTGAGTAATTGCTCCCAGGCACTTAGTGAGTTCTCCTGGGTAGCAAGACGAATACTTTGTGCTAAACTTAATGCAACAGACCGTCTCGCGCCCCGGGGAACTCTCTTTAAGACTGGGGTCGAATTTTTGAATTTTGCTAACGTTTTCCATAAACTTTGACCTGGAGTTGTTGATGTTGGGTATGTGGCTGGGGGGCACAAAGGTACACTGTGACATTTGTGAGCCTTGCCAAAGTGTATCCGTAGCCCCCGTTCGCCTTTGAAGAAGCTTGGCTGGGAGCAATGAGGACATCTCACCTGGACAGCGAGCGATGTAGCAGGTTGACTAGCACAATTTTCGGCGTCGCTACAGCCGGCATTTAACATTGGACAAATAATAAAAAGACTTACCTAAAAGAAAAACAATTTACCTACACTAGGTATACAAAATGCACTTAAATAACACTATTTACATTGGAATAAATTTCTAAACAAAACGAATAATAAATAAAATTGTCTGTCATGCATGACACTGTTGATGACGTGAACCTTGACAGCTACGGCGCACTGGCGCAGACGTGTGGCCTAGGGTGCTGCAGCGCCGTGGCGCCGCGCGTCCAGGTCGCCAGCGCTTTTTTTTTTCTTTCTTCGTCATATCAATTTATTCAACAGCTGCTTGAATATATTGTGTAGTATTTGGGAATGAAAGCGTTTTTCCAAATCTACCTATTTCCATTCAAATTCTCTTAAAATTCCACCATTGCCAGCGCTTTTTTGCAAATTAAAAATAATATCTTCGTTATTGAAGGCTATATAATTGGTCAAGAAAGGTTTTGCGACCTAGCTTTGCTCAGTGTAGGCCGAGAAGATAATTTACGAAGGGGCGCAAATGTGATGCGATTTTCAAATTCAACTCTTGTTTAAATAATTTGTTGTCACTTTTAAATAATATGAGATGTTTTTAATGTTTTTTTTATTTTTTTTTAATAATAAATCGTTTCGGTTGAACCGTCAAACACGTCAAAATCAAAATATCTATCGTTTTAATGCTAGTATTTGTACAACTAGACACTACACACCAACGATAGCGATTGTAATTCATTAATTTCCCAAAAAAACACCAAATATTTATAGCTGTTAAAGTTGAAAGAGTTAGTGTTTCCTTTAAAGTTAGAATCTATACTAATACCGCATGTAACCATTAATGATAATTATGATATTCCAATTACCAATACCTATTATATCTAAGAATGAATACCAATTAGAATATTTACTATCACCTATTGAAAAGAAAACGGAACATTGTTATCTACCAAATACAAGCCAATATCTCACTCGTAACGATCAAGTGTATAAAGCTCTTAGCTGTTCCCAACAAATCTGTAAAGCAGAGCAAGTAAGTGAATGTTTAAAACAAAGTGTATTGAAACGAAGTAATCAATGTAAAACTCTGCTCATCTACTGCCCTCTTAGATATTCTCTTAAAATATCCAGTAGACTCCACTACCAATATCGGGATCTAGAAGAAAAGGTCATCGATCAATGTACATCAAGTGAGAAAATAATCAAAGGATCCTAATTAGAAGATAATACAGAGTGTTTTCATCAAGAAAAAGCGACTGAACTTGATATTTATAAGACAAAGACTGAAAATATAACTAACGAAAGCCCTATTAATATTCCAACAACAGATGAAGATATTGAACAGCACATAAAAATGCTCAAAAAACATCAGCTCACTGATAACAAAGTGACTAACGTTTCAATTGGAATATATACCAGTCTAGGCATACTAAGCCTATTATTCATCGCTTATCACGCTTTTCGAAGACTCACACGAAAACGCTCAACGCTGGGAGAGGAGAGTCAAGAACACTCATCTCGGTGGCATCCACCGACAACAATATCCGGACTGATATCAGTACCCGAAATTCCGCAACAGGACTCCAGAATAATCTATAGCTAATTAAGATAACGATTACTCCGAATGACTAATGTAACTAACATTTTCTACCCTTAGAGATCTATTGATAATAAAGTATAAAAGGCCTGCGCTGCCCCCCTAGCGACTCCCTGAGCCGAGGTTCGGTACCCCACAGGGGGTGCCCTCAGTGCGCAGTCGTTTTAGGTTTAAGTAGGTTTACGCCCTGGCTGGAGGCTTTTAGAGTCCTAAAAACCTTCACAGGAAAGTCCGGTTGAGCAGTCACGGCCTCTCAAGGTCAACTGCGACATGCCATTCACAAAAAAAAAAAAAGTATAAGGTTTCATTACCTCATTGCCTACAGACGAGTCATTACTTGTGTATTTCTAACTTGTTTAAATATAGAAATAATAAACGAATATTATTTTTACACTCCTTCCTGGGGGCTTACTCTTGAAACTAATTTTAATTTCAATCTAAACCCAATACAATTCCAATGTCAATTTTGCAGTCACGTGATTCGGTACTCTTGAACACAATAGTGTCAACATTGGATTGAAATTGGGATTGCCCCGCCATTATTTTATTCAACGTGAAGTTAGCTACGTTACGGGCCGCAATAGTGTTGTTCGACTCATTACAATAAACCGGTAATAGAGAATTAAAATGCTTTATCCTTTAAATAACGCGGCCAATAAATAAATATCTTATAAATAGTTGCTTAATTGAGTAATTGTGACGTAATCAATTTATTTGGGCGTAAGAAAATGATTAAAATCATAAAATTAACCATGACTTTGGCTGCATGCGGTAGGATCGTTGCCATGCCCTACACTATCTACTAATAAAAAAGACGGCGTAGAAGGTCTCAATTTTCTATAGTAAAAGCAGTCAAGTTTTAGTTTGTTTAGAACAGTTAGATATTGTTCGCGTTTGGTTACTTTGTCGTAAGAAATACCCAATGGCGTTCTTTATTTATGTAAAATAACAATATTGAGTGTGTCTAGTAATAATAAAAAAACCTAGAAGAAAACCAATGAAAATGTAGTGTGGTATATTTTCTCTTACATTAAATCTTGAATATCTTTGGAACCCGTGGTACGCTTTACATAATTCCAACTGTAAAAATGGTTTTATCCATAGATCTATCGTTTAAAACCAAAATAAATAAAAACTGTACATAAATAAGAAATCTCATTTTCAACTTACGTAATTATACGAAAACCTTACATTATTTTCAAATATTCCGTATAAAACTCAAATAAGTACAACTGGATTTTATTATGAAAACTATGTAGACAGTAATGAGATCAAATTAAATTAACTAGTTAATTAGAAACCTATACATTGAGTTGAGCCAAAATCTCTTAACATTTCTCGTCTTTGTTTCCATTCTTTTTTAGGGAATTACGTAAAACACTGTTTAATACTGCTAATCGTGCCACATTAAACTCCTTTTACTTGTTTATAACCACCTAAAATGCAAAACAATTTCAAAAAAGTTACACTTTTGCTATTGGAAAAATCACAATCTACAAACAATCCCAGCGTAATATTGATGCAATACACAGCTGTCAAAAAAACTCAAGAGTAGCGATTACCGCGCGCCAAGCCCGATCCCGATTTCATTTAGTTCTCCAAAAAGACACGCAATTTAAACACGATTTGGCGCTAGCGTCGAACTCAAGAGTACGAAACGTCACAATTCCAATGTCGATCGATCGGAATTGAACTCAAGAGTAAGCACACTGATCAGTTTCCATAACTCGCACCTCACTGTTAGCTGTGAAGGCTCAGCGCCGCCGCCCGCCGCCGGCCTGTTTAGATTCTCAACTATTAAACTGGAATCACCCGAGTCCCTCAGCCTCAGCCCACACCCTGCACGCCCCAGCTTCTCTAATTACAATCCATTTGTGTTGCTTATTAATTCAGTTATTGGAGTTGAATCTCGAAACGCTCTAATTTTGAACGAAGTTGAAGGTAGGTTGTTTTTTTGTAAATGTTTTTATTTTTCTCTTTTTATGTGTGGTACCTACCCCATACAAATTCGTATACCATTATTTTCTATGTAAATACTCGTAACAGTGATAGGAAGATATAATTACATCATCATACCCTATCCATTAAAGAATTGAAATAGATTCCTTTTTCGGAGATATCGCGTACAAAAAAAAGTACAGTTGAAATGAGAACCAAGTCGATTAAAAATCATAATGTCGTATGTGTTCCAGTCCGCACCAAACCCACATAACGCATATTGTGCTCGTATTTTACCTCCTTAACAGTATTTCGCACGCTTCACAATATTACATTTGATGCATATCGGTTCCATTCTACGGGTAAATTTGATTTCCTACATCTCATTTCACGGAAAGTGCTTCAATTATAAATATGAAAACGCATGTGTTCAGATGAATGATATTCGAGCGGGAGAAACTCACATTAGGTTTAGTGAAACACATTTCTGTTCAATATCACGTCACAATAGCCGCCATTATCGTACACTGGCAGCCTCACAGCCTCACAGCCTCTAAGCGCCACTTACATTCAAAGTGATGCGAGTGGAGCGTTCATAGCATTAACGATATCTACACTATCGTATTAGTGACGTACTTTGTGGAATCGACAACATTTAGAACAAATAACTAGTCCATTACAGCCACGGGTAGAGGCGTAGCTTAATCGTAGCTCTGGCGTAGCACTCACGTAGCATCAGTGACCGCGGTTTAACTACTTTACCAGTAACTACCTGAGGGGGATATCTAGTCGACAGGCAGCGTGTGTGTGTGGGAGTGGACACAATTGCGCGACGTTCGGCTTGTTGACGAGTTGTAAGCGAGCTCGCGCCGACCGCTATTTAGCGACGTGTGGGCTAATGTGTGCAAACAATGAGACCACTGTTGGGAATCGAACCCAACACACGACCTTGCGCGCGACCTACACGCGCAGGCGTCGTGGCCGACGCGTCATCATCGGCACACCGAGGCGCGGCGCGGTGGCAACATGGCTCGGCCCAACGAGCACTCGCTTCCATGGACTCCACCGCGACGGACGAATCACCTCTCTAACCTCATTTATTTATTGTTTGTCCGGGAAAGTTAACTATTGTTATTAAGCACGGCAGTAAACCATTGCCTATATATATACAGTCCACTTTTATTTGCTCCACCCGCTAACATTGGTCCTTCAAGGATCTCGCCGTCTTATTTGCAAAAAGTAACGGTCTCGGGAACAAAACTTCAAACTCGAAGCTCTTCAGTTGCGGTCTTCAGCGGCGACAGTTCCAGCAGGCTCACGTTCCTGGTGAAGAAACTTCGCATAGCATCCGCACACGCCTAGAGAAAGAAGCCAGCCAGAGGTCGACCGGCGTCGGACTTCGGACCCGTCGAACATTCGAGTCATCGTCAAGGACAAAGGAGAACGAAAACTTGCAAATCATCATCTATCCTGTGGATGGTTTAGACATTCTGTGAGTTCGTTCCAATTTATCCCTTATTTATTCCTTTTCTTTATCTTATTTCATGTTTTAAATAGCCATATTTAAGTGAGTGCTTTCATTTATCTTCAATTTAAGTCGTTTAGTGACAATCATTCTTATTCTTAGCCGAACATTTCTCATAATTCACCTTTTCTGCTTATAAAGCTAAAATATAACGGTTATATTATCCATCTGTTTACGCAAATCCTTCGCTTCTTATCTATAACGGCTGATCGCTTGCCGACGTACCTACTTGTTACCGTCGCATCAGCTGTTCCTTTGTTCGCACCGTCGAGTCATTCATAACTCATTAGCAAGTAAAACATTTTATTGCTTTTATAAAACCGGTTTTTAATCACATCAGTTCATTGACTAAATCGCTACTGTTCTTTCCATCGATATGGCTGACGAAAAGGTTGAAAAACTTATAAAAAAGCGCAGCTGTATGAAGTCCAAACTTACCATATTTAGTAACTACCTTCACAAGTTTGATAGTTGCACCGAACAGAGCAATATACAATTGTTAGATTTAGAAGCCAGGTTTAACAAATTTGATAGCTTATATGTGGATTTCGACAAATTGCAGTGCGATATCGAGGTGTTGCTGGACAACCCAGATGACGAGAGCGAGGAACGTGAGCAGTTCGAGAATCAGTACTATAAGCTGGTGGCGACGGCGCGGAGTCTGCTCGGTGCTCGTCCCCCCCAGTCTTGCAGCCTTCGAGATGGTTCCGTAACGGGTATCGAGGATGTACAGGCAGGTGGCTCTAAATTTAACTGTGTACGGTTGCCAAAAATCAATTTACCTGTTTTCCACGGTCACTATCAACACTGGCTAGAATTTAGAGACACATACATGTCACTTATTCATTCACGGTCGGACATTGATAACATTAATAAGTTGCACTACCTTCGTGCATCTCTTAAAGATAGTGCACTACTAGTTATAGATAATTTAGATTTTAGAGCTCAGAATTATGAGTCCGCTTGGAATTTATTGTGTAGTAGGTACGACAACAAAAGATTGCTTGTGAATAATCATGTTCATGCATTGTTTAACGTTGAACGTATCCAATTTGAATCTTGTTCTTCTATTCGTAACCTCATCGACGTCACGAACAAAAACCTTCGTGCATTAAAAACTTTAGGTCAATCAACAGAATATTGGGATACCCTCATAATTCATATGATGGCAGAAAAATTGGATAGTGTTACACGTAGGGTATGGGAAGAACACAGAAACACACTTATTGATCCACCTTCTTTAGACATTTTCATACATTTTCTTAGCAACAGAGCCGACTTATTAGAAACTATACAAGAACACAAAAGTAACAAGCCAAAATCAGACATTTCAAAACACGATTCTAATCTACTCACAATAACAAAATCTAATGACAATAAAAATGACAGTAACACTTCAAATAAAAAAAAATACAATGCTAATAAAAAACAATTTACATGTCCTATGTGCAATCAGCCTCACTTCTTATTCAATTGTGAAGCATTTAGAGCCCTGACCGTAGAAGATCGTCTTCAAAAGGCCAAAGAAGCAAAGGTCTGTCTTAATTGTCTACGACCAGGGCACGTAGAATCTAGGTGCAATCTTGTTCCTTGCAAATATTGCAAGAAAAAGCACAATACTCTGCTTCATTTACATGTGGTAGAAACAACCCCTACTCTTGAGCCAGTTACCCCCGTCAACAACTTTGCTGGTACAACTAATGTTCAGCAGTTTTCTACTCCTCCGGATGTTTTACTTTCCACAGCGCTCGTGAGAGTGGTTGGCAGCAAGGGTGACGTGCTCACTGCCCGAGTACTGCTCGACAACGGTAGCACGGGTAACTTCGTTGCTGAGTCATTTTGCGGTAAGCTGGGTTTGCCGCGACGTAGTGCGAGCGCCACCGTGACAGGTATAAATAATAAACTTCTCGTAGCACACAGTCTTGCAGTCTTACTATAATGTCCATCCACAATGACGAGTATACACGTACTATAGACTGTCATATTTTACCACAGATTACTAAAGCTTTACCGTCTTCATTCATAAACATTGATAATATTCCTCTTCCTATGGGAATAAGTCTAGCTGACCCTTCTTTTAACATACCGTCAGCAATAGATATCTTAGTTGGGGCCGAAGTATTTTGGTCCGTCTTATGCAATAATTCTATTGACTTGGGAAAAAATCAGCCCAAGTTATATGAAACAAAACTGGGTTGGCTAGTGTCAGGGTACGTCGCCCGTCGTAAGTCACCCTCTTTTTCCCCCGTTAGTCATTTTTTAAACGTGGATGCCGACCCCGTTTTACCTCCATTCCGTGTATCAGATACCATCGCAGCCAAGCACTCCCTATCTCCTAAGCCTCCGTAACTTTAAGCTGAGCTCTCAGAAATACGCCACTCGTAATGACGACGGACGCTTTGTGGTGACCATGCCGCTGAAGGAAAAACCTTCAGTCTTTGGCGGTTTAATTCAAAACACAAAGTGTCGGTTCATGTCACATGAGCAATTTCCTGAAGGTTCTGTCTTTAAGTACAGGCACAAAAATAGGAAGTCTTCGCCTAGCTGTCTTCTTGGTAGTTTTAATTAGTGTTATTTATACCTATCACGCGTGTAGCTACCTACGGTCGACAGACAAACCGGCGGATCTTGTTTCCCGCGGGCTGAAGGCTGATTCCATCAGTGGTTCATCCTTGTGGTGGGCTTGTTCTACTTTACCTAAAATGCCCAATCGTACGAGAAGCACGATCTACCAGTACTGGTTTCTTGTTCTGTTGTACCTACATACTAACAGTAATTCATAAGTAGATTCTTTATGTAGTGTAGTTAACCGAAGGTCTTATTTTCTTAATGTTCATAACATTTCGTAGTTAACATTTCATAGCAATTTATATTATAATGGATTTCTTTGTTAAAATCCAAAAACCTATATGTGTAGTTGGTAATTTGAATCATTTCTAAATTCTATCATTGTGTCCTTACTTGTGATAATATGTATATTGTATCCAGTTTTGTATTATAGCGTTGTTTACGCTGAACCAGTGATGCAAACAGACAGGAGAAGCAGAGATTACAATTTTATTTATTAATTTTTGGCAATTATATCTCTAATTCGACACAAGCCTGTCATTTCGAACTCATTGCTGTACTATCTTGTGAAGCTTATCAACCTATCCGCTCTTTAATCATTTGTCGGAATTCACTATATGCTTCTTAACTTCTTCTTTTTTATTCTATTATTCAATGTAACATTACTGCTAGTTATGAGAAATGGCTATCTGCCTCACTCTAATAAATGCTGGTTTAAACTCCTATCCTCTTACTCCTCCTCCCTTAGAACCCTTTAACTCTTTCACTTTCACTCCTTCTGTTTCCATTGGACGGCCACTTAATTCTACTCTCATTCACAGGTCTCTGATGGCAATGTGAAAAGCATGAAGCACCTCTCAGCAAACTAAATCGAGGGATTTCTAAGTGATTGCCCTGGCAGTGACGGGATCTACTGTGGCGATACCAGCCCATCATTAAGAGGGCACCCACTCATATTTGCCCCCTTCCAGATTTTTGAAGCCTACGCTTCAACCCGGGCAGCATGTTGGGAATCGAACACACGACCTTGCGCGCGACCTACACGCGCAGGCGTCGTGGCCGACGCGTCATCATCGGCACGCCGAGGCGCGGCGCGGTGGCAACATGGCTCGGCCCAACGAGCACTCGCTTCCATGGACTCCACCGCGACGGACGAATCACCTCTCTAACCTCATTTATTTATTGTTTGTCCGGGAAAGTTAACTATTGTTATTAAGCACGGCAGTAAACCATTGCCTATATATATACAGTCCACTTTTATTTGCTCCACCCGCTAACAACCACCTTGCTAACAATCACTGCGCACCTGTGTTACTACCAACGCTCAATACTAACTGAATACATTCAAATCACTTGAGCCTATGGCCTCGCCATCAGGCTGACACGACGCATAATTATATTCATATGTTCAAAACGTAGTTAATATTTACGAGAGCGTGATTACTTGAAAAATCAAAGGAAAGCTACGTCACGAAGAGAGCCGACGTTTCTCAATGCTCGTGTGCTTTAAATTTGAATACTTCAGACGTTGGAGGAATCCTTTGTCGGCAGTACGTGAGCTGCGCTCTAATACATCCACTGTATGTTAGAGCGGCGTAAAGCCTCTCAGCATCGAGTTGCGCACCCACCAGCTGGCAGCGAGCCTCGCGACCTTTCACGTTACTGAAACATTGTGTACAACCCGTACAAAGCGTCGCGGCTATGACGTTACGAACGTTACGAACTTACTAGATCACACTGACTACAACAGCAACAAGTTCACTGTCTGCATAGCTGACGGAATTTGTGCTAAGCGCACACTGCTATAATCTCACCGCACAATTTATATTCTTACGGTTCTGTGTAAGGAAGCACGGCAAATAAAATTCTCACAATTTTTGTCTTTTCTAGGCAGATCTCAACTGGGACGTCTGTCTACGGTGGATAATATTATAGAACTAATAAAACATAATTCTTTATTTTTCAGATTTTATCCCTACCCTAAATAAATAATTTATTTATTTGTATAGAATGCAGGTGTTACAATAATGGTGTTAATTTCAGATACGTATTTCCAGTACATTCTGCCTGTTGGCATACAAAAATAATGTAACTTACAGATAATTTATAGATCAAGAATCAGAAGTTCAAAATTATTTACTTAATAATTTTAACATATAAATGAGATAAAGTGAACCAAATATTTAAAAAAATCATTTATAAAACCGGTAACAGAGTAATAACATTTCTCTATCAGCAACGACGACAGCAGTTTCTTGAATTTTACTAAGGGCTGGTCCTTAAAACAATTTGGCAATTTGTTATTTATAATAATTGCCATACCAAAACAGTGTTATATCTACCAGTACACAATAGACTCTGATATTTTGATTTCATGGCAGCAGTTCGCATCCTCGTATGCAAATAATGCAGGAAATTGATGCTTTTTTGTTTTAACGAATACAGCTACTTCGAGAATGTATATACTGGGAAAAGTTAGTATATTAAGTTTCTTGAAAAAAGGAATGCAACTATCTGTAACCTTGAGACCAAAAATTTATCTTATGCACCGTTTTTGGGCTTTAAATATAGACTCCCTTTCGGAACAATTACCCCAGAATACTATACCAAACCTTAGAACAGAGACCACCAAACCGTGATGCAACCATTAATGTATCAATGTTAACTTTCTTGGACAGATTGTACAGAGCATACGCAGACGTGCTTAAGTTCGTGCGTAAATACCCAGATTTCTTTACGAAACGAGAAGACATAAAAACGAAATTATTTTAAGACACAAAAACAGATTAAACTTAACAACTTCGCGACTAAAAATGCACTCCCATGGTACCTTTGTCATGTCCATAAAATCTATAAGAATTTACCCGAAATATTAAAGAATTTAATTAGATAAAACACCTTTATCAATAAATTGAAGCTTTTCATTGTAAGGTAAATGCTGGTACAGTATAAGCGAATACCTAAATGATAAATTATAAGTAACTTCCTATCTATTTTTATGTACAAATACTCACCATTGAAGATACCCTACTTACTCATAATACGAAAAATACCTTTTATATAAACATGAAGCATCCAATAAACAACTTACCTTAGAGATAATAAATATTAATTACGTAATAAATTAAAATAATAATGAGTAGGTAAATAAAATGAAAAACCGAAGTGGGTATGCACCGTGATGTGGTCGCAGTGGACAAGGGACACACCCCACTGCCCATGGCTAAAGAGAACTGGAACAAACCTGTAAAACTAACTACCGATGACCGCAAGGAAGTATGGCGAAACAAGAAGCTGCACGGGCGCTTCTATCGGGCTCTTCATGAGCCCGGTGTTGATTTCTTAGCGTCCGTATCCTGGCTATGTTTTGGTGACCTTTTCGGGGAAACTGAAGGTTTCGTCTGTGCAATTATGGATGAAGTTATCTTGACGAATAACTACCGGAGACATATTATGAAGGACGGGACGGTGGTCGTGTGCATGTCACCGTCCGGGAGAGTCCATCAGACATATTATTTCTGGTTGTTCTCGTTTGGCTAACGGCGAATACTTGCACAGGCATAACCAAGTAGCCAGGATTATTCACCAGCAACTTGCTTTGCAATATAAACTTGTGGATTCTGAGGTACCGTATTACAAGTATGTGCCCGACCCAGTTATTGAAAATGACCATGTCACATTGTACTGGGACCGATCTATCATTACTGACAGGACTATTGTAGCCAATAAGCCTGATATAGTGGTAATAGATCGGTTAGCGCGCCGCACAGTGATAGTCGATGTTACCATTCTGCATGACGGGAACCTCGTGAAAGCTGAGAAAGAGAAGTAAATTAAGTATCTCGACTTAGCACACGCGGTTGTTGACATGTGGAATGTGAACACGGCTGTCATTATGCCGACTGTCGTATCAGCTAATGGACTGATGGCCGAAAGCCTCAAACATCTCTCTTCTCTCACTCTTGGAATACTGACTGGCAACACTGCCCGAGTGACATGTGAAATTTTGTTCCGTATTTTAAAATAGTTTTATTTAATTTTTAAGTGTAATTAAGGTGTAATATTGTAACTTAATGAAAAATATCTAAATAAATATTGAGAATTATTGTTTTCCTGCAAAAATACGAAGTAAACACAGTGTTTGGTAACTCACTGCGTTTACTTTTTTGTGTGGAACCTCCTCCTTTTTTGGAAGTCGGTTATTTTAATTTCAAACAGGGTATTTCTATTTTTTTAAAACACAGCAAAGATTTTTTCTTGATAAAGTTAAAAATTATATCAACTTATGCTAGTGATCACAAAGTTGTTTTGATATGTACCTATATATACTACCTCTCCCTCACGGGCGCCGCCTCCCTGTTCGCGAGCATCACTGCTTCACAGAAGGAGGCGACGGCTACGGATCCATGCACTCTCACTCCGTACCCAGGGCCGGACGCGAGATCTCGCCGCCGCCGATCGCCTCCACAAGAAACAGCCATGAGGTCTCTGCCTCGAATCTTGCGGGCAGCGGAGCGGCGCGGCGGCGGCGGCGGCGGCGGCGAGGGCAACGCAGACCCGTTCTCGAAACCAGCGAGTTTGATACATGTAGCCAAATCTTTTACCGTTTATTGTACTACAAAACAGTAAACGGTAAAAGATTTAGGTACTCAGAAAAAGCTTCCCCAAACCAGTGAAGTGAACTGAAGTTCACTCAGCTCTTTTTGTTTGACTACTGTGTACCGCCGCGCCGCCGGCCGGGTGGCCTAGGAATACTTACTTACTTATTACTCTATCAGCAAAATATTCCACAATAAAATCGCAAACAAATTGCCAAGACACGTGTAATAACTAGTAAGTTGTCGCTTGTTTAATATCGTTGCGCTCGCGGGTAGAGGCGAGGCGGTACAGTCGCGAGCAGTCACTCAGAACAGCGTGGCGCCATCTTGCGCACGCCACAATCCGCTACATTATGCTAATAGCAGTGTTGGGTCAATCAACTAATTTTTTCTATCAATTGATTAGTCATGACTAATTTAGTCACAACTAATTTAGTCATGATTGATTTAATCATGACTAAAATCGTTAATCATAATCATAACTAAATAAATTAGTCATTAGTCATTCAATCATTATTTTTGATTGATGACTAAAAATAAATGGTTTACGTGTATTAATCCCACCGAACATAAAAAATGTACTACTTTGTTCAAATTAGCAATTTGCTTAGAAATCAATCAAGAAAACTCAAATGAATTACAATCGGACATTCAAAACAAATCAAACACACAACATCAAAATGACGAGTTTTTTGATTTTAATTCAGACTCTGGGAGTGAAAATAATGATAATACTAGCCAGTCACCAAGAAGAAAAGCTGATATTTTAATGACTAATTTCTTTTCGGAAGAAAGTAAAGATGTACGAGTAGGTATACCTTTTACACCGTTACCCATTATTTAAAAAAAAAATTGGAGTACTATACCAATGCCATCTTCTGGATCTGTAGAAAGGATGTTTTCATATGCAACAATGACCAGTCTACCAAAATCACATAGATTGTCTTATGAACAATTTGAAAACCATGTGGTTATGAAAACCAATTTAAATTATTTTAAACATAATTAACCCGTAGTTTGTTGTTGTAATTGTATAACGTGCTATATGTTAATTAAAAAACTGAACTGATTCTGTTGTAAAGCTTGTGTTTTATTTTAATATGACAAAAGCTTTTATTAAAACTTATGAATGACGAATCAATATTCTGTGACTGTTACTTTGGTAACGGTGTATTTTAGATATTGAATTAGTCTAGAGAAATTTAGTCATGATTAAATAACTAACACTAACACTACTCAATCTTCAATCATCATAAGTACATGATTGAATTTTTTAGTCATTACTCATTAGTCATGATTAAATAATTTAATCTTAGTTATCAATCATCAATCAAACTAAATTTTGCCCAACACTGGCTAATAGTAGCCAGTGGGTGCCGCGACATACATACTTTTATTAACATTTACAATAACGTAATGCAACTGTTCCCGCATCACATTTCGTGTAGCGTCAATGTGCAAGCTTGTCGCGGTACTGTGCACGCGTGTTAATAACGTGTCCGCTCGAAGAATCATCAGTTCGTCACGCTTATAAATTGTAAATTATCTTGCAAATATGGAAAATAAGAAAACGTTGAAAATATTATAGCCATAATTGTTCTCCCTTGTTTATAATTATTAGGAAACATGCCTTTGTAACAGCTGCTTAAGTAGTTTTATACTAAGGCAAATCGTCTTCCTGCCCATTGAATTTTGGACGACGCACCATGATTTCTTCTTCCATACATCTCTTCTAAACTAACAAGAATTTATTTACTTATTCCAGAAATTCTTCGATTTGGTCTAATTGGTAATTTTTGAGTAAAGTGTTCTCCATTGTTCCATACAGACATGGCAAAGTAAAAATCGTTTATTTCAACATTAAAATTATAGTATTGAGACATTGTTGGTCCCAAACTAGGCACAGCCTGTATCTTGACCACCCATAGTACACATTTAAAACATTTTGGTTATTTTTAAATAAAAGTTGAAATTGGTGACAGTTAAACTAGTAGTTAGCCTCTTCGAGAATGCAAAAATAAAAAGGACAAAAATACAAAAATAAACTCAAAATGGAGAAGAAAACTAAAATCAAAAATTTAAAATCAATTCTTATAAATAAAATTAATTTACTAACCGACTTCAAAAAGAAGGAGCTTATCAATTCGACAAGTTTTTTTAAATGTATTTTCGGGCATAACTCCGTCATGTACAGAGCTATTGGAAAAACACCAATAACCTCTTAAGAGGTCATTGTACTCATCATTATGAACAACTTTTACTATAAGACCAAACCCGAAACCGCGAAAAAGAAATCAGCTGTTCCTTACATTTATGTTCGTAAAACTCATCAAAATGTAGGCAACAGCAGATTTCTTTTTTGGCGATTTCAGGTTTGGTGCCATAATAAAAGTTGTTCGAAATATAAGTACAACGACCTCTTAAGAGGTTGTTGGTATTTTTCCAATAACCCGCATAGACGGTTAAGCTAAATTTTTTTTTCGAAAGGGAAATATTCCGAAATGGTCCCATTTAATTATAAAATATGGTCGCATGTTTCATTTCATATAGATCTGATGATGCGTTTTGGAGACAGACAACGGAACTCTTTAAAAATGATAGCAAATCAACCGCAATAGGGTATTTTCTAATTTTTAAAAAACTATTCTTATTTGAAGATTGGAACGACATATTTAACAGAAAAATAAAATAAATTTGATTTCTATCCATTTTCTCAATTAAAACCGATTTTTATTTCGACGATTTTAACTTTAAACTAAACTTAATTAACAAGATTTTCAATGGATAGAAAGTGATATTTCTGGTGTGCGGTGCCTCTGTGCACAAATACTTCTAAAACGGCGCCAAACTAAGTATTTGGACCGGTGCCGTTTACACAAAGTTGACGTCAGGTTCTCTCATTCACAATATGTAAAATAATCTACATAAATAAAATGAACCTATTTAAACATAGTGACATGATTTCCATGACAATCATTAAAAATAGTCGATATTAAAATTGATGTATAATGTCAAATAATGACGAGAAGATGTCAGCATTGTAAAAATAAAAAGAATAAAAAAGAACATTGTATTTGAGAGCAGATAATAGACTTTCACATATTTATGCTGTTAATGAGGTACCAGGGAAGCCACATGTGCAGAAGGAATTAATGCCAAGCTTCCCTGTCTTCGACGTAGTCTTTTATCAATTATGCTTTTTTGATAAGGACACGTTTGATGTGCGTTTTAAACTTTCCATCGCTAAGTTCTGTAACTGACTTTGGCAAGTAGTTATAGAAGCGGAAACTGTTTATTAGAAATGACTTGCTAGTTTTAGTCAATCTAAATTTTGGAATCACAATTTCATCTTTACTACGTGTATTCAGATTATGGAAATTGCATCGTTTTTTGAAAAGGTCTAAGTTTTTGCTCTTTCGAACAACCCGCACCCAGCAGGCAGGCATCGGCCCTCGCGGGCCCCATCACTTTGTGCTGACATCTCTTTGAGGCTCGCGTGGAACACAACGCGCCGTCAACCTAGGCTTGGTCCTTACTGGACAGCGAGCTACCCATTACTCTCCGTCCGCAAGCCCACGCCAACGGTGGCCGGGAATCAGCCTGGGATTCCCGACGCCCAGGGCGTCTCCTGCGGTGACTAACGCCGTGAGGGCGCATATACTACCTCTCCCTCACGTGCGCCTTTCCCTCTTCGCGAGCATCACTGCTTCGCAGTAGGAGGTGACAGCTACCCATGCACTCTCGCTCCGTACCGTGGCCTAGACCAGGGCCGGACGCGAGAAATCGTCGCCGCCGATCGCCTCCACGAGGACACGGCGGTGCTCCGCCCAAGTCAGGCAGACCTCCACCGTATGCTCCACCATGACCTCAGGGCGATCTTCACAGTGGAAACACCCGGGCGTTTCCTCCCGCGTTATGCGAAACAGGAACCTCCCAAAACAGCCGTGTCCGGTGAGGACCTGCGTCAGGCGGAAGGTGAGGATGCCATGCCGCTTTTCAAGCCACTTCTCAAAGAGGGGACTCAATCAATCAATCAAAATATTTTTGTTTCATATAAACCTGCATGGGCACTTATGAAACGTCAGAAGCTAGGTGAAGCTAGGACTTACCACCGCAATCGTGGCGTGCCCAATTGTGGTATAGTAATTTTATTCTTGGTGCATCGTCTTCACATATAATTATTTATTTAGTATATTATCGGCAAAACTTAAGCATGCTCAGTTTAGAAAATACTTTGCGGAAGCGCAGCTAGCGACAGACCACACCCTGGTTTCGCCCAAAGCAGAGACAATACTGCATTTGTGTAAGTACAGGCCGTGTAACAAAAAATAAAAACGAATATTAGCCAGTGCCAATTTTATGTCCCTTCTATAAGGCAGTCCTATTGCTTCCCGCAGACGTTCCCACTCAATAACAATGACATTTATATAGTTGACTTATTTTAGTTACAGTTGAAATTATTGCGATAAAATTCAACAAAAAGCTCTGATAACATCGCATGAACTGCGCAGTTTTTGTTTAAATACTAAATAAATAAATATTAATGTGCTTTTTCTTGTCGTTTTTGTGCTTAATTTCAATCAAAATATTGAGTAAAAAAAGAAGAAGGTACAGTTTTTTTTTTTGGGTGGGACATCATCAAATAACTTCTCCCGCTCTGGGTGGAGCAGGAGGGCGTGTCAGACTTTTACTGACTAAAACCCACCCGTGTTCCTTCAGTAGCCCTTATGCCAGGGGCTGTGGTATCTCTTTCGAACAAACCCGCACCCCTGGCAGGCATCGGCCCTTGCGGGCCCCATCACCTTTGTGCTGTCATCTCTTTGAGGCGCGCGTGGAACACGACTTGGGCTTGGTCCTTACCGGACAGCGATCTACCCATTACTCGCCGTCCGCAAGCTCATGGCTACGGTGGCCGAAAATCGGCCTGGGGTTCCCGACGCCCAGGGCGTCTCCGTATCCTGCGGCGGCTAGGGTCGCGAGGACGCATAGACTGCCTCTCCCTCACGTGCACCGCCTCCCTCTTCGCGAGCATCACTGCTTCGCTGAAGGAGGTGACGGCTCCCCATGCCCTCTCGCTACGTACCATGGCCTGGACCAGGGCCGGACGCGAGAGATCGCCTCCACGAGGACACGGCGGTGCTCCACCCAAGCTGGGCAGACCGTCACCGTGTGCTCCACCGTGTCCTCAGGGTGATCTTCGCAGTGGAAACACCCGGGCGTTTCCTCTCGCCCTATTCGAAACAGGAACCTCCCGAAACAACCGTGTCCGGTAAGGACCTGCGTCAGGCGAAAGGTGAGGACGCCATGCCCCCATAACTTTAATTTCGGAAGACGGTGACCAGAAATTAATAAAATACATAGCAAAAGTCACTGACTTCCGAAATTAAAGTTATTTTTTACTTTCTAGTGTTGTTTTGGAAGTCAGTTGTTTCTTTTTTGTTGAAAAAACGTTTTTTTGAGTTTATAGTTCCAAAACATGTAGTAAGCTAAGATTCTGAATTCGAGATTAGTGCATAGTATATGCAAAGGAATGAAGAATTTCATTGAAACATTTTATCTTTTAGAGTTGCCCCCTTTTTTTTGTAGGGTAGGAAATCATCAAATGACTTCTCCCGCTCTGGGTAGAGAGCAGGAGGGCGTGTCAGACTTTTACTGACTAAAACCCACCCGCGTTCCCTCAGTTGCCTGTGTGCCAGGAACGACGGTGTCTCTTTCGAACAACCCGCACCCCTGGCAGGCATTGGCCCTTACGGACCCCACCAGTGGTTGCTGACAACTCCGACGGCGCCCGCCTACCACTTTTCGGCCGCAGCGGATAGGGAGCGGCCAACGCTATACCAACACTCCTCTTCCCCTGCAGCCCCACCGCGTCCGCCATCAAACGGTGGTGGCCCCGTCCAGGCCACGGAAGGGAAGAGCGCTGCTCAGAAGCACCGGCACTCTTACTCTGCCGCAGCCCGTAACCCTCAGCCGCGATGCCTCCCATTCGACATCGCGGCAAACCTCAGTTGCGGTGCACCTCACCGCAACTTACTTTATGGCCGCTACATCATCGGCTTGAAGGCAAAAGCCTTGACGAGCAGCCCCACCTTTGGGTTCCTCTTCGCTTCACCGTGGCTGGAAGACCACGGTTACTGAGCCCCCCCACAACGACAAGGTAGGAACCCACTCGGGGGGGAGAGTTGCCCCTTCTACGAAATAATTACGACAATCCGTCGAATGCGATCAACTCTTGACCAAATGTGTCTCGTTTGTCTTCTGTATTGGAATAAAGTTTGCTTAGACTTAATCAATAAGCTGTCTCAAGTTTTGAACCATACCAACGTTCTTTCTCTGTCAAATCAAATCAAATATTTGTTGGAACTAAAACAGGTTCACAATTTTTTTGTGTTCGTTAACAGCTACTATAGTTTAAAAAACTGTGTTGCAGTGGGGGAAACTGCACACGATTGACAAAAATAGGACGATTCAAAAATCGTTAAGTGCTAAATATATTTGTATTGCAAATGGACCTCAAATAACCGAAATAAAATTTAGACGCAATAATGACAAAAACAATATTATATGCAGCGGGCAATACTTTCATTGATCATAGTCCTTTCATATGATTATTTTGCATATACATATGACAACAGGATTTTTTTTTATGAGTGGCATCTAAAAGTTGACCTTGAGAGGCCGTAACTTCCTAACCGGACTTTCCTGTGAAGGCATTTTTTGTGATACTAAAAGCCTCCAGCCAGGGCATAAAACCTACTTAACTAGAGCGACTGCACGCTAAGAGCACTCCCTGTGGGGCACGGACCTCGGCTCATAGCATTACTGGCGGGAGGGGGGGGGGGGGGGGGGACAGCAAGTGGGGACAGATTGTGTTGGAATTGCATGAATCATTCCTTGTAAACTTAAAAGTTATGATATCTGTCCTTGTGAACAAATAGAATAAGTGTCAGAGATAACTTGTGTCTAACTCTTGCCCTTTTGCCTTCGCTTGTGTTTTCCGTAATACAATTTAATCTATTTATTAAATCGTGCAGTTACTTTGATTTATTCCCCTCTTTCTAACAGGGTATGGGCCCAGTTAATAGTAATTGCGAAAATAGCTTATTATTTCAGTAGTTTAGCGATTATTAAATACGTCGTGACCGGAAATATAAAATTGTAAAAATCGCGAACATGGCCGCATCTTTTCCAATAGAAACATTCAAACGAATACTAGATTACCACAATTGGAAATTCTCAATGCATATGATACTAATGCATAAGGATTTATGGGAGTTTGTGGAATCGAAGGAGGTTAACGATGAAAAGAAGAATTCAAGTTCTTCTTTGCCTTTGTTCAAGCTTTGACGAAAATATGTTTTTTATGTTAGGAATGCAAAGACTGCATTCGGAGCTTGGAATAATTTACTATAAGCATTTGAAGACAAGGGTTAATCAGAACGCTAAGTCTTTTATGAAGTCTTTTCGGTATGACTATGTACGACTTTGTGAGTGTGAAAATATGGATGCGTATTTATAAAAATCACAGAGTTTGTGCAGCAATTAAATGATATAGGATCACCCCTCGAAGAGGATTTTGTTGCTTTTATTATGCTGAGTGGTTTGCCACCAGAATGTGACCCCTTGATAATTAATCTTGAAAATAATAATATATGAAACTCTCGAGTGAAACGGTGAAGTCAAAGTTATTGCAGGGAATACCAACGACGAACTGACAGTGGAGATCTAGCAATAGCTTTAATGGCCAAGGAAACTTATAAATGCTTCAAATGTAAAAAATCTGGACAAATTATGTAGAATTGCCCTCAAAATTTTATTAAGAGCAACGATAATAGAGTATCAGATGAGGCGTTGTTGACAGCATTCTCCTCGGTCATAGTTATAGAAGATAATATGTGGTGTATCGACTCAGGTGCTACAAATCACATGTGCGATGGTAGGAGTGCATTTAGTAGTGATTACGTTATAATGAACGTAGCCAATGGTACTATCAGCCGTCGGTTTAGGAAGTTGCGAGATTGTTTAAAGACAACAAGCGGTGTGTATTTTGTGCCTAACCTGGCTGCAAACCTACGGTAAGCGCTATGACAAAGAAAGAATTTACAGTATCCTTTGATTCAAAGGTTTGCAGAATAAAAAATGGTAATAAGGTTATAGCTACTGCTAGTCATATAAACAGTATATATCAAGTAGACGTGTCTGAAAGTGCCATAAAATGCTCTGCAGCTGGGAAAACTGTATCAAATTCTCAGGTGAAGAAAGCTAATGGTACTGGTTTAACACCGAGCTCAACAGCTGAAAGGTCGATGATCTCTTCAAGTCCGGGAACACATACATCAGTCGGTAAGGTATCCCAGGAGATTTGGCATCAAAGACGGGCTCATCTTAATTCAAGAAGCTTATGTCTTGAAAAAAGGTATGGTAACGGGTATTGATTATGATAGTAGTAATTTTCAGTCTTGCATAGCATGCGTTCAGGGACAACAAACAAACTAGAAAACCCTTTCCGCAGGCGTCCCAAAGCAGGTAAAATGAGATACTTGGGCTTATTCATTCTGACCTGTGTGGCCCTATGCCACAGACTTCTTTTGGAGGCTCGAAATATTTTTTAACCTTTACATGATTTTTCGAGGAAGACTTTTGTTTATTTTTTGAAAGCTAAAAATGAAGTATTTCATTATTTTAAAATATTCAAGGTATTAGTAGAAAATCAAACAGAAAAAGAAAAATACTTCGAACTGATAATGGTTGTGAGTATATTAACAATAAATTTCAGGAATATCTGATAGAGTATGGAATACAAAGTCAAACAACAATTCCATACTCCCCAGCGCAGAATGGAGTTAGTGAACGCGCTAACCGAACTATAGTTGAAAAGACCCGGTGTATGTTGCAGGATGCGGGATTAGATAACCGTTTCTGGGCAGAAGCAGTGCAGACTGCAGTTTATATTAAGAACAGAAGCCCGACCCCCGACTATGGCGCATTCGCTGCTATTTGTATGACGATACTGTGAAAATTAAAAAATACGACATTGTGAAAATTGGTACGGCAGTGAAAGTGTAGATAAATGACTATATTTATAGATACGACAGGAAGAGATGAAAATATTAAAGTGAAAAGAATAGATATAAATTGTTCTTTGACATTTCTTATTCCAAATTTTTATGATTCGTGGATAGTTGATACTAATTTCAAATAGCAATACCATAACCCTAACAGAAAGCATGCGCATAGAAAACAGAATAACATCTTTTCAACAATTACAATTCCTTTTCGATCACAATGAAAAATGCGAAAATCCACTATAATTAAAAGTTATAAGCTTTCTGCACTCCTTCTGCATATAAACTTTAACTGTGCCAAATATCATTCTCTTCCGTCCGCGTTATTTTCGTAAAAAGAGGTACATAGGTCACGTATAGGTTACCTATAATACAATAAAATATAATACTAAAATGGATGTCGAAATGACTGCCTACATATATTCAAATGATTTGCTTTAGCTATTAAGGGCAGATACCTGCAACATGATCAGTTTGGTAGCAGGGCTGCTCGCTCGGGTGGTACGTGAGTCAGTCGCGGTACCGGCTGCTTTCGTTATTTACTGCTTGTTGCTGCCCCGCACCTCGTTATCAAATCAAATCAAAATATTTTTATTTCATATAAACCTGCATGGGCATTTATGAAACGTCAGAAGCTAGGTGCACGGTTCCATAATGTTGTTTCTTATGGAGAAGAGCCGGCAAGAAACTCCACGGTTACTCTTTTAAAAATGATTGGCTTTAACAATGTTTTCAGAGATAAAATATATGGGAGGACAGTGCAGGCCTGTCAATAAGTACCAGGTACTTAGACGAATACAGAATAGTAAATCGTCTACAAATCTACAGTCTGTAAGGCCTACAACGTTCTCCCATTCACTAATATGTAAAATAATCTACATAAATAAAATGAACCTAATTAAACATAGTGACATGATTAACATGACAACCACTAAAAAATAGTTGATATTAAAATTGATGTATAATGTCAAATAATGACGAGAATATATCAGCATTGTAAAAATAAAAAGAATAAAAAAGAACATTGAGAGCAGTTAATAGACTTTCACATAGTTATGCTGTTAATGAGGTACCAGGGAAGCCACATGGGCAGAAGGAATTAATGCCAAACTTCCCTGTCTTCAACGTAGTCTTTTATCTTATAATATGCTTTTTTGATAAGGACACGTTTGATGTGCGTTTTAAACTTTCCATCGCTAAGTTCTGTAACTGACTTTGGCAACTTGTTATAGAAGCGGATACTGTTTATTAGAAATGACTTGCTAGTTTTAGTCAATCTAAATTTTGGAATCACAATTTCATCTTTACTACGTGTATTCAGATCATGGAATACGGCTATTAACCTGCTCATATCTCACACAATTTATGTTCACGATACGAGTCAAGTACGACATTAAAACAAACTCGTTTGGAATGTTAAGTAGAGTTGAGCGCTAGCGACAAGTGGCTCGCAGCAGCGCGCACAACTTGCTGCGTACGCTGCGCCGGCGCAGCACAAGTCTGTCTGTGCCTTGATGTGGCATCACCTCAGCTCATTGTCTCAAGTGTTGCCTCTTATGACGTCTTCTGCTCAAATGAAAATATTTTTTAATGTATAGTTGAGTTTTTGAGCGGCAATTTCAACGAAACAAATAGCTAAGTGTGTTTAAATATTATTTTGAACAGTGAGTGTTCAATTAAACAGAAGGCCAATTCTCGTAACACAGTCTAGTCGCAGTGTCATCTCGGCGACAAGCTTCTCGTAGGTGTAGCCGCACCATAAGAGAGATATTCAGTTGATGTCGGTCACGTTCCGTCCGTCGCTCGTTCAATGTTAGCGCTGCATTTTTAAGCGTCGGTAGCGGGAATATTTGCACACAGCGGTGGTGACGCTCTTTGTGAATTACCAGGCATTCACCGAGTACCTAGCGTTCTCTGAATTCGTTGTTAGTGACATGACATAGCTAATACTGGACACTGTGAACATTTCAGGATCATCTATTAATTACCAACGTCATTCTGGTACTCAGATGTGAAACGTTCATCATCAGAAATTTTTGATCGCATGCGCTCGGTCACTGGGGATGAGATAAATCAGTGTTGTACAAATAGAATGCGTGTCGCAAAAGTGTAGCGGTGGGATGCTGGACGAGCTCATCTCACAGTGTGGTCACGCGCCGCCCGCGCGTCATCACGCGTGCAGTAAACACGCGCCGTCATAACTACTCAATCAACTCAGCCTATCGTAATCCACTGCTGGACATAGGCCTCTCCCAGGCTGCGCCACAATACTCTATCCTCCGCCTTCCGCATCCAGTCTGTCCCAGCCACCTTTTTAAGGTCGTCGGTCCATCTAGCTGGGGGGCGTCCCACACTACGTTTGCCGAGACGCGGTCTCCACTCCAGGACTCGTCTGCTCCACCGTCCATCGGTCCTTCGACAAACATGGCCAGCCCACTGCCACTTCAGCTTGCTCACTCTATAAGCTATGTCGGTAACTCCGGTTATTTTCCGGATAATGTCGTTCCTGATTTTATCCTTCAAAGAAACTCCGAGCATAGCCTGCTCCATAGCGCGCTGAGCGACCTTAAATTTGTGGACATAACTACTCCACTGCGTACCGATTTTTATATTTTTATATCGAACATTTCTTTTATCCATTTGACAGAGGATTACAGCACACTGAGCTTACGATTTCTGTTAGCACTTTGCGGTCAGTTATGGAAGTACTACGACGACTCTAAAAGCTAGCCATTACACGTGATAGGTACTGCCGCGCTCACGGCCACTGGGCCGTTGGGCACGACACACTCAGAGAATAACAAAAAAAACTCGCGCGTCATCGACACACGGCAACGCATGAGTTAGTGTTAGAATAAAAAGAGTATGTATTATTTTCATATCGGTCCTTTTTGTTCTATGTAAATTTATTCTTCTACTTAGGTATTCTTTTGTATACGAGTGTTCCATTAACTGACAGACAAAAATGATCTTTCATGTTGTCAACGAGAATAAAACAAAAATATAAGTTTTATCTAACTTCTATTTTATTATCAACTAATTCTCATCATCTCCTGCATTCCACATTATTAAAAGCACTCTGCTAGTGGGACATATGTACCACTACTAACAGGTTATGGGCAGCAACTTGCAGGGGGATGTCTAATGGCAACAAGAGTTCTCATAGAGAGGTGAACTCAAAAATGGCACATAATACGGAGTCTTCAGGGAGTAGTGGGTTGCCCTCTATAGAGAAATTAGATGGTAACAGCAATTACGCGACATGGAAGTTTATGATGGAGTTACATCTTGTTCACGATGACTTGTGGGAGTTTACAAGAGTCACGCCTGAAACGACCGATGTGCATGGTATGAGAAAAGACCAAAAAGCTAGAGCAAAGATTTGCTTGATGATTAGACCTCATTGCTTGGTGCATGTACGCAAAGCTAAAACAGCGAAAGATGCTTGGGAAGCATTGATGAGTGCGTTCGAGGACAAAGGTCTGAATAACCGCTGTCGGCTACTTGCAAAGCTGGTGAGCATGAAGCTAGAGCAATTCCCATCAGTAAGGGAATATGTCACATCTGTGATGATGGTATCTCAGGAACTTCAAGACCTAGGAAAGGAGGTTGACGATGAACTGTTGGCTGCTCTACTTCTTCAAGGCCTTACCATAGAGTTCCAACCAATGAGACTAGCCATAGAAAATAGTAACGTTGTTCTTACTACCGACTATGTAAAGATGAAGCTTTTTCAAATGGAAGATACCTATTCGGCAAGCATGAGTGCAAGCCAACCGACTTCAGCACTAATGTCAAATAAGCATAAGGGTAAGAGTACACCGAAGAAGATCAAACAAAAGATCAAGTGCTTTATTTGTGACGGACCACATAAGGCACGTGAGTGTCCTGATAACCCAAAAGGGAAGAGGGAAGCTCTTCAAGCCTTTGCGTTCGGCATGTCAGTTCCACAGACAGAAGACTGGATCATCGATTCTGGAGCGTCGACACACATGACGAATCGCAAATCTTGGTTTAAGAACTTAAAGGATACTCCTAAGTCTTTGAGAGTGACTTGTGCGGATGGTAAAGAGGTGTTCGGTGCAGGTGTGGGTACGGTAGTATGCAAGTCAGGATTGACAGTCAGCAACGTTACGTATGTGCCTAAGTTAGCTTCTAACTTATTGAGTGTGAATGCAATTGCGAAAAAGGGTAACGTGGTAGTATTTACAGATAAATGTTGTGACATCTATAAGAGAAATGAGTGTGAGGTGCGAGGTAAGCCTGTTGTGAAAGGTGTGGAAGAACGAGGTATTTATAAAATTAAGTGCTGTTCACAGGGTTCTGCGCTATCAACAACTGAGCATGACCAGCAGATGTTATGGCATCGGAGGATGGGACATCTTGGTATGCATAACCTTAAACTACTGAGAGATAAGATGGCAACAGGAGTAAGTTTTCCTGATATTTCTTCTAAACTGGAGTGTATATCTTGCATTATGGGAAAACAAACGAAACAGCCGTTTCGTAAAACAGATGCAACGAGAGCTACGGAAGCATTAGGTTTAGTGCACTCAGACGTGTGTGGACCTATGAGTATACCTTCTATTAGCGGATTCCAATATTTTTTGACGTTTATTGACGATTTCACGCGTAAAACTTTTATTTATTTTTTGAAACAAAAAAGTGAAGTTTTCGATAAATTTATAGATTTTAAGGCGTTTGCTGAAAATCAATGCGGCAATAAAATGAAGATCCTGCGCACTGATAACGGGACCGAGTACGTCAATAAGCGAATGGATGTCTTTCTGAAGAATTGCGGAATCCAGCATCAACTGACAGTGGAGTATACACCAGAGCAGAATGGCGTAGCTGAACGGGCCAATCGCACCATCTGCGATAAAGCAAGAACCATGCTACATGAGTCAGGATTAGAAAAGCGTTTTTGGGCTGAAGCTATCCACCACGCTGTGTTCTTAAAGAATAAGTCACCAACGATTGCGGTGAAGAATATGACTCCGGATGAGAAATGGTCAGGCAAGAAATGTGACCTAAGCATGCTAAAAACTTTTGGGTGCAAAGCGTTTATGCACATTCCTGATCAACCGGTCGAGCGGCCAAGCGAATTATATTAAATAACGTAAAGCGACCGCGATGACGTCATCACACCAATTTGCGTCGCGGGCGCTCCGCCCGCTTATCGTAAACTCGAAAATACAATGGATCTTTGTATGGGGGCTGGTTCGACTGTTAATTGTTTAAGAATGCTGACGAAATGGACTTTATAACTTGTCTTTCTTTCGTTTGAATGAATGGTCGTAAAAAATTACGTAATTCGTTGAAAATGAGCTCGAGAATTTTTATCTTAGAAAGTTTCCGCTATCGAAAAAAATGACAATAACAAAAAAAAACAAGCGACGACCTATGTTTTTTATGGTTTTAAATGCATGGTGTGTATATTCCTAGCATAACAAATGAATAAAACCACCTACCTTTAGTACAAAATGAATCATCCACAAGCATCACAAAACAAAACAATAACAACTGCCTGACGTAAGTTTTATGACAGACCTCGCAAAACAAATAGATTAAAAATATTTTTGTTCGAGCGTTCCAGGTTTTTCTTGGCTTGAAACGTAGTATATTGAGCATGGAATCAGAATGTACGGTTACCATAGAGAAATATTTAGTCGATTTTTGTCACGAGTTAAAATAAATGAGTCACTCCGCAACAAAGCGCGCGTGGGATAGATTTTATCCCGTGGCCGCTCAACGGCATTTTGCGCGTGGGATTAAATATATCCCGTGGCCGCTCAAGGGGTCAAAAGAGGACTAAGTGGGATGTAAAAAGCAGAGAGCTTATCCACACAGGTTTCGACGACAATGCGAAAGCGTATCGCCTTGTGCATCCTACTTCCGGAAAAATATTTAAGGCCAAAAATGTTGTGTTTTTGGAGAATCAAAAATACAAAGAGCTACAAGAAAAATTGCAAGAGGAACCAGAGATAATACTTCTACGAGATGAATCAATTGTCAGGAATACAGTAGAACCAGATGTTTTGCAACCTCAACAAGAGGATGGTGATGTTAGCAACGTTCCTAGAGTGGAACAAGAACAAGAGAGTTTTGCTGAAAATGAAGTAGTCATTAATGATCCAGAGGATGTGGAGTTTCAAGATTGTGAGTCGGACGTAAATGAGGATCGACCACAAGAGGTGGAACGGAGGTACCCACTCAGAGACAGGAAACCCAAGGAGTTCCCGGATCATGTTCTATACCATGCAGTGGAAACAGAACATGACCCTACTACGGTTCAAGATGCACTGTCAAGGCCTGACAGTAGAGAATGGAAAGCAGCGATTCAGGAGGAGCTTGATGCTTTAAAGAAAAATGGAACTTGGACTTTGGTAAAACCTGGACAAGCGAGCAATGTTGTAGATTCGAAATGGATTTTTCGAATTAAAGAAGAGGCGGGAAATAAGCGAAGATACAAAGCTCGGCTTGTTGCCAGAGGTTTTAGCCAAAGATGGAGCATTGATTATGACGAGACATTCTCTCCAGTGGTGAGACATAGTTCCCTAAGAGTCCTCCTGGCATTGGCAGCTAAGAGTGGCCTAAACGTTGATCAAATGGACGTAAAAACAGCTTTCCTGAATGGAGACTTGTCTGAGACGGTCTACATGAAACAGCCGGATGGTTACGAAGAAAAAGGAAAGGAAGATTATGTATGTCTCCTTAAACGTTCGCTTTACGGCTTAAAGCAATCCCCCAGAGCTTGGAACAATAAACTGAACAATGAGTTATTGCACTTGTCCTTCAAACGATCCAAAAATGAGCCATGCATTTATATGAGATCTCAGGGTAAGAAGGTCATCATTTTAGCAGTGTATGTGGATGATATGCTGATTTTTTGGAACGACGCGGAGGAACTGCGTAAAGTAAAGCGAGACCTTATGTCAAAATTTCATATGAAGGATCTTGGGAAGGCAGAGTATTTTTTGGGAATGCACATAACACAGAGCGATATTGGAATCAAAGTTGACCAAGAGAAGTATGTTGAAAAAGTTTTGAAGGTTTTTGGGATGGCTGATTGCAAAGTTGCGTCAACCCCATTAGTTTCAGGACAAAAGCTTGTGAAACCTGGACTAGAACATAAACCTGATCTGAGGATTCCATATCAAAATCTAATTGGTTCGCTGATGTACATATCTGTTTGTACGAGACCAGATATTGCACATGCAGTCAATCATCTGAGCCAGTTCAACGCTTGCTTTGCTGAAGAGCATTGGATAGCCGCAAAAAGAGTGCTCAGATATTTAAAGGGTACTAAATGCCTTGGGCTACAGTATAAGAGAACAGGAATGCATAAGGTACAGGGCTATGCAGATGCCAGTCATGCCATTTGTCATGATAGGAGATCATACTCGGGTATGGTTTTTCTACATATGGGAGCTGCAATATGTTGGGAAAGCAGAAAACAGAGGACGATTGCTCTATCCACAGCGGAGGCTGAGTATGTAGCTATATCAGAAGCTGCTAGAGAAGCAATATTCTTAAAGAGATTGATTTCGGAGGTCACTGGTCAAGTTGAGATGCCAATGAAGATCTTCAGTGACAGTCAATCTGCTGTTGCTATTGCGCAGAACCCTGTACACCATCAACGCACAAAGCACATAGACGTGCGACACCATTTTGTGAGAGAGGCAGTTGAGCATGGCCATATTGAATTAGAGTATGTAGAGACAAGTCGTATGGTTGCGGATGTTCTAACGAAACCTCTGTTGAAAGGGAAGTTCAACTGGTGTACGCTGGGTATGGGTGTTGTGTGATTGAGTGATGGGTGAAAGTAGAGTAATGAATTTAAGGAGGAGTGTTAGAATAAAAAGAGTATGTATTATTTTCATATCGGTCCTTTTTGTTCTATGTAAATTTATTCTTCTACTTAGGTATTCTTTTGTATACGAGTGTTCCATTAACTGACAGACAAAAATGATCTTTCATGTTGTCAACGAGAATAAAACAAAAATATAAGTTTTATCTAACTTCTATTTTATTATCAACTAATTCTCATCATCTCCTGCATTCCACATTATTAAAAGCACTCTGCTAGTGGGACATATGTACCACTACTAACAGTTAGCCCACGTCCGCACAGACGTAGAAAATCTTAGTAGAATAAAAACGCTTGCTGCCGGCCGCTGCCGCGCTCGTAATGGCACCAATAGAAAGCGGTACATCTGTTCACACGGCCGCGATTTATCACGCGGTGTTTGATTTTTGACACTCGCCGTTGTGCGTTGAATGAATACGACATAATTATGAAGTTTTCTTATTGTGCCACGCACACGACATAAGCGCGTGCGTTGGTCACACGCTAGCTCGTATACTTAGTGCGGACGTGCCGCATGCTTATGTGCTTAAGGCGACGTCATTGGATGGTAGACGATAGCGAAGGAACGCAGTACGCAATCAATCTTAGAACAGTTTGAGAAGATTCATTTATCACTTACATCTACCATTACAGTTTAACCCAATGCAATAGATGCGCTTATCTTACCTTAATCGATCGATACTAACTGGTGACTAATTCGTAGGTGGCCTGAGTTTTCAAGTTAATATAAACATATCTACCTCTACCGCCTACGACTCGGTGCCACATGCGTGGCTCATGAAATTGCTGGAGTTGTACAAGATTAATGCAACTCTACGCACCTTCCTTGAGTCGTGCATGGGCAATGGTGGACAGTCATTCGCTATCCGGGATGTCCACAGATCCAGGGGAATGATGAGCCTGTATGGATCAAACTGGGAATATTTCAGGGCGACAGCTTGAGTCCACTATGGTTTTGCTTATCCCTTTATCCTCTAAGCACACTGCTGAAGGATTCAGGTCTAGGCTATCGGCTGAGGAGAGCTGGTGAGGTTTTATCTCACCTCCTATCCATGGATGACCTTAAAGTCTTTGCCCCCAATAAATTGCAACTTATGGAGCTACTGAAGGTAATTGCAACTTTTAGTAGCGCCATCAGGATGGCATTTAGTGTGGACAAATGTGCAGATGTTCATGTAAAGCGCTCTCTTCATCCAAGTATAGGGTATGTCGGAAGCGTTAGGCATCAACGCTGCTGACATGAAGCAATCATTGAGAGAGAGCTTCTTTGGTGGCCTGAAGAAGGTATTAATTAGTCTTCTTTCAGGCAGAAACAAGGCGGTTAGCGCACCGCACAATGATAGTCGATGTTACCATTCCGCATGACGGGAACTTCGTGAAAGCTGAGAAAGTGAACCAAATTAAATGTCTCGAACTTAGCACACTAGGTTGTTGACATGTGGAATGTGAACTCGGCCGTCATTGTGCCGATTGTCGTATCAGCCAATGAACTTTACTGATGGCCGAAAACCTCGAACACTATCTTTCGAGGCTCTCGTTCGGCGGTTGGATCAAAGGCCTTATTCAGAAGGCAGTACTTCTCGATACGGCTCGCATGGTGAGGAGGTTCCTGTCTCTGGAGCCTTAACCACCGGTAGCTTGGACCCTCCTCCCGATACTGGCGGAACACTATTTTATATATATTTTTTTATGTTTTTTTTTAAATGTTTGTTTTATAAAAATATCTAAAATTCTAATAGAATAAGAAGTAAAATGAATAAACTATAAAAAGTTGTTTTAATAAAATCTTAGTTTTATTAACATTCATTGATATTGGATATTTATCAGTTGTTTTGTTTTAGGACACCCCCGATCATTGATTTAAATAGTAAAGATACGGTCGTCCGAACATTTGACGGACGCGGTCGCCCTACAAAAAACACTAACGCCATCTATTAGAACTGCGATGTCAATCGGCGTGTCTGCTCCTCGACGTAACCTTGTAAGAGCGGGGTGTGGTGTTCTTCGAGGTACAAAGAAATAAAATAAAAAAACCTCATATTTTTCAAAATTTATATTTGTTGCAGTTTGTTTGTGTTAATAAGTTTTCATTGGCCTTCGAATAAAATAATTTAGTAAAAATCTTGTTTTTTTGGTAATCTGGAAATATTTTCCATTTTGGATTCGTAGTTTTTACTGACGTTGGACATTTTAATTTGCTTAAAAATCAATTTTTGTACAAAATTTAATCATAGAGTAATATTATTAAATCTTTTCATTTCATCGGCTAAAACGAGCGCCGCTGCAAAGTTATGTCGCGCTTTTACGCGGCTTCGCGTCGTCTTTGCCAAAGGTTGAGACGAATAAGAAAGAAAATTGTTTTAAATAATGTTAGAAGTCGATTTAATGACATATTTTTAACTTACCGGGGATATGAAATGTTATCATTTTTTTTAATGTGCTTTTTGTCGTAGTTCACGCAACCCTTCACGGCACAATTTGGCATTTTTGCTTGCAAAAATTTACGACCGCTCCGATGACAGCCGATCGCGTTCTAGTTCACTTCGCTATAGGGAAGACCATTTTGGGACCAAGTTCGTGGCGTCATTGTAACGTGCGGTCCGCCCAGTCCTTTTATATATGTCTATGCCCCCGATGTTTTCAACAATTTATTATAGAATCTTAAAATAGTAGTGAAATTTATTGGACACCTAATTATTCCAACTTTAACAGGATATTTTCTTAAATCGTCAGTGTACGTCTTCAAAAATTGTCTTTTTAAATATATTTCATTATTCAAGGGATGGCCTCACAAATGGCTACCACCAATAATTTTGCGAAACATATCGTACGTCCGCACTGCACGAAGAATCAGTTCGAAGCGATTTTTTTACGCTCATTCAAACACTGTTGAGGGCGAAAACAAATTCGCTAGGCGTTTTTATTGCACCGCGATTTTATGGCCTTACATGGACGCGCGCTATGCGGTGCGCAGGGCGGGGAGCGTGCTGTCCACTCAGCTACTAAACACGTTAATAGCCACCGTCAGCGTCGAAGTCACCTCCACGTAAACACGATTACCCCAGATACATTCACCGATTAGCATATTTTGGTAAACATTACATAGCTGCAAAACAACGCCATGGTGGTCCTGATAACAAGGAGCCCTCTCGCGCGACAGATAGCGTCACTGATACTTTGATAATCTGGTCAACACAGCCCGCTTCGCTTGCCTTTCTTGAGACATTATGATATTTTACAGTAATGGGGTAAGATATTTGCTAGTTACAGAGCGTTGGTGGTTCTGGAGCGGTGACCGCATACTGGAAAGTGCATCCCACAAGGTGGACCAATGACCTGGTTAAAGTCGCGAGCTTCCGCTGGATGCGAAAAGCACAGGACCTGTGGTTTTGGTGACGCTTGGAGGACGCCCATAGGCATATTATAGTCAGCAGCGGAAGTCTTTCGACAGTTGTGATGATTATGACGGAGTGATGGTAGCGTGACACTGTTGGCCTATTAGGTAATTAGTTACGATAGTCTATAAATATAAAAATGAATCCGTATTTCCCTTGGTATCACACGTGAACGGCTGGACCAATTTAGCTAATTCTTTTTTTGTTGTGTTTGTTATTGTCAGGAGAAACTTCCGCAACTTATTAATTTATTTACTTTCATAAGGGAAGGCCCTTATGAAAGAAAATAAATTAATAAGTTGCGCGTAACATTACAAAATCTAAGGAAATTTAACGACCATTTTAACTTTTGTAATATTATACCAATTTGATGCGAATTCAAAATTCATACTTAAGACAGGACAACGTCTGTCGGGTTAGCTAGTGCAGTATAAAAAAATATTCTACCTCAAAACGTATGGAATCTTGTCTGGTCAGACCGGTAGCGTCCTAACACTCCACAGATTCTCAAAAAATATGACAATAATATTTTTTGAATGAAGGTACAATTAATTTATTCATTCATAGGAGAACTAACAGCTATAATAGATTGATAACAATTGTATATGAAACATAAAGCTAATTACAGGTTCTCGTGGACAAAAAACTTATACCGAAAAAAAACTCGGTTGTGTTTTTTTGGAAAAAGTTTTATTTTTCACTTTTTAGTAATAGTACCTACCTATCCCACACCAATTAGGAATTTAATCATCCTTGGGGTCAAAACAATGTATATTTTTGCGATTGCAGATTTGCTGTCATTTTTTAAGAGTTCCGTTGTTTGTCTCCGAAGCGCATTATTAGATCTATATGAAATTTAAATGGGACAATTTCTGAATAAACCCCTTTCGAACAAAAAAAAATTTTGCAAATCGGTCTAAATATGACGTAGTTATGCCCGAACTCCCTTCCTTCATCAGCTCAGCGTCATGAGATGATGATGACCATACGCCAATGTCTCAATAGCTTTAGAAAATATAATGAAAAGCATTGTTAATAGTACCTATAACTTAGAGGGTTTCCTTCGATTTCCCTGGTATTTCATCATTAAATCCTGACTTAGTGCCAAATGTGATCACCTCAGAATTATACACTTTTAAATAAAAAAATATTTTGAGAATCGGTCCACAAATGGGGAGAAATCGGTGAGCAAAGATAAACAAAAATACGTACGGTAAAAATAACCGCCTCCTTTTTTGAAGTTGGTTAAAACAGAAGAAATCTTATCATCCCAAACAAGCACAATAGAAAAAGAATATATTATAGATTAAGGAATCTTCATTAATTAACATACTATCCATAAAATTGTGCTTATTAAAAGTAGCTTCGTGGCATCAAAGAGCTAACGAAATTGTGTTCCTGATATTGGAATGTTTTATTTCGATGAATGAACACCAATCATGTAAACCACATCAAAGTTAAATTTATTTATTCGCATGGAAAAGTTACTTTTGTGGGTTGATAGCAAAAATATACGAATTACCAAAATAATTTATTTAATTAATTTGGAATCCACACAACTGCTGAATTCTAAAATGTTCATTTGTCACTGCAGACACGCTGCCTGCTAGGATCGCAGAAAGAGAGCTACCTATTCTTTGCGTGGAACCACAGACATAAACAAAGAGAAATACACACCATTACCCAAATACAACAGCCTGAATATTAGTGAGTAAGTGGCGCAAAGTACAACAAAGGGCCGCCGCGCCGTCCGCCGCGCTTTAAAACAGATTGGCGCTAATCAGCTTACGCACCCCCATACCTAACCCCCCCCCCCCCACCCGAGTAACCCCACCACCACGAGCTCCTTGCACGAGATCCGATCACGTAACGAGCTGGCACCATATATTATTTCGTTCCTACCACACTCACACACACACACTCCATAAATAGCATTATCTCCCACCTGGACTAGGCTAACCACTGGCATTATGAAACGAATAATATTTGAATGTAGTTTTAGAAGTACGAAATAGGTTTCTACGATAATATTGCGAGAAATATTGCAAAAGAATACAAGTTGTAATTGAAACTGCGTAACTCTGCCAATAAAAAAACTCTAAACATGGTATATGTGGCATTGTGTGAATCAATTCTATGTTACTGTATAACAGTATGGGGCGGCGTTGGAATCACCACCATGATCCAAAGTGAACGAGCTCAACGATCGGTTCTGAAAGTCATGCTCAAAAAACCTTTCAGACACCCGACAGCCCTTTTGTACAAAGAAGCCGCAGTACTTACTGTCCGACAATTGTATATCTTTAAAATCATATTGAAACAGCATAAAATCGTAACCCAGACCCCGGAATACTCACAGCTCCTCAAACGTCGAGTTTTTAAGTGTGCCTCTATAAGGACGCGTACAACTTTCGCACAGCACATGCAAGAATTCTTGCTCAGTCACATATACAACAAAGCCGTAAGAATGTGTGGCATCGGCAACTCTAGGCAAAACCAAGTCAAAAAGATTGTTCGCAAATGGCTGCTAGCCCAATCATACACCGAATCCGAATCTCTTTTAAAGGTAATGTCATAACACAACAACTATACAGACACACATACTTTCTTTCTCACATACATACACATTTACACATAGTGCACAATGACGCTCAAATATTCATTCATCCTACTTTATTGTTAAGCCATATTTAATCACCTAATATCATTACTTAGTTTAAAATAGGCATTTTTATGTACCTCTCGAGAATAGCAATCCTTGAGTTTCATGTAATACGCTTTTCACCATCTGGTAATACCACCCATGGACTCCACGAGACAGGCTTGACCTAGTGTGGAGTTCATAAGCAAAATGATTCCTTTGCGTCTTATTCCTGTTTTTTTTTCTTTCTTCCTTGTTAACTTAGGCACTAATATAGACTTTAAGGAATTGTAAAGCACTGTTTTTGGTAAAATAAACATTATCTTATCTTATCTTAAATGACAGACTATCTGAGAAGTTGTTCAGAATTAGACGTCATTATGAACAATTTCTACTATGGAACCAACCTGAAACACGCAGGATGAAAATAGCTTCTGCATACATTAATGTTTGCATAGCTCGGCAAAATACAGGGAACTGCAGATTTTTATTTCGCTATCTAAGGATTGGTCCCATCTCAAAGTAAAAATAATGATAAGCACAATGCCCCATTTTTAGGTATAGGACACCTCGACGTATATGAGATTCTTTATTAACTTGGCAGACAGCAAATTACTGTACGAAGTTACAGTTATGGTTATATTTAGCGCCTAATGTCCTGTCAAAGTTCCATCAATCAGAGACCAGAGCGCTCGTCCCGTGCGGGGCCGGGCGGCCGAAAGGTGGCGGCGTTTAACATCCGAACACTAACTAACAAGCTGATAATTTCATTATTTCAGTTTATAATTTGATTAAAAATGGTGAGTCAATGCATTCGGCGACCGTGGGATTCGATGTACCGTACTGCATCGTATCCCGGTGCGGTGCAGAAATCATTTCACTGATTTTTTTGAAAAAGTACCAAAGTATAAACAGAAGAAAGAAAACAATAACCTTTCGCTACTTTATTATACCAAAATCGATAATCCATTTACTGTGTACTTGGCAGGTGTACACTTGCACAGGAACAAGAAATAGATTCTATATAAATAATTCACAAATTACTAACATTGTTATTTTACTTTTTTTCTGTTTATGCAACTGACAACCCTACTAACGCATTCTTTATAACTATTTATTTATTACCTTTATTTAAGACCACATAGTCCATCTATGTGGTCTAAAGTAAAGATAAATAAATAAAGTATACACAAACCATCACACAATATTTTCATTCTAACTGGAACGCTCGAATGTAGAAACGGATTCGTCTCAGATTTATTATAAATGAATAGGTAGGCAATTTCCTGCTCACATTGTTCGAATATGCGACGACGTTGTGGCAAGAACAGCAGGAAGTTTGTTAAAATATTAAAATTTATTAAGAACCACATCTTAAGCAGCTAATAGAAGCGTACCAACTTACCTTGTGTTGGAAATAAGAAATACGTACGCGACAGATCTTAAGCGCACTCGCGCAGCGCCCGGCACCCGGCAGCGCTACGGCGTAGCGTGACGCTACGAGCGTAGCGCAATGCTACGCTTAAAATAGACTCGCTACGAGCTCGTTGCGAGCCACGGCGCACTGAAGTGAAGCTTAGTACCCGACACTCAAATAAAATATAATAAAATAAAATAAAATAATTTTATTTTTCAGACAACAGTGATCCATTTTAATGTTAGTATGTTAGGTACAAAAAATAAAAACTTAAAAGCTATGTTAGTGTGTTATTTTAACTAAATACTAATCACAGATGTAATGAATCACTCCTGCCTAACCAATACTTGCATGAAGTGATTCATCATCGGTGAATCAAATTTGTCCACCAACATCCTCAGAATGCCATTAGGGCTTGACCGCGTTCTCTCCAAAAGTGACGCGGTTTTTCTTCTCACCATAGCGTGGAAGTCGTGAACGCGCGCCTGAGCAAACATGCCAGAGGCACTACAAAAACGCGGTAGCCCCAAAAGCATTCTGAAGCTGTTGTTGTATTGGACCCTCAGGGTGTCCATTGTTTTCCGCGTGTAACTGGCCCACAGGCTGCTTGTGTAGAAGGTCTGGCAGTAGGCCTTAAACAACGTGATTTTAACCTCCTTACTACAACACGCAAACCTGCGAACCAGCATATTGCTTCTAACAGCAAGAGCCCTGCGCTCGCGTTCAATATCTTCATGATCTTTAAGGTCCTCAGTTAAGTAATGACCTAAGTATTTGGCTTGTTTAACCCTTTGTAAGGGCTGGCCATTAAGGTTAATACTTGGCTCGTATGTCTGCTTCCTACCGGGGGCCTTAAAGATCATGAAATGGCTCTTTTTACAATTATACATTAGACCGTGGCTAGCAGCGTACCTTTCACAATCTTCCAGAAGCTCCCGTATGGAGCCGGCCGTTGGACCCAGCAACACCATTTCGTCGGCGTAACTCAGGTTATTGACGCAAACGTTATCAATCCAACATCCCGTCCGCTTGCTGCTGAGTCCAGCGATCAGCTCATTTACGTAAAGATTGAAAAGCTTGGGCGAAGTCAGACCCCCTGCCTCACCCCACATTTCAACCCATACGCAGAAGAAAGGGAATTATTCCACTTTACGTAGTTCACTTGGTTACCATACCAGTACTAAAAAAACACGTATAATTTCAGCTGGCACGCATGCTTCCCTGAGCTTTTTCCATAGTATGTCATAGGAGACAAGGTCGAAAGCTTTAGAGAGGTCGAGGAAACACGCGTACACAGGCGTGCTTCTGTCAGTATAATATTGGACAGTCTGTTTCAGACTAAGTATTGCGCTTTCGGTGGAAAGTCCAGGCCTGAACCCGAACTGTGCGTCGTTTAGTTTCAACCATTTGTTGAGGGTCTTATCTAACAGACTGTCCAATACTTTAGCTAGTACAGTGGCAAGCGATATGGGTCTGTAATTACATACGTCGGAGACGTCACCAGTCCTACTCTTCACGATTGGGACAACTAATGTGTGCATCAATTCAGGAGGAAGATAAGAGTGACTCAAACACAAAGAATAGAACATAGACAACACTCTCGGACAGTGTACACCCGCGTGCTTCAAATGCTCGATGCTGAGGCCATCGTGCCCTGGGGACTTGCCTCTGGCCATTTTCTGTATTGCAAATGATACTTCCTTGGCAGTAAAACGAATGAGAGGGCTATGGTGACAGACCTCAGCATCGACCATTGATTTAGAACGCCCCAGTGGCGAGGAAACGCGAAAGTGATTCAGGAAAGTGTTCGCTATTTCCTCTGGTTTACTGCAGCCCGCCACTGTCACCGGCAAAGCTGGCTTAAGATCAAGCTTGGATGTCGACTTCCAAAACCGGCTAAAGTTTTTGGACGATCTTTGAGAAGATATTATGTCCATTTTTATTTGATGTTGATGATTTTGACACCACTTAAGCTTGCCTTTAAAAATCCTTTGACTTTCCCGCATTTCCTCCCAGACTGCCGGAATCAGGTTTATTGTGACACAACCATAACTGATACTTAAACCTCGCCTCCATGTGAGCAGCGTGAACATGCTTATTCCACCCAATAATGCGCTTTTTTCCTTGCGGCCGAAAACCTTTATGGGTCTGTATGGCAGCCCTAGACAAAATACCTACAATATCCTGATACATTATCTGCAAGCCACGTCTATGTTCTGAGTTATCGCATACTTTGTCAGCACAATTGGAAAACAGTTGAGGGAAATGCATATTTTTAAAATCAGAGTTACATAGTTCATTTTTTTTTTTGATCTGATCACCTCCACGCTCGTGCCATTTTACTTTGTCTGGCTCTAACTGTGGTAATTCTAGTTTTTCTGGGATCGTATGCAAATTGCACTCTATTGCTAGGGGTAGGTGATCAGACCAGAAAACATCATACTGTATGTTAACACTCAGCACAGAATGCCAGGCTGTTTGAGTAACAAAACAGTGATCCAACCAACGCTTGGAAAAAGGCAGTTCTTGCAGACGATACTTATACGCAGTAATGTAGGTCCTTTACGCGCTCGATTATTGCGATGTCCTTCTACAAAAAACCTTACATGTCTTGTAGGTTTAACTGTCCTTCCGGGGCGAGTAATGTATGGAACTTATTCTATCTTCTCAGCTATCGATGTATGGGGACAACAGTTTTCCAACAAAAAATAAACAGAAAATATTGGTCCCAGAATTTTGTAATATCTTTATTTATAAGAGTATCCTTAGAGTTGCTTGCCCGTTCTTCTGCATAAAGATCTACGTTTCGGAATGGGCAACTAACTAGCTTCAACTTTCCGACTAACTGATTGTGTTTTTGACAATTCGAAAGTGGCCGTTTTTTTTAGGGTGGGATATCATAAATTAACTTCTCCCGCTCTGGTTGGAGCAGGAGGGCGTGTCAGACTTGTACGGACTAAAACACTGCCTTGAAAAAATAGTTGTGGTACCTACATTGTAACAAAAAAATAATAATCTTATCAATATTGTATTGTTGTGTTGTATTGTGTATTTGTGTGTGTGTGTGTGTGTGTATGTATGTATGTATGTGTGTGTGTGTGTGTGTGTGTGTGTGTGTGTGTGTGTGTGTGTGTGTGTGTATTGTGTTTTGTGTGTGTGGGGGGTATAAATAAGACCACGTAACCTTGTCAACATAAATATATATGTCGACGCGCGTGGGAATCGGCGCGGCAAGCATTAATTACTGCAGTGCTTTGTTCTGATTTACAGTTGAAGAACTAAAAGGAAATTATTTAAGTTTCTAGGAGTTTGCATTGTTTATTTTACACCTCTGTACATCCATTGTTGCGTAGTGGATTCTCAGCTGCCAGGGTCATTATGTCGTTTAACAAATTGCAAAGATTTTATGTGAGCCCTTCTGAGAAGGACATGATGAAAGGTTTCGGAGAGCGGCGGTAACATCTGCCCTGCATATGCAGTTTACCGAACGTAGTCGTGGGTCGGCCTATGAAAAAGAAGGAACAATGTTCTTGGTTGAGAGAGATGTTGGGGAAAGGGGCCTCGAGCCGACATTCTGTTTTGAGACATCGTAAGGCATAGGCGCGACCTACGAAAACGTTCCTCTCTGCGAAATCCTATTTTATCATTCGGTCATAAGATTTAAGTTGTGTACTAGCGTCATTGTGTGAATTAAAGACAGTTATTATAGGTCATTCAAAACTATCTTTTAAATAATTAATGTCGCGTTACCACGCCCAATAGGAGCTACTTCTGATCTCGTACGAGAGCTGATTGCGAATCTCAATACGCCACGCTCCGATATATATATGTTAATAAAATAATAAATAAGAGAAATGGTGACCGTTGATGGCACGACATGCTCACACGGGTAAATATAAGCCCTGCACAGAGCACAACACTGATAACGTTGGATGTTAGCCGGAACTTCAGAGATATAAGAAGTTTGGACCCTGGAAGCATAACGTCCAGTGTGTCAAAATATGACCAATAGTCATCTCCGCTGATTGTGACATCAAATAATAATCAAAGCAGGATGTACTGGTGCGCTTATGAAGGTGATGTGTGAATGTCAAAATCAATATGGAGTTTACATAGATGGAATGGAAGTCAGAAGCACAACATGATTTGCACATTTGAGTCAATGTCAAGTACATAACAAATTGCGCAGGGCTAATGGCAACTAAATTGCTTAGAGAAATAATGACGCAGACGACATAATAATTTACATAAGTCAATAACAGATTACGAGCTAATAGGCACACGCCCTAAGTTGACCTATATAGGTAGGTACACACAATATAATCAACTCTTACCCAGTATGGGGTTACGAAAAGAATTACACAGAATTGAATAGGTTTGACTAATAGGAGTCTCAGTCAATAAAAACTGTTGCCTACCAAAGCAGGCAACAGTTTAAAAAAATTATGAGGACCCGTATGTGAGATCCAAGCGATTAGGGATCAAATGCACGTTAGTCTTCGCCCGTAGCAGGAATTCGAATGTGCTTGTCACCGTGAGTGGAATGATCGCGACGGTGTCGCGAAGGTACGAGTAACATTATCGAACCGCACTACAATGACACTATAATTGATAAAAGAACACAGCGGATCACTAGATAATGCATCTGACGAACTGACGAGCATCGAGCACGTCCGTCAGTCTGCGGGCCCGAACCTATCGTGCCCATCGCCTTTAACCAGCTTTGCAGGTGGCTACAGGAGTGTGTGCATACAAGACAAGAGCTGATCGACCTTGACACCGGGTTATGCCATCGTTAGACGGCAGGCTAAACAGACTTTTATTATTATTAGATCGGGACCATTACGGGACACTGCTCGCTAAACAAACACTTTTACACTAAACTTAGGCATGGCGGACAGTTTTCTGTGCAGGCTTTGCATGAAAGCTGAGGAAACTGTTCGCATAGGCTCTTTGAATGCACAGGCGTCACTCAGCTTAGGATAGAAACTATCGTGGCACCCAGATCTTACACCGATGTTCTCAACAGACCAGGATATGTAATCTACTTCTGAAAGGAGGTGGGCTAGTTGGCCATGGGCCATGCACAATGGTCCACCTAAAGGACTGTACGTACTGACATGGAAAGTACGGAACCAAACCCTTTAATATAGAACTTGACTTTTTTTGGCTTTTGGGTAGTTGTAATAGTTACACAAAGAAAAAATAGCTCTTATTTTAAATTGAATATAATTTAATAAAATCACTATTTAAAGTCAATAGTTAGTACCTGCTGGTGTAGCGTTATCTTTCCACAATTTGTCTCTTACAATCTACATCACTTCACTGACATCACCATGGATTCACTAGCAAACACTTTGAGTGAATTATAGGAGTTGTTCCACAAAAAGATGTCCGCCTTTGAAGATGAGCACCAGAAGGCCCCTCCATCAGCTGTCACAACTTCCAGCCTGGCTGCGGAGTTTACACTGTTCCGGACATTCATCACACAGGCTCTTAACAGTGTACAGCAACAGTTGGAGTTACTAGCTCGTAGTGTCGACCAAATTGAGATGCGGGGACATAGGAAGATCTTGCTGTTGCATGGTGTTGATGAGAAGCAAAAAGAGTACACTGCCAAAGTGGTTACGGAGGTGATATGTAATAAACTACAGTTGAGTGACTTCACAGTTGTAGACATCAGCCGATGTCACAGGATGGGACGAGCCGTAGCTAAAAAAACTAGGCCTATCCTGTTCAAGGTTGGCAGTCTTGCAGTCCGAGATAGGATATGGTTTTCCAAAGCCAAATTGAAGGCTACAGGCGTCACCATGTCCGAGTTCCTAACAAAAGGGTGACCTGATGTGTTCCTGGCTACGAGGGCACGATGTGGTGTCACCAAGAGCTGGACTAAAGCAGGCTGCGTGTATGTCCTTGGTCCCAATGATACGCGGCATCGGATTGAGTCTCTCGCTGAATTGGACAAGATCGCTCCGAATCCCAGTGAGCAAGAGCAGAGTGAACCTGAATTGGCCCCATCAGTATCGGCTGTGCCAGTCTCTGCCCCGGTCGTTGCTGCTACGAAGACTGCAAGGTTGAAGCGTTCTACTGCTTTAAAAAAGTGATATGTTTATGAATGTTTCTTCAAAGTCCGGGTAATATCGTGTCGTGTTTATAAATTCCGTTTAATATTTACTAACAATGATATTATAAGTGTAAAAAGGTGTTTACTAAGCTTCGACAATTAGTTCCAAATGCTGACAAGACAAATTGACACCAAAGAGTATAATAATATAATGGGAGAAGAGAGCCCTCTGGTGCCATTTCGAAGCATGTAGATTCGAAACGCCATCTACATATCTTAACAGGAACTAAGGCTCTATAGGTTACGTAGATAGGAATATGTCTGTATACGTAAAACGGAATTAATAGGGATGCAGGGGTGAATCGAGACGAAACTTTACAATGGATTATAATATTGAAATTATATCGCTGGTAGTCAAAAAGGACTCTAGCACGTTTACTGTTTGCCTTTGTTGGCAGAAAACGATTATAATTTCAACAGTAAAATCCATTGTAGTTTCGTCTCGATACACCCATGCATCCCTATTCACGCCGTTTTACCGGTTCTGACTGAATTAATGTATATGTATGTGTGGGTGGGTATAGGTGATCCTTCAACGTAGCCCGCGAAGTTCCAATTTTCCTACTTTGTTGCAAATTGCTGCGCTGTTTTACGTCGTATTATTTATGTAGATCAAAATGCGATTAGCGAATTATCGTGATACAGTAAACGAGTCGTCATTATATCACGCATTTTGATCTAAAATTCATTTTGTGGGCTACATTGAAGGAATTACCTATTATATTTGAATAGAATTGGCAGTTTCACAGTAAGGAACGTATATTTTACATCAAGTTTACGAAGACAAAATAACACAATTGGGAAACTTACTACCATGTGTTGCTCAGAAAACTAAATAAAAAATGTTACTGTTCCAAATTACAATCAATGAATCTGCCTAGGCTGTAGCCAACTATGCTGGGGTCGGCTTCCAGAGTGAGCTATTTTATTTAGTAATTTATTGTTAAATAAACTACAAAAAAAAGCTCATTACTTTATGAAATTAAACAGAAAAAATGTTTTTTTTATATTTTATTGTCATTCAAAATCAAAAGTCATTTATTCAAACTAGGCTGAGAGTTAGCTCGTTTTGTACAGACGCCAGCAGGTCAACCTACCCCTAACTGTCAAATTTTCCCAATTGAACATGAACCTTATGCCTAGGTTTTAATGTTGAAAATCTATCAAAGAAATTTGACAGATTGGGGTAGCTTGATGTGCTGGCGTCTGTACGTCAAAATTACATAAGACAGTCGCCCCAAAACGCCCGCCCTTCACCACTTCCTAGTGCTTTAGCTGGGAAGATGAAGTAGCGCAACAAACTCCCTAGCAGCACAGCTCTCTGATATGTTAGAAGAACATGATTCTATATAATAGTAGGTAATTAACATTACGAAACATTGTTATTATTATAACATACATTATTCAGCGTAATGAGCTGAAATTGTACATGTGAATAGTTGTATTAATACACTAAATATCTGCTAAATGAAATTAAGAAATTAGACACTTTTCCGCTGCGACTACGCACACCAATAAATGCCTGAGCTACGTCAGCAGCTTTATCATACAATACAATACATATTGTTACAATTTTATCACAAAGCATCAGAGCTTTTATTTTCTATTTTTATAATTTTTGTGCTTATCGTAATAATTTTGGGCCGCAATTTTGGTATCATCTTCACCATTATAAATTAATTTGCCGACCAAAATTCGATTGATTGATCGACACCAACTGTAAATTATTACATTCAATGTCACATTCAAAAAGTATTTTTTAAATGTATCACTATGGGCTGGACATTTATTTGGACAATCTATGAACATTTCCGTAAAAGAAATAATTGTTTGTTTCACACGTTTTTTAGGTACATTTCTCCTAAGACATGACGTTGCCATGTTTTGTATTTCATTGAAATAATTTTCAATTTCTTTGCTAGGATAGCAAAGCCATTTTTTGTTTTGATATTCTTTAGCTTTTATGAATATATTATTTTCATTACTTGTTGTGTTCTCTAGTAAAATGTTTTTACAAGTTTTGCAACGTTTAACAACATTTTTTAAACATTTTTTTAAAACCCAACCACAGACATAATTGCTTTGACCAGCGTCAGTTGTATTTGACTGGTCAAAGCCAATTTCACTATTAAAATGGATTGTTTCGCTTTTCTCAGGAACATCAGGAGTATCAAACTTCTCTTTTAAAAAGAAATCCAGAGTTTGGAGGCACTCATTTGAATCCTCCTCACAGTTTGCCCTCCTTGAATGAGGAGAATTAAAATTATTTAACAAGAGAGCTTTGAATGCTCCCTCAAAAGCCACTGTATTAGGTGCATTATTCCTTGCCCCATAACTCCTGATGTTCCCGAAGAAATTTTCTACAGGGTCTTGGTTGAAGTTCCGTGTCAACATTGCATCTAAACCATATTTACTAGACAACACTTTCCAAAGGCTTTCCATGCCCTCTATAGTTTTAATTAGATTTGTCACAGATGGTATAGTTGTCTCAGTCAGACGGATTTTGTTCCCAGTTTTAATTTTTTTAATATATTTTACAGTTTTAAATATTTTTTTAGCCTTTTGCCACAGTTCATGATGAGGCGAATTGCGTTTGACAGGACCTTTATAAATTTTACCATTTGGTATGAACATACTACTCACATTTAGAGAATCGAATAGATTATCTATTAAAAGAGTCATCTCTATTAGTTGACGACAATTTTCGGGAAGGTCCTTCCTTGCTGTCAAGTGTTCTGTCACAACAGCAACGCTGTGACTAAATATTTGTGTTGCCGATTTCACCCGCATTTTATTGATTTTCTCAGGATTTATGTGTTCTTCCGTAATTTTGTCAAGGAGACGTAACTCTCCATACGACTTGTCGGCAGCATATACCATTTGGTAATATTCCCATTTTATGGTCTTTTTTAAATTAGCTGTGACGTATGTCATATCTTTGGTCAGCAAATTATTTCTAAGACCTTTAATTAAATGAGGAGTATCATACAAAGGGATTATGCTGTGACCATTGACCCGGAACATTTCATAACGCCACTCTTTGCCTTGTCGAAGATGGGCGGCTTTAGTTTTATTCACCAATTCGGTTATAGCGCCAACATTAACAGGGCTTTGGTCACATACCGTGTTAACCACGATGAGGCTATGTTCCAATGCATGCTGAACCACGGATTTTATTAAAAGTTCCAGTTCATGTTTTTTTAATCCGGTTGTGAAGTAGTATGCAATTGGTTGTTTGAAATTATTTTTCACACCCTTCACCATAAAAACAAGGGCATGGTCAGCAAATGAGGCCACTTGATTTGATGCAAACCCTTCCAGTTCATCCTTATGTGCATTAAAAAGAATTTGTGGCGTAATAGACATTTCGTCAAACATGAGACTGCAGAGTCGATCAGGCACATCCATTTCATCTGCCACTTTTTTAATCTTTTCAAAGATGATGGGATTTATACCCGGTACTAATTTAATTTGGCTCAGCAATCGCTTCATAGCTTTTGATGATGGCAACGCAAAATATTTGCATAGCAGCCTGTAGCACTTGGGACTTTTTTTGAACAGTGACAACGACATCACTTTTTCTTCAATTGAAAACCGTCTCCCTTTGGATTTCTTTTTAGACTGAAGTTGCATGTGAACAAACAGTTTTGCTGGTTTTGTCATATTTTTTGTCACTTGTTGAAATGCAACTTTATTAGACAATTTTTCTGCATTAGCCAATCGTGCTCTGAATGACTGTCCTTTTTTGCGCAAACGACCTATTTCATTTTGAAGGTACTTCATTTTTGCCTGGAATGGTCTCATTTGTATGCAATTGAATCGCACCCCAACACTTTCATGAGCACCTGAAAAATACAAAAAAAATTAAAACTAATACATATTTTGATTCATTTTTCACAAAAAAAATATTCGTACAGGCCAATGCTCAACGGTGGCACAGTAATAGGCTTTAATTATAACTAGCTGTTGCCCGCGACTTCGTCTGCGGACCTTCTATGTCCTTCTCCGAGTTATGTTCTACCCATGTGCAAAATTTCATCCAAATCCATTCAGCCGTTTTAGCGTGAAAGTGAAACAAACTCACTTTCGCATTTATAATATTAGTTAGGATGCTGAAGATAAATTACCTTTGAGTAATCGTTTTTGTTTAGGTCTGCTTATCGCGCTATAATTATGCTCCAATAGCAGAGAATTTGAAGCAGCAGTGCTGTGACTTTTACCTGAAAATTTATACAATACATGAATAATTTAAAATGCAAGAGAATGCACCATGTTGATAGAATATAGACTAATAATTATAATACCTGAAGTTGAAGTAGCAAGAAGAGAGGCAGTAGTGGATGGATGACTAATACTGATTGCCTCAAACTGCGGAGTCGTAGCAGCGATGCCATAAATTTCATCTGAAATAATTACAATCAAGTGTAAATATTATAATACATGCTAACACAACACAAGTGATTGTACACTTAATGCAGTAATATCAAAGAGATCAACAATTTTACCTGGGGTGGAAGAAGAAGGAAGAGAAGTGCTAGTGGTAGGGTGACGACTTAGGCTAGCCTCAGATTGGCCAGCTGTAGCAGTGATGATATGACTATGACTTTCACCTGAAAGAATTATGAAATTAAATATTATTATGTAGATCATCATGTACTATGTAGGCACTGAAATCAATTGTTAAATTAAACACTGACTTTATTTATAAATTACAAAATCATAAACATGTTTAGAACAGAGCATATTTTTTTATTGGTTATTGTCTGGTGTTTACATTTTAGTGTTAGTAAAATCTGACTTAAGCAGATCTTGCGTTGTGTTTTGTATTAAGTACCTAATTTAGTATTCAACTCACCAGGTAAGTAAAGAGTTGGCATTGCCAATGCATTTAGACGCTTGAAGCGATTACGGTGTTCATCAGTGAAGTGAATATCACATAATCTCTTCTTTTTGTAAATGTCGTTTTCTGCTAATGTTTCCAGATTGTATCCAACAAGATTAACCCAAGCTTTGAAACGCTCAGGAAATTTGCCAGGATTCGGAAATGAATGCATCACTTTGCCTGAAACCAAAATAAATAATATTGTATTTTTTGTTTTGTTTTTTAATCGCAATTTTGTCCATTATAGGGTTGCTTGTATGAGATTGCAGAATGTTTTACGGCTGTTCACGGTACTAATATGTATATGGTAATAAAATGTAACTGATGTATTACACCTAAAATAATTTACAATATCAGGCCTCTCAGCAAATAATATTTATTCAAATCTCAGAGATGACCCACTGCAGACAGTTGATTAATAACAATTATAATTTTATTGTGTCTGCAATTTGCCAGGCAAAAGAAAATACTACGAAATCGAGACTTTTGATATCATGAGAAAAGCCCATTTTTAGAATTTCATATTTTGAGAATGATTGTTTATGCCGCGTGAATCAGAGGAGCACCAGCGGGGCGCGACGGTTGGGTGGCGAAGTTGCCCAATGTGGCTCCGCGAGGTTTTATCGGAGAATGAAGTCCGAACGAACTCGAACTCCGCCCATGACGACCCGCTGACCAAGGATTTTCTAACATGATGAACAGAGGTTCTGTTTAAGCCTTTGAGCCATTGAGGCATTTATGTACTACATGCTACATAATAATACCAAAATGGTTTGAGTGGGCCAACAAAAAAAAAAACTTACCAGTGTCCTTACATCCAAAAGCGCAACGGTGAGGCATTGTATTTATTTTGATAGACACACACAGTACAAAGTAGCGTCTTTTCGCAAATAAACCAATAATTAACACACAACAGTTTTCCAAAAAAATTGTGAAATTGCTAGTCACAACGTAGTTACTGAACAATTTTAGTTTCCGAGTAGTATTCCACTAACAGGACGGAGGAGAAACTCAACTCGACGTCTGATGTAGACAAAACACTCAAAACCGAATAATATCACAAAATGGACAAACGAAACAAACAAGCGCGGACACAAGTTGCAGCCACAGGATGTACAAGTACGTTTTTTGGTAGTTGCAGCGACCATAACTGTAATGTTGCCAGAATAGAATAAAATCGTGACAAGGCTGCCATAATCGAAAAAAACTAGACAGGTTTGAAATAAAATAATGTGATAATTTTGATGAAAAATATCTTAGTTATTCTCTAGAAAAATACTATTTATACTAATAAAGAACTGAGTTTAATTTGCGTTAAAATTGTGATTACAGAGACATCTATCGACCATTATGAAACTAATCGTTTCAAAGTTTCTCTGTTAAGTAATGTAGATGGCGACTCTTTCTTTACTGAAGTTGTGCCTTGTTCTAACTGTCTCCCCCCTGATTGACACACTCATTTATCTATTTTGACAATGTCAGTGTCAGTCATTTGTGTCAGTCAACGCCTATGTCATATCGATGCGTTCCGTTTCGCTTCGGTGCAAGAGCGGACTGAGACTGGCAGTTTCGTAATTATTGTTAAATGTTTTGTTTGACTTATGACTATTTTCTTGTCGTGTTGTCTCGAGTTTTTGCGTTTGTTTTTTTTTTACTCTTTTGTTGCCCTGACTGCGTAACTTTTAATTTTACGTTTAATAACGCAACCGGCAGGTGGACGAAATATTTAGTTTACCTTTTTAATTAGGTTTTTTTTTGTATGGTATTTTATATTGTTTATACTTAATATTATATTTATATTATTTTTATTTATGTCTATTGATGAAAGTAGGTAATAGATTTTCTCTTTTCCAAGCAGCAACGACAGTTTTGCAAGTGTTCCTTCTCTTGCAGAGAGTTTTACAGCGGAATTTTCTGATGTGCCCAAGAATTTTAACGATAAACATATTAACGCTCATAGCATTTCGGCTGATTTCCATGATATGCTGGTAAGCTTTGACTGTAAAAACATACATGCTATTCTTATTTCCGAGTCAGGGCTCAAACATTGCCTCCCTTCAACTAGTTACTCTCTTCCTGGCTTTCAGCTTATAAGAAACGACCAGTCAGTTGATGCTGCTGGTGGCGTTGCCATTTATCTTCGCACACATATTCCCGACTCAATTATCAACGTGTCAGCGCAGCCACCGCCATCAAATACTGGTGAACATCTCTTACTTGAAGTTGAACTACACCATTCAAAACTACTTCTGGGAGTCTACTACTGTCTACTGTCCCTCTTTACGCGTTAATTTCTTTTCACCTTTTGAAAACCTATTAGAAATGCTGATCCCTTCTTACAGTCATAGTATAATCATGGGTGACTTTAATACTTGTCTTCTGAAAAAAGACCACCGCTCTTCTTCTTTGACTAATATTTCGGCTTCCAGCAACCTTTCCATTCTACCGCTGAGTGCCACTCATCATTTTCCTAACTGTACACCTTCGCTTCTTGACTTGATTTTCGTTTCTTCTCTTGATCGCGTCGCTAAGCATGACCAATGCTCAGCCGATGCCTTTTCATATCATGACCTGATCTTTCTATCATACAAAATTCACCCACCTAATGCAAAACCGAAGATTCTCATGCAGCGTAATTTTGGAGGTATGAATGTTGACGATCTCTGCAGGGATGCCAACAATATGGATTGGTCTGTTCTATTTGCTTCTACATCTGTCGATGAGCAAGTCAACATTTTTGCGGATAAACTTATATAATAGACAACCAGTTCGGATTCCGAACTGGGCTGTCAACTGACAGTGCCATCCTGTGTCTAAAGTGGGCTGTCAAGTACTACACAGACCGGAAAACACCTGTATACGCGTGCTTCCTCGATCTATCCAGAGCATTTGATCTGGTCTCCTACAGTATCCTTTGGAGTAAGCTTGAGAAAGCTGGAGTTCCATCTGAACTGATAAATACTTTAAAGGGCTGGTATGGAGGCCAGATCAATCAAGTTCGATGGGCTGGGGCTTTGTCGGAGCCGTATGGATTGGAGTGCGGTGTGAGGCAGGGGGGGCTGACCTTGCCTACGCTCTTCAATCTATACATCAATGAGTTGATTGAGACGCTCAGCAAAGAGCGAGCCGGCTGTTACATTGATGGAGTGTGTGTAAACAATATTAGTTACGCCGACGATATGGCTCTGCTGAGCGCCTCGGTTTGTGGCCTTAGGAGGTTGGTGGCCATCTGTGAAGACTATGCCAAGCTTCACGGTTTGGTCTACAATACGTGTAAGAGTGAAGTCATGGTCTTTGGTGCCGGCGGCGGACGATGTCCGGAAACTATACCACCAGTCCATTTAAGTGGAACTCCGCTCACACGGGTAAACAAGTTTAAATACCTTGGACATGTCTTGACCGCGGGCATGAAAGACGATGAAGATATTGAGCGAGAGCGAAGGGCGCTGTCGGTTCGGGTAAATATGATAGCTCGCAGATTTGCACGTTGTACACGGGGTGTTAAAATAACCTTGTTTCGTGCATATTGCACTTCTTTTTACACGTGCAGTCTGTGGGCCGATTATACGCAGAAATCGTACAGCGTCCTTCGCGTTCAATATAACAATGCGTTCAGGATGTTGATGGGGTTGCCCCGCTTCTGTAGTGCGTCAGGGATGTTTGCTGAAGCTCGAGTCGACTGCTTTTATACAACGATGAGGAAACGATGCGCCTCCCTGGTGCACCGCGTGCGTGCCAGCCCCAACCATATTCTGCGCTGTGTGGCGAGCAGACTCGATTGTTTATATGTGAGTCGCTGCTGCACGCTTTCCAACTCGGGGTTACGCGTGTGGCAGTGATTCACATGTATTCATGGTTTTAGATTAAATGATTAGAATAGGAAAACTAACATAGGGGTAAGGAATATTGTTACTAACAAATTGAGTCATGTCACTTGATAAATAAAGTTATTATTATAGAGCTTTATGACCATCATGCACCTGTTCGAGCAGTTAAGGTTAGACATTTGCCAGCGCTGTGGCTCACAGATGAGATTAAAACAATAAACTAGTAGTGCGCACTGCAAGAACATCACGCGGGAACTGACTTGAAGCAACACCATGCAAGGATCATCTGAGCAAGATTTGATGATTAATCCTCTAAATTGAATTTTTAACATCTTGGTACTTAAGGGAAATAACCTGTCACAATTATCCCAGTGTCTATTTAGTTTAGGTGATTTACTTTAGTTTTTATTTTTTGGCAATATTCGGCAGTGTGTTTGTGTGTGTTCCACAGTACTTTTATACCAGACCAGCTCTATACGTGAAGACATGTAATTGGCTGTCAGATTATCATACTGTTATTTAATAATATTGTATTTAGCTGTAAGTCTTCCAAAGTCTTTAAATAAATAAATAAATAAAGATAAATTGTGTGCAAATAATGCATTGTGCTTCCATTTCCACACTGACACACTCATTTGTTATATATAGCTGGCTGCTAGCATGTGACTTTATAGTTTGCTAAATAATATTTAGGTAGTCTACCATTCGTTTCTACGATATTTATGCACTTAAGTACAGTTGTTCACGAATATGGAAGAGATTGCACGTAGTACCTACATAAAACTCATATAAAAAAATGATTTTATTTATGCTTCAGTTTACAAAAAAGGGTTTCGTGTTTGGAGCCTCCTTTTAAGCAAACAATGCCTGTGTTAGGAGACTCTGCTCTTCCACAGTACAGCATAATATCAATAAATTTACAAGACATCCGTAAGTACTTAAAATATCAAATAAAAACAAGTATGTTAGTGAGAGTGTGATTCGAGTGTGAATACCTGTGCGTAGTGTGTCTGTATATGAAAGTGCATGTGTGAGTGTATGTGTGAGTATACAGGGTTACTGGTAACTCGACGTATTCCTTGCAGGACGTCATAGTAGAGTTAAAATGCAACAAATTAAGCCACCAAATGTTCTACCGAAATTCAGTAGTTTTTGAATTAGTTAGAGTTTTAGTTTTTTTATGAAAAATCCCAGATTAAATCATTTGAAACCAATTTAAAAATGATTTACGGCGCGACTGTACTGAAATTTAAGTTATTATCATAGTTGACGCCGTAGCAGACCTTTGTTAATAATTAAAAGTTCAATAATGCCTAAAACTTTGGCAAATATCACTAACCAAACATTTAATTTTTTGTAATTTTTGCTATTACTTCATAAAAATGTAGTCTAGTGCAAAAAAAAAATACTACACCTGGTGTAGAAATTACTAGGAAAATATCCTTGTCTTATCAGTTATTCAGAAAGGTATGATTGTCAATACTTTTGCATGTGTGCCAGGGAAGAGAAGAGTTTTATGGGGGGCAGGTAAAATTGCGAGACGGTCAACCTATTGTTTCGTATTCGTATTATTCGTAGTTTTTACCTGTGCTTGAACTCCAAACACTCGGGGAGCTTTGTGATTGGTCGTTATTGTTCTCTCGGCATGACAGGGGGTGCCATTTTGCAAAATTTGGTCGTCAGCGTTAGTTTGTTTCAACTCTACGTCGCGCAAGCTCGTGTTTTGTTACTGGCTATTTCCCTAACTGTTGCTGCGTATCTTGCTCTTGTGCTGTGCTGTGCCTTCATAAGCGCTTACTATGGCTGCATATTCTAATCCTGAATACGCTGACATAATGTACTGTTACGGACTTTGTGACGGTAACGCTGCTGAGGCGCGGCGAGAATATCAACTTCGCTTTGCCAACCGCCGACTCCCCCACGTTAGTGTCTTCGGATCGACTTATCGGCAAATATCTGAAACTGGCACCGTCCAAAGAAGCAGGTAAGTTGACATTGGTCGTTCCCGGAGATACACGGCTGAAGACGAGGAGCTTATTCTTCAACGTTTTATTGACGATCCTAACACATCGACAAACATCGTAGAGCGTGAGCTTGGTATGTCACAGTGGAAAGTCTGGTCTGTAGTTCACTTGTCAGGCCGACATCCATACCCATTACCAACCAGTCCAGTCATTAGAAGAAGGAGATTGATGAATTTTGTCGTTTTATGCTAAGTGCCGACGCCGACAGCGAAAACTTTTTAAATAACATTCTGTGGACCGATGAGTCATGTTTTGATCGTGATGGTATCACAAATTACCACAACTTACATTACTGGGCACCGAAAGCAGAAGCAAACCCTAAAAAACTGAAACCAACCGCATCCCAGCGAAGGTTCTCGCTTAATGTTTGGATGGGTATTATTGACGACAAATTAATTGGCCCACATTTTTTACCCCGAACACTAAATGGGGAACTTTATGAAGATTTCCTCAGAAATCATTTATCAGCACTGCTCACGGATGTACCGGAAGAAAGAAGAACAAACATGATTTACCAACATGACGGATGTCCAGCCCACTTCCGAATCACAATTCGACAATTGCTGGATGAAAACTATCCAAACCGATGGATAGGGCGCGGTGGGCCGATTCCGTGGCCTGCACGAAGCCCTGATCTGACGCCACTAGACTTTTACGTCTGGGGTCATATGAAAGATCTAGTTTATGTGACCCCAGTAAATTCAATTGAAGAACTAAGGGAGAGAATTACAATTGCGGCGGACCAGATGAGGGCAACAATAACATCAAGAATAACAAAAACCGAAGTAAGGAAGCGAATAAGAACATGTATTCGAAACCGAGGGCAGCTCATCGAACAAGACGTGTGAAATGTGTGTAATTAAAGTTTTTAATATTGATTAAAAATAATAATAATGGTCACGATTTTGTTTTTGATTTTTCGAATAATCACCTTTTTGTGAAACGCACGCCTGTACTAAATCAAAAACGATTTTCATAATGTAGGGACCTAACTAAGGACTAAACCAAAAGACAGGTTCACTGAAGAATGGATATAATCCGTATATAGGTACAATATTTGATGTTGGTAAACTTAAGGAGTGCGCGCGCGTGCCGTCGTTGGAGACCGGTAGCGAAGTGCTTTGACGACCCACGTCCTGCACGCCGCTCCTCTCGTCGCCGCCACCTCCAGCCGCCTTCCGCTGTCTCACGACAGCAGCCGATGATTGCCGAGGTCGGACGCGCCCGAACAGTCCATGATTTTGTATTAACTGTCATACCTTTTTGGATAGCTGATAAGACAAGAATATTTTCTTAGTAATTTGTACACCAGGTGTAGCATTTTTTTTTTTGCACTAGACTACATTTTTTATGAAGTAATAGCAAAAATTACAAAAAATTAAATGTTTGGTTAGTGATATTTGCCAAAGTTTTAGGCATTATTGAACTTTTAATTATTAACAAAGGTCTGCTACGGCGTCAACTATGATAATAACTTAAATTTCAGTACAGTCGCGCCGTAAATCATTTTTAAATTGGTTTCAAATGATTTAATCTGGGATTTTTCATAAAAAAACTAAAACTCTTAACTAATTCAAAAACTACTGAATTTCGGTAGAACATTTGGTGGCTTAATTTGTTGCATTTTAACCCTACTATGACGTCCTGCAAGGAATACGTCGAATTACCAGTAACCCTGTATGTGTGAGTGCATGTGTGAGTGCATGTGTGAGTGTATGTGTGAGTATATGTGTGAGTGTATCTGCTACTTTATGTGTTCCAAAAGTGCCTCTGTTTCATCATATGTAAGTGTCTTTATCCAACTAGTTATTATTTTCTTACATTCATAACTTTTTTTTGTGTATAAGTAAATATTTTTGTTAATTTTGTTGTATAGTTGAGCAGACCGTTTATTAAATTGCCTGCAAGCAAACATAGTTTTAGTTTTTGCAATTCGTGCAACAATGTCAGTCCGCCTTTTCCGTAATAAGTTTGGATCATATGGCAGGGCTTTATGCTTTTTTTAAACTATTTGGACAATGTACAATTTTCTTACGGAAAGGAGATCACTAATTTTATCTATGATATCAGTAGGGTATCTTTTATTTTTGAAGTACATTCTCTTTATCAGAGCTCGTTGAGATCGCTTGCGATATTTAAAGGATTTTTTTTAAACAAGCATATTAATGAGGATTAGATCCAAGTAAAAAAAAAGCTTGGAAATAGCTGGTCCTCCTCCATAGGACATTCTTCAAACTGGTTGCCAATTCAATTTTATAATTTATAAACATTATAAAATATTGCTATTAATATTACTTTAACTCACACACTAAATTATTACTTGTCAAATTTTTGGAAAATTGTCTACTTTTACAATATTTGTAAATAAAGTATGTGAGCAGTGAGCACTATCTACCGTATCACACAACTGGGCACGCCACGATTGCGGCGGTAAGTCTCTCTTTGAGGAGTGGCTTGAGAGGCGGCATGGCGTCCTCACCTTCCGCCTGACGCAGGTCCTCACTGGACACGGATGTTTCGGGAGGTTCCTGTTTCGGATAACGCGGGAGGAAACGCCCGGGTGTTTCCACTGCGAAGATCGCCCTGAGAATACAGTGGAGCACACGGTGGCGGTCTGCGGAGCACCGCCGTGTCCTCGTGGAGGCGATCGGCGGCGGCGATCTCTCGCGTCCGGCCCTGGTCCAGGCCATGGTACGGAGCAAGAGTGCATGTAGGCGTGGGCTTGCGGATGGCGAGTAATGGGTAGCTCGCTGTCCGGTAAGGTCCAAGCCCAAGTCGACGGCGCGTTTTGTTCCACGCGTGCCTCAAAGAGATGTCAGCACAAAATAACGGGGCCCGCAAGGGCCGATGCCTGCCAGGGATGCGGGTTCGTTCGATAGAGATACCGCCGCCCCTGGCATACAGGCTACTGAGGGAACACGGGTGGGTGTTAGTCAGTAAAAGTCTGACACGCCCTCCTGCTCCACCCAGAGCGGGAGAAGTTATTTGATGATTTCCCACCCAAAAAAAAAAACCGTGTCACACAATTAATTTACCTGTCAATGCTTTATTTTTAATCTAGACACGTGGCAGCGTATCAAGCCAAGTTCTAGCCAACAGAACTGACGAGCAGCATCGTGTATAATATTACACGAACCATTTGGAGCCACTTTTGACCCCCTCATAACACAAAAACTATTTTATATAAATATGTCAAATTTGGCTGATATTGGCGGCGGCCGTAGAGCAGCGGAGTGGGGAGCGATGCACACACCTCAATTTTTTTATTTTTTTTATTAATTTTCAAAAAGTAGATCGCAGAGTTTAAAATAATACACTAAGAACCACAGAAGCCTTTGATGGCTTATACATGGCTAGTGAGTTCGAAACAAAAATATATTTAATATAGGTACTTACTACAAAAAAACTTAGACGGTAAGTTTGTAAGTTTTACATTCAAAGAATATTGCAAGTCTTTACTCTTTATATAATATGTTAATAGCACAATTAAAGATGTAGCAAGTGTATCAAACTAAAGTACACATACTCATAGTTTGTAATTTGCAGAAAATGCTTTTTTAATAAACATTTTGCTTTTTTAGAGTTACAGAGGTATTTATTTTGTATGTCCGTAGGAAGTTCGTTTACTATTTTTGGTAGTATGTAGGGGTATGTTCTCATACCTTATGTATTGTTACATCTAGACAAGGTAAAGGTTTTTATATTAGCTAAAGTTCTTAGGATGACGTGTTCTTTTAATTAACTTATTTAAATTGATATATTCTTCCTTTAGTATTGAAAGTCTGGTCATGTTTTGTATTGGCAAAATTTTGCAATAATGAAATAGTTCAGAGTAATCTTTTTGGTATTTTGTTTTAATTTTTAGTGGTACAATATTTTTGAGGATTCGTTGTTGTAGTTTATAAATTGTATCTAAATTAGTTTTATATGTTCTCCCATAGCTACTGAGACCATAACCAATTATGGAGTCAGCTAGGGCTAGGTATAGCAGTCTTAAAGTTTTATATGGCATTTTATGTTTAAGTACGATTATTCGACCCAGGATAGATCTTAGTCTATCACATATATAATTAATGTGTGGTACCCAATTAAATTTGTAGTCGATTATAAGACCAATGTATTTGTGTTCCTTGACGAACTCTAATGTTTCACAGCTACAACCATTGGTACATACTGCGTGTAGGCAGGAATGGCTGAGCGCCTTGATGGATGGTGTGTATGTGGCTTGATTATGTGAAGAATGTATGTGCATGGCTTTGGTTTTGTCGGCATTTATGACAAGACCAACATCGTGCAACCGCTTACATAATAAGTCAAAGTTAATTTGAAGAAGACGCTCGGCCTCTTCAGTATCTTTATCAGCTACCACAATGCAGGTATCATCGGCAAACTGGTATACAGAGCCTATCTCTATATTATTGCACATATCGTTGACATAGAGTAGGTATTCAGTAGGCCCGATTATTGACCCCTGCGCCGTGCCTTTTGTTGTTAATTTCATGTCGGTATACGAGTTTCCTAGCTTGACAGTCGTATATCTGTTGCTATGGTAGCTCACAAACCACTGGAGTAGAGGACCCCTTATACCACTGCATTCTAGTTTCTGAGAAAGTGTATTATAATTAAGTGTGTCGAAAGCTTTGCTAAAATCAATAAAAATGATTAAAATATGTTTTTTATCATTAAGGTGTGTATTAATTTCGTTGCTAAATTGACACAATAGCTGAACGGTGCTTCGGTCTTTCTGAAAGCCAAATTGCTTTTTGTTTATTATATTGTTCTCACATAAAAAGTGGTTTATTCTATCACCAATACAACGCTCAACTATTTTGTCAATGCTTGATAAAATTGTGATAGGCCTATAATTATTGTATTCCTTTATCGATCCTTTTTTGTGGATGGAGCGAATAGTACCTATTTTAAGTTTATCCGGGTAAGTGCAGGTTTTTAGGCTAGTATTAATAAGATGTGTTACGACTGGAGAGATTTTTTGTGATGCATATTTTAAGTCGGAGACTCGTATTTCGTCATAGCCAGGACTTTTATTTATATTTAATTATTTATAATTTTATAAATTTTATCTTATGATATTTTGTTTATTTGCAGGGACATACCGCAGTCACTAGAATACGTCAGTGGGTCTAATATGGTGGTGTTGCAAGGTTTTGTTATATTGTCGACATTTTTTTGGAATTCATTTGCAAATGTGTCGGCTCAGTATTTTTCCTTACGATTAAAAAGCCTTGAAAACGACTTCTTCTATTGACCTTGTAATGTTCCCACATAATGAATTAATGATACTCCAGATTTTTTTCAAATTTCTGAAGTTTTTACTAATTTCAGTCTTATAGTATTTATTTTTAACATAATTTATATATTTACTTGTTTTATTTCGATATTTGTTATATAGAGTTCTATTTGATAAGTTAGTGGGTTCACTTTTCCAAATTTTATAGAGTTTATTTCTTTTTTTGCACATAAATTTTACTTTATTGTTAACCCATTCACATTTTTTAAGTTTATAAATATTATTTTTACTTATACTTATTCTACATTCCTTGTAAATCTGCTTAAATTTATCTACAATAAAATCTAGTATGTGTTCAGGGCATTGATAATCGAGTGCAGGTGTCCAGTCGACGCTCACAAGCCTCTCACTCACACGCTTATTATCTAACCGAGTGATCGTGCATGGTGTGACGGTCGACGCATGAGCCGGTATCACACATGCGCAGCCTATTATACAGGCTGATTTTTTTTAGCGTCTGGAATAAAAATGGGTATAATAGGTGAACGGGGTAGAAGCCTGTGGTACGGAAATTACACTTTTTTTTTTTCAAAACTAAAATGAAATTAACTTATGAATGAATACTGTAACTTATTTGTAGTATACTTTTCATACTAAAAATTAAAAAAATTAAAAGTAAAAAAAAAACAAAAAATCGGCAAATAATATCAAAATCCAATTTATAGGCACCCTACTCTACGCACAGAAATTATCAATGAAAATTCGTAGCGAAATTCAATCCTTTGAAGCCGGCCGCTTTTTTCGCAGGCGTAGGTACCGCTCACGTTTCACCGCATGCGCATCCCCTCCCGCCCGCGCGCGCCGCTCTCCGTTTCTCCAGTCACCTGCGATTGGTCATAGCGTGACGTCGATCGCTGTTTTTTCCGCGTGTGCTTCAACTGCACAGTGATTGTTTTCAAAATGACGTACGCATACTCCAGCGTAGAGTACCTTGCCATTATGAGGTATTATTTTTTGTCCGGTGAAAATTTAAATGGTGCGAGGCGAATGTACGCCGACGAAGAATACCCACAATCCCTTAGACGTAACGGAATCCCTGACCCCCGGAACCTCAACACAGACTTGATATTCCGCACTTATCAGCGGTTACTTGACCATGGCCAGTTTCAGCTTCCCGGTCATGCCAGGGGCAGAGGCCGGCCATCCTTGTCCATAAATGTTGAAGACGCCATCCTGGAACATTTCCAGCAACACCCGAGGAGGAGGAGCACCCGGCAAGCAGCTCGTCGATATGGCGTAAACCAGTATGTGGTATGGAAGCTACTCCATTCAATGGATATGCATCCATATCACTTCTTACGCGTGCAAGCTTTGCATGCTCTGGATCGTGGACCTCGTATTGAGTTCTGTCGCTGGCTGCAGAACCAACCGCAGGAGAACATTCTATGGACCGACGAGTCCATATTTACCCGCGTTGGTATCTACAACGTACACAATTAGCACTGGTTGAGTTTTCAAAACCCACATAAAATAAAAGAACACGCAGCAAATCGCTCAACCACTTCACTAACGAGCCGTCTTATTCTTACCGCATTTTTTGGCAATTCGCTTAGTCCACTACGCATTTGTTTCAATGGTTAACTACAATAATAATTATTAGGATTCTTTTTTTTTTTTACACATCAAGCTAAAACCTTCGAAATACAGATGAATGTGAGTGATTGTTATAAGAATTTAACATCAACAGGTTTGTTTACACTTCTATCAAAGCTTTACCGATCTTACGAGACGTAATTTATTTTTGTTTACGGTTTCAAGACACGCGTCACACAGTGTATCAAATTATTTGCCTACTACAACTCCACACAGCACGGTGAGGTGTGTAGGTACACGCGCAAATGTATGCGTAGGGATCAGTTGCAAAGATGTACACTTCATCATTCTTCATTCATGGGTGATCGCAGCTAACGCTCGTTTACTATTACTATTTTGGCTATTATTAGTTTTACGCGAGTGTCGTAGGATGTATTCTTTTTCATGTATTTTAAGGATATTCCGAACTTTATTAAATCAATGGTACCAGGGAAAGGTCAACGTATATGAGTTCTATTCTACTTACACGACACGTCATATTGTTGTCCAGACGCTAAAAAATGTCATCCGGTATAATGGTCAGCTGGCGCTGTGTTTATAACAGCAGTGTGTGCGTCGCTTCCGCACATTCGCCGTAAAAAGATATGATCAATGCATGACTGAGTAATTATCACTTGTTTATTTATGTTTTTTGTTTTTTCAACCCTAGTAAATTGATTAATCCCACAGTGTAACCCCAGTTCTCACATTTTGTTTAGATATTCAGAGCAGATGTTATTATTTTTTGTATTTAAGTTTATATTTACATCACCTATCATTAACAAATCGGAAGACAAACTACTCAAGTTCAGCAACCGGTATAATTCATTGACAAAAAAATGTTTGTTAGAGTCAGGTGGTCTGTAGACAGCACAAATATCTATATTATAGTTATGGTTAGTTTTAAGTGTGCCCATAATTGATTCAAAAAGTTTGTATTTAAAACTTGTTTTTGAAAATGATGGTTGTTGTGGACATACAAAATAACTCCCCCGCCCCTTTTGTTTGATCTTAGCGAAGAATATATTGAATAGTTTGATATACCAAATAGTTGTAAACAGTTGCTTTTAATATTAACCTCAGTTAGGACAATTAAATCAATCTGACGCTTACTACTACTGATAATGAGTTCTAGTTGAGCAAAGTTCCATCAAAGAACGAATATTAACATGTAACACAGTTAAATGAAGTTGTTGTGATGCAAGCGAGCCCATGTACTCATTCCATGTTATAAAGTTACCTTCATTAATATAACTAACGTCCATAAGAATAATGAGTAACAGTTTAATTTTAGATTGACATTTGACCCAGCTAAAAATAAATAAAGAAAAAAAAAGTTGTCAAGCAAAAAGACATACCTGGGTTCAGGTATTTACCTGTTTCCATTTTTTTCGATATCTTTTTCCGATCTAATTGTTTGGGTTTTTGACGTTTCATCTTTTTTTATGAGCACTGTGCCCCGCTTGCACCACACGAATTTATACAGATTTTTAAGTTCACTTTTAGCCTTCCACAGCAAAAAAGCTGTTGCTGGAGTCAGAGCCTCGCGTATGTAGATCCTTGAACCGTCCTGCTTGCCCAGGTCTCGTGGCGTGATGGTACTTGGCTTGGCAGCGTCCAGCCAGCTGTCCCGACGTCCTGCCTTCAAGGTCACCACGATACTCGACGATGTACGCTGTTGCGCAGCTGGTGCTCGTCGCTCCTTTCTACGAGTCTATGCGTTCAAGATGTCATCCGAATTTTGTTGAATTATAGTGGCAACTTTTTGCGTTATTTCTGTGACATTTTCTTGTTTTTCCTTTTTTATGCCACATATTTCAATCAGGTCCGCCAATTGACTCTGTTCCATAGAATTCATTTTTTGTTCGAGCGTTTCGTATTTCAATTGTAGGTTAGAAAGAATACTTCAGTCGCTCGCGCGCATCCGAAGCGTGCGCTCGTGTACCTTACTATCGTTGTCCTTATACGATTAGTACTACCGTGCCTTAGCGAGATAATCTAAATTAATAAAATGGAAAGTGGAGAAGGTGAAGAATCTAGTGATGAGGAGAACTCTTTTCACTTACCTATCAACCAACAACATATTGAGAAATCGTTGGAGCCAAGTACTTTGGGAAGTGATATAACAAATGAAAGTGAGAAGAGATCAGTTGAAAAAAGAAAAGAGAGAGAAGATGAGAGTAACGAGGATGATGACTTTATTACTGTTAATAGAAGGAAGCCCAAACGTTTCATTCGAAGCGTTTCATCGGATACGACAAATATGAGGGTAGATGTGGAAAAAAATGTGAGCTTTAATGTGAATCATGAAGTATGTATTACGTCGGTGGAAAATATGCCCAAACAAATGGCACTAGCAAAACTACTGAGATCTGAGAATATCAGAAACATTATAAGAATTAAATTCAAAAGTTATAACAAAGTACTTATTCAATTTCAAGAAAAGGAAGATGCAATTAAACTATTAAATTGTATGAAATTGAAGGAAATGGGATTCAGATGCCAATTGATTAATGAGTTGTCAATATCTTATGGTGTGGTAAAAGGGGTTGATCTAGAATTAAGTGATGAGAATTTTCTTTGTTTGCAAAAAAAACTTTGATAGCAGGTGACTTTAACGGTCATCACACCAACTGGTCCGTTAAAACGGATACGAGAGGTACGCAAATATTGGACGCGGCACTTGACAACTCATTTGTTTCTATTAATAATTGTGCGGCTACACGAGTTAAACTAGTAGGCGGAAATTTTCAAGAAACTTCTCCGGACATTTCATTCACGTCTTCGGACATCGCGATTAAATTTGACTGGCGCGTATTCAACGAGAATTTGGGTAGCGATCACATGATTATTAAAATGTCAATCAACATAACCGACGATTTTATTATAAATAAAAAAAGAAATTATGCTAAAGCTAATTGGAACGAATACCAGAAGAACTTTACACAACATTTTAACCCACCAAGCGGCAATGTTCAAGAAATGTACGATTATTTACTACTTCAAATAAATAATTCGGCAGATAAATGTATTCCGTATATTAAAAGTAGTTGTCAACCCTCTAATAACTTTAAACCAAGAAAATATTGGAATTCGGAATTATCTAAAATAGTTGCACAACGTAGATTATGTTTATCTAATTTTCGTCGCAACCCGACCCCTGACAATTTGACCAAACTAGAAGAAAAAACTACAACAAACAAAACACCAGATTATGTTTCAAACCAAGCGCCTATATTTGTTTCTAGCAATGAAGTCTTAGAATGTGAATTCAATATTCGTGAACTTGAGAATAGTTTAAAAAAAAAGGATTCGGCCCCGGGCGAGGATGGTATAACATATTCTATGATCTTTAATTTACCTGTCTCTATAAAATTGTATCTACTTAAAATATACAACAATATTTTCAAATTTAGTACGGTACCGCAACAGTGGCGTCATATCCAAATAATTCCAATCCCAAAAGCTAGTAACTCTAATGCTGATCCTAAATTAAGACCCATATCCTTAATCTCATGTTTATGTAAGATTTTTCATTTAATGATAGTAAAACGTTTAGAAAGGTACGCTGAAAGAGAAAAAATATTATCACCATGTACTGTTGGTTTTAGAAGATCTTATTCATGCCTCGATTCATTGGCCCGTTTGGTTACCTACATTCAAATTGGATTTTCGAGAAATATCCCTACATTAGCATGCTTTTTAGATATCCAAAACGCCTACAATAACGTTTCGATTGACGTGGCAGTTAATATTCTAGATAAACTTAAAATTGGATCAAAATTTTGTTCTTATTTATAGGCGTTTTTGAGTGAAAGATATTTAATGATCAAATCTGATAATAGTAATGAGTTAACAGCTAGGTGGACTAATAAAGGGTTGGCTCAAGGCGATCCTTTGTCGCCAATACTTTTTAATTTAATAACTCACGAACTGTGTAAGCTTCGGCTTGATGTAGTTGTTTCTCAATATGCAGACGATTTTGTGCTTTATGTTAAAAACAAAGATATTAAAATATGTGAAACGTATGTACAAAATGCGTTAGATTCCATTGTAGGGGTTTTGGATGGGCTTGGTTTGGAGTTATCATCGAGTAAATCTACCTTTTGTATGTACAGTAGGGGCAAGCGTAGAATACTTCCTTCTTTAAAGGTAAATGATCAACACTTGGTTTTCTCAGAATGCGTTAAATACCTCGGTATGTGGCTGGACAGAAGTCTACGTTGGGGCAAACACATAAATGAAACAGTTAGTAAATGTTTAAAATTTCTGAATCTATTAAAAGTTCTAACGGGTAGCTCATGGGGAATACACACAAAACATATACGTAGGTTGTATATTTCTCTGATTCGAAGTCGAATTGACTATGGGTGTTTTATGTATGATTGTAGTGCAAAATCTCATGTTTCAAAACTAGATAAGTTACAAAATCAAGCCCTGAGAATTGTAGGTGGCTATATCAGAAGTTCACCGATCCATGTTATGGAATCTGATTTGAGTATCCCACCTTTATTTTTAAGAAGAGAGTATTTAGCTTATAAATATTGTTTAAAAATAATGTCATGGTCAAATAATATGACAGTTAGCTTGATTGTGGATCTAAGTTCCCTTTGTACTACCAAATATTGGGAAAACAAAAAAGTACCCTTATTAGTTCAAAAATTTAATGATGTAAAACACATAGAGGTTCTTTCATCAGATATTCATAAAATGTATTCTTTAGAAACTTGGACAACAGCTATTGAGATTAGAGATGTAATTAATGTTGATCTAAAATGTGTGAAGACACCCAAATCCAATTATAATCCTAATTTATTAGTGTTCGATGTTTTAGCTGAATTAAGTTCTATCTATAGTAGTTGGCACAAAATTTTTACAGACGGTTCAAAGGGTTCTCCCGGCCTAGGTGCTGGGGTATTTGATCAAAGCTTAGGAACTCCTCTCGGTTTTAAAGTAAACTGTAATGTATCAATCATGACACTGGAACTCATTGCAATTTATCAAGCGATCTTGTATAGTCAAAATCAGAATTTAAAAAAAGTCGTTATTCTTTCAGACAGCAAAAGCGCACTACAGCATATTGCTCGATGTGCCTCTGGTTTCAGAGGGGCATCGATAGCATATGATATTCTTAAATATATTATTATGTTATTTAAGAATAATATAGAAATTAAGTTGCAATGGGTTCCAGCTCACATCGGGCTACGAGGTAATGAGGAGGCTGACCGAATATCGAAATTAGCAGCAGTAGAGGGTACAACAATTGACTACTTACCTGATTATTGGGAATACATATCTAAATTTAAAATAATTTGTTATAACTCCTGGAAACAACACTTTATAAATATCAGTCAGCAAAAAGGTATATGGTATAGGACCATACAAGGCGAACCTCCTCGTATGCCTTGGTTTGATATTGATAAATTTGATAGGAATTACGTTAAATTAATACTAAGACTTCGCTCTGGGCATTATCCATCAGCGAAGTTTGCATTCCTTATGAAAAAAGCTGATTCGCCGAATTGTAGAGTCTGTAATCAGATTGAGGACGTGCAACATTTGCTGATGGATTGTGTCCGGGACAGGCGCGAGAGGGAGGTATTTTTGAAGGAATTTGACTTAAACAAATTAAACATGGGATTAATTCAATCCATTTTATCTCAACCAACGTCAGTAGTTGCCCAAAAATTAAATCGTTTAATAACAGTCCTTCATCTGTGACTCTCATCTCTATACATAGTAAATTGATTGTTTAGATGTTTTAAGTATATACTTATATTACGTATAAGTATTAATTGTATGTAATGTTAAAAGGCACGATGGGGTTGGCGTATCTGTTTAGATAAAAACCCCTAAACAAATAAAGAGAAAAAAAAGAATACTTATTTTGGAGGTCCTTTTGTTGATTTTCAATACGCTTAATTTTGTCGTCTGTTAGAGAAGGTTTTCTGAATATTATCATACTGTTCAGAATAGAAGTTTAATGTTTGTTGGACTTCTTCTTTGATTGCTTGACGGATGTCGCTTCGCAATTCCCGTAAGAATTCATCACTAAAGTTTTCCTTCATGATAATAACCTGTTCTGAATCGGTATTATCGTCATCATCGTCTTCTGGTAGGATGGCAGATAAGCGTTTTGACTTGTACTGGCTTGAGCAGGTCTTGCATTTCCAATCGACAGCGTCAGTGGAGCAAAGTATACTTAGTTGCTCTTTTGATATCTTTACACAAGACGAATGGTACCAATTAGAGCACTTCCTGCATTGTATGCCAGGGTTATTTTTCGATACAAGTTTACTACACGTAGCACATTTTGCCATATTTGCACATAAAATAGTACGCTGTTGGGTATTTCGAAAAAACACACACGTAATACGTGCAGTGACACTGTACACGCCCGGTCGCTGCGCTTGCGTCAGCCGAACTGATCAAACTGTTATTTAGATATTAACGTTCAAAAATCGTTATTTTTATCACTGAATGACCTATAGATCAAAACTCTAACCCAGTTCCAGATCCCCCCCGAGTGGGTTCCCGCATTGTCGTTGCAGGGGGGCTCAGTAACCGTGGTCTCCCAGCCACGGTGAAGCGAAGAGGAACCCAAAGGTGGGGCCGCTCGTCAGGGCTTTTGCCTTGAAGCCAAGCGGCCAAAAAGTAGGTTGCGGTGAGGTGCACCGCAACTGAAGTGGGCCGCGATGTCGAATGGGAGGCATCGCGGCTGAGGGTTATGGGCTGCGGCAGAGGAGGAGTGCTGGTGCTTCTGAGCAGTGCTCTTCCCTTCCGTGGTTTGGACGGGGCCGCCACCGTTTGATGGCGGACGCGGTGGAGCCGCAGGGGAAGAGGAGTGTCGGTATAGCGTTGGCCGCTCTCGCAAGGCAAAAGCCCTGACGAGCGGCCCCACCTTGGGGTTCCTCTTCGCTTCACCGTGGCTGGGAGACCACGGCTACTGAGCCCCCCACAACGACAATGCAGGAACCCACTCGGAGGGGACGTCGCCCCATTAACGTTTATTTTTTGCTGCCTGTTTTATAAATAGGAAAGTAAAAGATCAGCATCTTGTCCACGAATTCCGTAGTGGTGTAATTTACAGATATCGGTGTATTGTGGTCAACGCAGTCAAACGCTTTTAAGAGGACACAGAAAATGCCAATTGCGTCCTGGGAATTCAATATTTAGCGCAAATGAATAGTGTAAGGTCATTCTTATAAATAATTAAATAATGTTGGTATTTCGGACCACGGCGCACGGTGCGGCGGCAGTGGAGCAGCGAGGTGGGGAGCGGTGCAATAGAAACTGTCTACTAATAATTTATGTACCAAAAGTATTCCATCAAAAACGTAAATGTGAAATGATAGCCAAATTCAATATTATGATATATGCCTTGGATGTTGACTTCAACGAAAAAAGAAGTGAGATCTAAATGGGTGCCAAGTTCAATGGTCAGTTCTGTTTATTTATAACAACATAAAATATTTTATAACACCTTAAAACATAATTTCTTTCTTACAACTTACGATAATATTATTTTGAAGTCTAAAGTCTGGCTTGGCTACTTCTCATATACGAATTATAATTAAGTACCCACGAAAACAATAGTGGAAGGGCCGTTTATTCGATGGCTAGTTTCTACCAGCAAGCCAAATTTTCGGAAGAATAAAATAAGAACTTACAGCTTTAGAATATGCGAAGGCTATAATATAATTTGTATATAACAGCTACCCAGTCAGGCCTTAGTCTTCAATATATTATCCTAAGTTATAAGAAGAAATTATATTTTAAGTGGTACAAAATATTTCACGTTGTTATAAATAAATTTCAGGCTCTCATTCCACATTTATGTTTTTGATGGGTTCTTTTTACCTGTTGTGAAATAGTAATTTTATTCTAGATGCATCGTCTTCAATAGAGTGGCACGGCGATCGACGTAAAAACTGAAACCATGAATTCAGTTCAGGATTATAGGCCACGCAGCGTAAAAAATTTAGTCGATTGTCAAAGAAAATCAGCTGTCTCATAGAAAAGTGTATTACTAAGAGATAAATAAAATTGTTATTAACCTTGTGGATTCCAGTGTGAAACAAAAGGTTTTCTTCAAATTTTGGAATCCTGGGAGAATTCCCAGGACGCGATTGGCATTTTCTGTGACCTCTCAAAAGCGTTTGACTGCGTTGACCACAATACACTGATCTGTAAATTACACCACTACGGAATTCGTGGACAAGCTGCTGATCTTGTACTTTCCTATTTATCAAAAAGGCAGTAAAAGGTAAACGTTAATGGTGCGACGTCCTAGGGGTCTCTAGTTAAGATGGGCGTGCCTCAAGGTTCAATTCTTGGCCCTTTTTTATTTCTAGTTTATTAATGAACTTCCTTACCTAAAATGGCTAACTTCTCGGATACAAGAGTAACAGATGGCATATTGATGGTTGTCGTGAATTACTTTTGATTTGACTGCGTTGACCACAATACACTGATCTGTAAATTACACCACTCTGGAATTCGTGAACAGGCTGCTGATCTTGTACTTTCCTATTTATCAAACAGGCAGCAAAAAGTAAACGTTAACGGGGCGACGTCCTCGGGGTCTCTAGTTAAGATGGGTGTGCCTCAAGGTTCAATTCTTGGCCCTTTTTTATTTCTAGTTTATATTAATGACCTTCCTTACCTGATGGCTAACTTCTCGGACACTTTTTTAGATTTTTAGAATAAATAGAAAAGATACGGATGTCTTACATGTCAACCATAGCCTAGCTGTTCTTTCGAAATGGTTTGCTGCTAATAATCTTTTACTCAATGCGAACAAAACTAAATGTCTTAAGTTCTCGTTACCAAATAAATCCGCAGTAGGTCTAAATTTAAAATTTGATGGAAAGAAACTAGATGCTATTTCGGAAACAGTATTTTTGGCAATTACTTTAGATTCAAAATTGCAATGGGGTGCTCACATTAGAGCTTTTTCAAGTAGATTAAACTGAGCTGCTTACGCAGTAAGAAAAATAAGGCATTTGTCTTATGTAGCCACAGCTAAGTTAGTTTACTTTGCTAATTTTCACAGTATTATGTCATACGGCCATCTGCTGCGGGGATTGGCAGCTGACGTAGATTCAATTTTCATTTTACAAAAGAGGGCAATCCGCGCCATCTATAAAATGGGGACTCGCGAGTCTCTTAGAAACAAATTCAGTGAAATTGAAATTCTAACTCTGCCTTCTCTTTATATCCTATAAAATATCTTGTATGTTCGCAAAAACTTAGGCCTTTTCAAAAAAAGATTTCTGAATACACGTAGTAGAATAAAACTAGCAAGTCATTTCTGATAAACAGTATCCACTTCTATAACAAGTTGCCAAAGTCGGTTGCAGAACTTAGTGATGGAAAGTTTAAAACTCACATCAAACGTGTCCTTATCAAAAAAGCATATCCATACTAATAATAAAGAGGAAAGATTTGATTGTTTGTTTGTTTGCATTGAATAGGCTCCGAAACTACTGAACCGATTTGAAAAATTCTTTGACTGTTTCGAAGCTACACTATCCCCGGGTGACATAGGCTATATTTATCCCTGTACTCCCACGGGAACGTGAACTACGCGAGTGAAACAACGGGGCGCTGCTAGTTATAAGATAAAACACTACTTTGAAGACAGGGAAGTTTGGCATTGATTACTTTTGCACATATGGCTTCCCTGGTACCTCATTAACAGCAGAACTATGTAAAAGTCTATTTACTGCTCCCAAATTACAATTTTCTTTTTATTTTTTACAATTTTTGACATATTCTCGTCATTATTTGACATTATACATCAATTTTAATATCGTCCGTTTTTTAGTGTTTGTCATGGAAATTATGTCACTTTGTTTAAATAGGTCCATTTTAAATACTGTGAACGAGAGAACGTTGTAGGCCGTACAGACTGTAGATTTGTAGACAATTTTCTTTTCTGTATTTTCATTCCTTTAGGTACCTGGTACTTATTGACAGGCCTGCACTGTCCTCCCATACCTATTATCACTGTAATTTTAAAACATTGTTAAAGCCAATTATTTAAAAAAAAGTAACCGTGGAGTTTCTTGCTGGCTCTTCTCGATAGGAAGCGACAATTTGGAACCGTGCACCTAGCTTCTGACGTTTCATAAGTGCCCATGCAGGTTTATATGAAATAAAAAAAATTTGATTTGATTTGAAGCACATCGGGACGTCCAAATGATTTATTACAAGCTGCGGCTACTCCGACTCACTTGTGAGTGGAGTCGAGATATTCAAACTCAAACTCAACGCATTTATTTCAATTAAACCTTTTACAGGCATTTTTGAATGGTCAAAAAAAAAACAAAGTTTACGCTAGGTGCCCATTCTAAAACGGACACTATTGGATACTAATATATGATACCAGTGCCAGGATAGTGTCGACGTGCTGCGAATATCACTATCAGGAAGCACCGGGCAGAACGGTGCGTGTACGTGCTTAAGGAAGCATGGGTTTTGACCTGAAGACTTATTTTACTCCAGCAGGAATGCTTTACAAAGAACTGCCAGCTTTTATGAAGTGTGATTCAAAATCAAATCTATAATGTCAAATAGGCACATAGAAAGCACCTTTGAACGTCAACATTTACAGAGAAATAAAAATTGATTTAAGTCTTCGATCAATAATATGAAGAAGACCCTTCTAAAAGATAGTTTCTTCAAAAATTTGGTTTAGTATCATATAATAAATCCATGGTACTACGCTCGTGCCCAATGCCGCTACCCTTGCCACCATGTACAATAAATGTATACAGAATATTGCATGGTATTGTTTGCATGGTAGTAACAACAGCATTCTAAAAATGATCGCTGCTAGAGCGGACTGTCCCTTTCAGGGTCACTGGGTGGCGACAGTCTTAGGTTTAAATAATTAATAGATATATTTTGTGAAAACTAACAATACTAACCTATATTTCTAAGCACTATTGTTACTAACATCAAAATACTAACAAAAATATGGACCTTAGTCTGAAATAAAGTTTAATTTATTTATTTATTGTAAAACACTGAAAAGAGGAAGGTGGAGTTTGTTGCCTTTCTTCTCTATACGAATCCCGTGTACGCACGTATTCACGCACCGCGCTGTCGGTTGCTCCCTGATATAATGACATTCGCAGCATGTCGACAGTAGCCCATCACTGGTATCATTGCAGATGATATACTCTCACACCTCGCGGTAAATCCTAAACGAATAATCTAAAAACGAAGCGCATGTGAAACACAAGAACTTGGTATATTAGGATCCAATATGTCGACTCCACTCACAAATGGGTCGGAGTAGCCGCGGCTAACAATAAATCATGTGAACGTCCCGGTGTGCTGCCGGCTCGCTGTTAGCACGCTCTCGGCATGCTCCCGATACGCTCCGGGCTCCGGGCGATGGGCGGGTCTGCGCGGCATATTGTTAACATTACGTCGCATCGAGTAAGTACGTTGCTCACTTTATTTTTATTTCACTTAGAACGGATACCGTACCGGTGCGATTTAATACGTTTCAATAATGGAAGTCTGAATAAAGATTATCTCAGTAATAGGAGGTCAGCAATGCACCGTGATCGTGCCGTTCTCGGATAGCATTCGATACGCGGCGATAGAGCGACGCTCTCGTATGCAGCGCGTCCGTTAGCCGCGTGTAGGTAAATGTATAAGTACAACCTAAAAACTCTCTCACTGTCGTTTTCACATGTTGACAATATTGACATCTCAACAGAATCTTACTTCTGACGCACATAACCTGCTGCATATACAACATAATAGGAACATCACGACACAACTCGGACACCTTACATACACAAGCTTGAACCTTCACTCACTACACTCAATACTAATCAGAGGGTAGGGGCTTCGATTTTGAGGCAGAGAACCAACAGCAGCCCCATCATAACTACCATAATCCCAATTCATCTTGGAAAGTAAGCACACGGCTAACGTTTACTGAACCCTTTATTTATGTCCTTCTGTCAGTAAGTCTGAAAACTTTAACAAAGGACAGGAGTAAAAAGTCCTCGCACATGTGTTGCACGGATCCATAATTCATAATGTTGAACGACTGATTTCAGTTGCTGTAACTTCTGATTGAAGATTCCATTGAACTTTGTTAACTTTACCGAGACAGTTGTGCCACGTTTGGTTAACAGAATGCCTAACGAAGCTTTGTTATGAAGTCTGCATTACATTTTTAGTCAATTACATAAGCAGAGCTCGAGTACAGTCGCACAGTCAGTGGCGCGAGTCCACTGAATGACGACAGTACTTGTGTGCATGACTGCACGCGAACATTGAAGCAACAATGGGACGTGATGCCTACGGCCTGTAGTAATACTCTTACAATTCGTCATCATCATCATCATTTCAGCCGAAAGACGTCCACAGTTGGACATAAGCCTACCCCAAGCTCCGCCACTTCGACCGGTTCTGTGCTTCCCGCATCCATCGCATTCCTGCGGCCCTCACAAGGTCATCTGTCCATCTTGTGGGAGGCCTTCCAACTTTACATCTTCCGGTACGCGGTCGCCACTCCAGAACTTTTCGGCCCCATCGGCCATCTGTTCTGCGAGCGATGTGCACTGCCCACTACCACTTAAGTTTGGCAATTCTTCGGGCTATGTCGGTTACTTTAGTTCTCCTGCGGATCTCTTTATTTCTGATTCGATCACGCAAGGAAACTCCAAGCATAGCCCTCTCCATCGCCCTTTGGGTGACTTTAAGCCTTTTTATGAGGCCCATTGTGAGCGACCATGTTTCAGTTCCATATGTCATCACTGGCAACACGCACTGGTCAAAGACTTTCGTCTTGAGACAATGCGATATGTGGGACGAGAAGATAATGCGAAGCTTCCCGAACGCTACCCAGCCGAGTCAGATTCGACGATTGATCTCTTTCTCGAAGTTGGACCTACCTAACTGGACAGTTTGTCCGAGGTAAACGTAATCGTCCACAACTTCGAGTGCAGCGCCTCCGACTGTTACGAGAGTGGGTGTTACATAGGCATCAGACATTCCTTTTTCTTGTCCATGTTCATTTTAAGACCCACTCTTTCGGAAGCTCTACTGAGGTCATCGAGCATTGTACTGAAGTTCTCCAAGGTCTCAGCCATGACAACTATATCATCGGCAAACCAAGGTGAGTCACGTACTCGCCATTGATGTTGATGCCAGCCCCTTTCCAGTCAGTGGTCAATCTGGCACCGTTGGAGGGACTGCAGTTACAGCCCATGTCTCGATCGAATAAAAGGCTTTTTCATAGTCCACAAACGCTAAACAGAGAGGCAGATTATACTCTTCGGTCTTCTGTATGACCTGCCGCAGTGTATGTATCTGTTCTACTGTGCTAAAGCCTTTACGGAACCCGGCTTGTTCGGGAGGCTGGAAATCGTCAAACCTGCGCGCTAGACGTTTCGTGATGACTCTGGAGAACAGCTTGTAGACATGGGTCAGAAGTGAGATGAGCCTGTAATTCTTAAGAAGAGCATTGTCACCCTATCTTACAATACGTACACTTTTGGAATTCAAGATACCCAATAACGGTGAGCTTTACCACGTCACTCGTACAATCAAGCGTAAGCAACTATCGGTGAATTGTATCACGTCACTCGTATAATCAAGCGTACGCAACTAGCGATGACTTGTATCACGTTACTCGTACAATCAAGCGTGCGCAAATATAGGTGAATTTTATGGCGCCACTCGGACAATCAAGCGTACTATCGAGGCCTGAAAATTAAATAGCTAACATTTCAACAGAGATAATTTATTATTATTAAACTTGTAACTTAATTTAAATGTTACCTAATACACCGATGAAACGACACCTTATTTCTTTCCTAAACTTCCAAATCAGAGATCGTCCGCCTAGCTTGCTGATTAATGTGATCATATTCAAAGTCATTGGTCACGCAGAATATCGACAGATTGTTCTTTTGAATTCAATCACGTTGATGTCCCGGGAACGCTGAATTCGCTCAAATGTATTCCGAGCTGACGGCGAACGCTGAGCATAACAGACACAACACTGCTCATCTAGTGACACTGTGTCAGTGGGTGCTATCGGCGACGATCGGCCTGAGTCCGGTTATTAGGGACACACAGCAAACCAACGTTCAAGTAACGCGTGGCAAACTTAGCCTAAATAGTTGAATGCATATTTAGACATGTCGTCATAGTGACCGTTTATTGTATTTTGATACTTATCACTTTAATAGAGATTTTTTACTAGTTCGGAAACACATGTTTCTTCCCAAAAAAAGTACATGTCGGCGCTTCATAGCCGTCGTTGTTGGAGTCCGACATATTGGTTTGCACCAATATATTACACACACGCACTGTTAGGGACCTAACTAAGGACTAAACCAAAAGACAGGTTCACTGAAGAATGGATATAATCCGTATATAGGTACAATATTTGATGTTGGTAAACTTAAGGAGTGCGCGCGCGTGCCGTCGTTGGAGACCGGTAGCGAAGTGCTTTGACGACCCACGTCCTGCACGCCGCTCCTCTCGTCGCCGCCACCTCCAGCCGCCTTCCGCTGTCTCACGACAGCAGCCGATGATTGCCGAGGTCGGACGCGCCCGAACATCCTCCCCGGGTTGAAGTATTCAAGTGAGAGGAAGTGGGCAGACGTTGTTGTAGGCCCGCACAACCGTTCCTCTCTTCGTCTTCAACTGCACTACCCGTGTGGTCCCGTCGCAGCCAGGGAAGACCTTGATGACACGGCCCAGTGGCCACACCAAGGGCGGTTGGCCTTTCTCTTTGATGAGAACCAGTGCTCCCACTGAAAGTTGACCTGTTGCCGCTGTCCATTTGGTTTTTAACTGCAGCAGAGAAACATATTCTAATTGAAAGCGGTTCCACGCACAGTAAAAGAAAATGGCAGTATAATATTTAAGAGAGTTCAAAGAAAATACCTTAATCAAACTCAAGATGTTTATTCCACGAGCGACGAGCAAATAATAATTAATTCATAAGCATTACAATCATTTTTATACATAAAATTACCGCCAAAGTTAACCCGCCAAAGTTTAGCCGCCAAACATTACGCGAAACTTTGCCGCCAAGTAGAATTATATAAAAATCAAACGGATGTGTCAAAATAAATCCTTAATAATATAAACTCAAAGGAAGTTACATTTTAAATAATTCCAGCGGATGTGTCAAAATAAATACTTAATACATAGAACCTTAAAATAAAGTCATCCGGAAACGCACAATGTTATAAATAACTCAAAAGGAAGTATCAGAATAAAAACTTTTAAATTCAACCGGAAACTACAGTATTTTAAACAAGTCAAAAGGAAGTACGTAACTAATTAGAAATTTAATATAAATTCAACTGGAAACCATCTTTTTTAAATACATCAAAATAAAACCTTATTACAGACTTAACCGAAATCACAAGTATTCATTTATTTATTAACATGAAAGTCAAATTAGGTACAAAACAATCAAACAAGCTTAAAATTAAAATCAAATAATGATTTGGCGCCCATACGGCCATTCTGACCCAGCGCGCTCTCTGCGCTGTTATAAACATTTTACATAAAATCAGCACCACCCAAAAACCCACGGCTCGGGCTTAGCCCTCTAACACGGCATCACCCGCCTTGGATCTAGCCATAACTCATGGTAATCACCCGCCTGGGATATAGCCCCCTAACACGGCATCACCCGCCTTGGATCTACCCATATCTCATGGCAATCACCCGCCTGGGATATAGCCATAAGACCAGGAAAAAGGATACGCATGGTGGCCAGCCAGCGTAATAGGGAGGAAGGTGGAGTAGCTAAAGTAATTTACAAATTATCCGCCCATACGGTCGGTTCGTTATCATCGTCATCCATAAATTGATAATTTTGAGCCAGAGGTGCTGGTCTCAAAAAATCATGACTAGGAATCTTTTCGGAACATCCCCTTAAATTGACATGTTTTAATTTATAGCAATTATTAGGCAATACTTCTAGAATTTCCATAGGCCCTTCATATTTAGGACCAAGTTTAGTCGTATGCCTTTCATGCTTATGCATTAAGACGAAATCCCCCTTTTCAAATGGCTTGATTTGAGCTTTGCCCTTGTCAAATCTTAACTTGTCCCGAAATGATCGCTCGTCCATCCTTAATTTACATAAAGATCTAACAGTATTAATATCATCAATTGGTTCATCATTATCGATTTGCAAAAGCTTAATACCCGGTGGCGAACATTTTTTTCCAAACAATAGCTCCATGGGAGATCTTCCCGTACTTTTAGAAACGGTAGAATTAATAGCCAACTGTAAATCTCGAATAGCACTGTGCCACTGTTTATTAAGCTCCATAACAGACATATTATCTTTAATGATTTTCATAATTCGTTCGACCTGACCGTTTGCCCGACTAGCGCCTTTAGCTACTACGTGATGTTCAATACCGAAACGATGACAAAAATTCTTGAAATCAGACGATGTCATACTTTTATCCTGGTATGAGCCTATTTGGAGTGCCGAAAATAGAAATTACTTCTTGCAGACAAGTTATAGCTGTATTAGAAGTTCGATCATTGGTATAAATTAAATGAGTATATTTGGTAAAAGCATCAATAAATACAAATGCATATTCAGCATTATTACGTTTACCGTTCGTACGCCCAGTTATGTCAGCATGTATAGTGTGAAAGGGAATTGCGATTTTATCTATAGGATGAAGGGTAACTTGTTTAGCACCAGACAAACCTTTGCGAATTCTACAACTGACACAATTTTCTGTAAACCTTCGAACTATTTTTGACAATTATTGGGAAACCAATATTGCTCTCTTAATTTAGCCCTTAGCAACACGTCGGACTGTTGCATAGCAACGGAGGAATGACATGTTAAAAATGCAATTTTGACTGCTTTATCTGAATTTTCATACAAAACATCGTATATTTATGGATAGTTCATGAAATTTTCTTACCGTTTTAGCAGTATTTTAGCCATTTCATACAAAATACGCACACGAAAAGTCACCGCAAATATTTTATGATTTTATATGGCGGCCATTTTTTCACCTCGTGGAATTTTTTCCGTAAAATATATGCGTAAATATATTAAACTGCTTATAACTAATACATAAATACAACGTTGATTAACTTTACGTACGTATTCATGCTTGAAATATGCACTTTCACTTCAAAAACACTCAGCACAATCGATAAAACGAGTAGCACGGATCCGCACCGTACCAACTGTCAAAGTATTATACGTTTGTTACAAGACTAGTTTAAGTGACGAAACAGTATTATCTAGTACTTCTAATAATAATGTAATTTATTTTTTAAACTTTTAGACACGACAAAAGAGTAGCATAATAACAATATTTTACTGTATCACCAAAATATAAATCGCTTCTCTCGCAAAATCCTAGACGTGGAAATGTTAATAGATAAATATCAAATATAGATATATTATGTTTTTGTGAAACTTGGTTAAAACCAGATAGGATGTTATTTAATGTAAATAATTTTTAAGTTGCCAGTTTTTAGGTCTTCGATAGGGGGTGATTCTTTATTATTATATAATGTTGTTTTAGATATAAGGAAAGAAAGGATATCACTGCTTGCTCTGTTGATCGCTCATCTGAGGTAGCATGTGCAGAGGTTGAGGGCCATACTTTCTTGTCTGACCACCAGCCTCGAATTTGTCATCATTTTTGAACATTATGGAAGAAATATTTGGTAAACTTTTAAGGATAATAAATTAGTTTTTGTTTGTGGTGACCTAAATATTGATCGATTAGTTAATTCACCAGAAAAATGTAAGAGAAAGAGTCTAGCAAAATTTCTTTACCAACATCCCATTAGAGGTTACAAAATCTCTTCCCTCATCAGCTGTATTAGCTGAATCTCTTCTTAAAGAAAACTTCAGTGAGGACATTCCAAGTTTTGAATTCAAATCAATTTCTATCGCCACAATAAAAACAGCATTTAAAAGTCTTAACATAAAGAACACTGAAGAACCTTAACGGAAATCACCCATAAAGATTTTCGTAAAGGTTCTTGAATATATTATTGACACAAATGCCCCTGTCCTAACAGGCATATTTAATCGTGTTTAGACAGCGGTACATTTACTGACTTTGAGACATAGTACAGTAGTACCAATTTGCAAATCGGGTAGTACGAGTGATCACTCTAATCAAATGGGATTTTACATAGTGGACAGTTTGGTTTCGTTGACGCAAGAGTAAAACTCATCAGTCACATTTTGGAATCTTGGGAGAAGTCCCAGGATGCAATTGGCATTTTCTGTGACCTCTTAAAAGCGTTTTATTGCGTTGACCACAATGCACTGATCCGTAAATTACACCACTACGGAATTTGTGGACAATCTGCTGATCTTGTACTTTCTTATTTATCAAACTCGGGGTCCCTAGTTAAGATGGGCGTGCCATAAGGTTCATTTCTTGGCCCTCTTTATTTATAGATTATATTAATGACCTTCCTTACCTGATGGCTAACTTCTCGGATACAATTTTAGTCGCTGATGACACTTCTCTTATTTTTAGAATAGATAGAAAAGATACGAATGTCTTACAATCATGTCAACGATAGTCTAGCTGTTCTTTCGAAATGGTTTGCTGCTAATAATCTTTTACTCAATGCGAACAAAACGAAATGTCTTATGTTCTCGTTACCAAATGTACCCCAAGTAGGTCTAAATTTAAAACTTGATGGCAAGAAACTAAATGCTATTTCGGAAACAGTATTTTTGGGAATTACTTTAGATTCAAAATTGTAGTAGGGTGCCCACATTTGAGCTCTTTCAAGTAGATTAAGCTCAGCTGCTTACACATTAAGAAAAATAAGGCAGTTGACTGATGTAGACACAGCTAAGTTAGTATACTTTTCTTATTTTCACAGTACTAGGTGTTTTGGCGTTCTGCTGTGGGAATCTGCAGCTGACGTAGATTCAATTTTTATTTAACAAAAGAAGGCAATCCGCGCAATATATAATAAAATGGGTCATATTTTTTTTTTTTGGGTGGGAAATCATCAAATAACTACTAAAACCCACCCGTGTTCCTTCATTAGCCCGTATGCCAGGGGCTGTGGTATCTCTTTCAAACGAACCCGCACCCCTGGCAGGCATCGGCCCTTGCGGGCCCCATCACATTTTGTGCTGACATCTCTTTGAGGCGCGCGTGGAACACAACTTGCCGTCGACTTGGGCTTGGTCCTTACCGGACAGCGAGCTACCCATTACTCGCCGTACGCAAGCTCATGCCTACGGTGGCCGGAAATCGGCCTGGGATTCCCGACGCCCAGGGCGTCTCCGTATCCTGCGGCGGCTAGGGTCGCGAGGGCGCATATGCTGCCTCTCCCTCACGTGCGCCACCTCCCTCTTCGCGAGCATTACTGCTTCGCTGAAGGAGGTGACGGCTCCCCATGCCCTCTCGCTCCGTACCATGGCCTGGACCAGGGCCGGACGCGAGAGATCGCCGCCGCCGATCGCCTCCACGAGGACACGGCGGTGCTCCGCCCAAGCAGGGCAGACCGCCACCATGTGCTCCACCGTGTCCTCAGGGCGATCTTCGCAGTGGAAACACCCGGGCGTTTCCTCCCGCCCTATCCGAAACAGGAACCTCCCGAAACAACCGTGTCCGGTGAGGACCTGCGTCAGGCGGAAGGTTAGGCGACAATCGCTCTCTCCATGTCACCATGAGATCCCGCCGGAGCTCTGTCCGCTGTTCCGCGATTTCCTGCGGCAGCGGACTTACGCCCCGGCGTTTGGCCTCCTCGCGCCACTCCCATATTTGCGCGAGGACCTTTGCCTCCAGATCCCATGGCGGTAATCCGGCAAGGAGGCCCGCCGCCTCGCCGGAAATCGTGCGATATCCCCGGATCATCCTGATCGCCATGACCCTATGGGACGCCCTCAACCGGCGAGCTGGTTGGCGCCTCAATGTAGGCGCCCACACCGGCGCCCCGTATAGGGCCATGGACCGCACGATCCCCGCGTAGAGCCTCCGGCAGGAGAAGTTTGGCCCCCCTAGATTGGGCAAGAGCCGCTTCAACGCAGCCCCGGCCCGCTCCAGTCTGGGAGCCAAACGGCAGAAATGCTCCGCGAAGTTCCACCGGCTGTCGAGGACGAGTCCGAGGTACTTCATCGTCGACTCGACGCCGATGTGAACCCCTCCCACCGTTATCTGGGAACCCGTCGGTGGCGCATTCCGAGGACCATGAAACTTCATGGCCTCGGACTTGTGCAAGGCCACCTCGAGTCCCAGTTGCCGAATCCTATCGACGATTGTCGCAACCCCTTGTGTCCCTAAGTCGGCCGCCGCCTGGTACGACCTCCCTTGCACCAGGACCAGCTGCCGCTGACGACGCAGCGTAGCAAACTACACTGACGCCGCTAGGGAGGTCGGCGCGCAGCACCCAGTCGTTCCCGATGTCCCACAGATGCGGCCCCAGGACCGATCCCTGTGGGACACCGCACGACGTCTCTCGCCGGTTCCACTCTCCAAGATGACCGGGGTAGATGACGGCCCTGTTCGTCAAATAGGCCTCGACCACACGACAGAGGTAGGTCGGCATCTGGTGATACCGGAGTGCCTCCCTTATGCAACTCCAGGGCAGGGTGTTGAAGGCATTGGCGATGTCTAGAGACACCGCCAAGACGACCCCACCCCGGGCCACACCCCCCCGAGTGGGTTCCCGCATTGTCGTTGCGGGGGGGCTCAGTAACCGTGGATGCCGGCCACGGTGAAGCCAAGAGGAACCCAAAGGTGGGGCCGCTCGTCAGGGCTTTTGCCTCAAAGCCGACGACGTAGCGGCCAAAAAGTAGGTTGCGGTGAGGTGCACCGCAACTGAGGTGGGCCGCGATGTCGAATGGGAGGCATCGCGGCTGAGGATTACGGGCTGCGGTAGAGGAGGAGTGCCGGTGCTTCTGAGCAGCGCTCTTCCCTTCCGTGGCCTGGACGGGGCCGCCACCGTTTGATGGCGGACGCGGTGGGGCCGCAGGGGAAGAGGAGTGTCGGTATAGCGTTAGCCGCTCTCCCTATCCTCTGCGGCCGAAAAGTGGTAGACGGGACGGCGCGTTGTGTTCCACACGCGCGCCGTCAAAGATGTCAGCAACCACCGATGGGGTCCGCAAGAGCCGATGCCTGCCAGGGGTGCGGGTTTGTTCGAAAGAGACACCACAGCCCCTGGCATACGGGCTACTGAGGGAACACGGGTGGGTTTTAGTCAGTAAAAGTCTGACACGCCCTCCTGCTCTACTCAGCAGGAGAAGTCATTTGATGATTTCCTACCCAAAAAAAAAAAAAAAAAAAAAGAAACCCCGGGCCACACCATTCCCCGTCGTGAGGGCTCGCACGCGCATGATGGCATCCACCGTGGAGCGCCCCCTGCGGAAAACAAAACTGGCTCTCCGCCAAATCCGGCCCCACCCGCACCAGCCGCCCGACGAGGCGGTCTGCAATTACTCTCTCAAAGAGCTTGCCCACCTCGTCGAGCAGCACATTGGGCCGGTAAGCGGACGGAGAGTCCGCTGGGCGCCCCGGCTTCTTAATGAGGACCAGTTTCCCCGTCTTCCAGCGAAGTGGGAACTGGCCCTCCTCCAAGCATGCGCTTCGGAGCCCTCTTTGTCGAGGCCCGAGAGCCTGCAAAGCCAGGACCCAGGCTTTGCCGGGCAAGCCGTCGGGTCCTGGGGCGGTATTCTTGGCATTCAGCCTACGTACCGCCACTCTCAGGTCTACCTCGGTCACCTCTGGAGAGTCGTCGTCGTCGTCGGTGTGGTCCGCATCGGGCACCGCAGGAGGCGAGCCATAGGCGGAGCGTGCTCCCCTCACGAGGGGAACAGAGCGCTCACCACGCCCTGCACGAGCTGAGGCCGGAGACTCTGCGTCAGCGGGGGAGCCCACGGGCGGATTTTGTCCCGCACCATTTTGTAGGGGCGTCCCCACGGGTCTCTGTTCAGAGTCTCCAGCGACTCCTCGCGGGCCACTACTCTGGCCCGCAGGATCTCATCTCGGAGGGCGGTCTTCGCCACTCTGTACCCCTCGTACAGCTCCGCCTCAATGGCTTCCGTATCCGGAGGGCGGATACGGATCCTGCGGTGCCTGGAGTAAAGGTGTCGCGCAGCAACACACGCCTCGCGCAGAGTTGTTAACTGCGGCGACCACCAGTACACCTGGCGTGAAGCACGACCTGGCTGGACCCGGGGCAATGCCACGTCACATACATATCTCGGACATGGTCTCCCGGAACCACTCCGCCTCTTCGTTGATGTCGGCAGGCCTGTCCGGTGATGACACCCACTCCTTACGTTTAGCCGCCCTTGCGGCCTTGCCCGCCTTCCTCTTCTCCCCAGCCACTTGCCACTCGGTGTTGGCCGGAGGAGATTGAGGAGGTGGGGCCGTCCGTCCTGGCACCAGGGGTGGTGCAGTCGCCACCTGCGTCGCCACCCCGCCCTTCTTGGGCTTGGGTGGCACCGGTTTCGCCGGGGGCCGACCCGACTGCGGTGCCGACTTGGCCGTGGCAGTCGTAGCGGTGGCATACGTGGCCGCCTTCTGCGTTTGCTTTTGCTGACCCGAGGCCGGCCGGCTCGCCGCTAGTGGGGGGCGAAGGACTATGGCCTCCAGGGCGGAAAACCGACTCTGGAAGGCAGCCAGCTCCTGCCGCACCAGAGTCAGCACCCGGTCTTCCCCCTCAGGCACGGATCCACCCCCGGGACCATGCCGCGCCCCCTTCTGAGGCCCCACCCTCGGGCCAGCTCCTCGGAGCACGGCCAGGTCCGCTCGGAGCTCCTCATTTTCCTTACGGAGATGCTCCATGGCGGCTGCCAAGCGGGCGACCTCCGCCCGGATTTCGGACATGTTGTCCGACGGAGGTCCGGTGTGCAGGTCCTCCGCTGCCGCCATAATGGAGGCTATGGCTGCGGCAATGGCCTTTTCTTTAGAGGCTTGAAGCCTCTTCAAGGCCACCCCGTTGACCGCAGCAGCCACAACCTCAGCGAGCCTGGCCGTTCGCTCCGAGTAGGAGCCGCCAGCATTGTCCGGCTCACCGCCAGGTGACTCCGAGAGGGCCCTGCTGCTGGTCCCTCCAGAAAGTCGCCCCTCGGTTTCCGGAGCCTCAGCCGCCTGGGCCGCCCCGGCGCTCGGCTCGGCGGGTGCTTTCGGGGTTAGGCTTCGGCCTAACCGAACCCCACCCTGCCGACAGATCTTGCCCAGCTTTAGAGCCGAGGCCGTCCCGCCATCCGAGGACGACCCCTGGCCGTCCTTTGGTTTGGGGCGCTTCTTGAGGAACTCCGTCCTCGTCGAAGCGCCCACCGCCACATGCTCCGAGCCCTTATCAGAGCCCTTCGCGCTCGATGCGGAGTCGGACTCTGACCCCGCATTACTCTCCTCCTCTACCTGGTTTTGTTTTTTTGTTATATTCTTTTCCATATTCAGTTTCCACGAGTAAAAACTTTATTTATTGACTCAAAAATAGTGGTCCGCACTAGAGACTAATTAAGCTACCCCTTAGTCAAGCTTGCAACCTCCCTCACGGTGAGCCGCCGCTTGGAGGTTTGGGGTAATTTTTTATAGAGGATTTCTTCCTCGCGGCCCGGGCGGTTAAGCCAAGGCCCTCGACCCCCGTCAAAAGTCAGAGACATGACCGTGACAATCTTCAGGGCTACGAGATTAACGGTGGCAGAAGGAGAACACTCCTTCTTGCCTGCCCGGTGGCAGGGTGAGTGCACACCGAGCCCGCTCTTACTCCGCCGCTGTGCGTCTCTGCATGAGCGCAGAGATACACGCGTTGGAGCGTCCCGCCGTCAGGATATTAGCATACGGGCAACGACACCCCTTAGGCACACTGTACCCAAAGGGGGGACATTGCCCGCATCCCAGGGTGCAACGTCCCGGAGACTGGCCTTTCCCCCAGACGTATCCAAGGGAAACTCCAGCCCACGGACACACGGGGAGGTTTCCTGTCCAAGCACCCCAATTAAGGTTAGGTTAGGTAAGTTTATTATATTATAATTTTCAGTTTTTTGTTAAAAAGTTTTTATTTTAAAAAAATTTGTAGCGATAATCTACTAAATGCTTAATTTTTTATTACTTTTAAAATAGCTACCTGCCTTACTGTAGCTATTAACTGTTATATAATCCTACTTTAACAATTATTTGTTGTATAATATATATACTTAAAAAAACAGGCTTTATATACTTGCCAACATGGGTAGGCCTACAAAAAATGCTGATCGAATGAGAAAAAGATATTTAGAAGAATCTAATAATGAGAAAAAAAAAAGGTTGGAAGTTAATAGAAAGAGAATTAGATTAACACGTTCACAGGAGAGTTTAGATCAGAACGAGGAAAGATTGTCGAGGATGAGAAACTACATTAACGATAGATTATCGCAAGAAGGCGATAAGCAGCGCGCTCAACGTTCAGATCTGATAAGTGAGCGACTTTCAAATGAGAGTGAAGAGCAACGCGCTCATCGGTTAGATCTGATTATAGAGCGGCTTTTAAATGAGAGTGAAGAGCAACGTGCTCAACGTTTAGTTCTGATTAGAGAGCGACTTTTAAAAGAGAGCGAAGAGCAACGCGCTCATCGTTTAGGTCTGATTGGAGAGCGACTTTTAAAAGAGAGTGAAGAGCAACGCGCTCATCTTTTAGGTCTGATTAGAGAGCGACTTTTGAATGAGAGTGAAGAGCAACGCGCTCATCGGTTAGATCTGATTATAGAGCGGCTTTTAAATGAGAGTGAAGAGCAACGTGCTCAACGTTTAGTTCTGATTAGAGAGCGACTATTAAAAGAGAGCGAAGAGCAACGCGCTCATCGTTTAGGCCTGATAAGCGAACGGCTTTTAAATGAGAGTGAAGAGCAACGCGCACGTCGTTTAGGTATGATACGAGAGCGACTTTCAAATGAAAATGAAAACGAACATTTGCTGCGTTTGGATGCTGCTCGTAAACGTTCTGCAATGGTGGTACTTCACGAAACTCCCGAGGAGAGAACTTATCGTTTGAGCGCCATGCGACAAGCGGCATGCGACCGCAGAAACCAGTGTAACGCAGAACACTTTAAGAAGGCGATTAATGTTTATGCTGACTTGCCATGTTCAATATGCAAAAAAAGTTTGTATCCGCAGCAACGTACGAAATTGCAGACCACAAATTTAGGCTCTATTTTGCCTAACGAATTGGTAGCTTTAGGTAATATAATTACTTGTTCACGATGCTCAAACAATATTAAAAAATAATACTCCACCCCAGGCATATTGGAATAAAATGTCGGTAGCTGCAATACCTACAGAAATTGATGACTTATCGGAAATTGAGAAACGTTTTATTTGCATAGTAGTGCCATTTCTTAAAATAATAAAAGTTCAAAATCGTTTGAGCCAGGACTGGTGCAAAGGGCAGGCAATTATTTTTGCTCAGGATGTGGTCGAGCTGGCGGGTGCTCGTAGTAGAAAGTCGTAAAAATTTGGAACATTCTAGGGAGTTTCAAATAGATATAGATAAACTTCAATTAGCATTGCAGTGGCTCCTAAGGAATAATGAACTCTATAAAGATGTTCGTATATATTTTCCTACTATGATCGATATTTCTACCATAACACAAATTGCTGATGAACCTGGACATGGTCATGATAGCGAAGAACCAATTGCTGAACGGTCAGCTGTACCTAGGAAGAACTATACTGCCTTGAGTAACAATGTATCTATATTACATGGTTCTTTTCATCAGGGCAATGAACGATTTAGTCCAGAGTCACGTGGTCAGCAATGCACAGGGATTGCAACTGTTGCTAGTGTGGCATTTTCTCTGATCAATCTTAATGATTGGTGCAAAAGCGACATAGATTACATGTTATTGGTAGGAGATAAATATTATAGAGACTGTATTGCGAATCGGGCTAACCCCAATCCCGAAGAAGCACATATCGAGTATTTGGCTGCCACTGAGCTTTTACCTAATATCACATACAACAATCGAAAAGTTGATATCAATTTTCGTCATGAATCAGACTTTAATGGTCACGTAGACAACGACAATAGTGAAGAAGGATTTCCCAATTTGTTAAATGCTCTAATAAATGTGTTTAGGGATTATGGTTACGCCATACTTACGTTGAATAATACAACTGTAGCCGTCCATTGTAGACAACAGCCTGAAGGCCTTTCTTACTGGTTGTTTGACTCCCACGCGCGAGGTCCCAAAGGTTTCAAAGCTCCAACGAAAGGTACTTCATGTTGTATACGATCTACTAGTATCCATGATTTGCATAATATTGTGCGTAGAAATTTGATCATTAAAAACACATCTGGCAGTGTGTTAATTTTGAATGTTTTGCACTGACACCACTTACGATAACACCCGAAAATCAACTAGAACAGTTGCAGCAACATAGAGAAACATCTTCAGATGTTCAACAACAACGTCAATCATCTAATTGGCACCAGTCGCAAAATCAGCAAACATCTATTATCGTGCAACAATCTCCGGAAAATTATAATAATAACATTGAAGAAGACTTAATAGACCCACAATTACAGCAAAATTATAATACAGAAACGAGATATATTTTCACAACCAGTATGCTTAGGAATATAGATGAAAGAGTACCTAATTTGGACAGTGTTGTTACCATAGACAACCCTAACCCAGAAGATGAAGTAAGACTACAAGAAGTTAAAAGAAAAACAGCACCGCCCCTAAATTATGAACGTGAAAGAAGAATGGAAGAGTTGGGCTGGTACTTTTTATTTCCTGACGGAAAAAATGGATTTGGTGAAGAAAGAGAGGTTCCGATTACCCCATTAGATTACTTCCAAGCTCGTGTAATGAGTAATGATAAAAGGTTCCAGCGAAATGATTATTTATTTTTTGCATTGTCTGTAGTCGAGTATTTTCGAGCCAAAGCTAGTGTGTCAGTTTCATGCAGAATGCGTCAAGGGCGAACTTACACCCCAAGGACTGATTGAAAATATGCACCTGACTATGAGAAATGTGCTTCGTACTGGAGACGATGCTGTTCGGAATTGATTGCTATGGTAAGAAGTCTAGGGCCTCCTACCTGGTTTATGATCTTTTCGTGCAATGATCTAAATTGGCCGGATATGATAAAAGCTTTGCTCATTGCGGATGGCCGCAATTTAAATAATATAGATAGCATAACATTTCCTGAACGACTAAAATTGGTGCAAAAATATCCAGTGATTATTGCCAGACAATTCACAATAAGAATTAATGCTCTTATGCGTTATTTAAAACAAAGTAATGACTGCTTGTGTGGAATTATCGCATACTATTGGTATAGGATAGAATTCCACAATAGAGGAAGTCCACACTTACACATGTTAGTGTGGTGTGAAAACATTCCTGATTTTTCGACAAATGAAGGAATAAGTGTTATCGAAAGAGTTATTTCGTGTTCTTTGAATCCTCATAACACTGAGTTATCAAATTTAGTCGAAAATGTCCAAATGCATAGACATACCAACACCTGCTACAAACATCGTACCAACTATTGTTGTTGTTTCGGGTTTCCCAGGGCTCCAAGTGAAGCTATCTTATGTTTGGGTCCCGATGAAGCACTTGCCAACAACGGTCGGTTTTGCATCTTGCGAAGAACTTCTCAAGAAACTATGGTTAATAACTATAGTCCTGAAATTCTTAGTCTTTGGGAAGGAAACATGGACATTCAGCCATGCGGAAATATCTCTGCCGTCGCGTATTACGTTGCAAAATATGCGAGTAAGTGTGAACCTCACGACACTGGAGACATTGTACGCCAAGCAATTACAAAAGCTAAAAGACGGGGTGGCACAGTGTGGAGCCAACTGTTGGCGGTCTCTATGGCAATACTCTCGCAACGATTGGTAAGTGCTCCCGAATGTGCATATCGTCTTTGCCACCTGCCGCTTTAAATGAGTTCTCGTAAAACAATATTTGTGAATAGCTGCATGCCAAATCAACGCTTTCGTTTATTGCGGTTTGAAGGGGATGGAACTTCAATATACAACAACATATTTGACCGTTACGTGTTGAGACCTGATGAGCTAGAAAATATATATGTAGGATCAGGATTGCCGAGCGGTATATCGTCAGGATTTGGAGTTCCCATTATATTGGGATAAACAAGACTTTATAAACAATAACAGGGTTTTTATTAACCCCCGACGCAAAAACGACGGGGTGTTATAAGTTTGACGTGTCTGTGTGTGTGTGTGTGTGTGTCTGTCTGAGGCAACGTAGCTCCCGAACGGATGAACCGATTTTGATTTAGTTTTTTTTGTTTGAAAGGTGTATTAGTCGGGAGTGTTCTTAGATATGTTTCATCAAAATCAGTTCAGCCGTTTGAAGATTATTAGCTCTTTTCTGGTTGAAAAAGGGATTTTAGCCTATGATCAACTCAAAATTTGGGATTCTATTACTTCAATGATATTAGACGAATAAAATAACCTTGAACTGATGCTGGAGCAACACCTGGAATTTCCAGAAAATCCAAGTTATTCACCAACAAACAGCAGAAGTATCGTGTTTGGGCTCATTGAAAAGGTCTCAATGAATAGATTATAGATAAATGGTGATTTAAGAGAGACATTAAGTTTAAAAAGTAAAAAATAATATTTATGGGCCTTTTAATTTGAACGTAATATTTTGATCAGGGCATTGTCAAGTCGGGGGACGGTCAATAAAAACGCCAAACAGAGGCCTAGCTGTCCCCCGACTTGACAATGCCCTGATCAAAATATTACGTTCAAATTAAAAGGCCCATAAATATTATTTTTTACTTTTTAGAGTTTTTGTTTGGGTCGGGGGTTTTTTAAATTTAAATTTAATTTTTATTACAGAAATAATTACACCGATAAAATAACACAAAAATAGTAATAAGTAACAAAAATAAAAGGAAGTTTAAAAAGTACTGTTACAATACAGTTAAAACGAACAACCCTTTCGGGTCTCAGTTCGTACAGCGGCGTAAGCCACCCAAACACAAAGTGTATCGCTCACAATAAGCAAGCCGATCCAGCTATGTTAATATACAGCAGCGCTGTACCAAGTAAACCGACAGTTTTGTCGGGAGCAGGGGAGCTCTGTAATGAGTCGAATCCGAGGACCGACTGACTCGAATACCGAGTGCTCGCTCTTTTATAAGACGATGCCCCCACCTTACAATCCCTCCATGACAACTCTGTCCGTTGACGTACCGAAGTAGGTCACGAGTTTATTTGATACAAAACACTCTATTATTATTCTAAATCTAATAAGAATTGCATTATAAAGTAATCAAATAATACAAGGATAATTATCGTAAATAAACAATAGTGATTTAACAAAGTAAACATTTTAAAAACAAAGTAACTGACATCAGTTATTATGAACAAAACTATCGATCACAAATATCGAAATAAGTTGCCAAAAAGCAATTAGTGCGAATACCAAGTACTTCATAAATTATGTTTAGATTTATGAGACAATAATTGATAGAAAAAAACAAGTTAATTAATAATTAAGAAAACAAAATACAACAAATTCTGCGAATACCCACAATTGTGATTGACAACCAACTCCGACATATAAATAAGTCTGGCAGAATTTGCTGTGCGTTATGAAACGATTTCAAATATTATGTGGACCGAGGAAGATGGTGATATCGAACTGAGAGAACCTGTTGATGAGCCTATAAGAATAAGATATATACGATTGAGGGACTGTTCACGCATGCGAGTAAGAAATAAGCCAGCTGTATTGCGCACACGTTACTACACACTTAATAGCGACAAAAATGGGTATTATTACAGCTTAATTGTTTGCCATATTCCGTTTCGCGATGAAAACCAACTAATGTTGGAAGACGAGACTCCAGAATCTTGTTTCCTTAGACGAAAAGACGAATTAAGGCCTCTGTTGGCTAACGTTAGTACCGAAGATTTCGCTCATGCAGAACAGGTTATTCAACAGGCACTTGCCCAGGCAACTGCTTTAAATGTTGCCCGTGAAACGCGTTGCCAAAATGTTCCCCGTGAAACGGGTTTAGAAAATATCAGGGACAATCAAATTATAAACGCCGATGAACATATCAATCAATAACAAGGCGACTACTGTGAAGATGTAGAAGAAAGAGGTGCAATGACTGATGATATTTTTTTAAATAATATTAGAGGTCTGAACATACAGCAGAAGGATTTATTTCAAAGAATTTCTTCGGCCATTGAAAAAGATTTACATGGGGATGATGAAAAGTTGCTGCTTTTTATAACTGGGCTGGCAGTGGCAAATCATTTGTTTTAAAATTACTCGTAGAGCACATCAAGAGGTGTTATGCGCCTACAGTTGATTTGCTTCTGAAGCCTAAATTTGTTGAGGTAGGTTCACTGACTGGTGTTGCCGCCCGCCAGGTACTAGGGAAAACATTGCATTCTCTTTTTTCTCTTGCCATCGAAAAAGGTAATTCAACTTTATATAGACGCTTAGCTGGTGAAAAGCTAGAACAGGAAAGACATAAATGGCGTAACATAGGTTGGTTAGTGATTGACGAAGTATCTATGGTTTCTTACGAGAACTTACGAATGATTCATTTACGGCTACAAGAATTCAAAAACAATGATAAGTTGTTTGGTGGCATAAATATTGTTCTCTTTGGAGACATCATGCAACTGCCCCCTGTAAAAGGACATTGGTGCTTTGTGCAGCCACATTGGGATGCTACAGAAGTTAATTTATCTCACGCATTTTCGTTCTGCGAATTAACAATCAATATGAGACAGCGAAATGATACAGAGTTTATTGACCTGTTAAACAATTTACGCGTAGGCGAACTGACAACAGGTCAGCTGGAACTGCTCTGTCAGAGGAGAAGGGTGGCTTTAGATGAAGAGTTTAAGGATGGTGTTGTAGTTCGAATATTCCCGACCGTCAAACAGGTTGACAAATACAATAATGAGATGACAGCTATGAATTCAAAACAAAATCGCATCTATACAATCCGTTCCATAGATGAGTCTCGTGAAGTTGCTACCTATGGAAAGAGACCTCCATAATGTTGTTCCAAAAGATGTGAACAATTGTGGTGGACTTTTATCTGAGGTGAAATTAGCTGTCGAATCCCGTGTGATGTTGAGACGTAACATATCAGTATCTGACGGCCTTGTCAATGGAGCTATGGGTATTATACAAACAATAAAATGGCCATCACTAAGCAGAGATCAACTAGAGGAAGGGGAATTACCGGACTGCATATTAGTAAAATTTGACGATGGAAGCATAGCAAGCAGACTAAAAGATAGCGATGGTTGTGTCGCCATACCTCCAGTGGTTGCAACTTTTCAAGGTACGAAGGGTTATGGCGACATGAGCACAAGATTTTGCCAATAATTTTATGCTGGGCCGTCACGGTACACAATTTACAAGGTACGATCCTTGATAAAGCTGTAATCGACCTCGGAAAGAAAGTTTTTGCCAAAGGGTAGGCATATGTGGCATTGAGTAGAGTAAAAACACTTGAGGGTATTGCTTTAACTGATCTAGAGCCAAATAAAGTATTACACAAACCTCACGATGAACGAGCTTTAGCAGAAATGCAGAGACTGAGAGGCCTACAAGAGACTGACAGGTCTGAAGCTAATTCATCGTAAGATTTTTTTTTTTATAATTTTGTAATACACAATTCGGCATTAGAATCTGTGAGTGAACAATAAATAACCCCTATTTTCCCACCCTTAGGATATTTTTTTTTTTTTCAAATTAAATGGGATCAACTTCTGTTAACGCCATCTATCCGTGCGAAGTCGTCAACACGTGGCACCCTCTGGCGTCAAGTAGACGGAGATTCGACGGAAGAGGATTGAACGAGAGCGGCGCACGGGAGCGCTGATTGGTCGTCGCGGAAGAAATGCCTAGAACGTTCGATCCCTTCACTCCACGGTTCATTCATTCAACAAGCAAAAAAATGGTAGTCGGTTCACCATCGCAATTTATTTTCTATTAATTTAATCTTTGTAAAATACTTTAATAAACTTCTGAAAACCTTTATAAATAAAATACTGCTCATTGAAGAAGCCTGACCCTCAAATACCCAAAACATATTGGACCTTCGAACTGGATCGGAGCGGCTTCAAGAAGAAGTACAGGTGGAAGTCTGCAACCAGCAGGAAATAAAACGGTCAGGCCATTCAGCGTTCCTATCCAAACCTATCCTCAAGGATCATTTGTGCTAATATCGTATCTTGTGTAAAATTCCAGTTACCTAGTCGTGCCGCGAGCCCACGTTTGAAATAACTACCTACCGCCATATTGAGCGGCGTGATTTCGGGCAAGTTCAAACTGTAAGTACTTTCTTTTGTCTCTTATAATCTCCCAAAATGCCACTCGACGAATATAAAGATTTGATTAAGAAAAGGGGTGTAGTGAAAGGAAAGTTTACTGTGTTCGTTAAATACGTGCAATCTTTACAAGTCGTTGAAATCTCAGAATCTCAAAAGATCGCTCTAGAAGATCGTTGTAATAATATTAAGTCACTATTAGATCAGTTCTCAACCATTCAGGATGATATAGAATTTCACCTACAGGATTCAGAACTAGATTTAGAAAAACAATTGATTGAAAGAGAAACCTTTGAAAATCTATTTTATGAGATCACATCTAAGGCGAAATGCACGCTAAAGAGTAAAGAAATTATTGATAACGAAGTTGAGGTCTGTAACAAGACTTCTAGCATTAAATTACCCACCATATCATTGCCTTCTTTTGACGGTTCATTTGAACAATGGTTAGAGTTTAGAGATACCTACATATCCTTAATTCATAATTCTAAAACTATAGATGATATTCAAAAATTCCATTACTTACGTTCCGCGCTCACTGGCACTGCTAGTCAAATAATAAAATCGTTACAGTTTACTGCTGAAAATTACACAATAGCCTGGAGTTTATTGGAGAACAGATTTAATAATAGTAGATTACTCGTTCAAAACCATGTTAAAGCTCTGTTCTCATTACAGTCATTGAACAAAGAATCTGCATTTCATATTCGTAAGTTGATAGATAACATACTAAAAAATATTCGTGCTCTTAAAGGGCTAGATGAGCCCACAGATCAATGGGATACTTTAATAATATTCCTTATTGTTACTAAGTTGGACTCAACTACCGAAAAGGAGTGGGAAAACCATAAAAGTACCCTTTCGAAATTACTGAGTCACACTAATAAAAAACTAACACTAAACGATTTGATTACATTTCTTACCGACAGGGCGGACATGTTAGAATCTATTAAAGGCACACATGATTCTGGTAAACAAACGTCTGATGGTTCCGTAAAGAAATCTTCATCATCCAATCAATCGAAGCATGCTAGCTCACATAGCTACGTCGCAACACGTAATAATAATAATTCGTCTAAATCTTCACAAAAACCTAATTCGAATAATGATTCAAAACGTTACCAAAGGTGTAGTATGTGCAAAGAGAACCATCCGCTATTTTCGTGCAGTAAGTTCAATGACCTTCATATGAAGGACAAATTATTGTTCGTAGACGAGAACAAATTATGTAAAAACTGCTTGCGCGGTGGACATGCAGTGTCTCATTGCTGGTTCGGCGCCTGCAAGCTATGCAATCGTAAACATCATTCGCTTCTTCACGGTGAGTGCTGTGATAACGACAGGACGTCAAAATCTGTAGGGCCGCACGACGCGCAAGCGCCGGTGTCCACATTATGTCGCGAGTCCGAAGCAACGGGCAGCGCACACAGTACAGCATTACACAGTGCGTCAACTTCAACGCGTCAACAAGTTGACAATGGGTATTCATTTCAAGAACCCGTTATTCTTTCGACTGCATTATTAGAAATTTTAGACCGTGATAACAAGTATCACACTATTCGTGCTATTCTAGATAATGGCAGTCAACATTCATTTATCACAAAATCGTTATGCGATAAATTAAAAATTCGTTTAATACAGTCCACAATACAAGTCGCAGGGGTAGGTAATTCGGTAACCCAATCTACACAATCATGCAAAGTTCAGTTGCGATCTAAAAATAGTGAATTTAATACGCAATTAAATTGTATTGTCCTACCTTGCATTACCGCAACGTTACCTTCCGTTACTCAAAATATCGCAAAGTTTATGATTCCGAGAAATGTATCACTTGCCGATCCTAATTTCCTGATGTCCAATCGAATCGATTTATTAATTGGCGCAGATAAGTTCTGGGAACTTTTGAGTGAAGGATTAATTCGACTTACAAACGGCCCCTACCTACAAAATACTAAGTTAGGTTGGGTGGTATCTGGTGTCATACATGACACAAAAGGTTCATCCGTTAATCGAGTCCAATGCAATTTTGCGCAAACGTACGACAACTTAGATATTCAATTAACTAAATTTTGGGAATTAGAGGAGATAAGTTCACAAACAGATAATATGTCAAAAGAAGAACATGATTGTGAAAATTTATTTGTAGAAACAACTACACGTGATAATCATGGTCGTTTCTCTGTTCGTATTCCACTACGCGAATCAGCTGATCAACTAGGTGATTCATACTTACAAGCCGAGAGTCGGTTCCTCGCGCTCGAACGCAAGTTAGGTCGATGCACACCGAGTTATAAAAAATTATATTTCGATTTTATGCGTGAATATCTGGAACTCGGTCATATGACAAAAATTGATACTTGTACATCTCCACATTATTTCTTACCGCATCACGGTGTATTTAGAGAACATAGCACAACTACGAAATTACGAGTAGTATTTGACGCTAGCGCTAAAACTACTTCCGGTCAATCGCTAAATGACATCCAATTGATTGGTCCGTCTTTACAAAATGATATTGTTGCCATTCTGTTAAGATTTCGTCAATACACATATATTGCATGTGCAGATGTCGAAAAAATGTACAGACAAATATTAATTCAACCCGATCAACAATATTTACAACTAATTTTGTGGAGAGAAAATCCGTTGGATGCGCTCGGTGTGTACCGGCTTAACACAGTTACTTACGGCACGGCGTCCGCGCCATACCTAAGTATGCGATGTTTGCAACAGCTGGCGTCGGACTGCACTGATAACGACATCGCCAATGTTATTCGCAAAGATTTTTACGTAGACGACTTGATAACGGGTTGTGATGATAAACAGGAATTATTAGACATTTGTAATAAAGTTTGTACGGTATTGCAATCAGGTTGTTTCTGTTTACGAAAATGGTTGTTCAATTTCGATTTATCAAATTTAAACGAGTCAAAAAATTTATCTCTAGGCGAATCCTGTCAAAGTAAAACTTTGGGTTTAGGGTGGTTCGCAAATACAGATGAGTTACATTATACGACTAAACTTAAATTACCAGGGAGTCATGTTACTAAGCGCATTATGTTATCGGCAATCTCACAAGTTTACGATCCGTTAGGTCTATTAGCGCCTATTATAATACTTGCGAAGATATTATTACAGAAATTATGGACGTATAAAATCGGATGGGACGATCCGGTGCCTCATGATATTTTAATTCATTGGCAAAAATTCGTTGACAATCTGGATTCTTTGGATAAATTACGTATACCACGTCAGGTTATAAATAGCAAAATGCAATATATAGAATTACACATATTTACTGACGCCTCTCAAAACGCCTACGGCGCTTGTGCTTACGTGCGTATGTACTCGGATAACAATACTAATGTATCCGTAGCTTTGTTATGCGCTAAGTCGAAGGTCGCGCCTGTCAAACCTATAACTATACCGCGTTTGGAATTATGTGGGGCATTATTAGGTGCAAAATTATACACAAAAATTATTAATTCACTTCGTTCAAGTTTCACTAATGTTTATTTCTGGTCTGATTCCACCATTGTGCTGGGATGGCTACGAATGTCACCTAACACTCTTAAAACATTCGTACAAAACAGGGTGGCTCAAATTAATGAACTCACTAACAGTTTACCATGGTTACACGTTGGAAGTAAATCCAACCCAGCTGACTTGGTTTCACGCGGGGTCACGCTGGACGCGCTACGTACAGCTGATATTTGGTGGCACGGCCCGGCAATTTTGCACGAACGACTGTGTAATTTTAGTTATGATCATAGTTGTCATAATGTTAACTTTAACGAGTTGCCAGATACTAAATTAACTACCACACTGTTAGCACAACAAATAAATGAGAACTCGTTTCCGTTTGAAAGATTCTCTTCATTTACTCGTATGAAGCGTGTATTTGCTTACATGTTACGTTTCATTGATAACGTTCGTAATAAAATAAAGGTAAATCGTAAAAACGGCCCGCTTCAAGTAGATGAGTTAAATAAATCTATTACTAAGTTGGCTCAAATGTCACAAAATCAATCGTTTCCTGATCTTGATGTTTCATCAAATAGGAATGTAGTCGTAAAGGCTACCCGTAATATTTCTAGTCTTAATATATTTCTTGATAATAATAATATTATTAGAGTTGGGGGTAGGTTAGATAATTCTTTAAGTTTTTCATATAATAAAAAGCACCCTATCCTGTTGTGTAGCAAACATATCTTTACACGTTTGTTATTTAAATATGAGCATAAGCGCCAGCTTCATGCAGGTCCTCAATTACTGCTAGCTAGTATACGAGAAAGTTGGTGGCCCCTCAGAGGCCGTAATTTGGCTAGAAATGTTGTACATACATGTGTGACATGTACACGTGTTAAAGCTAAAACTGTTTCAGTTCAAATGGGTAACTTACCTCAAGAAAGGCTAGAACCAGGTTATCCGTTTATGAGGTGCGGGGTAGATTATGCCGGACCAATGTTCATTTTGAACCGTAAAGGGAGGGGTGCTAAATTGGAGAAATGCTATATTTGTTTATTTATATGTTTCTCAACGCGTGCAGTTCACTTAGAATTAGTAACTAATTTAACAACTGATGCTTACATATTAGCTCTGAAACGGTTTATGTCTAGACGGGGTAAGCCCGCTGAGATATTTTCAGACAATGGTAAGAATTTTGTTGGGGCAATGAGAGAACTCACACAATTCTTAAGGAACAACCGTAATAATATTATGGAAATTTTGGCTAATGATAATATAAAGTTTAATTTCATACCACCATATACACCGCATTTTGGGGGATTATGGGAGGCAGGAGTAAAGTCTTGCAAATATCACATCCGTCGTGTTATTGGCAACGCGAACTTAACGTACGAGGAGTTTAGCACGATATTAACTCAAATCGAGGCCGTCCTAAACTCTCGACCCATGTATCCACTGTCCACAGATCCAACTGACCTTCTTCCCCTCAGCCCTTCTCTGTTTCTGATTGGCCGACCGCTCACCGCACACGCCAGCCCAGACCTGACGACTACAGCTTTACATCGCCTGTCCCGCTATGAACGCGTGGAACAGATGCGCCAGCAGTTCTGGCAGAGATGGGCAAAGGAATACATAGCGGAGCTTCAGACCAGAACGAAGTGGAAGACGAGTAAGGAAGAATTGGTACCTAATACTCTTGTACTCATTAAGGAGGATAATCTTCCACCTCTCAAGTGGCGCTTGGGAAGAATCCTTCACACTTTTCCTGGGAAAGATGGCCTGTCTCGAGTAGCTGACATCAAAACGGCGACCGGGACGGTGCGAAGGGCATTCTCAAAAAATATGTCCTTTGTTACCGCAAGAAGATACGGAGAAGACAGATCCACAATAATCATCCATTATCCATCAGCAAACGTCAACGCAATCGGTACTTCGTTGGAAGCAGGGACTTCCAAGGCCGGGGGCATATGTTAACGCCATCTATCCGTGCGAAGTCGTCAACACGTGGCACCCTCTGGCGTCAAGTAGACGGAGATTCGACGGAAGAGGATTGAACGAGAGCGGCGCACGGGAGCGCTGATTGGTCGTCGCGGAAGAAATGCCTAGAACGTTCGATCCCTTCACTCCACGGTTCATTCATTCAACAAGCAAAAAAATGGTAGTCGGTTCACCATCGCAATTTATTTTCTATTAATTTAATCTTTGTAAAATACTTTAATAAACTTCTGAAAACCTTTATAAATAAAATACTGCTCATTGAAGAAGCCTGACCCTCAAATACCCAAAACAACTTCTAACATAAAAAGGCATTTTTGCTATTAAAGCAACAACCTAATTTCGGAATATTGTAATAAATTCGGACAGTATGCTTTCGATACAGCACAACGATATGTTAATAAAAAATATATGTGGTAATATATGCTATCATCTGTCCATAGCGCAGAACCGGTCGAAGTGGAGGAGATTGGCGGAGGCCTATGTCCAGCAGTGGACGTCTTTCGGCTGAAATAATGATGATGTTGATGATCTGTCCATATGGTCTTAATTCACGAGGAAAGCGTCATTCGGCATTTTTCAGTGTTACTTCTTGGACAGCTCACCGAAGATGCCTAGTTATCATGGAACAAAGACTATAAACGATTCAGTTATCATGCTAGAAAATGCTCTATAGTGCCACAAATGAAGATATTCGAGATAAAGTTTTGTACACATCGGACCATAAGTACAAAACCTTCCAATAAAAAGTCTATTAAACTTATAGATGAAGCTTTGGAGCTAGTATAATAATACAATTAAATGTATTTCTTTTAATTTTTTTCTTATTTAATTAAATTAATTTAATTAGAAGTTGTGGATGTATGACCCGAAACCGACTCAATCTCCACTTAATGCGGTGCGATGTGGGACGGCAGCCGTCATTCGGTTACAGGATGAACTGGTCGAGGCGAGAGAAGGCTTACTACAAACAAAAACGTAACACGGCCGAGGATAGAAAGCTCCTCATATGTTATGTTCTTTACCGAGCGAGCGATGACTTGAAAGTTGAAACTCTTAAATAAAACGTTTAACCGGAGCGGCAGCCACCATCATCCTCACTTTTTATTAAAGACAAAGGGTTACCGCACGAAAATACCACGAGCCAACCGTTTGATCCACTACAAATGAAGGCGCTCTAATTTCTGAAGTTATAAATAATTATAATCGGATACGCTCACTTCAAATCGAAAAATAGTGTTGAACCTTTGACGTGAGTTTCATTCGGTGATACGAATGAAGTCAGCGCATTAGTCGTGCAGTGCCTGTATGTGTGCAGGCCGTCTTCTTCCGCTACATTGGTCGTCCTTAGCTGATGAATGGTCCATGTAGCCGGCCGCGCCATTGGGCAACGGTCGTGACGTCGGCGGACGTCGCCGGCCGAGCCACACCTAATTTAATTGTTTTCTCTCGATCCGTTGCCTTCTCGATGCTAGATGTATCTACCTAGGTATAAATGATCGTCGTTTCATTACGATAAACCGCATTTTATTGTCAACGGGTGAGAGAATTTGAAACGAAATGACAAGAAGATTGCCTACCTGATTCAAATGATTACGGACTGACAATACACTTCTTATGAATTATAGGCCAGTCTCACTTTTGCGCCATGTCTACAAGCTGTTTTTGAAAGTCAAGTCAAGTGTTGGAAGGCTTCCCACAAGGTGGAACGATGACCTTGTGAAGGCGCAGAACTCGGCTGGATGCGGGAAGCACAGAACCGTTCGAAGTGAACGTCTTTCGGCTGTAATGATGATGATGATGATAAAGCTTTCCGATAATACTGTTTTTACCACGCTCAGGTAATCTGTTTTGATTAGGTATAATATTAGAATAAGTAATAACAGTGCAATATATGTTACATTGAAGATACTATGGATTTTTTTTTTATTGGTCAAAATCAAAATATTTATATTTCATATAAACCTGCATGGGCACTTATGAAACGTCAGAAGCTAAGTGCATGGTTCCAAAATGTTGTTTCCTATGGAGAAGAGCTGACAAGAAACTCCAAGGTTACTCTTTTAAAAATGATTGGCTTTAACAATGTTTTCAGAGATAAAATGTATGGGAGGACAGTGCAGGCCTGTCAATAAGTACCAGGTACTTAGACGAATACAGAATAGAAAATCGTCTACAAATCTACAGTCTGTAAGGCCTACAACGTTCTCCCATTCACAATATGTAAAATAATCTACATAAATAAAATAAACCTAATTAAACATAGTGACATGATTAATATGACAATCACTAAAAAATAGTTGATATTTAAATTGATGTCATCATTCTCCTGCCCTTATCCCAATTTATTTGGGGTCGGCGCAACATGTCTTTTTCTTCCACACTTCTCTATTAGTCGTCATCTCCGTAGTCACACCCTTTCTAACCATATCATCATTCACACAGTCCATCCATCGTTTTTTTGGTCTCCCCCTACTCTTATAGCCATCGACATTCAAACTCAAAACTTTCCTCACGACATTTTCCTCATTCCTCCGTATCACATGCCCATACCATGACAACCGATTTCCACACAACTTTTCATTTATCGGTGCCACTTTCAGGCTTCCTCTTATGTACTCATTTTTTATTCTATCCATTCGTGTAACACCACACATTCCTCTTAACATTCTCATCTCGGATACATGCAATTGCCTTTCATTCATCTCTTTTGTGGCCCAACATTCATTCTTTTGTGGCCCAACACAAGATGTATAATGTCAAATAATGACGAGAATATGTCAGCATTGTAAAAATAAAAATAAAAAGAATAAAAAAGAACATTGAGAGCAGTTAATAGACTTTCACATAGTTATGCTGTTAATGAGGTACCAGGGATGCCATATGTGCAGAAGGAATTAATGCCAAACTTCCCGTAGTCTTTTATCTTATAATATGCTTTTTGATAAGGACACGTTTGATGAGCGTTTTAAACTTTCCATCGCTAAGTTCTGTAACTGACTTTGGCAACTTGTTATAGAAGCGGATACTGTTTATTAGAAATGACTTGGGCTAGTTTTAGTCAATCTAAATTTTGGAATCACAATTTCATCTTTACTACGTGTATTCAGATTATGGAAATCGCATCGTTTTTTGAAAAGGCCTAAGTTTTTGCGAACATACAAGATATTTTCTAGGATATAAAGAGACGGCAGAGTTAGAATATCAATTTCACTGAATTTGTTTCTAAGAGACTCGCGAGGCCCCATTTTATAGATGGCGCGGATTGCCCTCTTTTGTAAAATGAAAACTGATTCTACGTCAGCTGTCGATCCCCACAACAGAACGCCATAAGACATAATACTGTGAAAAAATAAGCAAAGTAAACTAACCTAGCTGTGGCTAAATCCGTCAACTGCCTTATTTTTCTTACTGCGTAAGCAGCTGAGTTTAATCTACTTGAAAGAGCTCTAATGTGAGCACTCCATTGCAATTTTGAATCTAAAGTAATTCCCAAAAATACAGTTTCCGAAATAGCTTCTAGTTTCTTGCCATCAAGTTTTAAGTTTAGACCTACTTGGGGTACATTTGGTAACGAGAACTTAAGATATTTAGTTTTGTTCGCATTGAGTAAAAGATTAAGCTCAGCTGCTTACGCAGTAAGAAAGATATTTCTTACTGCGTAAGCAGCTGAGCTTAATCTACTTGAAAGAGCTCCAATGTGAGCACCCCATTGCAATTTTGAATCTAAAGTAATTCCCAAAAATACAGTTTCCGAAATAGCTTCTAGTTTCTTGCCATCAAGTTTTAAGTTTAGACCTACTTGGGGTACATTTGGTAACGAGAACTTAAGATATTTAGTTTTGTTCGCATTGAGTAAAAGATTATTAGCGACAAACCATTTCGAAAGAACAGCTAGACTATCATTGACATGTAAGACATCTGTATCTTTTCTATCTATTCTAAAAATAAGAGAAGTGTCATCAGCGAATAAAATTATATCCGAGAAGTTAGCCATCAGGTAAGGAAGGTCATTAATATAAACTAGAAATAAAAAAGGGCCAAGAATTGAACTTTGAGGCACGCCCATCTTAACTAGAGACCCCGAGGACGTCGCCCCATTAACGTTTACTTTTTGCTGCCTGTTTGATAAATAGGAAATTACAAGATCAGCAGACTGTCCACGAATTCCATAGTGGTGTAATCTACAGATCAGTGTATTATGGTCAACGCAGTCAAACGCTTTTGAGAAGTCACAGAAAATGCCAATCGCATCCTGGTAATTCTCCCAGGATCCCAAAATGTTTTACTCCTGCGTCAGTCGTCGACCTACCTGTCGTGAAACGAAACTGTCGACTATGTAAAATCCCATTTGAGTTAAAATGTGACAACATCTGGTCTAGCATGATTTTTTCATAAATTTTGCTCAACACTGGAAGCACAGATATAGGTCTATAATTAGAGGGATCACTCTTACTACCCGATTTGAAAATTGGTACTACTTTACTATGTTTCATTAAGTCAGGAAACGTACCGCTGTCTAACCATTGATTAAATATGCCTGTTAGGACAGGGGCAATTGTGTCAATGATATTTTGAAGAACCTTAACGGAAATCCCCCATAAGTCTTCAGTGTGTTTTATGTTAAGACTTTTAAATGCTGTTTTAATTGTGGCAATAGAAATGGGTTTTTTTTTTTCGGTGGGAAATCATCAAATGACTTCTCCTGCTGAGTAGAGCAGGAGGGCGTGTCAGACTTTTACTGACTAAAACCCACCCGTGTTCCCTCAGTAGCCCGTATGCCAGGGGCTGTGGTATCTCTTTCGAACAAACCCGCACCCCTGGTAGGCATCGGCCCTTGCAGACCCCACCGGTGGTTGCTGACATCTTTGACGGCACGCGTGTGGAACACAACGCGCCGTCCCGTCTACCACTTTTCAGCCGCAGGGGATAGAGAGAGCGGCTGACGCTATACCGACACTCCTCTTCCCCTGCGGCCCCACCGCGTCCGCCATCAAACGGTGGCGGCCCCGTCCAGGCCACGGAAGGGAAGAGCGCTGCTCAGAAGCACCGGCACTCCTCCTCTACCGCAGCCCGTAACCCTCAGCCGCGATGTCTCCCATTCGACATCGCGGCCCACCTCAGTTGCGGTGCACCTCACCGCAACTGAGGTGGCGCAAACGTCGTCGGCTTTGAGGCAAAAGCCCTGACGAGCGGCCCCACCTTTGGGTTCCTCTTGGCTTCACCGTGGCCGGAATCTACGGTTACTGAGCCCCCCCGCAACGACAATGCGGGAACCCACTCGGGGGGGAATAGAAATGGGTTTGAATTCAAAACTTGGAATGTCCTTGCTGAAGTTTTCTTTAAGAAGATATTCAGCTAATACAGATGATGAGGGGAGAGATTTCAGAACTTCTATTGGGATGTTGGTAAAGAAATTTTCTAGAGTCTCAGCATCTTGTAACTTATCTGAAATGATTTCATTATCAATTTTTAGAGCTAACTCATTCTGATCTCGCTGTTTTGTGTTTCCAGTTTCTTTGTTAATTACCTGCCACACAGCTTTTATTTTATTTTTAGAGATACTAATTTTGTTACTTATTAATTTAGATTTAGCGTGAGTGCAGACTCTTTTGAATATCTTAGAATAGTTTCTTACATAATTATGAAGGGACTGATCAGAAGTCAATGATTTTTCGTGATACAAATTATATAAGATATCTCTCTGCTTTTTCTAATGCCAGTAGTGGCCCATTCGCTAAATTTTGGTTTAGTAGTTATCGTAACTTTTTAACAGGACATGCTTTATTGAATTCTTTGCATACTGTAGAAAAAAATGTGCCATAGTTTATATTGGGGTCTTGTGAATCAAAACTCGCTGTTGATAGTTAGCTAAGAATATTACGAGTATTATTAAAAGATTTCAGTTTATTTTTGGTCAGAGGTCTCAATTCAATGGTTTTATCTAGATGTAACTTTTTATCTAAGTCAAACGATACAAGCTGACCAGTATGGTCTGACCTGACGCCACTAATTACTGGTCTGCACTGGCTCACTAGTGAACAGACACCTAGCCCAAATCTTTCCTTTATGATGTTACTTGTTACTCAATTGTTTCATTTTATTATAAATATTATAACACAAAATCGAGATTATTTATTTATTTATTTGGTTAACCTACAATTGTTTACATGCAACATTTTATATAAAAGTGCGTGCACTTAACATTTATAAGTGTAACAATTACTTACAGGCTAACACCACATGCACTAATTTATTTATACTATATATTTCATTAAAATAGTGTAGGACAGGAATCTCAAAAACAATTACAGAATAAATTAATTAAACTAAGATTTCATTAGAAAATAAATAAAATTAAATAACATTATCCCTACTAATATTATAAATGCGAAAGTAACTCTGTCTGTCTGTCTGTCTGTCTGTTACCTTTTCACGCCTAAACCGCTGAACCGATTTTGATGAATTTTGGTATAGAGATAGATGGAACCTTGGGAAAGGACATAGGGTACTTTTTATCCAGATCCCGATCCCGATCCCGGAATTATACGGGTGGAAACGCAGAGTGCAGTTGTATATCGTATATCCCTACTAAATGAATTTTGGTATAGAGACCTTGGAAAAGGACAAAGGCAACCTTTTATCCCGATCCCGATCCCGATCCCGTAATTATGCGAGTGATAGATAACGCAGGGTGCAGTTATGTATCGTATATGCCTACTAAATGAATTTTGGTATAGAGATAGATGGAACCTTGGGAAAGGACATAGGGTACTTTTTATCCAGATCCCGATCCCGATCCCGGAATTATACGGGTGGAAACGCAGAGTGCAGTTGTGTATCGTATATCCCTACTAAATGAATTTTGGTATAGAGACCTTGGAAAAGGACAAAGGCAACCTTTTATCCCGATCCCGATCCCGATCCCGTAATTATGCGAGTGATAGATAACGCAGGGTGCAGTTATGTATCGTATATGCCTACTAAATGAATTTTGGTATAGAGATAGATGGAACCTTGGGGAAAGACATAGACAGTCTGTCTGTTTCGTTTTCACGCCTAAACCGCTGAACCGATTTTGATGAATTTTGGTATAGAGATAGATGGAACCTTGGGAAAGGACATCTTTACTTTTTATCCCGATCCCGATCCCGGAATTATGCGGGTGAAAACGCGGGGTGCAGTTATGTATCGCATAATTCAAATACTCCTAGCCAGCTTTTAGAATACTTTCTGCCTGACATGTCCATCAGGCCCATCGGCCTATACACTATGAATGTGTGAGTGTGACGATGCATGGTGTGGTGTGGCGGGGCTGGCGGGCGCGGGCGCGCTGCGCGGCGCGGCGGCAAAGACGTGCGGGGGACGCGGATGGCTCGGTGGGAGGAGTGTAGATCACAAAGTATGCTTACCCGAACGGGCAGACACGTGAGGGCAGACGTCGTTGGCGGACGCATGCGATATCTACAATTTTGAGCTGCAACGTATTCGCTTTCTTTACGTTTTCATTGGTGTTTAGGGTTTCTTGGATAAGCATTTTGTGTTATTTACTTAGTTGTTTTGGTTGTTATTATTAGTTTAGCATAAGTTAGTAGTAGGTAGAATTATAGTTAATAGGTAAAATAAATACTTTAATTCATTTTTTAGGATAGGTATAAAATTGTAGTAGATTAGTAGGCAGGTTTTTTTAAGTTTTTTCACATTTAGTAAGTAGTTACGGTACCTAAGAAGGTCAGCATAGTTTTTATTGAGTATTAATAGGTAAGTAATGTTGTTTTGTGAATAAAATAGTTCCAGTAGTTTCGCATATAATTTTATCGATTCATTTTGTTTTTATTCCATGTGGATAGTATATTTTTTTTAACATTTAGTTTTAGTTTGGCAATTCGTTTTGTTTTTGTTTTATTTCATGTGTATAAGTACCTACCTTAAGTATAGTTTCGTACTCAGTACCTTTAACTAAATTTTTTTGTCAGCTAAAGAATTTTTTTTTGCATAAGTACTTACCTGTTTTTATTACTTTAGGTAGGTAACTGGTTAAGTAATATGCCTCGCAAGCGTAAATCTAATTTAGCGCGTAGCTCTAAAAGAGCTCGAACTGCGCAAGTAGCTAGATCCCAAGAATCTGAGGAGCAGACTCAGGCCCGGCAGATTTTAGATGCTGAGCGACACGCAACGCAAAGAGCTGCCGAGACCTATGAACAAACTCAGGCCCGGCAGATTTTAGATGCTGAGCGACACGCAACGCAAAGAGCTGCCGAGACCTATGAACAAACTCAGGCCCGGCAGATTTTAGATGCTGAGCGACACGCAACGCAAAGAGCTGCCGAGACCTATGAACAAACTCAGGCCCGGCAGATTTTAGATGCTGAGCGACACGCAACGCAAAGAGCTGCCGAGACCTATGAACAGACTCAGGCCCGGCAGATTTTAGATGCTGAGCGACACGCAACGCAAAGAGCTGCCGAAACCTATGAACAGACTCAGGCCCGGCAGATTATAGATGCTGAGCGACACGCAACGCAAAGAGCTGCCGAGACCTATGAACAGACTCAGGCCCGGCAGATTTTAGATGCTGAGCGACACGCATCATTGATAGCTGCAGAGATGCCAGAAGAATCCCAAAGACGACGTGTGTTAAATGCTGAACGGCAGTCAGAAAGGAGAATTGCGTTTACAATGTATACATGGGGAGCATTCCACAATGCTGCTTTTGATTATGACCCATCGATTGAGTATAATAACCATCGATTACTTCTCATAGGTGGAATGGATAAAAAATGTATACATTGTGAAGCACTCAAGTGGAAAGAAGAAACTCCGGGTATGTGTTGTTCTGGTGGCAAGGTTTCAATTCCAATACTTGGAGAACCAGAGGAACCATTGAAGTCTTTACTTTTAGGTGATAACAACGAATCGCGGCGTTTTTTAATCAAAATAAGGAAATATAATTCATGCTTTCAAATGACGTCATTTGGTGTAGAAAATGAGGTGGTTATGCCTGGGTTTTCATCTACTTTTACAATCCAAGGTCAAATCTATCATAGGATTGGTTCTTTGCTTCCTACAAATAATGAGCAACCAAAATTTTTACAGATTTATTTTATGGGAAATGAAAACGACGAGGTTGACCGCAGGTGTCAAAACATTCAATTAGTAGAAAAGGATATTGTCTTAAAGATTCAGAGAATGTTGCATGAACATAACCGCCTAATAAACACTTTCACAACAGCCTTAGAAAGAATGCCGGGAGATGATTATAAGTTGGTGATTCACCCAGATCGTACACCAAGTGGGGAACACGAAAAACGATATAATGCACCTTTAATAAATGAAGTCGCAGCCATGGTTTGTGGTGAACAGTTTGCTTCCCGTGATATAGTTTTACATGCCCGTGATAACACACTAACTAGGGTGCCGGATACACATAAATTTTACGATGCGTTACAATATCCGCTAATATTTAGCAAAGGGCAAGAAGGGTATCACTTTCAAATTCCACAAGTCGATCCTGTAACTGGCCTGCCCTTGCCTAACAAAAAGGTATCATGTATGGACTTTTATGCCTTTCATATCATGATTAGAGAAAATGATTTTAATATTATATCACGATGCAGGCAACTGGCCAATCAGTTTTATGTTGATATGTACGTTAAGGTAGAAAGTGAACGATTACGATACATAACATTAAATCAAACTAAATTAAGAGCAGAAAATTATATCCACCTTCAAGACGCAGTAGCGAATGACGCTAATCTAAATCCAAATGATATTGGTAGAATGATAATTTTACCGTCTTCATTTGTAAATAGTCCGAGGTACTTACACGAATATACTCAGGATGCGTTTGCTTATGTACGTACATATGGTCGCCCTGACTTATTCGTTACGTTTACTTGCAACCCAGCATGGCCGGAAATAGTAAATGAATTAATGCCGGGTCAAAGCGCGATTGATAGGCATGATGTAGTCGCAAGAGTTTTTAGGTTGAAAGTTAAAAAACTTATGTCTGTTATTTCCAAAGGCAGAATATTTGGAGAAGTGATCTGCTTTATGTATTCCATAGAGTGGCAGAAGCGTGGCCTACCACATGTCCACATATTATTGTGGTTAAAAGACAAGTTGAGACCCGATCAAATTGATAATATTATCAGCGCAGAAATACCCGATCCAAGCACTGACAAGACACTTCATGATATTATAGTTAAAAACATGATTCATGGTCCATGTGGACCTGAAAATCCTCAGTGCCCTTGCATGAAAGATGGAAAATGCACAAAGAAATTTCCTCGCAAATTACACAAAGACACTGTCCACAGTGAAAACGGATACCCACTCTATCGTAGAAGAGCACCAGCAGACGGAGGTCGAACGGCATCTGTGAAACTACGAAATGGGAGTTACGTCACTATTGATAATAGTTGGGTGGTCCCTTATTCCGCTATTCTATTAAAAATATTTAACGCCCATATAAATGTTGAGGCTTGCAGTTCAGTGCGCGCTATCAAATATATCTGCAAATATATTAACAAAGGCAGTGACCAAGCTATTTTCAATTTTAGGAGCACAGAGCTTGCAAATCGCGTAAATGAAGTACATACATATCAATCTGGTCGTTATGTTAGCAGCAACGAAGCCGTGTGGCGGTTATTAGGGTTCCCGTTGCACGAAAGGCACCCCACCGTTACACATCTAAGTGTACACTTAGAGAACGGTGAACGAGTTTATTTTACAGAAGATAATTTCCACGAGCGACTATCTACTCGACCAAAAACCACCCTTACAGCTTTTTTTGAACTTTGCATAAGAGATGAGTTTGCAAGAGCTCTTATGTATGCTGAGGTACCGAGATATTACACATGGGACGCAACCAGAAAAAACTTGGAAACGCCGAATTCAAAGAACTTCGGTTCAGAACTGGCCTGGTGTCAAATCTGGAGATGCCTTAGGACGGGTTTACACAGTCCATGTTACTAACATGGAATGTTTTTGTTTAAGGATGCTTCTACACCATGTGCGTGGGCCAACCTCTTTCAATGATCTCAAAAAATACAACAATCAAGAATTTTCAACATTTCGAGAGGCATGTGAGGCAAGAGGATTATTGGAGGATGACAATCATTGGAATATAACACTGGAAGAGGCTGCACAATGTAGATCAGCGGCCAAGGTGAGAATGCTTTTTGCTATACTAATAGCGACATGTGGGCTTTCAAACCCTCAACAACTGTGGGAAAGGTACAAAATTCAAATGGCCGACGATATTTTACACAGAGTACAACATCATAATCCAAACGTTACATACAATGATTTCATTTTTAATGAAGCCCTAACAAAGATAGAAGACCAAGTCATAACTATAACTGGGAAAGATTTGTCAGATTTTGGGTTGAGCAGGCCGCAAAGAACTGGGGAAGTTTGCAGTGATATAATAAGAGAATTGAGTTACGATGCTGCTTCTTTACAACAACAAATAACTGAGTCTGTTCCGCGTCTAAACCCAGAACAAAGATTAGTTTTTGAGAATGTTGTGCAAAAAATCGAAAGTGGCGAAGGTGGTTTATTCTTTTTGGATGCGCCAGGAGGCACGGGTAAAACATTTCTTTTAAATTTACTTTTAGCCCAAATTCGTAAAGATAAAGGAGTTGCTGTTGCTGTAGCTTCTTCTGGAATAGCAGCTACGTTACTTAATGGTGGCCGAACGGCACATTCAGTACTTAAACTGCCATTGAACTTAGCTCATGAGGAAATGCCAGTTTGTAACATTACTAAAAATAGTGACCGTGGACGAATGTTACAGCAATGTAAGCTGTTGGTTTGGGATGAATGTACCATGTCCCACAAAAGAGCGATAGAAGCACTAGATCGGACCATAAAAGATATTAAGAGTAACCAAAGTATCATGGGTGGTATGGTGGTACTTTTAGCTGGCGATTTTAGACAGACTCTGCCGGTAATTATTAGAGGCACGCCGGCAGATGAAATAAATGCATGTTTAAAAGCGTCTCCATTATGGGTGCATGTAAAAAATTTTTGTCTGACTACAAATATGCGAGTACAACTGCACAGTGATACACAATTGGTGCAATATGCGGATACTCTTCTGAAAATCGGAGAAGACCGTATGGAAACAAATAGTGACGGAATGATTACATTGAATCGTGAATTTTGTAATGTTGTCTGTAACATGGATGACTTAAAGAACAACGTCTATCCCGATCTTGCAACCAATATGAAGAACAGACAATGGCTGTGCGAAAGGGCAATTTTAGCACCGACAAACGAAGTAGTGGGGCAGATCAACGAACAAATCATGTCAGATGTGGAAGGTGATTTTGTTGAGTATCTGTCCGTAGACAATGTCATGGACACTGAGCAAGTGACATCGTTCCCTGTAGAATTTCTTAACTCCTTAGAATTATCGGGGGTGCCTTCCCATAAGTTGAGGCTAAAAGTAGGTGTCCCGGTCCTGTTGATGCGAAATCTTGACGCACCAAGAATGTGTAATGGCACACGTCTACAAATTACACACCTGGGACGCAATATTGTGAGAGCAATAATTATGACAGGAACAGCAAAGGGAGAAGAAGTGTTAATTCCCCGTATTCCAATAATCCCTACCGATTTGCCATTCCAATTCAAAAGAGTACAATTTCCCCTGAAAGCAGCATTCGCTATGACGATAAACAAAGCTCAAGGACAGACACTCAAAGTAGCTGGTGTTCATTTAGAAAAAAACTGTTTCTCCCATGGGCAACTGTATGTGGCGTGCTCACGAGTATCGAGTCCACAAAACCTACATGTTTTGACCAAAGAAGGAAAAACAAAAAATGTCGTATACAAAAACGTATTAAACTAAGTTAAGTCAGGGATCAGGGTCAGGAAAAGTCTACCTATGTTAATCTCAATAATTCAATGTGCCGGCTTCATTAGAATCGTTTCATTATAGTTTCAGAGCCTATTCAGTCCAAACTTTACACGAAGTAGTAGTTCTACGCAGACGAAGTCGCGGGTAACAGCTAGTAAAACTATAAAAATTAACAAATTGGCAATTATTAAGATGTCTTAGCCATGAGAATAGTATTTAATATTAATTAACAAAATTTTCCTATGCTATCGTAGTGAACGTCAATCAAGTCACTGCAGCTGTTTAGGGTTTTACACATTCGCGGTATTGGTGAGTTAGCACCTAGGACAGTTCTACGCAAGGGCGGGTAAAGCGGAGTGATGGGCTTTCGAGGATAGCGTGTGGGGGCACGAAACTTGAGGAGTCTCAGTAACTGTGGACATTCTATTTGCTTTCTGAGGAGTTTGTATAGAAACAGGGCATCCATAACTTCTCTTCGAGTCGATAACGAGAGCATCTTGAAAGTTTGCAGACGGGACACATAGGAGGGCAGCTGCTTGCTTTTCTTTATGGAAAAAGCAAGGTGCCATAGAAATCGCTTCTGGACCCTTTCTAAGAGAAGCTTATGAGTGGAATAATGCCTCCATACGACACTACAATACTCCAGTATGCTTTGGACAAGGCTATTAAACAGTAGTATTTTAGTGCTGACCTGCTTGAAACCCTTGGTATTGCGTAATACAAATCTCGGTTAATAAGACTTGTATTGTGGTTGGTTGTATGTGTCTCGATCGCTTTTGCATCTAAAGGCTTTTAAGTCTGTGTAGTGCTTTTATGAAGCAGTATTTTTTTTATTCCTTGATATTACTCAGACTCTGTATCTAAGATATTGGCAAATAAAGACATAATTATTAAAATAGCTTATTTTTAAAAGTATTCGAAAAATATTCGAATAGTACCAATATTACCCGACTTTTTTTTAGCCCCCGACACAAACAAAAACTCTTAAAAGTAAAAAAAAATTATTGCTCTTTTAAGTTGTGGGTAATATTTTCATCAAAGCATTGTCAAGTCCGTGAACCGTGTGGTGCCGGACGTAAAAGAATAGCACCATCCCATTTCTTCTCGTGGGTATCGTAGAAGGCAACTAAGGGACTTACTAGAGAATGGGCAGCAGCGTTATCTATGAATTTTAACACCATACTGCGATCGCCAACCCGCCTGCCAAGCGTGGCGATTATGACAAAACCCCTCTTTAGGGGGAGGCCATGTCCAGCAGTGGACGTCTTTCGGCTGAAATGATGATGATGATGATGATGATTGTCAAGTCGGGGGATGGCTAATGAAAATGCTAGGCCTCTTCTGTTTTGTTTTTATTTGTGTCGGGGGCTTTTTCAATTTTTTATTTAACTTTTATTTCCTGCTTTTTAAACTTAACGCTCGCTCGCTTAAATCTGCACAGCGTTGCGTATGTTTCCCACAGCGAAATTTGTTACTAATTTATCCTAAATCCTCGTCCTGATCACCATTTATCCATAACCTATTGAGCTCATTGAGAGCTTTTCAATGAGCCCAAACACGATACTTCTGCTGTTTGTTGGTGAGTAACTTGGGTATCCTGGAAATTCCAGGTGTTGCTCCAGCATCAGATGCTCAGCATTCAAGATTACTTTATTCGTCTAATATCATTGAAGTTATAGAATACCAAATTTCGACTTGATCAGACCCGTGGAAGATGCTCAAATCCCTTCATTAACCAAAAAAGAGCTGATAATCTTCAAACGGCTGAACCGATTTTAATGAAACATTACTAAGAACACTGCCGACTAATTCACTTATTAACAAAAAAAAAATCAAAATCGGTTCATCCGTTCGGGAGCTATGTTGCCTCAGACAAACACACAAGCACACACACACAGAAACGTCAAACTTAAGCACCCCGTCGTTTTTACATCGGGTGTTAAAAATTAAACCTACCTAGAACCATAGGAAACATCGTGTGACATCTACCAAACCGCACTGGGCCCGCGTGGTGGATTACGGCCCAATCCCTCTCACAGAGAGGAGGCCTGTGTCCCAGCAGTGGGAACATTATAGGCTGATGATGATGAGAACCATAGAAAAACGATGGCCGTTGCCTGATCTAATTTTATTATACACGGATAATATAGCAACCAAGAGATAACTTGTAAACTCAAACTCAAACTCTACACTCAGTAATGTGCCCCAGAAAACTGTAGCTAGCACATAGTAACGTAGTGACAAGAGGGCAACATTTCCTGAGCTGCTTGAGGAGTGGAGACGTATACTACGGCTATCAGCACAATCCCAGAGCCAGAATATTTTCAATATCCCTACCAGCAATTTGTGGAATACTCCCTTCTTCCGAGCACGTTTTCTCTTGTGAATTTTCACTCAAGCCGGCCCGGTCGGGAAACCCAGGGCGATTCCCGACCATCGTAGGCGCGGGCTTGGTCCTTACCAGACGGCAAGCTACCCATTACTCGCCGTCCGGTAGACTAAGCCCGGGGCGACGGCGCGTTGTGTTCCACGCGCGCCTCAAAGAGATGTCAGCACGAACTGGTGGGCTCCGCAATGGCCAATGCCTGCCAGGGGTGAGACTGCCTCACAGACTCGTCAAACTTACAAACTTATAATACCCCGTCGTTTTTGCGTCGGGGGTTAAAATAAAACGAATATCGTAATATGAAAAATGTCGAATATTTGCAAGCCCTAATATAGACGCCACATGGCGGATAACCAGTGGACGATCAAGAAGCTACAACGATACCTCGTTTGTTAAAAAAATTATAAGTAGTTTAGAAGTTAGTTATTTATTTGTTTAAAGCCTTTAAAACTATCCTTACAGGTACTAAACCTAATGTGATAGCAAAGTCACACACGTAAACTTAAAATTAAAGCACAACAGAGATCACTGTTTGTAACATAATATAAACAAGAGTACTTTTGCGAATTCACTCCAGTAACACGTAAATATATTCAATTCTACCTGAATGTCATTGATCGTGCGAATTACTCGAGTTAGAGGGCTTTTAGCCAGCAAGTTGGTCCTGGCTGATGGTACGACCAGCAGTGGCGGGGCCGTCGCCTCCACACATAACGGTCGGGTACGTACAGGTGCAACCTCTGCATTACTCCCGGGTTGTACTCTATGCCTCGGAGCAGTTTCACCAAGTACGATACTAGCGTAAGTTCGCATCGCACCCCGAGTTGACTGTTATGCGGAAACAGATGAACATACATACATAACCAGTATCTACAACATATATAACGCGATAAATTATAACCCTCCGTTTTGATTCGCCGTAGTCGGGTAAAAAGGCCCTTACTGTAGCTACGTTTAAAAAAATGCCTTTAGACACGGTTAACTATCCTAATAACATAGTCGGCAGGGTGAAAAATGGCCTACGTTCTTCTCCAGGTCCCAGTCGTCCAAGCCGTCCCAGGTGCCTGTCTTGTCAATCTCATAACGATCGATTCGGTGGTAAAACGGTAACATAAAGACAGAATTACTTTCTAATTCATAATATTGGTCTGGATAAAGTAAGCACGGAAGTGAGGTGGGCAGAGGTACCAACATACGAGTATCATCAACACAATAATGTAGGCCGCTTGCATCCCAGAACGTCCTGCTTGTATCCCAGAACGAGCTAAGTAATTGTATCCTAGGACGAGCTACTTTTATCTTAGGACGAGCTGCTTGTTAAATGTAATCAGATAATAACTCTTCGAATGTTATTGTTCGAATAATTCAAAACGTAAAATTGGTAATTCGGCGGGAGACGATGTTCGTATTGAAGCGTATCGTCTAATCTCAATAAATAACGAGCTACAATCTGGGCCACGGGTACTCTACGCCGAGGAGATTTAATGTTTTTGTAATCAAAGAAAAGAGCCGCTGAGCCGCCGTCATGTTCTGCTGGATGATACATTTGTGGAGCACCCAGCGCACCCACAGCGCTGGCCTCACTCCACCGACAGCGTCACGTCGTCGACGCTTAGAAAGCAATACAGGATAAAATTTTAACCAGTGCGCAAACTGTAACCATGAATTCAGCATAATATAATTCTAAACGTTCTAGTTCTTCATATCATTGTAGCGTAGAAATTTTTCGAAAACAAAAAAAAATCTGTTATTCCATAAATTTTGACCGCGTAGGTATTGCGCTTTTTAACCGACTTCCAAAAAAGGAGCAGGTTATATGTTCCACCGAACGTATTTTTTTTTTAATGTATGTTCCTCGATTTCTCCCCCATATGTGGACCGATTCCCAAAATTCTTTTTTTATTTGAAAGAGTATACTCCCGAGGTGGTCCCATTAGTACCAAATCAGGATCTGATGATAGAATCCTAGGGAAATCGAGGGCAACCCTCAAATCTTATAGGTATTAACAATGTTTTTCATATGTTTTCTAATGCTATTGAGACATTTGCTTAAGGTCATAATCATCTCATGACGCTGAGCTGATGATGGAAGGTACAACTCTTTTAACTTAGGAGTTAGGTGCAGATTCGGGCATAACTCCATCATATATATAGAACGATTTGCAAAATTCTTTTAAAAAAAAGGTTTTAGGGGGTCCCATTTAAATTTCATATAGATCTGATGATGCGTTTCGGAGACAGATGGAACTCTTAAAAAATGACAGCAAATCAACCGCTGCTATCGAATAAATATGCATTGTTTTGACCCCAAGGATGATGAATTGGTGTGGAGTGGGTACAATAACTAAAAAGTGAAAAATAAAAACTTTGTCCAAAAAAAAAACAACCGACTTCCAAAAAACACTAGAAAGTGAAAAATAACTTTAATTTCCAAAGGCGGTGACAAGAAATTAATAAACTACATATCCAAAGTCACCGACTTCCGAAATTAAAGTTATTTTTCACTTTCTAGTTTTTTTTGGAAGTCGGTTGTTTTTCTATGACACAACTGATATTTTTTAGTTTAACCGACGAAAAATAATTTTATGTGTTGTGTGTTACTTGCCAGAAGCCAGTCGGCCCCTCGCCAAGATAAGGAATTTGGTTGAATTCATGGTTACAATTTGCGCACTGGATAAAAACTTTCCCTGTATATACTTATTATTGTTTTTGCATGCTGTGTCTATTGGTTAATATTATGCACTTACCTTGTGCCAATTTGTTTGACCAATGTAACGATTGTACACCATTCAATATATTGTTGCATGCAATAGAAATACACCCTCTGTGTTCCAACTGTCAGTCTAACTATTCCGGTTCATGAGATACAGCCCGCTGACAGACGGACAACAGAAGCTTAAAGGGTTCTGTTGGCACCCTTTGGGTACTGAACCCTAAAATACTTATTCTAGAATAGATAGTTTTCAGCAAAGTTTCAAGTTAGTTTACGTGTGATTTCAGTTGAAACAGTTTAATTGTTGTTTGATTTTACGTAGGTTTGTTTAATTTGCTTTTATCAAATCAAAAAAAAATCTAAAACCAAATAATATTGTTTTAGTTTTCTCAATATTATAATGTTATACTCGCTAAATACTTATATTATAGTATAGCACATCCACATCGTGACTTTGAACAGTGGCTGAAGAGTGCACACTTTTATAGTTTTTGTGAGTACATAGCTATAGGTACTTACCTCTGCCCATACTTCGTTGTGTAATTCAGTTGATTCGGGCTCATTCTCCGCGCGGTCGGTAATAGAATAGCGACCTAATGTCTCAATCGCGGCGCGTCTCCGAGGCGGCTCTTCGTTAATTTATGTCGTTAAACTGAAATATAGCTCTATTATAATTTCATATAAATCTGGCTGCTGATTGTCGGCGTCGGCGGCGATTCTGTACTTCTGTCTAATTAAGGACGGTATTGTTTGTTTGAAGGCCGCGAGTACTTATTTGTTTACGACGCCGCGCGCCGATCCTCGCTCTGATTTATGTGTTCGCAATCGGCGAAAATACGTCCATATATTAAGTGGTGCGCGGCGGTGCGTGTTCACAATATCGCAATGAGTCACGCGCGCGCTCAGCCGCACGCGCTGCGTCAGTGTGTGTTAGTGGAGCATTCCCTCGCTAAGTCTCACTCAGCTGAACGCATTGGCTGCAGAGCGAGCATCACTACTGCCGCTACTATTCCCAAAGAAACCTCTCGCGGTGGCACACTATCACTCTACGACACATGGAGTCAGACCAAGAGTTATGTACGAGTGTGTGTCACACCGCCACATTAGTCTACACCTCTTTGTAAGGGGGTCGTCAACACTGGACTTTTTACCCCCTCGACTGTTAGGCAGACTCATTGAGTCTGATAACACTTGACACTTTAATTGAGTATTCAACAGGCATTTTTGAAAAAGACACAAGTATATACCTAGGACAAGTCACGCAATTATGTACCTACCTACCTGTAAATATAACTTCGAAATAGTCAATTAGGGCCTTATCAGAAGACTTAAAGTCACCCAAAGGGCAATAGAGACGGCTATGCTCGGAATTTCCCTACGCGATCGAATCAGAAATGAAGAGATCCGCAGGAGAACCAAGGCAACCAGATAGTCCGAAGAAATGCTAAACTTAAGTGGCACTCATCAGGCATCAGCAGGCATCAGCCATCTGTTCTGCGAGCAATGTGCCCGGGCAGGACAGATGGCTGATGGGGCCGAAAGGTTCTGGAGTGGCGACCGCGTACCGGAAGACGTAGAGTGGGAAGGCCTCCCACAAGTTGGACCGATGACCTTGTGAAGGCCGCGGGTATCCGCTGGATTTGGAAAGCAGAAGACGGGTCGAAGTGGAGAAGCCTGGGGGAGGCCTATGTCCAGCAGTGAACGTCTTTCGGCTGAAATGATGATGATGATAGTCAATTACTTCATAAAAAATGTAGGCAACCGAAAAGAGAAGTGGGAATAGTGTCGTTAGTTGCGGCTAATATAGCTGGGTCTACATAAGTTTTTGCCTAAGCATGCGTCAGGAGAATGCTAATAAATAAATAAATGATTTATTACTATTGTAGAAAAGAAAACGAAATATTTTTAATACAACCAACAAATAGTATTCAATTTCAACTAGGAAATCATGCATCTACGCGTATTTTAAACCGACTTCAAAAAGAAGGAGGTTATCAATTCATGTTTCTATTCTTTTTTTTATATGTATGTTCGGGCTTATCTCCGTCATTTATAGACCGATTTACAAAATAGTTCATCTTTTTGTTATAAAGGGTTTTTTTTCCGAAATGGTCCCATTTAAATTTCATATAGATCGGATGATGCGTTTCGGAGACAGACAACCGAACTCTTCGCACTAAAATGACAACAAATTAACCGAGATTGCTGCTATCGCATAAATATGCATTGTTTTAACCCCCAGGGAGAGGAAATTTCGAATTGGTGTGCGGTACTATAACTAAAAAGTGAAAAATAAAAACTTAAAAAAAGTTTGTCATGAAGTTTGGCGTAGTAGTTGCAAACAAAAACGAAACCAACGCATCTTACATACGTTCCCGTGAGATAATTTCCAACGTCCACGCGAGTGAAGCCGCTGGCAAAAGCTAGTATGTAAGATAAAAGCTGCGATTATAGGGAGCTCAAGGTGTACAACAGCAGTCTTACCAAAATGTTCTGCAAAATGCAGCAGATCTTTGCCAAGATTTCTTGCTGATAATGAGGATTGGTTAAAAAAGGTAAGGTTGTGTCACTGCTTCAGTTCGTTACTATATTGCCTTCTACGAGCTCAGCAATGTTACCTGAAACAAGAGCGAGCCGAAGCAGCCGACCTAAAAAGCCATTCGGTGATTGCACTGACGAGGTAAAAAAAGAGGAAAATACAGGGAGTCCATAAAATCAGTGAAGATGAACTTACTATAGCTGCCGAATTGAAATTAAAATTGACCGGAAATAGAGGTAGCTACTGCAAACATTGATAAAGAACTATGTACTTCACCTTCTCAGGTTTCAAATAAAGAAAAAGCGAGAATAATGTCGAATTTATTGCTAAAGACTTAACACTATGCTCGTGAATGGGTGCTGCTTGTGGTGACTGGTCGTCTTGCTGACCATGGTTTTCTCATTGTTATTAGGAATTAACTGTTTATTTATTTTACTCCGAATGTCCTAGCTTAACATTAATTACTTCAAGTTAAATCTAAATGAAAATAATGCATCTATGGCTGACATATATGGCAAATAATACAATTTTATGCTTTTTGTTTAGTAACGTTAATTACTTACCTATAATTGTACAGAATCAAGTTCTTCTAACTTGACAGACAGCGGTGCTGCTGGGGAGTTTGTTGCGCCACTTCTTCTTCCCAGGAAGTGGGAAGAGCGGCCGCTTTTGGGGAACTGTTTTATGTAATTTTGACCTCCAAAAAGTGCTGACTCTCAGTCTAGTTTGAATAAATAACTTTTGATTTTATTTTGACTGCTGCTAAAGAGTCCAGAAATTTCCAGACTGGAGAATACAGCTGGAAAAGAAGATTTCAGTGAAAATATACCTAAATGACTCGGATTCAAATATTGAGATGAATGAATGAATGATGATGATAGTTATCTAATAAATTTTTTTCTAATAATTCTATGTTTATACAAACATTTAATATATTTTATATTCCTTAATAACGGTAGAAAATTAAACCTAACTAGTATATTTTTTTTATAAAAAAGAAAAACAATTAAAGATTTCCCCGTTCGACCATTCTGTATGTCCAAAAAAAAGTTTCAGTTTAATATACTAAATATACAACAAGATAAAAAAGAATGACGTATTTAATAAAATGACGTTAGATACGACATACTGACAGTGTGCGTCGGCGCTGTTGTTCTACCGACATGTCTTGCAACGACTACAACATTTTATATGAGATCGATATCTCCGACAGATATGTAATAAAGCCGACATCGGCGAAAGCTAAAACTAATACAATATTTACGTAAAATAAGCTATTAATTTAATATTAAATCTTAAATAAATAACAGCGGAGCTCGGTTGGCGTTGTATCAATTTTCTCATTTGAGCGGGACCCCTTGTAAATAAAGTACGCTTGAATTATTATTATTTACTCTGGCACCGACAAAGGACGTAGGTACGTACCTCCTCCCCTCGCCACTTGCGACCCCACCCCGCGCCTCACACTCCGCACTCACTATGCTTCAGAATTAACAGCATTTAACTCAGGTTTGTCAAATGGACGACTCTGCGGAAAATTTAATTTAAATGTCTTTAATTCTGGAAACTAAATAAACTTCGGAATTAGAACTTCCCAAAGGGTATTAATATTCAAAATATCGCAAACGTTTCACGTTTCGCGCACACATTTGCGTGTTTACTGTACCGCGTATAATTAAACAACCCGAAACTAAGGACTGCGCTATATGTACAATGAAAGGCAATTGTGTTCGCGCGCTCCAACCGAGTGCGCCATTACACACCGCGTGCGACGAGAGATGCTCAGCAAGAACTTTCACGACGCACTCGTGACTATTAGCGAAACGAACGCGAAGCAGCGGCCGCCTCCCGCCCAGCTGTGCACGTGCTTACTTGTGTCGTCTGAACCAATTTGCGCGACAAACGAAGAGAGCGCAAACAAACGACGCCTATTAAAAATATATTCACCGTTAGCCTCAGGCGTTAGGCGGCACGAGGATGTGTTCCCCAATATTGTGCGAGCGAAGCTGCGCTTTTTTTTTAATTTTTTTTTTTTGGGTGGGAAATCATCAAGTAACTTCTCCCTCCCGCTCTGGGTGGAGCAGGAGGGCGTGTCAGACTTTTACTGACTAAAACCCACCCGTGTTCCTTCAGTAGCCCGTATGCCAGGGGCTGTGGTGTCTCTTTCGAACAAACCCGCACCCCTGGCAGGCATCGACCCTTGCGGGCCCCATCACTTTTTGTGCTGACATCTCTTTGAGGCGCGCTTGGAACACAACGCGCCGTTGACTTGGGCTTGGTCCTTACCGGACAGCGAGCTACCCATTACTCGCCGTCCACAAACCCATGCCAACGGTGGCCGGAAATCGGCCTGGGATTCCCGACGCCCAGGGCGTCTCCGTATCCTGCGGCGGCTAGGGTCGCGAGGGCGCATATGCTGCCTCTCCCTCACGTGCGCCGCCTCCCTCTTCGCGAGCATCACTGCTTCGCTGAAGGAGGTAACGGCTCCCCATGCCCTCTCGCTCCGTACCATGGCCTGGACCAGGGCCGGACGCGAGAGATCGCCGCCGCCGATCGCCTCCACGAGGACACAGCGGTGCTCCACCCAAGCTGTGGCAGACCGCCACCGTGTGCTCCACCGTGTCCTCAGGCCGATCTTCGCAGTGGAAACACCCGGGCGTTTCCTCCCGCCCTATCCGAAACAGGAACCTCCCGAAACAACCGTGTCCGGTGAGGACCTGCGTCAGGCAGAAGGTGAGGACGCCATGCCGCCTCTCAAACCACTCCTCAAAGAGGTGACTTACCGCCGCAATCGTGGCGTGCCCAGCACTGGGTTGCGACAATCGCTCTCTCCATGTCACCATGAGATCCCGCCGGAGCTCTGTCCGCTGTGCCGCGATTTCCCCGGCGTTTGGCCTCCTCGCGCCACTCCCATATTTGCGCGAGGACCTTTGCCAGGAGGACTGAGGACTTTCTCCAGATTCCATGGCGGTAATCCGGCAAGGAGGCCAGCGAGGCTGCGCTGAGAGTTGCACGATTGTGACGCGACCGCTTAAGAGAAACAGACAGCGCCTGATCTATCAGATGTCCATTTGGCCAATATCATAATGTGAGTCGACTGGTAGTGAAGCGAGTAGGCGGAGGTGGCACCCGCGGTGTACGAAGATACATAATACCTCATTAACTACAATGAGAAAAGGAAGATTTTGTGCATCAAATCATTCATCATCTATTGTTGCAGTACGATCGCCAAAAGAGATTAGTAACCAGGGTCTTCGGGTATAGTTGACGTTTACTATCAGTTTATCAGTCTATGCTCAGTGCTTCTCTGCTGGAGTAGAGTGAATCTCTGTAATATCTAGTTGCGTGAGCATTGTTGTCATAAATATTACGAGTGCGCATGGCTATAACATGTCTCACCAGAATACATAATATGCATACCTAGTCAGCATACTCGTTGTGGTCATAGAAATAAAAACCAAACTGCCGTTCCTGGATTACACTTAAAAGTAAGAAGTACGGCGACTGCGGACTGGAACCGTGCGCAGGTACATTTAACTACGAGCAGTACACGTTGGGGGTAGTCGGACGGAGACCTTCTGCCAACAAGCGGCACTCTATCAACTTTAGCGAGTGCTAAAGTCTTGTTTGTTACCAAATTCTCCATTCGAAATAGATATAAATATAAACGTGACACAAAACGCAACATAACGTCAGTGTTGTGCCCCCGTGGACCAGTGGGCTGGTAGACCAGTGAGCCAGAAGACCAGTGTACCAGTGGACTGGTGAGCCAGTGGACCGGTGGGCCGGTGGACTGGTGGACTGGTGGACCGGTGGGCCGGTGGACCTGTAGACCGGTGGGCCTGTGGACTGGAGGACCGGTGGGCTGGTGGACCGGTAGAACGATGGGCCTGTGGACCGGTGGGCCGGTGCACTGGTGGACCTGTGGGCTGGTGGACCGGTAGACCGGTGGGCCTGTGGACCGGTGTGCCGGTGCACTGGTGGACCGATGGGCCGGTGGACCGGTAGGCCGGTGGGCTTGTGAACCGGTGGGCCGGTGCAATGAACGGACCTCGAAAGAATTCAATCATTTATTCAGTGAAAAGGTCCCGCCATACATTTTTGTGCATCATACTGAAATAACGGATGGTCTTCCTATACACTACAGATCACCCTCGGGAAAAAAACGTCGAAATAAACAAGAATCCGGAGAGTGATCGATTTAATAACTGGACTTCGTGAAAAAAACATACCTAAGAACTCCCAGAATAAATAATGCAACTGGGTACATTATTTTTTCTGTTTCCATCGATGTGTAATCAACATTATGCTACAAGGAAATGATGCAGCTATCACGTGAACACAGAAATGGTATCTTCTGATAAGTGTGGGCGGCGCTCACGGCTCGCCCACGCTGAATTAATGTGGAATGTAAGAGTCAATATAATAAGTAAAAATTCAATGACTTGCCTGGTGCTTATAACATGGCCAGAAAACTAATAATTACATATATGGCTCTGGTAAATTTACCGTATATCCTTCATAGTATGTTCCTGGAGCCCGGCCGGGCGTGAAATCTAGACACGCGGTAGCGTGTCAAGCCAAGTTCAAGTAACAGAACTGACGAGCAGCACCGTGTTTAATATTACACGAACCATTTGGAGCCACTTTTGACCCCCTCATAACTCAAAAACTATTTCACATAAACGTGTCAAATTTGGCTCATATACTTGCAAGATACATTATGTGCTCTAAATTTCATAAATACATCTCAAACGGTTATTTAGATATTAACGTCCAAAAATCGTCATAGTTATCATTGACTGACCTATAGATCAAAACTCTAACCCAGTTCCATCTAGAACACAGAAAATTCTAATTTGGGATGCAGATAGGTAATTAGGTGAATACAAAGGAATAAATCAGAAACTGATACATTTTTAACATTTTACTATAATTTTTCACTTAATTGATTCTATTAGAAACACTTAAAAATAACACAAAAAGACCACCATTATACCCCGTAAACGTAGGAAAATACAGTAGTTTAACAAAAACTATTTGGGATTAATTTTTATTAACCCCCGACGCAAAAACGACGGGTGTTATAAGTTTGACGTGTCTGTGTGTGTGTGTGTGTGTGTCTGTCTGTCTGAGGCAACGTAGCTCCCGAACGGATGAACCGATTTTAATTTTGTTTCTTTTGTTTGAAAGGTGTATTAGTCGGGAGTGTTCTTAGACGATGTTTTATCAAAATCGGTTCAGCCGTTTGAAGATTATCAGCTCTTTTCTGGTTGATGAAGGGATTTGAGCATCTTCCACGGGTCTGATCAACTTGAAATTTGGTATTCTATTACTTCAATGATTTTAGACGAACAAAGTAACCTTGAAATGCTGGAGCAACACCTGGAATTTCCAGAATGCCCAAGTTACTCACCAACAAACAGCAAAAGTATCGTGTTTGGGCTCATTGAAAAGGTCTCAATGAATAGATTATAGATAAACAGTGATCAGGACGAGGAATGAGGATAAATTAGTAACAAACTTCACTGTGGGAAAAATACGCGAGCGAGACACGGTCAATGAAAACGACAAACAGAGGCCTAGCATTTTCATTAGCCGTCCCCCGACTTGACAATGCCTTGATCAAAATATTACCTTCATCTTAAAAGGCCTATAAATATTATTATTTTTACTTTTTAGAGTTTTTAGGGTTGGGGGTTTTTTAAATTTTTAATTTAATTTTTTTGTAATAAATAAGTACCTTCCAACTAAAATGTATGTACAAAAAGTAATGATATCCCATCAAAAATGAGAGAAATGTCAAATGAGAGCCAAGTTCAATATTAATGATAAATGCCTTGGTTGTTGACTTCAATGACAAAAGAAGTGAAATTTAAGTGGGTGTCTAGTTTAATGGTGTCCTGAAATTTATTTATAGCTACATAAATTAATAAATATTTATCTTGTAATTAGCAATTTAGTTATATGTCATTGTTATTATAGTGTTATTAGTCTGTAAGCCTTCCGAAAATAAATAAATAAATAGAATTATTTTTTTCTTATAACTTAGGATAATATATTATAGCCTAAGGTCTGACTTGGCTAGTTCTCATAAACGAATTATAATGTTCGATGGCTAGTTTCTACCAACAAGCCAAATTTTTGGAATAATAAAATAATAACCGACAAGTAACAGGTTTAGAACTTGCGAAAGCTATAATGCAATTCGTAAATGAAAACTAGCCAAGTCAGATCTTAGGCTACAATATATTATCCTAAGATAAGAAAAAAATATATTTTATGTAGTAATAGATAAATTTCAGGACACCATTGAACTTGGTACCCATTTAGATCTCACTTCTTTTGTCGTTGAAGTCAACAACCAAGGCACATATAATATTGAACTTGGCTCTCATTTCATATTTATGTTTTTGATGGGTTACATAATACGGATAGTGGACCGTGGACGTACCTGTGAGTTACTCGTACAGGTTATCGTGCGTGCGCGGGTTCACGACGGTCACCAGCGCACAGTGAGGTGAGCAGTACCGCTGCGACACGATCACACGACGCTAGACGTGCCACTGTCTTTTCTTTCAACATTTAAAATGATCTATGAGAATAATGATTCTTCTGAATGATATACAAGACATATCCGCCCGTCACACACTCATCCAGTCCTTTGATTACCGAGCACACTGGCCGCCTCTAATGTGAGTACATATTATTAAAATTCAAAAGGAACTGTCTGAGCCTCAGCACGTTCTTAATCCTAAGTTAATTATCAGGACAACCAGAAACGCTTTTATCAAGAATTTCAAGCAGAAGCGAGTTTTTCTCAACTCTTTGCAAAAGACTGCAAGCTCTGCGATGTGAGGGGCGCATGGGGGTGGGAGGTTTGGTGTGCGGGGTGTGGTGGGTGCGGAGTACTACCAGAAAATATATCTGTGCGAGCGTTTAAAAACTTTGTGTTCCTTAATAGAAGTGTTTGAAAAGTTCGCGGTGTGAACTACGCCCAGACGAGACAGGGCTGCCGACTGTGTTCACATTATTGTAGGAATTACATCAACATACTTAGATATATCATCGTAAAATTGTGAACAAACGCATGTAACGCATTATCTTTCGGTAGATTATAATATATCGAAGTGAAACTGTTAAATAACAATGTGTCGCGCGTTAAATTGTAAATTTTTCGACTTACTGTAGGCCGTTCTGTGTCCCTAAAGTTAGAAATGAAACACAGGTGCTTCTTTGGTCTATCACAGATTCATTTTATTTCCACAACGATTATTTTCTTTATGTAATTCTATGAGTTATTTTTATCACGAAATTAATTTACAATCACCAAAACACTATTTGTTTACATTCGACTACAAACGTATTAGCAAACAAATATGCCGAGCGCGGGGCATATATGCCGTTCAACCAATCAGCGCGCGAGGTGCGTTCCGTACCATGCCATTTCACAATTTGACGGTTTCAGTTCGATAGATTATAATCTACCGAAAAATATTGCGTTAAGTATATTACGATTCACAATCTTTCGACAGTTTACAATCTCGAGAGATAGATTATAATCTAAAGGTATTCACAATTTTAAGGTGACAGATACATCTACGTGGTATGTCGGCTTTTATTTGTAACTTTTTCATATTTTGCAACTTTTACAGTTTTTGCCCAACTAAATTCAAAGTGCGCCTGAAGTTATTTATGAAACGTGTGACAGTTCGTTTTACAATCAGATCCTACCCGACCACATACACTGCCTATGATGCGAAAGACTTTATTGAGGAGCCCCAATGCCCCGCTCAGTACTCTCACTTCCTCGAGGTTTACGAAATACGATTCTCTTTTTTTTAGAAGTTTAGAACACGTCAGTCAGGAACAATAATGGTTTGAACAAAATGCAAACCGGACGGAACGCCCGCCGGTGCCGATGGTGCGGCGGTGCGGTGGTGCGGCGCACACGTTCTAACATTCTCACAAAATTACTCTTTGTTGCAGTTAATGCAGCCCTAACGGCAGCCGCAAGTTATTGCAATACGTGCACAGCTGCCCCTCTTTCTGAGGCACCATCTTTCACACCTTACATGAACCTTTTAGTTCCACACATAAGGGTGATGTTCTGTTGCAGGTGTTTTAGAACAAGGAGACGATATTAATTAATTTCTTTCGCTCCTCGGTAAACTTAGTGGCAACTTAAATGGATAATATATAGTTTTATTTGGATATATGTTTTTCATTGTAGTACCAAAGTTGACGTAAGAAGTGATTGTCTAATTAACTGAAGACACTTATTTAATGTTCGCACTGGAGACTTCCACATATTTCAAGTAAAGTGGCACAACAACATCAAGCAGTACACTTACCACAGAGACCTACGTAAAAGAAACTGTTTGAGGGACAAGCGCCAGAGTATACCGCCTAATTCGAATTTTTCTACGTTTTTTATTAGCTGGTCAGTGGCCGTATGTTGAACAAAATATGATTCGCAGCAGTAACGCGCGTAGGTACAATCAGCATTCGTTAAGCATGCTCACTTAAGAAAATATTTCTGCGGCAGCGCAGCTAGTCACAAACCACACCCCTTCCTGGTTTCGCCCAATAAGAGACAATATGTATTTGTGTGAGTGTACGCCCTGCGGGTGTAACAAAAACATTTAGCCAGTGCCAATTTGTGTCTCGCTAATTGCTGCCGCTTCCCATTTCTTTTGCCATTTCATTTTACGACCTGTTTATTTCTATCGGACTGATTTCCTGCCTAACTGTGACCTCTGTTTGTTTAACGGACTTTGATCGGTATCCATAATGATTTTTGACCCTAGCTCGTATCCTGGACTATTTGTGTGTATTGTGCCTAATGTGGACTGTGACTAAGTTTGTCGTTAGTCATGACTACCCGAAACCTGATTCAAGAAGAAAGGAATCAAATTATTGTCTTGCATAGACAAGGGTTGAATATATCCCAAATTGCGGTGGAGTTGAACCTACGTAAGTTATGTTTTTTATTAAGATAGAAAGAGAGACAAAAGTAAATTAAGTGCTTATAGTAATTATCGGTCTTATTCATAAACGCCTTGTAACTTTTAATCAATTGGTAACTAACTGATTAGCAAAATTCTTATTTATAAACGCTATTTAGCGCTATAAGGTCGCTAAGCAAATGATTTGTAGCTGTCATATTTAAACACCACCGGTGCCCTGTTTAACTTGCTAAGAGGCAACATGGCGGATTTTATTTTAATCAGCTGATCGATTCAAAATGATTTTTAGTGTACTTCAAGGTTATTTTGTTCTTAAATATGGAATTATCATTAGTAAATGTGGATTTCGATAATATTTTACGGGATTTCAGAACGACACCGAAGAATTAAATAGTTTTGAAACGCCGCGGGCGCCTATTGTTAGTAAATGGAGGAAGACCTACAAGACTCGTTCAAATCCGCTACGAAAAAAACATATTCCTCATTCTAAGTACACGTGATGATAGGATTTATAGGGTAGTTCAATCAGTAGGAGGTTCAGTCAGTTCGTGAGGAAGCTCATCGGAGATAGTGATTATCCATTGTTATCCCATGTACCCCTCGTTTTATGACGCAGAGAGTATTTGATACGATACTGATGACGCCTTCTAGGGCCCAGAACTAAAGAAATGCCACGTTATGGCAGTCATGCATAATAAAACAAGATACTTTTTATAAAAACCAATTTATTTCGATACGCAATAAAGCCATATTTGTGTTATATTTTCATTATTTTTGATTTCCAATTCTTCTTTGTCCAAAGACGGGTGCATTTATTTTCTCATGTCACTCTCATTCCTCATCTTTTTCACTTAGCATGGTAACCCCCGTTGCCACCTTTGCAAGGTTGAATAGTAATGGTGCTAACTGCTAAGTAGTGGCTTTCATAGCAGCAGTCAAAATTGTAACTGTAAACAAGAATAATAATTGTTATTTAAAGACACTGAAACCCCAATGCAAAAGCAATAGGAAGTTATATAGAATAGGCACAAGTACCTACATATGTTTCTCAAAGAGAATATCCATGTTAACAAGTTTAAAGAACATGTAAATACATAGCTGTATCGGCTACTGTGTTATCATTCATTTGGTCACTTTACAATAGAAAGTAAATAGGTACAAATTCAGAGATACATTACCTTTTCCTGTTAACTCCTTTCTTGGGAGCATATTATTATCATTGCTCATCTTTTTCACGTAGCATCATCTCCATCGTTGCCATCTCAAGATTGAATAGTATTGGTGCTACGTGCTAGTAGCTTTCATAGCAGCAGTCAAAATTGTAACTGTAAACAAGTATAATTTTATTGTTATTAAAATGCACTGAAACCCTGCAAAAGCACTAGGAATTTTCATAGAATATACATACATATATACGCATATGTTTTTAAAAAATAATATCGAACTGAACTTGTAAATACATAGTTATTATCAGCTAATACGATAGCATTAAATTGGGTCACTTTACAATAGAAACTAGATAAAAATTCAGACGATACATTACCTTTTCCTGTTTACTCCAATCATGGGAGCGTATTATTTTCATTGCTGATTTGCTTCCATCGTAAACGCAATAAAATAAACACAATAAATTATTTTATTCAAATACAAATAAATCAATGAAATTTTTGACATAGGTCTGTCGAAGTCACGACAGATACAAAAATCATGCATTTGACAACTTGATTCTGTTCTTTCCTGTTTTTTAGGCGACTATTTTGATTATAATCTGTGCTGAACGCATAATTTCACCTCTATTTCGTTTCGCTACTAATCACCTGCAAACTAGCGTTTATAAATAAAGAAAAGTTAATCAATGACTAGGAGGTAACCAATTGATAAGCTAAACAGTGGCTAGTGAGTGATTAGCGAGTTTTTTATAACTAAGGCTGTATATGTTATACTATTATAATATATTTCTTAGTTTCCATTATTATAAACATCAAATTTTCCTTCAATTGTAATTTACAGACAAATTGTTAATTCTAATTTAATAATATAATCGGTCTAAATAATCCTAACTTATTCCAAATAATTTTTTAAATGCTAAAGTGAGTTGGTTTGTTTGTTGGTTTGTTGGATTTGGATGAAATTTTGCACATGGGTATACCCTGACCTGGAGAAGATATATTTTATCCCGTTATTCCCATAAGATCGAGACTTACGCGTAGCTCATAATTCATATATTGTTCGTCCAGAAAATGATGCTTACTTATCATTTATTTAATACTAGCTGCGCCCCGCGGCTTCACCCGCATAAGTTTGACCCCCTGAAAATTAGGATTAGTTAGGATATTTAATAAAATCACCTCGAATTCATTTCCTGCATTTTTTATATTTATTTCTTTGTTGCTGCCGATATTGTGAGTTTAATTCATCATCATCATTCTCCTACCCTTATCCCAATTTATTTGTGGTCGGCGCAACATGTATTTGTGGTCGGCGCAACATGTCTTTTTCTTCCACACTTCTCTATTAGTCGTCATCTCCGTAGTCACACCCTTTCTAACCATATCATCATTCGCACAGTGAGTGTGAGTTTAATTCTAATGGCATTATAGCCTGTTACTCAGTAATAATATAGCATTCTACTGGTGAAAGTTAGGTGGGCTATCCAATTTCTTTAGGAAGGTTATGTAATATCACGCTACGGCTCTTAGGAGCCGAGCAAAAAGAAAAAACTCAGAACGCTAAGCGAAAACGAATTAATAGCGCGGGCTGGCGACAGAAGCTAATATTAAATATAAATGAGAATGTTAATACCCAAATTAGTTACATAGAAAACTTAAGAGTTTATTTATCACGAAGTCAATCTTTTTGCACACATTATTTCATTACTTATAATTTTTATTTACCGTGTCTATAATAAGACTTTTGTAGCGTATTGACTTTTGTGTATGCGTTTTTTTTTGTTTTTTAGTGTGTGTGTGTGTGTATGTGTGTGTTCCTATATTCGATAAAATCGATGCTAATTGTTTTTTTTTTTTCAGAGAACAACGGTGCACCGCTGGGTGCGAAGATATGAAGAAGATGGAGAAATTACCGAACGCATTCGTGCACCTCGACGTCGGGCTTTAAACGAGGTTCAATTAAACAATTTATTAACCGCTTATCAAGAGAGGCCTTTCACACCCACTCGCAGTTTTGCACGGGAATATGAAAATGAATGAAGTATTAAAACTCATAAAACAAAAGTTGTTATTTACGATGTGTTTAGTGTTATATCCAGGAGGTTACTTATGTTTTACAAATAAGCTTGTGTAGCTATTTATTATAGCCGTATAGCTTAAAAGTTTATTTTAATTACATACTAGTATAGCTATTTATATTAGGTTTATTTTCTTTTATTTTCTTTCATACAAATTTAGTAAATTCTTAAATATTATTAAAAAATCGTACAAAAAAAAACATAATATTAAAAATATTGGCCCATCGGCATCAGGAGTAGGGTCCAGGATGTTATTTTAATTATTAAGTATTCCAATTTGTATTTTTCTAATTCGTTGATTGTGTAGACTGTAGTCATTGTTTAAAATATTGCTAACGGTTACGAAGTCTCCTGTATAATCGGTTTAAACCGTATGTTTATTTAAAAGACACTGTAGTATTCATATAAATAAATAAATTTGATAAATAATGGTTACACATTCAAAATATTTAACAAATATACGATTTATACAAATTCATTTGCACGAAACTTTTACCTAACACGAGTGGGTATCCACAATTGTTTAAATATCCAGCTAATATCGACTATTTATTAGCGATTGTTATGAAAATCATGTCACTTGGTTCAAATAGGTTAATTTTATTTATGTAGATTCTTTTACATTTTGTGAATGAGAGAACGTTGTAGGCCTTACAGACTAGATTTGTAGACGATTTTATTCTGTATTTTTATTCCTTTAAGCTGGTACTATTGACAAGCCTGCACTGTCCTCCCATACCTATTATAACTGTAATTTGAAAACATTGTAAAAGTCAATTATTTCTAAAAGAGTAACCGTGGAGTTTCTTGCCGGCTCTTCTCCATACGAAGCGACAAATTAGAACCCTGCACCTGGCTTCCGACGTTTCATAAGTGCCCATGCCGGTTTATGATAAATGATTTTTGATTTTGAGTGCATTTTCATACATTTTATTTAAACTCAAAACTGTTATAAAATATGAATACATTTATAGTCATATTATACATCAATAGTCAGTAAGCCTTTAAATTTCTAATTTGGTCGATCTGAACTTTAATAGATTTATTTTTATTTTAAAATATTATTCCGTTATAGAAGGTGTGTTATAATTGTAAATGTATAATAAAACTTTTTAATTTCATTAGAATCGCACGTGCATAAAGGCTGTCATTGTGATATTATTTTTAATTTTTGTAATAAGAGCTTTACGATATGAGTGTAGATAAATACAAGTTGATGATAATTTTTGTGTATTTTTTTATGTTAATTTCTTGGTGTTCTTTAGGAATCTTGAAAAAGTCTATTAAAAACAAATAAGTGAAACTTAATTGAATTGATTTTTTTCCATAACTACAAATCCTTAAAATTGTTCTCAATTTTTAACACAATGTTTATTATTTCACACTGAAATTACAGGCGACAGTTTCGCTTCAAACAAAAACCTCTTACGAATATGTTTTAATACACAGATAAGATTTAAATATCAACCTTATAAAAGCTTTAATCTTTAACAGCTTATTATTAAATGAACACGAACTGAAAAAATAGAAAAAAAATTACTAACAGCTAAAATTTCTTTTTTCAATCCTTTCACTATCAGTGCTACGGTCACAGTGACATTTTTTTTAGGAGCCCACAGGCCTAGCTTTTTGAAAATGATTCGGAGAAATTATGGACTATTTCCTTATGAAAATTATAGTTTAGTTGAATCACTTGATAAGCTTCCGAATTTTAAAGTAGCATAGGAACTGAATTATTGCTATATTTGTCAAAAAATACTTGTCGTATTCAATGCGGGCAACGCGCCTGTCACGTTGATCATGGCATGGTTTTTCAACCTTTTATAAACAGATGACCCACTCACTAGTTTAATTAAACTCCAGTCTTACCATGCTGCCTCTTTCAAGCCGTTTGTGAACCACACAATGGTAAGCACATCCTGCACGGAATGCCCCAGACATTGGAAAGATACCTTGTTCGTGAAGTCTCGTTATATTTACGATCAAATTAAAAATCAAAAGAGTGATAGATAAATGGATAAAACTGATATTAGAACTATCAAAAGTGTTAAAAAAATACCGACAAGAAACACCTGCAAAACATTCGAAATAACATGGTAATAAAATAATATACCTTAAAAATATTTTGTAATATTTTGCGAACGTATTTTATGGTCCTTCAATAGAAGGGCCATAAAATACGTTCGAGGTTTTAAGCCATCCTATTGTTAAACCGGATTTTTAGAAGTTCCCACTAAATAACAATGGTATACACATAGATAATGAACGTATTTTAATGCAGTTGAAAGAGTTCTGACAGCAGTAAACAACAAGCTCTGATAACATTGTATGAATTGAACAAAATATATGACTTGCTTCTTTTTTATATATTTTCAAGTATATAACACATTGAAATGTAGTTTTTTACTTTTCAATAGAACTGCACAAGTAACAAGTCCCTCTCACGCCGATAAAACAGAAATGACAATAATTATTAACATTTTATACCTCTATGCAGTGGTCAACGTGCCTAGCACGTTCGCTGAATTTTGTATGGATGGCGGCGGTATCACATAATTATAGAACATCGTGATAATTGGGGAGGCAGTGAAAGTGTTCATATATAACTAAACTCATAGACCCGACGGAGCATAATTATGTCGGAGAGAGGAAAATATTAAAGTTATTAGACATAAATTATTGTTCGACATTTTGTATTCCAAATTATTTCGTTTAACTTATAGCAATAGCAATAATACATTTTCTAAACCAAAAAGAAGATTAATATGAGTACGAAATTACTTCTTGTCAACAACAATAATTCATAAAGAGCTCATACCGGCCGTGCCTATTCAAAAATAATCTCACAAACTAGTGAACATAGCACGCGCCTGTGTGAGTGTCACACTTCTATACATCATTACTACGAACACTACTAAAATATGTTTCGTGCATTCTATTGGTCAAAACGCATGCATTGTGCGATCGAGTCGTGAGCCTTGCTACGCGATTATCGCTTTAAAGGTGAGCGTGCGGAAGAAGTCGTGATTGTACATTAAAATATGATTCGCAGCCGTAACGCGCATCCAGCTGTGTGTATAAGTGATGTATCAACACAGAACCAGAACGCTCACCACAGAACACACACACTGGCGTCGAAGGTCGAACAAAACAAAAAACATACCGTCGCACAGAGTACGTAACTAGGCATGACCTTGGTCGATTCATACCATTGCTAAAATTCACCTAATCAAATCGAGTTCTGGTAGCTCGCAGCGTATTGTCTTGTATTAAGAAACTCATACCAACTCATAGAATTGAATCCAGACCGGGTTCAATTCTCGCGTGGAGACTTTTATTTTTCTTTTAATTAAACAATAATCTTCATCTGTTCTTTATTATTCGATATAATATATTAGTATACCAGAATAATTTCATGTAGAATGTATAAAAATAACTAATAATAACTTCTTGTTAAAACAGTTTATTTTCTCATAAAAAACAATTTACTGAGGTAAAAAAGCTAGTTGGTGAACTATGATAATCAGGCTATTGTATCTTAGTAATATAATAATATTGTGCTGTAATTACTACTGTGTCGGTACTCTAAATAAAACACAATATTCTACGCCAATCTACCGATGTATAGGTAACAAATGCAGACAAGTTGTCACAATACAACTAAATGACTCAGTAATACTACTTTTATTCTACTGCGAGTGAGTTCGTTCTATCTCAAACCTCAAAGTTAAGAAATAGTATTGAATAGGACTTAGGTGTTGAGGTTATATAGCTTAAGTGTTCATTTTCATTACGAAAAGAAGATTGAAACTAAACCTCAAAATAATCCAGATTACGGATATATCACAGTTTTTTTGAATATTAATAAAATCAATAAATATTTGTAATTTATAACTAAATGTTAATGTTTTTCTCTTAAATATGTTTTTGAGCTGGTTTTCGAGCTGGTTTTCGATGATGCAAACCTTCTACGTGGAGTGCACGGCGCACGGAGCGTAAAGATGTGTCGAATAACTCGGCAAAATGTCTTGTCGTTTTGAAACCACTTGTCTCATATTCGCTGAACACGTGCTGTCGCTGCGCGTCTTTTATGAGCTGGGGTCTTCCACTTTGCTTTCGACAGGCAGGGCTACTCCCTTCTTAATTTCTTTTCACCCACCAACTCACTGTATTAAACTAAAACAAAAAGGGGAACTGTTACGGCTATTAGTTTTTAATATAAACTCAGACATAAGTACGAGTAGTATGTCGAAGTCTACTGTAATTAGTACCACAAAAATTAGTATTGATGCTAATATTAAGGTGGTTAGTGATAATAATTTAAACTAGTCAGTAAGACAACAGAAGCGAAGCAGTACCAGTAATAATGTATTTAAGCTCACCATCAACAAAGTATCTTCTAGCATTCAATTACCTAAATGTAAAAAAGGGGCTAAGCAGAATTCCTTGACATTGTTTCATCAAAATATTCAAGGGTTTTCTTCCAAACAATTAGATTGAATTGAATTATTTTTAGAAAAAACAATGTTTGATATTATTTTTATAACTGAACACTGGTTGAAAGATTATGAAATGTTAATTAATTATGAGAACTATAGTGTGGGCAGTTTTTTTAACCGACAATCCATGCTTCGTGGAGGTTCGCTAATCTTAATTAAAAATTGTCTAAAATCGAAGACTCGTACAGACATAGTTAAACTATCAGTGGAACATAGCATAGCATCTACGAGCAAAACCTCTCAGATAAGTTGACCAATACAACTCGTGAGTCGTTTGAAGAACAAATAAAATTGAGCCATAAATCTGGGAAAAAAGACCTCCCTAATTGCAATTTTATTCTAGAAGTGCCAGCTAGCATCAGGAAGATCCTAGTCAATCAAGGACGAATATTCATCAATTGGACGTCATGCCCAGTTCGAGATTTCACGATCGTTACTCGGTGTTTCAACTGCCAGCAGTTTGGACACGCGGCCAAGTTCTGCCGTGACACTAACCCGACGTGTAATCACTGCGGAGAGACTGGCCACACTTTTAAGGAATGCTGCACAAAGTCCAGTCCACCAAACTGTGCGACGTGCAAACGTTTTAATAGGAAAAGTGATCATAAAACTGGTGATGTAAATTGTCCTGCACGGAAATATGCCGAGGACAGCTATATCCATTCCATAGATTATGAAGGCGCCTAAGAGCGCTACCTATTAACCTATCCTTTAAGCACACTAGTAGTAGTTTTTGTTTGTTTATATTTATTAGGTGTTTATTTATCATGACTGATCAATTACTTAAGGACCTAGATCAATTTTCTGTGTCTGAAGTTATAAATTGTAATATTGATGAGTGTAAGCACCACTTTCCCTTGGGAGAGAAACCGCTGACCTTTCTCACACAAAATATTCGCAGCATAAATCGAAATATAAATGGTTTTGAAATATTGCTACAGAACCTGGGTATAAGTTGTGACATTATCGTCCTAACAGAATGTTGGTTGTCAAACCAAACCACTGTTTTACCATCTTTAGACGGATATGTTTCGCATAAAACCAACAGAAACATCAACCAGAATGATGGTTTAGTTGTATTTGTCAACAATAATTTAGGTACAACTGTAGAAGAACCTTTGCTACAAAATTGTAATTGCTTACTCATTAAAATTAATACAGATACGGTAGTTATGGCTATATACAGACCACCTTCTCAAAATGTCGCAAATTTCTTAGATTCACTAAACGTACAGTTACAAAGTCTTACAACTTTTAAACACATAATTCTAATGGGGGACATTAATATCAACATTGCTTCCGGGAAAATGGACATTCATGCACATAACTATGTTAATATCTGCTCATTCCACGGACTCTTGCCAGCTCATTACCACCCCACGCATCAAAGTGGTTCATGCTTAGATCATTTCATTATAAAAACAAATAAACCAGCCAAAACATTTGTTACTAACTCTTCGCTCACTGATCACCAAGCAGTTTTACTAATATTACAAGTTTCTTTACCAAGAAAAAATTGTTTACGCAGCTATACCAATGTCAACATGACACACTTCGAAAAAGACATACGTAATATTAATTTTGACCCAGTTTATAATTCCACCGATGCAAACATTGCTATTAATTATTTTATAAATTCACTTCACTCTGCAATAATAAAGCATACAGTCGCCAAAATAACGCCAAGGAAGTACAAGTGCATTAAACCTTGGATTACACCCGGACTTGTTCGATGTATTAGGCATAGAGACAAACTTCACATAAAGTTCAAACTTGAGCCTGAAAATGAAATTCTTTCCATTACTTATAAAAGATATAGAAACTTCTGCAACAACCTTCTGAAAAAAATAAAAAATGAATATGACAGAAAAGAACTGCAGAAAGCAGGCAAAAATAGTAAACTTATTTGGAAATTTATAAAAACAAATACATTTAGATCAAAACAACTTGAACCTCCACTTGACTTATTGACTATAGAGAACAACCCAATAGAATCAACAAATATAGTTAATTACTATTTTTCTAACGTAGGCAAAACCTTAGCAGAAAAGACCATACAATCTAGAGGTTCTTTATCTCAAAACCAACCTAAATCTTTCCCCAGACTCAAATCTTTTGTCTTACTAGATACGGATGTCGATGAAGTATTAACAATCATTTCTGGATTAAAGGACGTTTGCGCGGTTGGGTGGGACGACATATCAAACAACATACTTAAACATTTCAAATACCTCCTTGCTCCGCCGCTAACTCATATTTTTCAGTTATGCTTAACTAATGGTGTATTCCCTAAGTCGCTTAAAAAAGCAGTGGTTACTCCTGTATATAAATCTGGTGACAAAAAATGTGTTAACAACTACAGACCCATTTCAGTTTTAACAGGGCTCTCCAAGATCTTAGAGAAAATCATTAATATTAGATTAATGAAATATCTAGAGGATAACAAATTGCTTTCGGATAGACAATTTGGCTTTAGGCCCAAAAAATCAACTAATCAAGCAGTACATCAAATGACGGATTATATAACAACTAATTTGGATCAGGGCATGCACTCCATTGGGATCTTCCTAGACCTCGCCAAGGCCTTTGACACAATTTCCTGTCCTTTATTATTGGGCAAGCTTGAAAGACTCGGAATAAGAGGAACAACGCTTACACTGCTTTCTGATTATTTAAGAGACCGCGAACATTGTGTAAAAATTGGTCAGTACGTCAGTTCTGAGCTTCGAAATAGTAATTACGGAATACCACAAGGTAGTATATTGGGTCCTACTTTATTCCTAGTATATATTAATGACCTGTGCAGCTTAACACTCCAAAATGGTGTCGTAATGTCTTATGCAGATGACACAGCTCTATTGTTTTCAGACAAGTCTCGAGAGGAGGTGTATAAACAAGCCCAGAACGGTTTTAATATAGTGTCTAATTGGCTACATGAAAATCTCCTAACACTAAATGCAGAAAAAACTAAACACATTTTATTCACTATGAGAAATACTAACCTGCCAACTACTAACATAAACATTTATGCGCATAAGTGCGGCAAGTACGCTGACAATGCATGTAATTGTCCTACTTTAGCAAAAGCCGATCATATGAAATATCTTGGAGTGACGATTGACACAAATCTGAACTTCCGTAAACACATTGATTTATTATGCACTCGAATGCGTAAATTAATATACATTTTTAAGAATTTACGATATATAACGGACTACAAATTAATTAAACAGGTCTATTTAGCTTTGTGTCAATCCATTCTTACATATTGCATAACTTCATGGGGAGGGGCTGCAAAAACAATCCTACTACCATTAGAACGTGCGCAGAGAGCTATCCTTAAGGTAGCCACCTTTCGCCCATTTAGATTTCCCACATACGAGCTTTATACGGCATGTAAGGTTTTAACTGTGCGTCAACTATTTATATTAAAGATAGTATTACACCAGCATAGCAATCTCCCTTATACCCCCATACCTATACATAAGAGAAGAAAAGACCTAGTTTGCATAAAGCCTCAAACTAGACATACTTTTATAAATAAATTTTATGGTTTTTTAGGTCCGTTCTTATATAATAAAATCAATAAGTCTCTAAGTATATATAGTGTAAATTGTAAAAAATGTAGTGAAATGTTAAGTGAATACTTAGCGACATTAAATTACTCAGACACTGAAAAATTGCTAGAAATCATGCAATAAGTTTATTAATGTTAAGGTAATTTTCATTTAATAATATAATTATTATGTATCAATGCTAGCTCTATGTACATTAATTTAATAGTCCAATAAAACACTCAGCGTTGTTACGTGAAGGCCTGAAACACAGGTTTGAATAAACCTACATCAGGCAGGTCGCTATTGTTTTTCATTAGGCCTTTATCCAATATATTATATAAGTTATACCTACACTAGATTTATTTTAGGCATAGTTTAATATTTGCTTAATAATTTTAATATGTAACTCTGTACTGATGTCACTTCTATGTAATTTATATGTGAACTTATGAATAAATAAAAAATTATTATTATTTATTATTATTGAACTGTCGTGTGTTGAGCTAGATAAGCTTTGTATAGTGTGCGTTTACAGGCCTCCTAATTATCAAAACTACTCTGTATTTGAGTCAGTAATGGAAGATGTTTTGGCAAAACTTGCAACTGGTAATAAGTCAGTAATTATTTGTGGGGACTTTAATATTAATATTTTGGAAAATAATTCAAATAGTAGCAGATTGTTAAGCCTCTTTAAATCATTCAATCTTTCAAATGTGTTTTTGGAACCAACGCGAATAACTACGGCTACTGCTACATGTATTGATAATGTTTTTTGTGACTGCGACTATTTAGATAAAGCCATTGTAAATTATCTCCCTTCTGATCACAGTGGTCAAACCGTAACTTTTGAGTCCAACACACCAATTCAAAAAGTACAGAGACAAACTAGACCAATAACATCGGGTAATTTAAATAAGTTTAATAGCGCTTTAATTAGCAAGTTAAGTGTTCAGGGACTAAATGTGAATAATGGTAATATTTTGTACAACGAATTATTTTCATTAGTACAAACAGAGTTCAATAATTATTTTAGGCAAAAATCTAAAACTTTTTGCCCTACATCTTTATTTAGTGACTGGGCAACTAAAGGCATCAGGAAAAGTAGAGAAAGATTATTTGAACTGTATGGCCTTAAGCCGTATATTAACACAGAATCTTTTACTAAATATGTTGCCACTTACTCTCAAACTTTTAAAAATATCTGCAAAGTAGCTAAAGCTTCATTCATTAGCCACAAGGTCAAATCAGCAGATAATAAAATTAAGGCAGTTTGGAAAATTATAAACAATGAAACGAACAGAAGCAAAAGGCTTAATACCGATTACACACTGGACACTTCCCGCGGTCTCATTAGCGATAACATCGATGTTGCTCAGAAATTTGCAACTTTCTTTACCAATATTCCTATTAAAACTACAGAAACTTTAAATCCTTCGCCCGCACTTGCTATTGATTTATTAGGAGCGAATGTTTCAACCTGTCCTGTGGAATTTAAATTTAAACATATAAACCCTGTGGTCGTTGTAAAGACATAAGCAACATAAGATCAAAATTACGGAAGATCTGTGGGGCATATCTACTAAAGTATGTCAATCCATTATTGAGACAGTTGCACCCTATTTGGCGTTAATATTTATTTTGTGTGTAGATCAAGGGGTGTTCCCAGATTTAATGAAGTACAGTAAAGTTATTCCACTCTTCAAATCTGGCGACAGCAAAGATATGAATAATTATAGACCCATATCGGTTTTGCCAGTTTTCAGCAAGGTGTTTGAAAAAGTTATGTTAAATCAAATGCTCAATCATTTTAATCGTAATAACATCCTACACGATCAACAGTATGGTTTCACAAGAGGACGTTGCACAACTGACGCCGGTGTCACCTTATTAAAACACATCTTTACCGCATGGGAAAAGGCGCAAGATGCAAGACCTATCCAAGGCGTTTGATTGCGTGAATCTCGAAACACTTCTCTTGAAACTTGAGCATTACGGACTGGGTGAACTTGCGCTTAGCTTGGTAAAATCGTACTTGAATGATAGACTGCAGCAAGTTCAAATAAACGGTGTGAATTCCTTGGGCTTAAAAGTCAAAATGGGAGTACCGCAAGGTTCAATATTGGGTCCGTTCCTCTTTTTAGTATATATAAATGATTTACCTCATTTACTAAAAAACCAACCACAAATAGTGTTATTTTCTGATGACACATCACTGATTTTTAATGTTAAGAGACACGCACAGGAGCTTGACGAGGTAAATAACGCTATAGTTAAGATCCATAATTGGTTTACTGTAAATAATTTGGTATTAAATGGAAAGAAAACTAAATGCATAAGATTCACGTTACCGAATGTCAGAAGTAGTGAATGTCACGTTGTATTGAATGAGGAGATAATAGAATTCGTCGAACAGACGGTTTTCCTGGGGATCACGCTTGACTCAAAGCTACAGTGGTGTCCTCAATTAACATCACTTGCAGGGCGGCTAAGTTCTGCCGCTTACGCTGTTTGGAAGATCCGCCAATTAACAGACGTGGATACCGCGCGACTTGTTTATTTTAGTTACTTTCATAGCATCATGTCTTACGGTATTTTGCTACGGGGACGGGCTGCGGATGTTGAGTCGATCTTTATTCTGCAAAAGAGGGCTGTCAGAGCCATTTACAACCTCCGCAGACGCGAATCTCTAAGGGAACTGTTCAAAACAATTAACATCATGACGGTACCTTCTCAATATTATTTATGAGAACATTATTTATGTTCGGAAAAATCTACATCTTTTTAGTAAGATAAGTGACAGGCATAATTTTAACACTAGAAATAGGAACAAATTAGATCAACCACGTTACAGATTGTCTAAAGTACATACTTCTTTTATGGGGTACTGTGTAAAATGTGATAATAAACTACCAGTCGATATTCTTGAACTAAGTGAAAATAAATCTAGGTCATGCATTAAACGCACACTATGTAGACAAGCGTATTATAAGTTAGATGATTATATCTTAGATAAAAATGCCTGGCTTAATGCTGGTCCTGCTCCACAGCCACCTGGGCTTACTAATTAACATTTTAATATTTGGAAGAGATGCTTCCCCTTTTTTTATGTTTTCTGACATTACGAACACTTCTGTTCCTATTATTATTATTTTTCTGACATTGCGAACATTTCTGTTCCTATTTTTATAAATTTTGTGACATTACGAATTTGTTGATTTTACTGAACCAAGTATTATTTATTAAAATTTCAATAGATATTTATTATATATTTTTCTTTCTTTTTGGAAGTCAAATTTTATGAATTTCTCAAATAGGATTGAAACTATAGTTTTGTATAATTTAGAAGCATTTTGTCAAATTTTTGTAAATGTGAGTACCATGCATCCTTATTCAATTCAATTCAATTCAATTCAATTCAATTTATTTGTATCAGAGAAAACTCCATATATGGTAACAAAATACAAAAATAACATATAAATCATAAAACATAAAAATCATAAAAAAATAAAAATCACAAAAATTGTTAAATGTGTTAATAACAAAAAAATAAAATAATAATAATATAAATGTACGTATAACTATGTTAGTATTGTTATTACCTATACCTAACTGATGCCTATGGCCGTCCTTATCCAATGATTTTGGAAAGGACAGTCAAATCGGGCAGCAATAACATTTAGGATGCTGTTGTTGCTGCTTCGCAGACGGTGCAGCAGCGAGTTAGCTTTCTTGCGCATGATGGCTTGAAATCCGTCCGTACGTGCTTCAGCAAACATGCCAGATGCGCTGCAGCGCCACGGCAGCCCCAACAGCATCCTAAAAGCGTTGTTATACTGGGTGCGCAGGGCTCTGTAGGATCGCTGCGTATGTTTCACCCACATGCCACTCGAGTAGAATGACTGGCAGAACGCCTTAAAAAGTGTAATTTTCACCTCTTTGGTGCAACGTGCGAACCTGCGAGCGAGCATATTGCCTCTCACCGCCAAAGCCCTGCGCTCCCTCTCTATGTCCTCATCATCCTTAAGGTCGTCTGTCACAATGTGACCCAGATACCTAAACCTGTCTACCACTTTTAAGGCTGACCCATTTAGCATGACAGGAGGAACATTTGCGGGATAGTATGCACCCGCTCTAAATACAACGAGTTCGCTTTTTTTGGAATTGTATTTCAGTCCGTGCGACATCGCAAATGCCTCACACTGTGACACCAAATTCCAATCCAAATTTCAATTTATAATATGTTGTTTTGATGTACGTCGACTTGAAAAAACGTGGTAGTTGAGAGTATGTCATGCTCACTTAAATGTCTCACTGATGGTGGCGTGTGTGTTGGATCATTCGGTTCCCTAGAAAATGGTTGAGCTGGATGGTGCTGATCCATGCGTCAAGTTCGTGAACGGGCGCCGTCGGTTGAGACTGGTCATCTTTTATCTGCCATGGCTTATTTTGAATCTTAATTTTTTTATTTATTTTTTACATTGTTCTCACATAATAGAAGCACCAAGAATAATGTTCCCAAAATTTTGTAATACCCACGATTTAAAAGAGTGTCCTTGGAGTTTCTTGCCCGTTCTTCTCCATAGAAATCTACGTTTTTGGAATGGGCACCTAGCTTCAACTTCGATTTTTGTTTGACAATTCAAAAGTGCCTGTGAAAGGTGTAATTGAAATAAATGCTTTGAGTTTGAGTTTGAGTTAGGCTACTAAGCAAAATCATGCTAATATGTATTACTATTTAAAACGTTTTTTTAAAATAGAAATTTCACATAAATACTAAGTAAAAGTATAATGTTATTTTCATCGTTCAATAAACTAGGAAAATAATTTACTTTGAAATATATGTTTCTTCTATTTAGACCTTATGATATTTAAAAAATATTTCAAAGCAGTTATACTTTAATTAGACAAATATTTGAATAAATCATTAAATCATAATACTCACACTTAGTTTGGTTTCTTCAGATATTTGTGACATATTAACCGGTATCGTACCGAGGAGCCACCATGTGGCAGTCCGCTTTTATGCAGCGCAATAATATTCGCTTTCATTTCTATATAATATGCTTACATTTTAAAATGAACTGGAAAACCGCTATTAGATTAAACACACGTCACTAGCACACAACATCAACCAACACCGTTCTATAAGTCGCGGTGAATGAGTCGTAAGTTAACTGCACCATAATATCATTTAAATTTATTTAGGTTTCTGTGGGTATATTGATAAAGTTTTACTAGTTTAGTGAACAAGACGAGCATAACAAGAAACTATAGTCAAAAGCGATTTTTAAAACAATAAAAAGCCTATCACACTGCGTGTGCGATTTGAACCCGCGACTCGCAGCGCTCAAACGGGCTAACCCAAGTTCGGTAACCGCTAAGCTATCATGCCATTTGCTTTAACGGTTTAATTTATGAAATGCATTCATTTGTAAATGTATGGTAGTGTGTGTGTGTGGTGTGTCTATAGTATAGAAATTACTTATTATAAGAAGGTCGTAAGTTAAACCGAAGTGTCAATCTATTGCTTTTTGATATTGTTACTCCACTTGTGGACGCTACTGTACATTAAAATATGATACGCAGCCGTAACGCGCGTAGGTACATTAAAGTATGATTCGCAGCCGTAATGCGCGTAGGTACATTAAAATCATCAATACGACCCTCTAAGTTCATATAATCTCATTGAATTACTATTTCATGAAAAAAATATTTAGCCAAAACACTTCCCTTGCGCATCCTCCTTACCGTAAAATGTTGCCTTAATTAAAAATGTGTACGATGTAGTAGAGGTGTCGACACTCGTTATTTGTGACTATTCCCAGCGGTGCCGCCGTGCGCTGGCAGCTGTGAGTGTGTGTACGTAAGTGTGTGCGTCGCTCATCTGCATAAGACAGTGCACGCGGCGCCGAAGTGCAACAATTAGTGACGACACTCACTCATATTTTTATTTCACCGTAAGAGTGAGGAAATAATTCGCCGCCATTCACTTATTAGGCGCATTGCACCTCACCAGCACTGCCCGCCGCAACGCACCCGCAGCGCACCGCAACGCCCCCGCACCGCACCGTTGCTCTCAGCAGCTTATTATTTTTACAATTTCAGTTGCGTAGTTAAGGTTGGAACTTTGTAACGTGATTAAAAAACGGAAAGCTTGCGCTACTCAAAGTTGAGGGAAAAAACCGGCTCGTACAACCGCGCATTTTAATGTATCAGTTTTACGTTGGAGCATAATGAGAATTTTTAATGGCTTACTTCGTTCGTAAAGTCCTCGGGCGGCGGCGGGACTGCTTCAGCGAGCCTTCGACTAAATCCAGTTGAAATATCGTGGAAACACCAACAGCCTAACAGCGTCTTGTTGCCCCCAATATCATGTAGTGAGGCAGAGCTGAGGAACATTTAAATCCAATCAGACTAGTCAAATACGCAATCTCGCACGCCGCCTCGCCAATCGCCGACTCACCGGTCGCCGCTCGCCGCTCGCTCTCTCAATAAATTCACTAGGTATTACCTATTGTTCCTTGCGTAAATTGTGTAAACTAAATTGGATTTATTTTCAAGAAATAATGGCATATTGAATAGATTGTTATCGATGGTGGCGACAACTCGTGAATATGAAGTATTTGAGTTGTGGGAGGTGACTGAGGCGACCAAGGCGAGCCACTAACGCGCGGCGTGGCGCACGCTGCGAGCGACACGTGTCGCCGACGTGCTGAAGACGACGGCACATAATTGGCTCGCTGCTGATGCTGTGAAGACGTACCTACTTAACGTTATTGCAGTACAAGCCAACGATACACACGTGACCTATTTCTCCATTATTTTCCGTACGTTTGTTTGTAAAGAAAGACACTTCGCTCCAAATAATTGTGTGGTAAGTGAGATTCAAAAACGGCAAAAAGAAATGCGTTAGGGAGCCTACCTATTGTTTGGTCCTATTACAACGTTCAGTAACGGAGCGGCGCGAGCCGAGCGCGATACACAGGCGCGTGGAGCGACACGCTGGAATAGTAATTAACTAAATAAACTTTAATTTTCCTTGTACAGTACATTGTACGTGTTGTTGCTTATTATGTACCGACAAAATAGGAAACGGTTTAGTGTTTTTAATCATGATGTACCTATTTTGTTAAACTTACGACGCATTAAGCTAATAAGAATAACTAACAAGATAACCGTAACGTAGCCGAGCTTAGCCCGTAGCACGGCTCCGAGCGGCTCGTAGCGGCTCGTAGCTGCTCGTAGCGGCTCGTAGTTTCTCGTAGCGGCTCGTAGCTGCTCGTGGTGGCTCGTAGCGCTGGTTTCACTTACAATAATACTATCGACGAAACCATTACAAGGAAAGTATTACTTTTATTGTTTTGACAATTTACAAAACTGCTTTGCGCCGGTCGGTGCATAGGTTTATTTTAAAAGCAATACCATGTTAGTAGTTACATGAACATTGTGCATAATTTTGGTTGGTGTTCCGTAGCACACTGCAGCGCTACGTGAATAAGCAGTTCTTTGTATTGTTCTGTAAACGAAGTTTTTGCCTGCTCCTCCTGGGATTCCTTATTGTAGTATGAAGTTTAAAAAGTTCCGTTCTTTACAGTTAATTAGCATTCATCTTTTAAATATTATTGTTATAGTAGAACATAAAGATCAAGATCGTTGTCATGATCTTTATATTTTATTATTTATTTTACGACAGAACCAGTTCAAAAAGTGTATCCGTTAACTACATCCAAGCACCTGCAAGTTGGATGTCTGATAAGAAAGAGCACATCGTAGAAGCGGTCAAAATCGCATCCACGATCACCCTTAAACTGGAATTTCAAAGCGAAAGTAGTTCAACAACCCTAGCTGCTAATAGCACAATTTTTACAAAGTTCTAACTTTCTTGATGCAAATAGCTGCATTGAGTGACGTCACGTTCAAAGATCACTTACAGTTCTGCTTAGGTGTTTCTCTTGATCTTTTATACACAGAGATTTAAATATCCTACGTGAGCTTAATACACAATTGTATCGGTTTATTGGGTGAATTATAGCCAAATGAAAAGCGAACATTTGAATAAATTAATTCCCCTTAGTTCGGTGATTGTAGCAATTAAACTGTTGAAGTTTTCAGTGAATGAACGCATTTCAGTGAACGAGGTGAGAGTGCACTTATATCTGCATAATGTAGTCGCTAAGCCTCACTAATGTGACTGCCCATTTCGTGAACTAACTGATTATAATCAACCATTACCTGAAGATAATCTGTAGATAATTTTTTACGTTACGGTCGAGTTGCTCTGAGGAATATTAATACGTCTTGTTCCAACGTAGGTAGATTTCGAAGCCTTCACATTGTGTTTGTTCATGCACTATACTAGATTTATTTATTTTGTAATACATCTTAACTATAAATAGATAATTATATAAATAGATGTGAGCATTCGCAGTGTACGAGTTAAAGGTACAGCACGTCTACACCACCATAAGAACCCAATGGACTGCAAGCAGTACCAACATCAACGCACAGACAGTTTACAGCATCTTCAGTCTCATCACAAACATATTACTCTCACGTGACGCTGTTTTGCCTTTCAGAAGTTAAATTTTTATGTTAATGGCGCTCTCTTCCCAAAGCGCGGGTTTATCTACAACTCACAATGCTAATGTTGCATTTTCTTTGTTGACTTCACATTTCTGAGTAGCCAACAAAGATAATCCATGAGCAGAATAAATACATTCCCCGCATATACCTACGTAGAATGTATATCCATTCTCTAAGAAAACTTTTAAAAACGTTATTCTTACCCTGAAGTTAATCAGCAAACTTTGACATTTTTATTCTAAGATGGCAGGACAATATATAGTTTATGAAAAATGGGATAGAACAAATCATTACCCATCTCTGCGTGCTAACAGAAAGACAACGCCGACAGTTATGACTAAGTACAAAATGACGCGTCACCGAGCTGGCGAGCGAGGCGAGGCGAGGCGGCGACAAAACGAGGCACGCGGCGAGGCGCGATCCGGCGCGGAGGCGACGGGCTTGGGTTGACTTCATTTAAGATTAAAGCTCCAGGGTAGGATAAAGCCCAATTACATTTCATGAAATAGTCATTCAATGGAATTAAATGAACTTTTTGTTTTGATGATATTATTGATCGTAATTCTGTAAATAGGTACTTGTTGATCGTACTACGTGTTACGTTCGCGAATCATATTTCAATCGAAATAAAACCTGTCACTTACATGCAAATTGAGAAAACGAAAGAAATTTTGAAGTTCGCGGGAACTTCCACCTTAAACGCCGCTAGTCGCCTTGGCGACAACGCGCGGTATTTCCTACGTCATCCAGCCGCTTAGAGCCGGCACTATTTATTTGAAACACAGTTAAACAGCAACAAAAGCGTGGCAAGTGCTGGAGGATTTGCTTCCAGCGCGACAGACGCGCGACGCAAAACGCAGGTGAAATGTTTCTGCGAGTAAGTACTGAACTGATAAGAGAAACTACAACTATGAGGTAAATATTACAGGCCGACCGCTCGCTGTGTTCAGACCACAGATTTGTTCCATGGATAAGGAGCATATTACTTACGAGTGTGCCGACACTTGTTGTTTATCAATACATTAAGCGAGTTCAATGGTACGATACATGTTTATTTACCTAGAATTCTAATGAATAAGATTCTTATAGTGTCTTCTTTCACTTTGTAGTTGAACTTGTGTCTCGGGAATGTTGCACACACGTGCATCTAAGGTGTCCATCTATAATGTAATGTATGAGAGTGCGGGCCCCCGCCTAGCTCCCGTGCGCTAATCACGTGCGCTGGGTCCAGCGGGCCATGGCTGAGCTGATACTCAACAGATTCATTTAAATATTTGTATAGTTTTGCGTGTCGTCATCGGTTACGTCCGACTACGATGCTCGCGTCATTGATTTAACGCGCACTATCTGCGGCCACACGTCGCGCCGCCGCACCGCTCCGCACAGCAACGCCACTGCCGGCGCGGTCAGATATATAGGCGGGCGGTCAGCACCGCTTTCATATATCAAGATAATATATCGTCGTTACATTTCGATGGCGGCGTCACATTAGACTCCACATACAACACGGAATTTCGTTGTTTCCCACAGTCGGCGGCCGCTGCCCTCCGCGCCCGGCGACTCGCTCTATTTGTCACTGCCACAGCTAGTCGCTTGCTCCGGCGTAACTTTACTCACAAACTACATACAGTTACACTAACTGCTGTAGTGACTAACTTCTTGCTTATGTGTTGAAGATAATTTCAAGATTAACTTTACTGCTTAAATAAAAGTTTCAAAAATGTTAAACACAAAAGCAAATTTATGATCGAGTTGTTTTGACTAACAATTAACTGCGCGTTGGCCATAAATAAGTATGAGCAAGTGCCCCCACATTGTCTCACAATAAGTTCTACATATTTATGGTGCTACATGAACATGAGTGAATAGTGTCGATATAAACAAACCACATAATCCCACGGTCGAGCTCACTCTGGACCTATTTAATGTGTATTGTTTATGGTGGGAAATAGAGCGTTAAGTCTCGCTCGAGCCCGGAAAATAGCCGTAATTCCGGCCCGTCCCGACCGGTCCGGCCCGCAGAGCGCCGCACGGCCCGACGGACGGGAGCCGCCGACACACAACATTGACTCAACAACTATAACTAAGTATGTCTATACGAATAAACAAAATTGAAGTGTTAGCTTGTAATGTCAAAATAATATTTTTTTACTAAATGCATGGAAAAGTATATACGATACGGAAACAATAAAAACATTGCACTCAACATCCACCTATTTGTCTGTTTGTTCCGTCCGGGTAATCTCCAAAACGGCTGGACCGATTTTAACTCAGGCAGACAAAGATACGATACGAAACTTAAAACTTTTTATAATATTTTGCGATAGAGATTACAGAAGAGAAGGGATAGAGATAATGTTTAGAGATTTTAAAATAAGGTCACTTGGGATAATACTTGTTTGGCTTATTCGTTTTTTATTACTATTTGTGTTCATTATTTAAGTGCGGTCAACTGTAGCATCTTTACCTTCCATAGCAACTTTAATCTTGAGCACTGTACTTTTTGTCTCGATTACTTAAAATCTGTTGCCACCATACCATTTAGTATAGACGCGATTCAGAAGTAGAATAATTTACTTTCTAACAATTTTTTAGTAATCGAGAGATCTTTCAATACATTTCTCATTGTTAAAGTTGCTCATTGAAAGTAAAGATGCCATACTTGACGGTACTAATTGGTGATTCGTGATGCATGCCGTGCGTGTGTTGCGGTCGGTGCGGACCAGTGGAACTTCACCTTTATATGACAATATCCGGCAATTTGACGTCATCAGTTCCAGAAATAACACGCCACTGTAAATAAGTGCTAGCGTATTTAATTGTGAGATACAGTTCAAGTGTCAGCAACTAGTGGCTCTACTTATAGTACGGCTTAGATATAATGTACCTACTGTAGGGTATGAACACAGAGTAAGCTCTGTCTATTCAAAGAGAGGACAGTTAATATTTTCTTGTTTGTTGTCGATAGCAGTTCAAGATTTAATTAAGATAGCGTTATCTATTGTTTCTGGAACAAAGCGGGTCCAGCGCTGGCTCCAGTGCGCGGTCCATTGACTCCCGCCGGGCTTGTTCAATATGATAATAAACTATTAATTAATGTGTAACTAACGAATTATCAATCGCTTGTTCCTCGAAAAGCGGAAACTATTCTGTAAACATTATTAATGAGCCAGCAAGGAAGCACAAACCGCTTGCGAGATTGAGGACCACAGGTGAACGCACGCGTACGCAGGGACTTAGTTGCGCTCACGACTCTTCGTATTCCAGTGACGCGGGCGCAAGGACCACATGAATAAAAGGGTGAGGAGACATTATAACACACAAAAGTTCGAATGTCTCAAGTCAATTATGCCGTGTATTGTAAAGAATTAAATCCATTCGCGTCAACATGAGCACAGGGAGGGTATTGTTCAGTGTATGGATGTTTGAATTCATCGATATCGAAACCGGAAATAATGTTAAATTTATTACCAACTCATTCGGCAAGGAAAGCTTATAAAAATACCAGTATATTTTGTTTTTATTTATTTATGCGATGTAGGTATTTCTAATAGCAATGACTTACTTGCCAACTTAGTAGGTGAGTATCTCTCTTTTTTAACCGCCGACGCAAAAATTACGGGGTGTTATAAGTTTGTGTGTGTGTGTGTGTGTCTGTTTGTGGCATTGTAGCTCCCGAATGGATCAACCGATTTGGATTTTTTTTTTTGTTTGAAAGGTGAATTAGTCGGGAGCGTTCTTAGATATGTTTCATCAAAATCGGTTTAGCCATTTGAAGATTCACCTCTTTTCTTGTTGATGAAGGGATTTGAGCATCTTTCACGGGTCTGATCAAGTCGAAATTTGGTATTCTATTACTTCAATGATATTAGGCGAACAAAGTAACCTTGAACTGATGCTGGAGCAACACTTGGAATTTCCAGGATACCCAAGTTACTGACCAACAAAGTATCGTGTTTGGGCTCATTGAAAAGATCTCAATGAATAGTTATAAACAAATTAAGTCATTTATTCAAATTAGGCTGAGAATCAGCACTTTTCGAACGTCAAAATAAATAAGACAGTCCCCCAGAAGAAATGGTGATCAGGACGAGGAATGAGGATAAATTAGTAACAAACTTCACTGTGGGAAACATACGCAACGCTGCGCAGATTGAAGCGAGAAATTAAGTTTAATAAGTAGGAAATAAAAGTTAAATAAAAAAAAAAAACCCCGACACAAATAAAAACTCTAAAGAGTAGAAAATAATATTTTCAACACACTTGCTCATAAAATGGCTCTAATTTCACCGCAATTAGGCACATAATGACACCTATTATCAAACTGTGACTTTTTCATTACTATTATTCACTAGTGAGTTATAGCTTTTTTTTATTGGTTGAGTTGCTTTGTTCTTAAAAAGTTTCGAAACAAAAAAGGTCGTGCTCAATAGTACAAATAGATTAATATGTACCTATTGCTTGCTCATTTCATGCAACTTCGTAATTAAATAGATAATTTCAACTTGTACGTTTTTAATAAATAAAACTTTCACTCAAATATAACTTTTGTTTTTTCTGTAATAAAGAAAACTTTGGATTCCCCATTTTGTACGTGGCTAAAGCCACAGAGTACATTTTATATAGGGCTAAAGCACAATCCGCGAAAAAAAAAAAAAAAGAAACGTCATTCTTTTAGGCCACGTTCCGAGTTACAATAATATCGATTTGACCGCGCTCACACACGACGTCCCGCGAATCGTCATAGATGACATCATGACATGCGCCATCTTGTCAAAAATGACAGTTGTGCTGTTTTGTTTTAATTCACATCGAATCTTTAGTTAATTTAGATTTATTTGAAATAGTGCTACTATCTAAGAAGAAAAAATGTGTGGTGTATACAAGTTTAATATGGTGAATATATGTTTTAACGTTGAGTGAACACTTTTGTCGCGATCACGAGCGTTCCGTATTGATGACAAAAATTACGGTTCTTAGCCGTCAGAATCGTGATATCTAACTCGGAACGCAAAATATCGATGTGAGCGCTCACAGCGTTATTTTTGTAATTCGGAATGCGGCCTTAGTAATCGCCATTGTTAGATGCGCGCGCATTGGAAGACTGATTACCTTTTCCCGCCATTGGCAAAAAAAAAATCTCAACTCGTTTTCACTGTTGAAATTATAGTTATTTATTCATTAAAATGACTACAAGTACCACTAGTTATGAAGAAAATTATTTATATTGTAACACCGCCCGATGTAAGATGTGAAGCCCTTAACGTTATAGAAACTTCACTACCTAAAAACTCCAAAGGACAAAATGATTTTTTTGTATTATTTTCTTCACAAGTGTGTTGAAAAACGTCGTATGACACACGTGTCTATTGATGATTACCGTCCTCGGCTCTCTTAAGACCCTCGCCTTACGGCTCGGGTCTCAATGGCGCCTCAGCGGTAATCACCAACCTTATACACTTGTACCATAATGTACTATTATCGGCCTTTTATGTTGTAGGTAATAATTTGACCAAGGCGTTGTCAAGTCGGGGGAAAGCCAAAGAAAGTGCTAGGCCTCCTCTGTTTGGCTTTTTCAATGACCGTCCCCCGACTTAACAATGCCTTGATCAAAATATTAGCTAACACAAGGCCAGTAAATATGATTTTTTACTTTTTAGAGTTTTGGTTCGGGTCGGGGGTTTTTAAATTTAACTTTTGTCTACAATCGATGCCGAATTGACGGCACAAAATATACATAAACTAGGTACAACTCGCGGCTTCACTTGCGTGGATTTTAGTCTATAACATGAAAAAAGAGAAGCATACTAAGAGTAAATTACTGTATCACCAAAATATAAATCGCTTCACTGGCAAAATCCAAAAGGTGAAAATTTTATTAGATAAATATCATATGGATGTCTTGTATTAGTGAAACCTTTTACCAAGGTGATTTTACAAGATTGGATATTGTTTAATGTTAATAATTTTTCAGTTGCTAGTGCGTACAATAGGTTCGATAGCGGAGTGGTAATTGGATATTATGTATTAGTTGTTTTAGATATAAGGAAAGAAAGGATATCACTGCTTGCTCTGTTGATCGTTTATGTGAGGTAGCATGTGCAGAGGTTGAGGGCCATACTTTCTTATTTGCTTATAAACCACCAGCCTCGGACTTTTCATCATTTTTTATATGGAACAAATATAAGATAAACTTTATGAAGATAATAAATTAGTTGGTGTGTGTGGTGACCGAAATACTGAACTATTAGTTAGTTCACCAGCAAAATGTAAGCTTATCTCATTGTTCAAATCATAACTTAAAATGTATATTTAATGAAGTAACTAGAATAACAGCAACCACAGCTTCATGCATAGACAATGTATTTACTAATTGCAAAATAAAGGACTGGTCCTTAATTAGTGGCATCAGGTCAGACCATACTGGTCAGCTTGTATCGTTGGACTTGGATGAAAAGTTACACCTAGATCTAGATGTAACTTTTTATATTTTTATACGTTTTGTACGTACGTACGTACGTTTTGTTAAATTGAAAACGTTTAATAAAATGTTCTTTGCAATGTCTCAACAGCAAGTTTTGATTCACAAGACACCAATATAAACTATGGCACATTTTTTTCTACAGTATGCCAAGCGTTCCATAAAGCATGTCCTGTAAAAAAGTTACAATCATTACTAAACCAAAATTTAGCGAATGGCATTAGAAAAAGCAGAGATATCTTATATAATTTGTATCACAAAATCATTGACTTCTGATCTGGCCCTTCATAAATATGTAAGAAACTATTCTAAGATATTCAAAAGAGTCTGCGATCAAGCTTAATCGAAATAAATAAGTAACAAAATTAGTATTTCTAAAAATAAAATTAAAAGCGGTGTGGCACGTAATTACCTAACAAAGAAACTGGAAACACAAAACAGCGAGATCAGAGTAAATTAGCTCTAAAAATGATAATGAAACCGTTTCAGAAAAGTTAAAAGTTGCTGAAACTCTAGAAAACTTCTTTACGAACATCCCATCAGAGGTTACAAAATCTCTCCCCCCACCATCTGTATTAGCTGAATCTCATCTTAAGGAAAACTTCAGTAAGGACATACCAAGATTTTAAATCAATCCCATTTCTATTGCCACAATTAAAACAACATTTAAAAATCTTTACATAAACAAGACTGTAGACTTACGGGGGATTGCGGTTAAGGTTCTTGAAGATATCATTGACACAACTGCCCCTGTCCTAACAGGCATATTTAATCAATGTGTAGACAGCGGTACGTTTCCTTAATTAATGAAACATAGTAAATGTTGACTGTGCAAACTTTTGTGTACCTGTCTGATTATATATACATTGTATTGTACCTTCTGTTTAAATAAACACATAGAACGTTCGAGGAGATTGTAAGAGTGCGGGGGGCTGAAGAAGGTGGGCGCGGGACACAGGAGCGCGGGCGCGCGATGGTAGCCAACAGTGTGACCATTTGTGGCAGATTTCTGCCATTTTGGCAGATTTCGCTCCAAAATTTTGCCTGTGGCAGATCATGCTGACGATTTACAAAAGTGGCAGATTTTGGCAGATTTAAAAGTTTTCATGAAAATTCACAATACCTAATTTGAATTTTCAATGAATTTATGTTTTTTTTTAAAGTACAGAGGCCAGCACATCAAGCTACCCCAATCTGTCAAATTTCTTTGATAGTTTTTAAACTTTATAACAAAGGAATAAGGTTTATGTTCAATTGGGAAAATTTGACAGTTTGGGATAGGTTGACCTGCTGGCGACTGTACATCAGGTTTTATATATATTTAGATTATAAATGATTTTGTTGAACTGGCAACTTCTGGTTCATGGCCAAATTATACCGGGATTTCCCGCTTATTCTGTTTTTATACAAGTGGATCATATGATTATGAACTGTAATCAAACTGGAATAGTGTTCATATTCTTATCTTCTTTTTAACCGACTTCAAAAAGAAGGAGGTTATCAATTCGACATGTTTATATTTTTTTTTTTTATGTATGTTCGGGCATAACTCCGTCGCATATAGACGGATTTGCAAAATTCTTTTTTTGTTCGAAAGGGGTTTACTCCGAAATGGTCCCATTGAAATTTCATATAGATCTGATGATGCGTTTCGGAAACAGACAACGGAACTCTTCAAAAAATTACAGCAATTCAACCGCGAATGTTGCTGTCGCATAAATATGCATTGTTTTGACGCCAAGGATGATGAATTTTCGAATAGGTGTGGGGTAGGTAACTAAAAAGTGAAAAATAAAAACTTTTTTCAAAAAAAAAAAACAACCGACTTCCAAAAAAACACTACAAAGTGCAAAATAACTTTAATTTCGGAAGGCGGTGACAAATAATTAAATTAAAATACCCATCCAAGGTCACCGACTTCCGAAATTAAAGTTATTTTGCACTTTGTAGTGTTTTTTTGGAAGTCGGTTGTTTTTTTTTTTTGAAAAAAGTTTTTATATAGAATTCGTTTCCAATCAACTTTTGATTTTACTTCATTCTACTTTGATGTGTATCGTGTGCGGTTCTGTGTAACGATTTATGAATAAATTATGAAGAGAAAATACGAGCGTTCTTATCGACCTGAGTGGGAGCAAGATCCTTTGCTTTCTTCCTGGTTGTCGAGGGCTAAGGATGACCAGGATGTTGCATTCTGTAAAGCTTGCAACTGTAAATTAATTACCAGATTATCTTCTTTAAAAGAACATGGATCATCTCAGAAACATAAAAAAAACATAATTGGGTATAGTGGCCAATCATCGGTAAGTACTTTTCAAGAAGTATAAATATATACCGGGTAAAATGGGGTGAATAGAGACTGCAGGGGTGAATCGAAACGAAACTGTAAAAGTGGATTTTAACAGTAAACACATTAGTCCTTTTTGGCTACAAACGATCATAATTTCAACAGTAAAATCAATTTTAAAGTTTCGCATCGATTCACCTCTGTAGTCTCATTCACCCCGTTTTACGGTAGTCAGTTTGTTCAAAGATTTTTTTTTTAATTATTAATTTTCCGTTTCAGGTTCAACAGTTTTTTAAGAAAACTCCGTTAGAAGAGGAAGTGAAAAAGGCGGAACTTAATTTTTGTGCTATGCTAGTGGAACACAATTTACCTTTTCGCTTAATGGACCATTTGAGCGAAATAATATCAAAAAGTTTCCACGATTCTGAAATCGCCAAACAATTTTCCTGCAAGAGGACTAAAGCAGCAGCGGTAACGTATAATGTGTTGAAGCCTAATTTAGAAGAGGAAATGCTCGCCGATTTAAAATCGTGTGAAAATATGAAAACACGTAAACCGATGTTTTCTTTAATTATTGATGAGACCACAGATGTTACAACCACTTCGATGCTTGCAGTTGTAACCAAATATTATTCTGAAAAAGATCTCCAAGTAAAAAACTAAATTTTTAACTTTGGTTGACTTGAACGGGGCTGATGCGCAATCATTGTTTAATGCACTTTCCAGGGCTTTGACTAATGCTAACCTTAATATTAAAGATGCTATTGGTTTTGGGGCGGATACCACTAACGTCATGTTCGGGGAACAAGGTGGTATTGTTGCTAAAATAAGAGATATAAATCCACATTGCATGTTTATTAAATGTGTCTGCCATTCTACCGCTTTCTGTGTATCGCACGCTAGTAAAAACACCATACCGCGGGCTATTAACCAAATAGTACAGGAAGTTTACGGATACTTTTCACATAGTAGCAAAAGACAAAGAGAATTTGTCGAATACCAAGATTTTATTGGCGCTGAAAAGCATAAAATATTAAGACATTACGAAATTCGCTGGCTATGTTTGCACGCTTGCATCAAAAGAATTTTAGAGCAATGGGATGCCCTTAAACTTTTTTTTCAGTCGCAGTTTTTGGAAGACAGAAATATTTCATCAGAATTCTTGTTCAATAGTTTGAATGACAAGATATATAAACTGTATTTTTATGCCCTGGATTATATATTGCAAATTGTAAACAAACTAAACATTATATTTCAAGGAGATTACACAACAGTCCACACAGCATTCAAAGACATTTCCGAAGTGTATATGAGCCTTTTAAGTTGTTATATGAAAGGAAATTATTTGCAAAACACAGACCCACTTTCAATTGATCCAAAATCCTGTGTGAACTTTTTGCCCCTAAAAGATATGTATTTAGGCGTTAATGTGAGCACTGAAATCGATCGCATAGCCGTAGACGTGAGTTTGAAACCTGGAATACAATCATTCCTTCAAAGAATGCAAACATTTCTGACTGAACTGTGTACTCAATTAAAGACACGGTTGCCACTGAGCAATATTTTCAAAGATTAACAGTTCTTGGATCCACAGCATGTAGTTTACAAAGATTTTACGTCTACTTTAAACGTTGCAAAGAATTTTCCCAACATAGTAGACGAAAACAACATTCAAAAAGTTGATGACGAACTTCGACAAATTAAATTCGATAAAAGTGTAAAAGACTTGTTAGAATCAGGTGGAAGTAGCAACACCAACACAATTTTGAGTGTAGACAAATTTTGATGTCCGTTTCAACCGCTCGGCCAACTCATAAAATTTGATGAAAATTTGCCAGGAATTAGTGGTAATTTGTTACTATACACAACTCTTTTCCTGAATTTGTTGCAAAAAAAACTAAGACGCTATGACCAAAAATAGTTGGCCGCTAGAACCGCCACTTGCCGTATTCATCGCCTGTGATTGCACAGAAACTAAATAACGCAGATAGGCGAATGATACATCAAAAGAAAGGTCTTAATTGGTTGTATTTGTTGCAAAAATAAAAAACATCAAAACGTAAATATACAAAAAGTTATGCTATATTTAGTTACCAGGTCAAGGGTAGGTAAGTATCTCACCATAAATATCAAATTATTAGAGGCTTATGCGTATGGAAAATTAGTTGCTAATTTGTTGCAGCGAATAAACAAGAAAAATACTAGAAAATAGGTTTAATAATTTGTTACGAGTTGATTTTAGTTGGCCGCTCCGACGGCAATGTGCCTAAAATACAAGGGCGTTTATTTCGTTATTAAAAGTAGGTTCAAGTTTAGTTAAAGTACTAATCGACCGGTAACGTAACCTAGTTTGGATAAATGTGGCGAAAATAACGGTGAAATTCATATGTTAGGAGATATTCACTGAAATATAGCAGTATGAAAATGTATTAGAGTAGGGTGACCATGATTATGCACATAAATATGAAGGCATGTTTTAAAAATACAATAGGTAAAAAGGTATCCTATTTACATAAGGTATCAATCTATATGAGTTCAACTAGCTACCTATACTTACAGATATACTAATCATTACATCAACCTAATTTTTGTATCTTTTGTTTGTTAATGTGTGTTATTGTTGTAATCTGTTTGAAAAAATATGCGGTTCGTTTGCGGCCTTATATATTTTTATTGTTCTTAATTCTTTAAAGTATTTACTGATAAAAGTTTCGTTTCATCGACTTTCCGCAGGTGTTTTATGATGGGAACGATTCCAGAAACAGGATCTCTTTTGTTTCCAAACTATTGTTAAAAATATTTGTCGCAAGGTGTTTGAAAAGTAAGTATTATTTGTTGTGAATATTGTCATTATTGTGCAGAATTTTGAAGTGTGTGGTCGTACGTATTTCATTCCCGTGTTTTTCATACTACTAAGTTACCGAGACAATTATCATTAAATCAAGTGTTTAAAAGTGCTTAGTTATGAGTTGTGCCCACTTGTATATTGCATTTGTTAATGTAGAAGTCGCCACCAAAAAGTGTAGGTATTACAGAGGAATCCAAATCAACTGCGGTAAGTTTTATTTACAATTTCATGACCTGATTAAAGAAATAAACTGTGAATATTATACCTATTATAATATCTGCGGAAATATAAAATATATTTAAAAAGACGTCTGAAATTAGTCTTTTCGTTGATTTTTAATAAAGAAATTTTAATCGATTTGTGACTTTTAATTTAATAAACTGAGCTATATGATGCCTTAAAGTGTAAGCACTCGCCCTAAAAAATTGAGATATGAAAGAACATTCCAATTATCACGATTCAGTCTCATTTCATTGTTAAAATTATTCATGGTCACCCTACTCTAATACAGTTTCATACTACTATATTTAAGTGAATATCTCCTAACATATGAATTTCACCGTTATTTTCGCCACATTTATCCAAACTAGGTTACGTTATCGGTCGATATGTACTTTTAACTGAACTTGAACCTACTTTAAATAACGAAATAAACGCCATTGTATTTTAGGCACATTGCCGTCCGCGCGGCCAGCTAAAATCGACTCGTAACAAATTATTAAACCTATTTTCTAATATTTTTCTTGTTTATTCGCTGCAACAAATTAGCAACTAATTTTCCATACGCATAAACCTCTAATAATTTGATATTTATGGTGAGATACTTACCTACCCTTAACCTGGTAACTAAATATAGCATAACTTTTTGTATATTTACGTTTTGATGTTTTTTATTTTTGCAACAAATACAACAAATTAAGACCTTTCTTTTGATGTATCATTCGCCTATCTGCGTTATTTAGTTTCTGTGCAATCACAGGCGATGACTACGGCAAGTGGCGGTTCTAGCGGCCAACTATTTTTGGTCATAGCGTCTTAGTTTTTTTTGCAACAAATTCAGGAAAAGAGTTGTGTATAGTAACAAATTACCACTAATTCCTGGCAAATTTTCATCAAATTTTATGAGTTGGCCGAGCGGTTGAAACGGACATAAATTTTGGGGAGCGATTGGAAAAATCCTGGATGCGAATGGGGCTATAAAATATCCAAACATTACAAATTTTGCGAAAGCGTTATTATGTTTGCCGATGTCCAACGCTTCGTGCGAAAGATTTTTTTTCTCAGGTTAATTTAAATAAAACAAAAATTAGGAAAAGGTTCCTAAATCAACATGTGTCAGCTTTAATTACAACAAAAGAAGGGATTAAGGAACACGGAGACTGTGTCTCCTTTAAACCAACTAAAAACATGATCAAAAAGATGTCGTCAAAATCTATGTACACCGAAAATAACGAAAATTTGGAGGCAAATGTGGATACGTAGAGTAAGTAGTCAATAGGTATAAGAATGCATAAGAAAATGGTTAAATATTTTTGTTGATTAAAGAAATTTTATTGAACTCGTTGTGTATTTTTTTCCGTTTCCATGAAGGCATATTTTTGGCATTTTTGGCGCGAAGTGTGGCAGATTTTGGCAGATTTTTTGCCCAGTCTGTGGCAGATTCGCCATTTATTAGATGGTCACACTGGTAGCCAATCCGCCTTCAGTTGTCGCAAAAAACTAGACAGCACGCACGTACAACCTCCTCGATCGCGACATTTCGAATTACTCTTTACTTTTGGTTTCTTCATTACCTACCCTACAGTAAATACCTAATCTTTAGTTATTAATGATGATTTAATAAGTACCTACACAATGTCTTCAATGTAATTTTGATTAATATTTAACACAGTTTATGCACCATTTCTTCTTATCAATTTATACGCCACTATAAGCTGATGGACACGTTTGAACTTTCTTTATCTCATTTCATTCATTTTATTTCATTTGTTTGCATACCATAATCTGTATAATAGATGTTACATAAGACTTACAGCTAAGTACAGTTATGGACCCTGTTAGGGCACAGTTAGATAGTATTAAAAAATTGGAAAAATTACAGTTTATCCTTATTCTTATGTGAAAATACGTATTTAGTTAGTGATTTAAAGTTAGTGTTAGTGTTAATAATATTATTAAATTTTAATTAGCTAAAAATAAAATTTAATAAAATAAAAATTTGATTGGTAAAAGTAAGAATAATGTTAATCAAAATCAGTCATGTTTAGTTATTATTATTTTGTAATCATAGTTTATCATTTAAGTAATCATTTAAATAATAATAATAATAATAATAATAACTTGGCAACACTGAAAAGTCAACGACGTCAATTTTTTTTTCATCTATCTTATTTTCCGTTTTTATCCATATTTATTAATTTCTGTCAGTCACATCTGTATAAAAAGCAATATTAAACCTTTTGGAAGAAATCCACTAATAAATTAACAGACAAACACGTTACTTTAATGAAAAAAGGAAACAAACCGAAAACCACTAACAATGACGGCTGTCAAAGCCGTCAACGAGAACCCATGGAAACGAAAGAATGAGAAATAAATTATGAAATGTTGACGAGATCAGCAGCTCGCCGTGCACACCCACCACCTCCGGACTCGTCGCTCAGCTCCGCCTCGCCGCTGCCGGTACCCAGCCCCTCTGCGGGCGCTGTGTTAACACCGGCCGTGGTAGTTGCGTCGAGCTCGAGCGACGAGTATTTCTCCCCGCCCACGACACCACCACCAGCTCGTCGACGAGGAGGACGCCGGCCGCCGGACGGCTTAGGACCTCGAGGCCCACCGGCCTCTGATAGGGTCCCAGCTCCCGGCGGAAGTGTGCAGCGCATGAGATGGACACGATCCATCAACGAAAACGTCATGCGCTCATACTATGGGGCTACAGAGGGAGGAAACAACCTGACCGCGTACCGTGTTCGGATGCTCTCTCTTTTTCAGGTGCTTGAGCCAGCTGTCAACGTTTCGGCACAACGACTGTCGGATCAGGTGCGGGTCATCCAGCGTAATCATATGTTGGATGACACTGTACTTGATCGCCTGCAAAAGGAAATGCAGAGTAGCCATGTCATCGTCCCCCCGTCGCAGACAGTTGTGGTACCACCACGGCTCACCACAGATAACGCGCCTCAAGCTGACGAGGGGAGTGTTGACAGGGCTACAAACGTAAGTACCCAGTGCAGTGAGGAATTGAGGAATGCTTTGGAGGGTGCGATTCGAGAATATCGGTTCATGTCGCCCGAACTTAGGCCACGCTTACCTCGTTTGCCCATGCATAACAAGAATAGGGCGCTGGTGGCGGCTTTGGATTCGCAGTTGTCAAACTATTTTGATGACTGCGAAGACCTCACCGATACTCATTCGATTCTGTACTGCGCGGCTGTGGCGGCATGTCGTGTAGCTCACGTCAAATTCGCAAATGACTCTAGAGCTACACGACCGAAACCAGCCGTACCAGCTTGGCAGTGCAGGATTGAACGTCGTATTGGTGGGGCCAGAGCCCTCATCGGCAAACTAATCTGCTTCAGGGAGGGCAACACTCGCCCTAGAGTGATGCGCTTTGTGAGGCGGGCATTCTCAGGGACTGATACCAGCCCTCAAGATTATATGTCCCGTGTCACAGAGCGCATAGACTTCCTGAAGCAGAAAGTGTATGCATGGGCAAACCGTATTCGTCGGTATAAGCGCCGGGTAGACCGATACACTCAGAACCGCACCTTCCAGAGTGATGAAAGGTGGGTCTATAGGGCTTGGGAGCGACCGAACCAAGGTGTGGCTGATACGCGCCTACCGGAAGATGACGCCATGTGCTCTTTTTGGCGCAATATCTGGTCGGTGCCTGTCAGTCACACCGAAGGTGATTGGGCTCGAGAAGTCGAGCGAGCCTGCGATCCCATACCAGAAATGGGGGCTATTACCATCTGCCCCCAAGATGTAGCTCGTGCAGTCCGTCCGCTGCCCAACTGGAAGTCTCCAGGGCCGGACGGGCTGCACAACTTCTGGATCAAATGGTTCATGGGATCGCACGCTCGCTTGGCGGCTCAGTACCAGACTGCTTTGGAGTCTGGTTCGCTACCCCAGTTCCTGACAACAGGAGTTACCCACCTGCTCCATAAATCAGGTAGTACCGCGGAACCCAAAAATTATAGGCCGATCACTTGTTTACCGACGGTCTATAAGGTTCTTACATCCATTTTGAGAACTAAAATTTACAATCATGTTGACACTAACTCCATCATGTCTGTCTCTCAAAATGGATGTAAGAACGGGTCCCGCGGTACTAAGGAGCTGCTCCTCATTGATATGGCCATTAGCCAACAGGTTCGCCGTTCCCGAAAGGATCTTTCGACATGTTGGATAGATTACAAGAAGGCCTATGACTCGGTGCCACATACATGGCTCATGAGGGTGCTAGAGTTGTATAAAGTAGATACAACTCTGCGCACCTTCCTGATGTCATGTATGAGGCAATGGAGGACGGTCCTTCGATATCCAGGATGTCGAAACATCCAGAGGAACAGCGAGCCGATAAGGATCGAGCGAGGTATATTTCAGGGCGACAGTTTGAGTCCGCTTTGGTTCTGCCTAGCCCTGAATCCTCTAAGCACATTGCTGGAGGATTCAGGTATAGGCTATCGGCTGAGGAGAGGTGGTCAGGTTATATCTCACCTCCTCTACATGGATGACCTAAAACTCTTTGCCCCCAACAATTTGCAACTGATGGAGCTACTGAAAGTAACTGAAACCTTCAGTAGCGCCATCAGGATGGAATTTGGTGTGGACAAATGTGCGGTCATGCATGTAAAGCGAGGAGAGATTGTGGAATCCGTGGGAACCCAACTCTCGGATTCCATAAACCTTCGAGCCCTCTCCGCAACCGAAACCTATAAGTATTTGGGTATGTCGGAAGCGTTGGGCATCAATGTTACTGACATGAAGCAATCTTTGAAGGAGCGCTTCTTTGGCCGCCTGAAGAAAGTATTTAATAGTCTTTTATCAGGCGGAAACAAGGTGCGCGCCTTCAACGGTTGGGTCATGCCGGTCTTGATGTACTCTTTCGGCATACTCAAATGGACTCAGACCGAACTCGACGCCCTGGATAGGAGGGTCCGTACGCTGCTGACTGCAAATCGAATGCATCACCCACGGTCATCGGTAATGAGACTGTATATCCCGCGAAAGTGTGGAGGTCGAGGGTTCTTAAACGCTAAGACCCTGCACAATCGCGAGATATACAGTCTCAGGGAATATTTCTTAGAGACCGATGTGGGTATGCATCGAGATGTGGCCGCGGTGGACAAGGGCCTCACCCCGCTCTCCTTGGCTAAAGAGAACTGGCGCAAGCCTGTAGTGCTTGACACTAAGGATCGCATGGAGGTATGGCAGAGTAAGGAGCTTCACGGACGCTTTTTTCGGGCCCTACATGGACCCGATGTAGACTTACTAGCGTCCGTAGCCTGGCTGCGTTTCGGTGACCTCTTTGGGGAAACCGAAGGTTTTGTCTGTGCAATTATGGACGAAATTATCATGACGAACAACTACCGGAGATTTATTGTGAAAGATGGTACGGTTGACATCTGTCGGGCATGCCACCGTCCGGGAGAATCAATCAGACACATAATCTCTGGGTGTTCTCGTCTAGCTAACGAAGAGTACTTGCATAGACACAACCTTGTAGCCAGGATTATCCACCAGCAACTTGCTCTGAAATACAGCCTTGTGGAATCAGAAGTGCCGTACTACAGGTATGTGCCCGACCCAGTTCTCGAAAATGGGCATGTCACACTGTACTGGGATCGATCCATCATCACTGACAGGACTATTGTTGCCAATAAGCCTGATATAGTGGTGGTGGATCGACTAGAGCGGTGTACAATGATCGTTGATATAACGGTCCCGCATGACGGGAACCTCGTGAAAGCCGAGAAAGATAAACAAATCAAGTATCTTGACTTGGCTCACGAGGTTGTCGACATGTGGGATGTGGACTCAGCGATCATTGTACCGATAGTCGTTTCAGCCAATGGCTTGATAGCCAAGAGCCTCGACCAACATCTGAGGAGGCTCTCGTTGGGCAGCTGGGTCAAGGGCTTGATCCAGAAAGCGGTACTCCTGGACACGGCTCGCATCGTCAGGAGGTTCCTCTCTCTGGGGCCCTGACCGCCGGTAGCTTGGACCTTGTTCCCGATACCGGTGGGCTACTATTTTTTATATTTTTAAATGTTTTTATATTTTTATAATAATATTTAAAAATGTAATTTATAAGTATATTTAATGGAATAAAGGAGTTAAATAATAATAATAATAAATTTATATGTGTTTATGTTAAAATAAAGGAAATAATAATAATAATAAGCCCCCTAAACAACCACACGTCCTGATTGACCATCTAATCACGTGGGGGGCGGACACACGAATGAGAAATTACTGGCGTGGCTAACGTGGCTCTGGAAACCCACTTAAAAATGGAGACTCGTTCAAAACGAAAACGTATAGGACCGCTGCCCGGGGGCGATCGCCGGGGCGCACTTGGAGCTGACGCTGAGTGTCACAGCATGCGAACCGTCAGCGGTGAGGAGTTGACCAGGCGGACTCCCACCGACAAAGATGCTACAGCCGAAATCTCTGACGATGGTGACAGACTCACAGATAGGACAGACACCCCTGTAGAACCTTACAGTCCAAGTACAATATCGTACACACCTTCAAGAAGATCATCAATATCCATACCATCGTCACCCCCTTTAACTAGTTTTAACTCAGTTACACCCACTCCGGCCTTGAATGTTGCGCGGGAGGTATCTACCTTCTTACCCGCGTCCACCAAGGCTGGAAAATCAAGAGTTCGTATGAAATGGAGTAAAGATGTAAACCTATATATCATGCGAACCTATTTATACATTACTAAATTAGAAACTGACATGACCACTTACCGCCAACAACTGCATGTACTTTTTACACGAAAATATCCTGAAATTTCTGTTTCGGAACAACGGATTTCAGACCAACGAAGAACTATTGTAAGGAATAAACTTCTTTCTCAAGAAGTAATAGATCAATTAAAAGAAGAAGTACGAAAACAATTGCTACAGGAAGAATCGGAAAATCCTGCAAACACTAACACTATTACGCAAAACACAAATGAAAATAGCCTGCAAGATCCTTCACAATCGCTCACTCAATCACAACCTAATCTTGAATACAATCAATCGCAAACATCACACATTTCTACACAAACTGAATTTATAACCCTAACGCTAGAAAATGATGTTGAGACAGTCGCCGCCGTGAATCAAAACCCGATAACAGATATATATATACAAGAAATACATGACAAATTTAAAACAATACTAACACAGTACTCTGGGATGGACCCAGCAGCTCGGCCAAAACTACTTAAACTCAAATATAGCCCCAACCTTTTCCGCTTAGTTAATTTGTTTAATGAAGATATACTAAAACAGTTTTTATCTAATGACACACAACTTATTGATATACACACCCTTATTTATTGCACAGCAGTTGTTATTTCAGAGGAGCTTAACTTTAAAATCACTGAACACGCGAGAAACACAATACAAAGAGACACTGCAAAACCACCATGGCAACAGAGATTAGAAACGGACATTGAAAAATTAAGAGCAGACTGTGGCAGACTTACACATTACATCAACGGCTGCAGATCACATAAAGTCGTTAAAAGAGTTGAAGCAATATTTAACAACAATTCTACACACACTAGACACGAAAATAACAATAGAAATCCTGAAGAGTTTTTAGACACATTAAAACAGAAATTGGCACTCAAAGCCCATAGGCTTAGGAGATATTTGAAGGCACAACAGCGCAAAAAAGATAATTCCATATTTGCTACGAATGAAAAATCATTTTATAGGAATATACAGAAACCACACACTGATTCAACAACAGACAACGATACTGACACACCCTCAAAAGAACACTTGGAAACATTTTGGTCTAACATATGGGAAGAACAGGTACATCACAATGATAAAGCAACTTGGATTTCAGAGGAAGCAACAAAATGGAGCACAATAGGTGAAATGGAATTTAAAGAGATATCAGAGGCTGACATTACATATTTAACAGCTAAATTACATAACTGGAAGTCACCGGGTATAGATAAAATACAAAATTTCTGGTATAAAAAGTTAACTATACTACACAAAGCCTTAGCAAAAAACTTAACGGATATAGTATTAGGAGAACAGAGTATACCCGAATTCATTGCCACAGGAATAACTTACATGCTTCCTAAAAGTAAACACACATCAGAGCCTTCCCAATACAGACCAATCACATGCCTACCCACAATTTATAAAATACTAACTTCAGCAATCACTAATAAAATCAATTCACACATTGAACACCACAATATGATAGCAGAGGAGCAAAAAGGGTGCAGAAGAGGCCACATGGGGTGTAAAGAACAGTTAGTTATAGATTCTACTATCCATAAACATGCCGCCACAAAAAATAGAAACCTACATTGTACTTATATAGATTATCAAAAAGCGTTCGATAGCATTCCACACTCTTGGTTAATCCAAATCCTAGAAATATATAAAATAAATTCCAAAATAATTGAGTTCTTGCGCACTGTAATGACACGTTGGAAAACCACACTTCACATAAATAATCGACTCACCAATCTCATAACTCGACAGATACACATTAGGAAGGGTATCTACCAGGGGGATTCCTTGAGCCCTCTTTGGTTTTGTCTCGCTCTGAACCCTTTGTCTCACTTACTCAATCAGTGTCGAGCTGGATATAATTTTAAAAACAATACCGAAGAAGCTATTATCTCGCATCTCATATATATGGATGACATTAAACTATACGCTAAAACTGAAAAACAAATGAAAACTCTTATAGAAGTGACGACAACATTTAGTCAGGATATTAATATGCAATTTGGATTAGATAAGTGTAGGACATTGCATATTATAAAGGGAAAAGTAAAACCCGGCAATTATGAAGTCAGCGACACCGACACAATAGCAGCTATGGAACCAACAGATCTATACAAATATTTAGGCTACAAGCAACTTAAGGGACTCGATCACACAGCAATTAAACACACACTGAATACAGAATATCGGAGAAGAATTAACGCAATTTGCAAAACACAGTTATCTGGAAAGCATCTTATAAAAGCCTTGAATACCTTTGCTATACCCATATTAACCTACTCATTCGGAGTGATAAAATGGTCAAAAACTGACATCGAACAGTTAGAAAGAACCACACGCACAACACTCACAAAACACAACAACCTACATCCTAAATCGGCGATTGAACGACTCACCATCAGAAGACAAAATGGAGGGAGAGGCCTAATCGACATACATCATCTTTGGCAGAAACAAATCACTAGGCTAAAAACATTTTTCCACACAAAATCCTGCACAAGTAACATACACAAAGCTATTACCTTAAATGATTTTAATTACACCCCGCTTAACCTTAAGGAACAAGATATACAAGACATAAGCATCAGTGACCCGCAAAACCAAAAAATTGATAATTGGAAGAAGAAAGTCCTTCACGGTAGACACCCTCATGACCTGGAACAGTCCCACATAAACAAATTGGCATCAAATAAGTGGCTTAAAATAGGAAACCTTTTCCCTGAAACAGAAGGTCTTATCATTGCTATACAAGATCAAATCATCAACACCAAAAACTACAGAAAATTCATCATTAAAGACCCTACCATCAGAAACGACAAATGCCGCAGATGCCACATTCAATCAGAAACCATACAACATATAACAGGAGCATGCATAACCCTCACACAGACAGACTACACTCACAGGCACAATCAGGTTTGCAACATTATCCATCAAAAATTAGCACTCAAACATAGTCTCATACAAAACACTAACACTCCCTACTATAAGTATGCGCCACAAACTGTCCTCGAAAATGATACACACAAAATGTACTATGACCGCGCCATACTTACAGATAGGACTATCCACTATAATAGACCAGATATAACCCTACAGGATAAAATAAAAAAAACCACCTACCTCATAGACATTGCAGTTCCTAATACCCATAATATACAAAAAACCATTTCTGAAAAAATAAGTAAATATGCGGACCTTAAAGAAGAAGTCACAAGAATATGGAGGCAAGAAAAAGTGTACATTATCCCTATAGTTCTCTCCACGACAGGCGTTATCCCCAATCATCTTCTCCGTAGTCTAAAATTAATAGATTTAGAAGAATCTGTTTATATTAGCCTACAGAAAGCTGCCATCTTAAACACTTGCAGAATAGTTAGGAAGTTCATGCAGTTAGAGGAAGAAAACACACCCTCATCGTAAATACACACCACACGCTACATTTACTTGGCTTCAGCCCGTAAATGTAGCTAAAACCAGCCTAAAAGCTGAGAAAAATAACACTCCCAAAAATAATAATAATAATTGTTTATTTACTCAAAAAACAAGGCATTGTAGTACACGTTACAAAAATAATAATACAGTTATACAAAAATAAGTACTATATCTACAAACGTGTGGGTGAGCACTGCTCTCCTAGCTAGGTTATGAAAACCTGTGTTAAGGAGAAGCAGTCCGGTCCCCTAAGGTATAATGGCGTAAAGGTTACATAGTGCTTCTGATGCTACTGTTACAATTTTGCAGTATTGGTGTGTAATTAAAGCTGAAGACAATAATTTTAAGGTAAATAAATGTGTATGGTGTGTGGGGTGTGTTCGTGTGTGTGTGTGTGTGTGTGTGTGTGTGTGTGTACTCATGCGTGTGTGTGTGTGTACTCGTGCGTGTGTGTGTACGTGAGCGCGCGTGTGTGTGTGTGTGTGTGTGTGGGTGAGTGCGAGGTAGTGTATCTGTGTCGTATTGGCTTGCTCATGTTGTTTATGTTTGTGTTAAGATTTTTTCTGTTTCGTCATATGACTTATTTTGGAGGTACGATTGCACAATCTTTTTGCATTTGTAATACGGTAGTCCGTATATTTCACACTCTTCGTTTATTTTATTATATAGGAACGGACCAAGAAAATGAAAAAATCTCTTTGAAAAAGTTGAGCGTACTCGCGGCATATCCTATCTTTTCGACGTTTACTACGTTTTTTATTTTCCATAATTCGGAATGGGGTTTTGCGATGTTGGAGAATGACTGTCTGTAGTATGAATTGTTGCCGAACATTTAGAAGTTTGCAGTGATTGTATAGTTGATCGGTTGGAAAAAGAATAGGACGAAAAGTGGCCACTTTTAGAATGGCCCTATGTGCTACTTCTAGTGGCTTGAGAGTGGTTTTTGCTGCGCCTCCCCAACAGGAAATACAATAAGTTACGATGGATTGACAAAGTGCGAAATAAATGATAGTAGTTTTTGCTTTAATAGAAATAATTTTAATGTATTAATAAAACTAGTATTTATTTATGTTCCTAATTTGTTCCGGTAGCTTATTAAATAATTTGATTGACATTACATAAGTACTAGAGGAGTGCATTTTTAGTCGTGATGTTGGAATGTTTACTCTGTTTTTGTGTCTTAGTATTATTTTAGTTTGTATTTCTTCTCTTTTTGTATAGAATTCTGGGTATTTCCGTTCAAATTTACAAGTTTCGAAAATATCAAGGCAGGGCAAGGTTAAAATTTTCAGTTCTCGGAAGTGGGGTTTACAACTATCAGTATCATCTATGTTAACTAAAGTCCTGATAAGTTTTTCTGTAGGGTAAATAATTTGGGCGCGTCTGTACTATTACCCCTTAAGATGATACCATATTTGAGCCGTGCCTAGGCAGACGCGTTATACGTGACTAACGCGGTTTTTGGTCTGTTGTTTTTTTGATTTCGCGGAGAGCATACGAAAATTCAGACAGCTTCGTTCTTAATTTTTGGACGTGCGACTTCCAATTAACGTGCGAGTCTATGTCTAGGCCTAACAAAGTGAACTTACTAACTTCTAAGTTTGGAGTCTTTAAAGCTAAAATTTATACTATTGGTGTTTTTTGGCGGGGGTGAAACGTCATTATTTTGGTCTTAGGAAAGTTTATTTCAAGATTATGTTCTGTCATCCAGTTTGTTGTAGCGTTAAGTATAGAGTCCAAATTATTGTTTATGTTAAGGTTAGAGTCACATAAGGCAATTATTGATATATCATCCGCAAACAAGACACAAGGCTCATTTATATGATTAGGAAGGTCGTTTATGTACACAAGGAATAAAAAACAGCCTATTACGCTTCCTTGTGGGATTGAAGCTTTAATTGTTATTTTGTCGAACCTGTAGAATTCTATTTCTTATTTTTTTGTGGTTAAAATATTATATTTATACTAGTTGTTCCATAGGTTGTAGATAAGATGCGAACCATTCATGACACCACGGATTCCTATTTGTGTGGTTTATTGAGTAATATTTCAAATTGCACCTTATCATAAGCTTTCCCCCCCGAGTGGGTTCCCGCATTGTCGTTGCGGGGGGGCTTAGTAACCGTGGTCTCCCATCCACGGTGAAGCCAAGAGGAACCCAACGGTGGGGCCGCTCGTCAGGGCTTTTGCCTTCAAGCCATTGACGTAGCGGCCAAAAAGTAGGTTGCGGTGAGGTGCACCGCAACTGTGGTGGGCCGCGATGTCGAATGGGAGGCATCGCGGCTGAGGGTTACAGGCTGCGGTAGAGGAGGAGTGCCGGTGCTTCTGAGCAGCGCTCTTCCCTTCCGTGGCCTGGACGGGGCCGCCACCGTTTGATGGCGGACGCGGTGGGGCCGCAGGGGAAGAGGAGTGTCGGTATAGCGTCAGCCGCTCTCCCTATCCTCTGCGGCCGAAAAGTGGTAGACGGGACGGCGCGTTGTGTTCCTCACGCGCGCCGTCAAAGATGTCAGCAACCACTGGTGGGGTCCGCAAGGGCCGATGCCTGCCAGGGGTGCGGGTTTGTTCGAAAGAGATACCACGGCCCCTGGCATACGGGCTACTGAGGGAACACGGGTGGGTTTTAGTCAGTAAAAGTCTGACACGCCCTCCTGCTCTACTCAGCAGGAGAAGTCATTTGATGATTTCCCACCCAAAAAAAAAAAAAAAAAAAAAATCATAAGCTTTTGTCATATCAAGCAATAACCCTATGGCGTATTTTTTTGTATTGATAATATCAAGAGCTTTTTGTATGTATTTATAGACTGCCAAGGTGGTAGATGCGTTTTTCTGGAAACCGTTTTGTCAGTCATTAATTATGTTATATTTTTCAGAAAACGCATAGGTAAACTCTAATGCACATGGCTAACAAATTCAAATATTTTAGATGCTGTTGGTAAGAGGGCTATAGGACGGTAATTATTTGGGTCTGTTTTTGAATTTTTCTTGTATACTGTTTTAATAAGGGCCTTTTTCAAAATATTCGGAAACGCGCCTTCTTCGAATGATTGATTTAATAGTTTGTAGAACTAACCCTACCGGGGTTAGTTCATCTGCACATTGTCTTAATAGAATCGGTGGGAGCTCATCAATACCATAGCTCGATTTATTTTTCAATTTTTTTATTATTGCGTTCACCTCGTATGGATCTACTTGGCTTAGAAAGATTGAGTTCACAGTAGAAGTGTTCGCAGCTGGGATTCCTTTTGGTTTGCAGCCACTTTGATTCGGACTAACCTGTCCAATAGAAGCGAAGAAATTATTAAAAATATTGGCTCTAAATTTACGCTATAATTTGCTTTTAATGTTAAATTATATTTTTCATCAATTGTGATTCCAAAACTTAGGTTTATTAAAACTAGGAAGTCATCTATTTAATTATTTTTTTTAAATTGACTGACTGACTGACTCATCAACGCCCAGCCCAAATCCTTAGACCTAGAAAGCTAAAATTTTGCACAGAGTTTCTCTTTATAATGTAGACAAGGCAAAAGCTAGTTTCTAGTAAACAGTATTCGCTTCTATAACAAGTTGTCAAAGTTGGTAACAGAACTTAGCGATGGAGGGCCATATTCATAAACTATGATTAAAGTTAAACGGCAAAAATGTATGGTTAAACAGACGCTAATCATTATTTAACTTTAAGCAACGTTTATGAATAAAATCAATCAAAATCAAAATCAAAAGTCATTTATTCAAACTAGGCTGAGAGTCAGCACTTTTCGAACGTCAAAAAAATAAAACATAAGACAGTCCCCCCAAAACGCCCACCCTTCGACACTTCCTAGTGCTTTAGCTGGGAAGAAGAAGTGGCGCAACAAACTCCCCAGCAGCACAGCTGTCTGTTCAGTTAGAAGAACTTGATACTGTACAATACAATAGTAAAAAATAAAATGATTTAAAGAGTCTAATAAAATAAACAATTAAGTATATGAATGTAATTCATACAACCTATCAGTAGGTAAGCTAATTCTGGTGAAAGAACACAAACATTGTCTTGAGTTAATCACAGCGACCAACTATTCTTATCGTTTAAGTAGTCGTTAATAGAATAGTATGCCTTAGAACAAAGGTTGGATTTTACTTTGGCTTTAAACGCACTAAAATGTAAATCTAACAAAGAAGAGGGAAGCTTGTTATAAAAGGTTATACCAAGCCCAACAAATGAGTTATGAACCTTATGAAGCCGGTGAAAGGGAGCACGTAGTTTATCCTTATTTCTAGTATTTATATTATGAATATCACTGTTTTTAGTGTATAAGTGTTTATTTTGCCTAATATACAGGGTGTTTGGCAGAACGTTGAACATACGAAAATGGTAGATAGGTGGGGTCATCTACTTAACTTTAAAGTGTATTTTTTAATATTTTTTATTAAAAATGTGTAAAACAATTGCCTGTTTTACACATTTTTAATAAAAAATACACTTTAAAGTTAAGAAAGTGGTGAAACTAGAAGAAAGCAAAAAAAAAAATTTAAATATCCAGGGGGCCAGGCCCAAATAAATTAGGGCTGAGTAAGTAGTAGATGACCCCACCTATCTACCATTTTCGTATGTTCAACGTTCTGCCAAACACCCTGTATAAGATGTTAGCGAATATGAATTGCGATGCCACCGTGAGAATACCGATATCTTTAAAAAAATCTCTTAGGGACACTCTAGCACCCAGTTGGTAAATTGCTCGAACAGCTCGCTTTTGAAGAACAAAAATATTTTGAATATCAGCGGCTTTGCCCCACAACAGAATGCCGTAGGACATAACGCTATGAAAATAACTGAAATAAACTAACCGAGCTGTTTCAACGTCAGTGTACTGTCTTACTTTTCTAACGGCATAGGCGGCCGAACTAAGCCTTCCCGCTAGGCTTGATATGTGTGAGCCCCACTGAAGTTTAGCATCTACTGTTATGCCCAAAAAAACTGTCGAGTCTACGGTTTCAAGCACCTCTTTATCTAACACGATGTTTGGACCAAGATTTCTAACATTCGGTAAGGCGAATTTTACACACTTTGTCTTCTTGGCATTAAGTACTAGGTTATTTGCCGTAAACCAATCCGTAAGCATTGAGAGTGCACTGTTTACGTCGTCAAAATCTTGTCTATTCCTGTCTACTTTAAAAATAAGAGAAGTGTCATCTGCAAACAGAACAACATCACAAATACCCTTTAAATAGAATGGTAAGTCATTGATATATACTAAAAACAAGAATGGGCCGAGTATTGAGCCTTGAGGCACACCTAACTGAACTGGTAGCCCGGAAGATTTTACACCATTACTTTCTACACATTGGAACCTACTATGTAAATAAGAATTTATTACGTTTAAAGCTTCTTTATGGACACCATAATAACGCAGTTTACGCAAAAGCGTTTCATGGTGCACGCAATCAAAGGCTTTGGAGAGATCACAGAAAACTCCAATAGCATTTTGCGAGTTCTCCCATGCGTTAAATATGTGTTTCAACAAAGCAACACCCGCATCTGTAGTCGAACGACCCTTTGTAAAGCCATATTGTTCCTCATGAAGGAGGCTATTTAAATTAAAATGTCTTAGCAACTGCTTGAGTATTAATTTTTCAAATATTTTACTAAATGCCGGTAATACAGAAATAGGCCTAAAATTGCCCACGTTATTTTTATTACCCGATTTAAATAATGGTATGACTTTACTAATCTTCATGAGGTCAGGAAAAGTTCCCGAGTCAACACATTTATTAAAAGTAACAGCAAGATAGGGGGCTACGATGTCGATTATATTACTTAAAAGTTTAATAGAGATGCCCCAGTAATCCCCAGTGTTTTTTGGTTTAAGTGTATTAAAAATATTTAGTACATCACGAGGCGTTACATGTTCGAAACTTAATAAGCTACTACATTTGGGCACACTACTATGCAAAAGGTTTTCAGCTTTAGACGGGGACGAATTTAAGGTGTGAGTCGTAGTTAAAGGTATGTTGGCAAAAAACTCATTAAAAGCCTCAGCTATGTCAGCAGCTTCATTAAGTAATGTGTTGTTGACGATAATCTCTAGTTGTTTTTCCTGTTTAACCGATTTACCCGTTTCATTGTTAATAATTTTCCATGTGGTTTTTATTTTATTATTAGATTTTTTTTATAGTATCGCTTAAAAATTTAGATTTAGCAAAAGCACAGATCTTTTTAAATAATTTTGAATAATTTCTGACATACTCCAGGAAAGGAGTATCAAACCTGTATTTATTCAAACCATACAGCTCGTATAGTGTCGCTCTACTTTTATAAATACCTGGTGTGGCCCATTGGTTGAAGCCGACGGAGGTGCCATTAATGTCAATGGTTTTGGTTTTGAAAGTAGACTGGTATTCTTTATGCACTATATCAAAAAGGGCTCCATAGATTTCAATTTCCAAGCGTTTGATGTGAGTTCTTAACCTTCCCCAGGTTAAGAACTCACATCAAACGTGTCCTTATCAAAAAAGCTTATTATAAGATAAAAGACTACGTTGAAGACAGGGAAGTCTGGCATTACTTAATTCCTTCTCATTAACAGCATAACTATGTGAAAGTCTAAGGTATTGTTCATTTTAATTCTTTTTATTTTTCACAACGTCTGACATATTCTCGTCATTATTTGACATTATACATCAATTCTAACATCGACTATTTATTAGTGATTGTCATGGAAATCATGTCACTTGGTTTCTAATAGGTTCATTTTATTTATGTAGATTATTATACATATTGTGAATGAGAGAACGTTGTAGACCTTACAGACTGTAGATTCGTAGACGATTTTCTATTCTGTATTATCTTTCCTCTAAGTACCTGGTACTTATAGATACCACACTGTAATCTGAAAACGTGTTATAAGTGCCCATGCAGGTTTATGTGAAATAAAATATTTTGATTTTGAACAGAAAATCTTCAACGTGCGTCCCGCTCAACAACACGCTTGTGAAACCTAAACTTCGTTAATAAATCATCAAAATCGTTTGTTGTAAATAGTTGTTGACGCCTAACCCTGCGCTGCGCGGGGGATCTGCTCAGCCCCTACTTTACGAACCCGTGCCTATATAAGCGAGTGCACCGGATCATTCTAGACGCTAACAACGCGACCGACACCTAGTTTATATTCAATCCGCATATAGAACAAACTGATTATTGTAAACTTATTAAAAGTAAAAAAAGAAAGTATTTTGGCATCAATAGTTTATTTTCAGCTCCGCACACTTACCTGACACACCAAGCATAAGGTCTAGCCCTAGACATAGTTTATCTAATTACCTATTTATAACTCTAATGGTAAGCAAATTTATTTCAATCGGGATTTAACGTGCTTCTGTTGAAACCCTCGGTGTTATATAATTTTACAGACGGTCTTAATATTACAAAGTTGTTTAAAACGAAAATACTAATTTGCTTCATCATCATCATCAACCTATAATGTTCCCACTGCTGGGACACAGGCCTCCTCTCTGTGAGAGGGAGTGGGCCGTAATCCACCACGCGGGCCCAGTGCGGGTTGGTAGATGTCACATGTCTTCGATTTTTTTGTTCTAGGACATTCCGGTTTCCTCACGATGTTTTCCTTCACCGTTTTGAGAGCAATGGTAATGAAATAATTTATACAAAGTAAAGCGCCTGGCTGGGTTCGAACTCACGACCTACAACTCGTAAGTCGCGGCCGTTACCACTTGGCCACTACTGCTCCATTCCACTGCTAATTTGCTTAGGGTAATTTAATTATGTAGGTACATATTAATAGTGTACATATTAATTTATTCGTTTTATACAACTTACTTAGTTATATTTAACCAATTTGTGAATTAACCAGCATTTAGATATTCTAATGTCATCGCGGACTGAATAAAGCATTTTATTTTTCAACCCGAATTTATTGTTAATAGTACTTACCAATCTAAAAAAATCTGACTATCCGAATGACTTCGGTTGACGTGCCGAGATGATTTAGCAAACAAGCCTTGCCCGACAAGCTACCGGATTTATGACAAATATTTTAATGTACAGCCTTAAACCAATCGTAAGGGTAAACAAAAAAATACTATCCTATCATTGAAGGCGTACTTTATAAAGTACAGTTATACCTACAACCCATTACCCAAGAGACACAGTCAGTGGGCAACCCTAGTGCGTGTTTATTTACCGAGCGGCAGTAGGTTATTTCATGGACACAGCCGATATGTAATACTGCTCACTTTATTACACTGTGCCACTACGCTCTACCGGCTACTTGTTTTGTGACAGTTTTAAGTGGTCTCAAGTGTTAACACCGCGTGAGTAATTTACATTTACGTTGTTTGGATGTATTTTCCGCTGTTCTAGACGCTTTGAAAAGTATCACATTGGTATTAATAAAACCTCTGGTGGCTCTGGTGTTGAGTTTTATTTCCAGGTGTTTGTAACGAAACCTTAACTAGATAAAGTACAGTCAATAAGTACGTAAAGGTAATTAACTGCGCGAGTGTTGATCTAGGAGTGGAACAAAAACAGGGAGTGTAATTTAAACATTGTTTCGTAAAAACTGCTTGTTTAGAACGAGCTCAAAGTAATGAGTTTTTGTTGTGTTACCGCAACAGTACAGAGTAGTGTCAACCACTCAACAGTACATACATTAGACGCGCCCGTCTCGTTACACCGTCACCTGTCTCAGACGCACAGGAGGCACGAGTTACGAGTGTGAGAGCGGAGAACATTCATGATTTACATAATGCTAATAAATGGTGTCGTTAGTCGAGGAGTTCGTGTTTCTCTCGCGTACAGCGGCCCGGGTTAACAAACACACTTGCTCCGGAACCTCATAGCACTGATACATCAGAATGTTCAGTTAGAGCTGAGCGACCTGAGTACACCGTGAGTGCCCTGCGTAGGGACGGTATCTATAATACTACTACTGCATGTGCAATACGTAGCAAGCTGCAATAAGCTAGAATATAAGCATAATGTGAGTAGGCTGGCTAGCTGACGCAGCATTGCGTCGAGGAAGATCTTCTATGCGAGCTATCAAGTGCAAACAGTCTGCCACTAATATGCTGTAGCTAACGCTAGCGGATAGAGAGTGCCTTAAATGTGTCCTTTATGGCACTTCTGCTTATCCTTACAGCACACGCTAACTTCTTAGTATAGATATGTACTCACCGTCATAAATCCCACCTCCATAGGGCGAAGTCTCGCGTTTATTTATATCGCCGATGTCGATACGTGTATTTCCGACCCTGCCCCGACCACATACACCATTTAGAAAAAGGGTAAATTATTTAATGACTATCTACTGCTCTCAAAACAGTGGTGGAAAACATGCATCGTGAGGAAACCGCCATGTCTTAGAAGCAAAACCTCGAAGACATGTGACATCTACCAACTGGCACTGGACCCACGTAGTGGATTACGGCCCAACATTATAGCTTATGACATGCATGTCAGCAAACAGGCGGTGCAGATCAGGTGACGCCAGAATGAGGGTTGCATTTAAATCCGAGCAATCTAAAGTTTGAGAAATAGTCACGAGTTGGCGCAGTTCCTTCTGTGCAATCGATGATTGCCACGCGCCTGTGTTTCGCGCGTCGCTCTGTGTTGCGCATCGTCGCTGAGAATTAATTGCAAGAAAATGTTTACATAAATCATGAATATAGTCAGGGTAACTTGGTAAAAATAAAAATTCCTTAGAGAAACAAAATAAAAGCATAGTCTTCAGAAAACTGATAAAACTGAAAACTCAAACTCAACTGCCCACGACTTCGTTCGCGTGAAAGTAGTAAAACCATGAAAATGACACCATGATTAAAAAAAACCTTTCGTAGCTGCTGTCAAGGTTCAAACTCAAACTCAAAGCATTTATTTGAATCGTGAAAAAGTCGATCAGTTGGAAAGTTGAAGCTAGTTACCTTATTCCAAAACGTAGATCTCAATGGAGAAGAACGGGCAAGAAACTCCAAAGACACCATTTAAATCAAGTTGGATATTACAAAATCTTGAGAACATTATTCTTGTTTTGCTTCTGTATGTGCGAACATTGTACAATTTATAATAAACAATTCTAAATACAAGATTAAAAATAAGCCATGGAAGTTAGGAGATGACCAGTATCAATCGACAGCGCCCGTTCACGACGTTACGCGTGGATCAGCACCATCCAGCTCAACCATTCTGTAGGGAACCGAATGATCCAACACACGCGCCACCATCAATGAGATATCTAAATGAGCATGACACACATCAAAACAACATAATAAAATGATGCATGGTATTCAATGTTTTTTTTTACAAAACCCTTCTTAATAATACAAAACTATAGTTTGCAATGCATTTAAGACATTAATAAAATTTGGTTTCCTAAAAGAAATTAAAACAATTGATAAATCCACTCGTCTGTTGGAGTATCAAAATTTGATACTTGTCAAAAAACGCGCGCCTGTTTGGGTATCACCTAGTGATACCCCTTATATTTTAACATGTTTTGCATTTGTAAACTCTATCTACAATGCTCTAACTTGTACAAGATGTAGAAGAAAGAACAAGGATGGCATAATGTCTTTCACCAAGGCTAGGCAACACACGAACGACGATTACCAGACCGTTCTAAAAACGCGTCAGTCGAATCGTGTTCTCGTGCGAAGCCGCTGCTCCGCGCTGTGTGTAAAAGTGGTTAAAAACTAATATTGTGAGTGTTTGTGACTACAAAAACAGTGTTACATTACGACTGGGTAAGTAATAAACCGTTTTTAACCCATAGGTCGTGTATTTGATAAGGATTTTGGCCAGAAATAGGTTGTCAACAAACATCGGTAATCATTTTGCAAGGCGTGACCGCCGCCATGACCGTGCATTTTAATAATTAAAAAACTATTATTTTCTACATACATACATACATAGGCAAAGTAATAAACAATAAAGCATAATACCAAAATAAAAGCCTCCTGGTATAAAGGGCGTGATAGCTTACATTTGATGTTGACACATCTTATCTTCTTATCTATACTATCAGTATTCATGAGCACTTCGAAGACATGATAGCAGAGGCATCGATACCTTTATTATCTACCGATACCGACTCACCGTTGTCTATATAGGTATATGAAGATTTTGTCAACTAACTGCGGCCTGCTAAATCAGTCATTAATTTATTTCAAACGACCTTCTTAGTCCTTTTCAATCTGGTTTCCGACCTGGTCACAGCACAGTTACAACTCTTTTGAAGGTTACTGATGACATCCGCTGGGCTATGGACCACAAATCTCTCACCTTACTTGTTCTTCTAGACTTTAGCAGTGACATTAATTCTGTTGACTTCGATATCCTTCTCGGGATCCTTAAATCCTTCAATATCTCTTCTTCTACTATTGCTTGGTTCGACACCTATCTTAAAGGCCGCTCGCAGCGGGTTCGTCTCGATCAGTGTTCCTCTGACTGGTGCTCTCTTGCCGCGGGTGTGCCTCAGGGTGGCGTTCTCTCTCCCCTTCTCTTTTCTATTTTTATTAACTCTGTCACCAGAGTCATCTCTTCTCACCTCCATCTCTATGCCGACGATCTGCAACTTTACAATCACTTTTCAATGCAAGATGCGGATGCTGCCATATCTGCTATGAACAGAGACCTGGATTTGATTAGCGAGTGGTCGCAGTCTTTTGGACTGCTGATCAACCCTAAGAAGTCCCAGGCCATAATTATCGGTGGCAGGTATATGCGGAATAGACTCGATGTTGCGTCGCTGTCTCCACTCTGTTTGAATGGAGTTCAGATAGAATACGCAAAAACGGTTAAAAATCTGGGTGTGACCATGGACTCCTACTTATCGTGGACTGCACATGTTGCTCAAGTCAGTCGCAAAGTACACTTTACGTTCCATTCGTTAAAATGCCTCCAGAGCTTCCTGCCCTTGAACACCAAGATCACCCTTGCCCAAACTCTCATACAGCCCATCATTGACTACGCTGATGCCTGTTATTTGGATGCCACCGAGGAGCTCTTAAATAAACTTGAGCGTTTGCAAAATATCTGCATTCCTTTTATTTTTAACCTTAAAAAATACGACCACCTTTCTAACTTTCACAAGATCCTCAAGTGGCTCCCCATTCGACTTCGCCAAAACTCTCGGATATTGTGTTTGCTATTCAACATTCTTCACAACCCTAAGACCCCATCCTATCTGCGGGAACGCTTCTCCTACGCCCGTCCTTTTGATGCACCTTGCAGGTCGCATCTTAGAAATCTCCTCAAGTCCCCTCCCCACTCAACCGACTTCTACTCCTACTCCTTCACTGTGCACGCGGTTCGGTTGTGGAAGTCACTTCCGCCTGACATTAGGAATTGCCAAACTGTAGCAGTATTTAAAATAAGAGTGAAAGAACACTATCTCTCCACTTTGTCATAAGTTGCATTTGTATTTATTATTTAAATTACATTATAATTATATATATTTTGTTGATATTTATTTTAGTAGTATGTATGTATGTATGTTCTTATATGATATGTGTATTTATAAATTAGATTAGATATAATTTGTGCTATTATGTTTTCCCTTCTATTATTATTACACGCGTTGTCTACATCTCTGTTATCTTCTCTCCTATCGCAGGTGTGCTGGAAGAGATTTCTGTAGAAATAAGCATTACCTTTGTACGTATTTTTCTGTTCCTTTATTCTTGTCTGTTTATATGTGTGTGCATAAATGGTTAATTAAACAAATAAATAAAATAAATAGATTTCAATTTAGATACATAAAACAAAATTCTCAGCTTATGACCAGTGCCTCAATAATCCGGTGTAACCCCTCGGTCGGCACCCCCCCCCGAGTGGGTTCCCGCATTGTCGTTGCGGGGGGGGGGGCTCAGTAACCGTGGTCTCTCAGCCACGGTGAAGCGAAGAATAACCCAAAGGTGGGGCCGCTCGTCAGGGCTTTTGCCTTCAAGCCGATGACGTAGCGGCCAAAAAGTAGGTTGCGGTGAGGTGCACCGCAAATGAGGTGGACCGCGATGTCGAATGGGACGCATCGCGGCTGAGGGTTACGGGCTGCGGCAGAGGCGGAGTGCCGGTGCTTCTGAGCAACGATCTTCCCTTCCGTGGCCTGGACGGGGCCGCCACTGTTTGATGGCGGACGCGGTGGGGCCGCAGGTGAAGAGGTGTGTCGGTATAGCGTTGGCCGCTCTCCCTATCCCCTGCGGCCCAAAAGTGAAAGGCGGGACAACGCGTTGTGTTCCACGCGCGCCGTCGTAGATGTCAACAGCAGCTGTTGGGGTCCGCAAGGGCCAATGCCTGCCAGGAGTGAGGGTTGTTTGAAAGAGGCACCGTCGCCCCTAGCACACAGGCAACTGAGGGAACACGGGTGGGTATTAGTCAGTAAAAGTCTGACACGCCCTCCTGCTGTCTACCCAGAGCGGGAGAAGTCATTTGATGACTTCCCATTCCTCAAAAAAAAAAAACCCCCTCGGTCGGCAGGTACCTGAAGTGTACGAATAGTACGAACGTAATAAAGACGGTTTGGCAGCCGCGCAGTGCGGCTCGCACCAAGTGGTCAGATATACGACGCGCACCGCGTCGAACACCATTGTTTATATGAAAGCTCAAGATTTTAACTTCTTTGTAAGTATATAAAATAAAAATGCTGTTAGAATAATAACAGCTTTGTTCGCATGGAATCTTTACAAAAGTTTTATGTGATTAAGTCATGCTAAGTATTCACATGGGGATTTTTACGAGTAACTTCGAGTGCACTAAGTCTTACGTAATTTATTTATGATCGCTAGCAACGAAGGGAGGAGTAGTCACGTTGCTAACACCAGCCGGAGGCTGCCCACACTCCCAATTTCCCGAACTCTCACACTCTTAAGGACAACCACTTTTTTTTTTTTTTTTTTTCGAAAATATTTTTATTTTTCTCTTTTTAGGGTTCACATGTGCTTACCCCTTCACAGCATACCGGCGTGATGTTATGTTATGTACTGATGTAAACAATGGACAGACATGAGATTTCAGCAATCCCAGTCCATTTGCCCCAAGGAGTTCCGTTGCCTATCTCCGAGGTTCTTCATCAGATCTTCACCAAATTGAAATGTGGTCCCATTTCAATTTCCGAGAAAGTACTCTTCCAAAAACTACCCAAATCGCTTCAAGTATGCCTATAGAATTTGAAGAGTTCTCCAGGATCCCATCCTCAGCCCCTGACTTGATGATCATGGGACCACCTGGGTACATTTACCCTTTCAAACAAAAAAAAACATTTCGGTCCAGCCATCTTCGAGTAATCGGGGAAGATACATAAAAAATTAAAAACTCGGTAAAAATCATAAATAAGTTCAACGTACGAGTACATGTATGTGACACGTAATGTAACGCGAGTTATTTGAACGTGACAGTTAATTGAACCGGCTCGTTGTGCTACACGCAAACTTGCGGGAAAGCCGCACAAGCTGGTAATTACGACACTATTCATAAACTTTATAGAATACAATAGTAAGGTGCAGAAATTCCACTCTATACAAATGTGCAGTAGTTCATCCACGCATAGAGGACATTTTGTTTTTATTATTTACTGTTAAATAACGTTATCATACTATTTTTAATTCTGCGGAAAATTAAGATATAATCGCATCTTCTTTTAATAAAATGATAAATAAATAAATACTTAGCGATAAGTATGTGGATAACAGGAACATCGTCGCATTAATCTGCGACTCCTTTGTTCGCCTCCCACAAGCTTCGTATGACTGGATAACCACCTAGCGGCGTTGCGGTGTCACAACTCAACCTTTCCCGTGTTGTTGACAGATAATCAAGAGTTAAATGTCGCTGTCAATCAACCTTCGTTCCTCGAACACCACAGTGTATGCTCTCGACATAGTTCCTGTGTATTATGCATTCCAGATGATCCAGTAACATGCCTAGGTAATAATGTACCAACAGTATCTTCAGCTTGCGTCATCGCATGGTTGTGTAGCTCTCCCGTCCACAGCTAGGCGCCACAGACTTGATTGGCGTCACATAAAAACGTCGTCAAGTTAATAAACTCGATAAATATTCAGCGCCACATGAGATCAAAGGTGGACAGTCCAGAGCGCGTCACGTGTGATGTTATAGCTGAGCTATATTCTTAGTTTACGATCTGACCCCATCTCACGTAATCACACGCTGAACGAGGAAATATGGAGAACATAATAACCTTGATGCCTTACTTGTGACGAAGACTTACGACTTATTCGCCCTCGGTATTATTAATAGGTATTGTTCATCGCTGGCCTAAATAAGACGACACCAGAGTAGTCGGGAGCTCGGGAGCGGCTATATTACATGTCAAATCGCGGCTTGCACCGGAATTGGGTCACAGTTCGTCCTACAACGTCAAACGACGGCCAGCGCCGACACAATAGAAGATTTTTTTTTACATCGATCTCGGCAGATAAACAAAATGCCACCTTTGACTTTCTACTGTTTTATTAAAACACCGCGCAGGAACTGAACAACACGGGGTCCACCATGTCTGTAGCCCCCTGAGTGACATGCCTCATAACATAAAACGCACGTATCAGTCTGTGGGTCAGTACAAGTACCTACCGCCGCGCGGACGCACGCGGTCCCTGCCGGGCGCCACAACAAAGCGCCACAAACGTGCCTTTGCTTTTGTTAAACACACCTACTCGGTTACATTAATTAACGTCAGTTCATCACAGGACACAAACGCACGCCATTATCACCTCTACTCATCCGTGGTAAGGTTACAAATGCCGAGCACGAGCCAGGCGGGGGAAAACCAGTGACGTAACCGGTCGGCACAAAAGGTTCCTGCTAAATACTTGCGCGGTCGGCGGACAAATATTTACAGGCGCAAGGTATTTCACCGGATCGCGAAGTTATGCGTGTACTAATTCCGGAGCTATGAGCGCGTATTTATTTAGCTGCCTTTACTACCTAAAATTAGGGATTACATTAATTCTCGGAGGCGCAAAGTCGCAACTGTTCTCGCTCACGTTCCCGTTTTATTGTTGGGCGAGCTCCAGGGGGTAGTTTACAGAAACAACAGGCTATATTTACAACGCAGCCAGTAAAAGATCAAATAATTTATTGTTATTTACTTTATGTATCATGAATACAGAGTCGCGGAGACACTAAGCTAAGGCTCAGCGCCGAGTCGCACAGAAGCAGAAGTAGGCATGTGATATGGCAGCCGCGGCACTTGACACCGCGGCGCTAATTTGTATCTCAGCAAAAGATTATGAAGTCTCTCTGTAATGTGAGGAGGGAAGTGAAGCGGGTGGGGGGCGGGTTATGGGCCGGGGAGTGCTCATCAACCGACGACAAACGTATGCTAATGAGGACTCCGATGAGTATCGGTGACACACCGTAACACAGGCACATACACAATCACACAGTGTCGCAAATAAAATCAAAACACCGCTCCTTTGAAAGCAAAATTTTCAGCAAGTTACAAATTACTAACTTTTTTTTTGTTCTTTGTATACAACAAAAAACCCTACTAACATCTTCTTTATAACCATTTTATGGACTATGTGGTCTGAAGTAACTCATTATTACCTACAAAAAAGTCCGCGAGGATATCATGTAGATATGTCTAACTATCCGAAATAACCGTTTTTTGCTCAAATTACTGAATCAACACGGATAGAATCGAAAGATAAAGGATGACATTCGTATCATCATATTTATCCTTATCCAACTAAATCGTTTTATAATCAAGGTTGAATAATTATGTAGATGGAAAATTCCTCGTATTTTTTTTTTCAGTCAGATCTTTCCTTTTTTAATGCTTAAAGTAAGAAACATGCCGCCGTATGATCGAACAGCCTAGCCAGCCAGCCTACTCTTAGGTATCTATACATTTGAGTTTTTGTAAACTAGAAACACTGGGATAGAAGTTTGTAATCTAAATTATATTTTTAATTATTTAAAACTATAAAACGGGTTCAAATGCTCGGGATAACGCTAAACAAAAACGAAGGAAAAGCACAGGCAGAAAATGTAGCTGTTATTTTAATATATTGTGGTAATATAGCGCGGGAAGAAACTAGTCTATGATAAGACCAATCAGTAGTTTAGAAACAGCAAACACTGCGTGATTGGTCGACAAAAGGAACAGAAATTCGTCATATTCATGACTAAAACTAGAAGCAAAAATACGAATGCAACTTCAAGCGGGTTCAAGTGAAATAACACAAGTTATGCAGTGTTATTAAACTAAATGCATGCTGGTTTGCAAACAACTTCTATGGGTGCCTCTCTAAGTTAGCCGCACTACTGTTACTTTGCGTCCCAACTCCAAACAGCTCACTCAGTTGTCGCACGAACTGTCGGGCGTCGTAAATTACACAATAACATATTTCATCGTGAACATAAAATGTAGTTAGGCCATGATTGAAATTAAAAAACGAAAATAGCAACGAGTAAATGGAATCGTATGAGTGAGCTAAACTGAATCATACCAGAGAGCTAAACCGAATCATATCAGAGAGTTAAACCGAATCATATCAGAGAGCTAAACCGAATCATATCAGAGAGCGAAACTGAATCATATCAGAGAGCTAAACCGAATCATATCAGAGAGCTAAACCGAATCATATCAGAGAGCTAAACCGAATCATATCAGAGAGCGAAACTGAATCATATCAGAGAGCTAAACCGAATCATATCAGAGAGCTAAACTGAATCATACCAGAGAGCTAAACCGAATCATATCAGAGAGCTAAATCGAATCATATCAGAGAGCTAAACAGATTCATATCAGAGAGCTAAACTGAATCATATCAGAGAGCTAAACCGAATCATATCAGAGAGCTAAATCGAATCATATCAGAGAGCTAAACTGAATCATATCGGAGGCTAAACCGAATCATATCAGAGAGCTAAACTGAATCATATCAGAAAGCTAAACTGAATCCTATCAGAGAGCTACACCAAACGCCATTGTTTCGTTCGAGCAGCCAACCGAGCACAGGCGCACTATTACACAATCAGCTAGGGATTAAGAAAATTGAGTCATTCACCACACAGACCGAACTCTGATGAGAATCAAACAAATTAGCGTTCAACTTCCATTTCTCGGCAAATCGTATGTTTTTTTAGAATTTAGTGACTACTACTAAGCGCCCAATGATTTAATTTATTGTGCTTTATATTTATTAACTACTAGCTTTTGCCAGCGGCTTCGCCCGCGTGGAGATCGAAAATTATCCCGCAGGAACGTACTACCTAGATAAAAGTATCGTATGTTTTAATCCAGATTATAGACTATCTGTTTGCCAAATTTCATGCAAATCCGTTCAGCCGTTTCTGGTTGATTGAGTAAAAAACATCCAAACATACAAACTTTCACATTTGTAACATTAGTAGTAAGTAGTATTGTATAGTAGGATCATCATTTACGACTCATGTGTTAAATATCAAAGGAGTGAAGCAAAACAAACTAGGCTAACCGACGCAAAACTTTTCTTTACCCGGCCATAGCGTATATAGCAACCCGAAATCTTATGTTTCTTATCGGAAATCCATGTTAGTAAAATGTACTAAGTATAATATATCAAGCGTGTTTATGGAATTATGTAAGCAGGTATATTGTGCTCAAATTAGGTACACGTGAAAGTTATTTGCTTGAACCGTGTAACGTGAGACGGTTAGCGACGGGCAATTTGTCACTCTCGGAGCAATATTCAATCATCAAATGTCGACCTCGTTCCACCCTAATTCACATCAAGGTGACGAAAAGCGCTTAACTTCGACTTAAAAAATATATTAGTGCTTTTAATACGATGTATATATATCGATCACAAATCTGTATCGAAAACAAACAATTTGAAAAGCCGCCAAAATCAGTTACCATCCGCCTCCATAGGTAGGTAATGTATAGTACAGAGTAGGTAGGTAATGTAGTGTAGGACAGCGACGGCCGAGTGGGTCCGAAGCACAGAATAGGTCCGTAGCTAGGCGATCGTTTTACTTTGTGTAAATAATTTCATTGGCATCTGTCGGACATGCTACCATCCGGGTGAATCAATCAGACACATCATCTCCGGGTGTTCTCGTCTAGCTAACGAGGAGTACCTACTTGCATAGACACAACCGTGTAGCTAGGATTATCCACCAGCAACTTACTCTGAAATACAGCCTTGTGGAATCAGAAGTGCCGTACTACGATCGATCCATCATCACTAACAGGACTATTGTTGCCAATAAGCCTGATATAGTGGTAATGGATTTACTAGAGCGGCATGCAATGATCGTTGATATAACGGTCCTGAATGACTGAACCTCGTGAAAGCCGAGAAAGATAAACAAATCAAGTATCTTGACTTGGCTCGCAAGGTTATCGACATGTGGGATGTGGACTCAGCGATCATTGTACCGATTGTTGTTACAGCCAATAGCTTGATAGCGAAGAGCCTCGACCAACATCTGAGGAGGCTCTCGTTGGGCAGCTGGGTCAAGGGCTTGATCCAGAAAGCGGTACTCCCGGACACGGCTCGCATTGTTAGGAGGTTCCTCTCTCTGGAGTCCTCACCGCCGGTAGCTTGGACCTTGTTCCCGATACCGCTGGGCTACTATTTTTAATATTTTTAAATGTTTTTATATTTATATACTAATATATAAACATGTAATTTATATGTTTATATGTTGAGATAAAGGAAATAATAATAGGTACTAATCTCATGTCCAAATAAATTCTTACTCACTTAGTGGAAATCAGCTAGCTAAGTTATAATCTTAAATGAAAATAAAAGTCTTACTGTACACAGTTAACATTGTGATAAGCCGCAGAATAAATTGATATCCTTTCTTCTTCCTCATCCTTTTTTCTTCTCCTCAATTTTTTATAAACTATTCCAAAACTTTACCCTTGGTCAGTTATTTATTTTTATTACCTATTTCTTGCAATCTTACTCTCATATCTTCCCAAGTTCTCAACTTATCTAGCTTCCTCATACACTTAGCTGTTTTTTGTTACATTCCAGGTGCCACTTAGGATTTTTTAAATATGAGGACCCGCGGAGCCATAGTTCGTGACATGAGTGACAAGCTGAAAGCAGCACTGAAGGAGCTGGAGGCATCAAGAAAAGAATACGACCAGCTGCTACAGGAAAGCGAGGACAGTGAGACTGAAGTGAAGAAGATATTTGATAAAACACTAAACTCAAAAGCCAGCTGTTGAACTTCAACTAGTGTCAGACTTCCAACATTGCAGTGACACTCATGACCAGGCACTGAAACGGATATCAGGCCTTGAAGCAGAATTATGCAAGACCAACAACACGATTTCCACCATCAACTCTCTGAAAGCTAGCGAACATTTTGCCAACACCAGTAAGCTTTTCGACGAGCTAGTTGGTAGTGTATCCGGACTGGAGTATGTGAACCCCACCGTTGCCATACACCTGACTAGGGACGATACCGTAACTAGATATCCAACTCTAACTAGTCATAATATAAAAAGTGAAAAATAAAAACTTAAAAAACAAATAACAAACTACATCCAAAAAAAAAAATTTTTTTTCACTTTTCAGTTACCTACCCCACAACAATTCGAAATTTCATCATCTTTGGCGTCAAAACAATGCATATTTATGCGATAGCAATATTCGCGGTTGATTTGCTGTAATTTTTTGAAGAGTTCCGTTGTCTGACTCCGAAACGCATCATCAGATCTTATGAAATTTCAATGGGACCATATCGGGGTAAACCCCTTTCGAAAAAAAAAAGAATTTTGCAAATCCGTCAATATACGACGGAGTTATGCCCGAAGAACATACATTAAAACAAAAAAAAACATACATGTCGAATTGATAACCTCCTTCTTTTTGAAGTCGGTTAAAAATAAAGGCAGATAGACCGCGCGGAACACTAGAAGCCAAAAAACCAAATATAGGGTGTTTTTTTAGAGGTATAGAACTTTAAATTGCAATAAAACAACGATGGATTATTCGATTGATATGATTTTTTTTTATTTGAAAGTTAATCTTGTGGCATTACATTTTAAATATGATTTCTGGTATACGACTGCCACAGCTTGCTCGGATGTAGTCCAATCTAGACATCCAATTTTGGATCACTTTTTCCAATATTTGTGGCCGTATATCGGCAATAACACGGCGAATGTTGTGTTCCAAATGGTCAAGCGTTTGTGGCTTATCCGCATAGACCAATGACTTTACATAGCCCCACAGAAAATAGTCTAGCGGTGTTAAATCACAAGATCTTGGAGGCCAATTCACAGGTCCAAAACGTGAAATTAGACGGTCACCAAACGTGTCTTTCAATAATTCGAAATAAAATTGCACAATTTGCAAGCGTTGTTCAGGCGTGAGTCTATTCATGATGAATTGCCAAACCAAACTGAAAATAAATTACTTGACAGCTGTTAAATCGGTCGCCATCTTGAAAAGTAATGCCAACTTAAAGTTCTATACCTCGAAAAAAAACACGCGTTACTAAGGCGTCGAATTTTATGTAACATACAAAAATGCGACGCTTTAGTTTTTTTTTTTTTTTTTGTTTAGATTATAAAACAAAGGCAGATAGATCGCGCAGATTACCCAAGAGTAAAAAAAAAAACAAATACTAAAGCCTCGCATTATATACAATACGACGCTTTAGTATTTGGTTTTTTGGCTCCACTCTGGTGTTCGGCGCGGTCTATCTGCCTTGTTTTATAATCTAAGGTGTCAACTTACAAAGCTAATCTACATGTATGTAATAATAAGTTGGTAACAAGCCAGTAATGTATAATGTTGACAAACAAAACCTTCAAAAGGAATTGCTGAGCAGGGAAAATACACTTAAAGAAATATCTTATAAATATGAGTCTAGTCAAGAAATGTTAAGCGATCGTTTGCAGGAGGCCTGTGAGTTAGTGGACCTGGTTAAGTACAATGCAGACAGGTATGAGTCACTGACAAACAATCTCACCTGTAGTTGTGCTCCCACTCCGGTACCTCTTATATCACAGCAGGTTGTTTGTGCCGCGTATCACACTCAAGTAATGTTTTGGTATATTCTGATAGATTAGAAGCAGGTTTTGGATCATTGTTAAATAACCACTTTATACATAAACCCCCTTATTTATAAGCGTTGCTTAAAGTTAAGAAGTGTTTAAACGTCAAAAATGTGTGGTTAAACAGACGCTAATTATTACTAAACTATAAGCAACGTTTATAATTACGGGGACTATCTAATTGTTGTTACCATAACCTGCATCTTAATGAGCTTGTTCATAAAGTAAAACATACATAATTGAATGAGAAGACAATTGTAGTTCTTTTAATTGGAAACAGTCGCCCCCTTATTACAAAACAAGGTTTTTCTTTAGGTATGGTTTAAACCGTCGAGCCTGTTTTTTAGTTAAGGCGCAGACAGCCGACTTTTAAGGAATTTCTACTGAAGATCACGTCTAAACGGCTTGTCTTATGTATTTGAAAAAAAAAATATATGTGAAACTAGACAATTTTCTTCGTCATTTTATATGTGAATATTTTAAATAATATTTTTAAAACATAATGTAATTAATTCTTAAAGTAAGGTCTATCGTGGACATAAAAACGATAATCACGCAAAAACTATCAGGTGTATTTCCATGAAACTTTTACCATCTAAAAGGCAATTTCATCACTCAAAATTTAGTATACGGGTTTTCTTTGAATTGTGTTTGATAAATCAACATGGGTTGTTTTCGAAAAATTTGATGCGCGTTGAGGCGGGGTCTCTTGCGGGCGACGGGCGGCAGTGCATCGCTGCAGCTAGCTGTCAGCTATCGTCGCCTTAAAAGGGACATCGTTAATATGTAGTATTGACACCCTACTTAAATTTAAATTAGTTAAAATAATATTATATGCATTGCCATATTCAAATAATTTAAATTATGAAGAAAATTATTACATTTTAGCCTAAATAATTTAATGCACATTTTGACATGCCGTCATAGTGACCGTTTATTGTATTTTGACACAGCTAACAATTTTGTTAAAGATTTTGTACTAGTTCGGGAACTTGTGTTTCTTTCCAAGAAAAGTCATGTGTCACGTATTAGCTACTTTTTTAGCTAACAATATACACGCAGTTGTTGATAATTTAATTGAGAGTAGTTTAAGTGACGGAACAGTATTATCTAGTACTTCTAACAATACTATAATTAATTCTTTAAACTTTTAGACACGACAAAAGAGAAGCATAATAAGAGTATTTTACTGTATCACCAAAATATAAATCGCTTCTCTGGCAAAACCTTAGACGTGAAAATGTTAATAGATATCAAAGCATATCTTATGTTGTTGTGAAACTTGGTTAAAACCGGATAGGATGTTGTATTTTTTTAACGGTTCCCATTCATTGTATGCGTTTTTGCTGTTTCCTGAATGTAGACAAGTGTAACAGGACCAAGCGGTCCACTTGAACAGCGGTTGGCGACTTCATGAAACTACCAATTAAACTACCTCCATAAAGCTAAATGACGCCAAGTTTCCGCCGCGCTAAGGTCACCGCGCGCGGAACAGTTGCTTTGGTGTTTAATAACAGTGATAGGTATTGGCCGCCAGGTGTCGGTACTACTTGGAAATAATTCTGCGACTTTCACAACAAGCAACTTGTTTAGGCGTAAAATATATTGTTTGTTCAAAAAGTGTTGGCAATCATGAGCGTATACCACGAGATAGCATGGCGAGGGCCGCATGGAACGTACGGGCCGCTATGGCGACGTGAGACGCGCAGCATTCTCCTAGCACAGCGCCGCACTACAAGGTCTCTGTAAATTAACTCTTAAGCACACACGCGGCTGACCTGAGGGAACGCCGGAGAGTTTCCGTTCACCTATAAACAAGCTCCATTCTGCTTTATAACATCCAATTAAAATGCTAATTTATTTAGTTGGAAATGGCGCGCGGCTGACTAAAGGCCCGCTCAGAGCGCCGACTGGCTCCGACCGGTTCCGACTTGCTCCGGCTGGCTCCGACTCACCAACAAGAACAACGCAGATCGTCCGACGCACCACTTGTGACAGTTTTTCATCTAAGGTACCTGCCATTAGACGTTTATATTGTGTACCGATAAATTTGTTGTAGAAAAAACTTTTTTCAAAAAAATAACAACCGACTTCCAAAAAAACACTACAAAGTGCAAAATAACTTTAATTTCGGAAGTCGGTGACTTTGGATGTGTATTTTAATTATTTGTCACCGCCGTCCGAAATTAAAGTTATTTTGCACTTTGTAGTGTTTTTTTTGGAAGTCGAAAGTTTTTATTTTTTACTTTTTAGTTACCTACCCCACACTATTCGAAATTTCATCATCCTTGGGGTCAAAACAATGCATACTTATGCGATAGCAACATTCGCGGTTGATTTGCTGTAATTTTTTGAAGAGTTCCGTTGTCTGTCTCCGAAATGCATCATCAGATCTATATGACATTTTAATGGGACCATATCGGAGTAAACCCCTTTCGAACAAAAAAATAACTTTGCAAATCCGTCAATATACGACGGAGTTTGGCCCGAACATACATAAAAAAAAATATAAACATGTGATAACCTCCTTCTTTTTGAAGTCGGTTAATAAAAAGCACGGGGATATATCAGCCTAGAATACCTACCTTTATAACGTCAATATAAAATATAAAATGGAAAGTTAATAAGTACCGTGGTAAGTACTTTACATTAAAAAATTTCTTACGTACGTTTCTCTGAACAGACGTTTCTCTGGGCGACTCTATTTCAATTTCAGTTCCGACGAAACATAAAAGCGAAGACGACGATATCTATCGGAAGTATTTATGTACCTACGTCAAATGTCGTCGCCAGTACCCCCAAAACTAGATTTTTTCGTAAAAAGGTAATTGCAAACACTCGGCGATATCACATGTCAGATTGTCGATAACAGTCGTCAGTGTTTTGTCTTTCTTGCACGTAGAGTGGGTAAATAGTGACAGGTACGGACAAAGGAGATAGTTAGTGCAAGAAACACGGGATACAGCGGCGTAATAGTCACGTCACGCCGACCCTCGTCACGACAGCGTCACGCGTCACACGGCGGGACGGCGTCGTCATCGATGAAAACTTTAACAGATATACAGATATTCACTTCGTGCAAAAGTCAGAGAATCACTTGCTCAGCGGCCGGCGGCGTCGTTCTAGGAGCCACGGGGTGTGATGCCCCGGATTGACTCATACCGATACGATACCTCTCCGTAGTATTTTTAGCGATAATTTGCACTATGAATTCTCTCTCTGAGTAAACGAGCCCCACGAATGATCAGTTCTATGAAATACATACATATAACTCAATTCGACTGCACTTCTAAACGTATTCAGTCGTACAACTCATCTATCACCAACGTGTGCTCTAGCTGTCTGTTTGATATTTCTGCTCCCCTACCCTACTCTGAAAAGCCACAATGACATTGTCAGTTCTGCGAAATGTTAATGAGCAGGCCGGCTCATTAAAGCACTCTTAAATGTTGGTCTAGCGCGACCGATAGCTTGTTACGTAATCCCCGGTGAACTAATATTTTATGTACCATTAGTTTGTTGTGCGGACTGCCACGCTGCCACTTTGACAGTGCCGTTCAGTGCTGGCTATTCAGCCATCATTTGTTTTGCTGACGCGGAGGCTTGCACCACCTTTTAGTATGAACAACGTCATGGAAAACGATGTCAATTTACTAAAATTTATACCTTGCACTTTCTTAACGAATTTCGGCTACATAGATCACGTGAAAAAATCGAAATACCTTCAGAACAGAATAATGAACATAAAATAATTACAAAATTATGTAAATTGAATCCCTCTATAAACAAAACGGGAATTATTTGCGTCGGAGATCGTCTTAGGTACTCAAGCTTATTCGGGGGGATGAAGAATCCAATCATCATACCACATAGAGGACGATTTACAGAACTTCTTACAGAACAAAGGAATGCAACCACGTGACATGGAGCAGCTCGGCTGATGTTGAATAAGACAGCGTTACTGGATCGTTGGTGGTAACCGGGTCGTCAAGGGCTAACTTCGAAGATGTGTGCGCAAGTATTGCTTTGAATGGATACTAATGATGTACTACAATCTAACAACAATTGGGAAGGAATTCGTCGTACTCAAACTTACTTCGAGAATATCAAAAACTTATTCTCTTATATAAAACGTATCTACAACACTTCAGATCAATTATGGAACAATTCAACCATTAAATAGAACTTCTAATCTGCTATAACACTGCACTTATACGTCAATCCTAGTCGATGGAGTCGGCTACATAGCTAATAGTATATTTGGAATATGGAACCAACAATTTGCTAAGAAATACCAAAACGATATTCAATATCTGCACAACAATGAGAACTACTTACTTGAGTTATTAAAAGATAAACAACGATTGCGGAGCTTGAAAATCAAGTACTAGAATAAAGTGAAGACAATTATTCAGCGTCAATTAAACTCCATTGATAGCATCATCAATCCGACCAACATGACCATAGCATCCATTGAAACGGAAGTGAAAATACTTTCGGCCACTACCTGCATCAACTCTGCTTCGTTAACGCCATACCCACTAGTCAACAGCTTCAGGAAGTGCCAAGAGATGCTGTTCAACACTCTAAATAACGTCTATCAAGAACATGTAGACGTTCATCTCCTCTGACTCCGGTTAGTTTGATGCAAAACCTAACGGAAATATCCGGTAGCCTTCCGGAATCGTTATCGCGACCAATTGAGAACTGCAAATAAAACATATTCTTTCTCTTTTTATTTCCTATGCTGCTATGCTATAGTATGCTGGAAGAGAATCCTTTGTTTAGAAATAAGTATGACCTTTGTTAAAATTGTTCTATTCCTTTCTTGTTGTCTGTTTATGTGTATATACTTGAAGTTTAATTTGATGAATGAGCTGTTTGTTTTCCATTAATCATATTAAATGAAATTTGATTCGAAAAAATCCATCGGGTCCTTACCAAACTTCTAGTATATCCGATGAACCTCTGGTTACTTAAATCTTTTGGTGACTGTACATAAATTGCTATAAATAAATTAAGATTATTTACACGCTTATAGTTGTGGAAGCACGAGTCACTGAAAGTAATTTAAATTCGAAGCACGTATTCCACTTGTACTCGTAGTTACCGAAGAATTTGATACAAATACAATCCTTGACCAGTTAAAGCACAAGAGTCAACTTCGTGAAAGACAAGAAGTTTTACGTGCTTCTAGACAAAGATGACTTGAAACACTGCATGCAATGAAAATCGCTGAACTCCTTAAACAAGAATAACCTGTGTATTCTTATCAACCTTACAGCCATCGGTTTTGCGACGTTGCGGGCTGTCAGTGTGTCCGCCTACATGGCCTCTCCATGGACTACACCATCCCCAAGTACAGTCTCCGGTCGAAAGCGTTGCACTTCTATCAACAATAAGGTGAACTTAACATATCGCTATGCCCCAAATATCCTTCAGTCAAAGGCCAATGAACCAATTACAACAATTGAACAGAAAACTTTAACTCAAATGAGGAATTACTCGTAAGATTCACTAGCATCAAAAGTAATTCACGACAACCATCAATATGCCACCTGTTACTCTTAGCCGTCAGGCCGCCATCATAGTTGTAATCGTTGTCCCAGTATTGCACGAACAATGCCTAGAACTACTAGTCATTCACCTGAACATATTGAACTTTTAGCTATCCATAAACCAGCAAGAAGCAGTCGCAGCACGAACAACATAGGACTTGCGGCCGGAGCTTCGCCCTGGAAACAAGAGCATCACCTTTTAATTTGTTTGATATTTTATTAACTTTGTGATGGCTTTTTTCTTCTCTTCTCGTTTATTTCACCTTTTGGGGTTGTAACATATACAGTCTTAAACTTTATTCATATTGCTGATATGGTGACTAAAATTCGAGAAAGGAATCGTCAACACCTTTACTCATAATTTAAAATGTATAATAAAATCCTAACGAGAACTAAGTGATCTTTTCTCTACGCGCTTTATCCTGAACAACAACAACTGTAGTAGCGAGTTTTTATTCGTATTTATAGAATAATGTTGCCACACACGGTATGATCTGTTCTAAACGCACGTAGCAAGTTGTCACTCAAGTGCAAGTTGCGGATTTACCCTCTGCACAAACTGCTTTACAATTGGAGAACCGAAACTCTCCGCTGCCTCTCACTCGACTTAGTAGCGAAGCGGTTTTTTTGCGCACAATCGCGTGAAAACCGTCGGTACGAGCTTGTGCAAACATCCGACGCGCTGCAATAGCGAGGAAGTCTCAACAACATCCTGAAACCATTATTATAATGGACGCGCAGGACATCTAGCGATCTTTTGGTGTAATTGACCCATAGATTACTCGTGTACAGACTCTGGCAGTAAGCCTTAAAAATAGTAATTTAAGGTTTTTTATTTATAGTAAAATTAAAATAGATGTATAATGTCAAATAATGACGAGAAAATATAAGCATTGTAAAAAAAAAAAAAAAAAAAGAACATTGTAATTTGGGAGCTGTAAATAGACTTTCACATAGTTTTGCTGTTAATGAGTTACCAGGGAAGCCACATGTGCAGAATGAATTAGTGCCAAACTTCCCTGTCTTCAATGTCGTCTTTTACCATAGAATATGCTTTTTTGATAAGGACACGTTTGACGTGAGTTTTAAACTTTCCATCGCTAAGTTCTGTAATCGTCTTTGGCAACTTGTTATAGAAGCGGATACTGTTTATTAGAAATGACTTGCTGCTTTTAGTTAATCGAAATTTTGGAATCACAATTTTATCTTTAGTACGTGTATTCAGGTTATGGAAATCGCATCTTTTTTTTTTGCGAACATACAAGATATTTTCTAGAATATAAAGAGAAGGCAGAGTTAGTATATCAATTTCGCTGAATTTGTTTCTAAGAGACTCGCGAGGCCCCATTTTATAGATTGCGCGGATTGCCCTCTTTTGTAAAATGAAAATTGAATCTACGTCAGCTGCCGATCCCCACAGCAGAACGCCATATGACATAATACTGTGAAAATAAGCAAAGTAAACTAACCTAGCTGTGGCTACATCAGTCAACTGCCTTATTTTTCTTACTGCGTAAGCAGCTGAGCTTAATCTACTTGAAAGAGATTTAGTGTGAGCACCCCATTGCATTTTTGAATCTAAAGTAATTCCCAAAAATACACTTTCCGAAATAGTATCTAGTTTCTTACCATCAAGTTTTAAATTCAGACCTACTTGGGGTACATTTGGTAACGAGAACTTAAGACATTTAATTTTGTTCGCATTGAGTAAAAGATTATTAGCAGCAAACCATTTCGAAAGAACAGCTAGACTATCTTTGACATGTAAGACATCCGTATCTTTTCTATCAATTCTAAAAATAAGAGAAGTGTCATCAGCGAATAAAATTATATCCGAGAAGTTAGCCATCAGGTAAGGAAGGTCATTAATTTAAACTAGAAATAAAAAAGGCCAAGAATTGAACCTTGAGGCACGCCCATCTTAACTAGAGACCCCGAGGACGTCGCCCCATTAACGTTCACTTTTTGCTGCCTATTTGATAAATAGGAAACTACAAGATCAGCAGCCCGTCCACGAATTCCGTAGTGGTGTTATTTACAGATCAGTGTATTGTAGTTTTTTTTTTTTTTTTTTCTTGGGTGGGAAGTCATCAAATAACTTCTCCCGCTCTGGGTGGAGCAGGAGGGCGTGTCAGACTTTTACTGACTAAAACCCACCCGTGTTCCTTCAGTAGCCCTTAAGCCAGGGGCTGTGGTGTCTCTTTCGAACAAACCCGCAACCCTGGCAGGCATTGACCCTTGCGGGCCCCATCATTTTTTGTGCTGACATCTCTTTGAGGCGCGCGTGGAACACAACGAGCCGTCGACTTGGGCTTGATCCTTACCGGACAGCGAGCTACCCATTACTCGCCGTCCGCAAGCCCATGCCTACGGTGGCCGGAAATCGGCCTGGGATTCCCGACGCCCAGGGCGTCTCCGTATCCTGCGGCGGCTGGGGTCGCGAGGGCGCATATGCTGCCTCTCCCTCACGTGCGCCGCCTCCCTCTTCGCGAGCATCACTGCTTCGCTGAAGGAGGTGACGGCTCCCCATGCCCTCTCGCTCCGTACCATGGCCTGGACCAGGGCCGGACGCGAGAGATCGCCGCCGCCGATCGCCTCCACGAGGACACGGCGGTGCTCCGCCCAAGCAGGGCAGACCGCCACCGTGTGCTCCACCGTGTCCTCAGGGCGATCTTCGCAGTGGAAACACCCCTGCGTTTCCTCCCGCCCTATCCGAAACAGGAACCTCCCGAAACAACCGTGTCCGGTGAGGAGTGTATTGTAGTCAACGCAGTCGAACGCTTTTGAGAAGTCACAGAAAATGCCAATCGCATCCTGGTAATTCTCCCAGGATCCCAAAATGTTTTACTCCTGCGTCAGTCGTCGACCTACCTTTCGTGAAACCAAACTGTCGACTATGCAAAATCCCATTTGAGTTTAAATGTGACAACATCTAGTCTATCATATTTTTTTTATAAATTTTGCTCAATGCTGGACACAGCACAGATATAGGTCTACGAGTATAGAAAGAAAGAAGAAAGAAAGAAAATACATTTATTTAGCACAGACTAAAAAAAGGCACACAATATACAGCAAAATAATAAAGATAATAACTAACAAAAGTGTAAAGTGCGTAAAAGTGTGCCTCACGGCTGCGCTAAAAAGGCCCAGTTCAGCATAAATGCCAGACAACTAGTGCCTGACGCTGGTTTTCAACTGGACCTGACGTGTGAGGTGACGGATGTAAATCAGCTTTATCCAATACTGCAACGTGACGTGTCTAAGCATACATAAATAAAATACATTTGTGTCAGATTAAATAAATAAAAATAGTAACGAGTAGTACTTATATGGTGAGACATTTTGATATTTATATAAATATGTAGTTTGTTAGTAATTGAGTGTAGTAACTAAAATAAAAAATAAAATAAAAAAATTAAACTTATTTGTGTTAAATATTGTAAAAGATCAATATTACAGTGTGATAATTAATAAAATTACAACAAAAAAAAAAACAAATAGGCCGGTAAATAAATAATTGAGACAGATGCATGATAGAACTTCGCTAATATGTAAACAAAGATAGGAATGCTTTGAAAGGAGTTACATAAAAAAAAAAAATGTAATGAGAGGCATCACTCTTACTACTTTATTTGAAAATCGGTACTACTTTACCATGTTTCATTAAGTCAGGAAACGTACTGCTGTCTAAACATTGTGTTCCGTCACCGTACAAAACTAAACGTAATTTATTCTAATTCTACAAATTGTAGTAACGGATGTTCAACGCTCCATCAGTTTGTGATAGCAAAACGCAGACCTACTATAGTCTGTGGTGCATACCGTGACTCGTTAAAAGTGGGAGTGAAACCACTTTCGAAAAGCCCGTGTGTGTGTGAACGTCTCCTTTTGCGCTCAACGTTCTCTTGTCCCAATTCTGGGCAAACCATCGTTTTCTCACTTCTACCCGCGTGAATCTCAGACTCGCATCCCGGAACTCCTGTATTCCTGCCTTTGGAACCATCGGAGCTGGAAGGCACAGTATGCACTGTATTTATGTCGTGGAACACAACGCGCCGTCGACTTGGGCTTGGTCCTTACCGGACAGCGAGCTACCCATTACTTGCCGTCCGCACATGCCTACGGTGGCCGGAAATCGGCCTAGGATTCCCGACGCCCAGTGTCTTCGTCTTCGTCTCCTGCGGTGGCTAGGGTCGTGAGGGCGCATAGACTGCCTCTCCCTCACGTGCGCCGCCTCCCTCTTCGCGAGCATTACTGCTTCGCTGAAGGAGGTGACGGCTACCCATGCACTCTCGCTCCGTACCATCGCCTGGACCAGGGCCGGACGCGAGAGATCGCCGCCGCCGATCGCCTCCACGAGGATACGGCGGTGTTCCGCCTAAGCCAGGCAGACCGCCACTGTGTGCGCCACCGTGTAAAAAAATATATTGTGTCAATGATATTTTCGAGAACCTTAACGGAAATCCCCCATAAGTCTTCAGTGTTTTTTAAGTTAATGTTAAGACTTTTAAATGCTGTTTCAATTGTGGCAATAGAAATTGTTTTGAATTCAAAACTTGGAATGTACTTACTGAAGTTTTCTTTAAGAAGAGATTCAGCTAATACAGATGATGAGGGGAGAGATTTCGTAACTTCTATTCGAATGTTGGTAGATAAATTTTCTAGAATCTCAGCAACTTGTAACTTATCTGAAATCATTTCATTATAATTTTTTAGAGCGAACTCATTCTGTTCTCGCTGTTTTGTGTTTCCAGTTTCTTTGTTAATTACCTGCCACACAGCTTTTATTTTATTTTTAGACATACTAATTTTGTTACTTATTAATTTAGATTTAGCTTGAGCGCAAACTTAAGCACATTTAATTTAATTTAATTGATTTTGATTTGATTTTGAATTACTTCTGATTTAATTTTAATTTAATTTGATTTACTTGTAATTTAATGTAATTTTGATTTTATTTAAATAATTCTGATTTTAAATGTTATGTGTAACATAGTGTAAAATACCTACTGTACCTGTTAACAAAATATGGATTATTATTGTCTGAAATAAACGTTTTCATTTGATTTGATTAGGGCCGTCACGTATGCATGTGCAGTCTTTGAACCGAATTCTCCACCATAGGCCACAGTTTCCCCCTGGTTCTTTCGGAACGAGATCCTCCATCTCGATCTGAAAATCCCCACTGTCATTCAGTTCATGAAACGCAACTCGAAGCCTTTTTTCGTTAAAGCCGAGAAAAAATCGCAATCCTCTGATTATGAAGGCCGCTAGTTATGTCCCCAGTGGGATTAGTAGAATTCGCCGGCCGAGATATATTCTCTCCGATTCAGAGGACCCTATTACTCTCCTTCAAGAAAGCAGTAAGGTCACCAGTACAGGTCACAAACACAGACAACAGTCATTCCGACCTCGCCGCCGCGGTCCTCGTGCCCCGCGAAGACCCCGAGTTAACGATGAAACCCCCGACCGACCCTTGCTCGTTGAAGAGCCAGCCCGCGCCGCAGCTGAGCCAGTAGAGTTAAATTCCCCGATTGATAATGATAATCATGATATGATCCAGCCTGTCCCAACTTGCTGCCCCCTGCCAGTGACTCCCTGAGCCGAGGCCTGTACCCCACAGGGGGTGCCCTCAGCGTGCAGTCGCTTAGGTTAAGTAGTTTTACGCCCCTGGCTGGACGCTTTAAGTTTTCTTAAGGCAACCACAGGAAAGTCCGGTTAAGTAGATACGGCCTCTCAAGGTCAACTACGATATGCCATACACAACACACGGTATGACGTATTTATTTCATTTATGTAAATCAAAACATTGCGAATGATTGCTAAAAGGTATTTTTGAATATTCCACCGACTATAACATTATTATAAATTCTCATAACTACCCAAGCCAAACTCTGCGACACAGCGGCAACAACAACTATACTACAAATACTAATCCAAGAACACAATGTGTTTGTGTTCTTGGATTAGTAGTTGTAGTATAGTTACAGCAGTTTATTTAAAACAGAATGATCTAGTTGCTGGTTGTTACTAACTTCATACATACATATAGCTACAGCGCGATATTTAGTATGTTAAACTACCATAATATTATGTTTTTTTTTAGATTTTATAAACCTTGCTCCACACTAGGAATTTCTCCTGTATTGTGGGTGCGTTTACAAACATTTAAACTCACATACACAAACGGCCAGACCCGGAACAACTACTTGTAGGTCATACAAATATTTGTTCCGTGTGGGAATCGAACCCGCGACACGTAGCGCAGCAGTCAATGGTTTAACCACTGCGCTTTTTTTTTCATCTCTGTTATTTAATTTGGCCGATTGCTCCGTCTGCCGAGTGACTATTCAAAACACTTATTGCAAGTAAAGTAAATAATTAAAGCGATACAATGTCAGAATACTAGCAATCGCTCAGTGCTCAATGCTCAGCTTCTGCTGAATACTTCCTTGATTTGTTATTCATGAGGAGCAGATAGCACGCGGTTCTGCGAGCAGTTTGGGAGTCCTAATGAAGAGAGCCTCGCGCCGTCCGTGACTAGGAATCGCGCATATTTGCATAAGTAATATGCTCGAATGAGCACGCGCTGCACGACTTACTACCACGTATGATGACGATGACTTTGAAAACAAAAGGTAAAGGTTTTCTTTTCTGTAATTCAAACGTTAGTCCCAAATTCATGTCCTACAGCGTAACAACACTTAGTTAGAGAAGTTGTTTTTAATTCCGCTCAGTGTCCACAAAAATAAACAATAAATATGAGTATGAATGCGAACATCACCGATCATAGGGAATTAAATACAGCTGTCCGTATATGTATATCTGTGTGGTCGTTACATGATATACACGTACGTGTACAGGAGCGAGGGTTCCGCCCCGATGACTCGGACGGTTTCCTCTTGCGATGATTTATTCTGTCACCGCGCTACTATTGAACTCATAAATCGGCAACTTTCTCCCTTTTACTTAGAGATCGTTACATCGCTCTAAATTATTGCTTATTTGCTTTTTCCTGCTTCGTAACTTTTGTAAATAAATGAAATTTTTCTTCCACATTTTCCCTGACTTTATAATGAAATTATATAAATCGTCGTCTTTAGACAGAAAGGGTTGTTGTCATAACATTCTGTATTGTATATTACACTCAGAAGAATCCCGCAGACTGTACAGGTTAGCGTAGTACCATCACGTCAGTTAACATACATAATGTTTGGGACCCAGAACCAATGTATGTCATTGGTCATCTGCAAAGATGTCTGTATGCGGGCTAAAAAGGCTAGAAGAATCTAGAACCGTTACGCTGCGCCATGCGCCGCCACTGGTCCACGATATGTCATTATAAAACAGAGACCAATAATTAGCGTATTAACTCCGGCTCGTTCGTTTCCTAATCAAGGACCAATAAATTACCGCAATTAAAAATTGATTATCAAGCCATAGTATGAAAAATGATCGGCGTGGTGTCAGCTTGCGTTAACTTGGCGAAATAATTAGCGAGTGATCAGTGTTCCAGAGAGGTACAAGTTTTCCTAAAGTAAATTAATTACTTACCTAATAAGTTGAGAAGAAAATTAGCAGATTTTAATTAGATACAGTAGTAGACCAGTATATTGCGGCGCTTAGGGACGAACAGAAACATTCGAGAGCTCTTTGTATACGAGGAGCTCGCTGCCGGGCCTCGTGGAACACCCTTGAGGAAGCCCATTGGACAGAAAGGTTTCTTACCCGACTGCGCCAGAAGGAGGGTTATGTTTTTCGAGTGTATGTTTGTATGTATGTATATTTATTTGGCACGCTCTGTAGCCTACACGGCTTGATCGATTTCAGCTCGAGAGGTACCGTTTTTTTTTTTTCGGTGGGAAATCATTAAATAACTTCTCCCGCTCTGGGTGGAGCAGGAGGGCGTGTCAGACTTTTATTGACTTTTACTGACTAAAACCCACCCGTGTTCCCTCAGTAGCCTGTGTGCCAGCGGCAGCGGTATCTCTTTCGAACAACCCGCATCCCCGGCAGGCATCGGCCCTTGCGGGCCCCATCAGGTTGTGCTGACATCTCTTTGAGGTGCGCGTGGAACAAAGCGCGCCGTCGACCTGGCCTTGGTCCTTACCGGACAGCGAGCTACCTATTACTCGCCGTCCGCAAGCCCACGCCTACGGTGGCCGGGACTCAGCTTGGGATTCCCGACGCCCAGGGCGTCTCCTGCGGCGGTTAGGGCCGTGAGGGCGCATATACTGCCACTCCCTCACGTGCGCCGCCTCCTTCTTCGCGAGCATCACTGCTTCGCAGAAGGAGGTGACGACTACCCATGCACTCTCTCTCCGTACCATGGCCTGGACCAGGGCCGGACGCGAGAGATCGCCGCCGCCGATTGCCTCCACGAGGACACAGCGGTGCTCCGCCCAAGCCGGGCAGACCTCCACCGTGTGCTCCACCGTGTCCTCAGGGCGATCTTCGCAGTGGAAATACCCGGGCGTTTCCTCCCGCCTTATGCGAAACAGGAACCTCCCGAAGCAGCCGTATCCGGTGAGGACCTGCATCAGGCGGAAGGTGAGGACGCCATGCCACCTCTCAAACCACACCTCAAAGAGGGGACTTACCGCCGCAATCGTGGCGTGCCCATGAGAGGTCCCGTTAGATTTGGCTCAATTATCTGATTTTTGACGCCATAATGTGTCTTAAAAATAAAAAAATCCTCAAAACGAATTAGGTGGGGTATCAAAATAAAGGGTTTCATAAATAGGTCTCATTAACGTCAAAACTAATTAGGTACTTACATTAACCAAATAATTAAAAAAACCGGACCCAAACAAAACTCGAAAAATAAAAATAAATTATTTATAGGCCTTTTAAGTTGAAGGTAATATTTTGATCAAGGCATTGTCAAGTCGGGGGACGGTTAATGAAAATGCTAGGCCTCTGTTTGGCGTTTTCATTGACCATCCCCTGACTTGACAAAATAAGTAAAATACTTGAACGCTGAAAGAGTTTACCTAACCCCTTCTGGTAACGTACTGAGCGTGTAAAGTTTAATAACAGAAACCGTGTGATACTCTTGTGTACTGCCTCTTGCGTAATGATGATGGGCACTTTAAGTGCGCGCTTTGTGTTAGAACGAGAACTCGTTTCGCTTACGTCACAACTAATCACAGTAATCACACAGCCTTGTGCTCTGTGAAAGAAATTAATATGAGCTTGTAGGCTGCTTACAACGTATTATACAACGCGCGCTCACTCTTCTTATACTGAAGAACTATTCGGCACAAGCAAACTCAAGTACCTGCTGACATTTGTGTGCCCAAACATACGCTGATAACGAACATTAGGCTAACGACACTGACTTGCATGTTTCAGTGGTGTCGACCACCGTACATTGAGAAATGGCTTCAGACAATTATATTACCGTTGCCGGTATAGAAATATTAAAGTGCAATTAATGTCCCCATTGAAATTTTATGTAAATTAGTTTGAAATGAAAAAAGGTAGATAATTATTTATTTTTATACGATGTCAAGTTTTATAAATGAAAAGAAAAAAACAAAAATGAATGAAATGTCAAATGCCTTAAGATCAAAAAGTCAATTCACACACCAAGTACATACCAATAAATGTAATGTCAAAATTTATAACTAAGAAATTCTTGAACTGAACTCAAACTCAAACTCAAAGCATCTATTTCAATTAAACCTTTTACAGGCACTTTTGAATTGTCAAAAAAAAATCGAAGTTGAAGCTAGGTGCGCATTCCAAAACGTAGATCTTTATGGAGAAGAACGGGCAAGAAACTCCAAGGACACTCTTTTAAATCATGGGTATTACAAAATCCTGGGAACATTATTCTTGGTGCTTCTGTAAGTGAGAAGAATGTAAAAAATAAAAATAAAATAAGATTCAAAATAAGCCATGGCAGTTAGGAGATGACCAGTCTCAACCGACAGCGCCCGTTCCCAGCTCAACTATTTTGTAGGGAACCGAATGATCTAACACACGCGCCACTATCAGTGAGACATTTAAGTGACCATGAGATACTCTCAACTACCACGCTTTTTCAAGTCGACGTACATCAAAACAACATATTATAAGGATGCGTGGTACTCACATTTACAAAATTTTAACAAAATGCTTCTAAATTATACAAAACGATAGTTTCAATGTATTTGAGAAATTAATAAAATGTGACTTCCAAAAAGAAAGAAAAATATATATTATCTATAGAAATTTCAATAAATAATACTTGGTTCATTAAAATCATAAACAAATTCGTAATGTCAGAAAAATAATAACAATAGGAACAGAAATGTTCTTAATATCAGGAAACATAAAAAACAAGGGGAGGCATCTTTTCCAAATATTAAAATGTTAACTAGTAAGCCTAGGTGGCTGTGGAGCAGGACCAGCATAAAGCCAAGCATTTTTATCTAAGATATAATCATCTAACTTATAATACGCTTGTCTACATAGTGTGCGTTTAATGCATGACTTTTTATTACACGCTTTTTATAAGCTTCACCTGTTTGTATGTTTGTAACCGACTTCTTTGGGCGCGATTTTGACCCACTTTAAACGGCCAGATTTTGTTCAAACTGTAGATTTATCGAGGATCGATGACAATACTCTAATTTGATAAAATTATTCCATTTTTCAATTTGCAAAATATAATTTTTGTTAATTTAAGTCGATAAGGTAAGAAACTTAATTTTAATTTTTTATAATTTTTCTCTACAGTCGATAAGACAGGACTTGATGTTAATTTTTATTTCCAATAATTATCTTTAGCCGATTTCTCTAATATTGACAAATTTTCGAATACTAAGGAGAATTTTAATTCTACAAAACAAATAATAGTTTAAAAAAACCAAAAATCACGCTTTTATAAATAAACCAAACTAAAAAGTAGAAAATAAATAATAGTTTAAAAAAAACTAAAAAACACGCTTTTAATAGAAAACCGAACTAAAAAATAGAAAATAAATTTAAATTAAGAATAGTGTTAAAAATTTCAATAAATATAAATTAATAATAGTGTGAATTAAAAAAATATTTACAAAAAAAGCGTGGTGTGCTTTTTAAGATATTATCAAAATGATAATCACTCTACTCATATCTGTCAATAAAATATTTATAACTATTGACACCATGCACCCCACGCTTTTTTTTTTTTTTTTTTTTATTTTTTATTCACACTATTATTAATTTATATTTATTGAAATTTTTAACACTTTTCTTAGTTTAAATTTATTTTCTATTTTTAGTTCGGTTTTCTATAAAAAACGTGTTTTTTAGTTTCTTAAACAATTTTTTTTTATTTTCACTTAGTTAATGAATATCGACTGGTATTTTATTATAACATTTTACACAGTACCCCATAAAAGAAGTATGTATTAATTACTACCTATCGTCATTATTTATATACTAGCTTCCGCACGCGGCTTTGCCCGCGTGGAAGTCGGAAATTATCCCGCGGGAACGTACTACCGAGATCAAAGTATCCTAGGTATGTTAATCCAGGTTATAGTCTATATGTGCGCCAAATTTCATCCAAATCCGTTCTGTCGTTTTTGCGTGATTGAGTAACAAACATCCTAATATCTTCACAAACTTTCACATTTATAATTATTATTATTTCCTTTATTTCAATATATACATACAAATTACATTTTTAAATATTAAAATAGATAAAAATATTTAAAAATATAAAAAAATAATAATTATTATTATTATTTATCTTCTGACGTCAACAATGTAAAGTGATATGATCACTATCCTTCATACAAAACCACCTCAGCAAATTTCAAGTTTATAATAATATGGCTCAGGTAATGTGTATATAATTTACTTCTCCACAGAAAACTCTTCAAACAAACTTTATCCACTTTTCAGCCTCAAAGGGTTATTTTTTTTAAAGTCTTTTGTTTCTTTTATATTGTTTGACTTATAGGTTATTTCTACCAATTTTTGAGTTAATCAAGACACGCAGTAAAATCATCCGTTGTAAAATTAGCTACCCTTTTTTGTCCATTTGGGGCTAGATTTTGAAAAACCCTGATACACATTGTTATTTATTTTTGGTTTTAGACAGAAATATTGAGTTTCGAGTTAATCAGACCGCGTGTTAAAATTCTTCCATACAAACTTTGACACCCCTCAATCCCCCTTTAGTAAAATTGGTTATTTATTGTTTTTATAAACTACCCCCGTTTAGAAAAACAATAAATAACCAATTTTATTATTTACCTAAATAAATATTTGTGCAAAGTTTCAAGTTTATAAACTCAAGGAATAAGATTTTTTATACAAACAAAATCCTCCCTTTTCACCCCCTAAAGGTCGAATTTCCCAAAATCCCTTCTTAGTGCTCCCCTACATTATAAAAGGAAGCCGTGTGCAAAATTTGGCACACGGCTTGTGCAAAATTTAACGTTCCTAGTCCTAGTAGTTTCGGCTGTGAGTTGATTTGTCAGTCAGTCAGTTTCTCCTTTTATAGTTATAGTTTTTTTTTTTTGAACAGACCATGTCGCTTTGCATTTTTTTTTTAATAATTTGTATGCTTTTTCTTGTTTATTGTGATTTTGTAATACATGTTTTTAAAATTCTTGAATAGGTCAGGGATCTGCTTATACTATACATTTTGCTAAAGGCGGTAAATAATATATAAAGTACTCTTTTTATGCACGATTTTTTATGCCTTTACTAATCCATTAAAGTATTTTTTATTTGTTTATCATATTTTTTATTATTATTTCGGGAATAAATAGGTAGTTTGTAGAACAGTATGTGGTCTTGAAATATGTTAACACCATTGTTGTAATGTTTCCTCATATATTTCATTAAAACTTAAAGCCGATATACAATCAAGAACTTTTTTCATATTGTTTTTGTTTTAATCTCTTTTCACTTCTTATGAAAAAGTATTTTTTTCGGCGTATTATATGAAAAAAAAAAAAAAAAAATTTATTTCATATAAACCTGCATGGGCACTTATGAAACGCAGAAGCAAGGTGCACGGTTCCAAATTGTTGTTTCCTATGGAGAAGAGCCGGCAAGAAACTCTTCAAATTTTCAAATTACAGTGATAAAATGTATGGGAGGACGGTACAGGAATGTCAATAAGTACCAGGTACTTAAACAAATGACAATACAGAATTGAAAATCGTCTACAAATCTAGTCTGTAAGGCCTACAACGTTCTCTCATTCACAATTTGTAAAATAATCTACATAAATAAAATTAACCTATTTAAACCAAGTGACATGATTTCCATGATAATCACTAAAAAAATGTCAAAATTAAAATTGATGTATAATGTCAAATAATGACGATAATATGTCAGACATTGGAAAAAATAAAAAAGAACATTGTAATTTGGGAGCAGTTAATAGACTTTCACATAGTTATGCTGTTAATGAGGTACCAGGGAAGCCACATGTGCCACATCACATGCCAAACTTACCTGTCTTCAACGCGGTCTTTTATCATAAAATATGCTTTTTAATATGGACACGTTTGATGTGCGTTTTAAACTTTCCATCGCTAAGTTCTGTAATTGACTTTGGCAACTTTTTATAGAAGCGGATACTGTTTATTAGAAATGACTTGCTACTTTTAGTCAATCTAAATTTTATCTTTACTACGTGCATTCTGATTATTGAAATCGCATCTTTTTTTGAAAAGGCCTAAGTTTATGCGAGCATAAAAGACATTTTCTAGGATATAAAGAGAAGGCAGAGTTAGTGTATCAATTTCGCTGAATTTGTTTCTAAAAGACTCGCGAGGCTCAATTTTATAGATTGCGCGGATTGCCCTCTTTTGTAAAATGAAAATTGAATCTACGTCAGCTGCCGATCCCCACAGCAGAACGCCATAAGACAAGACACGCCAAATGACAAGCACCATAAATAAACGGCCCCTAGTGCCTGACGGCCCACCTACCCTTGGCTACGGTAGCGGTCAAGGCCACGGTGAGGCAAGAGGTGCGAACAATCCCCGGAAGAGATCCGGCTACCACAATCACCGAAAACTGGACCTGGCAACATACAACACGCATACACTCCGGATCGAAGAGAAGATCGTCGAAAGAATTGAGAATGTTACGATGGGATATAGTACAGTTATCTGAAGTCCGACGAGAGGGGGAGGACTCGATAATCCTCAAATCCGATAACTTGCTCTATTTCCGGGAGGGCGACGACCAATCCCAAGGTGGTGTCGGGTTTATCGTCCATAAGTCCCTTGTGAGCAACGTGGTGAAGATCGGGAGTGTGTCGACCAGGGTAGCGTTACTTATACTCAGAACATCCGCAAGGTATTCGCTAAAGGTCATACAGGTTTACGCCCCGACCTCGTCATACTCCGACGATGAGGTGGAGACCATTTATGAGGATATTTCCAGAGCCATGCATGGTTTAAAAACTCACTTCACCGTTGTCATGTCATTGTCTTCAACGCGAAACTGGGCAAACGAAGCGATGATGAGATGCGAGTGGGGCAATTTAGAGTTCGACGTAGGAACCACCGAAGTCACCTACTGGCTAGTTTTATGAAGATGGAAGGCCTCTTTATGATGAACTCAATCTTCAAAAAACGCGAGCACAGGAAGTGGACATGGCAGAGTCCTGATGGTGCAACAAAGAATAAGATTGACTTCATTATGTCGACGAAGAGGCAAGTATTCTATGATGTCTGTGTGATCAACGCGGTGAAAACTGGTAGTGATCACCGTTTGGTAAGAGGAACATTGAATCTCATTTTCAAGCCGAAAAGATCCCGGCTGATGAAGTCTTCGCTCCGTCCAGCACCGATCCAAGTCCAAAACTCCGAAAGCTTTCAACTCGAACTTCAGAATCATTTCGAGTGTCTAGGGAGAGGCGCGACATGGTCCTGCAGTCTTCAGACGATGCGCTCGAGTACCGGCAGCTTAATAGACAGATCTCTAAGTCCTTGAAAAGCGACCTCCGCCACGTTAATACAGATTGTATTAAAGACGCAATAGAGCGGAATAAAGGCTCCAAGGTCTTTGCTAGGGATCTGTCTATTAGGCAGAGTCAGCTTACGAAACTGAAGACCGATGAAGGCAGGATCGTATCCACCAAGCCTGAGCTGTTGAGAGAGATTGAGAGATTCTATGGACAGTGATACACGTCAACAAGAAACCCCGTTACGAATCTAGCAAACGACCCAAGACCTAGATTGACCCAACACTATACTGAAGACATCCCGGACGTCAGCTTGTACGAGATTAGGATGGCTCTGAAGCAGCATAAAAACAACAAGGCGCCGAGTGATGACAGAATCACGGCCGAAAACCTAAAGGCCGGCGGGAAACCCGTTCCTAAGGCCTCCAGAAACTGTTTGATTCCGTCATACTCGAGGGCAAAACGCCACAGGCATGGAACAGAGGTGTGGTGTTACTTTTCTTTAAGAAGGGCGACAATGCCCTTCTTAAGAATTATAAGCCCATCTCACTTCTAAGCCATGTCTACAAGCTGTTCTCCAGAGTCATCACGAACCGTCTAGCGCGCAGGTTTGACGACTTTCAGCGTCCCGAACAAGCCGGGTTCCGTAAAGGCTTTAGCACAGTTAAGTAGACCACGTACATGCGCTGCGGCAGGTTATACAGAAGACCGAAGAGTTTAATCTGTTTAGCGTTTGTGGACTATGAAAAAGCCTTTGATTCGATCGAGACGAGGGCTGTACTGCAGTCCCTCCAACGGTGCCAGATCGATTATCGATTATGGGTTGCATTATTAAGAAAAAGTGTTTTAAGTATGTGCCCGATTATCTTTAACAAAATACCCGATGGAATAAAAAACGAGTCCATTCCACTGTTTAAAAAGAAATCGTCAGTCTTATTAATTGATAAATGTTATTACTCCATAAGTGAATTTTTAAATGATAAAACTTTATAAGTAGTTACCTAATTAATCCTGACATTTTTAATTCTTTATTTTAATTTATTGACCATATTATAAGAATTTTCATAATACTATTGTAGACTATTAAGCACTTGTGCTAAATATTTCACAAGCCTAATTTAAGGTAGAATGTACAAGGATCTCTTAGTTATAAAACCATCGGCATTTTTTTGTACCTACTTTCTATGCAAATAAATAATTATTTATATTCTATTCTATCGAGGTGTTGAAGTATCTGTATGAAAACACCACCATGTCAGTCCGAATCCAGGACCAGACCTCGAAATCTATCCTTCTGCAGCGAGGTGTAAGACAGGGAGACGTTTTCTCTCCGAAACTCTTCACCGCTGCACTGGAGGATGTCTTCAAGGTTCTGGACTGGAAAGGGGCTGGCATCAACATTAATGACGAGTACACCTTCGGTTTGCCGATGATATTATAGTTGTCATGGCTGAGACCATGGAGGACCTCAGTACAATGCTCGATGACCTCAGTAGAGCTTCCGAAAGAATGTCCAATGCCCATGTAACACCCACTCTCGTAACGGTCGGAAGCGCTGCACTCGAAGTTGTGGACGAGTACGTTTACTTAAAGTCAAAGTCAACGTCAAAGCATTTATTTCAATTAGGCACTTAAAAGGCACTTTTGAACGTCAAAATTTACATTTAAACGGAATTGATTCTAGTCGCCCATTCCAAAATGTAGTTTCGTATGGAGAAGAACGGTCATGAAACTCCACCGTTACTCTTTTAAAATGTTTTAAATACAATTTTCAACACACTTGCTCATAAAATGGCTCTAATTTCACTACAGTTAGGCACATAATGACACCTATTATCAAACTGTGACTTTTTCATTACTATTATTCACTAGTGAGTTATAGAATTGGTTGAGTTGCTTTGTTCTTAGTGAGTTATAGGTTGTTTTTTGTTTGAGTTGCTTTGTTCTTAAAAACGATGATGATGATGATGATGGATGATGCTGGGTGATGATGGGTGATGATGGATGATGCTGGATGATGATGGATGATGATGATGGATGATGATGGATGACGATGGATGATGATGAATGATGATGATGGATGATGCTGGATGATGATGGGTGATGATGAGTGATGATGGATGATGATAGATGATGATGGATGACCATGGATGACGATGGATGATGATGGATGATGATGGATGACGATGGATGATGATGATGGATGATGATGGATGATGATGGATGACGATGGATGATGATGGATGATGATGATGGATGATGATGGATGATGATGATGATGATGATGGATGATGCTGGATGATGGTGGGTGATGATGAGTGATGATGGATGATGATGGATGATGATGGATGACGATGGATGATGATGGATGATGATGGATGACGATGGATGATGATGGATGATGATGATGGATGATGATGGATGACGATGGATGATGATGGATGATGGATGATGATGGATGATGATGATGATGATGATGATGATGATTTAGTATTATTTTCTTCGCAAGTGTGTTGAAAAACGTCGTATGATACACGTGTGTATTGATGATTATCGTCCTCGGCTCTCTTAAGACCCTCGCCTGACGGCTCGGGTCTCAATGGCGCCTCAGCGATAATCACCAACGTTACACACTTGTACCATAATGTACTATTAACATAGTACATTCAATGTATAATTATATGTGAAAACGATGCACCCAGAATAAAATTACTATACAAAAAAGGTGACAAAATGCAACTGAAGCAATAAAGAGAAATTAATTCTATGGTAGATACATGGTGCTCACATATTCACAAACATTGTAAGAGTAAGTATACGATTTTTCTAACAAGAAATAAGTCAGTGTGTGAGTGTAAATCAATGTAATTAATATAATTATTTATATAATTCAATTAGCAACCAGTTTGATTTTGGCTAGACTCTAGATTGTCCTATGGAGCAGGACCAGCACTTTTCCAAGCATTCTTATCTTGGATATAATCCTCTAATTTTTTAAATATGAGTTTTAAATTTCCTTTCATTTAATTGCAATATATCACAAGGTATTTTGTTATAACATTTAACACAGTACCCCATAAAAGATGAATGTACTTTAGCTAATCTGAAAAATGGTTGATCTATTTTATCTTTGTTTCTAGTATTGAAATTATGTTTGTCACTTATTTTATTAAAAAGATGTCGATTTTTCATTACATACATGATATTTTCCTAAATGAATTGGCAAGGTATTGTCATAATATTAATCTTTTTAAACAGTTCCCTGAGGGATTCGCGGCGACGTAGATTATAAATGGCTCTGACAGCTCTCTTTTGCAAAATAAAGATGGATTCAATGTCAGCAGCCCAACCCCACAGTAAAATGCCATAAGACATAATGCTGTGGAAGTAGCTAAAATATACCAAACGCGCGGTTTCTACATCTGTTAACTGTCTGATCTTTCTAACAGCATAAGCGGCCGAGCTTAGCCGCCCCGCAAGAGATGTTATATGAGGTCCCCATTGCAATTTATCGTCTAGCGTGATTCCCAGGAACACCGTTTGATTAACAAATTCCAGTTTTTCTCCATTCAATATGATATCTCATTCGCTACTTCTAACATTTGGTAATTGAAATCTAATGCATTTGGTTTTTGTGCCATTTAGTACCAAATTATTTACCGTAAACCAATCTTGGACCTGAGGAATAGAGTTATTCACGTCGTCAAGATTTTGGATACGTCGGTCTATTTTAAATATAAATGATGTGTCATCTGCAAATAACACCATCGTCGGTTGATTTAGAAGTAAATACGGTAAATCATTAATGTAAACTAAAAAGAGGAATGGACCCAAAGTTGAACCTTGGGGAACGCCCATTGCCATTTCAGCCCCTAGTGAGTTTATGTCGTTTACTTGAACTTGAACTTTTCTGTTTTTCAGGTATGATCTAAGTAAATCTAGAGCTGTATTTCTAATCCCATAGTGCTCCAGTTTCAGCTTAGGACAAACTGTCTAGTTAGGTAGGTCCAACTTCGAGAAAGAGGTCAGTCGTCGAATCCGAGTCGGCTGGGCAGCGTTCGGGAAGCTTCGCAATATCTTCTAGTCCCACATACCGCAGTGTCTCAAGAAGAAAGTCTTTGACCAGTGCATGTTGCCAGTGATGGCATATGGAACCGAAACGTGGTCGCTCACAATGGGCCTCATAAGAAGGCTTAAAGTCACCCAAAGGGCGATGGAGAGGGCTATGCTTGGAGTTTCTCTGCGTAAACGAATCAGGAATGAAGAGATCCGCAGGAGAACCAAGGTAACCGACGTAACCCGAAGAATTACCAAACTTAAGTGGCAGTGGGCAGGGCACATTGCTCGCAGAACAGATGGCCGATGGGGCCGAAAAGTTCTGGAGTGGCGATCGCGTACCGGAAGACGTAAAGTTGGAAGGCCTCCCACAAGGTGGACCGATGACCTTGTGAGGGGCGCAGGAGTCCGCTGGATGCGGGAAGCACAGAACTGGTCGAAGTGGCGGAGCTTGGGGGAGGCCTATGTCCAGCAGTGGACGTCTTTCGACTGAAATGATGATGATGATGATGAACATCTGGTCTAGCATGATTTTTTCATAAATTTTGCTCAATGCTGGAAGCACAGATATAAGTATATAACTAGAGGGATCACTCTTACAACCAGATTTGTAAATTGGTACTACTTTACCATGTTTCATTTAGTCAGGAAACGTACCGCTGTCTAAACATTCATTAAATAATTATGCCTGTTGGGATAGGGGCAATTGTGTCAATGATATTTTCAGGAACCTTAACAGAAGTCTATAAGTCTTCAGTGTTTTTTTTTTTTTTTAAGTTAAGACTTTTTAATGCTGTTTTAGTTGTGGTAATAGAAATGGGATTGAATTTAAAACTTGGAATGTCCTTACTGAAGTTTCCTTTAAGAAGACATTCAGCTAATACAGATGATGAGGGGAGAGATTTACTTAAGTCACTACAATGTTGGAAGTCTGATACTAGTAGACGTAGATGGCGAAGCTGGTCAAGTATGTCCATGTGCTGAGTGTGAAGTTCAACAAGCTGGCTCTTGAGTTAGTAGTTAGTTTGTCAATTTTCTTCTTCACTGCAATCCCACTGTCCTCTCTTTCCTGTAGCAGCTGGTCACATTCTTTTCTTGATGCCTCCAGCTCCTTCAGTACTGCTTTCAGCTTGTCACTCATGTCAAAAACGGTGGCACCGCGGGTCATCATATTTAAAAATTACCCCAAGTGGCACCTGGAATGTGACAAGAAACAGCTAAGTGTATGAGGAAGCTAGATAAGTTAAAAAATAAAAATAACAGACAAAAATTAAGTTTAGGAATAGATTATAAAAAATAAAAATAAAATGAAGGCACTTATAAGAAAAAAGGAAGTTATTCAATTTATTCTGGGGCTTATCACAATTTTAACTGTTTCCAGGAAAACATTTACTATCGTTTAAGATAATAACTGGACTAGCTAATTTCCACTGAGAGAGTAATGTAATAATGTATTCGTACACTGCGACACGCAGCGCAGCAGTCAATCGCTTAAGGTGACACTTGTCCACATTTTTTCCATTCAAACTTCGGGGGTGTTTTAATCCACTGTTTGACTATGTATGTACATCAAAAATTAAACATGGTATGGTTTTGTCTCATTATCAATATTGTCTGTACGGAAACAGAATACTAAAATAAAAAGCCATTAAAAAGTTATGAGCTAACAAAGATTCGTTTTTCTTGCTAATTTAACCTAACTTTGGGCGTAAGTAATAAAAGCAGTGTAAAATCTCCAAAACCAAGTCGGTACTGACAAAGTTCAATTATCGAAAAGTTCAATAAACTTAATTCGTCATTGATTTATGCAGTGGTTTTTTCAGAAAACCCGATCTTCCGAAGGGCTTTTCTTAATTTTTACGCGCCTGTTTTACTATAAACTGATCCTGCAGCTCACTCAATAGTGTTGTGCGTGTAGACTAGCGTCTAACTGCTCATCACTGATAACTACCTCTGTCGGACACGAAGCCTGGTGAGACAGCATGCTTTTTAGCCAGGCCCACCAGTGAGTTCGAGCCCGCGACTAGTGTACCCTTAACCACTGCGCCAACCGCATTCAGTATTCCGGCTATATTTTAATGAAACAATGTAAATTGTTGGTTATCATTGCTGGCATTGTGGATGGTGGGGCGAAAAAACATATCTTTGACATGAGCATTCCTCATCAGCGATATTGCTGGATTTTCGTGGTAATAATCCATATTTCTTTATGTCAACTAGTATGCGACTAAAAATACTTCCAAATATACATTTTATGCTTAGTTTATTAAGTTTGCCTGTTTTATATGAGAACATATCCAAGGAGAGGTCACGATTCGTGTCAAAGAAATATGCATAATTGTTGTTTTGTATGTCCATGTAAAGTAAATTATTAAACCATTCTACTCGACAATTGTGAATAAGATAACACTCATTTAATATGAAACCTTTGCTGTAGTGGTTAACAAATGCTGCATATTAGTTACACTGTGGTTTGTTTCGCTAATTACTAATTTACTAATAACATACTAATCATTCGGTATTGCCGTATGATAATTGGTATTTCGAGACATAACTTAATATTACATACACACATAATGCATATTTTCGGCGAAGCGCGGTCCTCATATATGAATATAAAGTTACACAAAAACAAAGGGACACTTACCCACTAACCCTCCTTTGCCCCAATGTTGTTGATACTTGCATCAAAATGTGGTTCACCTTCATGAAATAAATTCGTAGACACGGAAATTATCTCCCGTGTGTCAGTACCAGTGGAAAGCCCTGACTGCACGCCTGCCCCTTCGCACCGGGGCCCCGGGCCCCCGAGCGGCACGCGCCTGTGCCCCACGCCGAATGTTTTGCATACAAAGAGTCGTTGAATAGTAAAGCAATGCAGAGTAGCACCGCAGCGCGGCGCGCCTTGACTTGTTCTACTACGTTCTACCCTACGTTGGAACACAGGCCACTAACCGCGATGTCTCAGCCTCGACACTGAGGTGTGTGGCTGCTAAAACATTATAATTATCAGGACCTAAAACGCGCAGTAGATTATGGCCCACTGGCTTTGACTGAGTGGAAGCCTGTGGCCCTGCAGTGGGAAAATTATAGGGTAATTAAGCTGTAGGTACTTGAGACATATACGATAATGTAAGTCGATACGATTATCAATAACTTTCTGGACACAATTAGTCCCGGAGTGTAGTCACACTAGAGCAAACAACTGACTTTAATTAATCGAATAGCTCTCCTATCCGTTTACTTTTTCTTTTACTTTTCGTAAAGATGGAATAGTTAAATGTCCATTTCTATGGAGACGTCAGAAACTATTTGGTAACTGTTTTAAACTGCGATGAACTTAGGACTCAATTTCATGCAGTTACTTTGTTTCAAACAGATACACACTGGAGCTGCCCGGTCCCCGCAGCACTGAACTTAGCTACGTACGTGTTGTAATAATACTGACTTTATAATATCCTGTATTCAAAATTCTGCTTATTATAGGTAACTAGGTCACCTGTTACTTCAACAAAATAACAAACCTGATGAAACACGTCTTTTCTTTACCAAATACAAAATTACAACAAATTGTTATCAGCTATTGAGGTAATAAATATGTACTAAAGTACTTATCAGCACGAATATAGCTTATTATTATTTTTTTATTCAAGAAAGTAATGAGTGTTTTCTTATTAATTTGTTGAAGTGATATTTGTGCAATTTTTTTTGGGTACGAAACGAAATAGTTCTTCGTGTACTCTTCTGAGATGGCGAACCCAAATGGGGACACAAATGAGCGAGGTATGCGTATTTCCTCAATTCCAACATTCACCCTACATAATTGAGAAGGGTACGTGTACGTGTATGGTATTTCATGTATGGGTACGTGGAAGTTTAAAATGCGTAATTACCTTATGCATGAGGAGTTGTGGGAAGCGATCAGTGGCTATTCAACAGGGATGAACGTTTCCAATGTCACAAAGATGAGGAGCGATCAGAAGGCACTAACAAAAATTTGTCTTACCCTTGAATCATCTGCAATTACGCATATTCGAAATGCAACCACGGCAGCTGAAGCATGGAAAGCTCTACAAAATGCTTATGAGGACAAAGGCATGGGTCGGCGTTTACATCTAGAACGGAAATTATACAGATTGAGACTTGAAGACTTTGATAATAATATTGAGTCGTATAACAATGCTGTTATTTCTTCTGCCCAAGATTTAGCCGATATAGGCAAAGTAATAGATGATGCGTCCGTTGCTTCTATTCTATTGGGAGGCCTAACGTCAAGATATGACCCATTGATTATGGCTCTTGTAAATAGTAATGCTAACGTTAGCACCGAACAGGTAAAATCCAAATTACTAAACGAAATGTCCAAGGAAATTTCGATAAAACTGGAGACAGCTATGAAGTCAAAGGTTGATGCCTCTTCTGTTGAACCTAAAGCAAAGTTATCGTTGTGGAGAACCTGGTTACAAGAGACCAAACTGTCCTCTAAAGAAAAAGAAGGTCATGAAAAGGAAGAATCCCACTAAAAAGGTCTCGACCTCTGTGTCTGCTTTAGGAGCAACAAATAATTATGACATGGACAAATGGTATGTTGATTCAGGCGCTATTAAACATATGACTTCAAGACGTGATTGGTTTGTAGACTTAAAGCCTATTGATAACAAGCTAACAGTTGTAAACGGGACTAAGATTGACGCTGAAGGCATCGGTAAAATATCTATAAATACCGAAAACAACGTCAAAACAATTAATGATGTAATGTATGTACCTAACGTGCAAACAAATCTTCTATCGATGAAGACGGCAGTAGAAAAAGGGTTTACTGTAATGTTTGCTATGTCTGGTTGTAATTTATTTAATTCAAAAACGTTCTCCTTTATAGGTGATGCGGTTCTACATGGCTCGCCCTGTGGTAGTTTGTACATACTTGATTGTGCGGTGAATTTTCCCCAATTTAGAGCCTATGATGTGCAGTCTGATTCTGTCTCTGAGTATCAGGTATGCCATAAGCGTTTAGGTCATTTGTGTTGCATCGATAAGAATCTGCTGAAAAATAGTCATAAGGTTATTGATTATAAGGATGTGGATAAAAATCCATGTGTTGCTTGTGCTCAAGCAAAACAAGCTCGAAAACCGTTTAAGGCGATTTCTTATAAAAGAGCAACTTCAATATTAGAACTGATCCACTCTGACCTTTGTGGACCAATATCAGTTAGCTCCTTTCAGGGTAATAAATAGTTTTTAATTTTTGTAGACGATTTTTCGAGAACTATATTTATATATTTTATATCTTCTAAGACAAAGGTAAAGAATCGATTTTGTCACTTCCAGACTATGGTTGAAAGACAAACTGGGGCTCAAATTAAAACAATAAGGACAGATAATTAGAAGGAATTCATCAATAGTGAATCAGAATCAGAATCAGAACTTTATTTGCTATGAATGTAGGTACAGGCATAAGATGTTGTACATAAATTAATTAGATCGGCTACAGTCTACCTTACGGCGTGCAAATTATTAGGTACAGTAGCCCCCACTAATGGTGCCCCAATCTCAAAAAGCAATAGATTGACACTTCGCTTTAACTTACGACCTTCTTATAATAAGCAATTTCTATAGGCTATAATACTATATACACACACACTCTCATACGTTTACAAATGAATGTATTTCCTAAATTCAACCGTTAAAGCAAATGGCATGATAGCTGAGCGGTTACCGCACTTGATTATCGCGTTTGAGCGCAGCGAGTCGCGGTTTCGAATCCCACTCGCTGTGTGATAGTCTTTTTATTGTTTTAAAAATCACTTTTGAGTATAGTTTCTTGTTCTGTTCGTCGTATTCACTAAACTCGTAAAACTTTATCATTATACCCACAGAAACCTAAATAAATCTAAATGATTTACGACTCATTCACCGCGACTTATAGAACGGTGTTGGTTGATATTGTGTGCTAGTGACGTGTGTTTCATCTATTAGCGTTCTTCTAATTCATTTTAAAATGTAAGCAAATTTAAATATAGAAATGAAAGCGAATATTATTGCGCTGCATAAAAGTGGACTTAATACCTATATCACAAATACCTATGTGATGAAACCAGACTGAGTGTGAGTATTGTGATTTAAATATTTTATTAAACATTTATTTAATTAAAGTATAACTGCTGATCCTTGTAGTTATTTTAAAACGTTTTATAAATATCATAATGTCTGAATAGAATAAAAATATAAAATTTCGATGTAAATTTATTTCCTAGATTATAGAACGATGAAAATAACACTAAACTTAATATTTATGTGAAATTGCCCTTTTAAATAATTTTGTTTCTAAATAGTACGTAATACATAAAGTGTGTATTTTGCTTAGTAGCCTAACAGTACCCCTTTTTTGTTTTAGTGAAATACTGTGAGTCGGTGGGTGAAAAGATATGAGGAAGGCGGTAGCCTTGCCCGTGGAAAGCAAAGTGGAAGACCCCAGCTCCTATAACAGGCACAGCGACAGCACATGTTCAGCGAATATGAAACAAGTGGTTTCAAAACGACAAGACATTTTGCCGAATTATTCGACACATCTTTACGAACCGTGCGCCGGAAAAAACATTAACATTAAGTTATAAATTACAAATATTTATTTATTTTAGTAATATTCAAATAATATTTTGTCTTATCCGTAATCTGGATTATTTTGAGGTTTAGTTTCAATCTTCTTTTCGGAATGAAAATGAACACTTAAGCTATAACCTCTTTAAGTCCTATTAAATACGATTTGTTAACTTTGAGGTTTGAGTTAGAACGAACTCACTCGCAGTAGAATAAAAGTATCTAGTACTACTGAGTCATTTAATTGTATTGTGACAACTTGTCTGCATTTGTTACTTTTACGTGGGTAGATTTTTGTAGAATATTGTGATTTATTTAGAGTACCGACACACAGTAGTAATCAGCACAATATTATTATATTACTAAGATACAATAGCCTGATTATCATAGTTCACCAACTAGCTTATTTACTTCAATAAATTGTTCTTTATGAGAAAATAAACTGTTTTAACAAGAAGTTATTATTAGTTATTTTTATACGTTCTTCATGAGTTATGACGAATAAACATTTTGTAATCATTTATTATTGGTAAACCTTTATTTAAATAACAATACGAGTAATAATAAAAAAATGTTACATTATTATTCTGGTATAGTAATAAATCGAATAATAAAAGAACAGATGAAGATGATTGTTGAAAAGAAAAATTAAAGCTTCATCGCGAGATTTGAACCCAGACCTATGAGTTTCTTAATCCAAGACGATACGCTGCACGCTACCGGAACCCTAATTATACAAGTTAATTTTAGCAATGGTATGAACCGACCAAGGTCATGTCTGTGCGTCGCAACGCTAGTGTGTGAGTGCAGCGGTGAGTTTTGTGTTTGTGTTAATACATCACTTATACACACAGCTGTAGGTACGGCCTGGACCGCCACTTCATAGCAATATAGCCCTTAGTATGCGACTGCTATTGTGAATCTTGATTGTACATAAATTAAACTATTAATATAAATTAAATTATGTCAGCAAAACAAAACAGAAATTAAAGTTAAGTCAATTAATATTATTATAGTCTCAGGTATCATAATTGGTCAAATTTGTAATTAAATAATTATAACAATCATCATCAGGATAAATTTATATCATTTAAAAAGTCTTTAACTGAGTAATAACATTTGTCTAATAGTAGTGCAGTAATCTTAGATTTAAAAATGTTTACTGAATAATCCTTAAAACTATGAGGTATTTTATTATAAATGACAGGTCCCATAGTCATAATACTTTTCCTCAACAGTGCTGTTTTGTAATTACCCGAATGTAGCAAGTTCTTGTATTGGGATCTCAGGGGACCATTACGTATTCTTATATTGGCAAGTGACGGAAATAAGTCTATGTTGGCTTTTACAAAAATTGCCACCTCCAATATGTACAAGCTTGGAAAAGTTAGGAGCCTCAGAGACCGAAACACAGGTTCACAGCTGTCTGTGCATTTAAGGTTTGACATAGATCTAATACACCGTTTCTGGGCTTTAAAAATCTCCTCCCTCTCACTACAGTTACCCCAAAATATGACTCCAAATCTTATCACTGATGCAACCAGCCCATGATAAGCTAGTAGAAGTGTGTCACTGCTAACTTTGTGTGATAGGTTAAATAGTACGTAGGCTGATTTATTTAACTTCTTACATATGTCATCGGCATGCTGTTTCCAAGTCAAATTGCTGTCAATCAGGATGCCTAGAAATTTCGCTACACAAGTCGTTTCCACTTTTTGACCATTATAACTAACATTAATATCATCAGCGCGTATCCTTTGGTAAAAATGCATTACTTTTGTCTTTTTTAGATTTATTATTAAGTTGTTTGTATCAAGCCATTCTATAATTGTTTCTAACGTTTTATTAATTTCCCTTTCGTAGTTTTCTTTATTGGTACACTTAACAATCACTGTACTATCGTCTGCAAATAGTACCATGGGTTGTGGTGTCTGTCGTGGCAAGTCATTTATATATAAGAGAAATAGAGGAGGTCCCAAGACACTCCCCTGTGGTACACCGTATTTGACCTCCCTACCATCTGATCTATAACTAATCTCACATTTAGTTTCAAGGCATATTTGGGACATTTCTGTATGCTGAGTTCGTCCAGTAAGATAGGAGCTTATTAAGTCCAGGACATTTCCCCTTATCCCATAACTATTTAGTTTTTCCAGAAGGACGTCATGATTAACGTAGTCGAAAGCCTTGGTCATATCGGTATATATAGCACATACAGGAGTCTTATTATCTACACTTGGCATTATATTGCATAAAAAATTGTATATTGCCATATTAATATTTCGATTTTTTCTAAAACCCATTTGTTCATTGCATAATATATTATGTTTGTTTAAAAATGTGTATAATGATTCGTAAATAATCTTCTCAAATACTTTTGATAATATCGGGATTAACGCTACAGGTCTATAGTTGGACATTTCCTCTTTGTTGTTCTTTTTGTGTATAGGTTTTATTATAACTCTTTTTAAACTAGTAGGAAAAATACCCGAAGCAATACTCCTGTTCATAATGTGACATAAAGGTGGAGCTATCCCCCCCGAGTGGGTTCCCGCATTGTCGTTGCGGGGGGGCTCAGTAACCGTGGATTCCGGCCACGGTGAAGCCAAGAGGAACCCAAAGGTGGGGCCGCTCGTCAGGGCTTTTGCCTCAAAGCCGACGACGTAGCGGCCAAAAAGTAGGTTGCGGTGAGGTGCACCGCAACTGAGGTGGGCCGCGATGTCGAATGGGAGGCATCGCGGCTGAGGGTTACAGGCTGCGGTAGAGGAGGAGTGCCGGTGCTTCTGAGCAGCGCTCTTTCCTTCCGTGGCCTGGACGGGGCCGCCACCGTTTGATGGCGGACGCGGTGGGGCCGCAGGGGAAGAGGAGTGTCGGTATAGCGTCAGCCGCTCTCCCTATCCCCTGCGGCCGAAAAGTGGTAGACGGGACGGCGCGTTGTGTTCCACAAGCGCGCCGTCAAAGATGTCAGCAACCACCGGTGGGGTCCGCAGGGGCCGATGCCTGCCAGGGGTGCGGGTTTGTTCGAAAGAGATACCACGGCCCCTGGCATACGGGCTACTGAGGGAACACGGGTGGGTTTTAGTCAGTAAAAGTCTGACACGCCCTCCTGCTCTACTCAGCAGGAGAAGTCATTTGATGATTTCCCACCCAAAAAAAAAAAAAAAAAAAAAAACGGTGGAGCTATAATATCGCTAACGAATTTAAGCACCTCTGTGGTAATACCGTCATAACCGTGACTCTTTGTATTTTTAAGACTTCTGATTATTCTAATTATGTCGTCTGGTATTATCGGTGACATAAATATTGAATTCGGGATGCTGTTTAAACGAATAATTCTTTCGGATAATTTTTTCTCACATGTATTTTGAACTTGATCAATAAAGTAATCATTGAAAGATGTTGTTATGTCATGGGGATCTGTAATCAAAATGTTTTGCTTAATGATTTTTGTAATTGGTTCTTTCATATAATTGGTGTTATTAATTATTTGCCATGCGGCTTTGCATTTATTTTGAGCGTTATTAATTGTGTAATTATTCTGAGACTTTTGTGTTAGTTTTATAATTTTTTTTAATCTTTGTGAATACTTCTTGAATGTGGTTTTATTCTCATGTGAAGGATTCATTCTATATTTCCATAGTAAGTTTCTTTGGTTCTTACTACATAGTCTAATACCTTTCGAGATCAATGAATTCTCAAGTTATCTTAGATCTTGTGGTATTCAGCATCAAACTACGGTACCATATAGTCCTCAGCAGAATGGTGCTGCCGAGCGCACTAATCGCTCAATTGTAGAAAAGGCACGCTCTTTTATGGCTGAAAGTGATCTTTCTAAGGCTTTTTGGGAAGATGCTGTTCGAACGGCTGTGTACATGAAGAATAGATGCCCACACCGTGCCTTAAATAATAAAACTCCCTACGAGTTATGGAATGGTTGCAAACTAGACCTAAGTAATCTCAGAGTTTTTGGGTGTAGAGCTCTTACACATATACCTTCTTGTCACCGTAAGAAAGATCTTAAAGCTGATGAAGCTATATTTGTAGGCTATACAGAAGATCCTAATAGTTATCTTATTAGAAATTCATCTTGTCCTAGAACCTTACAAAAGTCTAGAGACGTTACATTTTTTGAAAATTGTTTTTCTTCTTTAAATAATAGAAATGTCAACAATACTAAGACTTCTACTGGACATTTAGTACTTTCTAATAGTCTGCCTATACAGGAAGAAATCAGTACAGTTCAAGAGTCTTTTTGAAAATATTCCTGTGATCACTGTTGAACCAGCTCCAGGCCATACTGTTGTCACTGAAGATCAAACTGCTGAAACTGAACAAAATATTGAAGCAATTGAGGAAGCAGTAGTTTCTACTAGTCAAACTGATGGACAACGTAGATATCCTTCAAGAGACCGGAAACCTCTTAATTACTTCTCATACCAAGTTTCTAGTCAAGCGTCTGATGAGGCTAGAACTTATAATGAGGCTACATTTGCTGATGATGTTGAGAAGTGGCAGATGGCAATGACAAATGAATATAATTCATTGATGAAGCTGAAGACATGGAAATTGGTTGACGGAGAAAACAAGAAAGTTATACTGTGTAAATGGGTTTATAAATTAAAGAAAGATCCAGCAGGGAATGTTGTTGTGAAGTACAAGGCAAGATTAGTTGCTAAGGGATTCACCCAGACGCCAGGTGTAATTATTCTGAGACATTTGCTCCTGTCGTGCGGCATTCGTCCTTGCGTACTCTACTGGCTCTCGCAGCCGAATTGGGTTTGAAGATGCGTCACTTGGACTTTGACACTGCATTTTTAAATGGAGATCTGCAAGAGAAGGTCTACATGGATCAACCTCAAGGTTTTAAAGTAAAAGGTATGGAGAACAAAGTGTGTCTCTTACAAAAATCCTTGTATGTACTTAAACATAGCTCCACGTGCCTGGAATATAAAGTTAGATGAAACTTTATAATTTTTTGGTTTTGCGAAAACTCAATCTGAACCATGTGTGTATACCAAACTTTTTGGAAAAGAGTTGCTTATCGTTGCAGTCTTTGTCGATGACATAATTGTTTTTTACAGTTATGACAAGACGTTTGGCATCATCAAAAATGACTTGAAAAAACATTTTTCAATAAAAGATTTGGGCTATTTAAGCTATTATCTTGGTTTAAATATAACCAAAAAAAATTATGACATAAAAATACATCAGAAAAATTATATAAATAATCCTTTTGGTAAGGTTTGGAATGGAGAATCGTAAAACTTGTACAACTCCACTATCTGAAAAACTGGAGGTAAGTACCAGCATTGATAATGATCATAATCTAGAAGCATATCAAGAATTAATTGGTTGCCTCATGTTGCTGAGTATTAATACTCATCCAGACATCGCATACACGACTAGTTACTTGAGTCACTTCAATACTCGGTACAACAAGACTCACTGGTTAGCCGCGAAGAGAGTCTTACAATATCTAAAAGGCACTTTAGATTACTCTATTTGTTATAGAAAATCAAGTATATGAAGTAATGCAATATAAACTGACAGTACCTATTGTGTCATTCATTTGAATCAGCCTATTATATTAAGTAACAATAGAAAACCTAAAATATATTACAAGTTTAATTGAATACTACGTAATCATTTATGGTAACAAAAACCAAGTTATTTTCATAAGTTAAGACCGTTATTTTTGTAAACATGCAGTCAAACAAGTATGTACTTCTGTATTTGTTCAAAGCTTTGTTAATGTGACAGGTGACATTAGCCACCAAAGAATATAACAATATCAAAATAAACAATCGAACACGTGAATAGTATCATTTACACGTTAAACTATAATGAATAACTAATTTAGATTAAGTAAAACTAGCAATTCAATTCTAATAAATAATATCCGCTTCTATGACAAGTTGCCAAAGTCGATTACAGAACTTAGCGATGGGAATTTCTAAACTCACATTAAACGTGTCCTTAGCAAAAAACATATTATAATATAAAAGACTACGTTGAAGACAGGGAAGTTTGGCATGAATTCCTTCTGCACACGTGGCTTCCCTGGTACCTCATTAACAGGCTGAGGAAGCTGTTAAAGATTTGTGAGGCCTATGCTGGGGAGCACGGCTTAAGGTACAACATTGGCAAAATCAAAATCATTTTTTTTATTTCATATAAACCTACATGGGCACTTATGAAACGTCAGAAGCTAGGTGCACGGTTCCAAAATGTTGTTTCCTATGGAGAAGAGCCGGCAAGAAACTCCACAGTTACTCTTTTAAAAATAATTGGCTATAACAATATTTTCAAATTACAGAGATAAAATGTATGGGAGGACAGCGCAGGCCTGCCAATAAGTACCAGGCACTTAGACGAATACAGAATAGAAAATTGTCTACAAATCTACAGTCAGTAAGGCCTACAACGTTCTCTCATTCACAATATGTAAAATAATCTACATAAATAAAATTAACCTAAAGAAAATTGATGTATAATGTCAATTAATGATGAGAATATGTCAGCATTGTGAAACTAAAAAAAATAAAAAAGAACATTTTATTTGAGAGCAGTTAATAGACTTTCACATAGTTATGCTGTTAATGAGGTACCAGGGAAGCCACATGTGCAGAAGGAATTAATGCCAAACTTCCCTGTCTTCATCGTAGTATTTTATCTTATAATTTATGCTTTCTTGATAAGGACACGTTTGATGTGCGTTAAACTTTCCATCGCTAAGTTCTGTAACTGACTTTGGCAACTTGTTACAGAAGCGGATACTGTTTATTAGATATGACTTGATAGTTTTAGTCAGTCTAAATTTTGGAATCACAATTTCATCTTTACTACGTGAATTCAGATTATGGAAATCGCATCGTTTTTTGAAAAGGCCTAAGTTTTTGCGAACATACAAGATATTTTCTAGGATATAAAGAGAAGGCAGAGTTAGTATACCAATTTCGCTGAATTTGTTTCTAAGAGACTCGCGAGGCCCCATTTTATAGATTGCGCGGATTGCCCTCTTTTGTAAAATGAAAATTGAATCTACGTCAACTGCCGATCTCCACAGCAGAACGTCATAAGACTTAATACTGTGAAAATAAGCAAAGTAAACTAACCTAGCAGTGGCTATATCAGTCAACTGCCTTATTTTTCTTACTGCGTAAGCAGCTGAGCTTAATCTACTTGAAAGAGCTCTAATGTGAGCACCCCATTGCAATTTTGAATCTAAAGTAATTCCCAAAAATACACTTTCCGAAATAGCATCTAGTTTCTTGCCATCAAGTTTTAAGTTTACACCTACTTGGGGTACATTCGGTAACGAGAACTTAAGACATTTAGTTTTGTTCGCATTGTGTAAAAGATTATTAGCAGCAAACCATTCCGAAAGAACAGCTAGACTATCTTTGACATGTAAGACATCCGTATCTTTTCTATTTATTCTAAAAATAAGAGAAGTGTCATCAGCGAATAAAATTATATCCGAGAAGTTAGCCATCAGGTAAGGAAGGTCATTAATATAAACTAGAAATAAAAAGGGCCAAGAATTGACCCTTGAAGCACGCCCATCTTAACTAGAGACCCCGAGGACGTCGCCCCATTAACGTTTACTTTTTGCTGCCTGTTTGATAAATAGGAAAGTACAAGATCAGCAGCTTGTCCACGAATTCCGTAGTGGTGTAATTTACAGATCAGTGTATTGTGGTCAACGCAGTCAAACGCTTTTGAGAGGTCACAGAAAATGCCAATCGCGTCCTGGGAATTCTCCCAGGATTCCAAAATGTGACTGATGATTTTCGAGGTAAACTGTGACAACATCTGGTCCAGCATGATTTTTTCACAAATTTTGCTCAATGCTGGAAGCACATATATAGGTCTATAATTAGAGGGATCACTCTTACTACCCGATTTGAAAATTGGTACTACTTTACTATGTTTTATTAAGTCAGGAAACCTACCGCTGTCTAAACATTGATTAAATATGCCTGTTAGGACAGGGGCAATTGTGTCAATGATATTTTCGAGAACCTTAACGGAAATCCCCCATAAGTCTTCAGTGTTTTTTATGTTAAGACTTTTAAATGCTGTGTTAATTGTGGCAATAGAGATGGATTTGAATTCAAAACTTGGAATGTCCTTGCTGAAGTTTTATTTAAGAAGAGATTCAGCTAATACAGATGATGAGGGAAGAGATTTCGTAACTTCTATTGGGATGTTGGTAAAGAAATTTTCTAGAGTCTCAGCAACTTGTAACTTATCTGAAATTGCAAGATTTTATTCATATCAGAGGTAATATGCAACAACCTGAGCGTATACCACCAGTGTATCTCAACGAGGTATCTTGGAGTCGGGTCTCTCAGTTTAGGTATCTAGGGCATATTGTGACCGAAACCCTGCATGATGACGCAGACATTGAGAGGGAGCGGAGAGCATTGTCGGTGCGCGCTAACATGTTGGTACATAGGTTTGCAAAGTGCACAGCACAGGTAAAGATGCCTTTGTTCAGAGCCTACTGCCAAAGTTTTTATTCCAGGGCCCTGTGGACCAACTACATGCAGCGGTCCTACAATGCTCTCAGAGTTCAGTATTACAACGTCTTTAGGATTCTGATGCGACTACCTCGATTTTGCAGTGCCTCGGGCATGTTTGCCGACGCGATGGTGGATGAATTTTACGCTATAATGCGCAAAAAGTCAGCCTCACTCATTCGCCGAATGCGAGAGAACGGCAACAGAATCCTAAGGATGATTGCAGACAAGTCATTATGGGAACGGCGTCTGTGGATATGTTTGACATCTTCTCGTCATTATTTGATATTATACATCAATTCTAATATCGACTATATATATTAGTGATTGTCATGCAAATCATGTCACTTGGTTTAAATAGGTTCATTTTATTTATGTAGATTCTTGTATATATTGTAAATGAGAGAACGTCGTTGTAGACCTTACGGACTGTAGATTTGAAAACGATTTGCTATTCTTTATTTTCATTTCTCTAAGTACCTGCTACTTATTTACAGGCCTGCACTATCCTCCCATACCTATCACTGTAACTTGAAAACATTGTAAAATCCAGCTATTTTTAAAAGAGTAACGGTGGATTTTCTTGCCGGCTCTTCTCCATTGGAAGCGATAAATTGGAGCCGTGCACCCAGCTTCTGACATTTCATAAGTGGCATGCCACCATGCAGCATGCAACCACGCCGCCCATGGTATATGTGAAATAAAATATTTTGATTTTGAACTTTACGCAACTATTTCCTAATGCTTCTTTCGCTGAAAAGAGCGTGACGTTGTAGCTACGTCGTAGCCGCAAGCTACGGCGTAGCCGCAAGCTACGGCGTAGCCGCAAGCTACGGCGTACCTGTAGTGCAATTCTTTACAAAAATGAAGAAAATAGCATAACAAATGACTATTGCAGATAAGAGCTAACCTAGTCCGACAAACGACTATGATGTTAGATACCGATCATATCCACATTGTGCAGGTGTAGATAGGTACAGGTGGACCACCCACCGATGACATGGACTTGGCTCTTCACTCCTGTATCGGCGCGAATTCGGAGATGCTTTAGCATTTTTGTGCAAATCATATTTACCCAATCCTTCGGTGCACAGATCCTCGACGAATACATTACAATACATTTACTCGCACATCTGTATCGGATATTCGTAGCTACTGAAATATCACTGGATTTGCGGATTTTTCAGTTCTGTTGGTATATCTTGCACTCGCGCTGGCTGCGAGTCACTGAGTTGCCAACAGTTAGTTGGATTAAAGATTCGCATAAGTTTGCTAAGGTTAGCCTAATTTAAAATCACATAGGTACGTAGAACAAACTTGGCACACTTACCCGTAAATATCATATTGGAACAGATGTTGTCGCTAGACACTAACAGTATTGTGCTGAACACGCAACCATATTAGATATTAGCTTTTGCCAGTGGCCTCGCCCGCGTGTAGCTCGACAATCATCGCACGGTACCGTACTACCGGGATAAAAGCACACTATATGTTAATCCATGTTATCAATTATCGTTATATTATTATCGTATTATACGTAATTGAGTAACAAACTTTCACATTATAATATTATATATATTTCATATAATTATAGGATTAGTGGGATTGTATGTTATTGATGTAGCTAGGCATTTGTTGTTGCTAATTATTTGAAATTAGTCCGTGGAAGACCATCCTCACATTCCAAGACCCATGTCCCAGCTAGTCGTTACAGGTCGTCAGAAGCCCGAAAGTCTGACAACCTGTCTTACCAAGGGGTATCGTGTTACCCAGTAACTGGGTTGTGGAGGTCACATAGGCAGTCGCTCCATGTAAAATACTGGTATTCAGTTGCATCTGGTTTGACTAAAAGCCAACCCCAACATAGTTGGGAAAAGACGAGGCAGATGATGATATTGACGGATTACAATACACGTGGGACACACAGAAAGTTATGCGAAAAATAAAAAAAATGTTCTATGGGTGAATATTTTTTATTAAATCTTTTCAAAGTACTCTCGACTAGCCTCTGTACAAAGTTTCATGCGTCTGAACCAGTTTTAGAAACACTTTTTCCAGTCCGCCACAGACTCCTCGTCTACAGCCTGCTCGAACGCTGACAGGTCATCTTCCCTTTGAGCTGATTTTTTATTTTCGGGAGTAAAAAGGAGTCACACGGTGCTAGGTCAGGGGTGTAAGGAGGGTGACCCAGGAGTTTGACTGGCGTGCTGTCCAGGAAATCTCTCATTTTGAGCGCCATGTACGAAGGAGAGCAGTAGTTGCCCAGTGGTAGTGGCCGCGACTTACGAGTTGTACGTCGTGCGTTCGATCCCAGCCAGGCGCATTACTTTGTGTAAATAATTTCATCACCACTGCTCGCAAACGGTGAAGGAAAACATCGTGAGGAAACCGACATGTCCTAGAACCAAAAATTCGAAGACATGTGACATCTACCAACCCGCACTGGGCCCGCGTGGTGGATTACGGCCCACTCCCTCTCACGGAGAGGAGGCCTGTGTCCCAGCAGTGGGAAGGTTATAGGCTGAGTATGTATGTACGAAGGCGCGTTGTCGTGGTGGAGCAGTAGCCCGTGGAGCCCTGTGTTTGGCCGCTTGTTGCTCAGAACGGAGAAAACTTCTGCTAAGCATTTGGTAATATACAACTGGGTGAATTTCAACAAATGCCATTTTATTTATCATATCGGTGAACTTTTTCAATTATATTTCTTTTGTATATTTTTCAGGTTTTATGTAATCTTTATGATATCAGATATCCCCAAATTTAATATCATCAACGTATCATTTAAGACTAAGGAGAAAATTCAGTTTGAGTTCTGGTTTCCACCGATATGACAAACCGGCACCGATTATTTTTTCTATATATGATAAAATCCACCGAAATGATGTACATATCCAGCGATATGATAATCTATCCACCTTTGAACATCAAAAAGGAAATAGTTAGTAGGTACCTATATATTTTTACAAGGGTGACTTAAAACTGAAGACCTGAACTTAGGGTCTTACGAGTATGTAAGTAGATCACATCCAAAGAGAACTGAGTTCTTAGAAATCCAATTAAAATATTTTTTTTTTGAAATTATGTACCTATTTTACTTACTTAGAATTTTTTTTTAAATGTTTATTTTTATTATCATTGTCTTTATTAAAATGAAGTACAAAAAACATCAAAAATCTCATATCTAAGGTTGTATATATATGTATGTATGAATGTTTGTATGTAGGTATATATGTATGTATATAATGTATGTGTCTGTATGTATGTTTGTATGTTCCAATGTTTCTTTGTATACTTAACGAAATGACACGGGATCTACCGATATGATAAAGCAATCCACCGATGTGACAAAACTGTGCGTTGATCATGAATCAAAACACCGATTTAGACATAAGACACCGATTGATTTTTTATTATCATTTCGGTGTAAATTATCACATCGGTGGTAATAAAGACCACCAATTACAGCGATATGAGAACAGCGACGTGAGAAATAACACACTTTCTAGAAAATTTGAAAAAATGCATAATATCTAGGATAAAGTGGATAACAGAAAATGAAGCTAATTCACTTACTACCTCTGTTAGAACCAAACAACAATAATAAAACTACTCATTACACTAGAAAAATGCAATCACCGATAATATAAAATAATTGTCCTGGCGCAACTGAAATGGCGTACTTATGTTATCGGCAGGAATATGCAGCGATTTGACACACGTCCATCGTGACTGCACACTAGCACACACTAACGAGGGAAATACAATTGGGGTGGGGACGCTGTCGGACTCGTCGATGTAAAGTTAGGTTTAAATTACTTTTGTCCAGCAATATGAGAACATTTTGCAGGACAAGTACGTTTCTGCCTCTCTGTAATAATAATCGTTAATTATGTAATAAAATATGCTATATATTAATAACAAAACTAATATCCTATGTTATATTAATAAGTTATATACTTAACCTTCTAATTTTATTAGTGTATAATATAAGCTGTTTTGTTTGTAAAAAAAAGTAGAGGGACAGCACCGTTTTGAAAAAAATAGAGGTTTATGTATTTATTTCTACCTTTGTAATAGCCCTAGGCAAATTATATTTTTGCCACAACCCAATAACTACCTACTGAATACTAAAAAAAAAATCAGAACAATATTCCTTTTTGAAATACTAATTTCACCGAAGACAAAAAAAATTAGTCATTTGGGAAATTCACCCAATTCAGCGTTGATGCTTCTTTAGTTCCGTAAAGGAATTGACACGAAGAAGTAAGTCAAATTGAAAAGCTCGCGATCAAAATCTTGCCCCGCTTCTAGATCGCTTCACTTTTGTAGGCGTTGCGTTGATTCGTTTTGAAACACCCAAACCGTCGACTGGCGCTTCGTTTTTAGATCGTATTGATAAATCCAAGACTCATCACCTGTAATGATGTCGTAAACACGCCGGAGACGAGCCTGCTTCAAAGTTTATCATATCACGGCACCATTCCACCCGAGCCTGCTTCTGAGCATCGGTTCGGTTGTTCACCCAGCGTGAAACTATCCTCCTCACGCAAATACGCACGTGTAGAATTTCGTGAAGGCTTCCCAATCCAACCTGCAGTAGTTGCTGTATCTCTTGATACGTAACTGGCCTATTGTCATGGATTAAATTTTTCACGGCTAGCACGTTTTCTTCCATAACAACCGTCAAACGGCGACCACTTCTTTCTTCATCCCCCAAAGTTAGTCGACTGCGCTTGAATTCGTTTTACCAACGATACACGGTTGCCTTAGAAGGGCCCCAAATCCATAAATGCCATTTGAAGTCTATCGTAGGATTCATCCTGTTTCAGACGACACTTGAAATCGTAAAAAATCATAGTGCGAAAATGTTCCCGGCGCAGATCCATTTTTATGAGACTGATAATTTAAATTAGCTCGCAAACAGTGTGAAGGGAAATTTTGAACTTAAAACGCACCTATTTTTACTTACAAATAATCACATTTTCAAAATAGATTATAACTGGCTAGTCTCTCATATATAAAAACTTTTTTCGCAATACTTTCTGAGTGGCCTGGTATACTTGTAATACTTAGATATATTTTTTTTCTACGAAATTGGTAGATGTAAGAATGTAATCGTACCACGTCCTCCGCTTGGAAGCGTTTTAATCTGAAGAAACTGGAAATAGTGCTCGCTCGAACTGTGGATACATTAAAATAATAGTAACTTTCTAATATCAATCGACCCATGAAACGTTTCCATCGAAAATCTAAAAATAACTACATAATAGGTTTTATATTTAAAAAAAACGGCTACGGTATATAAAAATTTACTTCATATCTACGTGGTATATACGAATGAACTTAAATCCGAAAATATCAAAAAAAGGAAATTAAAGATTCCATTAGACCTTTTATATATGTATAGGTATTGTTAAATGATATTTTTGAAAAGCCTTTTCATTTTATAGCCAACACGGCATCATCCTTTGTTTTGTTCATGAGTATATATATAAAGCCTATAGAGGGCGCCATATTTAATTTAATGTGACGTCACATAGCCCATAGCTAGCAGACGATCATGAGGCTTCCAACGATACCTCATCTGTCAAATAGCGCGTGTCTCAAAGAGCGATCGCTAGAGTGAACGGAGCAAGTGGAGCGCGGGGAGCGCCCCGAAACGGAACAGCTGCGAGCTGAGAGCGACAAATGAACAAAGCCCACGACTATTAAACAATAACAAAAGATAATTACGACAAAATTATAATAAACAGAGGAATTTTTCCTTCAGTTACGTCACGCAGCCGCAGACTGCGCACCAATCAATGTGTTCACAAAGAAAATTAATTATTCGTAATGCCGTAACGAAAGTTTTTGCCAAGAATCGATTGAAGACGAACGAAATGAAAAAACTGGAAACTTCGGCTATTAGTGAAATAGAGTTGAAAGTTAAAATCTTCTGCGAAAACCGCGCGTTTATTTATTTTGTGAAATGATAAATATAATGTAATATTTCAATGTACTTTACGTCCTATTTGTTCTTGAGTTTGAACCATTCTAAATACAAACCTTTTAAAATCTTGTGATCACCGTCTTAAATGTCAAATTATTTCTTCTTATCAGAAATAGACTCTACACAACTACATATACAACGCACATATAAGGTGAGCAGAGTGAGTACCAAAGGAATACAGGGTCTCATTGTAGTCTGAACACTTCACCTTGAAATATTCATTTACGTACACAGTAAGGTAATTATAGTGTTACGGCGAAGAGGGTTCTGCCGAGCACTACCCGCGATAAGTGTTTATTTGACAGTTCAAACGCAACCCACCGGCCGCGGCTCTGACGCGGTGTTAATGAATAGGTATTTCGATGGTCATAGTCAACTCAAAACCAATTAAAATGTATGAAGAGGACAAATAGAAACTAAACTGAAGAGAAACAAAAGCTCGGATCAAGTAACCGAGAGGCAAATAAAGAAATAGAGAGGTAGGGTGGGGGGTATGGTGGGTGTGCGGGCGAGCTGGGTGGGTGTGAGGTGAGGTAGCACGACGAGGGCTAAAAGTAAACGACGGTACCAGGCAGCCCGGGGCGGCGCGGCGTGTCTCGCTGGCACGGACGTTTGTTTCTTTTTAATTAAGCGAGTGCGCTCCAACCGCGCGGTGACGCAACAGCTGCCGCCACACGATGTCGCAGCACACGCGCGCTATGCAGCGAACAGACAGATAACAGGCGGCACACGCGCCATAGGGGAAGAGGAGCCTGTCGGTATAGCGTCGGCCGCTCTCCCTATCCCCTGCGACCAAAAACTGGTAGGCGGCGGGGCCACTGTGCAGACCCGTCGCAGGGTGACCAAGGGGTCCGCAAGGGCCCATGGCTGCCAGGGGTGCGGGTTGTTCGAAAGAGATACCACAGCCCCTGGCATACGGGCTACTGAAGGAACACGGGTGGGTTTTAGTCAGTAAAAGTCTGATACGCCCTCCTGCTCCACCCAGAACGGGAAAAGTAATTTGACGATTTCCGAACCAAAAAAAAAAACCCCATAGTTCACACGATTAATCATAATGTTTCATTTTGACAGTTCAACAATATTCATTGCATTATTACCATTGTTGAGCAGACACATTTTTCAAATATATAAAGCAATGGTTAAGGCGATTAACACACGGCACCGCAAACCGCCGCGGTAGGCGGTGAAGCGGATCTCATGGCGCATTGGTTTCTAAGAAATCCGTTGATGCCTAACACACGTACACCGCCCGACCGCGCGGTCGAATTGTATGCCGCCGCGGCGGTGCGCGGTGCCGTGTGTGAATCGCCTTAGCAATCATTATTCGTGCGTTACGCAATTAAGGTGTTGATATAAGTAGTAGTAGTAGTACAAACATCAAGTGGAATCCGCACCAGCCCCCAACAATTTTTAAATAATTAAAATAAAAAAAGAACCCTGACACACATAATCACCTGTAAAAAGGAAAAAATTATATGTGTTGGCCCTTGTAGGCAATTTTTCGATCAAAGCATCGTCGCGTCGGGGGACGGCCAATGAACACTGTTTGTTGGTGAGTAACTTGGGTATCCTGGAAATTCCAGGTGTTGCTCCAGCATCATTTCAAGGTTACTTTGTTCGTCTAAGATCATTGAAGTAATATAATACCAAATTTCGAGTTGATCAGACCCGTGGAAGATGCTCAAATCCCTTCATCAACCAGAAAAGAGCTGATAACCTTCACATGTCTAAGAACACTCCTGATTAATTCACCTTTCAAACAAAAAAAAAAACAAAATCAAAATCGGTTCATCCGTTCGGGAGCTACGTTGCCTCAGACAAACACACACACACACACACACAGACAGACAGACACGTCAAACTTATAACACCCCGTCGTTTTTGCGTCGGCGGTTAAAAAATTAAAAAACATCAAAATTGGTTCAGCCGTTTGGAAGCTACAATGCCACAGACAATCACACAAATACACGTTAAACTTTTCCCGTCGGGGCGCGGGGGTTAAAAATTGGTTTTCTTTATCGTCTTCGTTACCAAATTAAATCCTAACAATGAAATGTCATTAACCTCCGAACTGAAGAGCGACTTAATATCATTTAAAACTGTGTACGCAGCCACGCATTATCATTGGTTACTTGTGTAGATACCGACTACTTATACATATACATTCCAATAAAATCAAATTATAGATTATTTGCTCATGCATAAAAGCTAGATAACAACAATACCGGTAGGTACTAGAGAGACCGATATAGTAACAGGTTACCTAACATAATCTACTGGTTTGCTCCCAACCATTAATTAACATACACGGCGCCGGCGTAACAACATTCCACACAACCCAATTGCAGTTCAATAACTAATACTCTCAACAGTTATTAGATATGCATGATCCATAAAATTATTTCTTCATCACTACGTTAAAATCGTGTAAAACGTAACATAATTCTCAAATTCAGTTTATCCAATGGAGGGCAGACAGCACACAACGGCACAAGCGGCAAACTACGGCACAGGCGGCACGACGACGCGGACGGCACACTCCGGCACAAAGAGCTTCGCCATCCTTTGAAGTGTACCCTCATTGCGGCGCGATTAATTCCCGCACACTGCTCGCCGCAAATAGTTTACTTCAGACATTGAATTTGTGAACAATTACGACAAATTCGAACTATACCTCCTTCTACCGTCACAAGGGAGCCGCCTAGCCAGGCTGACAGCACGACGTCACCATACTCGTATGTCTGGTGTCGGACGACATAAATTATATTAACTGGAAGAATATACTAAACGCCACATTAACTAATGTCAATAAAATCAACTAATAATATCAAATATTTATGCTTGTCAAGCCTCAAAGAACAATACGCAATTAACTGCTGAATTCAAAGAGAGCTTAAAAAGAATCGCTAACAAACCAAGCGGAAGCCCAATTAGTATGCGCGACACATGGAATATAATGAACGCGTTGTAGGAACACTAGGATTTCCTTCCTGCAATGAGATGCGTTGCCAGCTCGTGGAGAGGTGCTAACGTTCTCGCCTGAATCAACCGCGACACAAACACAGTGCCGCGAGGAGCAACGTGAACCGAGCCGGCGATGTACACACTGACGCACGACGGTTGCACAACACACTCCACGTGTTCAGCCTGTTAATGATCGCTACAAAACAACAGCATGTTCGATGTAATGAAATCATGATAAGTTCACACGCGTTGACGTACTATTCCGCGAAGCCCTGTGTGTGAATGATACGATGCTGCTGTTATAGCAGTCTAGCCTATAACCGTGCGCGATTCTATCATGTGTATCTAGGTCAGTTCACAAGAAATAGGAAAAGTCTCTGATTTAGGAATCAATCCAACTTTATGCCTTTAAAACTCTATTCAGGATGATTTATTTCTGAGTAGGTACGCAGTAATCCTCTTGGAGTTCGCTTTACAATCGAAATAGATTACATAACGATAAGTAAATAGAGAAGAGATTGAACCCATTTCAGCAGTGCTTCATAGTATCTGTTTAACAAGGTGAACCAGAGCATAGTTGTAGGACGCGCATGTAATAACTAGACTCGGCCGAAACTCAGCACATATTCCATGTTGTGAGTTCTGATAATCAAGATCTGCAGTGAACCAACAAGAAACTACGAGCATTCGCTAAACATTGCAGAAACTCCATCTGGAAGCCGCAATAAAGTTAATCAAAGAAATTAGACGAAGCGGGAAGTCATGTGGTGAATGTGCCCTAGAGAAACAATATCACAAGTTTTATGAGTGCAAGCTCGGGTGCTATAAGACTTATAAGTTACAAATGACGTCTGTGGGCGGTCTCCGTTGCGGCTCGGCGGCGCCGCTTGGCAGGCCGGCCACAGAAGGTTTACTAGACAATAAAATAATTGCGTAAGTATCGATAAACGCAGGCGAATATGACTCACATTCAACATAGATTTCTCTTTTAATTTAAAAGATGTACTAGGGAGTATGTCTGTCATTTGCGACCAGCGAAATTTTAGTAGCGCTTTCACCAAATATTACGAATGATGCTACATCGCAACTTACTTTTGGTTTGAATAAGTTCATTTTATTAATGTAGATTATTTTAAATATTGTGAATGAGAGAACGTTGTAGGGCTTACAGACTAGATTTGTAGACGATTTTCTATTCTGTATTTTCATTCCTCTAAGTATCTGGTACTTATTGACAGGCCTGCACTGTCCTTCCATAGGTACAGACGCCAGCAGGTCAACCTACCCCAAACTGTCAAATTCTCCCAATTGAACTTGAACCTTATGCTTACGGTATAAAGTTGAAAATCTATCAAATAAATTTGACAGATTGGAGTAGCTTGATTTTCTGGCGTCTGTACCTATTATAACTGTAATTTGAAAACATTTTTAAAGCCAGTTATTTAAAAAAAAGTAACCGTGGAGTTTCTTACTGGCTCTTCTCCATAGGAAGCCACAATTTGGAACGGTGCACCTAGCCTCTGACGTTTCATAAGTGCCCATGCAGGTTTATGTAAAATAAAATATTTTGATTGATTGATTGATGAACACATGGCCCTTTATTAATACGGGGCTTGCAGCTCTTATTATTTTGCTATACGCATCAATAACAGTTAATCGGTTCATCTTATAAGCGCTAAAAAAGTTTGTTGGATGGCCAAGTCGCGTTATTTGAGTTCTAAGATTAAAAACAGTAGTAATGTAATTAAAACGACTTGGAATATTATTAATAGTGAAACGGGAAAGTCTAGCAACCGAAATACTGACTACAGCCTGTCTATCAATGACAACATAATCACATCAGACTTGCAAGTCGCCGCGGCTTTTGAAAATTTCTTCGCAGATATTCCCGTTTCAACTACAAAATCACTAAACTCATCACCTTCTGTTGCTGAGTCTTTGCTTAAGGAAAATGTTAATGTTTGTGATTCAGAATTCCATTTTGAACATATTAGCTGTAGAGATACAATTAAAACCTTTCACACTTTAAATGTAAAAAAGACTGCAGATCTGTGGGGTAATTCTGTAGAAGTTGCTAAGTCTATTATTGACATTGTAGCACCTACTTTAGCTCTTATATTTAATAATTGTAAAGACTCTGGGGAGTTTCCTGACCTAATGAAGAATAGTAAAATAATACCTTTGTTTAAATCAGGTAGTACATCATACCCCACTAATTATAGACCTATTTCAGTACTACCTACCTTTAGTAAATTTTTTGAGAAATTAATTTTAGATCATTTGCAAAGATTTTTTAATAAGCATAATTTATTACATAGCAAACAGTTCGGTTTCACAAGGGGTCGTTCAACTACCGATGCCGGTGTTGAACTCTTAGGGCATATTTACAATGAATGGGAAAATAAATACGATGCCTTGGGCATCTTTTGTGATTTATCTAAAGCATTCGATTGCGTGCTTCATGAAACTTTAATCAGGAAACTCCGCCAATACGGGATCCGGAACACCGCTCTGGATCTTCTTATTTCATACTGGTGTAATAGGATTCAGTGTGTTGATGTAAACGGAAAAAGATCTCCCGGATCCGTAGTATCAATGGGAGTCCCACAGGGCTCGATTCTTGGTCCTTTCTTGTTTCTTATTTATATTAATGACTTGCCTTACCTCATAAAGGATAATCATGATATAGTGTTGTTTGCGGATGACACTTCACTTTTGTTTAAACTTAAACGTCAGCAGCTTGTTAATGACGATGTAAATAGCGCAATCTCAAAAATAGTTCACTGGTTCAATGTTAATAATTTACTTCTTAATGAAAAAAAGACCAAATGCATTAAGTTTACGCTACCTCACGTTAAGCAGGTGAAAACTAATGTGTTGATAAAGGGCGAAGAATTGAATCCTGAAAATAGCACTGTATTCTTGGACTTTGGATGCCAAGCTTCAGTGGGGCCCACATATAGCCAAATTATTGAAAAAGCTAAGCTCAGCAGCATACGCTGTTAGAAACAATCGTAATTTAACTGATATAGAGACAGCCCGCTTAGTGTAAGTACTTTTTGCCTTGTGTCTTCACAGTATATTTATGAAAATCTTTTATATACCCATAAAAATATTAAATTGTTGAAAAATACAGTGATATCCATAGTATAAATACTAGGAACAAACACAAATTTGTTGTACCATCAACAAAGCTCAAGAAAATAGGTGGGTCATTCAGATGTCAATGTATACGCTTCTATAATAAACTTCCAAGCCATGTTCAATATCTAAGTCTCAATAAATTTAAATTATTCATTAAACGTAAGTTGTGCTCTTTAACATTCGATTATTGTTATATACACTTTGACATTTGATTATTATTATATACACTTTGACATTAATATTTACTTTGAGAAGTATAATATTATTTTTGATTTAATTATTGTGAATGTGAGGACTATGTGGTATTTTTGTTTTTGTGTTTCATCTCTTTCTCATTTCATTTTTAAAGTTAATCTGGCAGTTTGAGTACTATATGTGGCCTACCCTAATGTCCTTTCTTTGGTATTGTTCGTCAAATCGTTGAGCTCCTCAAGTTCTGAGTTGAGCCATATGATTACTGATACATGCGTGCACTGAATAGACAGGTCCACTCAATCTGTGTGGTTTCTTTCCTCAAAAGACCATTTCAGACACCAATCTACATGGTCTTCACATGATCTGACCAAGATTATGTCTGGACTTTAAAAGAGACTGTGACCTCTGAGTTTGTTTCGGCCTTTCTTCTCAGAGTAGTCAGATAGGAAACGCCGACCTCATCTAGTTTAAAAATATGATTGACGTGTAAAAGTGTTTGTACAAACCTACTTACAGAAATAAAATCATTTATCATTTAACAAGACCATGTTTTTCGGATCGGCTTGTGTGTAATGTGGGAGGTGTGACATCTGCTGTCGAACATGGTACTAAAATGATTTGATTAAACTAAATTATCTATTTAGTTATGATACCCCTTGGTAAGACCTTTCTTTACCTTCCGGGCTTCTGACGGCCCGTAATGGTTGTCGGGCATCCGCGAGTGGCGGCCACTGGCGGCTGAGACGAACGGCATAGTGTGCTCTCCGAGGCACGGAAGGATCTTGGTATGTAAAGATGGTCCCACACGGAGCGAAACAGTATCTTTGCTTTGAAGTTTCAAGTTTATTTTGTTTTATGTGTTTTAGTATTGCAATGATTGTTGGAATTAAAGTTTTACTGTTCGACTGCCATAATAATTGTCTAGCCTGAGGTAATGTTCGTTTATTTTTGGTTTTACTTCTTGTGAATGGGAATTTAAATGCTTTTATAATTTAACAGTTCAATTAAAGGACGTACGTTTCTTGCGTTCATGTTTACTGATATTGATTATCTGGTATTGACATAACAATTAATGACAACAAAGGCTAAGCAGCTGATGATGATGATTTGCCTTCATATCTGACAATGGCCATGTATGATATTGTATACGAGTACTCGTGATCAATTTTAAAAGACAAATTGCAGTTTTGAAAATCTTTTAGTGCTTATATGGTTAAAATGTTCACCCATAACTCGTAATTCGGTATGCTATGTATTGGTTCCCCTAAAGAAAATTTGCATATTGAGCAGGGTTTCAAACGGGAAATTAGGTTTGAAAATGTAGAATTTTGCCACATCAGCTAAAACGATTGTCTAATCCACGTTAGTCCTGATGCGATATTTTAACATTTGTGACTGTGCGATTATCCTGAGGTTCGAGATACTGAACTCTGTTAAGAATACTTTGAATTCACTAACATGAGAATATTAAAACTATATTGTGGGGCAATTAAAGAAAATTTATATTTCTACGATACCTAGTTATTTTGTGGGCACACGACTTCAAACATCATATACAAAAGTAAACAAGTATCCGTTTAACACAAAAAAAAAATACCGGAACTGGAGGTCACCATCATCATCATCATCATATCAGCCGAAAGACGTCCACTGCTGGACATAGGCCTCCCCCAGGCTCCTCCACTTCGACCAGTCTTGTGCTTCCCACATCCAGCGGATACCCGCGGTCTTCGCAAGGTCATCGGTCACCTTGTGGGAGGCCTTCCTACTCTACGTCTTCCGGTACGCGGTCGCCACTCCAGAACCTTTCGGCCCCATCGGCCATCTGTTCTGCGAGCAATGTGCCCTGCCCACTGCCACTTAAGTTTGGCAATTCTTCGGGCTATGTCGGTTACCTTGGTTCTCCTGCGGATCTCTTCATTTCTGATTCGATCGCGTAGGGAAACTCCGAGCATAGCCCTCTCCATTGCCCTTTGGGTGACTTTAAGCCTTCTGATAAGGCCCATTGTGAGTGACCACGTCTCTGTACCATAGGTCATCACTGGCAACACACACTGGTCAAAGACTTTCGTCTTGAGACACTGTAGTATTTGGGACGAGAAGATATTGCGAAGCCTCACGAACGCTGCCCAGCCGAGTCGGATTCGACGATTGACCTCTTTCTCGAAGTTGGACTTATGGACAGTCTGTCCTAGGTAAACGTACTCGGCCACAACTTCGAGTGTAGCGCCTCCGATCGTCATGGGAGTGGGTGTTACATGGGCATTCGACATGACCTTTCTCTTCTCCATGTTCATTTTAAGACCCACTCTTTCGGAAGCTCTACTGAGGTCATCGAGCATTGCACTGAGGTCCTCCATGGTCTCAGCCATGACGACTATGTCATCGGCAAATCGAAGGTGAGTGATGTACTCGCCATTGATGTTGATGCCAGCTCCTTTCCAGTCCAGAACCTTGAAGACATCCTCCAGTGCAGCGGTGAACAGTTTCGGAGAGATAACATCTCCCTGTCTCACACCTCGTTGCAAAAGGATAGGTTTCGAAGTCCGGTCCTGGAGTCGGACTGACATAGTGGCGTTTTCATACAGACACTTCAGCACCTCGTTGTACCGATAGTCGATCTGGCACCGTTGAAGAGACTGCAGTACAGCCCATGTCTCGATCGAATCGAAGGCTTTTTCGTAGTCCACAAACGCTAAGCAGAGAGGCAGGTTATACTCTTCGGTCTTCTGTATAACCTGCCGCAGCGTATGTATGTGGTCTACGGTGCTAAAGCCTTTACGGAATCCGGCTTGTTCGGGAGGCTGGAAGTCGTCAAACCTGCGCGCGAGACGGTTCGTGATGACTCTCGAAAACAGCTTGTAGACATGGCTCAGAAGTGAGATGGGCCTATAATTCTTAAGAAGAGTATTATCACCCTTCTTAAAGAAAAGTACCACCACACCTCTGTTCCATGCCTGTGGCATTTTGCCCTCGAGTATGACGGAATCAAACAGCTTCTGGAGGGCCTTAAGAACGGGTTTTCCGCCGGCCCTCAGGATTTCGGCCGTGATTCCGTCATCACCCGGCGCCTTGTTGTTTTTTAGCTGCTTCAGAGCCATCCTAATCTCGTACAAGCTAACGTCCGGGATATCTTCGGTATAGTGTCGGGTCAATCTGGCTCTTGGGTCGTTTGCCAGATCAGTAACGGGGTTGCTTGTTGACGTGTAAAACTGTCCATAGAAACTCTCGATCTCTCTCAACAGCTCAGGCTTGGAGGAAACGATCCTGCCATCATTGGTCTTCAGTTTCGCAAGCTGACTCTGCCCAATAGACAGATCTCTTGAAAAAACCTTGGAGCCCTTGTTCCGCTCTATCGCGTCCTTTATGCAGTCCGTATTAAAACGGCGAAGGTCGCTTTTCAAGGCCTTAGATATCTGTCTATTGAGCTGTCGGTACTTTAGCGCGTCGTCTGAAGACTGCAGGATCATTTCACGCCTCTCCTCCATTAGCTGCAGAGTAGTATCAGAGAGTTTCTTTTTGCCATTAGTACGGCGGGTCTTGAAGAACTTAGACCCGACCGTATGGACAGTTTCCACGAACCCATCGTTATAATCGTCCACGGAGCTCCCTAGGCACTCGAAACGATTCTGGAGTTCGAGCTGAAAGCTCTCGGGGTTTTGGACTTGGATCGGCGCTGGACGGAGCGTAGACTTCGTTAGTAGACATCTTTCTAGCTTGATGTTGATATTCAATGTGCCTCTTACCATGCGGTGATCGCTTCCGGTTTTCACCGCGTTGATCACAGAGACATCATTGAATATTTGCTTCTTCGTCGACATAATGAAGTCAATCTCGTTTTTAGTTGCACCATCAGGGCTCTGCCAGGTCCACTTTCTATGCTCCCGTTTTCTGAAGAAGGAGTTCATCATGAAGAGGCCTTCCTTCTCCATAAAACTGGCCAGTAAGTGACCCCGGTGGTTCCGTCGTCCAACTCCAAATTGCCCCACTCTCAGCTCATCATCGTCCCGTTTGCCCAGTTTCGCGTTGAAGGTGAACTGGAGGTAGCTTGAAATTATTGTTGGGAATATGATTTATTTGATTGATGTGCTGTTTGAGTCTTTTTATAAAAGTGGTCCTGGGTTTGGATTTTGTGATGTATATCGGTAATTTATGTATTACATCATTTGGATAATACATATGTGTTAAAAGAAATAGATGGTAGAAAGTGGACGTGAATGATTTTGGTCTTACTTGCATGAACAAGCCTTTAACGTCTGTGGGTAGCTACAAGATATGTACTCCGCAAATTGATAAACGAAATAGAGATTTACCACATTTTCCATGTTATTGTAAATGTGTACTTTGGAGTATTTTTCTGGTTTGACATTACTATTGATTGTTTTAAATGTCACCGCGACACAGATGGATTTCATTTTTGTTTGTTAAATGTAGGTACAGTCACGAGCAATAATATGTATACGCTTACCAACTTTTAAAAGTGATTTTCTCCACTTTTACTAATTGTAATCTTATTTTATTATGAAAATAATATTTTGGAACTCACACTATAATGAAATACCCAAGTTATCTCAAGGTTGCAATCGCTATTTAAAAGAAAATCGCTTTTGAATTTGGCTATGTGTATACATATTAATGCTCGTGACTGTACATACCATACAATCTACAAGTTTTGCTGGACTGCCTATGGCAAGGTATGTATACCTAATGTATAAGAAGGATGAAAATTCGCCAAAGATAATCGTAAGAAGTGAAGAACAGTTGCATAAACTTTTAATATATAAATGACTAATTTCCCTTAACTTTATAAACCGTCTCCTTTTCTACCAATAAAACTGTTATTTCTGTATCATTCGAAATTATTTCGCACTGAATATTGGTTAAAGACCTACTCAATTGCTTATTATGGCTTCCCAGCCGTCATTCTGCACTATTCTGATAAAAAACAAATCTCCACCATACATACACACACATTTTACATAGCTATCCTACTAACACACGAAGTATCTACACAAAGCCACAACACACAAATACATAACACACTTATACTCATGTACGCACACGTTTTACAATCCAGTAAAATAAAAATACAACCCACCCAAAAAACACAAACTAAAATCTCAGTACACTACTTACTTTCTAAATACATTGAAATAAATACTTACCAAATCCTGCCCGTTTTTCAGATAACATTAAGTTTAAATGGCTAATACACTGCATTATTATTATTATAGCCTCTTTATTTCCATAATGAATAACTTATAAAACGATTTTTTTTTTTTTTCATTTAGCCTACACTGTCCCACTGCTGAGCAAAGGCCTCCCCCAAATCCTTCCATGAAGACGCTAATGAAGGGCGATCTACCGATTTCCCTGAAGCGAAAACTCATCGATATGTGTATTCTGCCCGTTCTAACCTACGGTGCACAGACCTGGTCGCTCACCGAGTCACAAAAGTTCCGCCTTGGGGTTTGCCAAAGAGCAATGGAGCGCAGCATTTTAGGCGTTAAACGAACCGACCGAATACGAAACACCACGCTGCGCTCCAAAACGGGAATTTTAGACGTAGGCAAAAAGGCTGCCAGGCTAAAATGGGACTGGGCGGGTCACACTAGTCGCATGCACAGCGACCGCTGGGCAATTGTCGCCACACACTGGGTGCCTGAGGATGGACGGCGGCGCCGAGGCCGGCCCAAAAAAAGGTGGCGTGACGACCTAGACGCGTATTGCAAGGGCTGGATCGAGGAGGCCCTGGAAAAGGATGCCTGGAAAACAAATATACCTTAAAATTATATTAAATGTACATGCATAAAATAAGAAAATTATTACAATTCATATCATGATTATTGAGTTACAATGGCATAGCAAATAATTTGTAAATTAATTAAATCATAAATTACTAAAATATTAAATACATTCAATTTTCAAAACATAACAATTTTATTTATGTATATTTTCAATATGGAGTCCCTCGACGGGTGAAGGCCTCCTCCATTTAGCTCCACGTTTGTCTGTCCTTCGCCTTTGTGATCCAATTTTCACCGGCTTTTCTTATTATCTCATCAACCCATTTTTCTTTTGGTCTACCTCTTTTCCTTTTGTTTGTTGGTCCTTGCCAGGTTGATACTCTCTGTGTCCATTTTTCCTCGTCCATACGTGCAATATGACCCGCCCATTTCCATTTTAGTTTTTGAGAATGTTCCAAAGCATCTATTATTTTTGTTGTTTTTCTTATTTCTGTGTTTCTTTTTCTATGTTCTCTTTGTATATTTAGTATGCTCCTTTCCATCGCTCTCTGGCATACTTGTATTCTGTTTTTAGTATTATTATTGTATATCCATGTATGGCAGCCATAGGTAAGACAGGGTAATAAGCAGGAGTCCATTACCTGTTTCCTGAGATTTACAGGGAGTTTAGATTTTAGGGTTTCTTTATTGCTCCAGAATTTATTCCAGGTTATGTTAACTCGTCTTTTAACCTCATCTTCGTGTCTTTTCTTAGAGAAAGATATCTGTTATCCTAGGTAAACATAGCTTTGAACGTATTCTAATGTATCCTCACTGACCTGTATTGGTATAATATGGTGGTTCGTCATGACTTTAGTCTTGGTAGCATTTAGTTCTAGACCGACCTTATTGCTTACATTATTTAGCTCATTAACCATTTCCTGTAGTTGAGAGGCTGTTTCAGAGAAGAGTATGATGTCATCCGCAAATCGAAGATTACTGAGGAGTTTCCCATTTATATAAATACCTTTCTTTTCCCAGTTCTGAGTTTTCGTTATGCTTTGAAGCACAGCTATAAAAATTGTAGGTGACAAGGGGTCACCCTGCCTGACGCCTCTACAGATGTTTATTTCAGAGCCTTGTCTCTCTAATTTTACACGGCTTTTGCTTTTATCGTAGATGTCTTTTATGAGGTCTATAGTCTCCGATGGTACTTCGCACTCATATAGAGCTTTCCACATGCTCTTATGTGATATAGAGTCGAAAGCTTTTGCGTAGTCGATAAATGCCAGGTAGAGTGGTCTATTGTGCTCTGTATATTTCTCTATACTCAAATTTAAAGTGTTGATGTGATCTGTTGTTGAGAAGTTTTCCCTGAAACCTGCTTGTTCAGGCGGTTGAAACTTCTCTATATACACTGCTATGAAGCAAATAATTTATACATATTTGGTTGTAGGCTTATTAGTCGGTAGTTTCCAATATAGGAAGGGTCTCCTTTCTTGTATAGTAAAATAATTATGTCCGATAGCGCCCATTCTTTCGGTATCACTCTGTCATTTAGAATCTTATTATTGATACAGTGCATACTGTATCTGAAATAGATAGCATTGAAATTGCCCGTACGGTGGAATGCGACTCTAGAGAACTCCATAAACATATCTGTGTAAATAAAAGCGACCTCACCATTATATCTCAAAACATACGGAGTATTTACTGTTATTTTGACAACTTTGTTATCACTATAACTACCCTTGAATTCGAACCAGACATTTTAATCCTAACGGAATGTAGATTGCATACCTACTAATAAACAATTCCGCAAATAATCAACTATCACCCGTATATGGCGACTCGTCACTTGAACCAGAATTACGGCGTGGTTGTATATGTTAAGGACTCTTTAAACCCTAAAGTTAAGGAAATACAGCTAGTTCAAGCATCCTGTCTGCGAGTAGACTGGGGAATATTGTTTATTGTATCTACCGATTTCCCGCCAACTCAAATACCGACAGCTTCATAGACTCCCTCAGCATACAGTTATGTTTAACTGTATGCTGACAGTCATTAACATCACAAAAAAAAAAAAAAACATTTTATTAGCGAGACCGAGTCATCCCAAGAGCACAAGAGCAGAGTTAACTACCTTAATATGTTATCATTTTTCGGTATACTTCCTGGACACACTTTGCCCACTAGGGAACAAAACTGTCTCGACCATTTCATGCTTAAAATACACAAAAGGTTCTCGGCATCTATCGCTGTCCTGCACACTACGGTGACTGATCACTATGCAACATTTATCTCTTTAACAAAGCTAAAAAATATTCAAATCGTAAATAGAACTACCACCACACATGATATTTTCATAAATAAATTGGCAAGGTACCGTCATAATATTAATCTTTTTAAATAGATCCCTGGGGGATTCGCGGTGAAGTAGATTATAAATGACTCTGACAGCTCTCTTTTGCAAAATAAAGATGGATTCAATGTCAGCAGCCCGACCCCACAGTAAAATGCCATACGACATTATGCTGTGGAAGTAGCTAAAATAGACCAAACGCGCGGTTTCTACATCTGATATCTATCTGATCTTTCTAACAGCATAAGCGGCTAAGCATAGCCGCCCCGCAAGAGATGTTATATTAGGTCCCCATTGTAATTTCTCGTCTAGCGTGATTCACACACACAGTGACACATGGCTGATTTTTATAAATATATTGCAGAATATTACTCTGAGGTAATATCGAAAGTATCAGACGCTTTCCATGGGCCGGAACTGTTCTCAGACGCTTTAAAGCTCTACAAAAAATATTATGAACCGCCGCCCGCGGCAGTGACGCGGGTGTGTTCCAAAGTTAAAATTTGAAATAGACTGACTGATTTGATTTTAATTTGGCGGGGTACTAACTCTGTAAGCTGTATCGAAATCTCAGTTTATTTAGACTAATATCTTGTACTGCGAGATCCCAGAGCTTTCTGACCTATCTTATTTTCACAAACATGAAACCTTCGGTGCTGATAAAGTAGCCTCAGGTACTTATAATACCTGCGTGTTTATGGAGTTCGCTCAGTGACACCTGTGCAGGTACCAGATGAGAAAGTTACCTAAAATTAAGTGTTACTTTACTTATTTTCACATGGCTGATTTTTATATGTATTGTAGAATATTACTCTGAAGTAATATCAAAAGTAGCAGACGCTTTCCATGGGCCGGAACTGTTGTCAGACGCTTTAAAGCTCTACAAAAAATATATGAACCATTTTGACAGCCGATCACGTACTCAACTCGTGATGCCGCTCATTCCACAGGACGCCGATCACGTTGTAGGACACACGCTTCCACATACTCACAACAGCACACCATGCAAACATTCGCCGCGCGAACAGACGACATGCCAGCCTCGGAAACAGATACGTACTAAACTCGTGCATTTTTTTTTTTTTTTTTTTTGGAATTGGCATCTCGCAGTTGACCTTGAGAGGCCGTGACTGCTCAACCGGACTTTCCTGTGAAGGTTTTTAGGATTCTAAAAGCCTCCAGCCAGGGCGTAAACCTACTTAAGCCTAAAACGACTGCGCACTGAGGGCACCCCCTGTGGGGTACGAACCTCGGCTCAGGGAGTCGCTGGCGGGGGGGGGGGGGCAGCTAGTACTATCAGGGACAGGCTGGATCGAGTTGTTTTCATGATTATTAGACGGGGAATTTAAAGCTACTGGCTCAGCTGCGGCGCGTGCTGGCGCATCAACGAGCAAGGGACGGTCGGGGGTCTGATCGCTACTCGGGAGTCTTCGCGGGGCGCGAGGACCTCGGCGGCGAGGTCGGTAGGACGGTCGTCGTTTGTGTTTGTGTACTATACTGGTGGCCCTATTCTTTTCTTGGAGAACAGTGATGGGGTCGTCTGGGTCTGAGAGGACATGTTTCGGCCTGCGAATACTACTGATTCTACTGGGGACATAACTAGCGGCCTTCACAATCAAGGGATTGCGATGTATCTCGGCTTTATCGAAGAAACGCTTCGAGTTGCGTTTCATAAATTGAGCAATAGTGGGCATTTTCAGATCGAGATGGAGGATCTTGTTCCGAACGTACCATGGGGAGCCTGTGGCTTGGCGGAGGAAACGGTTTTGGAGGGTCTGCATCCTATGGATGTGTCGGGGGTGAAAACTCGTGCACAAGCGCCGGTAATATTTATAGTGTGCGTACAGGCGACGCTATACGTTGCGAGCGTGCGAGAGTGAGATGGGTGCCCGTTCATTATAGAACGTTAAGTTTTATTTAGTTTTAAGTATTTTATTCTACTGTTTTCCTATTGGTTGGCTGATTTTGAATGAAGATAGTTTAAGTACAAAATGTATGATGAAATATTATAATATAAGTTAAGGTATTTTAATCAATAAATTAAGCAATTATTCTCAACACCACTTCTGAACCCTAACAACTGGTGACCCCGACAACCAAGAAAAACGAACATGTCGCAAGAAAACCAAGGCGAAGGAAGCAGAACAATGAAGCCCGAAGTCGACTTGGCTGCAGTCTCCATCCAATCAAGACTGCTACCCTTTTGGCGAGAGATCCCACGAGCCTGGTTCATTCAATTCGAAACCGTCGTGGATCCATTGAAAACCTCGGATGACCAAAAGTTCCGATATATGTTACAGCAGCTACAGTCCACCGATCTACAGCACATCACGGACATATTGTACAATCCGCCAGCCACGGACAAATACGGAGCTGTGAAAGATCGTCTGATAACGGTTTATGACAAATCCGATGTCAAGAACTTCCAAAAACTCATCAGCGGCTTGGAACTGGGTGACCAGAAACCCACACAGCTGCTACGCAAGATGCGGGAGCTAGGAAGTGGCATGATCACAGATGAACGACTTAAGATTGAGTGGCTTAACCATCTACCCACACAAATGCGCGTCGTGCTGTCAATCAACACAGAATCGTCACTCGACACACTCGCCGCGATGGCCGACAAGATGGTAGAATATTCAGAATCCGCAGCAACAACTGTCGCCGCAGTGGCCACAACGTCACAAGATCCTCTGATGACAACGCAGCTAGAAGTTCTGTCGAAGCAAATGGAGAAACTATGCCTAGAAGTAGCCAAGCTACGTGGACGCTCAGCCCATCGCTACCGACACCCGTTTCGTTCCCGGTCGCGTTCACAATCACGATCGCAGCAGGGCAACAAGTCGTCAGTCAAACCCGGTGATCAAACGTGGGAATGCAGATACCACCATCGCTACGGTGACAAGGCAAGGCGCTGCGAATCACCGTGTTGTAGAAGGAAGAAGTCACAGCCGTCGTTAAACTAGCTCCGACATCGACGGTGGCGGACGTCGGTGTTCCATGTACTACCAACCGCCTGTGTGTTTTTGATCGAGATACCAGAGAACGTTTTCTTGTGGACACAGGCGCCGATATTTTGGTGTTAGCCGCCACAATCCTAAGGAAAACGAAGACTGCCAGCACATACAAATTGTACGCGGCGAACAATACGCCCATACATACCTATGGAGAAAAGACGCTACGACTAAATCTTGGTCTTCGTCGTAGTTTTCTGTGGCAGTTCATCGTGGCAGATGTAAAAACTTCAATCCTGGGAGCCGATTTCCTACGAAACTTCAAGATACTGGTAGATCTCCACAGAAAAAAGCTCATCGACAATGTGACGGAATTATCGATCGATGCCCTTGAAATAACGACCGGCGAAGAAACAGTACACGTCATTAGCTCAGATCAAATATACTACGATATCTTGAAGCAGTATCCAGAGGTTCTACGACCAATGTCCTTGAAAGAACCAACTAAACACGACGTTGTTCACCACATCGAAACGACAAGCCCCCCGCTCTTCGCCCGACCCCGCCCTCTGCCACCCGATAAGTACAAGACCGCGAAGGAAGAATTTAACCACATGCTGGAAATGGGCATATGCAGACCTTCAAAGAGTCCATGGGCGAGCCCACTACATGTAGTGAAGAAAAAGGACGGAGGACTACGGGTTTGCGGTGACTATCGTAGGCTAAACGCAGTCACTCAACCCGACCGATATCCGATACCCCGCATACAAGACTTCACTTACCAGCTGCGAAACATGAAGATATTCTCAAAACTCGATCTCAAAATGGCATACTACTGGATACCGATTAATGAAGAAGATGCTCAGAAAACAGCAATCACCACACCATTTGGGCTATTCGAATTTAAATTTACGACGTTCGGATTACGGAACGCTAGCCAAACGTTCCAAAGATTTATGCATCAAGTACTACGGGGCATAGACAACTGCTTTTGTTACATCGACGACATATTAATCTTCTCACGAAGTGAAGAGGAACACAAGCTTCACTTACGTCGAGTGCTAGAACGTCTCAAGGAATATGGCGTCATGTTGAAGGTAGAAAAATGTGATTTTGGCAAAGAAAAGATCAACTTCCTTGGCTACGAGGTATCAACAAACGGCATCAAGCCCACAGAAGAGCGAACACAAGTCATAACAAACTACCCGAAACCGAACACTGTCGCCGAGTTACGACGCTTCCTGCGCATGCTCAATTTTTATAGGAGCTGCTCACCCCGTCAAGCCGAATTACAAACAGAACTCAACAAGTTTCTACACAACCGGAAGCGAAATGACAAGATACCCAATACTCAATACTCAATACTCAATACTTTATTGCATTCCATATGTATTTAATAGATGGTACAAACAGTGAGAACAATATGGACCCTGTCGGGCACAGCAAAAATTAGGAGTCCCATCGAAATTCGGAATCGAAAGTCGGAATTACCCATCGAGTGGAACCCGACAGCAGATATAGCTTTTGAAAAGTGCCGTCAAAGCATTTTAGAAGCTACTGAACTAACGCATCCATTACCCGGCTTGCCCTCGCCATCATGACAGACGCTTCAGACTACAGCCTCGGCGCAGTACTACAACAGAAAATTGATAACGAGTGGAGACCTCTCGCTTATTTCTCAAAAGCGATGAGTATGACGCAGCGACGTTACAGTGTATATGATCGCGAGCTATTAGCGTTCTATACATCTGTAAAGCATTTTCGGACGCTCATTGAAGGAGGTGACGTAACGGTGTATACAGACCACAAGCCACTTGCCCACGCGCTGACACGCCCAGCAAGTAGCAGCGACACACCGCGTCGAGAGCATTTTATCAGTCAGTTCTGCACCGGCATACAGTATATACAGGGAGAAAACAAAACAGTAGCCGATGCCCTATCACGCATAGAAGACATACAATGCCCTACTACTATCGACTACAATAACTTAATTTTATTCTGGGTGCATCGTAATGAATGTACTTTGTTAAATTGTATTTAAAACATTTTAAAAGAGTAACGGTGGAGTTTCTTGCCCGTTCTTCTCCATACGAAACTACATTTTGGAATGGGCGACTAGATTCAATTCTATTTTAATGTAAATATTGACGTTCAAAAGTGCCTTTTAAGTGCCTAATTGAAATAAATGCTTTGACTTTGACTTTGACTTAGCGAGCGAACAAGAATTCGATCCCGTGTTGAAACAACTGAGAAGCCAACCAAACTTGAAGTTTACTGACGTCACACTGCCTGGGATAAACCGACCAATCACGTGCGAAACATCGACTGGGACGCCTCGACCATACCTACCGAATTCATATCGTTTTGTTGCATTCAAAGCACAACATGATATATTGTCATCCCGGTATCAGAACGACACGGAAGCAGGCAACCTCAAGATTCTTTTGGCCAAACATGAACAAAGATGTCAGCAAGTGGACCAGAGCGTGCATTGATTGTCAGCGAGCAAAAGTACATCGCCACGTCGTGACTCCATTGAGCGAGTTCCCAACATCTGAACGCTTTGAACATATACATATGGATATCGTTGGCCCGCTTCAAATATCAAATGACTGCCGATACTGCGTAACCATCATCGATCGTTGCACCAAGTGGCCCGAAGCTGTTCCGTTAATCGATATAACCGCTGGAAAGGTCGCAAAAGCCCTATACGAAAATTGGATCTCAATATTTGGATGTCCACTGCGAATATCAACGGATCAAGGCCGCCAGTTTGAATCCCAGCTTTTCCGATCACTGATGCAGAAATTTGGCATAACTCGAATACGTACTACGGCATATTATCATCCTCTGTCAAACGGCCAGATAGAAAGATGGCATCGGACGCTGAAGGCAGCATTAATGGCTCGCGATGCGACCAATCAATGGACAGAAGAGCTACCCACTGTGCTATTAGGACTACGCACAGCATTACGTAGCAATAACCTCAGTCCGGCTATTATGACGTACGGAACGACGCTTGGCTTGCCATCAGACTTATTCGTTAAAACAGAAACGAATATCAATGAAAGCGACTACGTACGCCGCCTGATGGAAACAATGGCATTAATGAAAAGTGCTATACTCAAAAGTACACGTACTACGTGTACTTTTGAGTATAGTTTCTTCTTCTGTTCGTCTTACACCCAGTTTCTGATTTGAGAAAAGTAGCAAATCTCAACTGATTATTCTCAAATACATAGGTATAATGCTTAAGTTTTTTTGCGTTACACAAGTTAAAATTGAATTACGTCAAACAATAATCAACTGATCATATACTTAAGAATTCCTGATCAAAGCTGACACGTTCCATTTTACATTCTAAAAACCGGTACTTTTCAAAAACTCAAAAATTAAATCATTTTAATGTTATAAATTTAAAACAGACTTACAAAGTACTTTAATTTTAAATTACGATATTAATTTCAACAAATTTATGTTATTCACAAATTTATAGCAACTCTCTAATGCATATTTTATCAATTTCATATTTGACGTGTTTGACGGTTCAACCGAAACGTGAATGTCAAATCTGTAAGTAAATAAACACAAGTTTTATTGGAATTCTGTTAGTATTTTACGTAAACTACCTATAATTGTACCAATTAAAATGGATAGCGATGAGAAAAAGAGATCACCTAACTGTACTATTTAGGAGTAAGAAAATATTCCTTCAATAATAACAAAGTAAGTACATAATAACCTAGGTACATTGTTTACCATATTAAAATTTTACCACATTCGCTATTTAGATGTTTGTGATTATTATTGCTTCAGATACAGAAGTGTAATAGAGTGCAAAAGGACAGGGACATACTATATTCAGTTCACATCCAGAACAAAAACTATTATGAAATTTAGTTTGATATATTTTTCTTACATCAAATCTGCAATAACTTCGGAACCCGTGGTCCGATTTATATAATTCCATCTGGAAAAATGTTTTTGTATATAGATCTTTTGTTTATTATAAAAATAATCAAAATCTGTTCATAAATGAGAAATTTCATTTTCAACTTACGTAATTATACGACATTATTTTCAAATATTTTTGTGAATGCATAAATCAGTCTAACTAGATTCTAGTAGATACTAGTAATGAAATCAAGTTAAATTAAATAACAAGAAACATATCCATTAAGATAGAGCGAAATCTCTTAAAAATTCTAATCTATTTTCAAAGGATTTCTTTGACTTACGACTTTAAGTAAAAAATGCTATCGCACCACGCTACAGTCACCGTCTCTACCACGCGGCACACCGTCGCTTTCCCGGCTTGGGCGGAGCACCGCCGTGTCCTTGTGGAGGCGATCGGCGGCGGCGATCTCTCGCGTCCGGCCCTGGTTCAGGCCATGGTTCAAAGCGAGAGTGCATGGGTAGCCGTCACCTCCTTCTGCGAAGCAGTAAGGAAGAGGGAGGCGGCACACGTGAGGGAAAGGCAATATATGCGCCCTCACGACCTTAGCCTCCGCAGGAGATGCCTTGGGCGCCGGGAATCCCAGGCTGATTTTCGGCCACCGTAGGCGCGGGTTTGTGGACGGCGAGTAATGGGTAGCTCGCTGTCCGGTAAGGACCAGACCCGGTTCGACGGCGCGTTGTGTCCCACGCGCGCCTCAAAGAGATGTTAGCACCAACTGAAGGGAGCAAGGGCCGATGCCTGCCATGGACGCGGGTTGTTCGAAAGAGATACCGTGGCCCCTGTCACACAGGCAACTGGTGGGTTTTAGTCAGTAAAAGTCTGATATATATATATATAGTCTCCTGCTCCACCCAGAGCGGGAGAAGAGAAGTTATTTGATGATTTCCCACCCTCAAAAAAGGAAACCACCGTCACCTTGCTCACATTCACGGTGTCCCCCAACACAGCTTGAAAGCTACCAATCGCGTTATACCTAAGACCTATTAGTAGCTGTATGGGAGAAATGCAGTCCCGCCGTTGAATACGACAGGTCAGTTTAGGCTTCATTCTGTTAAAACAGCGTGATGAACAAGTAAGGCTAATGTCCTGCTATTCTTCTGCATGGTTGTCTACGTTGAGGCATCTCCAAAGATGATAGGGAAGTATCGTCGTCACTTATTATGATCAAAATCCCTTACAAAATCTCTAGTTGCTATAACTGATTACAGTTTGAGTAGCTGAAATTGGTTTGTCAACTTTCAACTACTTAACTTGACGTTGATTATGTCAAACACGTTTTTTTTAGTTCAGAAACGCAACCGACGACCTTAAGTATGAGTTGAGCACGCTTTCTGTCAAATTTAAGTAAATGAGGTTAAAATACTCAAATTTTGATTAGAGTTTAAAAATACTTAATTCAGAAACGAAAAAATGATTGAGTTATACTTAAGTACAGATCACGACGTTCTCAAATTCAAATTCTCAATTCAGAAGCTGGGTATGTGAGTATTATGATTTAATTATTTTATTAAACATTAATTTAATTAAAGTATAACTGCTGATCCTTGTAGTTATTTTTTAAACGTTTTATAAATTTCCTAAGGTCTAAATATTAGGTCTTTACCTATGAAATTGCCGTTCTGCAGTACTGGCCATTTCAAATCAAAATAATTTTTGTTTGGCTAAGAATTCTAATTTCAAATTAATTTTATTTTAAAAACATGGATTTTTTTTTCTAAAAGTAGTCATTTCTTTATTGATTAGTGTTACATTTTCATCGCATTTCAATCTTTTTCGTCATCATGGATACGTTAAAAATTCGAGTAATTATGGAATATGAGTACCGTCGTGGCAGCAACGCGGCACAAGCGGCACGCAACATCAACGACGTTTACGGAGCTAACACTACAAACCAACGCACCACCTGTTATTGGTTTGCTCGCTTCCGTTCTGGAAATTTCGACCTGAAAAATGAACCTCGCGGTCGTCCGAAGACTTTGGTCGACAATGACGAATTAAAGGCGATTGTGGAAGCTGATGATACACAATCTACGGCTGAATTAGCAGCAGCTTTCGACGTTAGCGTCAAAACAATATTGGTCCATTTGCGTCAAATTGGCAAGGTAAAAAAGCTTGACAAATGGGTGCCCCACGAACTCAATGATCGCCAGCGCGAAGTACGCGTCGAGACGTGCCTTGCACTGCTCAACAGACACACAAATGAAGGAATTTTGAACCGCATTGTTACCTGCGATGAAAAATGGATTCTGTTTGATAACCGTAAGCGCTCAGCAAGTTGGTTGGATCCTGGTTCAGCACCTAAACAATGCCCTAAACGAAAACTTACCCCTAGAAAAGTGATGGTCACTGTTTGGTGGTCTAGCGCCGGTGTGATTCATCACAGCTTCTTACCAAACGGGGTGAGCATTACTGCAGATGTGTACTGTGAAGAACTGAACACAATGATGGAGAAGCTGGCGCATCTCCAACCAGCATTGGTCAATCGCTCGTCTCCGCTGCTCCTGCACGACAACGCGCGACCTCATACTGCACAGCAGACGGTCTCCAAGTTGCAAGAACTGGGGTTGGAAGCTCTCCGTCATCCGCCCTACTCACCAGACCTTGCGCCTACAGACTACTACTTTTTCCAGAATTTGGATAACTTCTTGGCGGGAAAAAAATTTAATACCCGAGAGGCAGTACAAAATGCCTTTGAAGAATTTGTTGCCTCCCGTCCAGCTGATTTCTTTAAGAAGGGCATCAATAAACTGCCACTGCGATGGCAAAGATGCATTGATTGCATGGGTGATTACTTCGATTAATACAAATAAAAAATTCATGAAAAAAATTCGTTTAAATTTTTTCATACAAAACGGCAATTTCATAGGTAAAGACCTATTAGAATAAAAATATAAAATTTAAATATAAATTTATTTCCTAGAGTGGTGGAGGTGCTCCGGATAACTGTTTAAACTAGTTTGTAAGACAACAGAAGTTACCCCTTCAAATAGCCAATTATTTTTAGAGAATCATAAAAAGGTATCTTCTGGCAATTTAACTCATAATAATAAAAAAGCAAAGGGAGTGCAAGATACTTTAAAATTGTTTAACCAAAATATCCAAGGTTGCTCTTCCAAATTACTTGAAATAGAATTGTTTTTGGAAAAAACCAAGTTTGAAATAATTTGTTTAACAGAACATTGGTTAAAATATCATCAAATAATGTCAATTAACTTAGAAAATTATTGTGTAGTTAGCTTTTTCAGCCGAAAACGTATGATATATGGCGGATCTTTAATATTAGTAAAAAATTCTATTAAATCGAAAGAACGAAAAGACATCACCGGGCTGTCTGTTGAACACACCATTGAATTGTCCTGTGTTGAGCTTGATAAGCATGTTATAGTTAGCGTTTACAGACCTCCAAGTTACCAGAATCTGTCTATGTTTGATTTTGTAATGGAAGATGTGTTAAAGAAACTTAGTACTGGTAGTAAGTCAATAGTCATATGTGGTGATTTTAATATTAATTGATTGGAAAATAACTCAAATACTGTGAGATTATTAAATCTATTTAGGTCATTTGACCTGCCAAATGTTTTCAGTGAACCAACCCGAGTGACAGCTTATTCTGCCATTTGTATTGATAATATTTTTTGTAACTGTGATTACCTAGACAAACAAATTGTAAATAAGTTGCCGTCTGATCATTGTGGACAAACAACTTTTTGCTCCTACATGCCTTTACAAAAAATTCAAATTAGGTTTAGGCCAATGACATGTAGAAATTTAGAAAAATGTAATAATTCTTTGGCCAGTACATTGTGCGTTCAGAGTTTTAATAATGTATGTGACCCAAATGAGTTCTACGCCGAGTTCTTCTCACTATTAAACACGCAATTTAATAACACTTTCCCACTAAAGACCAAAACTATTTTGCAAAACGTTCTTATTTAGTGATTGGGCTACTCCAGGTATTCGTAAAAGCCGAGAAAAACTTTTTTAACTTTATGGCCTAAAGCAACAAATGAATAATACAAGCTTTGATCAGTATGTTTCAATATTTTCAAAAACTTTTAAAATTGTGTGCAAATTAGCCAAAGCGCTTTATATTAGCAATAAAATGAAATCAGCTGATGATAAAATAAAAACGACCTGGCAAATAATAAATAATGAAACAGGTAGGAAAAAACAGCGTAATACTGAAGTTTATTTAGAGACTGCAAATGGCTCGATCAACTCAGATGTAGAAATAGCTCAGGAATTTGAGAACTTTTTTGCTAATATTCCTGTTAAAACTACTGAAGCTTTAAATTCTTCACCCGCGCGTTCTGCTGCTTTACTCAGGAAGATTGTAAGGGCATGCCCTTTGGAGTTTAGGTTTCAGCATACCAACCCCCAAGCTGTTATAAAAGCTTTTAAAGATCTTAAAATTAAATCAAAGAAGATCTTTGGGGAATGTCTGTAAAAGTATGTAGTGCTATTATCGAAACCATTGCGCCCTATTTCGCTTTCATATTTAATACCAGTATAGACCAAGGAGTCTTCCCGGATCTCATGAAACACAGTAAAGTAGTTCCGTTGTTCAAATCCGGTGATAGTAAAGAACCCAACAATTATAGGCCCGTGTCAATTCTGCCAGTCCTCAGTAAAGTGTTTGAAAAGTTGATTCTCAATCAAATGTTACGTCACTTTAATAAAAATGCCATCTTTCATGAACAGCAGTACGGTTTCACCAAAGGGCGTTGTACCACTGACGCTGGTGTTACCCTAATAAAAAAACATTTTTAAAGCCTGGGAAGAAGCAAAAGATGCCATTGGAATCTTGCGGAACATTGCGACCTCTCAAAGGCGTTCGATTGCGTAAACCATGAGACACTTCTGTTGGAACTGGAGCACTATGGGATTAGAAATACAGCTCTAGATTTACTAAGATCGTACCTGAAAAACAGAAAAGTTCAAGTTCAAGTAAACGGCATAAACTCACTAGGGGCTGAAATGACAATGGGCGTTCCCCAAGGTTCAATATTGGGTCCATTCCTCTTTTTAGTTTACATTAATGATTTACCGTATTTACTTCTAAATCAACCAAAGATGGTGTTATTTGCAGATGACACATCATTGATATTAAAAATAGACCGACGTACACAAAATCTTGACGACGTGAATAACTTTATTCTTCAGGTCCAAGATTGGTTTACGGTAAATAATTTGGTACTAAATGACACAAAAACCAAATGCATTAGATTTCAATTACCAAATGTTAGAAGTAGCGAATGTGACATCATATTGAATGGAGAAAAACTGGAATTTGTTAATCAAACGGTGTTCCTGGGAATCACGCTAGACGATAAATTGCAATGGGGACCTCATATAACATCTCTTGCGGGGCGGCTAAGCTCGGCCACTTATGCTGTTAGAAAGATCAGATCGTTAACAGATGTAGAAACCGCGCGTTTGGTCTATTTTAGCTACTTCCACAGCATTATGTCGTATGGCATTTTACTGTGGGGTCGGGCTGCTGACATTGAATCCATCTTTCGTTTCGTGAAGGTTGTCTCAAGAAGTCTAAATTGTTATTATGTTGAATACCTAGTTCAAGAGTTTCATATGTATTGGTTTGTATGTGGGTAAGAGTTTAAATGCATAAATATTTATACTGAGAAAGGTGTTTTTCTTATTACAAGGTGGAGGCTTTGTTACTAACTGAGCTGTCACCGCCTGATCGGGACCGGCTCATCACATCACTCTGTCATTATCATAATTTACTTCGCCAACAAAATAGTAAATTATTAAAATAATAGGTATTTATAGCAGTATTACTGCAAGAAAATTTAGATCGTTCGAATATTAGTCAGAAAATTGGGTATGTATAAGATAGTCATATAGCGCAGCGACTCCGCAAATAAATAAAGCTGACTATATTGTTATTTATTTATTTTTTGAACAAATAAATTATACTTATTGTACGCCGCTGCAGCGCTGCAGCTGCGGACCTCGCGCTCACCATTCAGCTCACCGCACACCGCTCATCGCTCACCGCGAGCAGGACGGCTGCCGTGTTGCCCACATTTTTTAGTCCCTCATTTGTCAAATTTACGCGCGTTGGGAGCATTAAACCGAGCTTCCTCAACCAAGCGCCGCAGCCGACGCGCACCAGATTGCCGCACCGAACACCCTTACATTTTCCCGCGCGTAAAACTGAAATATTCCGCTCGTTCAGTGTACACGGCTGCGCTCACGGCCGATACCTCATAACCGTGTCGTAACTTTAAGCTACGAGCCTGCTCCGCGGGGAATACTCAAATTATTCATATTTACTGTTCTCTCAGATTGGGAAGGGTATAATAACGTGTGCTAGCTGTACGTAGTGTTCGTAGCACGTGGCCATGGGAATTTAACTCTCGCTTCACGTCCATATTGTCACAATTTCAATTCGTCACGTAGCGCAGCGCACGTGAAAAGTGCTAAGGATTTGTATCTTGACACCGTCATGATCGGAGTTGGTGTAGTTAACTAACTTGCTCATCACATGAGTAAAGGATGCTAAATAAAATAAAAGATTGTGCTCTTAAACTTGAACTTAACTGCAACTTTGCCGCATCTTGATCGGCTCGTCATCACAACACAACAGCTGCAAACAATAGCAATTAGCAGCTAGGCACAGGCCTGTAATAATGTCAGGCTTGTGTGTAGGAAGTCCATAATACTGCAGAAGAGGAATGTATCATTGAGATGTGCAGCGTGACGAATGAGTCCGCAGTCTCCCGCCTAAGCGTAATAAGCCGTGATAATAAGCAACAAGCTGTGCTTGACAATCTCCGCGTAATTTGGTTACACCGCGGCACGGACAGCGCTTGACTTCGCACAACTTCATCGTTCCTATTGTTACTAATCATTGACTTCAGGACACGGCTCGTACAGATGCTGCGGTCTTCTATGACTGTTGTTTTTCCTACTATCGCAATACAGCACGACGCTGACGTGACGAGCGGCCGTCTCATCAAATAATGAATTATCAGCCATCTGAATATACAGTAAAGATATAAATAATATAATATATGACAGACGGTCCTTTCTAGTATCTGTACTCATGCAAAGTGACGCTGTCACTCACGAAATGTTCAAACAATCACAGTTGTCAAATAGACTTTATTATTCACTAGCTTCCGCCCGCGGCTTCACCCGCGTGGAAGTCTGAAATTATCCCGCGGGAACGTAACACCGGGATAAAAAGTATCCTATGTGTTAACCTAGGCTATAATCTATCTGGGTGCCAAATTTCATCTAAATCCGTTTAGTCTTTTTTGCGTGATTGAGTAACAAACATCTTCACAAACTTTCACTTTTATAATATTAGTAAGATAAATATTTCTCTCCTGACGTCAACAATATAAAGTGATGTGATTACTATCCTTCACACAAAACCACCTCAGAAAGTTTCAAGTTTATAATAATATGGCTCAGGTATATGTATATATTATTTACTTCTCCACAGAAAACTCTACAAACTCTATCCCCCTTTTCACCCTCAAAGGGGTTAATATTTTTTAAATTCTTTTGTTTATTTTACATTACTTGACTTATACATGTTATTAATACAAATTTTTGAGATAATCAAGACACCCAGTAAAATCATCACTTGTAAAATTAATTACCCTTTTTTACACCTTTTGGGGCAGCTTTTCGAAAAACTCTGATACACACATTTATCTTCGGTTTTAGGTATAAATACTGAGTTTCGAGTTATACCCAGTTTCTGAATTGAGAATTTGAATTTGAGAACGTCGTGATCTGTACTTAAGTATAACTCAATCATTTTTTCGTTTCTGAATTAAGTATTTTCAAACTCTAATCAAAATTTGAGTATTTTAACCTCATTTACTTAAATTTGACAGAAAGCGTGCTCAACTCATACTTAAGGTCGTCGGTTGCGTTTCTGAACTAAAAAAAACGTGTTTGACAATACTCAAAGCATAATCAACGTCAAGTTAAGTAGTTGAAAGTTGACAAACCAATTTCAGCTACTCAAACTGTAATCAGTTGTAGCAACTAGAGATTTTGTAAGGGATTTTGATCATAATAAGTGACGACGATACTTCCGAAACATCTTTGGAGATGCCTCAACGTAGACAACCATGCAGAAGAATAGCAGGACATTAGCTTTACTTGTTCATCACGCTGTTTTAACAGAATGAAGCCTAAACTGACCTGTCGTATTCAACGGCGGGACTGCATTTCTCCCATGCAGCTACTAATAGGTCTTAGGTATAGTGCGACTGGTAGCTTTCAAGCTGTGTTGGGGGACACCGTGAATGTGAGCAAGGTGACGGTGGTTTCCTTTTTTGAGGGTGGGAAATCATCAAATAACTTCTCTTCTCCCGCTCTGGGTGGAGCAGGAGAATATATATATATATCAGACTTTTACTGACTAAAACCCACCAGTTGCCTGTGTGACAGGGGCCACGGTATCTCTTTCGAACAACCCGCGTCCATGGCAGGCATCGGCCCTTGCCCCCTTCAGTTGGTGCTAACATCTCTTTGAGGCGCGCGTGGGACACAACGCGCCGTCGAACCGGGTCTGGTCCTTACCGGACAGCGAGCTACCCATTACTCGCCGTCCACAAACCCGCGCCTACGGTGGCCGAGAATCAGCCTGGGATTCCCGGCGCCCAAGACATCTCCTGCGGAGGCTAAGGTCGTGAGGGCGCATATATTGCCTTTCCCTCACGTGTGCCGCCTCCCTCTTCCTTACTGCATCGCAGAAGGAGGTGACGGCTACCCATGCACTCTCGCTTTGAATCATGGCCTGAACCAGGGCCGGACGCGAGAGATCGCCGCCGCCGATCGCCTCCACAAGGACACGGCGGTGCTCCGCCCAAGCCGGGAAAGCGACGGTGTGCCGCGTGGTAGAGACGGTGACTGTAGCGTGGTGCGATAGCATTTTTTACAGTCGTAAGTCAAAGAAATCCTTTGAAAATAGATTAGAATTTTTAAGAGATTTCGCTCTATCTTAATGGATATGTTTCTTGTTATTTAATTTAACTTGATTTCATTACTAGTATCTACTAGAATCTAGTTAGACTGATTTATGCATTCACAAAAATATTTGAAAATGATGTCGTATAATTACGTAAGTTGAAAATGAAATTTCTCATTTATGAACAGATTTTGATTATTTTTATAATAAACAAAAGATCTATATACAAAAACATTTTTCCAGATGGAATTATATAAATCGGACCACGGGTTCCGAAGTTATTGCAGATTTGATGTAAGAAAAATATATCAAACTAAATTTCATAATAGTTTTTGTTCTGGATGTGAACTGAATATATGTAGTATGTCCCTGTCCTTTTGCACTCTATTACACTTCCGTATCTGAAGCAATAATAATCACAAACATCTAAATAGCGAATGTGGTAAAATTATATTATGGTAAACAATGTACCTAGGTTATTATGTACTTACTTTGTTATTATTGAAAGAATATTTTCTTACTCCTATATAGTACAGTTAGGTGATCTCTTTTTCTCATCGCTATCCATTTTAATTGGTACAATTATAGGTAGTTTACGTAAAATACTAACAGAATTCCAATAAAACTTGTGTTTATTTACTTACAGATTTGACATTCACGTTTCGGTTGATCCGTCAAACACGTCAAATATGAAATTGGTAAAATATGCATTAAAGAGTTGCTATAAATTTGTGAATAACATAAATTTGTTGAAATTAATATCGTTATTTAAAATTAAAGTACTTTGTAAGTCTGTTTTAAATTTATAACATTAAAATGATTTAATATTTGAGTTTTTGAAAAGTACCGGTTTTTAGAATGTAAAATGGAACGTGTCAGCTTTGATCAGGAATTCTTAAGTATATGATCAGTTGATTATTGTTTGACGTAATTCAATTTTAACTTGTGTAACGCAAAAAACTTAAGCATATACTTATGTATTTGACAATAATCAGTTGAGATTTGCTACTTTTCTCAAATCAGAAACTGGGTGTTAATCAGACCGCGTGGTAAAATTAAACAATAAATGATCAACTTTATAATTTACTTAGATAAGTATTTGTGCCAAGTTTCAAGTTTATTAACTCAAGCAATAAGATTTGTCATGCAAACAAAATCCCCCTTTTCACCCCCTTAAAGGTCGAATTTCCAAAAACGCCTTCTTAGTGCTCCCCTACATTATAAAAAGAAGCCGTGTGCAAAATTTCACGTTCCTAGTTCTAGTAGTTTCGGCTGTGCGTTGATTTGTCAGTCAGTCAGTTTCTCCTTTTATTTATGTATATACATGTAGATATATAGAATAATTTTGGGCACTAAGTACTTAAGATACCGCACTTAAGTACTGGTTCGTTATTGGGCTTTTGTATCTGGTATTGCTTCTGTAGCAGCCCGGAGTCTGGGTTAGTGCCTGGTTGATGGCAATAGGCTCGCCGCCTATAACGTGGGACTTAAACATTACTGGCTTTTGCCAGTAATTTTTAAGTCCCACGTTATAGGCGACTAATATGTAGGTACACCTCTGCCCAACCCTTCGGGGACATAGGGCGTGACGTATATGTGTACGTTGTCACACTACTACACCGGAAAAGTGGTTTTTTTTGGGTGGGAAATCATCAAAGAACTTCTCCCGCTCTGGGTGGAGCAGGAGGGCGTGTCAGACTTTTACTGACAAAAACCCACCCGTATTCCCTCAGTTGCCTGTGTGCCAGGGGCCACGGTATCTCTTTCGAACAAACCGCACCCTTGGCAGAAACCGGAAAAGTGGTTGAAGTGGAAAAGATATGGTCAGTGTTACTGTGCTCGTTGGAGGTATCGCTCTACTGGTCGTTACTGAACAGACTTCGTGGCTTCGAGCCATTGCCTGGCTAGTGCCAGTGCCTAGTGGCACTGACTGTTAGATACTGTTAGTAATATCGCTACACTCGGTTATGATAAATGTACTGACTAACTGTATAGAATTAAATGTGTATTACCTAATTAAAGAAAGCATGATAAGTTAGAGACCTCCCCGGCGTGAAATTTAGGAGTAACGTTAATAAGCGTCCCGTTAGCGCTCCGGCGCAGATTGAATTCGCTCAAGTTTGACATACTAATAAATTACACGCTCCGTGTAAAACACTGAAATCCGTGTAAGTGAGTAATGAAGAAATCCGCGCGTAATGAGGCGCGCACGATAAGGCTTGCACACGCAGGCGCGGTGAGGTGTGGCGCGGCGCGGCGTGGCACCGGGCGGCTGGCGCGCCATTACCGTGCTTCGCAAGCATGCGCGGTAATGACTATGTATATCAGCTGGCCGGCAGATACCTACGTGATACACGTATCTGTATTGTGCAGAATGTATCCACCTAATCCTACCACTGTAGTATGTAGGTAAGCGTATCAGGGTGTTTCTCGCACTTCGTGCATTTTCATATAAATTGAGAAAAACAACGTATTATTTTTTTAAAGCTAAATGAAAAATAAACATCCTGATTTCAGATAATCATACTACATTATACGGCAAACTGCCGGAGATACCGACCTAAGAGTTTTCTTGGGTAGGTATGGTAATGATGAATGTAATCTGGTAATTATTTGTTATAATGGTAAATAAGATAGTAAAAAGTAGTGTAATATTAGTTCTAGACATAAATCTATCTTTTGAGACTTATATTATTGAAATACCTCTACTAAAACAAAAACTCGTTTTCAACTTACGTAATTATACAAAAAAACTTTTTCCCTTTTTTAGTGTTTTTGAAGTGAAAATTTATTTAGGCGCCTAAAGAAGTTTTCATTTCAAAAACACTAAAAAAGGGAAAAATAATTTTAATTTCATCGGTTGTTTTCATGAAATAACTCAAGGCGAGAAGGAAAATGTCACACATCATACGAGTAAATGGGTGGGTCGGGATGTCGCCCGTCAGGGCCGAAGCTCCTTACGCATATCTTCAACTCCAAATGTAAAGCCGAAATTTGGTTTAGCATCGGACTTAGGACCACGAAAACAACACCCAAGATGGAAAATTTGAAAAAAACTTGTCCGCCGTCTTGTATTTATATTTTGACCCTAGATTTTTTTAAACTAGATGAGGTCGGCGTTTCCTATCTGAATACTCTGAGAAGAAAGGCCCAAACAAACTCAGAGGTCACAGTCTCTTTTAGAGTCCAGACATAATCTTGGTCAGATCGTGTGAAGACCATGTGGATTGGTGTCTGAAATGGTCTTTTGAGGAAAGAACCACACAGATTGAGTGGACCTGTCCATTCAGTGCACGCATGTATCAGTAAACATACGGCTCAACTCAGAACTTGAGGAGCTCAACGATTTGACGAACAATACCAAAGAAAAGACATTGGGGTAGGCCGCATAAAGTACTCAAACTGCCAGATTAACATTAAAAACGAACTGAGAAAGAGATGAAACGCAAAAACAAAAATACCACATAGTCCTCACATTCACAATAATTAAAACAAAAATAGTATTATACTTCTCAAAGTAAATATTCATGTCAAAGTGTATTTAATAATCATAAAAAAAAACAACATTCAGTATACAAAATTGGAGCAGGTCAATCCCAAGCTTTTTGTCCTCAATATAATCTTTAACGGTATAAAAGACTTTCAGGCACAACTTACGTTTAATAAAATTGTATTTGTTCCTAGTATTTATACTATGGATATCACTGTATTTTTAAACAATTTAATAGTTTTATGGGCATATAAAAGATTTTCATAAATATACTGTGAAGGCACAGTCATTACATTAATCTCCTTAAATTTATCTCTGAGAGAGTGTCTCGGACTTAATTTATAAATTGATCGGACAGCTCTTTTCTGCAAGACAAAAATGGTCTGAATGTCGGCGGCATTTCCCCACAATAGAATACCATACGACATTACACTATGAAAATAGCTAAAGTAAACTAAGCGGGCTGTCTCTATATCAGTTAAACGAATTTTTCTAACAGCGTATGCTGCAGAGCTTAGCTTTTTTGACAATTTAGCTATATGTGGGCCCAACTGAAGTTTGGCATCCAAAGTAAAGCCCAAGAATACAGTGCTATCTTCAGGATTCAATTCTTCGCCCTTTATCAACACATTAGTTTTCACCTGCTTTACGTGAGGTAGCGCAAACTTAATGCATTTGGTCTTTTTTTTTTCATTAAGAAGTAAATTATTAACATTGAACCAGTGAACTACTTTTGAGATTGCGCTATTTACATCGTCATTAACAAGTTGCTGACGTTTAAGTCTAAACAAAACTGAAGTGTCATCCGCAAACAACACTATATCATGATTATCCTTTATGAGGTAAGGCAAGTCATTAATATAAATAAGAAACAAGAAAGGACCAAGAATTGAGCCCTGTGGGACTCCCATTGATACTACGGATCCCGGAGATCTTTTTCCGTTTACATCAACACACTGAATCCTATTTCACAAGTATGAAATAAGAAGATCCAGAGCGGTGTTCCGGATTCCGTAGTGGCGGAGTTTCCTGATTAGAGTTTCATGAAGCACGCAATCGAATGCTTTAGATAAATCGCAAAAGATGCCCAAGGCATCGTATTTATTTTCCCATTCATTGTAAATATGCCCTAAGAGTTCAACACCGGCATCGGTAGTTGAACGACCCCTTGTGAAACCGAACTGTTTGGTATGTAATAAATTATGTTTATTAAAAAAAATCTTTGCAACTGGTCTAAAATTAATTTCTCAAAAAATTTACTAAAGTACTGAAATAGGTCTATAATTAGAGGGGTCTGATGTACTACCTGATTTAAACAAAGGTATTATTTTACTATTCTTCATTAGGTCAGGAAACTCCCCACAGTCTGTACAATTATTAAATATAATAGCTAAAGTAAGTGCTACAATGTCAATAATAGACTTAGCAACTTCTACAGAATTACCCCACCGATCTGTAGTTTTTTTTTTACATTGAAAGTGTGAAAGGTTGTAATTATATCTCCACAGCTAATATGTTCAAAATGAAATTCTGAATCACAAACATTAATATTTTTCTTATGCAAAGACTCAGCAACAGAAGGTGATGAGTTTAGTGATCTTGTAGTTGACAGGGGAATATCGGTAAAGAAATTTTCAAAAGGCGCGGCGACTTGCGAGTCTGATGTGGTTATGTTGTCATTGATAGTAAGTAAGTAAGTAAATCATTTATTTGCGTAAAACATGATATACATTAGTGTTAATATCATTAGAATAGATCAACATGTTTCGCTAAGATAAAACATAGCATGCAAAAATTTCAGTTTTGACAAAATGAGCAAGGAATCAACATCTTACATCCATAAAAGCTTTTAAACTGACACGCTGACAGACAGGCTGTAGTCAGTATTTCGGTTGCTAGACCTTCTCGTTTCACTATTAATAATATTCCAAGTCGTTTTAATTACATTACTACTGTTTTTATCTTTGAACTCAAATAACGCGACTTGGCCATCTAACAAACTTTTTTAAATAATTTGGAATAATTCCTAACATATAAATTAAATTCAGCAGTGTTTACAGAAGTCCTTTCATCGTATAGAGCTCATAAAGTCGTGTTGTACTTTTATGAACATACCAATGGTAGCTCAATCACTGAAAGAGACGTTACTATTAATCGAGATAGTCTTGGGAATAAAAGTAGAATTAAATTGTTTACAATATATCTTTAAAAAATCACCATATAGATGATTAGGATCAGCATTAGCAGACAAAACTAGTAATTTATTTTCGAGTTTAACTAAGGCCTGTAGGCGAAATGCAGTTTTGGGGTTAACAATGATATCCTTTTCACCCATTTTTTTATTTTGATTTTGAATCTGCCCGTAATGATCAGAATGGAATGACTTAATAATTTCTTTGTGGCTCGGTACAACAACTGTATGAATATTATCTAGGCATGAGGCACTACTAGGGGTTATTCTTGTGGGCTCCATAAATATGTTTATTAATAAATAAGATTGTACGACTGAAATAAAACTATTATTTTACTACAATAACCTGAGTTATCTAATAAATTAACATTAAAATCACCGCAAACAATAATGGACTTGTTCGAGTTTACTAATCTTGTGTAATACTTCATCCATTACCTTTTCAAAGCAGTCATACAATCCTGAAGGTGGTCTGTACACACTTAATACAACAAACTGCTCCAATTCTATACAGGCTATTTCAACTGTCCGCTCAACAGAGAGGCTCACGATATCCTTACGTTATTTAAATAATTGTAACAGGTTACTTACTAAAATTAATGAGCCACCATGCATTTACTCTGCTGACCGAACTACCAACCTGGTGATGATTAAACATGATTAAATTAAACATCAACTGGTGGCTTTAAGCCAATGTTCTGTCATACACAGAATATCTATATTGTTACCGTTAAGAAATAAATCTACTTCTAAATCTTTGTTCAAAAACCCTAGAATGTTTTGATGCACCAGGTTAATACTATCTAATACTTTTACACTTTCATTCTTCACATTCATCATTTTCATCATTTCACGCTTACAATTTTGCACGACCTCTTGCAAAAATGTAAGGATGGCAAATAAAAGTGTAGAGGCAACCTTGCCTCTGTTGTTTTCATTTCTAATTTAAATGAAGATCAATGTCATTGTTATTTGCCAAATTATTGGCAGAATAGGTAATTATGTCGTTGTATTGCTCAAAAGGAGCAAGTTGTTTAGCCAAATTCTTGGCTGTAATGGACAAAAAATATGATAGCGACACAGCTATCTGTCTTTTATGATAGTTAGAAAGATACAAGTACATCACAATACTATATCTATCTTTTGTCAAATGCAAATTATTACCAATTTAATTGTTAGTATCAACTAGATGAAACAAATTATTTTTATGTCAAATTATGCAATGTCATATTAATATCAAATCTTAACCTATTTTCTTCCTGTGGCAAACTGTTACTATATGGGAATGTAAACAACACAATTTTACTTAAATTAAGATTGCTTAATGTTCTATAATATTGGAGCAATTCTCCTTTGTTCAATTTTCCCCTATTACCCATTAAAATTTACAATGTGGTGTTCTGGTTAAAATTTCTGGATAAGTTATTTCATAATATTAAATAAGGAACAACCAGGCATACAGTAATTTATTATGGAATGTCCCGGATATTCATCCGTCAACAAGTTGCCTAACTCTTTTCCAGTCTCATCACAGAATAACACTATATCATTTTTTCCAATTTGCTTACACTGTTTATTGGTACTATTAATTACAGGAAATGACAAACCAATACAGGGCTGCGGTAAGGTGGATTTACATGTTGTCAATTAATGGTCCAGTGTAGGTACATTGGATGGGGTTTGACACTGCACAATATCAGTTATGGTGGAAATATGCTCAAATTGCAAATGATTTAAGTATTACGTTTGTATGGATATTTAAATTGGTATAGTTTTTTGAACAATACGTATACTTTTACGTTTCTGACTATAAATTACGCCATTTTTTACAATCCCCTATCATTCGTAATATTAAGGAACTAGCTGTGCCCGCGACTTCGTTCGCGTGCATGTCGGAAAACAATAATGTGTCGCTTTGACGGTGTAGGTACCACTCCTCCGATCTTCCGATCTATCCTGGTAGGAATCTACCACAGCTTTCGAATGCAGTCCAGAGCCTAGAGACAAAACACATTACTCTTGGCGTTCACGCTAAACGGTACGCCAAAATGTATGGGAATGACATTACCTGCGGAAAGGACACGGTAATGTCATTCCCATATATTCTGGCGTAGAGTTTAGCGTGAACGTTAACAGAAAGGTGTTTTGTCTAGGCCTGCAGGCGTCTTTAGGGGTTATAATGATATTGCGACGAAGTCTCACTCAGATTTTTAAGAATAAATATAGATCAAAGCGCCTGGTCGAGGCTCATTTTATAATAAATGTTCACCTGCCGTAGGTACAGTAAAAGCTCTTTATTCGCGAGGTATACGTTCCGTAAAATACCTACCGCGAATACAGAAACCGTGACTATGGAATGGTAATTTATATGGGATTATAGGGGATACGTTCCTAAGTGACAAAAAAAAAAACAATTTAATTGAAGTTTTTGACCATATTGATTAATTGTATGAGCGTGATATGGATGCAAGCGACTCTTCAAGGCGTAAACGATCAAGCATTTATATGCGTTAAACAGATTTTTTCGCGTCGAAAATCGTTTTTAAGTAATAAAAAAATTTCAACATTTTGCAATAAATGGAAAGATGAAACAATAGGTAAAACACGCAAAGCGGCTCGTACCAAAGGATGGAATGTCTATTAAGTCGCAGCATTTATAAATGTGGGGGAGGCCTATGTCCAGCAGTGGACGTCTTTCAGCTGAAATGATGATGATGATGATATATAAATATACTTTATGGTGATGAGGTTGGTTTCATTATGTTTGTTTACATTCTCAAAAAACTTTTTTCAAAAAAATACCAACCGACTTCCAAAAAACACTACAAAGTGCAAAATAACTTTAATTTCGGAAGTCGGTGACGTTGGATGTGTATTTTAATTATTTGTCACCGCCTTCCGAAATAAAAGTTATTTTGCACTTTGTAGTGTTTTTTGGAAGTCGGTTGGTATTTTTTTGAAAAAAGTTTTTATTTTTCACTTTTTTGTTACCTACCATACACCAATTCGAAATTTCATCATCCTTTGGGTCAAAACAATGCATACTTATTTATGTGATAGCAACATTCGCGGTTGATTTGCTGTAATTTTTTGAAGAGTTCCGTTGTCTGTTTCCGAAACGCATCATCAGATCTATATGTAGGGCCCAATCTAAGGGGGGGCAAGCCGGGCAAATGCTCAGAGCGGCAAAAATGAGCGGCGGCAAAATGTATACTTACAAACATACCTACTCTCATGAATTTTTGTATACTTGTTCAGAAGCCGTAGTAGACTAACGTATGTGAATATTATATAGTTAAAAGAATATCACATAATTATGGTCATACCATCTTTGATGGTGTTAGTGCAAAGGGCGGCGAATGTTATTTTTGCCCGGAGCGGCTAAATAGCTAGATCGGGCCCTGTCTATATGAAATTTCAATGGGACCATTTCGGAGTAAACCCCTTTCGAAAAAAAAAAGAATTTTGGAAATCCGTCTATATACGACGGAGTTATGCCTGAGCATACATTAAAAATATAAACATGTCGAATTGATAACCTCCTTCTTTTTGAAGTCGGTTAAAAACACCGACCGCGGCGAAGGCGGCTATTGTAGATGTCAAAGGCCGAACCAATACAGCGGCGATATCATTTGACAATGTACTTTAGGCGAAGTTGTAATAAGGTCTATTTCACTTTTTTATAGTCCATCTGACGACGCGTTTACAAAGGATATTGGGTTGGATACCTTTTGGAATCCTTTTTGTTATTTGTTAATATGTATGTACCGATGTACCGATTAGACCCGCAAATAAATAAATCTTTAGCCGCGGATATAGGAATTGGGTCGCATTTTTTTAATCCGCGAATTGTGAAAACGCGAATGAAGGAAGCACGAATAAGGAGCTTTTACTGTACTTACTCAATAAATCGACTGCGCGTCTGGTTGAGTGTGCTGAAGCATTATTCCACGCGGGGGCGGGCGCCTATCTCGGCCCGTACAGGCGCGTGTCTTTTAGCTTTGTTTATCAAACGTTGACCACTGAATAAAACCACAGCAGTGGGAATGCTCTGCACGGACTGCGATAGGCCTCGACAGGTAGCAGTGCAGTAACACCTGACGCCACCTGTCAGTTAACGGCCCGTGGGACCGTGGCGTTATCACGATGAAGAAAGATCACGCTGTAAAGGTGGATACTGACCGGCGTCACGGGTCAAAATGCACCTAATATGTTACCAAGCAAGTATTCGTGCAGTCAGTAGTACCTACGGCAAAACATGCGAGCGAGCAACACTGATTTTAGCACACGGCGTAAAGACATGCTTGCTGCGAATGTTACTATTACCTACGCCCCGTAACGTCGGTCATTATCCACATTAAAAGCGCTGTTGAAAAAAAACCAAACCAGGCAAAAAAAACTATTTAATTGTATAGCACGGGTTTTCTATGAACATAGTAAGTACGATGTTGTTGCTACGTAGTGCCATACCGCGCGCGCCCCCACCTCTCTCCCCGCTGCTGACGCAGGCAGCAGGAAGAGAGAGAGCCCGATCCCGAGGATAATGGACGTAACAGAACGATCCTCCGCGACTCTCAGTTACGATGCCTTTTTATTGTAAATTGTAATCAAAAATGTTTCTCTTTTGTTCAGCCATACATTAATTTGTAGACCAATAAATAATTATATTTAAAGAAGCGACTTTAAAATTGTCAATATTTTACTATTGTGATTTCTATTGTTCCTGTGTAGGTAATGTATCCTTTGTTGGAGATGCCAAATGGATAAATAAATACATTTTTAAACTTGTTTTAACTAAGAAAACGCTTCTCTGTAAGCGATGTTGCTCGGAAGAGCATCGACATAACTACAGTTGCCCGTGTGAAAACCTATCTATTTACTCAAATCCACCAGTAGTTATGGTCGCAATTTTGGATTTTTTTTCCTGACTTTCACCATCCGACCTCGCTTGAACCCCTCCCCACCTCGAAAACTAACATCACGAAAATTAGCACATAAGTATTTACAACTCTTTACTCCCAAAACTCCCATTATTTGAATCGAGTAATGCTGTAAACACGCATTTAAATTTAACATTATCAAATTTCGCGCGAAATCAAGTTGTTGTCTTTGCATGTTTGCTATTCAAACCTAGATGGCGTTACTGACGCTAGAGATTAAGAATTTGGAGATGTTCCTCTAGCCGCTCTAATTTTGCTACATTATGCTAGATGGCGCTACTAAGACTTTTATCACAATTAAAAATGAGATTTCTTCCCCTCTATTTGTATTAATTTGATTGATAAAACTAATAAATACTTATCTAACATTGCATTCTAGGTATATGACTCAGAACACCACGTCAGTTAATATTATCACAACTTTTTATTTGAAATTCTTTTAGCTTTTTTGATTCGTGGGAATCAACCACCAACGGAAAGCGATTTTAGTAATCAGTATCATTACTTTTTGAAATAACACAGACACAGTAAGTAACTTATATGAGAATGACGTGTGTTAATATTAAGTATTCGTTAGTACCGTTTCACGTCAATAGATGTCGCTAAGTGTTTCAACATTACGTAAATAAATTCTTCTTGAACACTTTAAATTATTTAGATAGGTTGACCGAAGCGATTGCGATGAAACAAAGACTAATATAAACTCTGAGTTATAAACAATATTTGAGTATGAAAGATAACCATATTAGTTTCGTTCTTTTGACGTGATACTTGATCTATTCAACATAGAAACTGAAAAACCGAGCTACAGACAAAAATTTTGATAAGGGTTAAAATGTCATCTGTTGATTATCCCTTACCACCCCAAGCAATTATTTTCGAAATATTTTAAATGTACAGAAAAAGTTCCTTTACAGATTTATTATATGTATAGATATAGAAGATATAGATATAGATAGATATAGATAATAGATATAGATTAGGGATGTCCATTTTTTACCGACTTATAAAGGAGATTATCAATTCGACATGTTATTTTTGTATGTATCATCATCATCATCTGCCTAGCCTTTTCCCAACTATGTCGGGGTCGGCTTCCAGTCTAACCGGATGGAGCTGAATACCAGTATTTTACATGGAGCAACTATCTGACCTCCACAAACCGGTTACTGGGTAATACGATACCCCTTGGTAAGACTGTTTGTCAGACTTTCGGGCTTCTGACGACCCGTAACGACTGTCAAAGATCCAGAATTCACACTTTTTTTTATGTATGTTCGGGCATAACTTTGTCGTATTACGAATTAGCAAAATTCTTTTTTTGTTCGTATTTAAATGGGACCATTTCTAAATAAACTTCTTACTTCGAAATGGTCCCATTTAAATCTATATAAATAAAAAAGAAAGGTCCTGTCTGACTGACTGACTCATCAACGCCCAGCCCAAACCCTTGGACCTAGAAACCTGGAATTTAGCACAGAGGTTCCCTTTATAATGTAGATAAAGAATAAGGAAGGATTTTTCGAAATTCAACCCCTAAGGGAGTTAAATAGGAGATGAAAGTTCAGCGCAGGGAAGGCGCTGGCAAAAGCTAGTTTCATATAGATATGATCATGCGTTTCGGAGATAGACAACGGAACTCTTCAAAAAACGACAGCAAAGCAACCGCGCAACTGCTATCGCATAAATATGCATTGTTTTGACCCCAAGGATGATGAAATTTAGAATTGTGGGGAAGGTACTATAACTAAAAAGGGAAAAATAAAACTTTTTCCAAAAAAAACAACCGACATCCGTAAAATTACACAGTGAAAAATAACTTTAATTTCGGAAGGTGGTGACAAAAATTTAAAATACATACCTAATATCCAAAGTCACCGACTTCCGAAATTAAAGTTATTTTTCACTTTGTAGTGTTTTTACGGATGTCTTAATTTTTTTTTTTTTCTTTTTTGTAAAATGTTTTTATTCTATTATGTTTAATTTGCCTACCTATTTGATATCGATTGTGTATTGATTAGCAAGATAAAATGAATAAATCAGTTTCTAATATCCCACAGAACTAAATATTAGGTAGTAGATACATCTGTCTATTTTATTTTCACTCAATTATGTGACGAACGAAACGATATTGTGTGGTGGGGTGGGCACCTAGATCTGGGGCTGTGGCGAGACTTCACTTGGAATTTTGTGGTAGCGAATGTGAACAAGCCTATCCTTGGTGCTTACTTTATCTCACATTATGGCCTTCTTGTTGATTGCAGAAACAGTCGCTTACTAGACAGCCTCACCACATTGTCTTCAGCCGGATCACTCAGAAAATGCCACGTTTCAAGCATCAAGGTGATTTCCGCTAACAGTGAGCACCATAAACTATTGGCAAATATCCAGCTTTAACAAAGCCATCCGGTGTACATCGAGAATACAAACAGTACACTACGTCCGCACCACGCCAGGCCAACCAGTGTTCTGCAGACCACGACGACTTGCACCGGATCGCTTGAAAATAGCCAAGGAACAGTTTGACGACATGGTTCGCGATGGCACAGCTCGCCCTTCAGACTCCTTGGGCGTCTGCATTGCACCTGGTGCCCAAAAAGGATGGATGGAGACCCTGTGGAGACTACCGTGCTCTCAATGCACGCACAATTCCAGATAGGTATCCCATCAGACATACTGAGGACTATTCTCACAGACTAGCAGGATGCAAATTTTACTCCAAAATTGATCTTGTGAAGGCATGCAACCAAATACCGATCTTCCCAGAGGACATTCCAAAAACTGTGATCATGACACCGTTCGGAATGTCCGAATTTTCATCAATGCCATTCGGATAACGGAATGCAGCACAGACTTTCCAGAGATTCCTTGACGAAGTGCTTCGGGGCTTGGATTTCTGTTATTCATATTTCGATGACATTCTAATATTTTCCAGAAGCGACAGAGAGCACCTGGACCATCTCCAACAGGTTTTTGAGCAACTACACAACCATAGTTTACTCACCAAAGAGGGCAAGTGCAGTTTTGGCCACAAAGAGGTAACACTTCTTAGTTACACCATTTCTGAAGATAGCACGCATCCCATGGAAGACAAGGTGCAGGTCATACAGGACTATCCACCTCCAAAAACCGTCAATGACTTACGCAGATTTTTAGGAATGTTGAATTTTATAGACGTTTCATTCCTCACGCTGCTGAAGATCAAGCTTCTCTAGACGACATGCTCGCTGGACCTAAAGTGAAAGGCTCACAACCACTCACCTGGACAACAGAGACTCTTCAAGCTTTCGACACCTGTAAGGCTAGTATAGTCAAATATACACTACTGTCTCATCCTGTTCATAACGCACCACTCGCTCTCGTCACTGACGCCTCGTCAACTACAGTAGCATCAGGTCTTCAACAGCTGGTAGATGAGGAGTGGCAGCCTTGCTTTCTATTGCAAAAAGATGCAGCTAAAGTACAGTGCTTATGACAGGGAGCTATTAGCAATTTATGAGAGCGTGAAACCCTTCCGTCACATGGTCGAAGGTAGGCATTTTGTGATTTATACTGACCATATACCAATCACATTTGCTTTTGATCAGAAGGATCGTCACTGTTCGCCGAGACAGTTCAATCACTTGGACTACATCTCCCACTTCACAACAGACATCAGACACATCCCTGGTAAGGAGAACATCCCAGCTGACACTCTCTCGAGGATCGAAGCCATTTCTTCTCCTCCCGACACAGGTACACTGGCACACACACAGCGGGATGACGCAGAATTACAGGAACTCATTTCCTCGAGCTCTTCTTCCCTGAAAATAGAGAAAAGTTCCTGTGCCAGGGACCAGTTACACGCTTTATTGTGATACCTCTCTGTCGAGGCCTCGTCCTTATTTTCCTAAGGAGTTGCGTCGATAGGTCTTCAACGCTCTTCACTCCATGAGCCATCCTGGAACCAAATCCAGCATCAAACTCATCACAGAAAGGTTCGTCTGGCCCTCCGTGCGCAAGGATTGACGTGCCTGGGCCAGAACCTGCGAAGCTTGCCAAACAAAGTAAGGTACAACGTCACACTTCTGCCCCTTTGAGCAACTTCCAACTTCCAGGAGAACGATTTAGCCACGTCCACATAGATTTGATTGGCCCACTTCCTTCGTGAGACGACTACAAATACTGTCTCACAGCCATAGATCGGTATACCCGCTGGTCTCAAGTTATCCCTTTCAAGGACATCACAGCAGAAACAGTAGCAAAAGGTTTTTGTGACACCTGGATCTCACGTTTTGATTGTCCACAGATTTTGATATCAGACAGAGGTGGCTAGTTTACCTCCTTCCTTTTCAAGGCTTTGTCAGATTTCTGTGGAGCCCAGCTACGCCACATAATTTCCTACTATCCTGCTGCGAATGGCATGGTGGAGAGGTTAGATCGCACCCTGAAGGCTGCGATCATGGCGCATGGCGAGAAGAGATGGACGGACATTCTCCCCGTGATTCTTCTCGGCATCAGAACAGCGTGGAAAGAAGATCTCAAATGCTCAGCAGCCGAGATGGTATTTGGTGAGCCATTGAGGATCCCTGGTGAGTTCATTCACTCTACTAAATCTCAGGCAGTTTCACAACCAGATTTCGTTTCTCAACTAAGAGCCCACATGTCTGAGCTCAGACCTCAACCTGCTTCTTGTCTAGAAGCAGGTTGAGGTCAAATAAATAAAGATTCAAATAAATCAGTCTTCGTTCATGAAGACCTACAAAAATGTACACACATTTTTCTCCGTAAAGATGCCTTGCGTGGAGCACTTACAAGCACCATATACGGGACCACATAAAGTTATTTCTAGAACAGATAAGACCCTCACTGTAGAATTAAATAGAGGACCAGTGACCGTCTCAATTGATAGATATAAACCAGCTTACATCCAAGCCAATAACGATGTTGTCATTCCTGACAACCCTGTTTCTCCTCCTCTTTCTAATAAAAGTAGTTTTGCTCAAACAACTCATTCTGGACGCATTGTCAAGTTCCCGAATTTCTATTCCGCAGGACATTAAGTCTCCAAAGGGGGTGATGTGGCGGACGGACTCCCGTCGCCAACACAACACTAGCGCTAGCTACACGCATCCCTACGCTGAACTTCTAAAAAAACACTACAAAGTGCAAAATAACTTTAATTTCAGAAGGCGGTGACAAAAAATTAAAATATCCTATGCACTTTGTAGTGTTTTTTTGGAAGGCCTTATTTTTTTGAAAAGAAAAAAATATTTTTCACTTTTTAGTTACCTACCCCACACCAATTCGAAATTTCATCATCCTTGGGATCAAAACAATGCATACTTATGCGATAGCAGCATTCGCGGTTGATTTGTTGTAATTTTTAGGGTTCCGTACCTCTAAAGGAAAAAACGGAACCCTTATAAGATCACTTTGTTGTCCGTCCGTCCGTCCGTCCGTCCGTCTGTCAAGACCGTTTTTCTCAGGAACGCGTGGAGGTATCAAACTGAAATTTCTATATGATACTTAGTTCTACTGTCCCTAGAAGCTGTAGAAAAATCAACCTTCTAAGTCAACGCAATCAAAAGATACAGCCATTTAGGCCGCAAAATTCCGCAAATTTTCGAAACTCGCACGGGAATCAAAACCTACAGGGTACTTCCCGTGAACTTAGAATCTTGAAATTTTGTACGAAGTCACGTCTTATAGTACAGATATAGGAAAAATTACGAAAACCGTAAATTTTTAGTTTCGTCATATAAAAAAAAATATTTTTGACAATTTTGAACTTTTACTTATATACCCACAGGTTTGTACGGAATCCTCGGTGCGCGAGTCCAACTCGCACTTGACCGGTTTTTTTTGAAGAGTTCCGTTGTCAGTCTCCGAAACGCATCACCAGATCTATATGAAATTTTAATTGGACCATTTCGGAATAAACCCCTTTCGAACAAAAAAAGAATTTTGCAAATCCGTCTGTATCCGACGGTAACTCCGTCGGATACCCGAACATACATAAAAAATAACATGTCGAATTGATAACCTCCTTCTTTTTGAAGTCGGTTAAAAATGGGGCTGGGTTACTAACATTATTATAAAATAATGTTAGTGTCCCAGCTCCATTTTTGGATAACATTTTTGGAAGAATAAAATAAAGGTTAAAAAATAATGATTTGTTTCATTGATTGTACCTAGTGCAGCTATTTTCCTCCCATTCAGACTAACTTAGACCATTTCATGATACATACTGCAATTAACACACCTCTGCCTAACCCTTCGGGGAATACAAGTGTGATGTTATGTTACGTACTATAATAATTATAATGTTTGCTTCCATGCTTTGCGTTTTAATGAAACGCGGGACTAAGATTTTGAGACACATAAAATACGCAAAATCTAAAACAGTAAAGTCTTGGCTAGGTGGCCACCAGTAACTGGCCACCGAACATAGCTAAACTGCTATAGATTTTACGTAAATGTAGGGGAAGCCCGGGCAAGAAGCATAGTGTGGGTAAGAAGAATAACCGATATTTCCAAAAATCTATAATAAATAGCGCTATCATACTTTCTCAAGTCATAACACATGCGACCGGCTTCGCCATGACGGTTCAACGAAAACAATACGCGAGTGCATCTGTTGTGGAAATAAAAAATAATGGATTTTCATTGTTTTCTTACGATATCTGTGAAGGTTTGTTCACCAACTTTTTATATTACTAACCAGTTACCTATGATTAAGTTTTGTTTATTCAATTGCATGTTTATCTAAGTATATTTTGTGATTGTTACTTTTTATTTACCTACTAACAACATTTCACGTTTGATCTTATTTATTTATTTATTTATTTGAAACCCTTAAAACTATCCTTACAGGTACTTAACCTAATGCGATAGAGAAGTCACACACGAAAACTTAAAATTAAATCACAACAAGATCATTGTTTGTAGCACAACATAAACAATAGTACTTTTGCGAATTCACTCCAGTAACATGTAAATATATCCAATTCTACGTGAATTTCATTGATCGTGTGAATTGCTAGACCCAGGGGGGGGGCGGGGGCTTGTTCTTGTTTCTAATATTGACGCATTGGGCAAAACGAATATGGGCAAAATGGATAGGTATCCGTTTTGCCCGTTTAGCCATTTGATTTATCCCAAGTAATGAATACTTATTGTTTTAAATGGTGTTTAATTATAAACGCAAAAGTAATCGGGTAGCCTGCGCCCTAATTGCGTAACTCACGATTGATCATAATTGGTTCGGCGGCGGCGATCTCTCGCGTCCGGCCCTGGTCCAGGCCATGGTACGGAGCGAGAGGGCATGGGGAGCCGTCACCTCCTTCAGCGAAGCAGTGATGCTCGCGAAGAGGGAGGCGGCGCACGTGAGGGAGAGGCAGCATATGCGCCCTCGCGACCCCAGCCGCTGCAGGATACGGAGACGCCCTGGGCGTCGGGAATCCCAGGCCGATTTCCGGCCACCGTAGGCATGGGCTTGCGGACGGCGAGTAATGGGTAGCTCGCTGTCCGGTAAGGACCAAGCCCAAGTCGACGGCGCGTTGTGTTCCACGCGCGCCTCAAAGAGATGTCAGCACAAAAAGTGATGGGACCCGCAAGGGTCGATGCCTGCCAGGGGTGCGGGTTTGTTCGAAAGAGACACCACAGCCCCTGGCTTAAGGGCTACTGAAGGAACACGGGTGGGTTTTAGTCAGTAAAAGTCTGACACGCCCTCCTGCTCCACCCAGAGCGGGAGAAGTTATTTGATGATTTCCCACCCAAAAAAAACATAATTGGTTTCGTCTTCACAGTTAAACAATATTCATTGCGTTATTTATGTTGTCGAACAGACACATTTTTCGAACATATGAAGCAATGGTTTAACAATCCGTTTCAAAACGATACAGATTATGATGAATCGTGAGTTACGCAATTAGGGTGCTGGTCAGAAGATACATTAATCAGAGCGGTAGGAGCTGTAAAACATGGTGGGCAATCAAGTTATTCGACAGCAATGAAGATTGGAATTCCGGTTACAACTTTGCAGAGACACGTGAAGACCAGAAATAAGTCGAACAAATTGGCGTGTTTTTTTTTTTGGTTGGAAATCATCAAATAACTTCTCCCGCTCTGGGTGGAGTAGGAGGGCGTGTCAGACTTTTACTGACTAAAACCCACCCGTGTTCCCTCAGTAGCCCGTATGCCAGGGGCTGTGGTATCTCTTTAGAACAAACCCGCACCCCTGGCAGGCATCGGCCCTTCCGGGCCCCATCATTTTGTGCTGACATCTCTTTGAGGCGCGCGTGGAACACAACTTGCCGTCGACTTGGGCTTGTTCCTTACCGGACAGCGAGCTACCCATTAGGTAGTCGCCGTCCGCAAGCTCATGCCCACCTCATGCCTACGGTGGCCGGAAATCGGCCTGGGATTCCCGACGCCCAGGGCGTCTCTGTATCCTGCGGCGGGATTGGGGTGGTTTACAGCTGTTTTTAGTCCCGAACAAGAAGAGCTTTGTGCATATCTAAAAAAAATAGATAGCTAGAGGAGGCAAAAGTCAGAGATGTTGACGTCTACTCCCGTCAAAACTGAGCAAGCGTTAACATTTGAAAAGGCAAATAATATGAAGACAAAAAAATCTGAGTCAGCAGGCCCCAGCGAAACTAAAAATAAAAGATCTTTTGAAAAACCGCAATTGTTTTGCCTAAACAATAATTTTATTGTTTATTGTGCGCTGACAAATACGCTGAACCACCAACGGAAGTCTAGATTCAGTGTAATCAATGCAAAAGTTGGGCGCATGAAGAATGCACTTCTTATGTAGGAGTTGGCAGCTACTTCTGTGATGAATGCGAAGACTTATCGTAACTAGATCTACATATCCTTTTTGCCCTTATGATAATGCTCATAATTATCATAGAAATTGCTATTTTTTTTTTTTTCATTTTAATGAGTATTTTCTAATGACGATAATACATAGTACAAATTAAAAGTACAAAGAGTTCTATTGATTATCAGGTTGTGGTTTTACTCACCACTTTTCCTTAACATATGCGTCTTGCCCGGGCTTCCAATACTTCAAAGGCACAAAGCTCGCTCGTAAACCCATTTAGACACTTTCAAATTACTTTTTCAGTTCATTTTGTATTCGAACATAACCTCAAGTCATTTAATTTTTGTAAATATCTCTAAAACGCCGTTGTAGATTGTATTTGATTTTTTGAAGAAGTATTTAGACATGTCATTGAGTATTTGAAAGATGATTTGATGAAGATACACAAAATGTTGAAATGAGGAAAACTTTTTATTCCTTGAGTTAATAAACTTGAAACTTGAATTAAATTATAAAGTTTGTCATTTATTGTTTTTTCTAAACTACCCCCTAAAGGGGAATTGGAGGTATAAAATTTTGTATGGAAGAATTTTAACGCGCGGTCTGATTAACTCGAAACTCAGTATTTATACCTAAAACCAAAAATAAAGAATAACATGTATCAGGGTTCTTCGAAAATCTACCCCTAAAGGGGTAAAAAGGGGTATTTAATTTTACCAGGAAGGATTTTACTGCGTGTAAATAACCTATAAGTCCGTATACGGATTTGGATGAAATTTGGCACACAGATCGATTATAACTTATTAATATCATTTTAATTAATTTCTAAAATTGTTTTAATGTGTTAAATTAGTGTAATATAGTTGAGCCTAGGTATTAAATATTCTATACAGTGAATAAACAGTGTTTTTGTCGCGAAAACTTCGTTTAAAAAGGATATGAAACTGCAGCTGTCAACTCAACGCCTCAACGGTGACGGATTTCAAACTATCATCAGTCCCGGGGAGTATTTTGTTTTATTTACGTGATTGTAGTTAGTATTTACAGACTACTGAACACCACAAATACTGCTCAGGTTTCTGAGCTACGTCCATCACACACTGGCACGGTTTATGTCTCCTTTTGCTTGACAATTAGTGGAAGCAAAATTGATGACGAAAACATTCGCCCAGACAAATAAGCACTACTTATTATACTGTACAAAATAAACATAGTACGGGTTCTTACTTTATAATTCAATTCGGTACTTAATGTGTTACAAACTCTTCACTTAAAATCTAGTTTCTTTGTACCACCTAAATAACTAGTTTTAATTAAGTTTATAACAAGAAAAGCAGTGTTTTCTTATAGTATTTATTTTCTGTTTAACTTTCCCATCTAATTCTAATTAACTTTATCTAACTGTAATAGCTATTTCTTAATAAATAACTTTATTATTATTTTTCCCCAACTACCTCCTACTTATCTACTTATCAGAATATCTTTTCTTGCACTGTTATTTAGCTGCATAACTTCACACATTCCAGGTGACTGACACATTCAAAATGATGACCCGCAGAGCTACTATCAAGGAGATGGAAGCAAAGCTAAGCGCTGCCTTGAAGGAGCTTAAAGCATCTCAAACTGAATGCAAACAATTGCTCCAGGAAAGGGAAGACAGCGAGGTGGAAGTGGAAAATATTAACGCCAAGAACACCTTCCTCAAAAGTGAGCTGGCTGAGCTACACATACTACATATTGAATTAGCCAAGCAGCACAGTGAACTACAACATCAAGTGTCAACATTTCAAGTGTGCAGTGACACCCACGAACTGGCTTTGAACCAAATTTCAGAACTTAAGCAGAAATTATGTGAGGCCCATAAGGCCCTATCTCTCTCAGAGTCTGTCAAGGTCAGTGAACAGGTTGCTAACACCAATAACCTATTTTATGAATTGGTTGGCAGTAAGTCAAAATCAGTGTGTGAGCCAGCTGTAACAATAGATTTGACTGGTGACGATACCATGCCATTATGTCCAATTGTTATGAGTCATAATAAATTAAAGAAATATATTAAAATTAAGAAATTAATGAAACGGTCACAGAGAGCAATTAAAAAACAAAATCTCTTAAAATTAAATCTTTCCCTCAGAAAGGAACGTCTTATCCTTTCAAAAAGTTTAAGTAGTTGTAGTGTTGAGTTAGATGAATGTAGGGAAAAGTATGACATTGATACTAAGCTTATAATGTTATTCTACAAAAGGAGCAATTGCTAAATGATATTTTTGAGAAATATGAGACTTCACAACAAGAACTAAGTCAGCGATTGATTGAGGCTGGGGAACTACTTGAAGTCGTGAAGTGCAATGCTGAGAGGTATGAGTCTCTGACTAATAACCTCTCATGCACCTGTGCCAACCAACCACCACCTCCTCAACCTCAGCTTGACTTGTTTCCCCCGCTGTTGGTTCTTCCAGCAGAGCCCTGTGTTAATACGCAGAACAATAATAAGTCAATATTTTTTTGTGACGAATTAGGTTCAGGCTTTGGAAAAATTTTACTGAACTACCTTAGCCACAGTTTCACCAATCATAGTTATCATAACATAAGTTTTAAACAAATTATTAAAAGAATTGCAAACGCCAACCTCAATAATTATTCTACAATGGTTTTGCTTTTAGGTAATAGTACTGGTATTACCAGAAAGGACATAGTGGATGGTGTAGACACCTTATTAAAATTAAATATAGGAAAGGTAATGTTGTGTGCTTTACCTTACTCTGATACTTTATCAGATCATGAAAATTACTATATTCATAAGTTGAATAGTACTATTCACAGGCTGACATGTTGTCATAGTGACAAATTATTGTTTTTTGACACTAACAAATTTGTTAGTGGTTTTAAGTTAACTCAGAGAACTTTATCTCTGTCTTGGGAATGTAGACAAATGATTGCTATGTTGATAATATTAATGAAGTTATAGATAATATAACAAATACTAGTATTAGTGACAAGTCTGTGTTGTCTAGTTATACTAACAACATAGATATGACTTATGAATTGTTAAGTTGTACGAAGGAGGATCCACCTATGATACCAACATCTATGGAGGCCAGTACCAATCAGAGAGAGTATTCTCTTTCTGCTGGAACTCATATGGACAGTCTAGACACTTCAGTTGTAGTGGTGGAGGTTGCTCCGGTTAACTGTTTAAACTAGTTTGTAAGACAACAGAAGTTACCCCTTCAAATAGCCAATTATTGTTAGAGAATCATAAAAAGGTATCTTCTGGCAATTTAAGTCATAATAATAAAAAAACAAAGGGAGTGCAAGATACTTTAAAATTGTTTAACCAAAATATCCAAGGTTGCTCTTCCAAATTACTTGAAATAGAATTGTTTTTGGAAAAAACCAAGTTTGATGTAATTTGTTTAACAGAACATTGGTTAAAAGATCATCAAATAATGTCAATTAACTTTGAGCACTATGGGATTAGAAATACAGCTCTAGATCTACTAAGATCATACCTGAAAAACAGAAAAGTTAAAGTTCAAGTAAACGGCATAAACTCACTAGGGGCTGAAATGGCAATGGGCGTTCCCCAAGGTTCAATATTGGGTCCATTCCTCTTTTTAGTTTACATTAATGATTTACCGTATATACTTCTAAATCAACCGAAGATGGTGTTATTTGCAGATGACACATCATTGATATTTAAAATAGACCGACGTGCACAAAATCTTGACGACGTGAATAACTCAATTCTTCAGGTCCAAGATTGGTTTACGGTAAATAATTTGGTACTAAATGGCACAAAAACCAAATGCATTAGATTTCAATTACCAAATGTTAGAAGTAGCGAATGTGACATCTTATTGAATGGAGAAAAACTGGAATTTGTTAATAAAACGGTGTTCCTGGGAATCACGCTAGACGATAGATTGCAATGGGGACCTCATATAACATCTCTTGCGGGGCGGCTAAGCTCGGCCGCTTATGCTGTTAGAAAGATCAGACAGTTAACAGATGTAGAAACCGCGCGTTTGGTCTATTTTAGCTACTTCCACAGCATTATGTCGTATGGCATTTTACTGTGGGGTCGGGCTGCTGACATTGAATCCATCTTTATTTTGTAAAAGAGAGCTGTCAGAGCCATTTATAATCTACGTCGCCGCGAATCCTTCAGGGAACTGTTTAAAACGATTAATATTATGACAGTACCTTGCCAATTCATTTATGAAAATATCATGTATGTAAGAAAAAATCTACATCTTTTTAATAAAATAAGTGATAGACATAATTTTAATACTAGAAACAAAGACAAAATAGATCAACCATTTTTCAGATTAGCTAAAGTACATTCATCTTTTATGGGGTACTGTGTTAAATGTTATAACAAAATACCTTGTGATATATTGCAATTAAATGAAAGGAAATTTAAAACTCATATTAAAAGTACACTTTGTAAACAAGCGTATTATACATTAGAGGATTATATCCAAGATAAGAATGCTTGGAAACATGCTGGTCCTGCTCCATAGGACAATCCAGAGTCTAGACAAAATCAAACTGGTTGCTAATTGAATTATATAAATAATTATATTTTATGACATTGATTTACACTCACACACTGACTTATTTCTTGTTAATATTCTATGAAAATGGTATACTTACTCTTACAATGTTTGTAAATATGTGAGCACCATGTACTCGTATCTATCATATAATTAACTAGCTTTTGCCCGCGGCTCCGCCCGCGTGGATGTCGGTTATCGCGTAAAAAAGTAGCCTATGTCCTTACCCATATCCCAGGCTATATCTCGGCCAAATTTCATGACGATCGGTTCAGCGGTTAAGGCGTGAAAGCGTAACAGACAGACAGACAGACAGACAGAGTTACTTTCGCATTTATAATATTAGTAGGGATTTATCTATATTGCTTCAGTTGCATTTTGTTACCTTTTTTGGTATAGTAATTTTATTCTGGGTGCATCGTCTTCACATATAATTATATAATGAATGTACTATGATAAATTGTATGTAAAACATTTTAAAAGAGTAACGGTGGAGTTTCTTGCCCGTTCTTCTCCATACGAAATTACATTTTGGAATGGGCGACTAGAATCAATTCTATTTTTTAAATGTAAATGTTGACGTTCAAAAGTGCCTTTTAAGTGCCTAATTGAAATAAATGCTTTGACTTTGACTTTAACCTAGATTAACACATAGGATACTTTTTATCCCGGTAGTACGTTCCCGCGGGATAATTACCGACTTCCACGCGGGCGAAGCGGCGGGCGGAAGCTAGTTGTAGGTATACATATAAACGAGCAATTCATCAATCAACATATCGTGTGCGGCTTTTAATTATTTACCGCGATAGAACCGCGCGTCACTCGTCGGCATCGCGCTGCGCGTGGCGCGATTACATTAGTTATTTAAGTTACATTAGGTATACCTACCACACAGAATGTCAAACACCAAAAACAAGTAGATATGGTCTGTTGAAAACAGTGCAAACACACATCATCGCCAGCTTAATAACTAATAGCATCCTGTGCACCACGTATAGGTACTGTACAGCCACGACTCGCATGGCCGCCGCCACGCCTCGGCTGGAGGCGCGGCAGTGTGTGGTGGGGCCCGCGAGCACGTCCTACACATTACCGTACCTACCGTCGCACGGACGTAAGAATATCGCGGCGGGATTATATGAAACTGTAACATAACACTATCAACATGGATTCCAGCCACGGTGAAGCCAAGAGGAACCCAAAGGTGGGGCCGCTCGTCAGGGCTTTTGCCTTCAAGCCATTGACGTAGCGACCAAAAAGTAGGTTGCGGTGAGGTGCACCGCAACTGAGGTGGGCCGCGATGTCGAATGGGATGCATCGCGGCTGAGGGTTACGGGCTGCGGTAGAGGAGGAGTGCCTGTGCTTCTGAGCAGCGCTCTTCCCTTCCGTGGCCTGGACGGGGCCGCCACCGTTTGATGGCGGACGCGGTGGGGCCGCAGGGGAAGAGGAGTGTCGGTATAGCGACAGCCGCTCTCCCTATCCCCTGCGGCCGAAAAGTGGCAGACGGGACGGCGCGTTGTGTTCCACACGCGCGCCGTCAAAGATGTCAGCAACCACTGATGGGGTCCGCAAGGGCCGATGCCTGCCAGGGGTGCGGGTTTGTTCGAAAGAGATACCACAGCCCCTGGCATACGGGCTACTGAGGGAACACGGGTGGGTTTTAGTCAGTAAAACTCTGACACGCCCTCCTGCTCTACTCAGCAGGAGAAGTCATTTAATGATTTACCACCAAAAAAAAAAAAAAACACTACCGACATAAAGATACGTGTGCGATTCGACCCGTCATTAAAATCTGATTTGCAAATGAGCCACCACTAGTCGCCACCAATCTATACTAATAATATATTTATCTAGCTTTTGCCAGCGGCTTCGCCCGTGTGGAACTTTCATCTCCTATTTAACTCCCTTAAGGGTTGAATTTCGAAAAATCCTTCCTAATTCCTTGTCTACATAATAAAGGAAACCTCTGTGCAAAATTTCAGCTTTCTAGGGCCAAGGGTTTGGGCTGGGCGTTGATGAGTCAGTAAGTAAGTAAGTCAGGACTTTTTTTTTAAGCTATTGCATAGCTTCTATCGCGGGCCTTGAGCGTGGAGACCGAACCCAGAAATTCTGTAACGAAAATAATGTCACACCTAGCAACAGGTCGGACTGTTGCATAGCAACGGAGGAATGACATGTTAAAATTGCAATTTTGACTGCTTTATCTGAATTTTCATACACAACATCGTATATTTATAGATAGTTTATGAAATTTTCTTACCGTTTTAGCAGTATTTTTGAACCGACGAAAAAACGGAGGAGGTTACTCAATTCGACGCGTATATTTTTTTTTTTTTTAATGTATTACCACGCGTAACTTTTTCCAGAGTAGTCCGATTTTGATCATTCTTTTTTTATTGGAACGGGTATACCCCGAAGTTGGTCTCATATAAATTTCGAATAAAAATTCCAACCCCAAGGGTAAGAAAACAGGGGATGATTGATTGTTTACTAACAGGTTTTAATACTGAGTTGTGTATTACAAAAATTAAACATGTAGTAACTAATTAGTAGATTATAGCCCCAAAAAATTATAAAATAAAAACTTTTTAATAAAAAATTAAACCGCCGAAAAACCGAAAAGTAAAACATAATAAACTTGCTTTGTCCAACCCCAATAACTAAGTTCGGAAGTCGGTAACTTTGGATATGTATTTAATTATATGTCACCGCCTTCCGAACTTAGTTATTGGGGTTGGACAAAGCAAGTTTAAATTTTTTTACTTTTCGGTTTTTCGGCGGTTTAATTTTTTTATTAAAAAGTTTTTTTCATTCATCCACATCATCTTTATGTTTTAGTATCCTTTTACGACTTATCCTTTTACATTATTTATATTTCACACTTTGTTTTCTGTATTAGTACTCTGCGAATCGGTCTTAAACGATTCGTCTACTTAAAATTACTTGATTTTACATAGAATTTTCCATCTTTTTACATAATAATATTTTTTATTTTCTTTTGTACATATTAGGTATATTTTTAAATATTTTTACAAAAATAAAATAAAAACATTTAAAAATATAAAAAATAGTGGCCCATCGGCATCAGGAGCAGGGTCCAAGATGCCGGTGGTCAGGGCTCTAGAGAAAGGAACCTCCTGACTATGCGTGCCGTGTCTAGGAGTACTGCTTTCTGAATCAAGCCCTTGATCCAGCCGCGCAATGAGAGCCTCCTGAGATGTTGGTCGAGGCTCTTCGCTATTAGGCCATTTACTGTAATGATTATCGGTACAATGATTGCTGAGTCCACGTCCCACATGTCGACAACCTCGTGAGCTAAGTCAAGATACTTGATTTTCTTATCTTGCTCAGCTTTCATGAGATTCTCGTCATGAGGGACAGCGATATCAACAATCTTTTTTTTAAATAATATTATTGTTATGACATTTAAGTCAAACGTGTCAAACTGATGTCTACTTATTCTTTTAATTGTCTATGCAGTCTATTCAAGGCAAGGAAGGTTGCATTATGATTTTATTTACTAAAAATAATTTTACATCGTTTCGTATAGCCTATAGGTCTTTTCTACCTAATTACGTTGTCTACTAAACAACGGAATTCTAAATTATTATTATTATAAGATTCTTAAACGCAATCTCGGTTTTTATCAAGGAGGTTTGATGTCTTGGCCGACCAGACCGAAAAAAAAAGAAAAAAAGGGACATGACTGGAGAAGTCAAGGGGGAAAAAGTTACTAAGCTGAAAATTCGGGGCTAAGGAGATGGGATTGAAGGTGTCTATCATCATGAAGAACACGTTATATCTATAATTGCGTCAATGTTACGCAATTGCCGAATCAACTAAAAGACAACGGTTACTAGCGAAGTTCTCATGAAGAACACGATACTCATAACTGCATTAGTGTTATTCAATCGTCAAGGCAGCCAAAGACAACGGTTACCTCCTAACGAATCTCACTGAAAATTACCAAGAAAAGGTGGACCGGCTCCTAGAGTGGCATTTCAAGTCTAATGACTAGTGGATCGAACTTTTTGACACCAAGACTGAAAACATTGCCATTGTCAATCTTAACTATTACTTTCCTTACCTCTACCTTGAGTGTGTACTTTCTACACAGGTACCCTTTTTTATAACAGACTACACTATTTTATTTATTTTTCTTATTTATTAAATTGAACTGTCTAGTTGTCTACCCTATTTCTTACCTTTTATTTGTTAGGAATAGGTAGACATGACAGGGGTGTTAGGTTATTTTCGTTATAAACGCATAAGTTGATAAGAAATGCTATGCAATAGCTTTACCGCGGTAGTCTCCGAGTGCCACACGTTTTTTTTATTTATATAGATAGTATAAAGCTGAAGAGTTAGTTTTTTTGTTTGCTTGAACGCGCTAATCTCAGGAACTTCTGGTCCGATTTGAAAAAATATTTCAGTGTTCGATAGCCCATTTATCGAGGAAGGCTATAGGCTGTATAACATCACGCTAGGGCCCTTAGGAGTCAAGCAAAGAGAAAAAAGTCACGAATACGAAGTACTCGCACGGCCAGGCGATTTTATGCGACGGGGTGGGTCGGGGAGCAAGAAATTTGACGCAGACGAAGTTGTGGACAGAAGCTAATTACAAATAAATTGACCGTTTCACACCGGTCGAAGGACCCCGCGCCCCCCGCACCCCGCACACCCCGGTACTACCGAATACGTTAGTCCACCACAACTGTTTGTTTGTGATGTTTCCATGCATGAGTTACCAAATGTTTAAGTTTACTTCTCTTTATTACTTAGAGCTTATTCCTAAGCCCTAAATAATAAAAAGAGTAGTAACTGAAACTGAGGGCTGTTAATGATGCATTTGATTTTTTTGCAAGATTTCCGGGTACATTCTCTTTATTTATTTTTTACATTTAACTTTGAATATCAAGTAATCATTCGTAAAGCTTAAAGATGGCGCTTTCAATGACAGAGAGTGAAGCTAATAACGTTTCTTATGTATGACCTTATGAAAGTAAAATTATTTCTTTAGAATTGAAACAACCGCGTCTCGAGTCTCTGAATTTCCACTAGTCCGTAATATATCTGACGCACGATCGCGATTTAGGTTTATTTAATCAGGCTATAATGTTCCCACTGCTGGGATACAGGCCTCTTCTCTGTGACGGAGAGTGGGCCGTAATCCACCAAGCGGGCACAGCGCGGGCTGGTGGGTGTCACATGTCTTCAAATTTTTGGTCCTGGATTTAGCACTGCGTCTACTATCGGTAGATACCACCCGCACCGAGCGCCGACTGCACAAAAAAGGCTTTGCGTGCTGGTGACGTGACCGCACGTTGTTCTGTTTATAATTGAGGAACCCGACTCAGAGAATATCACAAATGAATCATCGAATTATGTGTAGGTACAAGTTTTGCATTAAATGATGTTCGTTTTGATGAGCCTACTGTCGCTTCCTGCCCGCAGCGCCACAGAACCACGTGCACAGTTGGTGGTATCGGTATTTACCAACCGCACACCGTACCCCGCCTCTCCCCACCTCCCCTGCGCTCTGCCACATTAGCCCGCTTCTATACATTTAAATAATATTCAACACACAAAGGATTATCATCTCTTACGTTTGCACACGATGTAACACACTAACATGCCTGTATCACCCCCCTAGCTACTGTTCATCATGTTAGCTGCTTCTAACAAAGTTTCTGCTTCTCATATAATTTTATGCGGCTACCATAATGAGATCATTGCGATGACCACTACTTACTTTATCAAATATCAAAACCCATATAATTGTTACCTGCAAAACTGCTAGGTGACTGCAGTATCAATGCGTCACATTACATAGATACACACAAACATAAACACATTATTATTCTACAAAAAAGATGAATTTTAAAATGAATATTTTACATTGTGTATCAGACAACACGTAGCGGTCACGCTCCGACTGCGGCACGACCGCGTGGCGTGATGTTCACGCAGCGTGGAGCGGCCTTTGTTAGCTAACTAAACATGCCATTACAAAGTTAATTCTTTAAAGTCACAAAATGTGAACACAAATGTCCGACAGCAGGACAAAGACATCTTCCCAAGCCCCGGTTTGTTGTACTTGATGTACTGTACGGCGTGTGTATGTGCTTTCCCGGAAAAACGACAGTCGATCACGGTAGGTTGATAACGATTCCGACCACGTAAATATGTACTAAAGTGCAGGTTTCTACACCGTGTTAGCCTCCACAGTATGTAGGAACTAATGCCTCACTAATTCTATCACGACATTTTATCGGTTCCGTATCGTTTACGTCCATAGCGAAGCTTGGTATTGCTATGGAGTAATGGTCATCCGAGCACTTGTATGTGTTTTTTCTGGAGCATGTTAAAGTATGGACTTTAACATGCTCCAGAAAAAACACATACGAGTGCTCGGATGACTTTATACTTACACCGCAATCAGTGTTCAGCCAAAGGTCCAAACTCCCGGAAAGTCATGAGAAGGCCACTTTCTGGGAACTTGGAAAATCAAAGACAAAGCATTTATTTCAAAAAAGCACGTAAAGGCACTTTTAAACGTCCACATTTCAATTTAAATAGATTTAATTCTAGTCGCCCCTTCCAAAAGGTACTTTCATATGGAAAGAATGGTCACGAAACTCCACCGTTACCTACTCTTTCAAAACCTTTAAAGAGAAAACTGAATGTGAACGTGAGTACCATGCAAGCTAGATTTAATACTTGACTTTATAACTGTTTTGCGGTTTTGAATATGTTTCATATTTATAGCCTATGCAAATGTCCTACAGATCCGGTAGCGTCTTAAATTGTGACCGGTCGTTTCTACGGGCTATGTCGGTTGCCCTGGTACTCCTGCAGATCTCTTCATTCCTAATTCAATCACGTAGGGAAACTCCGCGCATATCAAATCAAATCAAATCAAAATATTTTTATTTCATATAAACCTGCATGGGCACTTATGAAACGTCAGAAGCTAGGTGCACGGTTCCAAATTGTTGTTTCCTATGGAGAAGAGCCGGCAAGAAACTCCACGGTTACTCTTTTAAAAATAATTGGCTTTAACAATATTTTCAAATTACAGAGATTAAATGTATGGGAGGACAGCGTAGGCCTGTCAATAAGTACCAGGTACTTAGACGAATACAAAATAGAAAATCGTCTACAAATCTACAGTCAGTAAGGCCTACAACGTTCTCTCATTCACAATATGTAAAATAATCTACATAAATAAAATGAACCTAAATAAAATTGATGTATAATGTCAATTAATGACGAGATTATGTCAGCATTGTAAAAATAAAAATAATAAAAAAGAACATTGTATTTGAGAGCAGTTAATAGACTTTCACATAGTTATGCTGTTAATGAGGTACCAGGGAAGCCACATGTGCAGAAGGAATTAATGCCAAACTTCCCTGTCTTCAACGTAGTCTTTTATCTTATAATATGCTTTTTTGATAAGGACACGTTTGATGTGCGTTTTAAACTTTCCATCGCTAAGTTCTGTAACCGACTTTGGCAACTTGTTATAGAAGCGGATACTGTTTATTAGAAATGACTTGCTAGTTTTAGTCAGTCTAAATTTTGGAATCACAATTTCATCTTTACTACGTGTATTCAAATTATGGAAATCGCATCGTTTTTTGAAAAGGCCTAAGTTTTTGCGAACATATAAGATATTTTCTAGGATATAAAGAGAAGGCAGAGTTAGAATATCAATTTCGCTGAATTTGTTTCTAAGAGACTCGCGAGGCCCCATTTTATAGATTGCGCGGATTGCCCTCTTTTGTAAAATGAAAATTGAATCTACGTCAGCTGCCGATCCCCACAGCAGAACGCCATAAGACATAATACTGTGAAAATAAGCAAAGTAAACTAACCTAGCTGTGGCTACATCCGTCAACTGCCTTATCTTTCTTACTGCGTAAGCAGCTGAGCTTAATCTACTTGAAAGAGCTCTAATGTGAGCACCCCATTGCAATTTTGAATCTAAAGTAATTCCCAAAAATACAGTTTCCGAAATAGCATCCAGTTTCTTGCCATCAAGTTTTAAGTTTAGACCTACTTGGGGTACATTTGGTAACGAGAACTTAAGACATTTAGTTTTGTTCGCATTGAGTAAAAGATTGTTAGCAGCAAACCATTTCGAAAGAACAGCTAGACTATCATTGACATGTAAGACATCCGTATCTTTTCTATCTATTCTAAAAATAAGAGAAGTGTCATCAGCGAATAAAATGATATCCGAGAATTTAGCCATCAGGTAAGGAAGGTCATTTATATAAACTAGAAATAAAAAAGGGCCAAGAATTGAACCTTGAGGCACGCCCATCTTAACTAGAGACCCCGAGGACGTCGCCCCATTAACGTTTACTTTTTGCTGCCTGTTTGATAAATAGGAAAGTACAAGATCAGCAGCTTGTCCACGAATTCCGTAGTGGTGTAATTTACAGATCAGTGTATTGTGGTCAACGCAGTCAAACGCTTTTGAGAGGTCACATAAAATGCCAATGGCGTCCTGGGAATTCTCCCAGGATTCCAAAATGTGACTGATGAGTTTTACTCCTGCGTCAGTCGTCGACCTACCTTTCGTGAAACCAAACTGTCGACAATGTAAAATCCCATTCGAGTTAAAGTGTGACAACATCTGGTCCAGCATGATTTTTTCATAAATTTTGCTCAATGCTGGAAGCACAGATATAGGTCTATAATTAGAGGGATCACTCTTACTACCCGATTTGAAAATTGGTACTACTTTACTATGTTTCATTAAGTCAGGAAACGTACCGCTGTCTAAACATTGATTAAATATGCCTGTTAGGACAGGGGCAATTGTGTCAATGATATTTTCGAGAACCTTAACGGAAATCCCCCATAAGTCTTCAGTGTTTTTTATGTTAAGACTTTTAAATGCTGTTTTAATTGTGGCAATAGAGATGGGTTTGAATTCAAAACTTGGAATGTCCTTGCTGAAGTTTTCTTTAAGAAGAGATTCAGCTAATACAGATGATGAGGGGAGAGATTTTGTAACATCTATTGGGATGTTGGTAAAGAAATTTTCTAGAGTCTCAGCAACTTGTAACTTATCTGAAATGGTTTCATTATCAATTTTTAGAGCTAACTCATTCTGATCTCGCTGTTTTGTGTTTCCAGTTTCTTTGTTAATTACCTGCCACACAGCTTTTATTTTATTTTTAGAGATACTAATTTTGTTACTTATTAATTTAGATTTAGCGTGAGCACAGACTCTTTTGAATATCTTAGAATAGTTTCTTACATAATTATGAAGGGCCTGATCAGAAGTCAATGATTATTCGTGATACAAATTATATAAAATATCTCTGCTTTTTCTAATGCCAGCAGTGGCCCATTCGCTAAATTTTGGTTTAGAAGCTATCGTAACTTTTTTTGCAGGACATGCTTTATTGAATTATTTGCATACTGTAGAAAAAAATGTGCCATAGTTTATATTGGGGTCTTGTGAATCAAAACTCGCTGTTGAGAGCTTGCTAAGAACATTATTATTAAAAGATTTCAATTTATTTTTAGTCAGAGGTCTCAATTCAATGGTTTTATCTAGATGTAACTTTTGATCTAAGTCAAACAATAGAAGCTGACCAGTATGGTCTGACCTGACGCCACTAATTAAGGATGAGTCCTTTATTTTGTAATTAGTAAATACGTTGTCTATGCATGAAGCTGTGGTTGCTGTTATTCTAGTTGCTTCATTAAATATACATTTTAAATTGAATGATTTAAACAAAGAGATAAGCTTACTTTTTTCTGGTGAATTAACTAATAAATCAATATTTAAGTCACCACACACAAAAACTAATTTATTATCTTTGAAAAGTTTACCTAATATTTCTTCCATAACTATCAAAAATGATGACAAATTCGTGGCCGGTGGTCTATACACAGATAAGAAAGTATGGCCCTCAACCTCTGCACATGCTACCTCACATAAGCGATCAACAGAGCAAGCGGTGATATCCTTTCTTTCCTTATATCTAAAACAACTATTACACAATATCAAAGTACCACCCCCTATCGAAGACCTATTGTACGCACTGGCAACTGAAAAATTACCCTTTGGGTGACTTTGAGCCTTCTAATAAGGCCCATTGTGAGCGACCACATTTCAGTGCCATAGGTTATCACTGGCAACACGCACTGTTCAAAGACTTTCGTCTTGTTTCCTGCCTTGTCTTTTCCGAATTAAGTATTGGGTTGTAAGAGTTGGGGTTGGCTCACTGTATTACCAGATGCAGGTGAAATCTGAATACCAATATTTTTACATGGAGCGACTGTCTGTCTGACCTGCACCCCCCCCCCCCCCAATTACTGGGTAATGCGATGCCCCTTAGTAAGTCTGGCTGTCGGGCTTCTGACTCTCGAAATGACTGTCAAAAATTTACTAATAACAGCCGAAACCAACGGCTTAACGAGCTGTCCGACTCACGGAGGGCCTTGATATGGAGATCCACGAACCAACCGCGCCAAGCGTGGCTGTCAGTATTTACTCTGAAAGTATAATATTATTATTGTTTTAATTATTGTGAGTGTGAGGACTGGTGAGGACTATGTTCTATGCTATTGGGTTTGGTTTCCGCACTTACTCCTTTAAGTGGACCATTATGCGTGAGCCATGGCGGCCGAGTGTGAGGACTATGTGGGCCATGTTTTTGATTTTTCATCTCTCTATCAGTAAGTTTTAATGATAATTCTGGCACTTGGCAGTTTAAGTATGGTATTTTTTAACCAATACTAGCTGACCCGACAGACGTTGTCCTGTTCGTCCAAAAGTCATTCATACAAAATCACTACCCTACCTACGCTACCCTACACTACCCTACCTACCCTACACTACCCTACCCTACACTACCCTAACCTACCTACCTACCCTACCTACCTACCCTACCTACCCTACCTACCCTACCTACCCTACCTACCCTACCTACCCTACCTACCCTACCTACTCTACCTACCCTACCTACCCTACCTACCCTACCTACCCTACCTACCCTACCTACCCTACCTACCCTACCTACCCTACCCTACCCTACCCTACCCTACCCTACCTACCCTACCTACCCTACCTACCCTACCTACCCTACCTACCCTACCTACCCTACCTACCCTACCTACCCTACCTACCCTACCTACCCTACCTACCCTACCTACCCTACCTACCCTACCTACCCTACCCTACCCTACCTACCCTACCTACCCTACCTACCCTACCTACCCTACCTACCCTACCTACCCTACCTACCCTACCTACCCTACCTACCCTACCTACCCTACCTACCCTACCTACCCTACCTACCCTACCTACCCTACCTACCCTACCTACCCTACCTACCCTACCTACCCTACCTACCCTACCTACCCTACCTACCCTACCTACCCTACCTACCCTACCTACCCTACCTACCCTACCTACCCTACCCTATCTACCCTATTATCCTATCCGTGAAAATTTTCGTTTTTCGACAGCCAACTTCCACTTTGATACTTTTTTTATTTCTGAAACAACTGAACGGGATAAAAAGTTAAAATTAAGGATGAGTCCTTTATTTTGTAATTAGTAAATACGTTGTCTATGCATGAAGCTGTGGTTGCTGTTATTCTAGTTGCTTCATTAAATATACATTTTAAATTGAATGATTTAAACAAAGAGATAAGCTTACTTTTTTCTGGTGAATTAACTAATAAATCAATATTTAAGTCACCACACACAAAAACTAATTTATTATCTTTGAAAAGTTTACCTAATATTTCTTCCATAACTATCAAAAATGATGACAAATTCGTGGCCGGTGGTCTATACACAGATAAGAAAGTATGGCCCTCAACCTCTGCACATGCTACCTCACATAAGCGATCAACAGAGCAAGCGGTGATATCCTTTCTTTCCTTATATCTAAAACAACTATTACACAATATCAAAGTACCACCCCCTATCGAAGACCTATTGTACGCACTGGCAACTGAAAAATTACCCTTTGGGTGACTTTGAGCCTTCTAATAAGGCCCATTGTGAGCGACCACATTTCAGTGCCATAGGTTATCACTGGCAACACGCACTGTTCAAAGACTTTCGTCTTGTTTCCTGCCTTGTCTTTTCCGAATTAAGTATTGGGTTGTAAGAGTTGGGGTTGGCTCACTGTATTACCAGATGCAGGTGAAATCTGAATACCAATATTTTTACATGGAGCGACTGTCTGTCTGACCTGCACCCCCCCCCCCCCCAATTACTGGGTAATGCGATGCCCCTTAGTAAGTCTGGCTGTCGGGCTTCTGACTCTCGAAATGACTGTCAAAAATTTACTAATAACAGCCGAAACCAACGGCTTAACGAGCTGTCCGACTCACGGAGGGCCTTGATATGGAGATCCACGAACCAACCGCGCCAAGCGTGGCTGTCAGTATTTACTCTGAAAGTATAATATTATTATTGTTTTAATTATTGTGAGTGTGAGGACTGGTGAGGACTATGTTCTATGCTATTGGGTTTGGTTTCCGCACTTACTCCTTTAAGTGGACCATTATGCGTGAGCCATGGCGGCCGAGTGTGAGGACTATGTGGGCCATGTTTTTGATTTTTCATCTCTCTATCAGTAAGTTTTAATGATAATTCTGGCACTTGGCAGTTTAAGTATGGTATTTTTTAACCAATACTAGCTGACCCGACAGACGTTGTCCTGTTCGTCCAAAAGTCATTCATACAAAATCACTACCCTACCTACGCTACCCTACACTACCCTACCTACCCTACACTACCCTACCCTACACTACCCTAACCTACCTACCTACCCTACCTACCTACCCTACCTACCCTACCTATCCTACCTACCCTACCTACCCTACCTATCCTACCTACCCTACCTACCCTACCTACCCTACCTACCCTACCTACCCTACCTACCCTACCTACCCTACCTACTCTACCTACCCTACCTACCCTACCTACCCTACCTACCCTACCTACCCTACCTACCCTACCTACCCTACCTACCCTACCCTACCCTACCCTACCTACCCTACCTACCCTACCTACCCTACCTACCCTACCTACCCTACCTACCCTACCTACCCTACCTACCCTACCTATCCTACCTACCCTACCTACCCTACCTACCCTACCTACCCTACCCTACCCTACCTACCCTACCTACCCTACCTACCCTACCTACCCTACCTACCCTACCTACCCTACCTACCCTACCTACCCTACCTACCCTACCTACCCTACCTACCCTACCTACCCTACCTACCCTACCTACCCTACCTACCCTACCTACCCTACCTACCCTACCTACCCTACCTACCCTACCTACCCTACCTACCCTACCTACCCTACCTACCCTACCTACCCTACCTACCCTACCTACCCTACCTACCCTACCTACCCTACCTACCCTACCTACCCTACCTACCCTACCCTATCTACCCTATTATCCTATCCGTGAAAATTTTCGTTTTTCGACAGCCAACTTCCACTTTGATACTTTTTTTATTTCTGAAACAACTGAACGGGATAAAAAGTATCCTATGTCCTTCTCCTGGCTCTAAACTACCTCCCTGCCAATTTTCAGCTAAATCGGTTCAGCCGTTCTTGAGTTATAAGTGAAGTAACTAACACGACTTTCTTTTATATAATATATAGATTATGTAGTCGATGACCTTGGTGCGCGGTAAAACTCTAAAGAGTTTATGTTGGCACCACATTAAATGTATAATAATGTATGTGTACTATTAAAATAAATAAGTTTCTAGAGAAATCTTGACTACTAATTTTGCTACTCGATACTAGATGGCGCTAGTGGTAACCGCGCAACAATATTGATAATTTTTATTTAAACAATGAGACGTATATTTACTTTGTCAAGTATTATATTATATTTCTTTAATTATTGTGAGTATGATGACATTTTTTTAATTTTTTTCTGTTTTAGTCATGGTCTGGCAGTTTTAATTATTTATGCGGCCTACTCAAATTTCCTTTCTTTGGATTGTTCGTCAAATCGTTAAGCTCCTCTAATTCTGAGTTGAGCTGCACGATTACTGACTGATAAATGCGTTTGTCAGAATAAGTGGCTATATGAATTTATAAGTGTGTATATTTAAAACAAATATCAAGCTTTGAATATCAGAATGGTTACTGCTTAATTACTGTGTATTAAGGTTCTTATGAATATGGTTTGTAGGGAAAGGATTTCATGAAGTAAAGCACAGAAAGACAAGACTAGACATTTATTTCAATTAGGCTTGTCATTATTTAATCAGAAAGCTAGTCGTCCATTCCAAAGCTAGGTCTTCATGGAGAAGAAGGACAAGAAACTCCATGGAAACAGTATTGATATATTCCATCAACACATCTCTTACATTGCTATGAATTATCATTATCCTACATACATTTAATTACAACTCTTGGACCTTTGTCCAAGATAACTCGGCATTATTACAATATCGTTATAATAAGCAATAATTACTGTATATTATTAAATTACATAACTTACATGACATCTGGTCGATCTATTCCACACAACAATGGCACTAGAACTATCTCACTGAACGTCTACCGAGCTACTGACTCGATAACGTTATTACAATCCTTTTTATAACCTATCGTGTATATTGTAAGTAGTAATTAAATACTACGTAATCATTTATAGTAACAATATCTAAGTTATTTTCAATATTTAAGACAGCTATTTTTGTAAAAATGTAGTCAAATTAGATACTTGTACATTTGTTCAACGCTTCGTTAATGTGACAGATGACATTATCCACCAAACAATATTACAATATCAAAATAAATAATCTAACACGTGCACTGATTGGATAGGTCCACTCAATCTGTGTAGTTGTTTCCTCAAAAGACCATTTCAGACACAAGTCCACATGGCCTTCACATGATCTGAACAAGATTATGTCTGTACTGTAACAAAGACTGTAACCTCTGAGTTTGTTTCGGCCTTTCTTCTTAGAGTAGTCAGATAGGAAACGCCGACCTCATCTAGTTTTTAAAATATAGGTAATTGACGTGTAATTTTTTTGTACAAATCTGCTTGCAGAAGTAAAATCATTAATCATTTGCTCACAAGCAAAGGCTCGTGACTAAATAATATCTGCCGCAGGCGTCGGTACATAGATACCTATATTATAGTCCTTTTTTTCTTTTACAAAAACACGGTCGATCAGGTTAAGCTACGCTTGCCGCGGTTGGTCCGTGGATGGGTGACCATCTTTACATACCAAGACCCCTCCGTGCCTCGGAAAGCACGTTAAGCCGTTGGTCCCGGCTGTCATTTGTGGATCTTTGACAGTCGTTACGGGTCGTCAGAAGCCCGAAAGTCTGACAACCAGTTTTTCCAAGGGGTATCGTATTACCCAGTAACTGGGTTGTGGAGGTCAGATAGGCAGTCGCTCCATGTAAAATACTGGTATTCAGCTGCATCCGGTTAGACTGGAAGCCGACCCCAACATAGTTGGGAAAAGGCTAGGCAGATGATGATGATGATGAGTGGCTTGCCCACATTGATCATAGGCACTGCACACAAAAACTGTGACCCGTAGCTAGTCTGTGAAGCACAACATAACCTCGGTTGATAGTCAGTACTCCACATTGGTGGTCGTAAGGGACCTTATATGACAGTCGTAGCGCGTAATCTTTATGTTTACAAGCGAACTTATCGCCCGTTCATCTTCACATCAAAGACAACAATACTACCTATACACATTCCCTTCACTTCTGTGGACTCTAAACATAAACAGTTATCATAATATTTGTCGTTTGTAATTTGTGTCGAAAATTGAAGTTATATTCTAGTTCCGTCTTTGGAAGCTAACAATGCGCTGTCACTGGCCCAGGGCCGCCTGCTCCAGTCACTGCATGCTGAAACAAGTCACACATTTTGAAGATTCTATTAAACATTTTGTTTATACTTTAATCTAATAAAACGTTATAAATACTGAAGGAATGGAGGCCAGCCTGTGCCCAGGAGAAGGATACGATATAACAGGATAACAAAAAAAAGTGTAACATGATCGTAAAACCTGTCCCATGGAGACTACAATCACAGTAATCCAATGATTTTATAAGTACCTTTTTACACTTATAATATCATTGCAGTAATCTATGAAAACCAGATAGTCAAATTTTCTTTTTCCATAGTTTGTCTTTTCAGTCAGACATTTAGTTGCTTGATGGGGCTTTTGTTCTCGAGAGTCATACTTTATCCGTGCAGGTACATGTTCGATGACAGGTACAGTTCACGAATAATCTGCCCTACTTATATTTATTTATTATTTACTAGCTTCCGCCCGCAGCTTCGCCCGCGTGAAAGTCGGAAATTATCCTGCGGGAACGTACTACCGCGATAAAATGTCCTGTGTATTAATCTAGGTTAAAATCTATCTGTGTGGCAAATTTCATCCAAATCCGTTCAGCCGTTTTTGCGTGATTGAGTAACAAACATCCAATCATCTTCACAAACTTTCACATTTCTAATATCACGGACTACCCTTTTTTACTTTTAGGGGTAGATTTTCGAGAAACCCTGATACATGTTATTCTTTATTTTTGGTTAAAGGTATAAATACTGAGTTTGGAGTTAATCAGACCGCGCGTTAAAATTCTTCCATACAAACTTTGACACCCCCAATCCCCCTTTAGGGGGTAGTTTAGAAAAACAATAAATGGCCAACCTCATAATTTACTTAGTATTTGTGCCAAGTTTCAAGTTTACTAACTCAAGGAATAAGATTTTTCATACAAATAAAATCCCCCCTTTTCACCCCCTTAAAGGTCGAATTTCCAAAAACCCCTTCTTAGTGCTCCCCTACATTATAAAAGGAAGCCGTGTGCAAAATTTCACGTTCCTAATCCTAGTAGTTTCGGCTGTGCGTTGATTGATCAGTTATTGGTCAGTTTCTCCTTTCATATATATAGACAGATTTACTAATAACACATATAATTGTTTTTACAGGTTGGAAACCCAATATCACAATGTAGTCATAATTTTCCCACTTAAAGACGTTACCCAAGAACGAATTCAGAACCACCGCCAACAAAAAAAAGAAATATTTTTAATTGTCCTGACTGACAGTGAACAATCACATAAAAATAATAAATAAAATGAATAAGTATGTACAGTTTACACAGAGGACAATTCATTAAGTGTCACCCTCTAGAATTTCGCCAAAGAGCAAGTATAGATATCCAATCGTATCGCTATCCCTATTTTTGTAGTAATATGTGGGTACCTGTCAGTAAACAATACAGGATAAGTTTTTAACCAGTGCGCAAACTGTAACCATGAATTCAGCATATAATTATAGACTGGGGGTCTATAATTATATGCGAAGATTTTCTTTTGTCGTTTATACAAAAAAAAAATCTGCTGTTTCACAGAAAAGTGCAATACCTACGCGGTCAAAATGTATGGAACAGCACATTTTTTTATTATGTATTACCGTCTAAAAATTAAAAAAAGGATAAAAACTTATCCTGTGTATAAAACGTAAACAAATTCCCACAGGGGGATAATCCTGTGTTCTTGAAAAAAGATTTAATTTTAATGCGTCGGTTACCGGATCCTGTTAAACCACGGGTTTGTTCGCCGGTAAGTAACGAGCGCATCGGCACACGGTCCCTGGGCCCCGGGGCACCGCGGGTCCTGGAAGGTCGGAGGCGCGGCCGACTTTATTAATTATGCAGTAAATACTGGCGTTTAATCACAATATGTGCCATTCAAAATCACCATGAGCCGTTTCCTACGCGAAATGAGTTTGACGCAGAATGTGCACTTGACGCAAAATGTGTGCACTTCGCACAATACGCACTTCGTAAAATGTGCATTTCTTAAATTGAGCACTTCTCAAAATGAGCACACACACACAATGGGTCAAAATAAAAACCGCTACCTTAAAAAAAAAAAAAAACATTATTTTGCACGATTTTTAGGGCTTATTCCCAAAGTGCTCCATTCTTTTGTTCTAAAAAGATAAGAATCTCATTCATTCATTCCCAAATTACTCCACAGAAATATTATTATTTAAAATACTTATTATTTTGTTCCCATTCTGCTCCATAGGTATCTGGATTCCCAAACTGCTCCATCTACATAATTACCTATAAAATACATATACCTACATATTTAATTACAGTCAGTCACAAAAATTTAGCATTTTGTTATAACGTCAATCCATATTCAAAATTATAGGCTTTAAAGATAATCCATCGCAAACAGTTTGCAGATTGTGAGATTAAAGTCTATTTTCGAATCACAGCATTTTTTGTGCGTCATCAATCGGATAAACTCGACACTTTTAAAATTCAACTTCGTTTGCACGCCTAGAGCTAACAATAGGGTATTACACCCATTTTTGAAGTGTCTTAATTAGATTCTAAAATGCTAATAACCCAGTTCAAAACGTAACATTTTTATTTAATCGATAAGTGCCATAAAAATACATTTAAATTTTAAATTTTCATATTTCGCGCGTTATTTGATGAAAACGCTGGACGCAGTGGAAGCCATATTGGCCTGTGGGTATGACGTCAGATTGCTGTGTGAATAAATGTGCTTATACTTGGTATGATAATTGTTTATAATTTTAAAGAATAGTTATTACTCTTCTTATCGTTGGTTTGCTGTTCCTGAATGTATATTTTTTCAATAAACAATAACATCGGTTACAAAAAAAGAAATTACAAAGTGGGTCAGTTGATTAGTTTATACAGTGGTATGACGCATAACCTGGCGGCTACTATTTCACGGTGTTCAAAAATACATCAAATTAAATGAAATCTTTGAATTGAATTTTAAAATTTATAGTGTGATTTCACTAACTAAAACTAACATTTTCCGACTGCTTTTTGCCTGAGCAATCTCAATAATATACATGTACATTATTATTTTTTGTTTGGAGTAAAACACTCTATTGTGTATGCGCGAGATAGTGCGATAGTGGCGACGTTAGTTATACTCAAACCGGTTAAGGGTGCTGATTAGTGATTGTTATCTATGTTTTCGTAAAGTAAAAATCGCATGCTCTTTTTACAATGAGCGAAATAGAGGTTTGTATGTCATCCAGGTTAATTGGTCAGTTGACTTAGAAGGAATAACAACGGACGGCGGGATTAGTGATGAAAGCCGGTTAATGGTTCTGGTTAACAATGAAATTAATGATTGAAGTTCCTATAGTTATATATTTTTTGCAATTAGCCGAATAAGATAATTATAGTGTGGTCAAAGTTAAGTGTTGCTTTCATCACGGAAATAAATAAGAACAGAAAATGAACAATTCTGATGACATTGGCGTTGCTGGACCAAGTGCTGGGGACCCAGAATTTCATTTTCTAACTGGACAAAGTGAGTACTTACTATTATTAATTTAATCTAATACTGGGTATCAGGAGACACCTCTCGCAAACGAAGACAGGTAACAGTACCTGAAACAATATAATTAAAAACCGCGCGATTTTTTTTTTCAATAATAATATTTTTTTAGGCTTAATTGCCAGGTACCAATTAAATTTTATTATTTGTTTTTCATGTTTTTAGACTTCTAAATCCAAAGCCCTTCTTTGTTAATTTTGTCAGTTGATTTTTGAATATTATTAATTGTTGAGTTAAAAAAAAAAGACTCAAAATGATTGTTGAATTATGTTATAAAGTGTTTTATTTAATAAAAATATCCTTAAAAATATATTTGCGAAGCTTTTGAGCCTGACTGTACGTCAGCTACCCTTTTATAGTAATACGGTACATAATTAAATGATTTTTTTGATTAAAATGCGGTGGAGTACTTTGGGAAAATTTTAATATTATCATGGAGCAGAATGAAACCTCATTAAAAATAATATTTTTTCGTGGAGCACTTTGGGAACTCTCTATGGAGCACTTTGGGAATAAGCCATTTTTAGCACCTTAGTAGTTCTTTTGTGAAAATGGTCACACAATATTAGTTTTTTTTTTTTTTTTTTTTTCAGTACACGCCAGGTATGCAGATAAGATATGTATTCCAACCATTAATTCGCATTCATCATGTAGTATGGTGTGCCAGTGCACATCATCTATCTGGATTTTTTAAATAAACCTCTATTATTATTTTTAATAAATATTACTTTAATCTTATTTTAACTTATCGTATTGACCACGCTTACAAAGAATACAATTCTCTACACGAAAACATCATCATCATTTCAGCCGGAAGACGTCCACTGCTGGACATAGGGCTCCCCCAATTTGCCATAATCGCCACGCTTGGCAGGCGGGTTGGCGATCGCAGTATGGTGGTAAAATGCATAGAAAACGCTGCTGCCCATTCTCTAGTAAGTCCCTTAGTCACCTCCTACGACACCCACGGGAAGAGATGGGATGATGCTATTCTTTACGTCCGGCACGACATGGTACGAAAACAAAGGTACATTTTATTTCGTAAGTTTTGTACTCAATTTACTCAAAAATAAGAAAATGGAAAATTAGTAAGTATATTCATTATAATAAATATCTGAATACATAATACCATAAGCCATTTTCAGAAAAATATAAAACTAATATGGCATAACTACATGTATAAAGAAATAACGTAATTATCTAAATAGGAAGGCCGGTAATGATAGCCTTGGCAATTGTCCTACTTTATGTTTTCGAAAATAACATATGCAGTTTTAAACAACTGATTATCCACCAGCAAATACTATCATACCAAATGTAGCAATAAAAAAAAAAACAGTCATAAAAATATCAAAAAGGGCAATTAAGTATTGACGTCGTAATCCTTACTAAAATTATAAACGTGAAAGTTTGTTTGTACGGATGTATGGACGTTTGTTACTCTTTCACGCAAAAACGGATGATCGGATTCAGATGAAATTTTGTACACAGAAACTCAAACTCAAAGCATTTATTTCAATTAAACCATTTACAGGCACTTTTGAATCGTCAAAATGTCGATCAGTTGGAAAATTGAAGCTAGTTGCTCATTCCAAAACGTAGATCTGAGTGGAGAAGAACAGGCAAGAAACTCTACGGACACTCTTTTAAATCAAGTTGGAAATTACAAAATCTTGGGAACATTATTCTTGTTGCTTCTGTATGTGAGAACATTTTTTTTTTTTAATTAAACAATTCTAAATATAAAATTAAAAATAAGCCCTGTAAGTTAGGAGATGACCAGTCTCAACCGACGGCACCCGTTCACGAACATGACGCATGGATCAGCACCATCCAGATCAACCATTTTGTAGGGAACCGAATGATCCAACACACGCGCCACCATCACTGAGACATTTAAGTGAGCATGACACACTGTCAACTGCCATGCATTTTCAAGTGAACGCTCTTTCAAGTAGAATAAGCCCAGCTCCTTACGCAGTAAGAAAAATAAGGCAGTTGACTGATCTAGCCAAAGCTAGGTTAGTTTATAAAAAATTAAAATAATCCTCCCTTTTGTTTTTCCACTCAACTTGATCCTTAGCCAATATGGACCAATCCCTCATATAAGCGTCAAGTTCGTCCCGCCATCTACGCCTGGGTCTTCCGCGATGCTGTTGAACGTTTTCAGGGACCCATGCTGTGGTGGTCTTAGCCCACAATGCATCCGACATGCGGCAGACGTGTCCCGCCCAGTCCCACTTGAGCTTGGCTGCTTTTAGGGTGACGTCTGCGATTTGTGTTTTAGAGCGCAGTTTCGTGTTCCGTATCCGGTCGGTAAGTCGAACTCCGAGAATACTGCGCTCCATCGCTCTCTGGCAAACCACGAGTTTGGTCCTCTGCTGGACTGTCAAAGACCAGGTTTGAGCGCCGTATGTAAGGATAGGGAGAATGCACAGGTCCATTACTTTGCGTTTATGGCAAATCAGAAAATCTCCTTTCATAAGGGCCTTCATCGATCAATACCTTTTCCAGGCGTTTTCGGTGCGGACAACAACTTCTTTTTCTTGTCTCGCCTGGAAAGAGACTATATGGCCGAGGTAAACATATTCTGGAACATATGCAATCTCCACACCCTCCACATACTGTTTTTGTTTTGTTTAACGCTATTGGTCATGAGTTTGGTCTTTGACATGTTTATTCGAAGACCAATTTCAAGGCTTGCCTTGTTTAATTCACTAAGCATTTCGCCTAATTTAGCTGCCTAAGATGAAAACAAAACAATATCGTCGGCGAAACGCAGGTTGGTCAACCTTTTTTCGCCGATGACTATTCCTTTATCAGCCCAGATGCCCGACAGGTTTTTGAAAACCTCTTGAAGGGTGGCAGTGAATAGTTTAGGGGACAGCGGGTCTCCTTGTTTTATTCCTCGGTGCATTTTGCGATAGAGAAACATTATCGTGTATCTTAGATGTGGGAAGCACAAGACCGGTCGAAGTGGAGGAGCCTGGGGGAGGCCTATGTCCAGCAGTGGACGTCTTTCGGCTGAAATAATGATGATTATTGTGTATCTGGGAGCAGGGAGAATGATTGTCCTTGGCAGTGTATAGAGATTTATAAAATCTGTGCATATATTCAGAACGTCGTCTTTATCGGTGTGTAAGGGTTGGACCTCATCTGGCAGCACGGAATCGCCTTTTTCCGTCGCCCTTTCTCTTTCTGTCGCTTAGAATTGCCATTTGCTAGACCGAGACAGAAAGCATAATGCGATAGCACGCGGCGGAATCCTCGAGGCGATCGGCATCACGGACAAAATGCAATGGTCGGCAGGGAGACTCCGGAACGCTGAAGCGCGCGATAGCATGCTAACGCATCCTTTCACCGCCGATCACTTGCTATCGCATGCTATCTCACTCTATCGTACAATGGCGCACGCGGCCGCTCGTCAGCTCAGTGCAGCCTGTTCATTCATGCCGTACGGATGGAAATAACAATGACTGAAGAAAATTTGATAGTTTTAGTGCAGAAATATCCTTGTCTCTATGACATGGAGTCGGCGGAATACAGTGACCAACACCGTAAAGAGAATGCTTGGGAAGAAATAGGGAAAATAATAAATCTCAGGGGTAAGTATTTTTATGTATTCGATTTATTTTTTTAAATTTGTAGGTAAACACGCTATATTAAAGAGAAATGTATTTATTATTCTAATAGATACATATTATTTATGCTAGACGCAGTCGTAAGACTATTTATTTCCCTAGGTCAAGATATAGTAATTGATAGTCCAAACTATTACTGCAATACTGATAAATGCGTAATTTTTAGTTTATCATGTCCTATGTACCCTCTCGTACTGCCAAGTTAGACTTCCAATATCGGTATTAAAATATCTTTTAAAATTTTCTCTAACCACAATCGCACTCATGTTATTATCATTTCCTACGATTGGCATTAAATTCTGCAGAGCCCGTTCTACGTTAGGTGTTGACGCATTATTATGTGATGTTCTAGGTTGACGTCCTCTTTTGTTCAAAAAGTTATGTAAACTAATGGTAGCTAAAACTACTTTTATTAATTGGTTAGGCTCTAAACGAATTCTTCTGGAATATATGTCGAACCTCTGCGTCAAAATTCCGAAAGCACACTCCACTATCCTTCTAGCACGGCTAAGTCTATAATTATATATTTTGATTTCATCGTTATTGCGTGCTTGCTCAGCTGGATAAGGGCGCATGAGATTGCAATCCAAGGGAAACGCCTCATCACCTACGAATACATGTGGCATAGAATCAGCAGTACCAGGTAAACATTTTACTGGGGGTATGTTCAGTGTACCATTCATAAACTTTCTCCCAAATTGAGAGTTTGAGAAAATTCCTGCATCACTATTTTTACCGTAGGAACCAACATCCACGATAACAAAATTATTTTCTGCATCTACAACTGCTAGTAGTACTACACTGAAATGTTTTTTGTAATTAAAAAACATGCTACCAACTATTTTGAGGTGCTTGGCACACAACATGATTCCCATCGATTGCGCCGACGCAATTAGGAAAGTTCCAAATTGTTGCAAAGTCTTCTATTGCTTTCCAATCATCTGTAGTTGGTGCCTGTACTACTATCGGCGATAATATATCCCATAATGCTTGACTTGTTTCCAATACAATTTGACGAGCTGTTTCCTTCCCCATTCGATAATCATATGCTATTGATTTCAGACTGTTTCCATAAAATTAATACCTGCAAAAAAATTAGAGTGTCTTAACAATCATATAAATGTGCCCACTTGCCTACAATTTTATTTTCTTATTTTCAGTTGAAGATTGCAAAAAAAAGTGGACCAGAATTAGAGAAAACTATAGGAAGGCTTTAAAAAAAAGACAAACTCCCAGGAGTGGCTCTGCGGCAACAGTGACTCGTCCTATAAAATATGAAAACATTCTTTCATTTTTAAATAAAAATTATAAGGACAGAGCCACACTTACAAACTTATCACCAACGTCTCCACCACAAGCACAAGACTTAACAGATAGTGAGAGTCAGTCAACTGAAACTACAGCTTATGATTCAAGTACACATCAAACAAACAATCGTAGTAGATCAAGCGAGTCATATACAGGAGAACAAAGTCTAGCAAAAGTATTAGATAATTATTTAAAGAGCAACAAGGCCAAGGAAAATAATGATCCCATAACAATGTTTTTCTTAAGTATGACACAAATGGTCAAAACATTTCCTTTAGAGATACAACTGGAAGTGAAGATTTTTTTTTTTTGAAATTGTAAGTGATGCGGAATCTGCCTTACTTCGTACTTATCACCCTAGTACTCCTCATTTTTCAAGCTATGGTTATACTAGTAATATAGCGAGTACAACGACGTCGTCTATGGGGTATGCATCAACTGCAACGACGTCTTCTGCGAGATATACACCAACTACAACGACGTCGTTGGAAGGGTATACATCAACTGCAACGACGTCTTCTGCGAGATATACACCAACTATAACGACGTCGTTGGAAGGGTATACACAAACTACAGCCACGTTGTCGTCGACATACAATGAACAGTTTGATGATTCTATCTACCAAGAAAATGGCAAAATTATGTGTAAATCTACATCAAACACTTATTTGATATTGAAGTTGTGATTATTAAATTATTGTTGTTGTTTCCCATGGATGATTAAACTTGTGATATTGTTATTTGAGGAGAAAAGCGTTTACTTATTGTAGTTGTGATTATAAAGAAAAAGTTGTTAATTGTTTCTCAGATTTGATTAAAGGATTAATTAATAATAGTGTACTTTACTTACTTTAGACAAACACACAATCTTTGTTTCACTGAGATGCACTTCCGGAACTTTGTGTTTAGCTTTTGAAGAGTAGGCTGCAGTAGGTCAACTAATTCATTAAAATCATTTAAAGTCATTCCATAATAATCTACGAAACTATCTGGACATGTTACTAAATCCGGAAAATGCGTAACATATTGTCCATGAACCGCTCTCTGCTTCCAAAAAGGATGAACCCAGTATCTCCGTTTTATTTTGCGAATGCGTTTCTTTTTATTATTTTGATTTTGCATTTCTTGCAAAATACACGCTAGAATCACTGCTCTCTCTTCCGTGGTCCTATCCATCTCGCGCTTGAAACTAAACTGATCATGACAGAACGCGGCAGTATGCCACCCATGCTGCAGCATGCTGACGCGTGCGATCGCCTTTTTTGTCTGCGGAATACGACAGCGCGCGTTCGCATGCGGCAGCATACTGCAGCACGTGGTAGCACAGGCGGAACAAATGCGATTCCGTGCTGCCAGATGAGGTCCAACCCTAAAATACCTAACTGGTCTTTCATTTTAGTGATCGTGGATCGACCTTTGTCGAAAACTTTTAGAGCTATTTTAACGGTCTGTTGCTTTCCAGAGCCACTTGCACCAGTTTGTCATTAAAGTGTCTTACCTACATCTTTTCGGATGCACCGTTTAACCTGCCTATCTATTTTTCTGAATTGGGTTGTGTTAAAAATTAGATATTGTCTCTCTTCTAATAGTTTAAGGCTTGCTTCACTAAGTTTTAAAAGCTTTCTCTTTACTGGTTTCACTTTGGTACTGGCACTTTTAATACTAGTTTTAATGTTTAAATGTTGTTGCTCCACGTCATCTACCTCTGGTGTTTTAAGAATTTCAAAGCTGTTTTTGAGTTCCAGGTTGAATTTATCTTTACAGATGATTAATGAAGTATGGTCCAATCGTTTTATGCTATTTCGAATAATTTGAGTTCTGTGAATTTTATGGTTAAAGCTTGCTACCACGCGTAATGGTCGGTGGTCGGAAGAATAGCGATTTCTGTTTAGAATTTGAAATTTAGTAATAATTTGTTTACTGGAGGATAGACAAAACTCAATCTCATTTTGGGTAACTCCGTTGGGAGAAAACCAGGTCCAGCGGCGTTGTGGTTTTTTCTCAAAGAAGCTGTTGATAACGCTCAAGCTTTGCCCGAACCCGAATTGTAAATTGCTGTTCCTGGTTCCCAAGCCGTGAGGTCCTATGATGCGTTTCTTATCTTGTTTTTCGCCTTTGCCAAGTTTCGCGTTACAATCTCCAAGTATTACGGTCCATGTTCCTCTATGTTCGTCACATGCTTTGTTTAACAGGTCGTAAAACTCCTCCACTCACTCCTCCTCCTTCTTCGTCTGGGTGTGCTGACGTAGGAGCATAGACTTGGATGATGGTCAAACTTTTCTTTTTTGTGATCTGAAATTCTAACAAGGCAAATCTATCAGAATATACCACAACCTCGATGATGTTTGGTTTTCATCGTTTTGCTACCAAAAAACCTACCTAGGTTAGTTTACTTTGCTTATTTTCAAGTATTATGTGTTATGGTGTTCTGCTGTGGGGATCGGCAGCTGACGTATATTCAATTTTCATTTGACAAAAGAGGGCAATCCACGCAATCTATAAAATGGGGCCTCGCGAGTCTCTTAGAAATAAATTCAGCGAAATTGGCATACTAACTCTGCCTTCTCTTTATATCCTAGAAAATATCTTGTATGTTCGCAAAATCTTTGGTCTTTTCAAAAATAGGTGCGATCTCCATAATCTAAATACACGTAGTAAAGATGATTCCAATGATGAATGATTCCAAAATTTAGATTAACTAAAACTAGCAAGTCATTTCTGATTAACAGTATCCGCTTATATAAGGTAAACGCAGGTATTAACGACCCCCCTAAGGCAATTTTAAAATCAACCATATTTTTTTAGTATACTGGTTCCTCTAAAGATTAATAGTTTAATTTTATATGCTAGTGTTATGTATAAAAAATGTATTTACTGAATCAAATACATTTAAATAAAGGATTATCTTATAAAAAATAATTTACAATGTGACTTAGTCGATTGTTGCAATTACCGACCCATAAAAAAGGCTGTGAAGCTATTAACGATTTTTATGCAGCTATTCCCGATCGTGTATAGGAGGAGGCCTTTTTTCAGCAATGGAATGTATATAAGCTAGTGATGATGATGATTACCGATCTTAATAAAATAAAACAACATAAAAATGCAAATACTTATTCGTATTTTTTTTTATCGTTATTTTTAATAAATTAAATTAGTACTTCTTAGTAATACCTATGAACTAAATAATTATAAACTTTTAAATTAATCAACATAATACTATTAATACACATATATATTTTAATATATGGATTTCAAACTCTAGGATATTTCCTTATGCTATTGAGATCATAATCATTTTTGCTTCGGCGAGTTGTGTTTCACTGTATACTTTTCGCCGCTTTTGTGGCTCCATAATTCTGGAAAAAAATATAATTGTATGTTTTATGTTGCTTTAGCCAGGAAGTAGCATTTATTAATAGGTACCTACCTATTATGTCATAAAAGTAGGTGACAAACTAAATAATCTATATACGATCGGTAATAGCTTCTTATAGTTGCTATTGCCGACCCTCATGGGTCGGTAATAAAGTATGTAAGTATAAACATAAATTGTATTACCGACTCATAAAAATATGGTTATTTTAATTCAATTGACCTACGGACTATAAAATAGATTATAATTGATTAATGTCACAAAAAAATATGGACAAATGCACACTGTTTTAAACACAAAAACAATGATTTATTACTGTAACTATTCAATATCGATCCTCGAAAAATATCATAACCTTGGTTAAATTGACAACGCTAAAAGGTGAAAACTAGACAAAAAAGTTTAGTCGCTAATAGATTTTTATATAGACTGATAGCTTCGATTTAAACTGGTCCATAAAAATACTAGTGTTAATGTGAATTAGTAACATAAAAGTAAAATAAAACGAAAAGTAACGTTGCTGCAATTGCCGACCTATGGGTCGGTGATAGCTGCCACGACTAAAACTGATGAAGCTAACACCATCCCATTTTAATTTAAAATTTTATCGTTTCAAATTACTTTTTATTAATAACTAGCTGTGCCCGCGACTTCGTTCGCGTGCATGTCGGAAAACAATAATGTGTCGCTTTGACGGTGTAGGTACCACTCCTCCGATCTTCTGATCTATCCTGGTAGGAATCTACCACAGCTTTCGAATGCAGTCCAGAGCCTAGAGACAAAACACATTACTCTTGGCGTTCTCGCTAAACGGTACGCCAAAATGTATGGGAATGACATTACCTGCGGAAAGGACACGGTAATGTCATTCCCATATATTCTGGCGTAGAGTTTAGCGTGAACGTTAACAGAAAGATGTTTTGTCTAGGCCTGCAGGCGTCTTTAGGGGTTATAATGATATTGCGACGAAGTCTCACTCAGATTTTTAAGAATAAATATAGATCAAAGCGCCTGGTCGAGGCTCATTTTATTATAAATGTGCACCTGCCGTAGGTACAGTAAAAGCTCTTTATTCGCGAGGTATACGTTCCGTAAAATACCTACCGCGAATACAGAAACCGTGACTATGGAATGGTAATTTATATGGGATTATAGGGGATACGTTCCTAAGTGACAAAAAAAAAACAATTTAATTGAAGTTTTTGACCATATTGATTAATTGTATGAGCGTGATATGGATGCAAGCGACTCTCCAAGGCGTAAACGATCAAGCATTTCTATGCGTTAAACAGATTTTTTCGCGTCGAAAATCGTTTTTAAGTAAAAAAAAAATTTCAACATTTTGCAATAAATGGAAAGATGAAACAATAGGTAAAACACGCAAAGCGGCTCGTACCAAAGGATGGAATGTCTATTAAGTCGCAGCATTTATAAATGTGGGGGAGGCCTATGTCCAGCAGTGGACGTCTTTCAGCTGAAATGATGATGATGATGATATATAAATATACTTTATGGTGATGAGGTTGGTTTCATTATGTTTGTTTACATTCTCAAAAAACTTAAAAAAAAAAATACCAACCGACTTCCAAAAAACACTACAAAGTGCAAAATAACTTTAATTTCGGAAGTCGGTGACGTTGGATGTGTATTTTAATTATTTGTCACCGCCTTCCGAAATTAAAGTTATTTTGCACTTTGTAGTGTTTTTTGGAAGTCGGTTGTTATTTTTTTGAAAAAAGTTTTTATTTTTCACTTTTTTGTTACCTACCATACACCAATTCGAAATTTCATCATCCTTTGGGTCAAAAACAATGCATACTTATTTATGTGATAGCAACATTCGCGGTTGATTTGCTGTAATTTTTTGAAGAGTTCCGTTGTCTGTTTCCGAAACGCATCATCAGATCTATATGCAGGGCCCAATCTAAGGGGGGGCAAGCCGGGCAAATGCTCAGAGCGGCAAAAATGAGCGGCGGCAAAATGTATACTTACAAACATACCTACTCTCATGAATTTTTGTATACTTGTTCAGAAGCCGTAGTAGACTAACGTATGTGAATATTATATAGTTAAAAGAATATCACATAATTATGGTCATACCATCTTTGATGGTGTTAGTGCAAAGGGCGGCGAATGTTATTTTTGCCCGGAGCGGCTAAATAGCTAGATCGGGCCCTGTTTATATGAAATTTCAATGGGACCATTTCGGAGTAAACCCCTTTCGAAAAAAAAAAGAATTTTGCAAATCCGTCTATATACAACGGAGTTATGCCTGAACATACATTAAAAGTATAAACATGTCGAATTGATAACCTCCTTCTTTTTGAAGTCGGTTAAAAACACCGACCGCGGCGAAGGCGGCTATTGTAGATGTCAAAGGCCGAACCAATACAGCGGCGATATCATTTGACAATGTACTTTAGGCGAAGTTGTAATAAGGTCTATTTCACTTTTTTATAGTCCATCTGACGACGCGTTTACAAAGGATATTGGGTTGGATACCTATTGGAATCCTTTTTGTTATTTGTTAATATGTATATACCGATGTACCGATTAGACCCGCAAATAAATAAATCTTTAGCCGCGGATATAGGAATTGGGTCGCATTTTTTTAATCCGTGAGTAGTGAAAACGCGAATGAAGGAAGCACGAATAAGGAGCTTTTACTGTACTTACTCAATAAATCGACTGCGCGTCTGGTTGAGTGTGCTGAAGCATTATTCCACGCGGGGGCGGGCGCCTATCTCGGCCCGTACAGGCGCGTGTCTTTTAGCTTTGTTTATCAAACGTTGACCACTGAATAAAACCACAGCAGTGGGAATGCTCTGCACGGACTGCGATAGGCCTCGACAGGTAGCAGTGCAGTAACACCTGACGCCACCTGTCAGTTAACGGCCCGTGGGACCATGGCGTTATCACGATGAAGAAAGATCACGCTGTAAAGGTGGATACTGACCGGCGTCACGGGTCAAAATGCACCTAATATGTTACCAAGCAAGTATTCGTGCAGTCAGTAGTACCTACGGCAAAACATGCGAGCGAGCAACACTGATTTTAGCACACGGCGTAAAGACATGCTCGCTGCGAATGTTTCCATTACCTACGCCCCGTAACGTCGGTCATTATCCACATTAAAAGCGCTGTTGAAAAAAAAACCAAACCAGGCAAAAAAATCTATTTAATTGTATCGCACGGGTTTTCTATGAACATAGTAAGTACGATGTTGTTGCTACGTAGTGCCATACCCCGCGCGCCTCTCTCCCCGCTGCTGACGCAGGCAGCAGGAAGAGAGAGAGCCCGATCCCGAGGATAATGGACGTAACAGAGCGATCCTCCGCGACTCTCAGTTGCGATGCCTTTTTATTGTAAATTGTAATCAAAAATGTTTCAGTGTTTCTTTTGTTCAGCCATACATTTATTTGTAGACCAATTAATAATTATATTTAAAGAAGCGACTTTAAAATTGTCAATATTTTACTATTGTGATTTCTATTGTTCCTGTGTAGGTAATGTATCCTTTGTTGGAGATGCCAAATGGATAAATAAATACATTTTTAAACTTGTTTTAACTAAGAAAATGCTTCTCTGTAAGCGATGTTGCTCGGAAGAGCATCGACATAACTACAGTTGCCCGTGTGAAAACCTATCTATTTACTCAAATCCACCAGTAGTTAAGGTCGCAATTTTGGATTTTTTTTCCTGACTTTCACCATCCGACCTCGCTTGAACCCCTCCCCACCTCGAAAACTAACATCACGAAAATTAGCACATAAGTATTTACAACTCTTTACTCCCAAAACTCCCATTATTTGAATCGAGTAATGCTGTAAACACGCATTTAAATTTAACATTATCAAATTTCGCGCGAAATCAAGTTGTTGTCTTTGCATTTTTGCTATTCAAACCTAGATGGCGTTACTGACGCTAGAGATTAAGAATTTGGAGATGTTCCTCTAGTCGCTCTAATTTTGCTACATTATGCTAGATGGCGCTACTAAGACTTTTATCACAATTAAAAATGAGATTTCTTCCCCTCTATTTGTATTAATTTGATTGATAAAACTAATAAATATTTATCTAACATTGCATTCTAGGTATATGACTCAGAACACCACGTCAGTTAATATTATCACAACTTTTTATTTGAAATTCTTTTAGCTTTTTTGATTCGTGAGAATCAACCACCAACGGAAAGCGATTTTAGTAATCAGTATCATTACTTTTTGAAATAACACAGACACAGTAAGTAACTTAAATGAGAATGACGTGTTAATATTAAGTATTCGTTAGTACCGTTTCACGCCAATAGATGTCGCTAAGTGTTTCAACATTACGTAAATAAATTCTTCTTGAACACTTTAAATTATTTAGATAGGTTGACCGAAGCGATTGCGATGAAACAAAGACTAATATAAACTCTGAGTTATAAACAATATTTGAGTGTGAAAGATAACCATATTAGTTTCGTTCTTTTGACGTGATACTTGATCTATTCAACATAGAAACTGAAAAACCGAGCTACAGACAAAAATTTTGATAACCCCTTGAGCGCCCGGGGGATATATTTAATCCCACGCGCAAAATACCCTTGAGCGACCACGGGATCAAATCTATCCCACGCGCGCTATTTTTTGGAGTTTTGCGGAGTGACTCATTTATTTTAACTCGTGACAAAAATCGACTAAATATTTCTCTATGGTAACTGTACATTCTGATTCCATGCTCAATATACTACGTTTCAAGCTAAGAAAAACCTGGAACGCTCGAACAAAAATATTTTTAATCTATTTGTTTTGCGAGGTCTGTCGTAAAACTTACGTCAGGCAATTGTTATTGTTTTGTTTTGTGACGCTTGTGGATGATTCATTTTGTACTAAAGGTAGGTGGTTTTATTCATTTGTTATGCTAGGAATATACACACCATGCATTTAAAACCATAAAAAACATAGGTCATCGCTTGTTTTTTTTTGTTATTGTCATTTTTTTCGATAGCGTAAACATTCTAACGTAAACATTCCCACGCTCATTTTCCACGAATTATCTAATTTTTTACGACCATTCATTCAAACGAAAGTAACAATATTTAAATCGTCCGTTTACTCAGGATTCTATAGCAACAAACGTTCGAACGACTCCACGAACAAAGAACCCTTGTTTTTTTCGAGTTTGCGATAAGAGGCGGACCACCCACGACGCAAATGGGTGCGATGACGTCATCGCGGGCGTTTTACGTTATTTAATTTAATTCGCTTGGGCGCTCGAGGGTTAAAATGTCATCTGTTGATTATCTCTTACCACCCCAAGCAATTATTTTCGAAATATTTTAAATGTACAGAAAAAGTTCCTTTACAGATTTATTATATGTATAGAAGAAATGCCGTAAGAAATCAAGAGTTGACACTTAAATGAATACATTTATTAATATAAGATAAAGTATATATGTCATTTGTTTGTATAAATGTCTTAAATAAAAAAGTCACGTACTTACTTGAAGGAACAAGGGAACAGTACGACACTTCCTGCGTCCACGCTGCCCCGCAGTAACTGACGTATTTTATCTCTTTTTTTCACAGCTGCTCACACTAACGTAAAAGTATACGATGCTCAAGGAATAAACGCGTGTGTAACTTTGCCTACCTATAGCTAGAATAGTTCTGGAAACGTAAAAATTTCGAATTACTTTTATAGGTCGGTAATAACTGCAGATTTTCGATGGGTCGTTGATAGCTGCGTTTACCTTAACAAGTAGCCGAAGTTGGTTACAGAACTTAGCAATAGAAAGTTTAAAACTCACATCAAACGCTGAAGACTGTAAAAGCTAGATATCTTTGCATTGTATAAATTCAAACTTTTAGTATTGTATAATTGCATAACATATGTGTGAGCACTATGTTCCTACTATAAAGCTAACATTTACAGAGTACGTGTTTCATCGACTTGAATGTACCCTGGCAGCTGAGAGTATATCATGCTCACTCAAATGTCTCGCTGGTGGTGGCGTGTGTGTAGGATCATTAAGTCCCCTTCAAAATGGTTGAGCTGAATGATGCTGATCCATACGTCATGTTTTGAACGGGTGCCGCCAGTAGGGACTGGTCATCTCTTAGCTCCCAAGGCTTATTTTAATTTCTGAATTGTTATTTTATTTTTGTTTTAATTGCGGACGCTTTTAATGTGCACATCTTTTTACATCGTTCTCACATTGATAGTTTCAACATAATGATGTAGTTTTTGGTTGATACGTCTATTTGGCATGACGACTATACGGTAAAGCTCCATTAAAATTCCCCCAAAAACAGAATTTATGGACGTAAAACCTTTCTCCTTTAATAATTAATATTTATACCAATATTTATTTTTACCTATTTGGTGACTTAAAATACTGCAATTTAGGAATGAGGACCCATCAAAACTAACGTTATTTACGTGATTTCCAAAAATTCTACGTCTGTCTGGCTTGTCATTAATATTCAGAGGTGTTTGAATTCAAAATAGAAGTATATACCAGTTTTGTTCTATAAGCGAGAAAAAAAAAGCAAATGGTAGTAATTATACAATATTTTCTGTCGACCTCGTCACACCCAGAAGATGAGGTGGAGACCATGTATGAGGATATCCATCCAAATAAAATAAAATATCCATCCAAAGCCATGCATGGCTCTAAAACTAATTTCACCGTTGTCATGGGGGACTTCAACACGAAACTAGGCAAGCGGGACGATGATGAGCTGAGAGTGGGGCAATATGGAGTTGGACGTCGGAACCACTGGGGTCACTTACTGGCCAGTTTTATGGAGAAAAGGCCTCTTCATGATGAACTCCTTCTTCAGAAAACGTGAGCACAGAAAGTGGACCTGGCAGAGCCCTGATGGTTCAACTAAAAACAAGATTGACTTCATTTTGTCGACGAACAAGCAAATATTCAATGATGTATCTGTGATAAACGCGGCTAGACCTCTCGAAGGCATTTGACCTGGTGTCTTATGATATGTTATGGCAGAAGCTAAAGGAAACGGGCCTACCGCCAGAGCTGACGTCACTTTTTAGGTATTGGTACCTTAATTAGGAAAATAATGTAAAGTGGGCAGGCGAATTGTCAAGTGAATACAGACTGGAATGCGGAGTGAGGCAGGGGGGTTGAGCCCCCCCTTGCTTTTTAACTTATATGTAAATGCACTGATCGAGGAACTCAGTCAAATGCCCGTAGGGTGCTACGTGGATGGTGTCAGTGTAAACAACCTTAGCTATGCCGACGATATGGTGCTGCTGGCTCCCTCGATTTGTGCATTGCGGAAGTTGCTTGCTGTATGTGAAAAGTATGCTGCCACACACGGTCTAAGTTATAATGTTAAAAAGTCAGAGTGCATGATCTTCAAGGCGGGTACAAAGTGCCCAACTGTTGTTCCACCACTGTTACTCAATGGTATTCCTCTTAGAAGAGTATATTAATTCAAGTATCTTGGGCATGTGGTTACTGAAAATCTTGGAGATGATGTAGACATGGAGAGGGAGCGCAGGGCATTGTCAGTCCGGGCGAACATGCTGGCCCGCAGGTTCGCTCGATGTACAGACGCGGTGAAAGTAACTTTATTCAAAGCGTATTGCACATCTCTGTACTCAGCGAGCCTGTGGTTCAGATATACCCAAAGGGCTTACAATTCTTTGCGCATCCAGTTTAACAATGCCTACAGGGCGCTGTTACGTCTGCCGCGCTTCTGCAGTGCGTCAACAATGTTTGCTGAGTCGCGCACAGACAGCTTTGATGCCACCTGGCGCAAAAAGACAGCCTCACTGCTAAGCAGATTGCGTGGGAGCAGTAACAGCATCCTGAAAGTTATAGTCAATAAGTTAGACAGCCCACTGGTGTGGAGCCTCACACAGAGGACTAAGTCTCTTTTAGTTATTAAGTACTAACATAGTTTTTAAGTTCATACTAACAATATAAATGTAAATTTAATGGATCCATGGTTGTCTGAATATTAAATAAAAAAAATAAAACCGGAAGCGATCACTGGATGGTAAGAGGCACATTGAATATCAACATCAAGCTAGAAAGATGTCGGCTAACGAAGTCTACGCTCCGTCCAGCACCGATACAAGTCCAAAATCCCGAGAGCTTTCAGCTCGAACTCCAGAATCGTTTCGAGTGCCTAGGGAGCTCCGTGGACGATTATCACGATGGGTTCGTGGAAACTGTCCATACGGTCGGGTCTAAGGTCTTCAAGACCCGTCGTACTAATGGCAAAATGAAACTCTCCGATCCTTCTCTGCAGCTAAAGGAGGAGAGGCGTGAAATGATCCGACAGATCTATAAGTCCTTGAAAAGCGACCTTCCCCGTTTTAATACGGACTGCATAAAGGACGCGATAGAGCGGAACAAGGGCTCCAAGGTCTTTTCAAGAGATCCGTCTATTGGGCAGAGTCAGCTTGAGAAACTGAATACCAATGATGGCAGGATCGTATCCTCCAAGCCTGAGCTGTTGAGAGAGATCGAGAGTTTCTATGAACAGTTATACACGTTTCAAGCAACCCCGTTACGAATCTGGCAAACGACCCAAGAGCCAGATTGACCCGACACTACACTGGGCACGCCACGATTGCGGCGGTAAGTCCCCTCTTTGAGGAGTGGTTTGAGAGGCGGCATGGCGTCCTCACCTTCCGCCTGACGCAGGTCCTCACCGGACACGGTTGTTTCGGGAGGTTCCTGTTTCGGATAGGGCGGGAGGAAACGCCCGGGTGTTTCCACTGCGAAGATCGCCCTGAGGACACGGTGGAGCACACGGTGGCGGTCTGCCCTGCTTGGGCGGAGCACCGCCGTGTCCTCGTGGAGGCGATCGGCGGCGGCGATCTCTCGCGTCCGGCCCTGGTCCAGGCCATGGTACGGAGCGAGAGGGCATGGGGAGCCGTCACCTCCTTCAGCGAAGCAGTGATGCTCGCGAAGAGGGAGGCGGCGCACGTGAGGGAGAGGCAGCATATGCGCCCTCGCGACCTCAGCCGCCGCAGGATACGGAGACGCCCTGGGCGTCGGGAATCCCAGGCCGATTTCCGGCCACCGTAGGCATGGGCTTGCGGACGGCGAGTAATGGGTAGCTCGCTGTCCGGTAAGGACCAAGCCCAAGTCGACGGCGCGTTGTGTTCCACGCGCGCCTCAAAGAGATGTCAGCACAAAAAATGATGGGGCCCGCAAGGGCCGATGCCTGCCAGGGGTGCGGGTTTGTTCGAAAGAGACACCACAGCCCCTGGCTTAAGGGCTACTGAAGGAACACGGGTGGGTTTTAGTCAGTAAAAGTCTGACACGCCCTCCTGCTCCACCCAGAGCGGGAGAAGTTATTTGATGATTTCCCACCCAAAAAAAAAAATAAAAAAAAAAAACCCGACACTACACCGAAGATATCCCGGACGATAGCTTTTACGAGATTAGGATGGCTCTGAAACAGCTTAAAAACAACAAGGCGCCGGGTGATGACGGAATCACAGCCGTACTCCTGAGGGACGGCGGAAAACCCGTTCTTAAGGCCCTCCAGAAGCTGTTTGATTCCGTCATACTCGAGGGCAAAATGCCACAGGCATGGAACAGAGGTGTGGTGGTTTCTTTAAGAAGGGTGGTAATACCCTTCTTAATAATTATAGGCCCATTTCACTTCTGAGCCATGTCTACAGCTGTTTTCGACAGTCATCACGAACCAACTCCCGCGCAATTTTGACGACTTCGAGCCTCCCGAACAAGCCGGATTCCGTAAAGGCTTTATTTAGCACAGTAGACCACATACATACGCTGCGGCAGGTTATACTGAAGACCGAAGAGCCTCTCTGCTTAGCGTTCATAGACTACGAAAAAGCCTTCGATTCGATCGAGACATGGGCTGTAATGCAGTCTCTTCGATGGTGCCAGATCGACTATCGGTACATCGAGGTGCTGAAGTGTCTCTATGAAAACGCCACTATGTTAGTCCGACTCCAGGACCGGACTTCGAAACCTATCCTTCTGCAGCGAGGTGTGAGACAGGGAGATGTTATCTCTCCGAAACTGTTCACCACTGCACTGGAGGATGTCTTTAAGGTTCTGGACTGAAAAGGGGCTGGCATCAACATCAATGGCGAGTACATCACTCACCTTCGGTTTGCCGATGATATAGTTGTCATGGCTGAGACCATGGAGGACCTCAGTGCAATGCTCGATGACCTCAGCAGAGCTTCCGAAAGAGTGGGTCTTAAAATGAACATGGAAAAGGTCATGTCGAATGCCCATGTAACACCCACTTCCATGACGATCGGGGGCGCTACACTCGAAGTTGTGGATGAGTACGTTTACCTATGACAAACTGTCCAGTTAGGTAAGTCCAACTTCGAGAAAGAGGTCAATCGTCGAATCCGACTCGGCTGGGCAGTTTTTGGCAGGCTTCGCAATATCTTCTCGACCCAAATACCACAGTGTCTCAAGACGAAAGTCCTTGTTCAGTGTATATTTCCAGTGATGACCTATGGTACAGAACCGTGGTCGCTCACAAAGGGCATATGCCCGAAGTTTCCCTACGCGATCGAATCAGAAATAAAGAGATCCGCAGGAGAACCAAGGCAACCGACATAGCCCGAAGAATTGGCAAACTTAAGTGGCAGTGGGCAGGGCACACTGCTCGCTGAACAGTTGGCCGATGGGGCCGAAAAGTTCTGGAGTGGCGATCGCGTACCGGAAGACGAAGAGTGAGAAGGCCTTCCACATGGTGGACCGATGACCTTGTGAAGGCCGCGAGAATCCGCTGGATGTGGGAAGCACAAGACTGGTCGAAGTGGAGGAGCCTGGGGGAGGCCTATGTCCAGCAGTGGACGTCTTTTGGCTGAAATGATGATGATGATGATGATGATGATGATGATGATGATTAACCAATACTACCACACACCAACGTTACCCCACGCATTATCATTACAGACTCGCTACGGCAGCTCACTGGAGAATGAGGGTTGACTTATTGATTCGAATGTCATACGCCCGATGGCTAATTCGCAGAAGTCATCAGATGACAGTGACTGTGTGTGTTGGGTGTGGTTGACATGACCATACGTTTTCCTATTGACGAAATCTTGAGACAGCAATACTACAAAATGTAGACGTATGTGCATACAGTGCAGTGATGACTAAATATCCCAAGGATCATGTTGATATTGACGATCGTATGCGCATACATCTCTATAGCCTGATACGATTTACTTGGATTATAAAGAATTGAAAGTGGTACGTGCATACGTCTGTATGGCACGTCAAAACTGCCTCAATAAGCAATAATATTGCTCTTACGTCTATTATACGGCTATGTGGCCTAAAAATTATTGTACACTGTTTAGCTTACGGCAAATAATATTTTGTAATTTATACAGAGAGTTATTCATATTAAATTATAAGAAAAATTGAGGTTATGTATTGCATATAGTAGAATCCAATGGCATTAAAACGAAAAATCGCATTTGCATATACGCCCCTATGGTTTGAGACCCGCAATATTATATTGAAGTATTCAATAAATAACTCTTGATTCAGTAAACGAAAACATATTCGTAATGTCACAAAAATTATAATAATAGGAACAAAAAATATTCGTTTTGTCATAAAAAATAAAAAAGGGAAGCATCTCTTCCAAATATTGAAATTTTAACTAGTGAGCCCAGGTAGCTGTGGTATACCAGGGTTGATAATTTTTGAAACCAAAAAAAATAATAGTAGGATGAAACCCATTGGAAAAAGAGGAGAATATTATAAAAATGAAGGGAAAAATAATTTATGGGTGATCTGAGGTCGGGAAGGGGAAGGGGGTGAGTTTTTAAGGGTAAAAAACGGTTTATCTCGATTTCCGGCAAAACTAAGTCTTATGGAAAAAAGTCAAATGGCAAAGTTGTGGGTAATAAAAAGATCTAAAACTTTTTATGCACACTTTTTTCACATAACCTCAAAATTTATGTGAAAAATTCAAAAAACCAAGTTTTTGGTTTTTAATTTTTATCTTTTACAAAAACCGTTTTTTTTTTTTCACGAAATTTGGTGTAAACTTACCTTTTTATGTCCCAAATACGCTGTAATTTATTTGATTTGAAATATTTAGTTTTTTACCTTATTTTGAATTAATATCGAAAAAGCACCCTTTCAATCGAAAATTCACCCGTCAAAATATCAGCTTTTTTCAAAAAGTTGGTATGCATTCTGTTCGTTGAAATCTCTAATTTACGATGGTGAAAAAAATATATATATTACGATAGTAAAACTTCTCAGAAAATGCATGCCTTCATGCCGTTTGACTTTTTTCCATAGGACTTTTAGTTTTGCCGGAAATCGAGATAAACCTTTTTTACCCTTAAAAACTCACTCCCTTCCCCTTCCCGGCCTCAAATCGCCCATAAATTATTTTTCCTTTCATTTTTATAATATTCTCCTCCTTTTCCAATGGGTTTCAAGCTACTATTTTTTTTTTTTTCACTTTTGTTTTTTAAGGTTTCTGCCCTGGTCTATGGAGCAGGACCAGCATTTTAATCTACGATATAATCATTTAACTACTAAAATGTTTTTCTACATAGCTTGCGTTTAATGCATGATTTAAATTTCTTTTCATTAAGTTCAGGAATATCGACTGGTATTTTATTATAACAATTTACACAGTACTCGATAAAAGAAGTGTGTACTTTAGACAATCTGAAACGCGGTTGATGTAATTTGTTGCTATTTCTAGTGTTAAAATTGTTCCTGTCACTTATCTTACTAAGATAAGTAACAGGAACAATTTTAAGATAGATACATATTTCAGATAGATTATAACCTGGGTTAACACATAGGAAACTTTTATCACGGTAATACGTTTTCACGAGATAATTTCCGACTTCCACGCGGGCGAAGCCGCGGGCGGAAGCTTGTCGTTTGATAAATGTGAAGAAAAACGTTGCTATAATCATCGTTTTTGCTTGCTTATACTTTTAATTTCACAACTGTTCTCTTCGACTGTCGAACAACCAAACCAATGATCCGCACTCCATTTTACCATTTTAAATACATTAAAACACATTTATGTCCCCACCCAGAAATAACGGCTAGGTGACATTGTTTCTAAGTGTTGCCATCGTGCAATTACACATTAAATTTCCTGAGTTTTCATAATAAAACAATTGATGATAATAACTTAGCAGTGCTGCTACAGTGGATATTATAATTCGGTACTATTAAAATCATCCACTTTTTCTAAACTAAATCAATGAAATCACAACATAAAGTAGCTAATATGAAAAAGTCATTTAATTGGAACAGTGATGTAATATGTATGTATGTACAATGATTAATTTACGAATTTACGAACCTCTGTAAGAAGTATCATATATTACCCCTAATTAATCGGCGAGCAATCTCTGACTAATACAGTCAGAGATTATTATTTTAAATCTTCAATAATTCTATTAATAACTCCGATATTCTATCCAAAATTTATTTTAACGTTCCCAGAAGGTCGAAGCGATGGAACGCACCGTTGCGTGTTCCATTTATGTCTACGAATTACAGGCAGAATTCGATTTTAATGCGTGCAAGTAGAAACTTTAACAGCATCTGTAAACAACACGATTTTGATCCTTCCACAACAGGTGTGTCCTCGGCCAGAAAGTGCCTGAGCCTTGGTTTTTTTAATTAAGATTTTGTACGTTTTGGTTTATATTCTTGTATTTAATATGAAATGTGAATTTCGTTTGAGCTTGAATGTTATACTGTTTTGCCTGTTCCTTTTCGGTGGCTGTGTTGTGCTGTTCACACTATTTTTTTTTTCAATCTGTTTTTAGAAGTGAAGACTTATAATTGGCTGTCAGTCTCACATACTATTTTTTAATCTGTTTGTTATAGCTGTAAGTCATCCATAATTAATAAATAAATAAATTCCTGTTGGTGTTTTAGGGCAAAATAAAAAAAAGCAATACAGTTTTCATTTTGACCCATTGTGATGATGTAATTCAGTCATTTTGAGAAGTGCTTATTTTGAATAGTGCTCAATTTGAGAAATGCTCATTTTGAGAAGTGCTATTTTGAGAAATGCACATTTTGCGTAGTGCGTATTTTGCGAAGTGCACATTTTCCGTCAAGTGCACATTCTGCGAAGTGCACATTCTGTGTCAAACCCGAATAAATTAAATATGAGTAAAGGTGAACAAGTGAACGGGCGCTCGAGCACAAGTACGGGGCGAGTGTGGGGCCAGGCGGGCGCGAGCGCCCCGCTTGAGCGTTGGAGAGGCAAAGCGATGCTATCGCATGTTTATGTTGCTCTCACCTCGCCATAACGCCGCCTGCCCTCTACGGTGCTCTGCTCATGGTCGGTGTATCGGACACCGACCATGTAAATGAATTTATATAATAACATTAATAACTTACTGCACACACACTCTTACCTATATTAACATTCTGAAACTACGCGATACAGGGGGCGCTCGCCTATCTATAACTATATTTATATAAATGAATCTCTATTCTCTATTCATCACACGTGAACGGCTGGACCAATTTTGCTAATTCTTTTTTTGATGTAAGTATTTCTTATTGTCAGGAGAAGGTTCTTATGAAAGAAAAAATAAGAAAGTTGCGCGTAACATTAGAAAATTTAAGAAAACTTAACGCCCAGATTAACTTTTCTAATGTAACCGTTTAGCGTTTAAAGTAAATTTATTTTGAAAATCGTAAAAAATACATTCTTTTATTTACAAAAGAACCGTACTTATTTGCTTTTGATATTATTACTTTTGTATTTTATAAAATGATATCAACATTGTAACGCTGAAAGCTCCAAAAGGAATGCTTAAAGAGCAACAAAGTTTAAAATCGAACAACAATTTGACTTGAGTGTTGTTTCGATAAAGTTGTTCTCCTGAGTCTTGAGGGAATAACTGAGCATCATAGGTATATATAATAGAAGAGCTGAATAAAAGTGAAATCTTCAGATTCAAGTTTCTAAACACAAAGAGAGAATATTAAGTCAATTGTATTGTCAGCAGAGCGCCTGTCCTAATACAAAAGGACCTTGCGTATAATGATGTTTGTGTAATGTGCAGGGATCAAAGGAACATTAAGTGTGCTTGCACGGTGCGGGGGGCGGGCAGGTATGCCAGGGATGGCGGGGGATGACGGAATGCAGAACAATTAATGAATAGGCAATGCGCTGAGTGCAGCGACGCATGCTGTAGCGCCGCCGCAGCCGCCGGTGCTCGTGCATTTTAATGAGAGCGACGCGCGACGTGCTCAATGCTCAAGTCTCCGACACACTTTATAGTCACTCATTTACATTAGTCGTTACATTAAATGGGCAATTCGCTCGTCAAATACAGAATTGTTTAGTCAATATAAAAGTTTGGGCTCTCTTTGGCACGAATCGTTCGGACCCGAATTTCCGTCAGTAAAAAGTTGTACTATTTGTTTTTATTATTATTCTTCGTCGAGCCAGCCACGCGACTGCTCCACGCCGCGCGCCGGGAGTAGGCAGCACGAGCAGACATGTTGATCCACTGTACGAAGTTCCCGTTCTACTTTTGTTAGATACTTATTATGATCAGCTAGGCTAGCATTTTTTTAGTAGCTTTGAATAGAGAGAGTGCACTTCTCTGTTCCCTGTTATTGAAAAATACGGGCTGATCCTTACTAATATTGTAAACGCGAAAGTTTGTATATATGTATGTATGTATGAATGTTTGTTACCCTTTCACGCAAAAACGGCCTAACGAATTTGGATGAAATTTAGCATACAGATAGATTATAACCTAGATTAACACGTAGGATACTTTTATCCCGGTAGTACGTTCCCGGAGGATGATAATTTGAAATATAGAAACAAATAAGAGATGCTTATATAAACAAGTAGATTTTTTGTAAATTGATATTCTGAACGAAGTATCAGCTTGTCATAACTTGATAGGAGGTCACCTAACTTAGATGTGTCAGCTAGAAAACGCTTTATGCCTTCGAAATATCAGGATGGAATAAATCAGTAGGAGCACACTTATCATAAATATGTCAGCTAGAAAACGCTTAATGCTTTCGAAGTACTAGGTTGTCATAACTCACTAGGAACACACTTAACGTAGTTATATCAGCTAGAAAACGCTTTATACCTTCAAAGTATTCCCATGCGATAATTTCCGTCCTCCGCGCGGGCGAAGCCGCTGGCAAATGCCAGTATATAATAATACACTGATGACAAAAGCTAATAGACTATTCAAAGGTTTGCAGACACAAGTTAAGAGCCACCGAAACTATATTTGTTAAGCATTTCCGCCGTTTGGCTCCCAGACTGGAGCGGGCCGGGGCTGCCTTGAAGCGGCTCCTGCCCAATCTAAGGGGGCCAAACGCCTCCTGCCAGAGGCTCTATGCGGGATCGTGCGGTCCATGGCCATATACGGGGCAAGGGTGTGGGCGCCTTTATTTAGGCGCCAATCAGCCCGCCGGTTGAAGGCGTCCCATAAGGTCATGGCCAACCGGATGGCCCAGGAATATCGCACGATCTCCGGTGACGCGGCGGGTCCTTGCTGGATTACTGCCATGAGATCTGGAGGCAAAGGTCCTCGAGCACATTTGGGAGTGGTGTGAGGAGGCCAAACGCCGGGGCGTAACTCCGCTGCCGCGAGAAATCGCGGCACAACGGGCAGGGCTCCGGCGGGATCTCATGGCGACATGGATAGTGCTGTAGCCGCAACCCAATTCTAGGCACGCCACGATTGCGGTGGTAAGTCCCCTCTTTGAGGAGTGTCTTGAGAGGCGGCACAGCGCCGCGTCCTCACCTTCCGCCTGACGCAGGTCCTCACCGGACGCGGCTGTTTCGGGAGGTTCCTGTTTCGCATAAGGCGGTAGGAAACGCCCGGTTGTTTCCACTGCGAAGATCGCCCTGAGGACACGGTGGAGCATACGATGGAGGTCTGCCCGGCTTGGGCGGTGCACTGCCGTGTCCTTGTGGAAGCGATCGGCCGCGGCGATCACTCGCGTCTGGCCCTGGTCCAGGCGACAGACTCTATATTTTATCCCCGTATTCCCGCGAGAACGGAAACTACGCGGGTGAAACTGCGGAGCCCTGCTAGTATTAAATAATTATAATTTTTTAGGGTGGAAAATCATTAAATAACTTCTCCCGCTCTGCGTGGAGCAGGAGGGCGTCTCAAACTTTTGTTCCCTCAGTAGCTTGTGTGCCAGGGGCGGCGATATCCCTTTCGAACAACCCGCACCCCTGGCAGGCATGGGCCCTTACGGGCCTCATCAGGTTGTGCTGACATCTCCTTGAGACGCGCGTGGAACACAACGCGCTGTAGACCTGGACTTGGTCCTGACCCGACAGCGAGCCCATGCCTACGGTGGCCTTGAATCAGCCTGGGATTCCCGACGCCCAGGGCGTCTCCTGCGGCGACTAAAGCCGTGAGGGCGCATATACTGCCTCTCCCTCACGTGCGCCGCCTTTCTCTTCGCGAGTATCACTGCTTCGCAGAAAAAGGTGACGGCTACCCATGCACTCTCGCTCCGTACCATGGCCTGGACCAGGGCCGGACGCGAGAGTTCGCCGCTGCCGGTCGCCTCCACGAGGAGACGGCGGTGCTCCGCCCAAGCTGGGCAGACCTCAACCGTATACTCCACCGTGTCCTAAGAGCGATCTTCGCAATGGAAACACCCGGGCGTTTCCTCCCGCCTTGTGCGAAACAGGAACCTCCCGAAACAGCCGCGTCCGGTGAGAACCTGCGTCAGGCGGAAGGTGAAGACGCCGTGCCGCCTCTCAAGACACTCCTCAAAGAGGGGACTTTCCACCGCAATCGTGGCGTGCCCAGATCTGGGTTGCGACTAGCGCACTCTCCATGTCTCCATGAGATCCCGCCGGAGCTCTGCCCGCTGTGCCTTCTCGCGGCAGCGGAGTTACGCCCCGGCGTTTGGCCTCCTCACACCACTACCAAATGTGCGCGAGGACCTTTGCCTCCAGATCTCGTGGCGGTAATCCAGCAAGGAGGCCCGCCGCCTCACCGGAGATCGTGCGGTATCCCCGGATCATTCGTATGGCCATGACCTATGGAACGCCTTTGACCGGCGTGCTGGTCGGCGCCTTAATGTAGGCGCCCACACCTGTAAGTGCTTATTGTTACGTTTTGTGTGTACGTTACATAGTGTAAGTGGTTATTGTTACGTTGCGTGTAAACGTAATACGTTGTACGTGCTTATTGTTACGTTGTGTGTGTACGTTACATAGTGTAAGTGGTTATTGTTACGTTGCATGTAAACGTAATACGTTGTACGTGCTTATTGTTACGTTGTGTGTGAACGTAACACATTGTAAGTGCTTATTGTCACGTTATGTGTGAACAAATGAAAGGCCTCTGAGCGGCCTGCACGTGATAATGGATGACAGTGACGTCACTCTTCTTAATGTTGACATATCTCACATATGCGTGACGCCTAATACATACATTTGTATTTGCTAAACTTCTTTCAAATGACATGACATTTCAAGTTCAATTATAATGTAGTTGCATCGTTTATAATAATATTATTTATTTTATTATAAGAAACGACCTTTTCTTTATCAGCTACGGGCAGTTTCCCAACATTCCACGTTTCCTCAGGAAGGACACACGAACGAAGGCACATAACGCTTTGAGAGGGTCACCGCCCATTCTGTGTCCAACCCATCGTCCCAATAACAAGTAAGTTTGCCCCTTTATAGCAGATCATCGATTACACTGTATCTTTTAACGGGTGGGCGCCCGGCCCGGACCCGTCTGTGTCCGTTTGCCGACGACCGACACAATTTTTGAGAATTCCACGAACTTAACAATCAATGAGTTTTCTTTAAACAGTTTGGTTTTTTGCGCCGCATCACTTTTAAGTTTTTTTAAGTTTCAGTTTCCGATCGTATCGTTTTGCATTAAATTGGATCATTTTAAGTAAGTTCCATAAAATACCTGCAGGTATTTAGATAATATTAGAATAGGCTGCTTTGTTATCGTTATCAATAGTCTTCTATTGTTTTGTCCTTCAATTAGGCATAAGTATGCATCTCCAAAAATTCGCAGAATTCAGAAAGCACTCCATCATGACCCGTGATCCTCATTACGTATACAAGAGGCTAGATCGAGTAGATAGAGCGTCGTTCAAGTAGTTGGCTCAACGAGCTTATACTGGGCCTCTCTATTATGTAATGTTATTGGATAGGAGCCGATGTGGGTGGTTACCGCGCACAAAAAGATAACCTGCTGGGCTTCACGTACTACTTCCGATATTTCCGAGATTTATTCGAACATTTCTCCGGTTTGCAACGGCATTATTACGACGTCAGCCGGCGGACGAGTGACGTCAGAGCGAAAGGCTCAGCCGCTTCGGACAACGGCGCCTAAACGATGCGAGGACGATGATAGGGGACCATCAGACTGAAGCACACGTCGTTAGTGTAGAATGAGTACACAATGAGTGTGTCGCAACAAATAGCGCCACCTGGCAGCCACGCACCACTGACGTCATTGTGTATCTTTACATTTATAAAATAACAAATAGCGCCATCTGGCATCATTGTGTATCATTACATTCATAAAATACCAAATAGCGCCATCTGGCAGCCACGCACCACTGGTGTCATTATGTATCATTACATTCATAAAAAAACAAATAGCACCATCTGGCAGCCACGTACCACTGGCATCATTGTGTATCATTACATTCATAACGTAACAAATAGCGCCACCTGGCAGCCACGCACCACTGACGCTATTGTGTATCATTACATGCATAACGTAACAAATAGCGCCACCTGGCAGCCACGCACCACTGCCGTTATTGTGTATCATTACATGCATAACGTAACAAATAGCGTCACCGGGTAGTCATGCACCATTGGCGTCATTGTGTATCATTACATTCAGTTTCAGAACGTATCATAGCGCCACCTGGCAGCCACGCACCACTGGCGACTGACTGATTACGTAACGGACGTTTGTTAATATTACACACATATTACTGCTGATTCAACAAACGTAATCACGCGTTTTAAGGCCTTATTACCGTCTACTTAGGCACCACAAGATGTAAGATTATACAAAAATTGTTTTATTAATAGGATTGATCCGAAGAGGCACGCTGTAGCTAAGTTGGCAGAACATCAGTGCCACGGTAATATTATTATACAGTATTGTAACTCGACCGTATTTTTGAAATAAATACCTACAGCCGCGCGGTACGTAAACATGCGATAGGGCTGCCTCCAGCATTTTAATTACATTTGCCTACTTTGTGTTTCCATTTAGTTTTGTGATTGTGATTTGATGATTGGGATAAGGTTCACTTTAACTTGGAAAGGGTTTTGATAAGAAAAGGCGTGTGGTCTACTGCAACTGTATTGGGCGACTAGTTTGGTTACAACGATGTCTATTAAATATACCTTAGTGACCTATACATAGCTTTCTTAAGTAAGTATGCGCATTGAACGCAAGACGTCACAACATACCGCCCACCAAAAGGCTTGTAGGTCTTTTAAGAAACAATGATTTAAAATGATACATAATTATGAAACTACAGCTTAACAACGTTATATAAATTTGTAGGTGGGGGTCTGCGATATTAGTAATTAACATACATAAAATATTTTTTTAAAGAGTGTGAATCAACAAACAATAATGTACTTAACTATTTTGTTTAAACATTAAATACACTAGGTTCCATTGAGAGGCAATGGACATAATTTTGTTACAGTTCTTTTTGTTAAAAAAAAGTTACGATAACTACTAAACCAAAATTTAGTGAATGGGCCACTGCTGGCATTAGAAAAAGCAGAGATATCTTATATAATTTGTATCACGAAAAATCATTGACTTCTGATCAGGCCCTTCATAATTATGTAAGAAACTATTCTAAGATATTCAAAAGAGTCTGCGCTCACGCTAAATCTAAATTAATAAGTAACAAAATTAGCATCTCTAAAAATAAAATAAAAGCTGTGTGGCAGGTAATTAACAAAGAAACTGGAAACACAAAACACCGAGATCAGAATGAGTTAGTTCTAAAAATTGATAATAAAACCATTTCAGATAAGTTACAAGTTGCTGAGACTCTAGAAAATTTCTTTACCAACATCCCAATAGAAGTTACGAAATCTCTCCCCTCATCATCTGTATTAGCTGAATCTCTCCTTAAAGAAAACTTCAGCAAGGACATTCCAAGTTTTGAATTCAAACCCATCTCTATTGCCACAATTAAAACAGCATTTAAAAGTCTTAACATAAAAAACACTGAAGACTTATGGGGGATTTCCGTTAAGGTTCTCGAAAATATCGTTGACACAATTGCCCCTGTCCTAACAGGCATATTTAATCAATGCTTAGACAGCGGTACGTTTCCTGACTTAATGAAACACAGTAAAGTAGTACCAATTTTCAAATCGGGTAGTAAGAGTGATCCCTCTAATTATAGACCTATATCTGTGCTTCCAGCATTGAGCAAAATTTATGAAAAAATCATGCTGGACCAGATGTTGTCACACTTTAACTTGAATGGAATTTTACATAGTCGACAGTTTGGTTTCACGAAAGGTCGGCCGACGACTGACGCAGGAGTAAAACTCATCAGTCACATTTTGGAATCCTGGGAGAATTCCCAGGACGCAATTGGCATTTTCTGTGACCTCTCAAAAGCGTTTGACTGCGTTGACCACGATACACTGATCTGTAAATTACACCACTACGGAATTCGTGGACAAGCTGCTGATCTTGTACTTTCCTATTTATCAAACAGGCAGCAAAAAGTAAACGTTAATGGCGACGTCCTCGGGGTCTCTAGTTAAGATGGGCGTGCCTCAAGGTTCAATTCTTGGCCCTTTTTTATTTCTAGTTTATATAAATGACCTTCCTTACCTGATGGCTAACTTCTCGGACATAATTTTATTCGCTGATGACACTTCTCTTATTTTTAGAATAGATAGAAAAGATACGGATGTCTTACATGTCAATGATAGTCTAGCTGTTCTTTCGAAATGGTTTGCTGCTAATAATCTTTTACTCAATGCGAACAAAACTAAATGTCTTAAGTTCTCGTTACCGAATGTACCCCAAGTAGGTCTAAACTTAAAACTTGATGGCAAGAAACTGGATGTTATTTCGGAAACTGTATTGGGAATTACTTTAGATTCAAAATTGCAATGGGGTGCTCACATTAGAGCTCTTTCAAGTAGATTAAGCTCAGCTGCTTACGCAGTAAGAAAAATAAGGCAGTTGACTGATGTAGCCACAGCTAGGTTAGTTTACTTTGCTTATTTTCACAGTATTATGTCTTATGGCGTTCTGCTGTGGGGATCGGCAGCTGACGTAGATTCAATTTTTATTTTACAAAAGCGGGCAATCCGCGCAATCTATAAAATGGGGCCTCACGAGTCTCTTAGAAACAAATTCAGCGAAATTGATATACTAACTCTGCCTTCTCTTTATATCCTAGAAAATATCTTGTATGTTCGCAAAAACTTAGGCCTTTTCAAAAAACGATGCGATTTCCATAATCTGAATACACGTAGTAAAGATGAAATTGTGATTCCAAAATTTAGACTGACTAAAACTAGCAAGTCATTTCTAATAAACAGTATCCGCTTCTATAACAAGTTGCCAAAGTCAGTTACAGAACTTAGCGATGGAAAGTTTAAAACGCACATCAAACGTGTCCTTATCAAAAAAGCATATTATAAGATAAAAGACTACGTTGAAGACAGGGAAGTTTGGCATTAATTCCTTCTGCACATGTGGCTTCCCTGGTACCTCATTAACAGCATAACTATGTGAAAGTCTATTAACTGCTCTCAAATACAATGTTCTTTTTTATTCTTTTTATTTTTACAATGCTGACATATTCTCGTCATTAATTGACACTATACAACAATTTTATTTAGGTTAATTTTATTTATGTAGATTATTTTACATATTGTGAATGAGAGAACGTTGTAGGCCTTACTGACTGTAGATTAGTAGACGATTTTCTATTCCTAATTCGTCTAAGTACCTGGTACTTATTGACAGGCCTGCGCTGTCCTCCCATGCATTTTATCTCTGTAATTTGAAAATATTGTTAAAGCCAATTATTTTTAAAAGAGTAACCGTGGAGTTTCTTGCCGGCTCTTCTCCATAGGAAACAACAATTTGGAACCGTGCACCTAGCTTCTGACGTTTCATAAGTGCCCATGCAGGTTTATATGAAATAAAAATATTTTGATTGATTGATTGATTGTTACGGAACTACCACTTTTAACACCATACACCCTCGTTAGACCGTCCGGACCAGGGTGTTTTTCGACGATTCGTCCCAATGACCATTTTCCAGGTGGCAAGTTATCAGTTTTTATCAAGACGACATCTCCGATCTTAAATTCTTCTTGTTTCTTGTGCCACTTAGGACGCTGTTGCAATCTGGTTAAATACTCATCTTGCCATCGCCGCCAGAAGTCGTGAACAAGTTTCTGTGTGTGTTGCCAGCGGGACAAGCTGGACAGCCTTATGTCTTTCATATCGGGTGATGGGACAACAATAGGTACCTCTCCAATTAAGAAATGTCCTGGTGTGAGTGGGTTCATGTTGTCTGGATCACTGTCGTTCATGGGACATAACGGACGGGAATTCAAACAGGCTTCCACTTGGCAGAGTATCGTCGTCATCTCTTCATATGTCAGGTGAGTTGTAATAATTCTTTTCAGGTGGTATTTTATAGATTTAACACCGGCCTCCCATAATCCACCGAAAGAGGGACTGTAAGCGGGAATGAAATGCCATTGAGTACCCTCTGTGGCTAGTGTTTCTGCAATTTCTCCCGTAAATTGTAAGGTTGCTTCGTTCCAGGCATCTCGGAGCTCTCTGTCAGCTCCCACAAAGTTACGTCCTTGATCGCTCCACAGGTGATTACATTTGCCTCTCCTGGCAACAAACCGTCTAAAAGCGCCGATAAATGCTTCTGAAGAAAGATCGCTTACTAGCTCAATATGGATTGCCTTTGTGGACATACAAATGAATATGGAAACATAGGCCTTTGTTGTCCTGTTTCCTCGACCCTTAGTTTGCAAAATCTGAAACGGCCCCGCGAAGTCTACACCACTATTCAAGAATGGCCTGGATGGAGTCACTCTCTCATCGGGCAAATCTCCCATAATTTGAGCTCTAGTAGTGGCACTAAGTCTAGCGCAAATGAGGCATTTGTGAACATGTTTCTTAGCTATTGATTTTGCTCTTATAATCCAGTATTTTGAACGTAAATAACACAACATCAATTGAATTCCACCGTGAAGTGTCTTAATGTGTGCGTCGGCTATAATCAGAGGCGTCAATGTGTTTTTATTGCCAAGAATGATTGGATGTTTTCTTTCATCAGGTAAGTTTGCGTGTCTGAGGCGACCGCCCACCCTGAGGATATGCTTATCATCAAGATAAGGGTTGAGGGATCGCAACGGACTTCTTCCTTTCACTTGTTTATTTATCTTCAATCTTTCGATTTCTTCCGGGAATTCTTGTTCTTGGACTCTTTTTAAACAAATTGTGAGTGCATCTTCTAATTCTTGTGTAGTAATCTGTTTATTTGTGTTCACATTGACTTTGTAGTTCAAGAATCTCTTGCAGTAGCAAACAACTTTGAGTAATTCTGGTAAGTTGTTAAAATGTTCAAAATGTGTAGTTATGGATTTCTCTTGTTCTTCTGTGCTGAGGTGAGTAATAACTTTCTTTGTTTTAATTTCCATGTTTGTTGTCATAACCACCTGTTTACTAATCTTTATTTTCTTTTCAGATAACCAACCTGGGCCTGTCCACCACAAGTCACATTTCTTTAGTTCCGACAGCAACATTCCTCGAGATGCTACGTCTGCAGGATTATCACTCGACTGTACATGATACCAACGCTTGTTATTTAGGTTTTCTACAATTTCGACGACACGGTTGGCAACAAACGTTTTCCATCGGTTCGGATCACCACATAGCCACGCTATAACTATGGAGGAATCTGTCCATGCATACATTTCTGAAGTTGGAATTTTCATTGCTTGTCCAATTTGTTTCATAAGCTTTGAGAGAAGTAATGCACCACACAACTCTAGTATTGGCAAGGATATTGTTTTCAGTGGTGCTACTCTTGTTTTAGCAGCAATAAGTTTGGTTTCAACCCTGTCATTTGTTTCAGTCCGTATGTATACTGCTGCAGCGTAAGCTCGTATCGAAGCGTCACAAAATCCATGTACTTGTATCTTTCTTTTGTTTGTTTCCGTTGTACCAAGCCATCTGAAGCCAGGTGAAGGAAAACATCGTGAGGAAACCGGCATGTCCTAGAACCAAAAATTCGAAGACATGTGACATCTACCAACCCGCACTGGGCCCGCGTGGTGGATTACGGCCCAATCCCTCTCACCGAGAGGAGGCCTGTGTCCCAGCAGTGGGAACATTATAAGGCTGATGATGATGATGATGAAGCCATCTGTCAACTTGTACATCGTTCACCTTGGCAAAATCTGATCTTATCTGATTCCATTCTTCACCTAACGTTTCACTTACGTTCTTATCCCAATTCACCTTCTCGAGCCATAATTTCTGTAAGAGTATTTTTGCCATCACTGTACTCGGTGCAATCCAACCAAGTGGATCGAAAAGCTTTTGTACGTCAGATAAGATACTTCGCTTTGTGACATGAGTACCTTCAGATGTTGGTAAAGTCAAGTTGTATTGAAATGTGTCTGTTTTCAGGTTCCACACAATGCCCAATGCCTTTATTGTTCCATCAAGATTCATGTCTATATGTGCGTTGGTGGATCGTTTTTCTTCATCTATAGATTTCATAAAATTCATATGGTTTGATGACCATTTTGTGAGTTGAAAACCGCCCTTTTGTAGTATTTTTGTGACAGTTTTGGCTAAAGAAATAGCAGTTTCTGTTTCATCAGCGCCATCAAGCCAGTCATCCATGTAAAAATTACCCTGAATGGATTGCACAGCGAGAGGTTGATCCTTTCCTTCATCATCAGCTACGGCGCAGATGCTGTACCGAATGTGACCCTCAGCAAACGGTATTCATGGAAATTATCACCCTCATCGGATCTCCAGATAACTCGCTGAAAATCTGCGTCTTCACGACTCACCAATATTTGGCGATACATTTGTTTGATATCGGCCATAAAGCAGACACGCTTCATTCTCCATTTCATAAGAAGGTTCCTTAAATTATCTTGCAGCTGCGGACCCACCAATAATTCTTCATTTAGTGAAATGTTGTTTGTGCCTTTGCAGGAAGCGTCAAAGACAACGCGTGTTCGAGAGGTCTCCTTATCAGTACGAACTACAGCGTGGTGAGGTAAGTAAATTGATATTGTTTCTATTTCTCTTTCAGCTATCTTCTCCATGTGTCCTTGTTCTATGTAATCGTTAATGACTTTTGTGTATTCTCTTTTCAGGTCTGATGACTTCTTAAACTTCCGCTCGAGTTGCAAGAATCTTTGTTTGGCTATCTCCTTTGTGTTTCCTTCAGGTGTTTGTAACTTTGTCCTCGTGCTCATCTCATAAAGTTGTGGACTGTATGTTTTGAAAGGTAATTTGACTATGTACCTTCCTTCCTCATTTCTCGTTGTTGTTTTCTCGTAGATATCTTCACAAATCTTATCTTCTTTGGTTAAATGTCTGTCCTTGTCAATCTCTATTTCCCATATAGACTTCAACACTTCGTCTACGTCAACTTGGTGATGCATAACAAGGTAGGTGTGATTTTGTGGTTTTTCATAGATATCTCCGAAAATAATCCATCCCAGGTTTGTCTTTTGTGCAGTTGGAGTGCCTGGTGGACCTTTTATTAAATCTGGTTGCATAATCTGTGCGTATTCCTTGACTCCTAATAGCAGATCTACAGCACCAGGTGTTAAGTAACTTGGATCAGCCAAGGTTAGCCCTTAAAGTTAGCCCAAGGTTAGTTGATGTGAGGCCATGATTGATTGACAATTGTTTTTGTGGGTATCTTAGTGGTCAGTTGTAACTTGGATAAGTCGACATCACATAGGCTTGGATCGGTAAACTGTAGTTATGGTCCCACTGTGATCTTATATTAAACTGTACCACGTGTTTGATCTCTGTTCTCGAAGTTCCCACCCCGACAACACTTCCCTTAAATGATTGTCGCTTCAGTTTCAATAATTGAGTCGCTTTCTCGCTTATGAATGAAGCTTGAGAACCCTGGTCTATCAGCGCGCGTAGTAAAATGATTTGACCCTCTGTATTTGTTGCTTCCACTACAGCTGTCGCTAACAGTGCTATTCCATGTCTAGTTGTATGATGCGACGCGATCACTGTGTTCACTTGAACTGCTTCCTTTTCTTCTACTACATGCTGTGAAGCCAACGGTTGTGAGGTGCTCGGTGTAGCCGCTGGTTCTGTGTTCTTAGTCTCATGTAGTAAAGAATGATGACGTCGGTGACATTTCTGACAGGACACTGGTAATTTACATCTCTTTACAGAGTGTCCAAGTGCTAGACAGTTAAAACATAAATGTTTGTTCTTGACATATTCGGATCGCTCCTCTAGTTTCATATCTATAAATTTCTTGCAGTGACACAACGTGTGGTTTTCTTTGCACAGGATGCATGTCTTCTCTGAATTGGATGTGGCAACATGGTAAGAACGTTCTTTGACTTGTTTCTCTCTTGCATTATTCTTAGCTGTAACGCCTGTAACTAACTCCAAGGTACGGAACTTGGACTCCATGAAGTTCTTTAATTCACTCCAAGTAGGCAATGCTTCGCTGTCTTCCTTATATGCATACTCTTCCCAGCCCTTATGCGTCTCTGGGTCAAACTTCTGAACGAGTAGAAATATAATTATATGATCCCAAGAGCTCGTAGTTATTTTTAAATTATTCATGTTATTTAGGCATTCAGTAGTTGTATCTAACAAGCCTTTTAATTGGACGGCTGATTGCGAAGTCATTTTCCTCTGGTAAAATAATCTGTTCATGATGCAGTTTAAAATAATGCGTCTGTTACCATACCTTTTATTCAAAACATCCCATGCAGTTGCGTAATTACTGGATGTCACTTGTATATGGGTCAATAAAGCCTCAGCTTCTCCACTCACACTAGTTTTTAAATAATGTAATCTCTGTACATCACTGAGGTTATTGTTCTTGTGCACCAAAGAAATAAACAAATCTTTGAAAGTCGGCCATCCTTCATAATTTCCATTAAACTTAGGTAATTCTATTTTTGGTAAATGCACCATGTTTTGCGATGCGTATGTTACGTGCATACTTGAATTTCTCGAATCCATCGATGACGGTTCCGTTGTTAACGACGCAACCATATCTTTCAAATCACCTTGTAATGAGCTGTATAATTCTTCATAAATAAAGAATTCTTCGTTCAAAAAGTATGGCAAAGTTCCCTTTTGTTCTTTGGGTGTTATCTTTACTAACCCGTCATGTGCGTTTTTGAATGACATCCAATACTCATCAATAATTTTCACACGTGCTTCGATATAACCTTTTGTCAGTCTTCCTTTTGGACACTTTTTCAAGTTTGTCTGCGTTTTTTGAAGTAAATGAGCACCATCTTCCAAGATAGCGAGATATTGCTGTTGTTCTTTCGTCGTACTCATTGTCGATTCACTATATTCACTTTAAACAATCTTCAATAAAATTGTTCGTCAAACTTTTTAATCTTCCGTAGTAGGTACAGCTACGGTGTTTTTTCTACGAATCCTTATCGCTATGGAATGCGGTTCTTTGTTCGAGCGGCCAGATGTTGATCGCTCCGTAGTTACTGCATTCGGCTCGAATACGACCATATGATGATTGGGATAAGGTTCACTTTAAATTGGAAAGGGTTTTGATAAGAAAAGGCGTGTGGTCTACTGCAACTGTATTGGGCGACTAGTTTGGTTACAACGATGTCTATTAAATATACCTTAGTGACCTATACATAGCTTTCTTAAGTAAGTATGCGCATTGAACGCAATACGTCACAACATGATTATACTTTTTTTTATATAAACAAATAATAGTTCATTATGGTACTAGTGAGTAACGTGTTGAAAAATACTTTTCAAAACACTTGCTCGTAAAGTGAGCCTTATTACATCGTTCTTAGGGCCAAAAACGAACTATAACACTCACGAGCATAATAATATTACGCACTAGTGCATAATAGAATTATCCCTACAAAGTTAGTACCTAACTGCAAATAAAATGCGACTAAACAGAGCATTTTCTATTTAACCGGGTAGTTTTTTTTTTTTTTGTAACAACAGAGAGGTTTTATGCCGCTGAAAATCCATTAAAATTTTTGGAATAAATAAATGTGTCCTTAATTAACACGAAAAAAAATTTCATCATCATCATCAAATTATTTTTAATTCACAATGCCGTGCCGTGTGTTGAAAAAGTGCGTATGAAACTCGTAAGCAACTTGCTCACTAGACACTCGGCTGACTTACGCCCTCGCCTACGGCTCGTGTTCGTGTACAATGAGCAACTTAGCTCACTTGTATCATAATTTGTGAATTGAATAGGAAGTGTTCAATAAGAATGCGTGTTGTTTTTTAATTGATAGATTTAATTAAAAAACCATGTTTATGTTTGTTATAAGACCGATTTGTTAAATCGTCGTAATCGTAAAAAAATTGCGACCGAAAAATATTTGCGCCTCGACTGAGACGTACCAAATGCTTTATTATTACATTTTAAAGTGTAAAAAATCCGCATTCTAATATTAAGCTTAATAAAAAATTGTTTTGGGAAATATTTTTAATGAAAAAATCGCGCGGTTATTGTAAAAAAACAACACACCGTCCGTTCGTCACTGCGGCACAGTTGCGACTGTCTGCGTGCCGAGCGCATGCCGAGATCGAGGCGCGTAGGTATAGCTCGCGTTTCGTCCGTTTCTATGAAGTTGGAATACTGTACAGATAATATTACCGTGTCAGTGCGGCTCTCTTCAGGGAGGGTTGCGGGCTCCACACCGACCGTCCGCACCTTCCGCATTCCATACGAAACACTCGAGTTTAATTAATTGATTGTTAATGACTAAACAATTGTCCTCACTAAAACTGTTCACTACTTCTGTTTTGCGAACAAGTTTTTAACAATAAATTCAATATTAATAACTAACAGTTGTTTTGTAATAAATGAGTTAATTATTGTTTGATTTCGCGAAATAGAGATTTCAAAATATATATTTTTTCCAGCAACAGTTGATTATATCACTGATTAGTTCTATTATAGTACATCTTATCAGGGATATAATTACAAACAATTTGAGCCCCATCTGCACTGCTGTTCTGAAGTCCAACTGTGTGTCTACGTAGAACTAAACTGATGGAACCTACTATACCGATGGTTTCGCTGCGATATTTATTATTTTTTATTATTTATTTATTTAGCAGACAACTAGGTCCAATGAAATTACAATACAATAAAAATACAATTCTAGATGTTAGTAACAATTTAACTTATTTGCTATGTTAGTAATTAAATTCTAATGCCGACAGGGTGTTTTTAATAAGATGCCTCATTATGGGGCTTTCATCAGGCCCATCAGCAATACCTTTCAGAAGGCTGTTGCCACTGTCCCGCAATCTGGTGAGAAGAGAAGCATTCTTTTTCCGTACAACAGCTGAGAAGCTATCTACTCTGGCTGTAGCAAACATTGCAGATGCACTGCAATAACGCGGCAGTCGCAACAGCGTCCTGAAAGCGTTGTTGTATTGGACACGCAACGCATTGGCGGCACGTTTAGTACAGCTGATCCATAGCGCGCTCGAGTACAGGGATGTGCAGTATGCTTTAAAAAGCGTGATTTTAACCGCATCTGTACAATCGACAAACTTTAAGCATGCTCACTTAAGAAAATATTTCTGTGGCAGCGCATCTAGTGACAAACCACACCCCTTCCTGGTTTCGCCCAATTAGAAACAACATGTATTTGTGTGAGTGTATTCACACAAATCCATATTGTCTGTTGAATGCATGACGTATAGAGACGCAAACCAATGTCCATTTTTTTAGTCGCAATAAAGGCGTCGTCAACAAAGCACGCATTTCGTTCCCACAAAAATCCATACAAACAATTTTCAACCTTACTACCATCAAAACATGGTCGAAATCGAGCCGGATTACAGTGCACCGTACTGAGCGTCGAGAACAAAAGACATTGCATTCCTTAGATAAGAAGCGAGCCCGGACCGTCATTAGCAGTGTTTGAGGGTTTTTTGTGCATGTTATTTACAATATTATTACAAAAGGAATCTACGCATCAACGTCACGTTATTTTGAAGAATATCACGTTTTTTTGTTGTTTACAAAAAATGTCTCAGTTAGAACCATTACTAGGAGTATTAGAAGAAGTAGCGAAGACATTGCAAAAAACACAAATACGTAAACATAAGGAAGGTGTGCTAAAATTATAAATTTATAATAAAACTTTTTAATTTCATTAGAATTGCCCGTGCTTAAAGTCTGTCATTATGACACTATTTTTGATTTATTAATAATAACTTTACGATATGAGTATAGATAAATACAAGTTGATGATAATTTCTGTGTAATTTTTTATATTAATTTCTGGGTGAATCTTTAAAATTTCCTTTTGAAATCTTGAAACACTCTATTAAAAATAAATAAGTTCAACTAAATTAAATTGCTTCTTTTCCACAACTACAAATCCTTAAAATTGTTCTTAAATTTTTAACACATTTTGTATGATTTCACACGAAGATTGCAGACGACAGTTTCGCTTTAAACAAAAATGTTTTACTAAAATGTTTTAATACACAGATACGGTTTAAATATCAACCATAAGAAATCTTTAATCCTGAACAGCTTATTACTAAATGAACACGAACTGAAAAATATATATTTCACTAATAGCTAATATTTCTTTTTTTCAATCCTTTCACTCTCACTGCGGTCACAGTGACAGTTTTATTTTTTCAGGAGCCCACAGGCCTGGCTTTTTTAAAATATTTCTGTTATATTTCAGAAATGAAGGAGTATTTCTTATTGAAAATTATAGTTCAGTTTAATTACTTGTTATGCTTCCGAATTTTAAAGTGGCCTATGAACTGAGTTATTGTTATATTTGTCAAAATATGCTTGTCGTACGCAATGCGGGCAACGCGCTTGTCTCGTTGATTATAGCATGGTTTGTCAACCTTTTATTAAAAGACGGCCCACTCATAAACTCCAATCTTAAAGTACTGCCTTTTGCAAGCCTTTTGTGAACCACCCAACGGTAAGCATCCTGCAAAGCATGCCCCGGACATTGGAAAGATACTTTGTTTGTGTAATCTCGTTTATTTATGATCAGTGGCGGCTGGTAGGTCATGGAACTGGTGGTGCACTTTACTAGCTCACTAAGTATTAGGGGTAATAAGTAAATAAATAGAATTTATTTATTTCAGATAGGTAAGTAATTTAAATCTAGACGAATAAAAAATAAACAATAGTATTCAATTCCACGTAAACTAAACTTCGCAGTGACAATAATGAGTCGCGCGGTCATTCATTATGGCCGGCATGCAAACTTTGCCAAACCTCGGGCGCTCTCGCTAATCGACGCGACGTTCGGTAATATTCGACAAACTTCGGTTCCCCGTGCGGCGCACGAGAATCGACAAATTACTCCATAACGCTCCATACAGTTATCTCAACGATCTTCTGTCTCACGCGCTAGGCTTTTTAGCTCGGATCTCATAGAAATGTTTGAGCATTCACTGTAGATTTTCTGTACCGCGAAAATGAGTCTTAATAGTTTAGCAAAGAGCTTATATTGTTTCCTCAGTTTTGTTAATATTACGTAGACCACAACCAGTGGCCACAATGCGATTATTAAACATTGTGTGATTCTTTCTACATCTATTAAAATCTGGTAGTTCAGCGCACGAGTGCACTGAAGGGACAGCCGCCTGTTTATAATAATAAATAATAATAATATTTATTTTATTTCGGAAAAGAAATCCATAGAGTGTTAGTAACATAATATGAAAACAACTTATAATCTAGTGTTAGTACCAATCAACCTCTGCACAAACTGCTGTTATGATTAAATAAAAAATCAAAGGTGTGATAAATAAATGGATAAAACGAAAATTAGAACTATTCAAAGTATTCAAAATATACATTATACCTATCAGGAACACCTGCAAAACATTCGAGATAGGTAACATGGTAATAAAATAGTAGGCATACCTTAAAATTCTTTGTAATATTTCGCGAACGTATTTTATGGTCCTTCAATAGAAGGGCCATAAAGTATGTTTTTAAGCCATTCGATTGTTAAACCGGATTTTCAGAAGTTCCCACTAAATAACAATGGTATAGATAATGAACGTTTTATTATTGTAGTTGCAAAAGTTCCGACAACAGTAAACAAAAATCTCTGATAACATTGTATGAAATGCGCAAAGTGTGTTATTCCAATCATAATATAGAGCAATAAAATAAAAAGATAATAACAAATGTTGCAAATTTCCAACAAAATATCTAACTTGCTTCGTTTTTGTATATTTTCAAGTTTATAACACATTGTAATGAAGATTTTTACTTTTAAATAGAACTGTGCAAGTAACAAGTCCCTCTTACGCCCGCGCCGCGCCGATAATACAGGTTTTTTTTTTAAAGTGGCATTAATAAGTTGACCTTGAAAGGCTGTAACTTCTTAACCGGAATTTACAGAAATGACAATAATTATTAACATTTTATAACTTTATGCAGTGCCAGTCAACGTGCCTAGCGCGTCCGCTGCGTTTTATATGGCGGCGGTATCGCATAACCATTGGACATCATGAAAATTGGGGAGGCAGTGAAAGTGTTCATATATAACAAAACTTATAGACCTGACGGAACATTATTATGTCGGAGAGAGGAAAATATTAAAGTTGATAGAATAGATATAAATTGTTGTTTGACATTTTTATTCCAAATTATTGATAAATAATCTATCTATACTAATAATAAAGAGGAAAGATTTGATTGTTTGTTTGTTTGCATTGAATAGGCCCCGAAACTACTGTACCGATTTGAAAATTTCTTTCACTGTTGGGAAGCTACACTATCTCCGGGTGACAAAGGCTATATTTTATCCCCATATTCTCACGGTAACGGGAACTACGCTGTTGAAATCGCGGAGCGCTGCTAGTAAGTAGCTGAATAAATAGAAAAACTAAAAAAAAAAAAAAAAACATTAAGCTAATCGATAAGATTCTGTTTACAATTACTGTTTGATCTGTTGTGATGTCTTATTGCCTGTGGTAAAAAAAAAAGTGACACCGTCTCTCTGGTCTCGTGTCAAGCAAGGCATGAATTAGTTTTATTCTCCTCTGCTAATAAAAACAAACCTAAAACCTACAAAAATAAAACACATTAAGAACCTAACAATTATTACATTTAACCTAAAGCAATAGCAATAATACATTTTCTAAACCAAAAAGAAGATAAATATGAGTAGGTACGAAATTACTTCTTGTCAACAACAATAATTCATAAAGAGCTCATACCGGCCGTGCCTATTCAAAAATAATCTCACAAACTAGTGAACATAGCACGCGCCTGTGTGAGTGTCACACTTCTATACACCATTACTACGAACACTACTAAAATATGTTTCGTGCATTCTATTGGTCAAAACGCATGCATTGTGCGATCGAGTCGTGAGCCTTGCTACGCGATTATCGCCTTAAAGGTGAGCGTGCGGAAGAAGTCGCGATTGTACATCGCGCGAACCTACGGGCCAGCATGTTCGCCCGCACCGCCAATGCCCTGCGTTCCCGCTCAATATCGGCATCGTCTTTAAGGTCGTCAGCAATAACATGTCCAAGGTATTTGAACTGGTGTACCAGACGAATCGATAAATTGTTTATTTTAATTGGTGGTACACTTTCTGGACCCTTCTTGCCAACAGCCTTAAAGACCATGAGTTCTGACTTATTTACATTATACAGCAACCCATGGCTGGCAGCGTAGTCCTCACATATCTTAACCAATTTTCTGAGTGCACTGACCGAGGGAGCCAGCAGGACCATATCATCGGCGTAGCTTATGTTGTTAACACACAACCCGTCAACATAGCAGCCCACATGCGCACTGCTGAGTTCCTCGATCAATGCATTCACATACAGATTAAATAGGTTAGGGGAGGTTAAGCCTCCCTGCCTTACGCCACATTCCAACCTGTATGGTGAAGAGAACTTGCTCCCCCACCTTACAATGTTTGTTTGGTTGCCGTACCAGTATCTAAAAACGTTAAGCAATTCGCTCGGGACACCTGTGGCTTTTAACTTTTTCCAAAGAATGTCATAAGAGACCCGGTCGAACGCCTTGGAAAGATCCAGAAACGCCCCGTAAACTGGTGTACTCCTGCTAGTGTAGTACCTGACAGTGTGCTTAAGGCAAGCAATTGCACTTTCGGTGGATAGGCCGGGCCGAAAGCCGAACTGTGCATCGTGCAACCGCAAATGTTTCTCGAGCTGTACGTTCAGCACACTGTCCAATACTTTAGCTACAACAGTTGCCAACGAGATGGGTCTATAATTCGACCTATCTGATGCGTCTCCAGTTTTGTTTTTAATTACTGGCACGACCACCGTTTTCATCATACTGTCTGGCAGGTGAGAGTGCGCGATACACAAACTAAACAGTAATGCCAGAACTCTCGGTAAGTGGGAACCTGCTTGCTGTAAATGCTCGATACTGAGACCATCGTGACCAGGTGATTTTCCTCTTTTGATACTTTTAAGAGCTACTCTTATATCTTTTGCTGTGACAAGTGTTAAGACTGGTCCCATTTGGTCGTCAGCATCGATCACTGACTGCGCTGGGCCCAATAGCGACTGAACCATGAACTGTTCCTTAAACAGTTCCGCCACTGAACAAGGTTCCGTAACCCCATCAACGCTCACAGGAAGGCGCTGGGCTACGCCCATACTATTAGTACATTTCCAGAAACTACCAAAGTCTGAATTGGTGTGATGTGAGGCAAGGATATCCATTTTAATTTGATCTTGGTGATTTTGACACCATTTCAGCCTACCCTTGAAAACTTTCCGCGATTCCACCATTTCATCAAGAAGATGGCCTGACGAAGGTCTGCCGTGCCAATCCCACATACTGAACTTAGCCCGCGCCTCCCTGTGGGCACTACCGACGTGTTTATTCCACCCTGCAACACGTTTACGATACCTCGGCTTCTTTTGATATGAGGAACCAGCTGCCAACCTTAAGGAATCTACAATGGCACTGTATAAGTCGTCAATCACTACCTTATGGTCAGGATCTGTACAAAACTTTCCACTGCAAGATGCTAATTGCACTGGGAAATCTATATTACGTAGGTACGTACCACAGAGACGTGAAAAGTGCTCTATTTGAGCGTACGACCTTTCCCCCCACCTGACACCGTCGGACACTTGAGCACACGGTTGTACAGTTTTTTGTTTCACCAGATTAAAATTACAATTAACGAGTAACGGAAAATGGTCAGCCCAATAAATGTCGTATTTAACATGCACGCTCTTTATCAACGGTAAGGCTGCTTTGGTTCCTACACAATGGTCCAACCATCTTCGACTACCGTTAGCCTCACTAACGAACGTATAGGTGTCAGAACTCATTTCATTAATATCTAAACATAACCATTCCTGTTCACAACAAAAACTGTTCAGCTCATTAAAAAACAATTGATTAGGGTGCGCATTGAAATCACCCAAGATAATAACTGATTCCACATTACATTCCTCTATAATTGCACTAATAATTCCTAAGCAGTCCGTGAATTCAGTTAAATTTTCCGCACTGTCTACAGGTAAGTAAACACTGAACACTAGAACTAGACGGTCACTAAGCGACACTTTAATGGCCGCAATACGCGGATTACCGCACGGAACTACGCACACACAACCGAACATACTTTTTCGCCATAACAACGCGACACCACCGTACGGCCGGCCTACTAACATTCCCGCCGAAGTGTCGACTGCAGACGTTCCTGTGCTGCCGAACTCCTCATCGACTTGCGATAGACAGGACAGGTCATGGGGCAACAACCATGTTTCCTGAAGTGCAATTATATCTACATCTTTGCATAATAACCTAACCCCTTCCATTGACCTCTTAATCGACTTGCAATTGAACGACGCAAGGACGGCATTATGCTCTATTTCATTATTTGTTTATGTACAATCAACAAACTTTAAGCATGCTCACTTAAGAAAATATTTCTGCGGTGGTGCAGCTAGTGACACACAATACCCCTTCCTGGTTTCGCCCAATTAGAGACAACATGTATTTGTGTGAGTGTATTCACACAAATCCATATTGTCTCATTGTGTTTGTTACACGCTCTGCAGGTGTAACAAAAACATTTAGCCAGTGCCAGTTTGTAAATAATAAAATGATAAATGATTTTATTTCTGTAAGTAGGTTTGTACTACTGTATACTTTTACACATCAATTATATCTTTTTTAACTAGATGAGGTCGGCGTTTCTTATCTGACTACTCTGAGAAGAAAGGCCGAAACAAACTCAGAGGTCACAGTCTCTTTTAAAGTCCAGACATAATCTTGGTCAGATCATGTAAAGACCATGTGGATTGGTGTCTAAAATGGTCTTTTGAGGAAAGAACCACACAGATTGAGTGGACCTGTCTATTCAGTGCACGCATGTATCAGTAATCATACGGCTCAACTCAGAACTTGAAGAGCTCAACGATTTGACGAACAATATCAAAGAAAGGACATTTGGGTAGGCCGCATAAAGTACTCAAACTGCCAGATTACTATTAAAAACGAACTGAGAAAGAACACAAAAACAAAAACACCACATAGTCCTCACATTTACAATAATTAAAACAATAATAATATTATACTTCTCAAAGTAAATATTCATGTCAAAGTGTATTTAATAATAATCAAATATCAAGAGTATACGAGTAGGTTAGCAAACAAAACAAAAACAACATTCAGTATACAAAATTGGAGCAGGTCAATCCCAAGCTTTTTTGTCCTCAATATAATCTTTAACGGTATAAAAGGTACGTTTGATGAATGATTTAAATTCATTGAGACTTCGATCTTGAACATGGCTTGGAAGTTAGTTAAAAAAGCGTACACATTGACATCTGAATGACCCACCTATTTTCTTGAGCCTTGTTCATGGTACAACAAATTTGTGTTTGTTCCTAGTATACTACGGATATCACTGTATTTTTTAAACAATTTAATATTTTTACGCGTATATAAAAGATTTTCATAAACATACTGTGAAAGTCATTACATTAACCTCTTTAAATTTCTCTCTGAGAGAGTGTCTCGGACTTAATTTATAAATTGATCGAACAGCTCTTTTCTGCAATATAAATAATATGTAATATAAATAAAATAATAATTAATTACTAATAAATAACAACGAAATTCAATAATAATGAAAATATTAATAACAAATAATAATTCTTGTGCAATATATACAATTTTAATAACAAATGTACTTTACCTATATACACAAACTTCATAATAAATATACACCTGTACATAATTATACTTAAGATAGACAATTATACACTCAATTATACATTTATTAATTTATAATAATAAAGAATTGAATTACTTGAATTTGTACGTAGCTCTCTTCCTCTCTCCTAATTTTGCTATGCCCGACAATCCATATTGTTCTCCCTGTTTGTACCATCTATTAAATACATATGGAATGCAATAAAGAATTGAGTATTGAGTCTGAATTTCGGCGGCATTTCCCCACAACAGAATACCATACGACATTACAGTATGAAAATAGCTAAAGTACACTAAGCGTGTTGTCTCTATATCAGTTAAATTACGAATTTTCCTAACAGCGTATGCTGCAGAGCTTAGCTTCTTAGACAATATATCTATATGTGGGCCCCACTGAAGTTTGGCATCCAAAGTTAAGCCCAAGAATACAGTGCTATCTTCAGGATTCAATTCTTCGCCCTTTATCAACACATTAGTTTTCACCTGCTTGACGTGAGGTAGCGTAAACTTAATGCATTTGGTTTTTTTTATTAAGAAGTAAATTATTAATTATTAGAAGATAATTATGAGTTTGAAATGACTTCTTGTCAATGATAATAATTCATAAAGATCTCACACCGGCCGTGTCTATTTAAAAAATAATCTCACAAACTAGTGAGCATAGCACGCGCCTGTGTGAGTGTCACTTCTTTACATCATTATACTAACACAAACGCTACTTAAATATGTTTCGTGCATTTTGTTGGTCAAAACGCATGCATTGTGCGATCGAGTCGTGAATCTTGCTACGCGATTATCGCCTTAAAGGTGAGCATGCGGAAGATTTGTCGACTGTAAATAGGGAATTTATCATTAAACGCTTGTTCGTAAAACATATCTATATCGAGGTTGTGCGAAACATTCACGGCAACGGCAATATAAACGAATATATTGAACATGGCGCGCTACCGCCGCCAGCCGGCCCTGCCTGCTTGACAGCAGGCAGGGCCGGCCGACGGCCGTATATATTTATTTCTATAACTACTACAGTGTCTTTTAAAGAAACAGACGGTTTAAACTGATTTTACAGGAAGACTCAGAAATAAACAGGTCGTAAAATGAAATGGCGATAGAAATGGGAAGCGGTAACAATTAGTGAGATACCTCATAAAGGATAATCATGATATAGTGTTGTTTGCGGATGATACTTCACTTTTGTTTAAACTTAAACGTCAGCAACTTGTTAATGACGATGTAAATAGCGCCATATCAAAAGTAGTTCACTGGTTCAATGTTAATAATTTGCTTCTTAATGGAAAAAAAAACCAAATGCATTAAGTTTACGCTACCTCACGTCAAGCAGGTGAAAACTAAAGTGTTGATAAAGGGCGAAGAATTGAATCCTGAAGATAGCACTGTATTCTTGGGCTTAACTTTGGATGCCAAACTTCAGTGGGGCCCACATATAGATATATTGTCTAAGAAGCTAAGCTCTGCAGCATACACTGTTAGGAAAATTCGTAATTTAACTGATATAGAGACAGCCCGCTTAGTGTACTTTAGCTATTTTCATACTGTAATGTCGTATGGTATTCTGTTGTGGGGAAATGCCGCCGACATTCAGACTCAATACTCAATTCTTTATTGCATTCCATATGTATTTAATAGATGGTACAAACAGAGAGAACAATATGGATTGTCGGGCATAGCAAAATTAGGAGAGAGGAAGAGGACTACGTACAAATTCAAGCAATTCAATTCTTTATTATTATAAATTAATAAATGTATAATTGAGTGTATAATTGTCTATCTTAAGTATAATTATGTACAGGTGTATATTTATTATGAGGTTTGTGTATATAGGTAAAGTACGTTTGTTATTAAAATTGTATATATTGCACAAGAATTATTATTTGTTATTAATATTTTCATTATTATTGAATTTTGTTGTTATTTATTAGTAATTAATTATTATTTTATTTATATTACATATTATTTATATTGCAGAAAAGAGCTGTTCGATCAATTTATAAATTAAGTCCGAGACACTCTCTCAGAGAGAAATTTAAAGAGGTTAATGTAATGACTTTCACAGTATATTTATGAAAATCTTTTATATACGCGTAAAAATATTAAATTGTTTAAAAAATACAGTGATATCCGTAGTATACTAGGAACAAACACAAATTTGTTGTACCATGAACTAGGCTCAAGAAAATAGGTGGGTCATTCAGATGTCAATGTGTACGCTTTTATAACTAACTTCCAAGCCATGTTCAAGATCGAAGTCTCAATAAATTTAAATCATTCATCAAACGTAAGTTGTGCCTGAAAGCCTTTTATACCGTTAAAGATTATATTGAGGACAAAAAAGCTTGGGATTGACCTGCTCCAATTTTGTATACTGAATGTTGTTTTTGTTTTGTTTGCTAACCTACTCGTATACTCTTGATATTTGATTATTATTAAATACACTTTGACATGAATATTTACTTTGAGAAGTATAATATTATTATTGTTTTAATTATTGTAAAAGAGGGAGTTTGCCATAATCGCCACGCTTATCAGGCGGATTGGCGATCGCAGTATGGTGGTAAAATACATAGAGAACGCTGCTGCCCATTCTCTGGTAAGTCCCTTAGCCGCCTTCTACGACACCCACAGTCGCCTTCTACGACACCCATAGGATGAAATGGAATGGTGCTATTCTTTACGTCGGGCACCACACGGAACGAATCCTACTTCCTACTATATACAATGTATATTACTCGTATATTATACAATAATGTAAATGTGAAAGTTTGGATGTTTTGTTACTCAATCACGCAGAAACAGCTGAACAGATTTAGATAAAATTTGGCAAACATATACCTAGTTTAGAACCTGGATTAACATTTTTTTTTCATCCCGGTAGTACGTTCCCGTGGGATAATTTCCGAACACCACGTAAGAGAAGCCGCTGGCAAAAGTTAGTGTGAGCTAAATTGAAACTCGTCATTTACAAATTGTCCCCCCCGAGTGGGTTCCCGCATTGTCGTTGCGGGGGGGGGGGGGGGGGGCAGTAGCCGTGGTCTCCCAGCCACGGTCAAGCGAAGAGGAACCCCAAAGTGGGGCCGCTCGTCAGGGCTTTTGCCTCAAAGCCGACGACGTAGCGACCAAAAAAAGTAGGTTGCGGTAAGGTGCACCGCAACTGAGGTGGGCCGCGACGTCGAATGAGAGGCATCGCGGCTGAGGGTTACAGGCTGCGGCGGAGGAAGAGTGCCGGTACTTTTGGGCAGGGCTCTTCCCTTCCGTGGCCTGGGCGGGCCCGCCACCGTTTGATGGCGGACGCGGTGGCGCCGCAGGGGAAGAGGAGTGTCGATATAGCGTTGGCCGCTCTCCCTATCCCCTGCGGGTGAAAAGTGGTAGGCAGCGGGGCCACTGTATTGACCCGACGCAGGGTGACCAAGGGGTCCGCAAGGGCCGATGCCTGCCAGGGGTGCGGGTTGTTCGAAAGAGATTCCGTCGCCCCTGGCACACGGGCAGCTGAGGGAACACGGGTGGGTTTAAGTCAGTAAATCTCTGACACGCCCTCCTGCTCCACCCAGAGCGGGAGAAGTCATTTGATGATTCCCCACCCAAAAAAAAACATTTATAAATTATTAAAACTTCACCAGCCTCAATAATCTCATTGATATTTATGTTACTCATTGAATTTTGTTTTTTGATGATATTTGTTTTACTAATTTTTATCAATCGCCTTTGCCTTTGTGCAGTGTCCCAGTTTTTACCCAACTGCGCCAGAAGGAGGGTTATCTTTTTCGAGTGTATCTATATTTCTTTGCCCCGCTCTGTAGCTTAAACGGCTTGATCGATTTCAGCTTGAGAGGTGCCGTTAGATTCGTCTTTATTGTGAGAGTGACACTGGGTATATCAAAATTGGAAAAAGGAAAAAAATGACAGATTTTTGGCGCCATATTGTGTCTTTAATAAAAAGATTTTTTTCCCAAATCCTGTTGAGTGGGGTATCAATATAAAGGGTTTCATAAATAGGTCTTATTAACGTCAAAAATAATTATATTAACTAAAAACGGTGAATATTTTTACAAAATCAAAAGCCCGACTGCATAATGTGAGCTTTAATTTAAAAAGATGGAAACAAGAAACTTGTTTTAAAGGATGATTATTGGACTGAAATGCAATTTCATGCAGTCGAAGGCAATAAAGGTCTTTATTGTTATATTTAAGAAGATGCCTCCGACTGCATGAGATTGCTTGTAGTATATAGTCATCCTTTTAAAACAAGTTTCTTGTTTACATCTTTTTTAACGGGATCATTCCAATTTTTTTCTTTTCCCTTCCTTTCTGCCATCCTTTTCCTCTCCAAGCACTCTGCGTGTGTCAACTTTTAATTTTTTTCTTTGTCATGCTGGAAAACAAATAATACCTAACTTAATTTTATTGCTATTGAAAGCGTTTTTCATACAAGCCTACAGGGTCTCAAGTCTGCTATTACAATAGTGTCAGAATGGTCTATCATTCATTTCATAATTGTTGACTTTGACAAGTTTGGTAATCTACTAATCTAATGGCGTCATTATGACTTTCCAATGGTCAGCCACTGACACTCCATTGAAAGCAATGGCATGTATTGGTAATCTCGAACATAATGACAAATTAATGATGGGCTTAGGCGGTAATCTGCTAAAATTTTGACAGTTCCTAAAATAATATGTAAAATTAAATATATTTAAATGAAATCTGGCATGAATAAATGTTCAATTTAGTAGTATTTTTTCAATCTTTTTTACTAACGGGTTTTATAATAATGGCAATACGACAATGCCATTATAACACAATTCTATTACAAGACCATTGATCGACCATTATGAATTTAGCAGATTACGAACTTTTAGCAAAATGACAATGGGATCGTTTTGGAATGACGAAGTTATCTTATTATGATTCTTTTTTCGTTTGTCTTTGAGATACGTAACTCTAAAAACTAATTTTGGTGTAACTAAGCAGTTTTGGTGATTGGTAAAATACCACCAAAACCACCAAAATTGTACCACCAAATTAGAATCACGTTTAATATGTGTTTTTTTTTTTTTTTTTTTTGGGTGGGAAATCATCAAATAACTTCTCCCGCTCTGGGTGGAGCAGGAGGGCGTGTCAGACTTTTACTGACTAAAACCCACCCGTGTACCTTCAGTAGCCCGTATGCCAGGGGCTGTGGTATCTCTTTCAAACGAACCCGCACCCCTGACAGGCATCGGCCCTTGCAGGCCCCATCATTTTTGTGCTGACATCTCTTTGAGGCGCGCGTGGAACACAACGCGCCGTCGACTTGGGCTTGGTCCTTACCGGACAGCGAGCTACCCATTACTCGCCGTCCGCAAGCCCATGCCTACGGTGGCCGGAAATCGGCCTGGGATTCCCGACGCCCAGGGCGTCTCCGTATCCTGCGGCGGCTGGGGTCGCGAGGGCGCATATTCTGCCTCTCCCTCACGTGCGCCGCCTCCCTCTTCGCGAGCATCACTGCTTCGCTGAAGGAGGTGACGGCTCCCCATGCCCTCTCGCTCCGTACCATGGCCTGGACCAGGGCCGGACGCGAGAGATCGCCGCCGCCGATCGCCTCCACGAGGACACGGCGGTGCTCCGCCCAAGCAGGGCAGACCGCCACCGTGTGCTCCACCGTGTCCTCAGGGCGATCTTCGCAGTGGAAACACCCGGGCGTTTCCTCCCGCCCTATCCGAAACAGGAACCTCCCGAAACAACCGTGTCCGGTGAGGACCTGCGTCAGGCGGAAGGTGAGGACGCCATGCCGCCTCTCAAACCACTCCTCAAAGAGGGGACTTACCGCCGCAATCGTGGCGTGCCCACGTTTAATATGTGTTAAATACCTGATGGTATTTGGGGATGGTTGACCTGAAGGTACACTAGTGATAATCGTAAATAAAACCACTGAGTACTGATCTGATAAAATAGCTCACTTTATTAAAAAAATATGGTTTGCTTATATACTACTCGCGGTAACGTAACCATAGCGAGATCTAATTTAACGCCAACGCCATCTATCGAACAAGCCGGAAGCTTCACAAATATTTGAGTCGTAAACATACCGCCCACCAAGGACGTTACTGACGGAATGTCCTTCTAAACTGAAATAAGGTGGCACTAAACATATTACATGAGAAAATAATTTGAACTAAAATCGACAAGCTATGGTTCTTAAAATTAATTGTAAATTTAACCTCAGTTATTAATGGCTAACAAGAATATTACCTACATAACTTAAAGATAAACATGAATTATTCTAGGTTGTACTCGTAAAAAGGTGTACTTTAAACAAATTGTATAAATACTAAATAGTGAAACAAAACTTGAACATATTGTGTATAAATAGTTTATTTTTTTTATATTTGATCTAAAGTTTAAAAGCGTAAAAGTGGTTGTATAAATTGATTTTAACAGGATAAAAGGTGTAAATTAGTTGTAAAAATCATGGATAAATAAAATATGTAAACAATAAAAACAATAAATACACTTTCCTATTCAACTACTGGTAAAATACATATTTTCGATGTTGGCCTTTTGATTGTTGAGGATTTGGTGCGTAACGTGACTACACGGGTGATGTTATCATCACCAGGATGTTTTTGTACAATCCTACCCATCAACCAACGACTTGGCGGCAAGTCGTCTTCCTTGACTAAGACAATGTCTCCAATTTTTGGCTCATCAACTTGGGAAGACCATTTGTAACGATTCATCAAAGTAACGAGATATTCGTGAGACCAACGTCTCCAAAAGGACTGAAGCATTCGTTGAATGAATTGCCAGCGGGATAAATAATTGATATTTGAATCTTCGTACTTGTTGTCTGGTACATTCACTAAAGATTCTCCAATTAGAAAATGTCCAGGTGTTAGTGGTAACGGTTCACCAGGATCATCAACCTTAATGGTGCTCATAGGTCGCGAGTTCAAGCACGCTTCTACCTGACTGAGGAGTGTCGTCAATTCTTCAAAAGTGAGAGTCGCTTCACCGATCACTCGTTTCAAATGGAACTTTGTGGACTTCACTCCTGCCTCCCAAAGTCCGCCAAAGTTAGGACTGTGAGGAGGAATGAAGTGCCACTCCGTACCATTCGCTTCGAGGTTTTCGGCTATGGATGACTGGATAGCTGTCAACTGCTGCAACTCCCTAGAAGCACCTACAAACGTGGTGCCATTGTCACTCCATATTTTGGCACAATGACCTCGTCTTGAGACAAAACGTCTAAACGCCGCTAAAAAGGCTTGAGTGCTCATATCACTCACTGCTTCTAAATGCAGTGCACGAGTGACCATGCATACAAACAGGCATATATAGCCCTTGTATGAACGGTGGCCACGGCCTTTCGATGTCCTCACGTTGATTGGACCAGCATAATCAACCCCGCTATGTAAAAATGGTCGAGCTGGGGTGCACCGAACAGCTGGTAGTTAACCCATAAATTGATTTTTAATACTGGCTCTTTGCCTGGCACATGTCACACACTTGATGACATGGTGTTTGACTGCATTTCTCACCCCTAAAATCCAGTAGGCTGTCCTTAAGTAATTTATCATGAGCTGAGGACCCCCGTGAAGGGTTTTATGGTGTGCGTCAGCTATGATTAACCGAGTTAGAGGACTGGAGTGAGGCAGGACTATCGGATGTTTCATTTGTTCGCTTAGCTCTGATTTTTCAAGTCTACCTCTAACTCTCATAATATCCTTATCGTCGAGGTAGGGGCAGAGTGACCTTAATGAACTGGTTTTAGATTGAATGTAGCCTTTGTCCTTTAGTTCCTTATATTCTGTTGTAAATAGTTCTTCCTGTGTTATCCTAATACAACATTCGAGTGCAGCGTCTAATTCTGTTCTTTGTAAGTACCCTTGCCTGTATACTTTGTTCTCCTTTAAAAATCTTCGGCAGTATGCGACAATCCTAACCAATCTTCGTAGCTGAGAAAAGTGATCAAGTAACGGACCGTTTGGAATGATCGCTACATGTGCCTTTGCTGACTCTTCTAAATCTGTACTGCAACAATAATTTGGCCTATTGTAAGTTACGTTTGGTAATCTAAGAAACGATGGTCCAGAAAACCATACATCATTTTCTAGGAGTGAACTGGGAAGTATTCCTCTAGAGGCGTAGTCTGCTGGATTATCTTTCGTGGAGACGTGAAACCATTGCGACGCTTTCATCGAGGTCAGTATTTCTGACGTCCTATTTGCCACGAATGTCTTCCATTTACTTGGGTGGCTATTTATCCAAGCCAACACTACAGTGGAATCCGTCCACGCTTTGACCTTGTCTTGGGAGATACTCAAGACTTCAGATGTTTGAGATAGTATCTGTGACAGCAAGACTGCTCCGCAGAGCTCTAACCGTGGAATACTTATCTGCTTTACTGGTGCAACCCTGGTCTTAGCAACTAGCAACGACACTCGAACATTGCCATCTGCATCTACGATCCGCAAGTAAATCGCAGCTGCGTACGCTGTTTTTGAGGCGTCACTAAAACCGTGAAGTTCCAGATAGTCGTTCGACTTGGTGCCAAGCCAACGAGGAATCCGAACCTTGGTAAGTAGTAACAACTCCTCACGATACGATCTCCATTCATTTATGAAGTCGTTGGTTAGCTCCTCATCCCAACCAACACCTGCAAGCCACAATTTCTGGATCAATACTTTTGCTAAAATCACACTAGGGGCTAACCAGCCTAATGGATCAAAAAGTCGTGCTATTACAGAAATAATGGATCTTTTAGTCACAGGTACGGTCGTCGGCGGCGGGAGATTCACCGTGTACTGGAAGGTGTCTGCGGTGCGGTTCCAGGTAAGTCCTAGAATTTTGATGGTACTATCTAATTTTATTTCTACTCCATTTTCTTTGTGTTCAGGTTTCTTTGGTTCGTTGTACTCTATTGCTTGTTTTGTGTCATATATGATTTCGTGCTTATTTGTGTTGTCCTTGTTCATGTTGTCCTTTGTACTAATTTGATCTGTTTGTCCTTTCAATGTATTACTTTCTATTTCCTGTATCCTGTCTACTATTTCTTGGTTGTTGCTGTTCCATTTTTGGAGCGTGAACCCACCTTTTCCTAACAATGCTGTCATTTGCCGGTAGATTTCCAGGCCTGCTTCTACGTCATTACAACCGGTCATCAAGTCGTCCATGTAGAAGCAGTTCAGAACCATATCGGCAGCCAGATTATAATTTTTACCTTCATCGTAGGCGACTTGATGTAGGGTTCTTACCGCTTGGTATGGCGCCGATGCCGTACCAAAGGTAACCGTCACCAGCTCATAGTCCTTGATTTCGGTTTCAGGACTGTCTCGCCATAATATGCGCTGAAACATTGCGTCTTCTTCCGAAATCCTGACCTGGCGGTACATTTTGACAATGTCCGCTACCAGTGCTATGGGATGAAGTCTCCATCTTAACACTGTGTGTCTTAAATCAGACTGTACTGTAGGTCCTACCATCAACGTGTCATTGAGTGAGACTCCACAGTTGTTCTTCTCGGATGCGTTGAAGACAACACGTACCTTGGAGGTTATTTTGTCTTCCCGGATTACAGCGTGGTGAGGTAAGTATACCGCAACTTCTTTATTCTTATCATTCTTTTCTATCTGCCTCATGTGTCCTAGTTGTAAATATTCTTCTATTACCTGCTTGTACCGTTCCTTTAGATCTGTATTTCTTTCTAGCCTTTTTTCTAATGACTTAAATCTTTTTTCAGCGATAGCACGAAAGCTTCCACCTTTACAAGCAGGATTTTCATCGCGGAAAGGTAGTTTCACTACGTACCTTCCACTGCTATCCCTTACTGTAGTCTTAGTATAAAAATTTTTATTTGTACTCTGCTTTGATCCTCAAATCAAAAGCATTTCCTTTAATATAACTCACAAAAACCTAGTTATTAAAACATAAATAGGTATTATTTCATTTTGAGTAAAGCCGCGCGATGGCGGACGCGAGTACATCATTAATGTACGTCCAATCAACATGTTCCGCTCACTCGTTCACTGAATATTAACGGATTTGTTTCCGAGCCGCTCTATGTGATAGCTTACGGCTAGAGGGTGCTACACCAGTACATCCACGCGTACGATACATTGGAAAACTTAAGTGAGAGAGCGACACGTGAACCACAAGCTCAAAAAATGTGCTGGTGATGTGGACTCCAAGGTCAAGGCATATGCTCGTGCCTTCCCGTTACTTCGTTGACCACTTCTACTATGGAGCGGCTCGTAACCCACGAGCTCAAGGTATATGCTGTGCTGCTGGAGAGTTTGTTGCACCAATTCTTCTTCCGAGCTATTAGCTCTAGGAAGTGGTGAAGGGCGAGCTTTTTCAGGGACTATCTTAGGTAGTGAACTGTCCTCCCACACCTATAATCACTGTAATTTGAAATTGCCAATTACTTCAAAAGAGTACCTAACCGTGGAGTTTCTTGCTGGCTCTTCTCCATAGGAAGCGACAAATTGGAACCATACACCCAGCTTCTGACGTTTCATAAGTGCCCATGCAGGTTTATGTGATATGATATATTTTGATTTGATTTGAATGTTGACGTTCAAAAAGTACTGACTCTCAGCTTTGTTTGAATAAATGATATTTGATTTAATTCGCTCGTAAACCACAAGCTCAAGGTATGTGCTCGTAACGTGAACCATAAGCTGAAGGTATGAGCCCTTGGCGTGACGTGAACCACAAGCTCAAGGCATGTACTCGTGCGTTCTCGTTGCTTCTCTGACCACTTCACAACTTTTTAATATCATGTCGTAATGTTTAGTTCAAGTGTTACACCGGCGTGTAAACGTTTGTTTATTTTCAACACATTTGCTCAAAAACTGCATTTACGAAGCCTGTATACATGGTTCGAAAGTTAAAAATTACGCACTAATACAACGGAACGTGCAGTAAAATAGGTACTCTCACCTAAGTAGCTATTTTACCGCATACCTCGTTGTATGGCACCGTGCGTATTCTTTACGGTTTTTTTTAATTTCCATAAAATATTATAAGAATTTCGTCCAAGGAGTTTCACATTACGAGAATAAATAAGCTGACTGATCGAACCTCCTTGGAAGCGATTTTGCTCAATACGTTTGTCTCACTTTAATAATAAAGAGTAAATGAGATGAAAGATGTAGTTCTAATTTTCACCACGGGCATGTGGCGCCATTTGTAAATTCGCGCCATTTTCATATTAGAAACGTCAAAGATTGTTGCGAGTTTCCGACTGATATTTATAAACAAACTTTTATTATGAGTTCAAGCGAGGATACTGATATTAATATGGAATCTACTCCACCTGATATTTTGAATGAGGCGCAAATTGCAGGAAACGGTCTCTTGCCGCCAAAATTGGAGAGCGCATTTAATGATGTATAAGTTTGTTTAATTACATATTGTACTGTTTTCTCGCAAATGTGTTGAAAAACATTGTATGACACACGTGCAGAAATTGGTTTTTACAAACTCGTGACTATGGTAAGCCCTCGACTTCGTCTCGGGCTTACATTTGTCTACTCGTTTGTAAAAACCAACTTACCGCACTAGTATCATAAATAACTATTATTCTCGTTATTGACTCACACACACAGACGTGCCCGATAGGCACAGCCGCGCGATAAGAAGCGACTTTATCTCCGCTGAGTAATGGCTATCACGAGCCGACACTCGCTTCTGACTACGCTCATCTGTCCCCGCTAATCTCCGGATTATCAGCTCACAACGCCGTCAGCCCCGTGACAGCTGATCCTTGTTTCCTGGTAAACGCGAGCCTATCTCATAACCTGGTACAGTGAACCGCACGTCGCCTGTTTTTCGTTATAGTAAATAGTCGGTGGTTTTTGTATTAATTCAAGTGTAAACTGACATTCAATTGACCGTTCGTTCCGTGATCGTGCTAAGAATGGATCGTATCACTATGTATTTATTTGTTTTTTCTATTATTATAATCTTTTAATGCCATGTAGGTACACCTATAAGGAGTGTAAACATTCGAAGTAAAACCTAAATACTGTTTTAATCTAATGCTATTTGTGTGCACTGTGTAAATAAATAAATGTAAACTCCATTCCACTCTAATCATATCTTCCACATAATTAAGAATGTCGTTCACGTCGGCACTTACATTAAATGGTCACAGAAACGTAATCAAAATCAAAAGTCATTTATTCAAATTAGGCTGAGAATCAGCACTTTTCTAACGTCAAAATACATAAGACAGTCCCCCAAAAACACCCACCCTTCGACACTTTCTAGTGCTTTAGCTGGGAAGAAGAAGTGGCGCAACAAACTCCTCAGCAGCACAGCTGTCTGTTTAGTCTGATGGACTTGATTCTATACATACAAAAACCAACAAAGCAAAGTAATAAACAATAAAGCATAATACCAAAATAAAAGCCTCCTGGTATAAAGAGCGTGATCAAAATCAAAATCAAAATCAAAATATTTTTATTTCATATAAACCTGCATGGGCACTTATGAAACGTCAGAAGCTAGGTGCACGGTTCCAAAATGTTGTTTCCTATGGAGAAGAGCCGGCAAGAAACTCCACGGTTACTCTTTTAAAAATGATTGGCTTTAACAATGTTTTCAGAGATAAAATGTATGGGAGGACAGTGCAGGCCTGTCAATAAGTACCAGGTACTTAGACGAATACAGAATAGAAAATCGTCTACAAATCTACAGTCTGTAAGGCCTACAACGTTCCCCCATTCACAATATGTAAAATAATCTACATAAATAAAATGAACCTAATTAAACATAGTAACATGATTAACATGACAATCACTAAAAAATAAGTTGATATTAAAATTGATATAAAATGTCAAATAATGACGAGAATATGTCAGCATTGTAAAAATAAAAAGAATAAAAAAGAACATTGAGAGCAGTTAATAGACTTTCACATAGTTATGCTGTTAATGAGGTACCAGGGAAGCCACATGTGCAGAAGGAATTAATGCCATACTTCCCTGTCTTCAACGTAGTCTTTTATCTTATAATATGCTTTTTTGATAAGGACACGTTTGATGTGCGTTTTAAACTTTCCATCGCTAAGTTCTGTAACTGACTTTGGCAACTTGTTATAGAAGCGAATACTGTTTATTAGAAATGATTTGCTAGTTTTAGTCAATCTAAATTTTGGAATCACAATTTCATCTTTACTACGTGTATTCAGATTATGGAAATCGCATCGTTTTTTGAAAAGGCCTAAGTTTTTGCGAACATACAAGATATTTTCTAGGATATAAAGAGACGGCAGAGTTAGAATATCAATTTGGCTGAATTTGTTTCTGAGAGACTCGCGAGGCCCTATTTTATAGATTGCGCGGATTGCCCTCTTTTGTAAAATGAAAATTGAATCTACGTCAGCTGCCGATCCCCACAACAGAATATATATGATAGCTTACATATACACTGCTGGATTGTTGTTAGGAGTAGATCATGTCAATTACTAATTGTTCACGATGGAACAACAGAAACACTTGGATTTGAATTTAAGTGCGTATAATAGTTTTAGCAAGATTTACATTTACAACATATATTAATTTAAAAGGTTGCAATTTAACATAGTATTTTAGGATTTTTGGGGCTATGCCTCTGTGGCTTTGTATATATAGTAAGTAAGAAAGTATGACCGGAGGTGTCACTTGACAGCTATGATTGCGTGAGAATCGGTTTCGATGACTGGCTGTTGAATATGACGCCATATTCGGGAACGGTCATTGGTCAACCGATGCGCCGCAGACTGGTCAAGCAGTGGCGTAGACACTAATGACATAAATAATAATAAGTTCTCGAAAATGGACATGTCACTGGGATCGATCCATCATCACTGACAGGACTGTTGTTGCCAATAAGCCTGAAACAGTGGTGGTGGATCGACTAGAGCGGCGTGCAATGATCGTTGATATAACGGTGACGCGTGACGGGAACCTCGTGAAAGCCGAGCAAGATAAACAAATCAAGTATCTTGACTTGGCTCGCGTGGTTGTCGACATGTGGGATGTGGACTCAGCGATCTAGCAAAGAAGAGGGAAGCTTGTCATAAAAGGTTATACCAAGCCCAACAAATGAGTTATGAACCTTATGAAACCGGTGAAAGGGAACACGTAGTTTGTCCTTATTCTTAGTGGTAACGGTGTGAATATCACTGTTTTTAGTGTTCAAGTGTATATTTTGCCTAATATTATAAGATGTTAGCGAATATGAATTGTGATGCAACTGTGAGAATACCAATATCTTTAAAAAAGTCTCTCAAGGAAACTCTGCCACCTAGCTGGTAAATTGCACGAACAGCACGTTTTTGAAGGACACAAATATTTTGAATATCCGCGGCTTTGCCCCGCAGCAGAACACCGTAGGACATAACGCTGTGAAAATAACTATAGTAGACTCGATCTGTATCGACATCAGTGTATTGTCTTACTTTTCTGACGGCGTAGGTGGCTGAACTGAGCCTCCCCACTAGGGCTGATATTTGTGATCCCCACTGAACTTTGACATCTACTGTTATGCCCAGAACAACTGCCGAGTCTACGGTTTTAAGCACCTCTTTATCTAAGACGATGTTGGAACCTAGATTTCTAACATTCGGTAAGGCGAACTTTACACATTTTTTTGGCATTGAGAACAAGGTTATTTGCCGTAAACCAATCCGTAACCATTGAGAGTGCACTGTTTACGTCGTCAAAGTCTTTTCTTTTTTTTCCTATCTACTTTAAAAATAAGAGAAGTATAATTTGCAAACAGTACAACTTCACAAATACCCTTTAAATAGAATGGTAAGTCATTATTATACACTAAAAACTTTTTAATAAAAAAAACTAAACCGCCGAAAAACCGAAAAGTAAAAAATAATAAACCTGCTTTGTCCAACCCCAATAACTAAGTTCGGAAGGCGGTGACATATAATTAAAAAAAAAAAAAAAAAATAGTTGATATTAAAATTGATGCATACTGTCAAATAATGACGAGAATATGTCAACATTGTAAAAATAAAAAATAATAAAAAAGAACATTGAGAGCAGTTAATAGACTTTCACATAGTTATGCTGTTAATGAGGTACCAGGGAAGCCACATGTGCAGAAGGAATTAATGCCAAACTTCCCCGTCTTCAACGTAGTCTTTTATCTTAAAATATGCTTTTTTGATAAGGACACGTTTATGTGCGTTTTATAGGTACTTTCCATCGCTAAGTTCTGTAACTGACTTTGGCAACTTGTTATAGAAGCGGATACTGTTTATTAGAAATGGCTTGCTAGTTTTAGTCAATCTAAATTTTGAAATCACAATTTCATCTTTACTACGTGTATTCAGATTATGGAAATTAATTTTTGATTACTTTTTTTTGCAATACACAACTCAGTATTAAAATATGTGAGTGAAAAATCAATCATCCCATGTTTTCTTACCCTTAGGGTTGGAACTTCGGGGTACACCCTTTCTAATAAAAAAAGAATTATCAAAATCGGACCACTCTGGAAAAAGTTATGCGTGGTCATACATAAAAAAAATAAAAAAACGCGTCGAATTGAGTAACCTCCTCAGTTTTTTCGTCGGTTAAAAAAACAAGAATTAGCGGAGTATTGAACCTTGAGGTACACCTAACTGAACTGGTAGCCCGGAAGATTTATGTCTACACATTGGAACCTATTTTGTTTTGTTTTAAGCTACGATCTCTGTACGTCTGAGCCAAACAACAGTCCTGTATGCTCTGCCTGAAAGGAAATACGTCACATTCTCTTTTTTTATCCTGACACCTACCATTATATATCTAGGTACTTCAGTAATGTTGAGTTGTTGTGTTGAATGGTTTTTACATCAGGAATTTCTCATTAGCAGCCCGCAGCCGGGCTAGTCGGTTGATGGCAATGGGCAAATACGAATAAAGGCGAAGCGCGACGCTCTGCCACGTGACAGTACGTGATTAACACGCTGTTATGTGACAGGACAGGTTTACGTGGGGGTATAAATAAGACCACGTAACCTTGTCAACATAAAAATATATATGTAAGAATAGTAAATAGGAGAAATTGGGTAGGAAAGTCTGTGGTCACAAGATTCCCTGAATTCCCTTGGGAATAGCGCTGTACTCTCCTGGGTCATACTGGTGCGACGGTGACCTCAGCTGGTGCGCCACGCGGCAGACACCAGGAATGCTGTCGGTTGGTGGTTGGTCTTGTCTGACCCGTAGATGGCTCGACGTGCTCACGCAGGTGAATATACACTCTGCACGGAGCTGGACGGCAGTGGCAAATGCTTGCAGTTAGTGACCCGTAAAGTAGTGTACGGATGCCACCGATAAATTTGGATGTTAGCCGGAACTTTGAGAGATGTTATCCAGACCTTTGGACCCTGGAAACATAAAGTCCCGCGTGTGACGCATTGTCACACCAAAGCATAAGCAAAGCAGGATGTACTGGTGCGGTAATGAAGGTGGTGTGTGGATGTCACAATCAGTACGGAGTTGACATAGATGGAATGGAAGTGAGAAGGACATGACTTGTACATGATAACTTAATTGGTGCACTCGACAGGCATTGTTTTGACGTTATGGCCATTAACGAGACTTGGCTGCGACCGGGCGAGGAGGGGCGCGCTCCAGTGGTGCCGGGCTACCGTCTGCGTCACACGCCGCGGCCGGCAAGTGTGCGTTCGGGTCGTGGTGGGGGTGTTGGCTTTTATCTACGACGGGGTTTGAGCGCGCGCACGTGGACTGGTGCGACCGATCCAAGGTTCGAATCGGTCGAACAAATGTGGTTAACAATCTCTATGAACGGCAAAAAAATTGCTGTAGGTACAGCCTACCGACCTCCATGGCATGACCTGGTCCTATTCCTAGATGCCATAACGGATTCCATTAGTTCACTAGGAAACTGCGACCACTATATATTACTTGGTGACTTCAATGTCAATTTGCTAGACACGAACGGGATAAAGACTAAAACTATTAACGAGTTTTTGGATTGCCTTAGTCTTTCACAGTTGGTCACATCTCCTACCCACTTTACAACATCCAGTGAAACTCTTATCGATCTCCTATGTACTGACCTGAGAGCAAAAAATATAGCGGTGGAACCTTTAGGTTCAATTAACGGCCATTCTATTGTAGTTGGTGAATTTCACTTTAAGCGTGATAATTTCAAGCCATACTTGGTAAAATTTCGGCCTCTTAAAAACGTGTGCGCAGAAAGCTTCAATTTAGACCTATCTTTTTTAAATCTTAGAATTATTTCATTGCTTGACGACGTCAATGATATGGTGCATGTCTTTAACACCCATATAGTTTCCCTGTTTGATGTTCACGCACCTATCAAGATGTGTACTGTAAAGGAAAAGTCGTATCCATGGATTACAGATACCATCAAACTTATGATGCGTTTACGTGACGAAGCACTTAGTAGTCATCGGATAACGAAAGCCGATTCAAAAAAAAAATATTATAAAGAATTGAAACACTTGGTGATTAGTTCATTGTATAGTGAAAAAGTTGCGTATTTTAAGCACAATATAAATAATAAAATAAAATGCCCTAAATTATAATGGAAAAATTTAAAATCCACCTTATCGCCCTATAAACCCAAAAAAGACCTACCGTCACACTTTACAGATCCTGACGTAATTAATAACAACTTTTTGACTGTCCCTGGTAATCCTGTCGCAAGCACATCACTTACAAACTACTATGTAAATCATAGACATGGTGAACAAGTTTTCACAATAACTCCAGTGGAAGAGAATGACATCTCTCGCATTATCTCCAACCTCAAAAGTAACGCTGAAGGTTACGACAACATTACCCTGGATATGATTAACATGACTTTGCCACACACGTTAAATCTTATAACGGATATAATAAACCGCTCCATAGTGACGTCTACATTCCCCGACCTATGGAAAATTGCCTCTATTATGCCCTTGCCAAAAAATACAAATCCATCCACTTTAAAAGACCTTCGACCTATAAGCATATTACCATGTCTATCCAAAATATTAGAAAAAGTCGTTAGCCGCCAATTAACGCTGTTTTTGGAACAAAATAACGTTCTTCCTGATTTACAATCTGGTTTCCGAAAGCAGCGCAGTACATCTACTGCTTTACTGGATGTTACTGATAACATACTGTCTGCCCAAGATAGGGGAATGTGCACGTTACTGGTCTTACTTGATTTTTCCCGGGCGTTTGACGCAATAAATATCGCATTACTACTATCGAAGTTAAATTATTATGGGTTCGACCCCAGCGCTACGCAATGGTTCCTTAGCTATTTAAGTAATAGACAGCAATTTGTTGACTTACGTTTGGGTGACGGCACTACCCTTAGATCGACACTCATTTCTGTAGAGAGAGGAGTTCCGCAGGGCTCTATTTTGGGCCCAATTCTCTTTATTTTGTACTGTGCGGATATTATAAAATGTCTCCAGAAATGCAAGTACCATATATACGCCGACGATGTCCAACTATATATATCTTTTAGACCCGATGAGTACGACACTGCCATTAAAGATCTTAACAATGATCTTCAAAGAATCGCCAAATGGTCAGAGGAAAACTGCCTATCTTTAAATCCAATAAAAACGAAGTATATGGTATTTGGCACAAGACAGCAGTTGGCGCGACTACCTGTGACATTTGACGTGAAACTTATGGGTGAACCAATTGAGCGAGTGTATGAAGCGCGGAATCTAGGTGTTGTCATGGACAAAGACCTTCGTTTTGAAAAACACGTAGCGGAGTCGGTTAGAAACTGCTTTTATCGTCTAAAGGTTTTGTACAATGTTAGGCCTTATCTATCCGAAAAACTACGGGAACAGCTAGTGGAAACCCTGGTTTTGTCCAGGTTGAACTACGCTGACACGGTTTACGGCCCGCGCCTATTAGCTCGCACAGACCGCCTCATCCAAAGGGTACAAAACGCCTGTGCTCGGTTTTGTTACAGTATTCCTCGCAGATGCCATGTTACACCTTTCCTAAATGAACATTTTTCATTGAAAATGAAGTCCAGGCGCAAACTGCACTTAGCTTGCCTTCTGTTCGGTGTCGTTAAATATCAAAAACCGGACTACCTATATAACAAGCTCAGTTGGGTTGCGAGTAGACGGGAATGCGGGAGAAGGCAATGCTCACAACAACTCTCGACTCAGTCTCAAGGTACAGCTGCTTTTAGAGGCAGTTTTCGTTATGCGGCTTCTAAAGTATGGAATAACCTGCCACCACCCATTAGAGTTATTAAGACAATAGACGCTTTTAGACGACGCTTACGGCAGTACCTCATAGAAGCGCAACGGAAACTGGATATGGTCACACTAAATGTTTCAATCATATAATTTATGTACCTACCTACCTATCTAGGTGGATAGATGGGTGGGTACCTTCCTACCCACCTATCCACCTACTTACTTGTCTACCTACCTACCTACCCACTTGAGTATGTGTCAAAAATTGCAAACAAATCAGTCCGTCGCGCTCGGCTGCTTGCAGCGTATTGTGCGATGAAGTGCGTGGATTAATAAATTATTGAATATGTTTGGATCGTGGAAGTGTCGTCGCATTGTTGGTGTACACCTTGGTGTTTTTTGCTGTACTCCTTTCATAGCATTCCTATCTTTGTATAAACCATTAGCGAAGGTCTATCATGCATCAGTCTCATTTATTTATTTACCGGCCTATTTTTTTGTTTTGTTTGTTTCGCAATTTTAGTAAATGTCACACTCTAATATTTATTTTACTATATTTTACAAGTATTTTTATACTAGTTACTAAACTCAATTACTAGGTATATATAAAAATATACATTCTCACTATACATATAAGTACTACTCGTTACTTTTTATTTATTTTATCTGACACAAATTTATTTTAATTAAGTATGCATACACACATCACCTTGCAGTATTGGTATAAAGCTGATTTACATCCGTCACCTCACACGTCAGGTCCAGTTGAAAACCAGCGCCAGGCACTAGTTGTCTGGCATTTATGCTGAACTGGGCCTTTTTGGCGCAGCCGTGAGGCACACTTTGACGCACTTTACACTTTTTAGTTGGTTTTTTTATTTTTTATTATTTTGCTTTATATTGTGTGCCTTTTAGTCTGTGCTAAATAAATGTATTTTCTTTCTTTCTTTCTTTCTTTACATTTTGAGTCAATATCAAATACGTAAAAAATGCGAATAGCTTATGCAAAATAGGTTGCATACAGAGATAATTGCGCAGAAGGCATACTAATTTAAAAACAATAACAGATTACGATCAAATAAGCACACGCCCTAAGTTGACCTAGTTAAGTAGGTAAAACATAATTAGCTGTTTAACCTTACCTAGTATGGGGTTACGAAAACACAGAATTGTTTAGGGTTGACTAATATGAGTCAATCAAAACTGTTGCCTGTTTTAGGATTTAAAAAAAGTTAAAAAAAATAAAAACCCCTGACCCAAACATAAACTCTAAAAAGTAAAAAAATAATACATAGTCAAGTCGGGGGACGGCTAATGAAAATGTTAGGTTAGGTGTTTTCATTGACCGTCCCCCGACATGACAATGCCATCAAAGTATTACCTACAACTTAAAAGGCTAATAGATACCATTTTTTTTTACTTTTTAGGGTTTTTGTTTGGGTTGGGGTTTTCTATATTTTTAATTTAACGTTGATTTCCTGCTTTTTGAACTTAATGTCCCGCTTAAATCTGCGCAGCATTGCGTATGCTTCCCACAGTGAAGTTTGTTACTCATTTATCCTCATTCCTCGTCCTGTTCACCATTTATCCATAACCTGCCCATTGAGACCTTTTCAATGAGCCCAAACACGATACTTCTGCTGTTTGTTGGTGAGTAACTTCATCCGTTCGGGAGCTACGTTGCCTCGGACAGACACACACACACACACACACCTCGTCTCTAATATTATACGTCTGTGGTTTGACTTGACATGTTATTGTTGTCAATAAGTTATTTTTGGAAAGTAACGATACACGTTATAGTTATTACGAGTGCAAAAAGAATGTAATAGAATTTAATAAACTAATGTGTATTTAATCGGTGATGGATGGCTGCCGCGTGCCGGGGCTGATCCGCCGACATCGCACAATCCACTCCGGAGATGTCCGCGCCGCAACCTCCCCCTCCCCCTCCCCGCAAAACCCGAAGGATAAGGGGGCGTCAGGATCAAAGGGCTCACCGAGCCAGAGCGCCCCCCTCTCTCCACGAACACTTTTTTAACCCAAGTAGAATTATTAAACGTTATTTAATATGTTATAACGCACAAGACTTATGTACCGTTTATAAATTCTCTTTTGATGCGCGGCAGAGCAACCTCGGAGGTCTCACTATAAGTCATCCGTTCATCATATATTGGTAGTTCAACTCTTCAATATAACTGCTCTGCTATGTTTGTACCTTCATACTGTCAACGAAAAAATGTCGATACATTCGTTTATTTTTTAGTTTTATTTTTTGTAGGTAGTCACTTTTGTTGATCATGTAGTCTGCAATAAAGGTTTTTATTTATTTATTAATACCTCGCCAGTAGCAGCCATCCGCCGTTCAACCGCGCGGCTCGGCGGCCCTTCGATATTTGTCATTGCCCGGCTCCATTTGATGTCCCCGTTATCATTTATTGCAGCGGTATTTTAGCGGTTGAACATTGTAGTAAATTACCTGCAGGAATTCTAGTTCAAGTAACTTTAACAATTGATAAATTATCTCAATCAAACAACCGAGTACTTAAATCAAAAAGTTCCGCCGGCGTCGCAGAGGTTAGGTATGAAGCGCGCAGGGTTAGCGGGCGGGCCCTTGGGGAGGGAGGCTGAGACTCGACCACTTCTAGGAAATACTTTTAAAATATTCTCGAGTGGCCGAACTTGGTTATCCTTGCCCCGGATGCTTGCCCATGAACCAGGGCTCCGTCCGAGGCTCTCAAGGCTGCGGCGCACTGAACGGAACGTGCGTTATTAACACTCACTCATTTTTAGCAACCATATGCGTCACGTTTTCCATGCGCCTAGTAGTAATAATAATATAGCCTTTATTTCCTTAACCAAAAAACAATTTATACAAGTGGATTGATACCCCTTTACGGAAACAGGCCTCCTCCGATTTTCTCCAGATTTCCCCTTTTTTGGCTGTGACCACCCAGTCTTTGCCCATGGTTTTGTTGATTTCATCTACCCAGCGTTCCGCTGTCCGTCCTCTGGGTCGTCAACCTGTGGGTCCCGAATAACGTTTTTCATTTAACCAGCTGTTAATGAAATTCATTGTCTTTGATTTATGATAGAATTTTCTAACAAATTACGCTTAACAGCTAAAAGACAAAAACATAGCACGCGTTTAGAATATTATAATTTATATTTAAATCGATCAAAAGTCATTTATTCAAACTAGGCTTAGAATCAGCACTTTTCGAACGTCAAAATAGCTTCCTAGCGCTTTAGCTGGAAGAAGTGGCGCAACAAACTCCCCAGCAGCACAGCTGTCTGTTAAGTTGGAAGAATTCTGGTGAAAGAACACAAACGTTGTCTTCAGTTAATCACAGCGAACAACAATTCTTATCGTTTAAGTAGTCGTTGATAGAATAGTATGCCTTTTTTTTGGGTGGGATATCAGCAAATGACTTCTCCTGCTGGGTAGAGCAGGAGGGCGTGTCAGACTTTTACTGACTAAAACCCACCCGTGTTCCCTCAGTTGCCCGTGTGCAAGGGGCGGCGTCGAAAAATCCGCACCCCTGGCAGGCATCGGCCCTTGCGGACCCCTCGGTCACCCTGTGACGGGTCAACACAGTGGCCCCGCCGCCTACCACTTTTTGGCCGCAGGGAATAGGGAGAGCGGCCAACGCTATACCGGCACTCCTCTTCCCCTGCGGCCCCACCGCGTCCGCCATCAAACGGTGGCGGCCCCGTCCAGGCCACGGACCTACTCAAAAGTACCGGCACTCCTCCGCCGCAGCCCGTAACCCTCAGCCGCGATGCCTCCCATTCGACATCGCGGCCCTCCTAAGTTGCGGTGCACCTCACCGCAACCTACTTTTTGGCCGCTACGGCTTTGAGGCAAAAGCCATGACGAGCGGCCCCACCTTTGGGTTCCTCTTGGCTTCACCGTGTGTGGGACCACGGTTACTGAGCCACCCCGCCACGACAATGCGGGAACCCAATCGGGGGAGATAGTATGCCTTAGAACAAAGATTTGATTTTACTTTAGCTTTAAACGCATTAAAATGTAAATCTAGCAAAGAAGAGGCTTGTTATAAAATGTTACACCAAGCCCAACAAATGAGTTATGAACTTATGAAGCCGGTGAAAGGGAACACGTAGTTTGTCCTTATTTCTAGTTTTAATATTATGAATATCACTGTTTTAGTGTATAAGTGTATAAAGGGTAAGTTTTTATCCAGTGCGCAAATTTTAACTATGAATTCAGCATGTCATCCTAGTCCCCCTACCGCATAAATTTTTCGCCGTTATACAAAAAAAAAAACAGTTGTTTCATAGAAAAGTGCAATACCTACGCGGTCAAAATGTATGGAACTGCTGTTTTTTTTTTTTGTGTATCCGGCGAAAAATTTCTGCGCTGGGGGGTCTAAAATGATATGCTGAATTCATGGTTACAATTTGCGCACTGGATAAAAACTTTTCCTGTATATTGCCTAATATATAAGATGTTAGCGAAGATTATTGTGATGTCACAGTGAGAATATCTCAAAAAAATCTGTCAGAGAAACTCTGGTATTGATAAATTGCACGTACAGCACGTTTTTACAGAACAAAAATATTTTGAATGTCAGCGGCTTTGCCCCGCAGCTGAATGCCGTAGGGCATAACACTATGAAAATAACTGAAATAGACTAACCGAGTTGTATCAACGTCAGTGTATTGTCTTACTTTCCTGACGGCGAGAGCAATTATTTTTAAAAGAGTAACCGTGGAGTTTCTTGCCGGTTCTTCTCCATATTAAGCGACAAATTAGAACCGTGCACCTAGCTTCTGACGTTTCATAAGTGATGCAGGTTTATGTGAAATGAAATATTTTGATTTTGGTTAGCGAATATGAATTGTGATGCCACCGTGAGAATACCAACATCTTTACAAAATTATACACCCTTCAATAAATCTGCCTATAATACAGACTTAACTGATACGGCACATCGTACACTGTAACAGTTAAGCAGATTACGAGATAAGCGCACCCACACACATACGAGTAAATATTGAAGAGGTTACTCATGTAGGCGCTTCACCCAATTCATTGAATAAATGCTGTCTCAAGTCAGCGGCCCCATCGGAACGACGACGACAGGTACGCGGGGCGCGGGGGAGCGGCCGCCACTCATCCTGGATTTTACAAATTGGTTCGAGACAAATCCGCGGCCTTCGGACCGGGACCTCCGAGCTTTTCTTAGGATTTCCGGAACTGCTTCCAAAAAAAACATTCCTGACAAATATTAAATCTACTACGGCCACCGGGGCTTGATGGGTTCTGCTACAGACTCGTTCGTCGCAAACAATGTCGGTTGCTATGAATAAACTCAGTAAAGTCACCATGGTGGCTAATTTTATGAAAATTATTTAGAAAAGTTCTTTCAAAGGCCGCTCTGCAACGTCGAAGTACTAGTTTCTTAATTAAAATCGATCCCAAAAAAGGCGACGAAAAATCGAATCATCTGTCAAAACTAATTAGTTATTACAAATAGCATAGAGAGTTGCAGCGAATGGATTTACTTAGCAAGCATTGGCATTGGCATTTCTTATTAGTTATTGTAGCGAGCGCGCACCAGACTCCTCGCTTGATCTTCTCTCCATTTTTAATTAAGATCATTTTAAATAAATCCCCGCTTCCACTTTGTTTAATGGCTTCGAAGAAATATTGGTTGTCTTTTTAATTTCCATCCTATTGACTTCAATAAATCTCATTTCTTGAAACGAGCACCTCTTTCCCGCACCCTTTCTCGGGCCTGGAGCCCCTTGAGGGCCCCCTCGCGCGGGCCCCGCTCGTCTGCACAAACTCGTGCGATTTATTGAATAGACTTTCTTCGCACAATGGACACCATTCACTTTTTCAATATTTCCAGGCTGTTTATTCGTTGTTTATCACAATACATCAGCTAACTCATTGTATACAACACTTGTCTTCGCTATCTGTACGTTTTATAAAGAGGAGGCGCCAGGGAGCTCTGCCGCCGCCGCCCGCCGTCACTAACTTATGATCCTGGGTAGCCAATATACTGAAAACTTTATTAATTTAATAGTAAGTAATATTTATTTACTTACAAAGTCGGAAATATAAGCTCCACGGGAAACTAGTGCGCAGGAGTAACTATTTACAAGCTTATCGTTGCACTAACTGAATGCATAAAGGTTTCTTCAGGCAGGCGCGACGCTTCAGCGTGACGTGACTCTTGTAGGACAATTTCCATGAACATCTCATACAAATTGTTCTACGAGAGTAGCCTCGCGGTGTTTTTTATTTAATTATAACATGTCATTTTACATTTTGGAGATAGTGTACCTACTGCTCATTACCAAGCCTTATTTCGACGACAAGTATTTTTATTATCTCATATAGTCCATAATACATATGGAACCTTATTACAAGCACTGTAAGGAACATTTTGGTCAAAACGAGCCGGATAGATCAAGTGCATTCCAACGCCGAGTAAAGGCTGGTTAACACAGGATCAGTGACTTCAAAATATTCGTCTGCGAATCTACAAGTAAGCACTGACTTCATACTGCTGTGTACCGACTTTAAATCAATTTACATTGGGTTTTTAAGGGTCAGCGCTGACTTGTCTCGAATTCGGAGTCAGTCACTGACCCTGTATAAACCTGCCTTAAAGTTGTTGTTAAAATGTAAACACGTGTTCGTCGTATTTGGACAGTTTTGGATAAATTGGTGATTTTTAAGATATTACGAGTGACCTGTGTTATCAAGCTTCACTCTTCAAAAACTGTGCTACATAATGGTGTAAATTTCACACGTAAAGAACCGTAACAATGATGGAAACAGCCGATCAACTCAGTGAATTGGAAGATTTATAAACAACATTATTATAACTAAAGAGAACTTTAAGAAGTGTCCCAAGGCACGCGTAACCAGCGGGTATGTCCCCCCCAGTGGGTTCCCGCATTGTCGTCGTGGGGGGGACAGTAGCCATCCCACAGTGAAGCCAAGAGGAACCCCAAGGTGAGGCCGCTCGTCAGGGCTTTTGCCTCAAAGCCAACGACGTAGCGGCCAACAAGTAGGTTGCGGTGAGGTACATTGCAACTGAGGCGGGCGGCGATGTTGAATGGGAGGCTTCGCGGCTGAGGGATACAAGCTGCGGCGGAGGAGGAGTGCCGGTACTTTTAGGTAGCGCTCTTCCCTCCCGTGGCCTGGACGGGGCCGCCACCGTTTGATGGCGGACGCGGTGGGGACGCAGAGGAGGAGGAGTGTCGGTATAGCGTTGGCCGCTCTCCCTATCCCCTGCGGCCGAAAAGTGGTAGGCGGTGGGGCCACTGTGCTGACCCGTCGCAGCGGGATCAAGGGTGCCAGACAAGGGGTCGTCTGGGGCCCTTATGCTATTTGGTTCTTGGGGTGATCACGGTGTGCCATTTGTCCTGGTGCGCCGGTGATAGGGGTCATTCCCTTCCGAGGAGGGTCCGGTGACGGACAGCCGCGGCGAGTTCGCGGATGGCTTGCGCGTTTCTGTGTTCCCGCTTCAAGCGGCACTGGAGGACACCGTGAAGTTTTAATGGGTTACAGTTCCACATAACTGCGCTATTTCCCTGCGGTAGCGCAAAAGACATTTTTCCACGTTACAAAAAAAATATGCTGGCTCGACGGCGCGTTGTGTACAACGCGTGCCGTCAGAGATGTCCTCTTGCTCCACCCAGAGGGGGAGAAGTCATTTGATGATTTCTCACCGTCAAAAAAAAACCACCGTGTATTAGAAGCAAAAATGAAAATTAAGAGTGGTTACGAAAGATAAACGTAAACAGTTCAAGTATTTTAATAAGGATGAATACAGTTTATGTAAAGAAACGTTTATGCAAATAAAAGCTGACATTAAGGATTTATTAATGTCAGCAGCATCTGAACAACCTAAAAATGCTTGTCGATGCTTACCACCACCACCATAATCTACAAGCTCCACAAGTCAAATTACCAAGAAAACAATTGCTTTCATTTACGGGGAATTACGAAGATTGCAGAAACTCCGTTATTGGAAGACTAGCGTCACTGACGAAGCTGAAGCCTTACTCAAGCATATTCGAACCATTGAATTATACTATTATTATTATATTATTATGAGGTGGCTGCAGAATAACCTTCTGACACTTAATTTGGCAAAAACAAACTACATCCCTTTTTCCATTAGTCACAGGACTAAAGCCCCATCTGATATAAATGTTCTTGTTCATACCTGTGTAGATCCCTCTTCATGTTCATGTGCATCGCTATGTCGTGTCAGTCAAACTAAATACCTGGGTGTGTTAATTGATGACGGACTAAAGTGGTATTCTCAAGTTGAAAGTCTAACATCAAGGGTCAGGAAACTTATTTATATCTTTAAATCTCTCAGGCAATGCGCTGACTCCAAAACATAAAAAATGGCATATCTTCCACTTTGCCAGTCTGTCATCAGTTATTGCATCCCGGTTTGGGGTGGCACTGCTAAGACAAGAAGGCCAATTCTCGTAACACAATCTAGTCGCAGTGTCATGTCGGCGACAAGCAAATGTCAAAAACTTGTCAAAAATGTATGGAAACTCGAGGTATTTTTGACAGATTGCGACTGAGATCAAACTGTGAACGTTCTTAAAATTAGCAGAATTGCCCCTTAGATTGCTTGGATTGGAGCGCACCCAGAGGGCTGTGCTCAAGGTAATGCTCGGCAAACCGTATAGATTTCCCACAAGCAAATTGCACGCGGAATGCAGGGTACTTACTGTGCGGCAGCTCTTTGTGCTCAATGCCACCCTCAGAAAGCATAGTCAGGTTCCTCCATTAGATCCAACCACTCGTAAAGCCAAATCTGCATGCCCATCTGTTTCTCACAAAACAGCTAAGTACAGACGCCAGCAGGTCAACCTACCCCAAACTGTCAAATTTTCCCAATTGAACATGAACCTTATGCTTGCGGTATAAAGTTGAAAATCTATCAAATAAATTTGACAGATTGGAGTAGCTTGATGTGCTGGCGTCTGTACAAACAAACAAATCCAAATAATTAATTTAAACAAACACGAAGTTAAAACCAAATTACAAAACTGGCTGTTTAATCAAGACTATTCCCGTACAGAAGACCTTGTTTCAAAAATAATGTAGGCACGTAATATTCATTCTTATTCTACTTAAACGGATGCTTAAACACATGCAACAACATACAAATACACCATACACGACTACACATACCCCCAAAAACACCCCTTCCTCTCTCATACACCACACCACACATCACTCACACACCCATCCCCCTACATATAGTCACACATTCACATTCATAGCTAAATCAGGTCATTATGGGTTTATCAATATTAACACACATAAATAAAGGTTTCTTTGTTACACGTAGTTACAGGTGAACACTGACTCCTAGGTCACAGGGTACCCCTAGTCTAGGAGGCAGGGTTTTTTACTATTTGTGCAGCCTTTTCCTAAAAACCATGTTAACCTACCTATGTGAAATATATTGTATTCTATACAAAGGTATATTGTGTCAATAAACTTATTTTTTTTTATACCCAAGGGTGGCACATTCTGAAAAATCGATACTGTAGCAATCTTGGTTCTAGAGAAGCAAGTATGATTATTGCCTTTAAGAGAGAGCAATTTAACAGTTTGAGATATTAACATTATTAATAATAAAAAAAAAACAATTGCATAATAAAAAAATGAAGGATTTAAATAAAGTAAAAAGCTATATTGGTATTGATATTGAATATGATTATGATAACTCTACAAATGTCTTAACATTGTGTCAGGAAAATTACATAGAGTCTTTAGCTGAAAAATATAATATTAAAAATACAAAATTGTATATGACACCTAACCTAACCTAACTTGAAACTAAGTAAATGTGATGTAAATTAAGATGTTAAATATAGAAACTTGATAGGTGCACTCTTGTATATTAGTCATGGTACTAGACCAGACATATTATTTTCTTACAGTGTGAATTATTTCAGTAGATTTCAGAATTGTTACGATGAAACACATTTTAAATATGCTTTGAGAGTTCTAAAGTATTTGTTTCTAACAAAAGATTTAAAACTAACTTACAGACAGTCTTAATACTGATAATATTGTGAATTGTTATGTAGATGCCGATTGGGCAGGAGATAGTACAGATAGAAAGTCAACTACAGGTTTTGTTATTGAATTGTTTAGAAATCCAGTTTATTGGAAATCTAGAAAACAAACATGTTCGTGGCTAGAAGAGGCAGATGCATCCATTTATGGAGCGACCAGGGTAGAAATTTCATCGGAGCTAACAAGGATCTAGTTGAGGCTTAGAACAAGGCTAAGTTGGAATATAAGGGTCAAGTGGCAGATTCTCTTGGGCAAGACGACTCACAATGGCACTTCATTCCCCTTACAGCCCGAACTTGATGGCCTATGGGAAGCAGGTGTGAAGTCATTGAAAGGATGAAAAGGATCTTAACAACAAACTTATCATGAAGAAATGACCACCCTTTTGTGTGAAATCTAATCCTGTCTAAATTAGCTCTCTCTATGTCCTGTGGAAGATCATGACGTAGACACTATCAATCCCTTGACAGCTGATCAATTTTTTACAGGAGAAGCCTGTATTGTAATTCTTACGTTGGCCATTCGAGATGTCAATCTAAACCATTTATCTCGCTGGAGTACACACAGAGACTGTTGAGAGAACTGTGGCAAAGATGGTAGAATTAATATCTGTTTAGATTACGACAGAGGCCGAAATGGATAAAACACAGGAAAATGTTTGAAATTAATGACATTGTATTAATAAAACAAGACAATTTGCCGCCTGGAAAGTGGTTACTTGGTCGCATTATGGCAAAGCATCCTGGACGAGATAATGTTGCAAGGGTTTATATCGTCAAAAGTGGGGACAATATAACTAAAAGATGTAACACTAAATTATGTCTTCTTCCAGTGAATAGTAAAGATTTTATTCAATTTATGGCATGTTACAATGAAGTGATGTTATATATTGATTTATTTTCTCAAGGTAAAGGTTTTGTTCTTATATTGTAAATGTACATTAAATTATTTTGATATTGATTAAGAAAGATTATTTACAATGTATTAAAATCATTTACAAAATACGTTATGTTTGTTAAAAGCCCCTTTTGGTAGGCGGTATGTTCTACTCATTAAGAAGCCTAGTCAGTCTGCATAAAAACATTGAATCGACGACACGTATTTTTATGATCTCATACAGTTCACAATGGATATTGAAACTTATAACAAGCAGCATAAGGAACAGATAGCTTTTGTTTCTTATTAGGCTAACATCTTACGTCATGGCTCATCTTACTTCTATACTATTATTTTTATATTTATAATATTTTTCTGCTTATACCTATGCTATTTACTATGCTATGCTATATACTTTATGTTATTTAGATAATCTATACATTTAATCTTATATGCTATTCAATACATTCTATACTAATGTATTTATTTAGCATAAACTTAGTCTATTTATTTCTATTTATAACAGTTTTAGCAACTACTGTAATATTTTTAATGAATGTGTCCCTAAATTTCTTAATTTGCTATCAACTGTTGGAAATTTTCGACTGCCATTCCACAGTCCAGCTGATTTTCAACCTCGACTCTTTTCAGGGCGTGAACCGGGCATTCTGTTAAAATATGTTCCAGGGTTTCGGATGTCCCGGGTTGAGGAGAGGTCAATCGAGATGCACGATGAGTTCTCTTTGCACCTGAATCGATTTAGGTAGTCCGAGAACCCACCGCTGCATCGTGACCCGTTAGCACTTGAGTAATAACATTTGTTGGTATGATTTGCCGAACCACTTTGTATTAATTTATTACGTCGGGAAAGAATAATTTTGTGACTTTGGCTGTGGAGCCCTCTTTGTATCTTTGGTTCCATTCGTCGAGCGACCCCATACGGATTTGCCGCTTGACGAATGAAACCGGGCAGCAGTCATAGTCTGACCTTTTCTTCAGTTTCAGTGCAGCCTCTTTCGCTAGGTGGTCTAAACGTTCGTTGCCATTAAGACCGGCGTGATCCTTTACCCAGAACAAGGAAACCTATTTGCTCTGGGATAAAACTGCACCCAAGTTAGCTCTCGCCTTAACCGCCAGGCCGTGGCCTTGGTACGTGACTGTTTCTAGTGCTGCCTTTGAGTCACTATAGATTCCAATGGTTCCCTCTTTTAGGATTTCCCTTTCGGCCACACATATGGCCAGGAGTTCCGCCTGGTAGACCGTGCAGCATGATGGCAAACTTAGCTTCACGGATTTGATCTCAGCCTGACTGTCCTATAGTAACAGTGCTGCTCCGACCTTCCGGATCGCGGGATCTTGCTGCCTTCGGAATGAAAAACTATTAACCATTTTCTGCACTATTATCTTTTTTGTAGCTGGCGCCCAGTTACTTGCCGCGTACAACCCCACCGGCTCCACCGCCACCATGTAGATGATCCAAATGACCTCCGGGTACAGACAACAGCTCACTTTGGCCGCTCTAGACAATTGTTTGTAGATATTTACAACTTTTCAACACACGTTAGCAGCGTGAGTGTTTAAAATGAGCTGGTGGGCGATTGTGAGGCCTAGTATACGTATTTCTATTTCCTTAGACATGCCAATGTCGACCCCACCTGTGCCCAAAAGTAGAACATCGTACTTTAGCTTCCTAGTTACAACGATCGCACAGATCTTATGTGGTGCCAACTTCATCTTATTTCGAATACCCCACCTCCGTACGTAAACAAAGGCAGCATTGGCATGTCTTTGAACCTCCAAAGCTGTGTCATCATCAAAAATCATCACCACGTCGTCGACGAAAGCCTAACAGTGATCGCCCCGCTCTTCCAGTCCCTTTAGCAGACCGTCCAGGAGTCAATCAAAATCAAAATCAAAAGTCATTTATTCAAACTAGGCTGGTGTCATCACTTTTTGAACGTCAAAAATTACAAAAGACAGTTCCCCAAAAACGCCCACCCTTCGACACTTCCTAGTGCTTTAGCTGGGAAGAAGAAGTGGCGCAACAAACTCCCCAGCAGCACAGCTGTCTGTTATGTTAGAAGAACTTGATTTTATACAATGGTAGGATACGAAATATAAAAATTTAAAATTGTTCTAGATATAATAAACCAATTATCGAAGTCGCTAGCTAGCTACATCTTGCAATTTAACTCATTATTAAAAATTTAAAATTTAAAAAACCCCCGACCCAAACAAAAACTCAAAAAAGTAAAAAATAATATTTAAAGGCCTTTTAATTTTAACGTAATATTTTGATCAGGGCATTGTCAAGTCGGGGGACGGCTAGGCCTCTGTTTGGCGTTTTCATTGACCGTCCCCCGACTTACAATATTACGTTAAAATTAAAAGGCCTATAAATATAATTTTTTACTTTTTTGAGTTTTTGTTTGGGTCGGGGGTTTTTTAAATTTTAAATTTAATTTTTATTTCTTGCTTTTTAAACTTAATGTCTCCCTTCAATCACCATTTATCTATAATCTATTCATTGAGACCTTTTCAATGAGCCCAAACACGATACTTCTGCTGTTTGTTGGTGAATAACTTGGATTTCCTGGAAATTCCAGGTGTTGCTCCAGCATCAGTTCAAGGTTATTTTATTCGTCTAATTTCATTGAAGTAATAGAATCCCAAATTTTGAGTTGATCAGAGGCTAAAATCCCTTTTTCAACCAGAAAAGAGCTGATAATCTTCAAACGGCTGAACCGATTTTGATGAAACATGTCTAAGAACACTCCCGACTAATACACCTTTCAAACAAAAAAAAACTAAATCAAAATCGGTTCATCCGTTTGGGAGCTACGTTGCCTCAGACAGACGCACACACACACACACACGCACACACACACACACACACACACACACACACACACAGACACGTCAAACCTATAACACCCCGTCGTTTTTGCGTCGGGGGTTAAAAATAAAAAACAATGAGTAGATTATGTCAACACTAAGTAAATTCAAATGAATTTATACAGTCAAATAAAAACAAACAATTAAGTTAATAAAGATATGACCTGTCAGTAGGCAAGGAAACTCTGGTGAAAGAACACAAACATTGTCTTGAGTTAATCACAGCGACCAACTATTCTTATCGTTTTAGTAGTCGTTGATAGAATAGTATGCCTTTGCGCAAAGGTTGGATTTTACTTTAGCTTTAAACGCATTAAAATTCAAATCTAGCACAGAAGAGGGAAGCTTGTTATAAAAGGTTATACCAAGACCAATAAATGAGTTATGAACCTTATGAAGCCGGTGAAAGGGAGCACGTAGTTTGTCCTTATTTCTAGTATTAATATTATGAAAATCACTGTTTTTAGTGTACAAGTGTATGTTTTGCCTTATATGAATATAAGATGTTGCCCAAGATGAATTGCGATGCCACGGTGAGTATACCAATATCTTTAAAAAATTCTCTAAGAGAAACTCTAGCACCTAGTTGATAAATTGCTCGCACAGCTCGTTTTTGAAGAACAAAAATATTTTGAATATCTGCGGCTTTGCCCCACAGCAGAATGCCGTAGGACATAATGCTATGAAAATAAGTAAAATAGACTAACCGCGCTGTGTCAACGTCAGTGTATTGTCTTACTTTCCTGACAGCGTAGGCGGCCGAACTGAGCCTTCCCGCTAGGCTTGATATATGTGAACCCCACTGAAGTTTGTTATCTACTGTTATGCCTAGAAAAACTGCCGAGTCTACAGTCTCAAGTACCTCATTATCTACGATAATGTTCGGTCCTACATTCTTAACATTCGGTAAGGCAAACTTTATACATTTAGTTTTCTTGGCATTGAGAACTAGGTTATTTGTGGTAAACCAATCCGTAACCATTGCGAGTGCACTATTTACGTCGTCAAAATCTTGTCTATTCCTATCTACTTTAAAGATAAGAGAGGTATCATCAGCAAACAGTACGATGTCACAGATACCGTTTAAATAGAATGGTAAGTCATTAATATATACTAAGAACAAGAATGGACCCAGTATTGAGCCTTGAGGTACACCTAACTTAACTGGTAGCCCGGAGGATTTTACTCCATTAACATCTACACATTGATGCCTATTTTGCAAATAAGAACTTAATACGTTGAATGCTTCGTTTTGGACACCGTAATGACGTAGTTTATGCAAAAGCGTGCCATGGTGCACGCAATCAAAGGCTTTTGAGAGATCACAGAAAACTCCAATAGCATTTTGCGAGTTCTCCCATGCGTCAAAAATGTGTTTCAGCAGAGCAACACCTGCATCGGTAGTCGAACGACCTTTAGTAAAGCCATATTGTTCATCGTGAAGGAGTTTATTTAAATTCAAATGTCTTAGCAACTGCTTTAGTATCAGCTTTTCAAATATTTTACTAAAAGCCGGTAGAATAGAAATAGGCCTGAAATTGCCAATGTTATTTTTGTTGCCTGATTTAAATAAAGGTATGACTTTACTGCTCTTCATGAGATCAGGAAAAGATCCTAAATCAACACATTTATTAAAAGTAATAGCTAGATAGGGGGCTACGATATCGATTATATTACTTAAAAGTTTAATGGAAATTCCCCAGTAATCACCAGTGTTTTTAGACATAAGTGTATTAAAAATATTAACTACATCACGAGGCGTTACATGTTCGAAACTAAATAAACGACTACATTTGGGCACACTACTATGCAAAAGGTTTTCAGCTTTAGACGGGGACGAATTTAAAGAATGAGTCGTAGTTATAGGTATGTTTGCAAAAATCATTAAATGCCTCAGCTACATCAGCAGCTTTATCAACTAATTTGTTGTTGACCATAATTTCTAATTGTTTTTCTTGTTGTGTGTGTAACCGATTTACCTGTTTCACTGTTAATAATTTTCCATGTGGTTTTTACTTTATTATTAGAATTTTTTATAGTATCGCTTAAAAATTTAGATTTAGCAAAAGCACAGATTCTTTTAAATAATTTTGAATAATTTCTGATATATTCTAAGAAAGGAGTGTCAAATCTGTATTTTTTTTTACCGTATAACTCGTATAATCTTGCTCTACTTTTATAAATTCCTGGAGTGGCCCATTGGTTGAAGCCAACAGAGGTGCCATTATTATCAATGGTTTTGGTCTTAAAAATAGATTGATATTCCTTTTGCACAACATCAAAAAGGGCTCCATAGATAAAATAAGTAAATTCCAAACGATTGGACCGCCTTACACCCCTTATTCGTGATTCTCTCACATTCTACCCCAGCGTATCTAACGCGGACTCTTCTACCAGTCTGGTAGCTGTCCAGCATACGTCTGATATTCACCGAGCACTCTTCCTCAGCCAGTCTGGTCCTGATTGCCGGCCACTATGCGCTGTCGAAGACTCCCTCTATGTCCAGCGAGACAACAGTGATCAGCTTCTTTTCGTTCAGCTTTTTTTTTTATATGTTGTATCATGGTGTAGAGGGAGTACTCGGTCCCCTCCTGGGGCAAGAAGCGAAACTGACGAGTACTCTGCCGCGAGATCAGATACCACTTTAGCCTTGCTATTAACATTTTCTCAATGATCTCACCCAGGACTGGTAGGAGGCCAATCGGCGTGTAAGACTTTGGGGTGGTGTAAGAATCCTTTCCTGGCTTACGGAGTATCACCACTGTAGCCTCCTTCCAGACTCTGGAGAAGAGGCTCTGCTCAAGGCACTTGTTGACCAGTGCAAGAAATATCCCCGGGTCCCGGAATCTGGAGCGGGCACAGATGTCGGCTTTGAGTGGTACCCCATTCTTCTTCAAAGGCAGATCTTCGTATCTCTTAGCGGTCTGTCCCAAAACCCTGTAGATCACCTCCCAAACTCCTTCCTTGTTGTTTCTCACAGAATCGTTTCCAGCTGTCTGTGCTGCGTTTTTTTCTTCTAATTCGTATTTTTCTTTTTGTTTCAGGTACAAGGCAACCACACCTACGTGACGGTGCAGCGCTTCGGATTCTTCTCTTCCACCAGGAAGCTATGAAGGATCTCGAAGCTATGAAGCACGATATCGCTACCAAGCGATATCGAATTATATTATCTATCTGTTCCTTGCTACTTATCTTTTCTATATCTATTTGATTGATTCTATTTTATCATTTTAATTAGTCCATTTTTTCATAATTTTTTCCCAATTAGCTTTTTTAAGTTATATTTTCTAGTAGTTCTTTTTATGTGGATACTTTTTCCTTTTTGTAATTTAATTTTAATTATCAGTCCGAGCTCGTTAAGTCTTCGACTATCATCCTTTCCTCCACTAGGTCAAGCAAGTCCTCTGTACATAGTCACGTCGATGTGGCTAATTATTCTACGTCCTATTCTGATGGTGTCAAAGGTGGGTTAATTCCCGCGGATAGAACCAGCTCGACAATCATTCCTACCAGATCGTTGCCTCTGTCATACTCGTAAATAGAACTGTCGTGTTTAACTAACTGTGAACGGACGTACCGATCGCGCGCGCATGCTCTAGTTAAGAGTATTTTGCAGACGCATCACAACACCGTCGTCGCGGTGTACGTCGATCTATCGGGGCCAGCGCTTTGACCCAGTCACAAGTGCGGAAATCGTCATGAAGTGTTTCTTATAATTGTTTAGGTGTCACGCTCGCCTTAAAAGTAAAACAGTCCATTAAAATAAAAACTTACTTGGACAGGCAGTTATATAAGGCAGGAATAGGTACAAGACCTTCAAGATATGCGCTGTGAGGTCATAAGTACTGGAAAACCCACATACTGGCCGACTGACCCCCAGAAACTTCCAGACGTTTTCGACTTTTTCATTGTCAAAAATATATCCACCAATTATCTGAGTGTTGAAGAGGGGTAACAGATGAACTCCGATCACTCTCCGATTTTATTACAACTAAGTCACAAAATATTACTGAGACAAAACCACATGACATTGGGAAAAAAGTTTACAGATTGGGAAAGTTTTAGCATAGACTTACAAAATATTATTGACCTAAAAACTGCATTAAAAAGCAAAGATCAGCTCGATTCTGAAGTAAACAAGTTTAGCACCAATATCCAACAATGTGCATGGAACAACACACCACAGTTTATTAAAAAACTATCTTTTGTGTTAATCTAGGTTATAATCTATCTCCGGACCGGACCTCTCACTCCGCGGTTTGGTTAACGCCATGCTGGAGGATGAGAGGTCGTGGTCGGCGGTCGCCTCCTTCTGCGAATGCGTCATGACCCAGAAGGAGGCTGCGGAGCGCGCGTGGGAGGACGATCCTAACGCGGCGTGGGTCCGAAGGTGGAGGAGGGGTCGAAGAAGACGTCAGTATGACAGTCATCTTCGACTCCTCCCAGGTGGAGGCCAGCAGGCAACGGGCGTGGGGGCAACCTTGCCTGTATTGCACAGGCCTCCACCAGTGTCGGACGGGAATGGTTAGGTTCCCGGCCATTCCCGTAGCCCCCAGTTAGGGGGGCATGCGGGGCCCGCCAGCTAGGCGGGCATGCGCCGGGAGGGAAGTGGTAGCAAAGGTTGAGCCAGTTTCCCATGACCCTCCCATCACGGCGATGCGGGAATACTGAGTTTTTAGTGGGTACAGTCAGTTTTCCGCCCTGGAGGCTATAGTCCTTCGCCCCCCCCCCCCCCCCCCCCCAGCGGCGAGCCGGTCAGCATCGGGCCAGCAGAGGTCCACGTATGCCGTCGTCACGACTGCCACGGCCAAGTCGGCACCGCAGTCGGGTCGGACCCCGGCGAAACCGGTGCCGCCCAAGCCCAAGCCCAAGAAGAGTGGGGTGGCTGCTCAGGCGGCTACGCCCCCAGCCGTGGTGCCAGGACGGTCGGCCCCGCCTCCCGCCGAATGGGAAGTAGCCGGGGAGAAAAAGAAGGCGGGCAAGGCAGCGAGGGTGGCCAAAAGGAAGGAAAGGCGGCAGCGGCGTAAGAAGCGTACCGCCGCGGCTGGGTTACGCGCCCCGAAATCCGCAGCTGTAGTCATCACGCTACAGCCGGAGGCGGAAAAGAAGGGCGTGTCCTACCGCGACGTGCTTTCCAAAGCTAAGGCGGCGGTGAACCTCACGGAGCTGGGGGTCACCAATGGCATGCGGATGAGGGTCACTGCGACTGGAGCCCGCATGCTGGAGATCCCCGGTGCGGCCAGTGGCCCGACCGCTGACGCCCTGGCCGAAAGGCTTAGGGCGTCCCTAGAGGCGGACGAGGTCCGAGTGTCCAGGCCCAGCAAGTGCGCTGACATGCGCATCTTGGGCCTGGACGACTCCGTGACGGAAAGCGAGGTGATGGCCGCCGTAGTCAGGACTGGAGAATGCTCTGCCGAGCAGGTGAAGGCAGGCATCATCCGTCCTGACAACACGGGGATGCGAACTGTTACGGTGAGCTGCCCCGTGTCGGCGGCCTGTAAGATCACGGAGGAGGGTCGAAGGCTCCTGGTGGGCTGGGTTTCTCCAGGCACTGCAGGCTCCGTATCCGCCCTCCGGATACGGAAGCCATTCAGGCGGAGCTGTACGAGAGGTACAGAGTGGCGAAGACCGCCCTCCGAGATGAGATCCTGCGGGCCAAAGTAGTGGCCCGCGAGGAGTCGCTGGAGACTCTGAACAGAGACCCGTAGGGACGCCCCTACAAAACGGTGCGGGATAAAATCCGCCCGTGGGCTCCCCCGCTGACGCAGCATCTCCAGCCTCAGCTCGTGCAGGACGTGGTGAGCGCTCTGTTCCCCTCACGAGGGGAGTACGCTCCCCCGCCCATGGCTCCGCCTCCTGCGGTGCCCAATGCGGACCACACCGACGACGACGACGACTCTCCAGAGGTGACCGAGGTAGACCTGAGAGTGGCGGTACGTAGGCTGAATGCCAAGAATACCGCGCCAGGACCCGACGGCTTGCCCGGAAAAGCCTGCGTCCTGGCCTTGCAGGCTCTCGGGCCTCGACTAAGAGGGCTCCTAAGCGCATGCTTGGAAGAGGGCCAGTTCCCACTTCGCTGGAAGACGGGGAAACTGGTCCTCATTAAGAAGCCGGGGCGCCCAGCGGACTCCCCGTCCGCTTACCGGCCCATTGTGCTGCTCGACGAGGTGGGCAAGCTCTTTGAGAGAGTAATTGCAGACCGCCTCGTCGGGCGGCTGGTGCGGGTGGGGCCGGATTTGGCGGAGAGCCAGTTTGGTTTCCGCAGGGGGCGCTCCACGGTGGACGCCATCATGCGTGTGCGAGCCCTCACGACAGGGGATGCTGTGGCCCGGGGTGGGGTTGTCTTGGCGGTGTCTCTAGACATCGCCAATGCCTTCAACACCCTGCTCTGGAGTTGCATCAGGCACTCCGGTATCACCGGATGTCGACCTACCTCTGTCGTGTGGTCGACGCCTATTTGACGGACAGGGCTGTCATCTACCCTGGTCACCTCAGAGAGTGGAACCGGCGAGAGATATCGTGCGGTGTCCCACAGGGATCGGTCCTGGGCATCCTGGGCCGCATCTGTGGGACATCGGATACGACTGGGTGCTGCGCGCCGACCTCCCTGACGGCGTCAGTGTAGTTTGTTACGCTGACGACACGCTGGTCCTGGCGTCGTACCAGGCGGCGGCCGACTTAGGGACACACGGGGTTGCGACAATCGTCGATAGGATCAGGCAACTGGGACTCGAAGTGGCCTTGCACAAGTCCGAGGCCATGTGGTTTCATGGTCCTCGGAATGCGCCACCGACGGGTTCCCAGATAACGGTGGGAGGGGTTCACATCGGTGTCGAGTCGACAATGAAGTACTTGGGACTCGTCCTCGACAGCCGGTGGAACTTCGCGGAGCATTTCCGCCGTTTGGCTCCCAGACTGGAGCGGGCCGGGGCTGCGTTGAAGCGGCTCTTGCCCAATCTAGGGGGGCCAAACTCCTCCTGCCGGAGGCTCTACGCGGGGATCGTGCGGTCCATGGCCCTATACGGGGCGCCGGTGTGGGCGCCTACATTGAGGCGCCAACCAGCTCGCAGGTTGAGGGCGTCCCATAGGATCATGGCGATCAGGATGATCCGAGGATATCGCACGAAATCCGGCGAGGCGGCGTACCTCCTTGCCGGATTACCGCCATGGGATCTGGAGGCAAAGGTCCTCGCGCAAAACCTCGGGATGATGATGATGATAGGACTCCCTTTTCCGCACGTAGACTCCCATTCGGTCCGTTGTGCGTGAAAACCTCGGGAGTGGCGCGAGGAGGCCAAACGCCGGGGCGTAACTCCGCTGCCGCGGGAAATCGCGGCACAGCGGACAGAGCTCCGGCGGGATCTCATGGTGACATGGAGAGAGCGATTGTCGCAACCCAGTGCTGGGCACGCCACGATTGCGGCGGTAAGTCCCCTCTTTGAGGAGTGGTTTGAGAGGCGGCATGGTGTCCTCACCTTCCGCCTGACGCGGGTCCTCACCGGACACGGTTGTTTCGGGAGGTTCCTGTTTCGGATAGGGCGGGAGGAAACGCCCGGGTGTTTCCACTGCGAAAATCGCCCTGAGGACACGGTGGAGCACACGGTGGCGGTCTGCCCAGCTTGGGTGGAGCACCGCCGTGTCCTCGTGGAGGCGATCGGCGGCGGCGATCTCTCGCGTCCGGCCCTGGTCCAGGCCATGGTACGGAGCGAGAGGGCATGGGGAGCCGTCACCTCCTTCAGCGAAGCAGTGATGCTTGCGAAGAGGGAAGCGGCGCACGTGAGGGAGAGGCAGCATATGTGCCCTCGCGACCCTAGCCGCCGCAGGATACGGAGACGTCCTGGGCGTCGGGAATCCCAGGCCGATTTCCGGCCACCGTAGGCATGAGCTTGCGGACGGCGAGTAATGGGTAGCTCGCTGTCCGGTAAGGACCAAGCCCAAGTCGACGGCGCGTTGTGTCCCACGCGCGCCTCAAAGAGATGTCAGCACAAAAAATGATGGAGCCCGCAAGGGCCGATGCCTGCCAGGGGTGCGGGTTTGTTTGAAAGAGATACCACAGCCCCTGGCATACGGGCTACTGAAGGAACACGGGTGGGTTTTAGTCAGTAAAAGTCTGACACGCCCTCCTGCTCCACCCAAAGCGGGAGAAGTTATTTGATGATTTGCCACCCAAAAAAAAAAAAAAAGGCATGGAAAGTTGCTGAAGTGATTATGATTGCAAAACCCGGTAAACCACCTTACGACGCATCATCATACAGGCCCATTTCCCTGTTGCCGATACTATCAAAGCTGTTTGAAAAATTGTGATTAAAACGCCTAAAATCGATTGTAAACGAGAGTAACCTGATCCCTGACCACCAGTTTGGTTTCAGAGAGAAACTTTCAACAATAGACCAAGTACATAGAATTACCAACATCATTGAGAGAAAGCTTGAAGAAAAAAAAGTCTGCTTCACCGTATTTTTAGATGTGGCACAAGCTTTTGATAGAGTTTGGCATGAGGGTCTGACATGCAAGCTAAGACTAATGCTGCCTAATGATTTTGCCGATATCTTGCAATCATACATTACGAATGGAATGTTTAGAGTAAGGTACGAGAATACTATTTCCGAGCTAAAAATTATTAAAGCTGGCGTTTTTCCTTTTCTTGGGTGGTCTTTTCGAGCACTCGAATCTCCGTTAGTACTTCACTGTCGTTGTGTCGTTCTCTGTCGCGTGACTCTTGTGCCTCCCTTTATTCCTGCATTGCCACCTGCAACTTTTTCAACATTTGGTTGCTCTCTTTCACCATCAGAGTTTGCTCTTCTAATGCGGAGTACAACTAATTGATATTCTCAAGATCCTCCCCTTTTTCTTTGCCCTTCTGGCTTACAGTTCCCTGTTGTTGAGCCTGATCATCCTTTCCCTTGTCCACCTCCTTTACCAACTGATACAGTCGATTTATTGCCGCTGTAACCCCCGTTTTTCGCTGAAGGCCTAATAATAACAACAAATAAGCCTCCTGCGAAAAACGGGGGTTACAGTAGCAAGACTTAATGACTTAAGGCGAGTTTTCATCTTTAATGCCACGCTCGAAATAATCAATATTCTGTTGATCTGTTGTTAAGGGCAGCCTTAACAAAAGATCAACACATTATTAGTATCGTTATTTATCGCATCCAGTATTTTAAAGCTAGAACAAACTATAAGTTAGTTGGCAGTAAAGTGAAGTGCTTCACAAGTCACAAACAACCGGCGAGTCGTTTGATAGACTCCGTTCATAGCAGCCGTAACTCAACGCAAACTTTTTTGTTTTGCACGTCGATCACTTTATATGGTAATGGTCGCTTCTTACATCGATAGCGAACGACACGAGCATACTTCGGGTGAAACTTTATCCCGCAATAAATCTGTCAATGTCAGTGGTGGTCGCGCGTGACGACGTGACAGCGTGACAGTGATACTGTTAGCGACGTCAGCCGACGAGATGTAATTCAGTCAGTCGGGGACGCGAGTCGATGTTTCGCGAGTCCATCGTCCAGTCGCGACATTTATCCCGCACAATACGACAGGGTCGACAGGTCGCTGGTGCCGCATCTAAAATCGTTATTAGGTAGATGGTTTGGTAGAATCGAAAGCTTTTGTATCGAATTAATGCGCAGTTTTTTTTTAATTTATAAAATCAAGTCCAGATGTCGACGTTGTTGCGTTCGTGAGACCAAGTGGTCACCGGCACCAACGCGGATACGGACGTGGCACGTTGCTTACGCAAGTTTCTGTAGTAAGTTTTATTTTTTATTTTTATATATTAACATATCCGAACGTGGTATATTTCATTATTACGTACGCGTTTCCAAACGCGTCTCTACGCTATATTTTTTCTGTCATGTTGCCAACCGCAGTTTTGAACTACCCATCTCCTTCCTTCCTACTACGCTCCCATGCGACAGAAAGAGAAGGAGTGTCGCCACCTACGCCCAATCAGGGCGCGTTTTCGCAGTGGCAAGAAGAAGAATCACGCCGTGATTGAATACTCGCAAAGAAAAAGTCAGCCGCTAAACACCTCACGCAATACTGCTGAGCAAACACACCAAACCGCAAACCGCATTAAACTCTAAACTAAAGATAATCTGTGAATTGTCGGCCGACACGGTGAAACAAACTTAAGTGCAGGAAGAATCCACCAGAACACGCGCTGGGCTTCAGCACCTCCAGCGGCATCAGCCATCTTCCCAGGCGATCATCTTCATCAGCTTCCAAGTAAGTCCTTGTTTCCCTACATAAAAACTGCGTGCCAGCAACATTCTATTCCGCAAAAATTAAGTAATTTCCCGCCAAAATTTACAACCCCGCGAGGTCCTTCGAACCGCTATTCCAACTTATCACCACACGTTGTCAAATGATTTTACTACAATGTTCTTTTCTCCCTGTTCAAATGCACTCTAGCAACTATACAAAACACTGTCTACACCACAAATAAGAGTGCTTCGTAACAAAGCTCAACGTAGCTCGCCGCATCGGGCGGCTCTTAGAGCAAGCAGCGAGTGTTCGTATGCGGCAAAAGGGGGTAGATTGCGAGGTGGCGAGGTCGCATGCTAAATAAACCATGTGCAACGAAAGCTCCAGCATTTTACGGTGCCTGACCAACCTTCTAGAAGTTTCTGTTCCACCTTTCAGATTTATCTGCTCTAAGATCTACAATAAAGTACCTAAACAAGAGCATAGCCGTTTACCGCTTACCTCGGTAAAGTCTTGAGAGTAAAGTTGATCGACTGGTTGAAATCATATGATGCAATGGAAATAATTGTGGAAAATTAAAACTTAACTACTCCAAGCACTCACTCACGATCTTACTCACACACTTCCTTACTCACACATACCCTCACTCATACGTGTGTATGAGGGTGTCCTCACACTCGCTATTCACTCCACACTGTACAAAAAATAAACATATAGGTACACATTGCTATTGTATATTAGGACGTCTTACGGTAAAATATATTTGAAGAGAGCTGAAGGCGACAAGCAAATATTAATTGGGAATGAGGCAGATCTCAATCACTTACGTCTCGACAAGTGACTAGTTGATTATGCTTACATATGTCCTGTGTTCAAAACTTTAATGCATGTACTTTTTTCTATTATTGTAATACTTTCTCGTATATTCATGGAATTCATACAATTAACACACACTAAACACCATACAATAACATACATATTCCTCACTGAATTTTTTTTACTAAAACTAATTAATCAAAGTAATTTATACCTTGCACGCTCAAAACAAATAAATGTCAATCACGCCTCCTACTTAAACACGCGTTCTACTCATGCACCCTTGCTGCGATATTATCATAATTACAGAATAATGCATTATAGTTGCAACATTAGGAACCATACCCATTCAGATGGCTACTAGGGACAATCACATTTTGACAGATGTGGACAACCTTTCTGTGGCTGGGACATATTGCTGTGATACAGAGACTTGTAACACTGTAATTAATAACTCGTCACAGTCTTTAAATATCGTAACACAAAATATCCGCAGTATACAAAAGAATTTCGACAGTTTCCAAGCCCAGTTAGCTAGGTTTTCTTTTGAATTTGACATCATTATTCTCACTGAGTGTTGGTTGAATCCAAATAGACCTATACCATCGATAGACGGATACGTCATTTATTCCTCAAAAACATGGATTAATCAAAATGACGGTATTGTGATATACGTCAAAAAGGAAATCAAATGTACGGTCGAAGAACCAGAACCCATTGGCGCTAACTTTATGTTACTAAAAATTCATCTAGATACTTGCATTTTAGCGGTCTATAGGTCTCCATCTAATCACAATATTGGTAGTTTTCTAGATTCTATAGACAAAATAGTTCGGCCAATCAAAGCGAGAACTACCATACTGACTGGAGACATCAACATTGACATTAAGTCCACCAGCGTCGATCGGAACAGGGAATCATATTTGAATCTTACTGCAGAATTAGGGCTGTTACCGGGCCATACACATCCTACCAGGATTCAAAATTGCCTAGATCACGCGATGCTTAACACGACTCATCAAGCTACTGTGTTTGTGATAAACTCGACTGTGACTGACCATGCCTCAGTAATATTAAGTATCTGTCAATCTTGTCGTAGAGGAGATACACAAACCACGCAAAAAAGGATCAATTATGACGCGGCCGTAAAAGATCTAGAATTGGTCGATTTCTCATTTATTAATAAAGATGCCGAAGCAAATACCGCTGCGGCTCTTTTTATTGATACGATTGCTACAACTTTAGACACACATTCAACAGTTCATAATAGACCTAGTCGGAAACGATTACTTAAACCTTGGCTAACTCCAGGTCTCCTCCGTTGCATTCGCCACAGGGATAAACTCCACAAAAAGTTTACGTTAAACCCACAAAATAATGTCATTGAAACATCTTATAAAAGATATCGCAATTTTTGCAACAAGCTGATAAGAAAATTAAAAAGACACTATGAAAAGTCCCTCCTACAAAACTCGAAAAACAATAAAGACAAGTGGAACGCTGTTAAAACTATAATACAACAGAAAAAACAAAAATCAGTAGCCGACAACCTTCTTCGAAATACAAGTAGTAATTCCCACTCGATGGAGGATATAAATAAGTACTTCTCCAATATAGGCAAACAACTAGCTGACAATATTACTAACACCACGACTACTTTTACTAACATATTATCTCAAAAGCCAGGCATATCCACGAACCCCAACTCGATAGTCTTACTTCCCCCAGATGACCCTGAAATTGAAGCATTGATACTCAATTTAAACAATGACTGCGCCGTCGGTTGGGATGCCATTCCTGCTAAGTTCCTTAAGCTAGCAAGACATATAATTGTTCCCCATTTGACGAAACTCTTAGAATTGTGCATTTCTCAAGGAGTCTTTCCACAAGCATTCAAAAAATCTTTGATAACACCTGTCCACAAGAACGGGTCGAAGGACGATGTCAAAAACTATCGGCCTATTTCGGTTCTTTCGACAATGTCAAAAATTCTAGAAAAAGTTCTGAATACTAGGCTAATTAGCTTTTTAGAACGTAACAAGATATTGTCGGACGCCCAGTTTGGTTTTAGGTCAGGAAAAAGCACTGAGGACGCTATCGGACAACTTGTGGATCATGTTACATCTCAACTGAATGGCCGAAAGAAATGCATCGGCATTTTCCTTGACCTAGCTAAGGCTTTCGACACCGTTTCAATACCTATTCTTGTGGAAAAATTGGAACGAATCGGTGTTCGGGGACCTGCCCTAAAACTCTTCGCAGACTTTCTCTGTGATCGTACACAGAGAGTAAAAATAAGAGATCACGTTAGCTCGGATGCCCTGGTCACATACGGCGTACCACAGGGTAGTATTCTTGGTCCCAGTCTCTTCCTGATCTACATAAACGATCTGTGTCAGCTAGCTCTTGCAAATTGTAAGATTTTTACATATGCTGATGACACAGCACTAGTATTTCATGGAGAGACCTGGGATGAGGTTAGACAAAAAGCCGAGTCAGGTCTGCTTAACGTGAGCCTCTGGCTAAGAGCTAACCTACTAACCTTAAACCTTGCAAAATCGACCCTAATCCAATTTAGTTTCTCTAAAATAAAGCCAGCCAATATATGCGTTAAATTACACGCATGTAATGCCCCCAAGAACTGCACGGCCTGCTCTTGTCTTCCAATTTCTCAATCAAATACAGTTAAATATTTAGGAATACTACTTGACGAAAAGTTTACTTGGCGCCCGCACATAGAGGTAACCGCGGCGCGAATTAGAAAACTCATATGGGTATTCAAGACACTTCGGCATGTTGCTGATTATGACTTACTACGCACGGTATATTTCGCACTGGTTCAGTCGGTGGTTGGGTATTGCATTGGTGTTTGGGGTGGAGCATGCAAAACGCACATGATTCGAATTGAAAGGGCCCAAAGATCTGTGCTTAAAGTAATGACGTTTAGACCTTTTAGATTCCCCACCGAAACTTTTTATCATAAATGTCAAGTTCTCACTGTACGGCAAATGTATGTTTTACATATAGTTACCAAACAGCATCTGGTCACACCATTAAATAAGCAAGTTTTAAGCAAGCGAACCACGAGGAATGTTTGCTTATCAGTCAGGTTTGACAGCGCAGCTGCTAGAAGGCAACGCATGTATTTGTTAATTCACATTTATAATAAAACAAACAATGTTCTCAATATAAATCCTCTTACAATAAGGGAAGCTAAAACTAAAACTAAGTCATGGCTACTGACACAAACATACAGTCAAACAGAATCAATATTATTATAAGGTACATAGTTCAACAAGATCAGACATCACCCCTTGTACCTACACCCCCTCTCATTAACCTCCATTCACACACCACCACCCTCCACACATCATTACATAAAACACACACTCTACACTCTACACTCTCACTCACACACATATAGAAATATAATGAATCTATCGTTAAATAATTTTAAATTCTCTTTTTGTGATGTATTTAATAAATATTTTCGCCATAATTATAATTTTAGCTTATATTAATAATGAATTCACTACTATTTTGCTTTTTTAAAATTAATTTTGTTTATGATAATGTAAATATAATGGTTGTATCTTGCATAAAATCCAGAACCTACTGATTGGGTGAAGACACTGGCTCCTGTAACACAGGTGTTTTACCTAGCGCAGGAGTCAGGGCTCCACTTGTTTGTATCCTCTTTTTATGTCAATAAAGAATTTTATTATTTATTATTTTATTATTATATTTTTATAGTTGCATGTTTACGGTCTCTATTTTCTAAACTGTATTCAGACATAGTTAAGTCTGGAACAATGTGTTCTACAGGGTGTTTGGCAGAACGTTGAACATACGAAAATGGTGGATAGGTGGGGTCATCTGCGACTTAATCAGCCCTAATTTATATGGCCCTGGCCCCCTGGATATTTTTTGTTTAATTCAAGTTATTTCTGTCTCCCTTTTCTTACAATCTGTCACTATCTATTAGGACATTCAGTAATTTTTATGACGTGTTAGATGTCTTGCTTGGTATGCGTCCTATGACACATCCTAGTTTTTATATAGCATGTAGCTAAGTTTGTCCAATGAAATCCTGTGGGATTTTGTGTTTTAGCCTGCGTATTCCTTCTTTATCCATTAGGTGGTTTGCCAGGTTATTTGGGTGGCGAGTTATTCTTTCCTTGTATGACCTGATATAGCTTTTTATTTCTTCTTTGACTGTCGGAATTTTCAGATCATGATGTAGTGCTTCATTTGGTACAAACCATGGGGCGTTTGTAATTGTTCTTAGAAGCTTGTTCTGGAATCGCTGAATGATCTCTATATTAGAGTGTGATGCTGTTCCCCATAGCTGGATGCCATAGGTCCATATAGGCTTGATTATAGCTTTGTATAAGAGGGTTTTATTCGCCAGATGCAATTGAGACTTTTGTCCTATTATCCAGTAGAACTTTCTTAGTGTCAGTCCAAGTTGCTTCCGTTTTGTGAAAATGTGTTTTTTCCATGTAAGACGTCTGTCGAGGTATACACCAAGATATTTAACATGTTCAGCTTGAGGCAGTTGAACTCCATTGAACTGTACTGGTGGGCAGGTATTCTTCCTCTTAGTAAATGTGACATTTACCGATTTAGTCTCGTTGGCTTTTATCCTCCATTTTTTGAGCCATAGGGCTATATCGTCCAAACAGGACTGCAGCTTAGCTGATGCTACTTTATGATCAGTATGGGATACTAGCACAGCTGTATCATCCGCAAAGGTTCCAGTAGTCGCTAAATTTGATATTGGGAGGTCAGCAGTATGAATCAGATATAAGATAGGTCCTAGCACACTACCCTGAGGAACGCCAGCAGTAATAGGGCATAGTTTTGATGAAGCTTCGCCACTCTGCACAAAGAAAAACCGATCTCTCAGATACGACATCAAGATAAAGAAGATATTGGTTGGGAAGCTGTTTTTTATTTTATAGAGGAGACCTTCATGCCAAACTCTATCAAACGCTTGAGAGATGTCAAAGAATGCAGCAGCGCAATACTCCTTATCTTCAAATGTACTGTGATTTTTTTTAAAGAGCCTGTGGACTTGATCTATTGTGCCATGACCCTGTCGAAACCCAAATTGATGGTCGGGTATTAAGTGTTTTCCTTCAATTATAGGCAGTAAACGTAGTAGAAGGAGCGCTTCATAGACTTTTGACGCTATTGGAAGCAGACTTATAGGTCGGTACGACTTCGGGTCTTCAAGAAGTTTTCCTGGTTTAGGAACCATTAGGATTTTAGCTGTTTTCCATTGTGGAGGGAAAAAACATAATCGTGACATGGCATTGTAAATAGACAGCAGGAAGGTTAGGCCAGAGTCTGGAAGTTCTTGCAGAATCATACCAGTTATCAAATCGTAGCCAGGGGCTTTTTTAGGTTTTATGTTATTTATAGCTCTGATTAGTTCTCGCTTCGTAAACGTTATGACGGGACTCGTAGATGAATCACAATCCAGCAGTATTTCTTTCTGAACTTCTTCTTTGTGCTCTGGTGACCCTTCGTAGGAGTGAGGCTGGAATACGCCTTTTAAGTGTTCAGCGAACGTTAAACATTTTTCTTCGTTACTTCGAGCCCAGCAACCGTTTGATTGCCGAAGTGGGGGAGACACCGTTTTAGGCCGCTTTAGTTTTTTGGTAGCTTTCCACAGTGAGTATTTTGTAGCAGCTGTAGCATCAAGGTTGCACAGAGACGCCTGAACACTATTATTTATATCATTGTCTAGAAGGTTTTTGAGTTTCTTAACAGCGTGGTTTAGTTTAGTTTTATCATTAGGGCATCTAAATTGTTGCCATTGTTTTCTCAGTCTTCGTTTTTCACTTATTTTATCCAGTATAATATGGGATATAGATTTCTTATTCTTATTTAATTTGCTAGAAGGAGTAGATTGCCAGGCAGCACTTTGGACAGAATTATTAAACAATTCTATTGCTGCAACTATATCATCTTCTGTTTTTAAACTGACTGAAGGCGACAAAGCCTGATCAACCATTGATCTAAAGAGTTCCCAATCTGTCTTTTTGGTGTGAAGTACACAAGTTTCTGGAGTTTCTTTGAAGCGATTTGAAAAGGTAACTAAGACTGGTGAATGGTCCGAAGATAGGTCAAAGCTGCTCTGGCACTGAAAGTAGTTTTTTGAGATACCTTTAACAGCACAGATGTCTATTAAGTCAGGATTTTTTTCCTGTCAGTGGGTCAATATGTAGGCTCTCCTGAAGATATAATTTCCATTTTTAGTTTTTCAACAGTCTTGAGTAGCTCGCGGCCCCTGGGGAGGGACAATCTTGATCCCCAATAAGTATGCTTCGCATTGAAGTCTCCGCCAGCTATGAACCGATCGCCGAGGGAGTTGAAAAACTCGCTAAACTCTTCCTCTTTGATAATGTGTTTCGGAGGACAGTAGAGAGTGGACACAGTAACGGAGCCTACCCAATCTTCAACGATGACAGTTGTTGCTTGAGTTGATGCTTTGCAGTACGATACTGATTCGTAATGTTTTAATTTGCTTCTGATGATGATAGCTGATCCACCATGGGCTTTCCCATCAGGGTGTGTGGTATGATAAAGTTTATATCCAGGGAATTCCATATGGCTTTTAGAAGTAAAATGTGTTTCAGAAATTAGCATTACGTCTATATTGTGTAGTTGTAAAAAAAGTTTTAACTCTTCTGAGTGGTGTGGTAGGCCATTTGCGTTCCAGATGCATAATGTTATTGAATTAAATTTGGAAGCATGGACATGAGATCTCCCAGCATTTTAGTGATTAGCATCATCTGGTTCATGAGTGACTGCATAAAATCCTTAATGTCGGGTGACGGGTTTGATTTTGGGTAGGGCAGGTGGGTTGTTGGTTGGGTTTCTTTAGTTGGTATACCAGTTGTTACATCTGCGTATGATTTATTGCCGGCTCTTACATACCGGCTATATTTGGCTGTACCGCTATTTTTTCTTGCGTGTCTTTGCTGAGTTGGGTTTTTGGTCTCAGTTGGGGATACTTAACTTTTTGCAATTCCTTATATACCGAACATCCCTTGTAATTTGCGGGGTGGTTTCCTTCGCAAAGGATGCACCGCACATTATCAGATCGCTCTTTCCTCGCGCATTCAATGGTAGCGTGTGCTCCAGCGCACTTAACGCATCTGGGCTGACGGTGACAGAACCTGCGCGTGTGTCCATATCTCTGGCAGTTGGAGCATTGCGGTATCTCTCTTTTTGGTCTTGGTGGTTCAAATACAACGCAGCAATGGAGAAGGTGTTTTATGTCATAAATGTTTTTATTATTTAGATTAGGCTTGAGATCTATGTAGTGGAGTGGAAGAGGTATTTTGGTTTTTCTGTCCTTTATGTTCCAGACATTTGTAACATTGTGGTCTAATTCTTCAATAGCCTCTTTTATTTCGTTGGTGTCAGTAGACGGGTGGATATTTTTAAGGACTACACGAAAGCTTCTTTCTTCTTTGGGTTTGTAGGTATAGAATTCTGTTTCTCGTTTTTGAAATTCCTTGTAGATTTTAGTATACGCTTCCGATGTTTTTGGCTGGATTTTTACTTGTTCTCCACGGAGGATCTTGATTTCATACTGATCCGCGGCTGTGTCATTCAGCATTTCATAGAGTGGCTGAATGTTGCTAACTTTGTCTATGAACAATGGAGGAGGTCTGATGGGCTTTTGAGCCGTTTCAGGAGGATCATTTGTGACATGAAGACTAGAGAATCGGTTGGAAGTAGTAATAGGAGCACTAAGCCAGTAGCTATTTAATTTTGTTTGTTTTTGACTAGTGAGTAATTCATCTGGACTGCGAGGTCTTTTGCGTCCGGGTACTTCTACCCAGTTTCCTTCAGGAGCATTTTCGGAGTCAACTAGGTCTATCGTCGCACTAGCCTCACTAGTAGGTATCGTACTACTACAAGAGTTTGATCTGGGTCGACTAATAAAAAGACTTTTGTGGAATATTTGCTGACTTAATATTTTAGTCGTATTTGCATTATTCTTCTTAGAATTTTCTATTTGGCAATCCATGGATTTTGGGGTAATTTAACTTTTTATGTGGCAACACTGCTTTGAAGTTGACATTGACACTTTGACAGTGACATTTTAGGAGAGACAGAAACAAGTTTAAACAATTAGATTTTATGTGGGTAGATGGTTTTCACTGGTAGGAACTTGAAACTTTCGATTTAGTTTTTTGTGGTTTTTAGTTGTTTAGAGCACTTGATAACATTAACATAGGATCCGAAACATTTTAACTACACTTTAATAACGTTTTTAGGCAAAACTTCACAGCTTTTATAGGGAATCGCGAAAAAACTTGAGGAGCGTATGTGCTTCTGACAGCAGTTTGACACGGATCGAATCGAAAACGATCGAAGTTGAAATTAAGATTTAAGAATTTTTACATCTTTCTGTAAGTTTGAGGATTCATAACTATTTACTTTTTTCTAGCTAACATCTGAACAAAGCAATAATTTTATAAGAATCTGCAAACAAGTAAGGTTAAAAAAAATGCCTGTTTTACCCATTTTTTATAAAAATTACACATTAAAATTAAGAAAGTGGTGAAAGTAGAAGAAAGCAGTTTTTTTTTTATATATATCTAATGGGCCAGGGCAAATAAATGAGGGCTGAGTACGTGGCAGATGATCCTACCTGTCCATCATTTTCGTATGTTCAACGTTCTGCCAAACACCCTGTATACATTTTTTGACGAGGGTTGATCACTGCGGCACGGTTATTAATATTTTAATATATCATCGTTTCCATTTAATTCATTAGTGCTAGGTACTCGCGCAACTCACAGCGGCAGCGTCACCAAATAGACTAAGAGCAATTGTTATCAAATGTATTGAAGCTCTCTTTTGTTGTCCCACCACTTAGCATTCATCACTCGTTCTGTTTATACTGAGGTGGCGAAAATTAAAGCTAGCTGAATTATCGTGCACATGCCCAGGTGCATGCACGATGTTATACGTACTAGATGAAACTTTTTATTAATTAAGGTAGACTAGATATAAGTGAAAACAGTATATTATTTGTATATTCAAATTCTTTATTTTTGTTGACCAGTAAACAGTGATGATCAAAATGTCACTGTTTAAAAATACACTAAAAAAATATTTTACAGAGAAAATGAAGATGTGCCATTTTCACAAGAATTGTTGGGCAACAGTTCTAGAGTAGCAAAATGGTACATACCTACATAAATAGTCGAAAACCCCAGCCGTCAATCCCACTCGTATGACGTGTAAGACGTCTTTATCAACAGAATGCAAACAGGGTAACGTCTAGGGATCTGATCAGCGGTGGCGAGGGATGGTGGGAGCGAAGAGCCAAATCCCGTTGATGCCAATCACCAGCTGTGCGACGAGCACCCGCTGTACGACAACTTCGTAAGCAATACCTACGACCTCGAAAATATCCTGATATAATGATGAATGAATAATTTAGGAAATAACTCTCGCAAAAATGAGACTTGAGTTCGAAGCGCTCCCTCATTGCACGCTATTATCGCCGCTATTTCTGAGAGATAAACGTAAGATTCGCGTAAAGCTGGCCATTTTTACAATTCAAAGAGATGGCAGGTCTCAGGGGTCATTTCGCGCTCGTCTCGAGGTAATACGTTAGACACATTATACGGCGCGACGCGAGACTAGGCTCTTAGGTTAGTGAAGCGAAGACATCACTCTCGACGACGCTAGACGCTCGTGGGACCTAGTTTGTTGGCGCAAGGACTCACGGTATAGAGCCGGAGATTGGGCCAGCATACGCTCGTGGGACCTAATGTGTTGGGGCATGGTCTCACGGTACAGAGCTGTAGACTGTGCCAGCACACGCTCGTGGAACATAGTGTGTTGGCGCAAGGTCTCACCGTATAGAGCCAGAGACTACTCCATCATAGCTCATGGGACCTAGTGTGTTGTGTGTGGAATTTGTAATTTAAATACCACGCGTATTTTGAATAATCCCATCAAAAAAAATACGTTTGAATGTAGTTAATTTTGAAAGTGTGATGAGAGCAAGTCTTTATCAAAAAAAATACCTACGAACATTATGGGAAAATTAGGCGTGTTGTCACTCCGGCCACCCTTGTTACGTGCCCTGCCTACACCAAATCGGTTAAATAGCGACATGATTACTCTTTTTACGTCAATCGGATGTTTCCACGTAAAATTGCAACATGCCACCTACCGAATCATTGAATCAACGCCTCGTGTCGCCGAGAGTTCACATACTTCAAGGACTGCTGATGCCGCATCCACGTGTAGGAATCAATCGAATTGCAATATTAATAAGTTAATCGTTTTTACTTTCACTTCGGTACTAGTATCATCCGAATTCAGACAGAAAAATAATTATAAGTTCAATTGTAACTTTATTATATTAAAACCTTTATAAAATAATTTCGCTTTTTTTTAAGTTCTCCGGCTGTCACCTTCGTAATTGGCGCAGTCGGTAAAATATTCGAGGCAGTGCGCGGCGCGGTATAGATTTCCAAATATCGTTAATCTGCTGATTCCGATAGTCGCTGTCGGTATTTCCAAGCAGGTACCTCGTCGAATACCCGAACTTAAGAAGACGCAGCTGAGGATGTATCCAGCCATCGATACACCAAGAAAAACCATGTATGTGTAAGTCCCTGAAACTTTATTTGAGTGTTGCTCTCGACTCCTTTCTTTTAACACCTATATACAGGGTGGGTAAAAAATCGTGGATCAAACGAAATAGGACGATAGTTGAGGTTATTAGCAGTAACAGAAAATAATCATTTTAGTTAATACATTTTATTACAGTAAGGTTCTAAAGTTATAAATATTTTTTTCGTGAGACTTAAAAGATTTTGAAAAAAGTGCCATAATTCATAAATCATGGTTCATACTATCATAAAAGCATTTATTGTTTTAAAATAGGTACACATTTTAGTCTATTGCCTATTAATTACAAATTTTGAATTTTCTTTAAAAAAACACTCAAATATAGAACTTTCAAGGAGATCAAGTGAGAGCTCTGCCACAATGATATTTTTAACTTCAAATAACCTCAACTATCGCCCTGTTTCGTTTGATCCACGATTTTTTACCCACCCTGCATAATACTAGCAGCGCCTCGCGGTTTCACCCGCGCGTAGTTCCTGTTCCCGTGGGAATACGGGAATAAAATATAGCCTATGTCACCCGGGGATAGTGTAGCTTCTCAACAGTTAAATATTTTTTCAAATCTGTTCCATAGTTTCGAAGCCTATTCAATACAAACAAACGAACAATCAAGTCTTTCCTCTTTATAATATAAGTTTAGATTAATTTTTAAAAAACATCCAAGGGAAGCTAGGAGAAAATCTGTCTTATTTACTGTATATGAAGGTTCTTATGAATATGGTTTATAGGGAAAGGATTTCATGAAATAAAGCACAGAAAGACATTTATTTCAGTTAGACTTGTCAGTATTTAATCAGAAAGCTAGTCGTCCGTTCCAAAACTAGGTCTTCATGGAGAAGAAGGACAAGAAACTCCATGGAAACAGTATTGAAGTAATTCATCAACACATCTATTACATTACTATGAATTATTATTATCCTAAATACATCTAATTTCAACTCTTGGACCATTGTCCAAGAGAACTTAGAATTATTACAACAGCAGTAATGTAATGTAATGCAGCAGTGATGTAATAACATTATCACAATAGCTAGGAATAGAACATGAATATTATTGTTATATTAAAACATTAGGAAAACTGACTATAATATAACTTGTACAACAACTTATAATAAACAATAATTATTACATAATATCAAATTACTTAACTTACATGTGCAAGAACGTGTTATATTATGCCTCATGTGTTATTATAAATCACATTATTTATTCTTTAATTATTATAGATGACCTAAAATCGTTATTTGGCTGCAAGACAATTTTAAAACAATTTTAACTGTCAAACTCGCAAACATGGCGCCATACCCACCTTTTCAAAATCAAAATCAAAAGTCATTTATTCAAATTAGGCTGAGAATCAGCACTTTTCGAACGTCAAAATACATAAGACAGTCCCCCAAAAACGCCCACCCTTCGACACTTCCCAGTGCTTTAGCTGGGAAGAAGAAGTGGCGCAACAAACCCCCCAGCAGCACAGCTGTCTGTTTGGTCGGATGGACTTGATTCTATACATACATATGCAAAGTAATAAACAATAACTGTTGAGTCCATCCATCTCAACATCGCCGCGCGCTAATAGATAAAAAAATAAAGGGCTCTAAAGCTTACGTATGCAATGCTAGATTATTGTTAGATCATGTCAATAACTAATGACATAATAGATACATAGTAAAAATTAAAAAAAACACTTGGTCAATAAAATTGAGAAAAAAAAAGTATTTAACTAAATAATTATATGAACCCATATAACCTGTCACTAGGGACGCTAATTCTGGAGAAAGAACATAAACATTGTCTTGTATTAATCACAGCGACCAACTATTCTTGTTAAATAGTCGTTAGTGGAAAAGTAAGCATTTAAACAAAGGATGGATTTTACTTGAGCTTTAAACGCATCAAGAGGCAAATCTAGCAAAGAAGTGGGAAGCTTGTTATAAAAGGTTATACCAAGCCCAACAAATGAGTTATGAACCTTATGAATCCGGTGAAAGGGAGCACGTAGTTTGTCCTTATTTCTAGTGTTAACGGTGTGAATATCACTGTTGAAATGAAATTAAATGAAATTGATTTATTTGCCAGAATATAGGTACTTAAATGGTAACATGGTAAAATAATTTTCGTCTCACTATATTCGACTAATATAGTCGTACAAATATTTATAGTAGGTACGAGTACATGTAGTTACATTATAAAATAAAATAAATTAGCTTAAATAGATTAGATAATTTCTCACAGTTAAGACAGTTCATCAATTTATTGAGAAGATTCATAAACAATGTCAATAATTTTAATTTTAATAAGTGTTCATAAATTTAAATAGTCATACATCATGTAAGTTTTTAGTATACAAGTGTTTATGTTGCCTAATAAATAAGATGTTAGCTAATATGAATTGTGATGCCACTGTGAGAATAACAATATCTTTAAAAAAGTCCCTCAAGGAAAATCTGCCACCTAGCTGGTAAATTGCACGAACAGCACGTTTTTGAAGGACAAAAATATTTTGAATATAAAGTTTTGATAAACAAAGAGTGCTTGCCTCTCCAATTTTGGGAAGTGATCACCATCACTCCCTGGAGCGACAATCACAAGGTTCAAGACCAAGTTTGCAGCAGAAACTAGGCGGCATGGACCTGAATCGCCATCCACAAAGCTAGAGTCGATCGCGCAGCCCTTTGCGCAGTGGCCAGCAGCGCAGAAGCCCGCAGCGGAGCAGCCAGCGGCGCAGCAGCCCGAAGCGGAGCAGCCAGCGGCGCAGCAGCCCGCAGTGGAGCAGCCAGCGTCCCAGCAGCCCGCAGCGGAGCAGCCAGCGGCGCAGCAGCCCGCAGCGGAGCAGCCAGCGGCGCAGCAGCCCGAAGCGGAGCAGCCAGCGGCGCAGCAGCCCGCAGCGGAGCAGCCAGCGGCGCAGCAGCCCGAAGCGGAGCAGCCAGCGGCGCAGCAGCCCGCAGTGGAGCAGCCAGCGTCCCAGCAGCCCGCAGCGGAGCAGCCAGCGGCGCAGCAGCCCGCAGCGGAGCAGACAGCGGCGCAGCAGGCCGCAAAGGAGCAGCCAGTGGCGCAGCAGCCCACAGCGGAGCAGCCAGCGGCGCAGCAGCCCGCAGTGGAGCAGCCAGCGTCCCAGCAGCCCGCAGCGGAGCAGCCAGCGACGCAGCAGCCCGCAGCGGAGCAGACAGCGGCGCAGCAGGCCGCAGAGGAGCAGCCAGTGGTGCAGCAGCCCACAGCGGAGCAGCCAGCGGCGCAGCAGCCCACAACACACACGAATCGCAGCGTGCAAAATCATCCCGCAGCAATACAAGATACAGGTAACACTGCTGCTTCTAACGGAAGCAGTGGTGGTTTAAATATTTTAATGCAGGCATTGAGGTCTAGGTCATGAAAACATTGGTTCTTTTAACAATGCTATACCCGAGTTTGACCCCGCAAGAAAAGAGCAAACAATGGGTATGTGGTTGCACAAAGTAAATGAGTGTGCAGCCATTTATTCATGGAGTGAAAAACAAATAGTGCACTCCATAAACTTCAAAGTATAGCAAAACGGTGGTATGAAGGGTTACCGTCGGTACTCTTTTCTTGGGCCGAATGGCAACCAAAATTATATCGGCTTTTCCCTCTGAAGAGAACTACGGTCAAATGTTAGCAGATATGTTGGCTAGGCGTGCACGTTACGGAGACTCCCTCGAAGATTATTTTTATGATAAAATTACTATAATTAATCGATGTTGTATAAGTGGTAAACGAGCTGTAGAATGTGTTCTACATGGCATAGATGATCGCGCTGTTCGGTTAGGTGCCGAAGCGGCTCAGTATAAGGACTTGGATAAATTACTAACTTATTTAAGAAATTCAAGAAGTATAAAACAAAGTACGGACCGAAAATCTAATATTAAGGTTCAGCCTGTAACAAACTCATCGGATAATAAAGCAAAAAATCCAAACGCCAAAGACAGAGTCCTTCGTTGTAATAATTGTAGACAGGAATGTAATTTTGTAAGTCAATGTACTCAACCAATTAAAAGGTGTACTAAATGTACGAGAATTGGCCATGAGGCAGAAATTTATTATATTATTACTTTTCAAAAATAATAACTGCTCAAAAATCGGTTAATATGGTTGATATCAAGGGTACTTCAGATAAATATTTTAAAACTGTGCGGATCAATGACATAGAAATTAACTCATTTATTGTTCTTGGTAGTGAATGCTCAATGCTTAAACAATCTGAATTACCCAAATTGGGAAATATACAAATTAAAACTAGAGATCTTCCAATACTCAGAGGGTTTGATAATTTGTTGTGCATACATTGGGTAAAGTCAATACTCTAATTGAAATTGACGGGGTGAAAGCCGAAGTCGAAATATTAATTGTCCCAGATTGTGTAATGCAGGTTCCCCTTATGATAGGTCACACCTTTACTGAACAACCTCATGTATTGATTCAGAAAACCAGTAAACATTTTGAAATTTTGCAAAATCAGATAGTTTCAAATACCAAAAGGTAAGCATTTTTTACTGTAAAAATAATCCATTACTAGGTATAACAATTTTAGAAGTCTACACAGAACCCAAATTCACCGGTGACCTTTACATTGAGGGAGGCTCGCGTAGCAAAAATAACTTTTCTATTTTGTTCTACCTTTTTTTTGGGTGGGAAATCATCAAATGACTTCTCCTGCTGAGTAGAGCAGGAGGGCGTGTCAGACTTTTACTGACTAAAACCAACCCGTGTTCCCAGTAGCCCATATGCCAGAGGCTGTGGTATTTCTTTCGAACAAACCCGCACCCCTGGCCGGCATCGGCCCTTGCGGACTCCACCAGTGGTTGCTGACATCTTTGACGGCGCGCGTGTGGAACACAACGAGCCGTCCCGTCTACCACTTTTCGGCCGCATGGGATAGGGAGAGCGGCTGACGCTATACCGACACTCCTCTTCCCCTGCGGCCCCATCGCGTCCGCCATCAAACGGTGGCGGCCCCGTCCAGGCCACGGAAGGGAAGAGCGCTGCTCAGAAGCACCGGCACTCCTCCTCTACCGCAGCCCGTAACCCTCAGCCGCGATGCCTCCCATTCGACATCGCGGCCCACCTCAGTTGCGGTGCACCTCACAGCAACCTACTTTTTGGCCGCTACGTCAATGGCTTGAAGGCAAAAGCCCTGACGAGCGGCCCCACCTTTGGGTTCCTCTTGGCTTCACCGTGGCTGGAATCCACGGTCACTGAGCCCCCCCGCAACGACAATGCGGGAACCCACTCGGGGGGGATTTTGTTCTAGCTGGAATTTATCAATTTAACCATGACGGTTACAGACAAATTGTTATTAATAATCTAAATTCCGAGCCACTATATTAATAATAATAAGACATTTATTTCAGACGTAGTCCATATACAACTATAGAACTAAATACTTTAATTGCTAGGGGTATCACTGCTTATCAAGAAAATGAAAAAAAAAGTTCTGCGTATTGCCCATTCTAAACTACAGGATCAACAAATGAGTTAAATCTGTCCTTCGGACTTGAACGTTTCTGATGAGTTAAGCCAAACTGTGATTAATGACTTGCTTTTCTTGTTAAATAATTATCGACAGTGCTTTGCATTTACACTCTCTGAGTTGGGGCATTCCTCGGTTTGTAAAATGAGCATTGATCTACACTGTGATACACCTGTAGTCTATAGGCCTTACAGGCTAGCAATGAAAGAGAAATAAATAGTCAGAGATATGGGAGATGAACTAGTTAAAAACGATATAGTACGCCCCTCGGTTTCCTCTTTTGCTAGTCCTATTGTGCTCGTACGAAAAAAAACTGGCGGTCACCGCCTATGTATTGGTTATAGAGCTTTGAATAAAAATACTATTCCCGAAAATTATCCAATGCCACTTATAGATGACCAGATTGACACGTTAGCTGGTAACATGTACTTCACAGCTCTTGATTTAGCATCTGGATACTATCAGATCTCCATCAGAGAACAGGATAGGCATAAAACAGAGTTCGTCACGCCGGAAGGCCATTTTGAATTTAATCGAATGCCTTTCGGCCTGGCTAATGCTCCAGCAACGTTTCAACGAATGATGCATCAGGTTCTAGGCAACTTATGTCTATAATTGCTGTGGATAAGTTAAAGCCATGGATTTGCTTAAATAGACCACAATCATGATGACGTCTTAAGCGAATAGTCGTAGGACGAAAATTCTAATTGATTTATTTTTTCTTATAGCTCTTTAATCATAAAAACCAATGGGGTCTATATTTTAATAAGATTTTAATTAAGACCAATGGGGTCTATATTTTAATAAGACCAATGGGGTCTATATTTTAATTAAGACCAATGGGGTCTATATTTTAACTAAGACCAATGGGGTCGACACATTTAAGATCAATGGGGTCGACACATTTAAGACCAATAGGGTCAACACATTAAGACCAATGGGGTCATATATAGTGATAAGGACCAATGGGGTCAAATATAATATTAACGAGCAATGGGGTCAAATATAGTATTAAGGACCAATGGAGTCAAATATAGTATTAAGGACCAATTGGGGTATATAGTATTAAGGACCAATGGGGTCAAATATAGTATTAAGGACCAATGGGGTCAAATCAATCGATTAATTACTGGTGTCTGCGTTTAATTAAGACCAATTGGGTCTATGTTATGTTTGTTTATATTTATACATGGTGTTGTTATAATGTATTGATCTTATTATTCTTTGTTTGATTTGTAGCTAAGTACGAGGACGTACTTACAGTTTGCTTGGATGGCCGACTGTAAGAACGTGTTATATTATGCCTCATGTGTTATTATAAATCACATTATTTATTCTTTAATTATTATAGATTATTATTGACCTAAAATCGTTATTTGGCTGCAAGACAATTTTAAAACAATTGTCAAACTCGCAAACATGGCGCCATACCCACCTTTGTTTTATAAAAGAGCGTGCCGCCATTTTTGCGAGCTCAGAGCTGTGTATCGCCTGCGCTTTACTCAGTGTACACCGACGACATCCCAGCCACCAACACTGCAAAGCTCGCGCTGTACGCTGATGATGCCGCGTACATCACCACATCACTGTCGGCCGACCACGCGACCATCAAAATGCAGCGCGCGCTAGACGACCTCCCCGACTGGCTCAGCAAATGGAGACTGTCGGTAAACGCAGGTAAAACGCAGGCGATCATAGTCACGGCACGCGGCCGACTATACCCACCGAACCTTGAGCTCATGGGGACCGAAGTCAAGTGGACCAAGACCGCCAAGTACCTGGGGGTCGCACTGGACAATCGACTCACCATGGGCCCGCACGTCTGCGATGTGGTGGCGCGGGTAAAGGTCACCCGCCACCTTCTGCGCTCGGCGCTCACGTCACGCCTCCCCACGCGAGTCAAGCTGGGGATCTACAAGACCTACGTGCGACCGCAGCCCACCTACGCCGCCCCAGCCTGTCTCGCCCTCACGGCCGAGCAGCACAGGAAGAAGCTCCGGACGCAGCAGAACTACACGCTGCGTACGATAGTTAAAGCTCCTCGGTACGTGAGGAACGACGTGATACATAGAGACCTACGCGTCGAGAGCATCGACGAGTTCAGCATAGCCCCAAATATCCAAAAAATACTAGGTTAAATTGCCACCTTCTAAATTAATATCTGTTGTAAAATCTTGCTAAAACTATTGTACTTACGCATTAAAATTCAAACCCAAGTGTTTCTTTTGTTCCATCGTAAACGAAATTTGGCGACCGTGACAGGACACGACCACTAATCCGTCCGCCTATTTTCTGTCCAGGAGGAATCAACCTGCTAGTGAAAACTAAAAGGAAGGTCCGGATCACCGAGCCAAAGGTGTCCACCCCGGAGCGGTCTACATTCCGGAACGGCCTACGACTTTGCTGTCTTCGTCCTGGAACCACGCTGCGGGCCTATTGCTACCTGCTTCGCACAACGTACCGATCTACCTGTGAGCCCGTTCCTATCATATTTTTCTAGACATCTTTTCTATCTGATTTTACTACATACTAGGTTCAATGCCGAGTGTTTGGTGATTTAATCCAAACAAAAACAAGATTTCAAATCCTTTTTTACCTAATCATATCTAATTACCCGTAATTTTCTTCAACATTACAATTTAAATACATAGACGATTTTGGCAATCTACCCTAATATAGGTATGTATATTGTAAGGGATTTGCACTGAAACATCTTGATAGTTAAATTTTGTTTATTGAGTCAGCTAGAACTACTGGGGACAGGCTGGATCAAGATATTTTCATGATTATTATTCGGGGAATTTAAAGCTACTGGCTCAGCTGCGGCGCGGGCTGGCGCATCAACGAGCAAGGGACGGTCGGGGGTCTGATCGTTACTCGGGGGTCTTCGCGGGGCGCGAGGACCTCGGCGGCGAGGTCGGAAGGATAACTAGTTTAAAATTTTTGATTTTCTAAAGTAGTTTTTTACTATGGTACAAGTAGCAGAGCAGGTATTCTCACTAAAAAGTTAGGCCTCTAAACCAATCATAATCAAGAGAGGCTGGGATTTTGTAGCCAGGCAGGCGCCTAATTTCCGACAAGTATGAACCTGCTCCCTGATCGGTACCTTTTCTTGTCGACAGGTTTCGACTTGTTCGTAGGCGATACCATCATTTGCGTATGTGTGTATAGGTGCCTGTTAGTGTTTTACCTGTGTTTTTGTCGAGTTAGAACCTGTTTTATGGGTGATATCATTATTACCATTTATGTGAGTACCTTCTCTTTAGGATGTATGGGAGTGCTAACTACGTTTATTATTGATTGGTTTATAGCTATTTGGCTACTTTATCTGTAAGTATTAATCAAACTTATTCAATATGGGAAATAGGTTTAAATACTTTATTCTCAAAAGATCAAAACTAGCCCTTAGCCCTATGCTAAGAAATCTAACATAACAATTATCTACTTATACCTATCTATTTTAAAATGGTTTTTATTGTTTAATCGAACATTTAATTGTAAATCAAGTCTTCTTGTAGTCGCCAACAGTCTCCCCCTCAGTGCATTGCACTCCAATTCGTTGGGGCGACGTTGCCGGCACGATCAGGACTAGGCGTGATGCTGGCCGCCGCAGGATACCCGCTGCAGTTCGCACGTCCACAATCCTTGTTCTTCCGTCTGGTCCGGGATGAGTGGCGACTATTTCGCCGGGTGGCCACGAGTACCGTGGCAAGGTGTGGTCGACAATCAGGACTATGTCACCTAGTGTTGGGTCCCGATAGTGGGGACCTTGGTTGTAGCGTGGCGAGAGAGTTGGGAGGTACTCTCGCAACCACCTTGACCAAAAATGATCGACCAGGCGTTGAAATGTCTTCCAGTTGGGAGAACCGATGAGTTCTGTATCGTCGAAGGAGCCAAAGAGGATCGCTCCGCATGACCGCCCGATGAGGAAGTGGTTCGGGGTCAAGGCTTCTTCTTCTTCTGGATCGGTGCTGACGGAGAAGAGAGGTCTCGAGTTTACGATGTGCTCGGCCTCCAGAAGTAGTGTGTGGAGAATTTCTTCTTTAGGTTGTCGCTCATGTAGTGTTGCTGCGCGAGCGACCTTAACGGATCGCATCATTCTTTCCCAGGCTCCGCCCATGTGAGGGGCTCCAGGAGGGATGAACTTCTAAACGATGCCCATCTTGTTTACTTCTTCTCCCAGAGTCGCGATGGCTGCAGCGATTTCTCTATTTGCACCGATGAAGTTGGTTCCGTTGTCACTCAGGATGATTTTCGGCGTCCCTCTTCTGGCAATCATTCTTCGTAGCGCGAGGATCACGGAGTCGGTCGATTGGGAGTTAGCTAGTTCTAGATGAATCGCTCTTGTGGTGAGGCATGTAAATAACGCTCCCCATCGTTTCTTTGTACGTCTTCCAATGGTGACAAGCATGGGCCCGAAGTAGTCTACTCCTAGGCAGGTGAAAGGAGGGCTCGTTTTTGTTAGACATTCAGGTGGCAGATCTCCTTGAGGCGTGATCTGTGGCGTTTTCTTCCTAATTCTACACCATCCGCAGTCTCGTGCTACTTTCTTTACCATGTTTCGAAGCGATGGTATTCAATATTTCTAACGGATCTCATTCATCACAGTGTTGTGGTTCCCGTGGTTGAAGGCTTCGTGGAGGTATTTTACTAGCAGCTGGGTTATTCGGTGACGTTTGTCCATCGGAATCGGATTCTTGTATGAAGCTATCAGGTACTTGGCTGTTCCGATGCGGGTGGATAACCTAATGAGCCCGTCTTCTAATTTGATCGTGAGGTTCTTCAGGTTGGATGTTGGATTAAGGTCTTCTTTCTTGCGTAGGGCAGTTAATTCGTCTGGGAAGCTATCTTCTTGCGCTCTTCTTATTAGCAGTTGTTCCGCCTTTTCCACGTAGAGTGCAGACTTTGGTAAGAAGGTTACTTCCTTTCTGCGAGACAGTGCGCGACGCAGGGCTGGAATCGCCGGGGATCTGATTTTATCCATGTCAGTGCTGTTCTGGAGTCGGTCCACAAGTATCTTCGGGTCATAGTCAAATCCATTTCATGGCTTGCACTATTAGCTGAGCGGCTTCCCAGCAGACACGCTTGTAGTTCGAGGCGAGGTATCAAAGTTGGCTTGAGAGGTGATACTCTAGCTTTCGCCGTTAGCAGCTTCACTTCCACGCGATTGTCCGGATGTTGAGAGCGCCAGTACACCGTGCAAGCATACGCCTTCGCAGAATGTGTGCAGCTCCCCCTCGGTCACGTCGTATGTGAGGCAGCGAGGAATACGAAGATCTTCAAGCTTCCTTAGATCTCCAAGCCACTTTCTCCATTCTTCTTCTCTAGGCGGAGGCAATATCTCGTCCCATTCCAGGCCAGACCTCCACAAATTCTGAAGCATTACTTTTCCCTGTATGGTTATGGGTGACGCCAGTCCTAGCGGGTCGAAGACCGACACTGCGCTTGTTGCTTCTCTCTTCGTTGGTGCACGTTTTCCTTCCTTGGCGTCAGTAGGAATGTTGCGCAGACTCAGAGTGAAATGGAGGCTGTCTTCTTGGACGCTCCAGTTGCGTCCCAGGGTTTTCACGATTTGATCTCTCCGCTCTCCCAGTACGATAGAGATCGTCTTGGTTTCTGCGTCGTTGAACTCTTCAACCGATGAAAGGTCGTTGCTCGCCCAGCCCCTCAAGAGAACCTTTCTTGTGGATCTCGTTTTGAGTTTTTGGTACCTGTCGCTGCATCGGGAAAACTTGCGATGTAGTCGTCCATGTAGTGATATCAGCCGTCCGGTTGACCGTAATAAAAAAGATGTACGAGAAAGTATTTTTTATCCGCACTGCGCTGCGGCTGCCGACCGACCGCTCCGGTTGTTCCGAGCGCTGCGGCCCGACCGACCGCTCCGGTTGTTCCTAGCGCTGCGGCCCAACCGACCGCTCCGGTTGTCCCGAGGGCTGCGGCCCGCCCGACCGACCGCTCCGGTTGTTCCGAGCGTTGCGGCCCGACCGACGGCCAGCCGAACGGTTGCTATACACACTACGCGGATAATGCTAGTTTGCGGTTGCCCGCCATTGACAGTGTACGTGTTCACCGACGCTCCCGCATTATAATGATAACAACAGATAATTAACTATGGATTCTGATGCACATTTTTTTTAAATTGAGATACAAAATAAGCCTAAGGTTTACATAACGAGAGTAAATATAATAAATAGCTGCGAGTTCTTCGACGTCCTTCTTGGAACTGAGTCGATCCAACCGCAAACCACGACGGTTTCGTTCCAGTTGCGGTTGCGGCTACCCGCCAGCCGGCTAACCGCAAACACAACCGCATCCTGCGGTCAGCCGGACGGGTAACCGCATAGTGCGTAGGTACCCTTACAGGTACTGATCTTATTTGGCTAAGATATATTAAACTAGCTTCCACCCGCGGCTTCGCCCGCGTGAAAGTCGAAAATTATCCCGCGGGAACGTACCACCTGGATAAAATTATTCTATGTGTTAATCTAGGTTATAATCTATATGTGTACCAAATTTCATCTAAATCCGTTCAGTCGTTTTTGCGTGATTGAGTAACAAACATCCAAACAACTTTTTGTTTTGGGTGGGAAGTCATCAAATAACTTCTCCCGCTCTGGGTGGAGCAGGACGGCGCGTGTCAAACTTTTACTGTCTAAAACCCACCCGTGTTCCCTCAGTAGCTTGTGTGCCAGGGAGGGCGGTATCTCTTTCGAACAACCCGCACCCCTAGCAGATCCAAATATCTTCACAAACTTTCACATTTATAATATTAGTAGGATAAATATTTCTCTTCTGACGTTAACAATATAAAGTGATGTGATCACTATCCTTCACACAAAACCATCTCAGCAAGTTTCAGGTTTATATTAATATAGCTCAGGTACCTATGTGTATATTATTTACTTCTCCACAGAAAACTCTTCAAACTTTATCCCCCTTTTCACCCTCAAAGAGTTTTTTTTAGTTTTTTGTTACTTTTACATTGTTTGACGGTTGGTTATTTATACCAATTTTCGAGTTAATCATACACGCAGTAAAATCATCCCTTGTAAAATGAACTACTCTTTTTACCCCTTTAGGGTTAGATTTTCGAAAAACCCTGATACACGTTATTCTTTATATTTGGTTTTAGACATAAATATTGAGTTTCGAGTTAATCAGACCGCGCGTTAACATTCTTCCATACAAACTTTGACACCCCCAATCCACCTTTAGGGGGTAGTTTAGAAAAACGAAATATTACCAACTTTATAATTTACTTACATAAGTATTTGTGCCAAGTTTAAAGCTTATTAACTCAAGGAATAAGATTTTTCATACAAACAAAATACCTACCCCCTTTTCACCACCTTGAATGTCGAATTTCAAAAAACCCCTTCTTACTGCTCCCCTACATTATAAAAGGAAGCCGTGTGCAAAATTTCACGTTCGTAGTTCTAGTAGTTTCGGCTGTGCGTTGATTGATCAGTCAGTCAGTTTCTCCTTTTTAGCCGACTTCAAAAAAAGGAGGAGGTTATATGTTCCACCGAACGTATTTTTGATATTTTTAATGTATGTTCCCCGATTTCTCCCCCATTTGTGGACCGATTCTCAAAATTATTTTTTATTTGAAAGAGTATACTCCTGAGGTGGTCCCATTGGCACCAAATCAGGATCTGATGATGAAATCCCAGGGAAATCGAGGGCAACCCTCAAAATTTGTAGGTATTGACAATGTTTTTCATATGTTTTCTAAAGCTATTGAGACATTTGCGTATGGTCATCATCATCTACTAATGCTGAGCTGATGAAGGAAGGTACAACTCTTTAACGGTTAGGAGTTAGGTGGAGGTTCGGGCATAACTCCGTCATATATATATAGGGTGACTGGTAATTAGTGACCGACATTTAAACACAGGATTGCACTCATCATTATGAACAACTTTTACTATGGGACCAAACCTGATATCGCGAAAAAAAAATCAGCTGTTCCCTACATTTTGACGAGTTATGCGAACATAAATGTAGGGAACAGCTGATTTTTTTTTTGCGGTTTCAGGTTTAGTCCCATAGTAAAAGTTGTTCATAATGATGAGTGCAATCCTATGTTTAAATGTAGGTCACTAATTACCAGTCCAGTGATTTGAATAACAATATATGAAAGTTAAAATGATAATCACGTAGGTATTTTATTGATTTTTACAATTATTCCCTTTAAGTACTAAGTCTCATTGAAATGCTAAAAAATAGGTTCAATCTCTATTTCTAATAAATTACTGAGCATTTTAGAGATTCGATTCATTCTAGTTTCCATTTCTCTTTTAAGTGCATTCGCACTGAACAAGATCCTAGGCGTGTTAAAGAGGTTTGATCTCGATTGCGTACAGACCATTTAAATATTGAAGAAAAAACTAATTTAGAGACTTTATGCAGTCGTTTTGCTGACGTATTATATGTAGAAGGAGAACCTTTGACTTTTACAAATAAAATAAAACACCGTATTAGAACGACCGACGAACTTCCCGTATATACGAAAAGTTATCGCTACCCATTTGTTCACCGACAAAAAGTTAGAGACCAAATCACTAAGATGCTGGACCAAGGTATCATAAGACCTTCTGAATCAGCTTGGAGCTCGCCTATTTTGGTGGTTCCTAATATAGCAGACGCATCAGGTAGAAGTGGAGAATCGTAGTTGACTTTCGTAAATTAAATGACAAGACCAAAGACGACAAATACCCAATTCCTAACAAGTGACATACTTCACAAGCTTGGTAAATGCCAGTACTTTCCTACTTTAGACCTGGCATCTGGATTTTATCAATGTGAGATGCACGCTGATGACATTCCGAAGACAGCGTTTAACGTAGAACATGGGCACTTTGAATTTTTGCGCATGCCCATGGGCCTAAAGAACTCTCCATCTACTTTCCAAAGAGTGATAGACAATGTGCTCAGAGGATTACAAAATGACATCTGCCTCGTTTATCTTGATGACGTCATCATCTTTAGTACGTCACTGCAAGAGCACATGATTAATTTAGAAAAACTATTTAGTAGATTACAGGAATCTAACTTTAAGATTCAAATGGAGAAGTCCGAATTTTTAAAGTTAGAAACGACGTTTTTAGGTCATGTAATTAGTGGAAAAGGTGTTTAACCTAATTCTGACAAAAAAGCGGCTATAGAAAAATACTCATTACCAAAAACCCCGAAAGAAATAAAACAGTTCCTGGGATTATTAGGCTATTACAGGAAATTTATCCCGGACTTGGCCCGCATCACTAAGCCTATGACTAAATGCCTAAAAAAACATTTACAAAATAAAAAAACCCGACTGCCTATGTTAGGGACACACAATAAAGCCGACAACCTAATGTACTTGTAGTACTAATGCATTAAGATACACTGATTTACCTAAAACCCCAAAGGTACTTATGACACTAATGTACGTGTAACACAATTAATATAAACCCGGATGTAAACATGTACTACCATACCTGCCTACCCTACCGATTTGTTAGAACGGATGTATAGTAGGCAGGTACAGAAATCATAACAAACCGAAGGAATTTTCCCTAATTGGCTATTTGAGAATTGTAAAGAATCCAATTATAGATAAGGATATTTTCCCACGGTCATTTCGAAGCTTCTCGAAGAAATCAGGCGCAGGTTTCGACTTGTCGAACAGAAATCGAGCTTACGCCTGACCGTTTTCCCCACCTCGACTGACATGATTGGAACGTTGTAAGTCGTTTGAGGTGGGGGCGTCCGCTACTTGTACTATAGTGTAAACCTATGTAAGGTGGAAATTATTAAGAATGAGTTGAGTTTGTCTTGAAAGCCTTCAGTAGTCATCACTTATTCGCCAAGTTAACAAGTTAAAGTGCAATAGTGGCTCCGCAGTCCCCTATTAGTCGCGAAGTACCCTATAAATAAATAGCTAGCCAGTCAGTTACAAGTGTTCTAGCTTAGGATTTATCTGTGTTCTACTCACTATTGAGTGCTATTGTCTATTCGTGTGATATCGTGTATTTTCTACTTGCTATTTTATTAACATTATAACGTGTCGTGTGTGTATGTGTAAATACCCTGTCTTTTAAAGCTATAACCCATTGTGTGACCTAAATTGTGTAGTGTTTTAGAGTCAATATAGTTAGTATTTTACACCTTTCGTTTGGTTTTAATTCACTCCTTCGTCACGGGAACACCGTTACCCCCGCCTACATCGCCTGTCTCCCCGCATACTTAACATCTTGGTCCTTCGAGCCGGATTCAGGTTCGAATAGAAGGAGTGAATAACCATGAGTACCAGCGAAATTACAACACGTAGCAAGCTAAGGAAACTAGCTCAAGATATGAGCTCACGTAGAACGGACGACATAGTCTCTGACTCGGGTCTTCCATCCGAGAGAGCACCAGGGTCTCCATCCATAGCGCCAACGATGGCATCCACGTCCGCCTGTAATATCCCTCTGACGGGTGGCCGAGTGATCGACCACAGTAAAGTCACGTCAGAAAGTGCACAAGACCAGCAGGCAGTCACGAAAGGTCGCCATACCTCGCCGCGGAGCAAAGCCTCATCGAGGAACAGCCGTTGGAGTGTCGATTTCCTTAGAAAAAGGGTCGAATATGAGGCTGAGCGCGACATGGTACAGCTCAAAGAGAACCTCGTGAAAGACAAAGAGAGCCTCGTGAAAGACAAGGAAAACCTCGTCCGGAAGAGGATGGAAGCGGAATTAGCGGAAATAGAGGCAGCTAATGAAAGTGAGGACTCCCATTCAGATGTGAGTACGACACAGCGCGTCAAGGACTGGGTGAGTAAAACGCCCCAAGTGCTTCAAACTACAGCTGTGTCAGGCGCACCGGCTCGAGAGGCCGCGCCCCGTGAAACATCTGGATGTCACGACAATCACGTAAGTACAGTGATGAATCGTGAAAATAGTTACCGTGTGTCGTCAGTGTCGCATGAATTAAACGTGTCGCGAGTACCTAGGCAGTCCGCGTCTGTACCGTTACCTAACCTAACGGTACCAATTACGCCTAGGTACAGGCCAGTTTCGTCGGAAGGAGTTAGATTTCAGACACCCGGTTATCCCGTCTTTACCACTCCGGTCGCAAGCGTACCTCGTACAGAAACACGCGAGTCGGATACGCAGCGGCAGATGCAGTACGGAGAGGACGAAAGAGAAAGACGGCGAGAATCCTCTGGGGATAGAAGTCGAGATAAATTCGACAAGCTGGCTGAAGCGATCACAAGCCTGGCACGACCACGACCGGTACCAAGACAGGCATATGAACTGCCATACTTCAGTGGTGACCCAGCCGACTGGATTTCGTATAAAAACATGTACTGGGAAACATCACAGCTATATAGCTTTAAGACGCACGAAAATATAGCACGATTGAAAACCTCACTACAGGGCGACGCAAAGAGGTCAGTTGAAGACTTGTTGCGAACTTCAACAGACCCAGCAGAGATAATGCGTGCGCTCGAGGACGAGTTTGGTCATCCGACCTTAGTGCTACAATACGCCATACAGAAGGTGAGAGATTTACCCAGAGTGACGGAGAGTTGCCGGGAACTGAGGAAATTCTCATCAACAGTGCGTAATTGCGTCTCATTGCTCAAGAATATCAATGCGGAAGGATATTTGAATAACCCGCAGTTAGTAAGCGATCTGCTGGGTAAGCTGACTCCGGTACAGCGCGCGCAATACGGCGACTTCGCTATGGGCCTGAATAGTGCGCAAGGGGTGGACCTAAGAGTGTCTCCGAACTTGGAAATTCTCTCACATTTTTTGATAAACCTGACACGTTCGACGTCGTATTACGTGCAGGCGAGTATGTGGGAGACTAGTACATTAAAACCCCCTGCCAGGCAACAGCAGAAGAGTAGTAACGCCAGTCAGCCCCGATCAGGGAACACTGCGCGCGCGGCCGGCAGCAGGCCTCCGTTGACACAGCGGGTGAACACGCAGAGCGACGGAGCTTCCGCTCCAGAAGAATGCGTGATGTGTCAACGGAAGCACAAGATAGAGGATTGTGAGCAATTTAAGAAGCTCACAATCCAACAGCGCTGGGACACCATAAAAGAGAAAAACACATGTTTCAAGTGTCTCTTTGGGAAGCACCCTAAGAGGTTCTGCCGTGCGAGTCGGTGCAAGAAATGCGGTTTCGGGCACCACTTGATGCTGCACGCGGATATGGAAAAGGAAAAGGAGGAAAAGCCTCAGGATTCCAAAACGGAGAGTGTAACCAACATAGGTGAATGGCGGGCTACAGCATTACTGAAGATTGTTCCAGTAACTATAAGTGACAACAATGAGTGTTACGCGCTGTTAGACGACGGTGCGACTGTGTCACTTATAGACAGCTCGATCGCCACCAACCTAGTTGGTCCGTGTGTTCCTTTGTCCATAAAAACCGCGGGTGGCCACGAAGTGACGGACACAACCTCGCGAGTGGTACAGGTGCGCGTTAAAGGCCCGAACGGGCAGTGTCATAAAATCAAGTGCCGTACAATAACAAACATAAACTTACCAGTGCAAACAGTGTCCGCGTCGCTAATAAACGACAACGCGCACCTAAGTGCCTAGGGTTGCGTGGAGATGAGGGGAGCCCAGCCGCTGCTGCTACTTGGACAGGACAACTGGGAGCTGCTTGCCAGCCAGGACATCCGCCAAGGAATACCAGGTAAGCCAGTTGCCTCTCTTAACAAGCTAGGTTGGGTCATACATGGACCGTTTTATAATTTTAAAGAAACCGAAGAAAGTGTTAATTGTATGACTGTTTCCCTTCATAATTCCCATGACCAAATAAAATCCCCGTCTCTGCTAGAAGTAATAGGCATCTCAAATAACCCTAGTGGACAGAAAGATGTCGGGATGGCAGTAGCTGTGTTAGACAGCACTGGCCATCGTGCTTCTAGCCATTTAAAGCGGGAAAGAGGAATGTCATGGGAACATGACTGGTTTGCTTTACTTGATAGATTAATAATAAGAGGATTGGACGTCAAGTCGTTTTTTGATTGGCTCCATAATGTTCATAGATTATATACATTAAAAATACCGCGGTGGTACGAGTTAAACCCCGAGAACATAGTTACGCCTGTTTTCGGGGACGCCAGCGAGCTGGGTTACGCCGCGGTCGAACACCCTAGCCCAGTAGGTCACAACGTTGTGTGTGAGACCGTTGCTTCGCTAGGGAAAGTGCAAGTAGCTTCACCAAGACACATTCCCATTTCCAGGCTGAAGCTACTAGCCATAGATAACAAGTTGCCAGACAGAGGCAACTGGCGCTGGGTACCCTTGTTGGATGACCCAGCAGACGAAGCCACCATGTTGTGTTGGCCCGATTACCACGCAGAGTGGCTCTCGGGCCCCTTGTTTTTGTGTGACCCACAGGAGCGGAGGTCAGCGTGGCCCAAGGCCGAAGCGGCGTGCGCGGGCTTTGTTCGCATTAAGCGGGCCCGCGCCACTGCAGCGCCTAGGGTGCTGGTCAAGCGCTACTCATCATGGACGCGCATACAACGCGTCATAGTGCACAAGCTGATCTTCACCGGCCGGTGTGGCAAACATCGGTCGACAGCGTGCGCGGACTTTGTTCGCTTTAAGCGGGTCCGCGCCACTGCAGCGCCTGTGGTACCACACAAGCGCCATTCAACCTGGACGCGCGTACAACGCGTCACAGCGCGCAAGGTGATCTTAATCGGCCGGTGTGGCAAACATCGGTCGACGACGCGCGCGGACTTTGTTCGCATTAAGCGGGTCCGTGCTACTGCAGCACCTGAGGCGCCATACGAGCGCTATCCGTCATGGACGCGCATACAACGCGTCATAGCGCGCAAGTTTATCTACATCGGCCGGTGTGGCAAACATCGGTCGACGGCGTGCGCGGACTTTGTTCGCATTAAGCGGGTCCGCGCCACTGCAGCACCTGAGGCGCCATACGAGCGCTATCCGTCATGGACGCGCATACAACGCATCATAGCGCGCAAGTTTATCTACATCGGCCGGTGTGGCAAACATCGGTCGACGGCGTGCGCGGACTTTGTTCGCATTAAGCGGGTCCGCGCCACTGCAGCGCCTGAGTTGCCATACGAGCGCTATCCGTCATGGACGCGCATACAACGCGTCATAGCGTGCAAGCTGAGCTTCATCGGCCGGTGTGGTAAACATCGGTCGACGTCGGACGCGGACTTTGTTCGCATTAAGCGGGTCCGCGTCACTACACAGTACGAGCGCAGCTCATCATGGGTGCGCATGCGATGCGTCACAGCGCACGTGCTGATCTCCATCGGCCGATGTGGCAAACGTCGGTCGACTACGGAGCTGGGTCTGCGAGACCCAGGAGGAGGGACATCCTCGCGTCCTTTGATAAACATATTTAAAAAGAAACAGAGGGCCTGGATCAAGTGAAAGAAGTATGGAAATATATCGGATTACGAAGTATTCAAAACACTTAGAGCCAGTTTTGGGGAAATGTGCGGAAAATGCTTTTCTAAGTATATGAACTCGGTAGAAGATAGCCTGCACTCAAATGTCAAACACTTCTGGACATATGTCTCAAACCGAAAAGATAAACCGTGCATCCCAGCAAAAGTTCACTACAAAGACACACAATCCAGTGAACCAGAAGTAATCTGCGATATGTTTTCGAATTTCTTCCACTCCGTTTATGAACCTGCGTCGCCACTCTTGTCACAGTGGCAACCGCCCGCAGAAACTTCCTCAAGTTGTGATATTATCTCTAGCTTATGCTTTGACGAAAACAAGATCATAAAAGAACTCAAGTCTCTGGATCCTTCCAAAGGTCCAGGACCTGACGGCATACCTGCTTATTTTCTACGCTACACTGCTACCTACATCTGCAAACCGTTAGTCATAATTTATAATAAGTGCGTCACTGAAGGAGTATTTCCAAAAGAGTGGAAGCGCGCAAACATCACACCCGTACACAAGGGAGGGTCGAAGGGTTATGTGGAGAACTACCGTCCAATCTCGATCCTCTCCACTTTGTCAAAGGTTTTTGAGAAACTCGTCCATAACGAAATATATCCATCCTTACATAATCTCATTATACAACAGCAACACGGCTTCGTTCAACAGCGGTCTACTACCACTAACCTCCTGTCTTTCTCCAGCTTCTTGTTTGATAGTTTTGACAAGGGCCTGCAAGTAGACGCTGTCTATACAGATTTTTGCAAGGCCTTTGACAAGGTGGACCATGAGCTGCTGCTTAATAAAATTGCCTTTAACGGTATTCGTGGCAATTTGCTACGGTGGTTTGCTTCGTATATTTCGAACCGCTGTCAAAGGGTAGTAATCAATGGTTACAGATCAAGTGTTATCGAAGTCACATCTGGTGTCCCACAAGGCTCCATCCTCGGGCCACTCTTATTTAACATATTTATTAATGACATAGGTGACTGTTTCCGCAACACTGAATTTTTATTATACGCCGATGATCTGAAGGTCTACAAGTCCATCAAAACTGTCGATGATTGCATTTTAGTCCAGCAAGACCTTGCTAGACTTACAGACTACTGCCACAGTAACAAATTAAAACTAAGTTTACCGAAGTGCAGCTACCTTACCTTTAGTAAAAATAAGCATATTATTAATTTCGCCTACACCCTTTGTCACGTGCCTCTATCTCAACTGAATTTAATTCGCGACCTCGGCGTTATATTTGACTCTAAACTGTGCCTAGACTCACACATTAACAAAATTGTCAGCAAGGCTTTCCAGCTATTTGGTTTTATCATGCGATCCACCCTTGACATCAAGAGAACCTCGTCATATTTATGCTTATATAAAGCGCTTGTTCGTTCACAGCTAGAATATGCAGTGTCAGTATGGAATCCTTTCTACAAAATATACTCTGAAATGGTTGAAAAAGTACAATACAAATTCTTGCGTGCTATGCACTACAGATGCCACAAATCCTACTTATCATACTCTCAATTACTCAGCAAGTACAAGCTCCTCCCCCTTAGCTCTAGAAGGAATTACCTCGAAGCCACAGTATTATATAAAATTGTTAGAAACAAGTTTAACTGTACAAATCTGACCAGTATGATTTGCTATGCCGTACCTCGAACCATTCACAGGCGGCAGGTACGCGCAGGTACTGTTTTCGCTTTGAACACTTGCCGAACTAACTCAGGCCTGCACTCACCTATCCGCCGTATGGTTGACACATACAACAGTACCTTTGTTAACATAGATATCTTTAATTGCACAATAAGTACATTTAAAAGCCTCATTCGCCATTCCCTATTAGATATCACATCAAGTGCTCCTTAACATAGTAATATTGTATAATTTAGTTATATTTTTGCTTTAACTTTGAACAAATTATTCTACTTTATTTTTATATACTTCTTATTTAATTTCTTTCCTAATAGTCTTTTTTTTATCATTTAACTTTTATTTAAGTATTTGCCACACGTACTGCTATTAATGTTCCTAGCGATTAGCTCTTTTTTTTTCTTAAACTACTATGCCTACTTGTGGACAGCGTTGTGGGTTACTTTATAACCAAATTGCTTTTTTGTTAAACTAGTTGTAAGTCCATATAATGTAACTGTTTGCTGTTCCTCTCAATAAAAAATAAAAAATAAAATAAAAATAAAATACCTACCTTAACGGGTTGTCCCAAGGTGACAGCTTCGAGGATGAGCGGGCCGCCAGTCTAAAAAGGCCTGCCCACGCTCATCAGCTGCCACATCACGCTCAAGGAGCGCGCCCCTCGTGAGGAGGCCCTTTACACCCTCCTTACGAGAGCCGAGCTAAGTCTAAAAAGCCGGCCACATTGAACTACGTCTGCGATGACCACAAGCAGCCGGTGGTCCTTACGCCGAACCATCTGCTCCTGGGCAATGCGTCCGGGAGTACACCGTTCGCTGAAAGTGATGCTGAGGACGTCGACTCCAGCCGGCAGTGGCGGCGCGTCAAAGTGGGCAACAATGTGCCAAATGTGAGCGTCGGTGACATAATTGTGTTAGTTGACAGTAATAAACCGCGAAGTGCGTGGACCAAGGGAATAGTTAAATCAGTGTATAGTGGGGTTCTGCGTCGGCCCGTAGCCAAAATTATTGTGCTTCCCGTCAATCAAGAAGTGTAAGACGGTGGAAGCCTATTACAGGGGGTGGTATGTTAGGGACACACAATAAAGCCGACAACCTAATGTACTTGTAGTACTAATGCATTAAGATACACTGATTTACCTAAAACCCCAAAGGTACTTATGACACTAATGTACGTGTAACACAATTAATATAAACCCGGATGTAAACATGTACTACCATACCTGCCTACCCTACCGATTTGTTAGAACGGATGTATAGTAGGCAGGTACAGAAATCATAACAAACCGAAGGAATTTTCCCTAATTGGCTATTTGAGAATTGTAAAGAATCCAATTATAGATAAGGATATTTTCCCACGGTCATTTCGAAGCTTCTCGAAGAAATCAGGCGCAGGTTTCGACTTGTCGAACAGAAATCGAGCTTACGCCTGACCGTTTTCCCCACCTCGACTGACATGATTGGAACGTTGTAAGTCGTTTGAGGTGGGGGCGTCCGCTACTTGTACTATAGTGTAAACCTATGTAAGGTGGAAATTATTAAGAATGAGTTGAGTTTGTCTTGAAAGCCTTCAGTAGTCATCACTTATTCGCCAAGTTAACAAGTTAAAGTGCAATAGTGGCTCCGCAGTCCCCTATTAGTCGCGAAGTACCCTATAAATAAATAGCTAGCCAGTCAGTTACAAGTGTTCTAGCTTAGGATTTATCTGTGTTCTACTCACTATTGAGTGCTATTGTCTATTCGTGTGATATCGTGTATTTTCTACTTGCTATTTTATTAACATTATAACGTGTCGTGTGTGTATGTGTAAATACCCTGTCTTTTAAAGCTATAACCCATTGTGTGACCTAAATTGTGTAGTGTTTTAGAGTCAATATAGTTAGTATTTTACACCTTTCGTTTGGTTTTAATTCACTCCTTCGTCACGGGAACACCGTTACCCCCGCCTACATCGCCTGTCTCCCCGCATACTTAACAGCCTAAAAAGTGAACTTTAATTTAAAAAGATGGAAACAAGAAATTGTTTTTAAAAGGATCACTAATACACTGAATACTATCAATCTCATGCAGTCGGAGACATCATCTTAAATTTCACAATAAAGACCTTTATTGCATTTAGGCTGTCGGGATTTTTGATTTTGTATTTTTTTTTTATTTCACACTTTTACGTTAATATAAATATTATTGACGTTAATGAGACCTATTTATGAAACTCTTTATTTTGAAACCCCACTCAAGAAAGGGTTTGAGAAAAAAACCGGTCAAGTGCGAGTTGGACTCGCGCACCGAGGGTTCCGTACAAACCTGTGGGTATATAAGTAAAAGTTCAAAATTGTCAAAAATATTTTTTATATGACGAAACTAAAAATTTACGGTTTTCGTAATTTTTCCTATATCTGTACTATAAGACGTGACTTCGTACAAAATTTCAAGATTCTAAGTTCACGGGAAGTACCCTGTAGGTTTTGATTCCCGTGCGAGTTTCGAAAATTTGCGGAAATCTGCGGCCTAAATGGCTGTATCTTTTGATTGCGTTGACTTAGAAGGTTGATTTTTCTACAGCTTCCAGGGACAGTAGAACTAAGTATCATATAGAAATTTCAGTTTGATACCTCCACGCGTTCCTGAGAAAAACGGTCTTGACAGACGGACGGACGGACGGACGGACAACAAAGTGATCTTATAAGGGTTCCGTTTTTTCCTTTAGAGGTACGGAACCCTAAAAAAAAATTATTAGAACACTTTTTTTCAATTTTGATATACCCAGTGTCACTCTCACAAAACACGAATCTAATGGCACCTCTCAAGCTGAAATCGACCCAGCCGTTTAGGCTACAGAGCGTGCCAAAGAAATGTACATACATACAAACATACACTCGAAAACATAACCCTCCTTCTGGCGCAGTCGGGTGAAAAGACTAACAAGATTACTTTTGACTCCGACTACATTGACTGTTTTAACAAATGTAAAACTTTACTCACAAACGACCCGATCTTACAGTACCCCGACTTCACTAGAGAGTTTATATTAACAACTGACGCCTCTAACTTAGCTATTGGCTCTGTACTCTCACAAGGTACCATCGGCTCAGATCATCAGGCATCTGTTACGCCTCAAGAACCCTGAACGATAGTGAAACCAATTCCAGTACTCTCGAGAAGGAGCTTTTAGCCATAGTACGGGCCACACAGTACTTCAGGCCTTACTTATTTGGTCGTAAATTCAAAATATTTACCGACCACAAGCCACTACAGTGGATAATGAACCTTAAGGAGCCTAACTCAAGACTGACTAGATGGCGCCTTAAACTAAGTAAATACGACTACACTATAGTCTACAAAAAGGGAAAATATAACAGCAATGCTGACGCTTTATCCCGAGTGGAAATTAACAACGAGGAGACCGAGTCAATGATAGCTAACCCATCAGAGCGACCACCCTCGAGAACAGGTTCCACGACAGCCACTGCACATACCTGCACTGAAAAACCTATTCTAGAAGTAGGTACCTATAACTGACGAACCTTTGAACAAATTTCACCGACAGTTATGCATTACTATAGTAGGGGATATTAAACGACGTACAACCGCCACTAAACTTTTTGATACACACACCCGTACATTTATTCAGGTTTCAGAATCTGACTTAGAACAAGACGTAGTAAATGCTATAAAAGAATACGTCAACCCCAAAGGTAAAACGGCTATGAAAATAACTCCACCTTTAGGCATTATACCCATAATCCATAACCAAAAAATTCATCATCCTTGGGGTCAAAACAATGCATATTTATGCGATAGCAGCATTCGCGATTGATTTGCTGTAATTTTTTGAAGAGTTCCGTTGTCTGTCTCCGAAACGCATCATCAGATCTATATGAAATTTTAATGCGACCATTTCGAAATAAAACCCTTTCGAACAAAAAAAGAATTTTGTAAATCCGTCTATATACGACGGAGTTATGCCCGAACATACATAAAATATATATATATATATATATATAAACATGTTGAATTGATAACCTCCTTCTTTTTGAAGTTGTTTAAAAATAGCTTTCGCTGATATTTGTATGTCATCAATGACAAAACATAGTGCGACATGTATAATAGTTATTAGACCTTGACCTTAACCTACCTATGTTTTACAAATAAAAAATTCTGATTCTAAAAATATAATTGGCCTAAAATGAGGGAGGAAACAACTAAGTACATTAATGAGTGTACCATTTGCGGACAAACGATATATGATAGGACCAAAATTTAATGTAGTACCCCCAGCAACTAAACCCTTCGAATTAATTCACATGGATCTCTTCACAGCTCAAAATGAAAAGTATTTGACAGTGGTAGAACTTTTCTCAAAATATGGACAAGCATACTATTTGAGAGATGGTACAGCAATAAGCATACTTCAAGCAGTTTTAAATTATTGTACACATCATGGTTTACCGCTAACAATAGTGACCGATCATCATCATCATCATCATTTCAGCCGAAAGACGACCACTGCTGGACTTAAGCCTCCCCCAGACTCCTCTACTTCGACGGTCTTGTGCTTCTCACACATAGTGACCGATAACGGTACAGAATTCACAAACCAGCTATTTTCCGAATTTACAAGATTACATAAAATCAACCACCATAGAACATTAGCACACTCCAACAACGAAAACGGAATCAACAAACGATTTCACTCTACGTTACTAGAACACTTACGTATCTTACGATTACGTCAAAAGGACGAACCTGTAATTAACCTCATGCCGTATTAGCATATAATAGTTCAGTTCACAGCTTTACCAAGTGTAGACCACATGACATAGTTAGAGGACATTTTGACCAGAGAGACCCCCATGACGTTAACATGACTGAACATCTAATGCAACACTATATCTTGACTCGCCGAGACCAGATGAAAACTGTAAACGACCTTATCAATAACTTTACGCTTGCTGACCGTGCAAATATCATACAAAATAGAAATAAGGACAGAGAGCCCGAAATAGAAAAGGTACCAACCGGAACAACAAATATTCATTTCTAACCCAGCAGCCAACCGACAAAAATTAGCACCACGTTACACACATGGCACTGTTCTAGCTGACCTTCCGATTCATATATACACTTCCAAAAAGAAAGGCTCTGTAGCCAAGTCTCGACTCAAACGTATCCCTAAGAGATCAAATTGTTACAGGATACTGCTGGCGATGTTAGTCCCACCAATACCGGCGCTCGAGATAAGGCTTGAAAGCTTGGATGATGGACCTGGACTCTTGCCTTTCAAACTTGGATAAACGAGGCTCATTATGCATTACCACACCTTCCTACAATACATAGACTTAACTAACATTGAACATAGACTTGATTCTGTAATGTCTCAACTCGGCTACTTCCAGACTAAACTTGACAACCAATCGTTTCTGTTGTATGAACTTCAAATCAATCACTTAGCTAATAAATTAAGTCAAATTAGTTCTCAGTTAAAACGCTAGAACCCGGTCGTAGTAGAATTATTGGAAACTTAGATCATACGGATGCCCAAAACTACAATAATGCAATTAACCTTTTAGAAATTAACAACGATAAAATAGTATCAGAGTTTAACGAACATATCAGTCTTAAGAAAGTCTGGATAGCTCGATATAGCGACATACTCTCGAAAATCGTTAACAATCAAGAGAGAATCAATGGCAGGTACTTTAGCATTACTTTTAGACGAGAAAACTGTGGCTAAAAATGATCTTTTAAGATTTGCAAAGTTTGCTCAGTTGCCGACTATAATTAGTGATTAGAGTTAACTAGGATTGAAGATACTTTAGCTTTTATACGTGCATCGAGCACCCATCATAGTATGTTAAGCATAGATACTTTAAGTAATATGATTAAGCGATTAAAACCTATATACGGCCAGGATCAGTTAATAGATACAGATAAAAATATTGTTATCATATTTAAAGTTCCAATAATCAGCCCCGATAAGTTTGAATTATAGAGATTAGCAATAGTTCCCAATAAACTAATGTACACCTATATCCCTCCTTACCCTTTCATTGCAACCAATGGGAAAGTTTTCAAGTACATAGAGGCTGAATGCCCGAAGTTCGGCCAATATCGTCTCTGCGAGGAAGGAATCAACCATCAACCAACGGGAGGACATCTAGACTGCATCCAAGGCCTCATCTACAACAAATCTCTGGAGAAATCATGCCTGCCTACGAAGCGCACACTGAATAAAGCAGCAATGGAACAACTGGACGACAGACGCTACACGCTCATCTTTCCACAATCGACCCGGACAGAGCTACAATGTGAATGTCAAGAATACATCTCCCTGCATGGAAGTTATCTCGCCACCATCCTACAAAAATGTCTACTACGCACCGGGCGATTCACTGTTACCGACACTAATTACCATATCAAGGGGCAGCCGCTGAAAATCACTGAAATACCTATGAACCTGAACATTGTTGACGAAACCATCCCACATCTGAAACTAAACCCACTGCATCTGAAAAACCTACACGAAATCGAAGATAAGATCCTGATGCAACATCCAATACAACTAGATCACGCGGATAATTCACTATACCATACGACGAGTCCACTATACGTAGTACTATTCGGAGCAACTGTACTGATCGTTACCATCACTATACGACGGTACAGCGTTTGCACTAGCCTTACAAAACCACAGACATCAGATGGAAACCCTGAAAATCATCATAACGAAGACGCAGAATTACCCAGAATCAAGAAACAGACACCAGCAACATTATCGCTCAAAGTCCTCAAATACTTGCTGTTCTGAGGGGGAAGGTATTACGTGCCCTGCCTACACCAAATCAGCTGAATAGCGACATGATTAGCTGTTTACGTCAATCGGATGTTTCCACGTAAAATTGCAACATGCCACCTGCCGAATCATTGAATCAACGCCTCGTGTCGCTGAGAGTTCACATACTTCAAGGACTGCTGATGCCGCATCCACGTGAAGGAATCAATCGAATTGCAATATTAATAAGTTAATCGTTTTTACTTTCACTTCGGTACTAGCATCGTCCGAATTCAGACATAGAAATTATTATAAGTTCAATTGTAATTTTTACCATATTACAACCTTTATAAAATAATTTCGTTTTTTTTAAGTCCTCCGGCTGTCACCTTCGTAATTCCCATATAAACTTTAAGTTTTACATTCAACATGACGATACAATAGCAGGTACAGTAAGGAGTCATAATTAGTGTACTAGCATATTAAGGGTTATATTGCTATAACTCGCGGTCCAGGCCGTACCTACAGCTGTGTATGAGTGATGTATCAACACAGAACGCACACCTCAGAAGTAGCTCAAAACAACAAGACGACGACGGTGATGACGGAATTACGGCCGAACTCCTAAATTTCGGCGGAAAACCCGTTCTCAAGACCCTACAAAAGCTGTTTGATTCCGTCATACTCGACGTAACTCTGTCCCATGCCTGTGGCGAAATACGCCACAGGCATGGGACAGAGGTATGGTGGTACTTTTCTTTGAGAAGGATGAGAATGCCCTTAAGAATTTTAGGGCGATCTCATTTCTGAGCCATGTCTACACACTGATAATTTCAAGTGTCATCACGAACCGTCTTGCGAGCAGGTTTGACGACTTCCAGCCGCCCGAACAAGCCGGATTCCATAAAGGCACCGTAAACCAACGCTGCCGCAGATTATACGAAAGACCGAAGAGTGTAACCTGCCTTAGCGTTTGTGGAATACGAAACAACGATTGATTCGATCGAAACATGGGCCGTACGGCACTTTCTTCAAGCGTGCCAGATCGACTATAGTAGGTACAGACGCCAGCAGGTCAAGCTATCCCAAACTGTCAAATTTACCCAATTGAACATGAACCTTATTCCTTTGTGATAAAGTTGAAAAACTTTCAAAGAAATTTGACCGATTGGGGTAGCTTGATGTGCTGGCCTCTGTACATCGAGGTGCTGATGTGTCTGTACGAAAACGCAACTACCTATATCAGTCCGACTTCAGGAGCGGACCTCGAAACCTATCCTTCTGTGGCAAGGTGTGAGAAAGAGAGACGTTATTTCACCGAAACTGTTTACTGCTGCAATGGACTTCAAGGAGTTTGCATCAACGTCAATGGCGAGACTATAGAGTTTTTCATAGTGTCAACCTCAGTAGGTACATTTTTCGATTAGCTCAGTAGAGCTTTCAAAAAATTGGGTTTTAAAATAAACATGGCAAGACAAAGGTTATAGTTTAAATAAGGTTCATATGTATTAGTTTGTCATTATTATTTAAGATTATTTGTGTATTTTATATAAGGGCCTTAGTTGCCTGACAATAAAATGATTATGATGATTATGAATGCCCATGTAACAACCACTCTCATTCGATTGGAGACGCTACTCTCGAAGTTGTAGTCGAGTATCTCTAGGGAAAACTGTCCAGTTTGGTAGGTTTAACTTCGAGAAAGAGGTCCAGCTTCGACTCTGCTGGGCAGCGATCAGGAAGCTACACAGTATCTTGTCGTCGCAAATATCCCAGTGTTTCAAAACGAAAGTCTTTTACCAGTGCGTATTTCCAGTGATGACTTATGGCACTGAAACGTAGTCGCTTGCAATGGGCCTTATTAGCGGGCAAAAGTTAAAAAAAAAGAAAAAGGCTAAAGGCTAAGGTTACCGACGTAGCCCGAAGAATTGCCAAACTTAACTGGCACTAGGTAAGGCACATTGCTCACAGAACAGATGGCAAATGAGGTCGAAAGGTAATGATGTGGCGACCGCGTACCAGAAGACGTAGAGTTGGAAGGGCTCCCACAAGGTGGGCCGAAGAGGTGAAGGCCGCTGGAATCCGCTGGATGTGAGAAGCACAGAACCAGTCGAACAGGCCGAACTTGGGAAGGCCTAGGTCCAGCAGTCTTACTGCTGAAATCATGATGTCTGACTGATATGTATGTACCGTTTCACGATTAAACGGATTCGATGAAGTTTGGCAAAAAGATTTAATAGTATTCTGGATAATGTACTTTTTACCGCGGCACAATATATTTTTTAGGAGGGTGCGCCGCCCGCCCTAGCCGTCCTTCCCACCCCCTAGCTACGCCCATGGTTATTAGCGGTTGAAATTTTATATGTTTTTGTCGGTCAGAAATATTGAACTTACTACCAGTAGGTACTCCGAGCAAAAAGACGTTTTCACGTCAAAAAAACATTGGATAGTCATCTAATAATTAATATAAAAATGTATTGGAAATCTTTTCTTGGAAAGACATCATTTGTCTTTAACTAAATTACCTAGAAATTAGTTATGAAACTACATCCAAGTGCGCCGCGGTCTGTCGCTTTGTTTGTCGCCATGCTTTTTGTAGACAACTATATCGTTGAAGGGTAGGTAATTTTATTAACCGTACGATACTCCATCTTTAAGCTCGCGTTTTTAAAATATTTTTGCGACGAACGCGAGTCGCATCGAGAGGCTGTTCTTAAAATAGAATCGGGCCGCAGGGAAATTGCGCAGAGGGCCGCATTTTTGACATGCCTGGACTAGAGTAGATACTCGCGGACTGTAGACGGTATTCCGAAAATAAAGAGCATAATCGCACCGCAGCGCAGCGCATTCAATAACAACACATCGAAAACAATTCAACACTATAATTAATAAATAACAACTCGAGGACGCACGCGTTACGCGTTGAGCGTGGGATTCCTTAAAAAAGTGAGGTCTTCTTCGAGTCCTTTGTCGAAGAAGCAGTTGGAGGGTGGTCCGTTGTGTCCGGCGAGGCAGCGATGCTGGCGCAGGAGCAGGTACAGCAGTAGGTTGTACTCTGAGGTGGCGTTCTGCACCATCTTTAGCGTAACCTCCAGCTGCTCCTGCTGCGCGTCCCACGCGCGCAGGCGCTCCACGCTAGCGCCTAGGTACTGGTTCAGCTGCACACAACAAGCGCGTCAGCACGTGTCGCACCACACCTAGCAGCTACGCCATGAGGCCGAGCCCGCAGACCTGATGGTTTACTAGTGTAGCAGAGAGCAAGATCGGCCTGCGCAACTTACCATTTGGGTTTTTAAATAGATACTTAATTTCCTGGTTTAGGTAGCCATGACGACCGCTCAGTAATCAGCAGGTAGGTTGGTAGACTTTCCGACTCTCACTCCCATCTACAGAGCGTAGCTGCATAGGATAAAATAAACCAGTATTTTTGCATGAAGCCCTAAACAGCAAATTAAATCTGATTACGTTTTTTACTATTACAAAAATATGTTTTATAATCAAATCAGAATGATGCGCACCTTTACTATTCTTCTTTCCATCAGCTTCCTCTGTATCCACTCGCAAAGATATGTTGACATTCCTAGTATCAGTAACGTTATTGTCACAAACAGGTCAAGCGGTGGCAACTGAACGAACGCGAAATCAAACCATCCGAAGGCACTCGGTGGACTCTCGGGCTGCTCCAGCAGCGGGTCCTCTACACCCAAGTACAGGTCCGGCACGTAGTACTGTGCAGGCAGCAGCAACAGCGCCACCACCGCCGTCACCACCAGCCCGCTAGAACAACCATTTAGCGCCATTCGTTACCCACATCCGCCCACCAAAATAACTAAAGATGCACTAAAGATGTACAGTATTATGAACATAAAATTGCGCGTTCATTTGTATTTTGTGTGTGCTAATTTTAATCATTTATTTACAGTCCTATTCCTATTATTGAGTCTATGACACATCCAAATTTTTCTTCAGGATCATACATGACATCCGCTTCTTATATAGGTACTTTAAAAAAAAGATACTAAACGTAATATATATTCGCGTCTGAAAAAATAATAATCATGTGTAAGCAAATAGCTCGCTGAAATGCTTAGTGCCCTATGCTATAAATTACGTTTAGTACCTTTTTTTAATAATACAATTATTTATTACTATTTTTCTCAGAAGCCCATGAATGCCTACAAACATCATTATTTTTCTTTTCTGTTGCCTCATGGCAAATGGGTTGTGTGTTGTGACACTGAAGCACTTACAAAACATAACTCTCTTGTCATTTTCAAAGTCATGTCAGTTGTTGACTAATGTCACCACTGACGTATAAATCATATTTATACGTCAGTGAATGTCACTTATATTTTTGACAGCTTGTTTCGAGTTATAGTCTTTTAGCAAAAAGACAAAACGGTACACAAAATAAAACTAGAGGAATGCGTATTGTTAAATATGCTCATTAATCCTGAATTCATACCAACCACTTCAAAGATAGATAAATTATAAATTTAATCTGCTCTAATCTGCATGAGCCTGCAAATAAAAAACCCGAAATAACAATAAAAAATATCCTCTTGACAGTTCATAACTAATTTGACTAATGCAGTATTACATGAAGATTTCGTACCTACTTTAGCATGGAACGCAATTGCACACCTTCGTCGTGTGGTTGTTTATTTCGTTGTGTGCAATGTGATGAGTTATCGTAAAAAGAAACAAGTTCTGAAACAACGTAAACAAACAAATTGTTGTGTGCTTTACAAGGTAGTAATACAATACAAGGCATGTTTAAACTATTTTTTTAAAGCATACAAAGCTTGGTAAGTATTGTTCCGGTTCCGATCCCCTCATAATTTAATTCACCTACTTTCACACTTTTTCTGCATGAAGTTTTGTATGCAAAATTCAAAGTGGTTACTCTACGTGTTAGGTACTTCTATTTCAGGGCCAGCTGTTATATGGAGGTAAACGACAAACAGGAGTTGATGAACATCTAGTTCAAATCTCGCTATCATGAAGAAAGTTGTTTTATTCAAGAGCGAGTCGGAAGATTACGTGAAAGCATTCCTCGACAACAACTACAGGACGGTGTTCGTGGAGCCGCTGCAGTTCGAGTTCACTAGCAAACAACAGCTCCATGAGAAACTGCTACAAGATTACACTGGCATCATACTCACCAGCCCCAGAGCAATAGAAGCTGTCTCCAAGTGCTGGGACCCCACACGATTCGTGACATGGAACACAAAGAAAATTTACACAGTGGGTGATGCAAGCTGTCACAAAATCAAACTACTGCTAGGCTTAGAAGCTGTAGGTATGTCATCAGGAAATGCAGAAAATCTCGCAAAAATTATAGTTCAAGAAAACCCTTCAGAGTCCAAGTTCTTTTTTCCATGTGGTAGTATGAGATCAGAAAGTCTTCCAACTATTCTACAATCCTCTCACATAACGCTGGATGCTCTTACTGTGTACGAGTCTAAAGAAAATGAAATGTTAAAAACAGATCTGATGGAACTCAACGATGCAGACAGTCCGTGTTGCATGGTATTCTTCAGCCCTTCCGGATGTGAGTACATACACCGGCAGCTACAGACTTTCAGCAACAATCTCTCAGAACTGCCGCATTTCGCTATTGGCAACTCAACAGCGTATAAGATTGAGAATCTTGGGTTTGAGGTAGCTGGAGTAGCGGCCAGACCCAAGGCTGACAGTCTGGTGGAGTCAGTACGGAACTACTTCACAAGTGCACAGAGCAGCTAATACCTGTGAGAGGTGCTCATACTGATAATGTGAAGGTTATTAGATAGGTTAGGCATAAAATGTTTGATTGTGGAAGTCGCATTAGATCCTGTGATCCCTGGTGCAAGTGTGGGATGGAACACTTGGGTGGTTTTAGTCAATAAGTCTGACAGAACCATGAGGATTTCCCCATCATCAAAAAACAAAAAAAAACGCATAAAATTTACAAATGGTGTTGGATGTACAAAATAGGTGTTGTTTTTATTATATCAAGTGCAATAATTGTTATAAATGCAATCATTTAATTTACAAGTTATTTATTTTAAGCTATGTTAATACTAATGAAACCTTCATAGATAAGTGATGCTTGGTGGTCCACTCACTACATGGCTCTTCATGAATATTGTATTTTCATGTCAGTTGACTTGCTTGACAAGACATAATGCCAGAAGCCGCGTGGTCAGTCACACGTCGTGCTCGGAGGGCTGCGCGGTCGTGCTGGCCGCGTCCCACAGCCGCATCACCGCCACGTACGTGATCACCGCACTCGTTATCACCATGCCGGCATTCAGCACAGCTAGTGGCTGGAATTTATAGTAGGTACCTATTCACTTATAGTACAGACGCCAGCACATCAAGCTACCCCAATCTGTCAAATGTTTCCAATTTAATATGAACCTTACGCTTATTTAGTAAAGTTGAAAATCTATCAAAGAAATTTGTCAGATTGGGGTAGCTTGATGTGCTGGAATCCGTACCTATTCATTTATAGTACCTATTCATTTATAGTACCTATTCATTTATAGTACCTATTCATTTATAGTACCTATTCATTTATAGTACCTATTCATTTATAGTACCTATTCATTTATAGTACCTATTCATTTATAGTACCTGTTCATTAGGGTATTTACCAATTTGATAAAAACTATTTTAATTTGAAGATTGAGACGATATATTTAACAGAAAAATAAAAATAAATTTATTTATATCCATTTTCTCCATTAAAAACGATTAAAATCAAATTTCTTTTTCGTTGTTTTGAATTTACCGCCAAAACCCTCCTTTCGATGACTTTTTATCACGTGACATCGTGACGTCAGCTTTGTGTAAACAGCACCAGTACAAATACTTAGTTTGGCGCAGTTTTAGAAGTATTTGTGCACAGAAGCACCGCTCACCAGTAATTTCACTTTCTATCCATAAAAATCTTGTTAATTATAACCACGACACTCACTTGTTTACTTACTAACTACTTTAGTTTACACAAAGTTGACGTCACGTGATAAAAAGTCATCGTAAGGCGCGTTTTAGCGGTAAATAAAAAAAAAAATATTTTGGTTTAAATCGTTTTTAATTGAGAAAATGGATATAAATCAATTTACTTTTATTTTTCTGTTACATTATTTCGTCCCAATCTTCAAATTAGAATAGTTTTTAATAAATTGGAAAATACCCTTTTATGGTAGGTAGGTACCTATTCATTTCTATATTCTCTGATGAGTTCATTGTCCTCCTGCTCCTATCCCAATATTTTGTGGTCGGCGCAACATGTCTTTTTCTTCCATACTTCTCTATTAGTCGTCATCTCCGTAGTCACCCCCTTTCTAACCATATCATCATTCACACAGTCCACCCATCGTTTCTTTGAACTCCCCCTACTCTTATAGCCATCGACATTCATACTCAAAACTTTCTTCCTCATTCCTCCGTATCACATGCCCATACCCATACCATAGCAACCAATTTCCACACAACTTTTCAGCTATCGGTGTCATTTTCAGACTTCCTCTTGTGTACTAATTTTTTATTCTATCCATCCGTGTAACACCACACATCAAATCAAATCGAATCTTAATATTTTATTTCACATAAACCTGCATGGGCACTTATGAAACGTCAGAAGCTAGGTGCATGGTTCCAAATTGTTATTTCCTATGGAGAAGAGCCGGCAAGAAACTCCACGGTTACTCTTTAAAAAAATAATTGGCTATGACAATGTCTCCAAATTACAGAGATAAAATGTAGGGGAGGACAGTGCACAGTGCAGGCCTGTCAATAAGTAGGTACCAGGTACTTAGACGAATACAGAATAGAAAATCGTCTACAAATCTACAGTTTGTAAGGCCTACAACGTTCTCTCATTCACAATATGTAAAATAATCTACATAAATAAAATGAACCTAATTAAACATAGTGACATGATTTCTATGACAATCACTAAAAATAGTCGAAATTAAAATTGATATATAATGTCAAATAATGACGAGAATAATTATGTTAGCATTGTAAAAATAAAAAGAATAAAAAAGAACATTGTATTTGAGAGCAGTTAATAGACTTTCACATAGTTATGCTGTTAATGAGGTACCAGGGAAGCCACATGTGCAGAAGGAATTAATGCCGAACTTCCCTGTCATCAACGTAGTCTTTTATCTTATAATATGCTTTTTTGATAAGGACACGTTTATGTGCGTTTTATACTTTCCATCGCTAAGTTCTGTAACTGACTTTGGCAACTTGTTATAGAAGCGGATATTGTTTATTAGAAATGACTTGCTAGTTTTAGTCAATCTAAATTCTGGAATGACAATTTCATCTTTACTACGTGTATTCAGATTATGGAAATTGCATCGTTTTTTGAAAAGGCCTAAGTTTTTGCGTACATACAAGATATTTTCAAGGATATAAAGAGAAGGCAGAGTTAATTTATCAATTTCACTGAATTTGTTTCTAAGAGACTCGCGAGGCCCCATTTTATAGATTGCGCGGATTGCCCTCTTTTGTAAGATGAAAATTGAATCTACGTCAGCTGCCGATCCCCACAGCAGAACGCCATAAGACATAATACTGTGAAAATAAGCAAAGTAAACTAACCTAGCTGTGGCTACATCAGTCAAGTACCTTATTTTTCTTCCTGCGTAAGCAGCTGAGCTTAATCTACTTGAAAGAGCTCTAATGTGAGCACCCCATTGCAAACTTGAAACCGAAGTAATTCCCAAAAATACAGTTAACGAAATAGCATCTAGTTTCTTGCCATCAAGTTTTAAATTTAGTCCTACTTGGGGTACATTTGGTAACGAGAACTTAAGACATTTAGTTTTGTTTGCATTGAGTAAAAGATTATTAACAGCAAACCATTTCGAAAGAACAGCTAGACTATCGTTGGCATGTAAGATATCCGTATCTTTTCTATCTATTCGAAAATAAGAGAAGTGTCATCAGCGAATAAAATTATATCCGAGAAGTTAGCCATCAGGTAAGGAAGGTCATTAATATAAACTAGAAATAAAAAAGGGCCAAGAATTGAACCTTGAGGCACGCCCATGTTAACTAGAGACCCCGAGGACGTCGCCCCATTAACGTTCAGCCCTCTTAACATTCTCATCTCAGCTACATGCAATTGCCTTCAGTCATCAATCACTTTTGTGGCCCAATATTCTGAACCATCCAAGACGGCATGTCTTACCATGTTTTATATATCTTCACTTTTAAGTTTAAGGGGGAATGTGGGAGTCGCAGATTGCTCCCGTGACCTGTCGCCATTTCATCACTTTACCCTCCGATCTACTTCGCCATCGCTTTGCACGAGTGAACCGAGATACCGAAAGTCGGAGCAAACTGGGAGAAGCACGCAATCAAGCGCTATGGCTCTAGAACTGGAGAGGCCGCCGAAATCGCAGAACATATATTCAGTTTTGGTTCTGCTGATTTTCAAGCCAACATTCTCCAGCTTCTGTTGCCATTTCTCCAATCTGCTCTGAATCTCGGATAGATCTTCACTGACAAGAACAATTTCATCGGCAAACGCCATGCACCATACATCATTACTCTACATCCGAAGTCAGAGCGTCCATCATCAACACGAATAGTTAAGGACTTAAAGCCGATCCCTGGTCCAAGCCTACAGCCACATTGAACTAGTCGGTATTGCCAGCAGCCGACCGGACGTAGTTACGAGATTGACTATACATGGCACGAATCTACATACTTCCCGGTCAACCCTTTCTCTTTCAAGGTCCACCACAACACATCCCGAGGTACCCTATCATACGCTCAAATCAATGAACACCATGTGCAAGTCCTTGTGTGCACGTCTGTACTTCTCGCACAATTGGCGGAATGCAAAAGTGGCGTCAATAGTTCCTTGACCTGGCATAAACCCCAACTGGTTTGGGGTAATCTCACTCTTCTCTCGCAGTCTTTTCTCTATTACTTTCTCCCATACTTTCATACAATGTGACATGAGCTAATAGGCCTCGATAGTTGTTGCCACGGAACAGAAAAAAACAGTAGAAATCGTAAGTAGGCGGAACCGGTACCCCGAGTTTTGTGGAGTTCCGCATAAGTCTGCTTCCGCGCACACACCACGCACATCAGTCTTGTTACAACCGCCACGGCAAAAAGAACTTCAAAAAAAAAAAAAAAGCAGAAAATTAAGTGTTTCATTATGAGGTTTTTTATACTCAATTATTATCTAGCAACCCACGTTTTTTTTTTTTAATTATTTTCTGCTTTTTTAGTTAGGCTTTTAAAGCGTGTTTTTAGATTTTCTAATCTAAGTATTATTTATTTTCTATTTTTTTAGTTCTGCTAACTACAAAAGCGTGATTTTTTTTTAACATTTTTCTTAACATTTTAGAACCAATTTATAAAATTATTGAACTGTCATCGGTCCTCGATAGGTCTAAGTACAAAGTTTAAATGAAATCTAACCGTTTGAAGTTTGTCAAAATCAAGTCCAACCAAAGGAGGCGGTTACAAACAGATTATACAGGTCAAGTTATTAATTTATACATTTCCTAGGCTGGCTTTTTGCGCCTGCTTGATGATGCGTCCTCGCGTCAAGCGACAGGTGCTATTTTATATTGTAGATTCGTGGGTATTTAAAAAAATCTCTAAACTGAGTAGCACATAAAAAATCTTTTGCATTATTTATTTACGTATCCTTAAGCAAGTAAGTATGTATCTATTTTCCGTTGCCAATAGTTTACTTTTTTTTTACCTACGTCCGTGAGTCGCTGCGGGGTGCCAACTGAAAACCAGCGCTGGGTGTCTCACGCCCAGCAAATGCTGAGATGGTAACCCTTTTTTGTTTTTGTTTAAAAACTTGAAAACCCACCCGTGTTCCCTCAGTAGCCCGTATGCCAGGGGCTGTGGTATCTCTTTCGAACAAACCCGCACCCCTGGCAGGCATCGGCCCTTGCGGGCCCCATCATTTTGTGCTGACATCTCTTTGAGGCGCGCGTGGAACACAACGCGCCGTCGACTTGGGCTAGGTCCTTACCGGACAGCGAGCTACCCATTAGGTACTCGCCGTCCGCAAGCTCATGCCTACGATGGCCGGAAATCGGCCTGGGATTCCCGACGCCCAGGGCGTCTCCGTATCCTGCGGCGGCTAGGGTCGCGAGGGCGCATAGACTGCCTCTCCCTCACGTGCGCCGCCTCCCTCTTCGCGAGCATCACTGCTTCGCTGAAGGAGGTGACGGCTACCCATGCCCTCTCGCTCCGTACCATGGCCTGAACACCAGGGCCGGACGCGAGAGATCGCCGCCGCCGATCGCCTCCACGAGGACACGGCGGTGCTCCACCCAAGCTGGGCAGACCGCCACCGTGTGCTCCACCGTGTCCTCAGGGCGATCTTCGCAGTGGAAACACCCGGGCGTTTCCTCCCGCCCTATCCGAAACAGGAACTTCCCGAAACAGCCGTGTCCGGTGAGGACCTGCGTCAGGCGGAAGGTGAGGACGCCATGCCGCCTCTCAAACCACTCCTCAAAGAGGGGACTTACCGCCGCAATCGTGGCGTGCCCAGAGATGGTAACCCTTTCGGTATGGACACGCTCAGCACAACTGATACTGCAATTGTTTTGTTATGTTTAAACGTTCTCTTTTTTTAATGTGTTTGTTGCTGTTGTGTTGTGTCTGTGTCGAATAAATGTTTTCTATTCTATTCTAATGGCAGCCCCCAACGGATATTCATGGGTTTTTTATTAAGTTTAAAGGTTGAATATGTTATTGCCACATCTTCAATTATTCTCATCAATCTCACTTCAATCATCGAGAACCAAATAGTTTGGGAAATACTATGAAAACTGATACTCTACTCTATTGTTTACATAGATATGACCGACTCCGCGAGAGATCAACTCTACTTATAAAATATTTTTTACCGACTTCCAAAAAAGGAGGAGGTTTTATGTTCCACTGTATGTATTTTTTTGATGTATGTTCCTCGATTTCTCCCCCATTTGTGGACCGATTCTCAAAATAATTTTTTTATTTGAAAGAGTATACTCCTAAGGTGGTCCCATTGGCACCAAGTCAGGATCTGATGATGGACTCCCAGGGAAATCGAGGGCAACCCTCAAATTTTGTAAGTATTAACAATGTTTTTCATATATTTTCTAAAGCTATTGAGACATTTGCGTATGGTCATCATTATCTCATGACGCTGAGCTGATGAAGGAAGGTACAACTCTTTAACGGTTAGGAGTTAGGTGGAGGTTCGGGTATAACTCCGTCATAAGACCGATTTACAAAATTCTTTTTTTGTTCTAAAGGGGTTTATTTCGAAATGGTCCCATTTAAATTTCATATAAGTAGATCTGATGATGCGTTTTGGAGACAGACCACGGAACTCTTCGAAATATGACAACAAATTAACCGAGATTGCTGCTATACTTATGCATAAAGCATAAATATGCATTGTTTTGACCCCAAGGATGATGAAATTTCGAATTGGTGTGGGGTAGGTACCTATTATAACTAAAAAGTGAAAAATAAAAACTTTTTTCAAAAAAAATACAACCGACTTCCAAAAAACACTAGAAAGTGAAAAATAACTTTAATTTCGGAAGGCGGTGACAAGAAATTAATAAAATATATTTATAAAGTCACCGACTTCCGAAATTAAAGTTATTTTTCACTTTCTAGTGTATTTTGGAAGTTTGATATTTTTTTTTTTAAGTTTTTTACATTTGATTATCTTGCGTTACATTTATTGTAAGGCGGGGATTTTTAAATTATTTGATCCATTTTCAATTACTTTTTAAACGTCGTGGATTTTTTATTTTTTTTTAATTTTTGCAAAACATTTTGTATCTATTGTGTATGTAAGTAGATACGTAGGTAATGTTTTGTTTATCATCAGCCTATTGCAGTCTGCTGCGGTATACAGGCAATATAGGCCCCTTCAATGGACGTCATTCAACTAGATCCACGATCCAAGCAACGTAGGTACAGGAGCCTCGCCGAGGCTCCTTCTGTACGTTGTTTCTCCACCTAGCCCGAGGCCGTCCTAGCTTCGCTTTACTGATTCGCAATCTGAGGAACACCGTAATTGCTGGGATTTTATTTCTTTATGCAGGTTTGTACAGACGCCAGCAGGTCAACCTACCCCAAAATGTCAAATTTTCCCAATTGAACATGAACCTTATGCTTACGGTATAAAGTTGAAAATCTATCAAATAAATTTGACAGATTGGAGTAGCTTGATGTGCTGGCGTCTGTACAATCACTTTTACACTGAATCATATTTTTTTAAATAGATGAGGTCAGCGTTTCCTATCTGACTACTCTGAGAAGAAAGACAAACAAACTCAGAGGTCAGTTTCTTTTAAAGTCCAGACAGACAAAGTCTTGATATAGATGATCTGTGACACTCACCCCATGCAAGTAGCTTACGAGGCTGTAGAACTCACACACCGTCATGCTGAGCACCGCCGTCAACAGCAGCAGCAAACCCATCACCGTCGACACTATGATATCCTGCGCACAACGATACGTTAGCCGATGTCTCAAAGCCGAAACAGCGCTCACCTAGGTACGTACTAACAGTGAGTAGGTAGGGCTGCGGCGCCTTGAGCGGCAGATCGAGCACGACGCCGCCGAACAGCAGCGCGCACGCGGCGCCGCACGCCAGCGCCGCGCCAGCCGCGCTCGGCGCCAGCGCGGGCGCGCGCGGGCACGCCGCCCAGCCCAGGAACAGCACCGCCGACACCACGCACACTATCTGTCGACACGCGTCGTGCTCACGAAGGTGACTTCACGCCGCCGCCGGCGTGTGCGTTATTCAGGCCAGATGTTGTCGAAAATGGTCAGTTGAATCTAATAGAAAATTAGTTTTGAGGCTTCTGTAATTGTTGCGCACATTTTTAAATTTGTTGCGCTTATAGTTTTTTAATTATTTCACAAAAACATTTCCCGCTGGGGTAACGTTATCCCAGCCAGACCTTTTTTCTTTCTAATGGGAATATTTAAATAAATACTAGCTATAAAATTTGTTGTCTAGATGAAGTAAATGTTGTGCCTTATTTTGTATTTGTTCTTTCATCGGTTGCGAAGTTATTCGAGATTTTGCTGGGGTAACGTTTTTGGTTTTGCTAGATCTTTGAAACAGTTTAGCGGATTTTTATCATATTTTGTAGATGACTTCTTAGGAATTAGTTTAAATTTGTTCTGCAATTAAAAAAACAAAATAATGCATAGTTTAAAGGTTATTTCATTAAATAGAAAAACACTTCAATTGGTTCCAGCACTCTCAATAAGAGGTTTAAAGACTTAGGTACTTTAAACGTTATTTTAAAGCTTGTAAATGCCTTCAAATGTATGTGAAGTTGCATTAGTATCCTGTAAGTATTTAACAAGTTATGATGATATTCAGTTCTTCACGAGCACGGTCTTGATGCGCGCGGTGTTATTTGGCCACTGGATTGGATATATGAACTGAATGTTATGTCAATTATTAGTTGTTTAGTTCAGTTGTATATCAGTAAAATTTCAGCGTAGTACATTGGATAATTAATGAGATAATACGATTAAAGTCATTAGGAAGTGAATGACCGAGGTAACCCGACCAAGTTTAGGTGGTTACGAAAAAGCGAAATCGCAGAACATTATGGTACCTTCTAAAATATGTAGGATAGTGTTACAAATTTAGTACAGACATGTACACAAGTTTAAAAAAAAACTACACGTTTATTAAAGAATTTTTATTAACAGGTAAAATAATCATTTTAACTGAACTTTTAAAGTATTAAACTTATACTTAAAAACAATCACAGATTAAACTTACAGATAGTAATTTTGCTATTTTGAAATTTTTTTTCAGTAAACACAGTACACAGTTACAGTTTTTATTTAAATATAAAAATATTGGAATGTGTAATGATCACTATGTTGCCATTCTGTTTATGCCTACAATAAAAAGAAAGAGTACATTTTTTGTCTAAATCCTTAATGGGGTTTCAATTGTAGTTTTGCTACATATTTGAGCCTCGAAACGTCATCTATTGCGAGTTTATGTATATCAACGCGAGTGTCGCAACAAGGTTATTATGGATTTCTTAAAGTCTATGTGTCCAAGGAGTTTGTGGAAATAAATACCTACCTACCTGTTGCGGTAGTCCCGACTCCCGACATTGATAACGATAAAAATCGGTCGCTAAGTCATGAATTTCATTAATCAAGTTTCAAGTCTATTACAAACTAGCTTCAGCCTATGGCTTCGCCCGCATAAAATGTTGACAATGTATACACAAAAACCTTCCACTTGAATCAGACTATCTATTAAAAAAAACTGCTTCAGAATCCGTTGCGTAGTTTTAAAGATCTAAGCAAACAGGGACAGACAACGGGAAGCGACTTTGTTTTATAGGTACTTTGTAGCGAAGGATAAATTTGTCGTTATCATTGTTGAGAATTCCAGTCCAGGTAAAAACTAAGTACGAAAAAAAAGAAAATAATAAGTAAGTTCCTAAATTCAAATATTTAAGCCTCAAAAAAATACAGCTTTAGATAAGTAGGTACAGTAGCCCTCACTAATGGTGCCCCAATCTCAAAAAGCAATAGATTGACACTTCGCTTTAACTTACGACCTTCTTATAATAAGCAATTTCTATAGGCTATAATACTATATACACACACACTCTCATACGTTTACGAATGAATGTATTTCCTAAATTCAACCGTTAAAGCAAATGGCATGATAGCTGAGCGGTTATTGCACTTGATTATCGCGTTTAAGCGCAGCGAGGCGCGGTTTCGAATCCCACTCGCTGTGTGATAGTCTTTTTATTGTTTTAAAAATCACTTTTGAGTATAGTTTCTTGTTCTGTTCTTCTTATTCACTAAACTCGTAAAACTTTATCATTATACCCACAGAAACCTAAATAAATTTAAATGATTTACGACTCATTCACCGCGACTTATAGAACGGTGTTGGTTGATAATTGTGTGCTAGTGACGTGTGTTTCATCTATTAGCGTCCTTCTAATTCATTTTAAAATGTAAGCAAATTTAAATATAGAAATGAAAGCGAATATTATTGCGCTGCATAAAAGTGGACTTAATACCTATATCACAAATACCTATGTGATGAAACCGGACTGAGTGTGAGTATTATGATTTAAATATAAATATTAAACATTTATTTAATTAAAGTGTAACTGCTGATCCTTGTAGTTATTTTTAAACGTTTTATAAATATCACAATGTCTAAATAGAATAAAAATATAAAATTTCAATGTAAATTTATTTCCTAGATTATAGAACGATGAAAATAACAATAAACTTAATATCTATGTGAAATTGCCCTTTTAAATAATTTTGTTTCTAAATAGTAGGTAATACATAAAGTGTGTATTTTGCTTAGTAGCCTAACAGTACCCCTTTTTTGTTTTAGTGAAATACTGTGAGTCGGTGGGTGAAAAGATATGAGGAAGGCGGTAGCCTTGCCCGTGGAAAGCAAAGTGGAAGACCCCAGCTCCTATAACAGGCACACGTTCAGCGAATATGAAACAAGTGGTTTCAAAACGACAAGACATTTTGCCGAATTATTCGACACATCTTTACGAACCGTGCGCCGTGCACTCCACGCAGAAGGTTCATGGCAAACAAGGCATCATGGAAAACCAGCTCGAGAATCAGCTTAAAAAACATAGTTAACGGAAAAAACATTAACATTAAGTTATAAATTACAAATATTTATTTATTTTAGTAATATTCAAATAATATTTTGTCTTATCCGTAATCTGGATTATTTTGAGGTTTAGTTTCAATCTTCTTTTCGGAATGAAAATGAACACTTAAGCTATAACCTCTTTAAGTCCTATTAAATACGATTTGTTAACTTTGAGGTTTGAGTTAAAACGAACTCACTCGCAGTCAATGACGTATATACATCATTGCTCGCAGTAGAATAAAAGTAGTACTACTGAGTCATTTAATTGTATTGTGACAACTTGTCTGCATTTGTTACTTTTACGTGGGTAGATTTTTGTAGAATATTGTGATTTATTTAGAGTACCGACACACAGTAGTAATCAGCACAATATTATTATATTACTAAGATACAATAGCCTGATTATCATAGTTCACCAACTAGCTTATTTACTTCAATAAATTGTTCTTTATGAGAAAATAAACTGTTTTAACAAGAAGTTATTATTAGTTATTTTTATACATTCTTCATGAAGTTATAACGAATAAACATTTTGTAATCATTTATTATTGTTAAACCTTTATTTAAATAACAATACGAGTAATAAAACAAATTTGTTACATTATTATTCTGGTATATTAATAAATCGAATAATAAAAGAACAGATGAAGATGATTGTTGAAAAGAAAAATTAAAGCTTCACCGCGAGATTTGAACCCAGACCTATGAGTTTCTTAATCCAAGACGATACGCTGCACGCTACTGGAACTCAAATTATAAAAGCAAATTTTAGCAATGGTATGAACCGACCAAGGTCATGTCTGTCGTCGCCGACGGTATGTATAAAATACAAAGAGTAACGCCAGTGTGTGAGTAGAGCGGTGAGTTTTGTGTTAATACATCACTTATACACACAGCTGTAGGTACGGCCTGGACCGCCACTTCATAGCAATATAGCCCTTAGTATGCGACTGCATTAGTGAATCTTGATAGTACCTAACAACATGTACATATTAATAATAATTTTGCTACTATTTCTGTAGTTACATTATGCAAGCTTACCTTGTTCGTGAATTCATCAAGCAACACGCACCATAATTATGATCATCAATAGAAGCACTCCACATTAACAGTAATTCGCCACACTTATTATTATATAACAGCTCTCACGCCCTCGATAAATATTTGCAAAAACAGGAAACGGAACTGCCGAAGCACACGCGCACTCTACAAGATGAATTATGTGATTATGGAGCATGTTTAGTGCGTTATGCAAACAGTGAATTACCCCTTCACCCCACCCTTCCCGCGTCCCACCGAACGACATGTTATATCGGTGATTTTTGATAAGTATGTGCAACTGGAAGATAATAATAATGTTTTCATAGGACAGATATTATTATATTATTATGTATTTAACAGTGTACGCGTCTGTACCGAAATTGTAAGGTGTATTATACTAAACATTTCAAAAGATAGCATAATGTTCTGCGATTTCGCTTTTTCGTAACCACCTAAACTTGGTCGGGTTACCTCGGTCATTCACTTCCTAATGACTTTAATCGTATTATCTCATTAATTATCCAATGTACTACGCTGAAATTTTACTGATATACAACTGAACTAAACAACTAATAATTGTCATAACATTCAGTTCATATATCCAATCCAGTGGCCAAATAACACCGCGCGCATCAAGACTGTGCTCGTGAAGAACTGAATATCATCATAACTTGTTAAATACTTTCAGGATACTAATGAATCTTCACATACATTTGAAGGCATTTACAAGCTTTAAAATAACGTTTAAAGTAAGTCTTTAGCCCTCTTATTGAGAGTGCTGGAACCAATTGAAGTGTTTTTCTATTTAATGAAATAACCTTTAAACTATGCGTTATTTTGGTTTTTTTATTGCAGAACAAATTTAAACTAATTCCTAAGAAGTCATGTACAAAATATGATAAGAATCCGCTTAACCGTTTCAAAGATCTAGCAAAACCAAAAACGTTACCCCAGCAAAATCTCGAATAACTTCGCAACCGATGAAAGAACAAATACAAAATAAGGCACAACATTTACTTCATCTAGACAACAAATTTTATAGCTAGTATTTATTTAAATATTCCCATTAGAAAGAAAAAGGTCTGGCTGGGATAACGTTACCCCAGCAGGAAATGTTTTTGTGAAATAATTAAAAAACTATAAGCGCAACAAATTTAAAAATGTGCGCAACAATTACAGAAGCCACAAAACTAATTTTCTATTAGATTCAAATGACCATTTTCGACAACATCTGGCCTGGGTAACGCACACGCCGCCGGCGCCGTAGTTGCATGCCGCCCGATGATATCGCACAGGGCATGCGACCACGCTAATGAGTTTAATAAATATTCCTATTCCGTGATTGTGATGATTTGATTTATGATGACTGATTCAGAAAGATAAGTATATTGTTGGTGTGAGTGTGCTGTTTTGTATGTCCCTTCTGGGAATACCTACCTACAAGAGTGATGTTATTTGTGTAGATATGGGGCACGTTACTGATTAAGCCAAGTTTTAATAATGAGTGCGTCGCTATCATTTGATGTGCAGATCGTATCTGAGTATTACTTATTAAAAGTAGATAGCTAGGTAATAATGTTTATATTACTTGTCTAATCAGATGGAATAGAGTACAAAAGCATGTTTACTTGTCTAGTTTAGGCAGCAACCGTCAAAAACTAAGTACCTACATGACGAAGATCTTGTTCGCCCATTTTTGCAACCGCGACGGACGCGTAACATTCTGGATTGACGTACCTAGTAAGCCACAGACCATGGCGAACTGCCTAACAGATACTCTTTTTAGAATACGGGTAGGTAGGTACTTAATATCTTGTGGTTTTTTAGAAACACGTCAGTAGGTACTAATTGTGTTGTTTAGGTTTCCTGCGGAGCGAACACACACAGTCATGGGCTTTGTGAATACAGGTAGTTGTAGAAAGCATATCAGCATCATAATAAAGTTCACAAACATTCACAAACTTCCTAAATAATTATGTAGAAAGTTCTAGCTAATAGCCGCAGAACACAAAGTATACCTACGCTTATATATTAGGGTATAGGGTATAGTACAGGGATGGCGAACCTTTAGGTACGTATCAACGTGCCATTTTTCTTAAGAAATGTTCAATGAGGTCATAGACGTGGCATCAAATAATTTTAACTTTGTGATTATTATTATAATTCTAACTGTCTGTAAAAAACACCGGAAACATTTCGTAACGTAGGGATCACTCGCGTTCGCTCGTCATCTAATACCTGCTTCACACTTTTTTTCGAAGTGCATAATTTTATTAATTTTGTGATCAGTGACGTGCCCAAAATATTGTGTCGCGTGCCATTATTGGCACGTTTGCCATTGGTTCGCCATCCCTGGTATAGTAGCTACCTACATCTTAGAACAGAATACCTAGTAGTTACGACGCGGAAAAGGCAGGTCGGTGGGTACCTACGTAAATAGAACCTAAAATAGGTATGTTTCATCTGATAACCTCGATACCATCAGCGGAGCGTTCAGCGGGCTTAGCATGACGCTTTCTATTTCTCCGAAGAATAGACAGTGCCTTTTCAATACAAAGTGACATTTCGCTCCTCCATTTTTAGCAGCGCATCGTAGATATCCTTCTACAATCTGTCATTTAGTCTTTCGTTTCTAACGAATGCGAATGTTAAATACCTATCTATTCCATATATTAAATAATACTTACAGCAGACGACACTTTTAAGACTCCCTCGAGCGACGAAATGTAATCGTTGTCGGTGTAATATTTACGAAAGATCTGATCTCCCGACTCGGCGGCGTCTGCGGCCGAGCGCGCCTGCCTCCGCGGCCGTGAGCCATCCATCCCCTTGGACTTGAATCACCAGCCAATTGGTAAATAATTAATCTGATTATCTATGATAATCCCTATTAGCTGTCAATATAAATCACATGAGCCAATGGAGGGACGAGTTTGAAGAAGCACAATAAATTGGAGACTGAATTACCTGCGATAGACGATAGTAGCTTTATTGATAACACCAATAACTATTGCATGAATAGAAGATAATCAGCTCATTTCAATGATAAAAAACTTCGTGTGGCACATAAAGGACGTAACTGTCTAGGTAGAATTTATATTTCTGCCAGGCCGAATAATGCTAACCTCCATTTTATTACACAATATTTTTGATATCTAGGATAGATACCAATAGCACACCAATAGTGTAAAACCAAGTTTGCAGCTTCGAAAGACTAGCACCTTAGATTATATACAGGTATATAATCAAAGACTAGCACCTTAGATTATATACTGGTATACAGGAAACGTTTTTATCCAGTGCGCAAATTGTAACCATGAATTCAGCATATCATTCTAGACCCCCTAGCGCAGAATTTTTTCGCCGGGTATACAAAAACAAATCAGCTGTTCCATACATTTTGACCGCGTAGGTATTGCACTTTTCTATGAAACAGCTGTTTTTTTTTGGTTAACTGGCGAAAAATTTCTGAGCTAGGGGTTCTAGAATGATATGCTGAATTCATGGTTACAATTTGCGCACTTGATACAAACTTACCCTGTATAATCAAAGACTAGCACCTTAGATTATATACAGGTATATAATCAAAGACTAGCACCTTAGATTATATACTGGTATATAATCAAAGACTAGCACCTTAGATTATATACTGGTATATAATCAAAGACTAGCACCTTAGATTATATACTGGTATATAACCAAAGACTAGCACCTTACATTATTTACTGGTATATAATCAAAGACTAGCACCCTAATTGCGTAACACTGTTTCAATTTGACAGTTCAACAATATTCATTGCGTTATTTGTTGTTGAGCACATTTTTCGAACATATAAAGTGTTTCAAAACTAAACTGCACCCTAATTGCGTAACTCACGATTAATCATAATCGGTTTCGTTTTGACAGTTCAACAATATTCATTGCGTTATTTACGTTGCTGAGCAGACACATTTTTCGAACATTTGAAGCAATGGTTTAACAATCCGTTTCAAAACGAAACAGATTATGATTAATCGTGAGTTACGCAATTATGGTGCTGTACTAACTGCGTGGTGCTTAAAAAACGTCTAAACGAGATGATTTCTTTCAGTTTTTTACCAGCCAGTACATTTTTTAAGTTCACGTACAAAATTTGCAACAGTTAGTGCGCACTTCAAAACAATGGCAATTTTCCACGAAAAGTTCAAAATTATTTTCAGTCCACCCCCGTCTGACGGGCTCTCTACGCCCAACCGCATCTGTACCTGGTGGTAGGTTCTGGAAAAATGTTGGGCTGCAGCCTCTTCGGTTATTGGGGGCAAACGAGTGAACCAAAACAGTGCAATTTTTTTGGAGAGCTAAACCATTTTCTACGCGTCTACAGTGACTGGCCTATAGAATAGAATAGAATATTTTTATTTCAGACAAAGTCCATAGGGTTAGTAACAACTTTGCTTATCCTCTAGTGTTAGTACAAATACAGATTACTATTAAATAATTATAATATTAATTATTTATGTCTGGACTTTAAAAGAGACCCGACCCCTGATTTTCTTTCCCCATTTCTTATCAGGGGCAGTCAAATAGGAACTGTCGTTTTTACACGCTTTTTATTAGCTTCACCTGTATGTATGTATGTCTATAACCGACTTCTTTGGGCGCGATTTTGACCCACTTTAAACGGCCAGATTTCGTTCAAACTTTGTAGGTTCATTGAGGACCGATGACAATACTCTAATTTGATAAAATTATTCCATTTTTCAAGTTGCAAAATATGATTTTTGTTAATTTAAGTCGATAAGGTAAAATACTTAATTTTATTTTTTTATAATTTTTCTCTACAGTCGATAAGACAGGACTTGATGTTAATTTAAATTTTCAATAATTATCTTTAGCCGATTTCTCTAATATTGACAAATTTTCGAATACTAAGGAGAATTTTAATTCTACAAAACAAATTACAGTTTTTAAAAAACTAAAAAATCACGCTTTTATAAATAAACCAAACTAAAAAGTAGAAAATAAATAATAGTTTAAAAAACTAAAAAACACGCTTTTTATAGAAAACCGAACTAAAAAATAGAAAATAAATTTAAATTAAGAATAGTGTTAAAAATTTCAATAAATATAAATTAATAATAGTGTGAATTAATTCACACTATTATTAATTTATATTTATTGAAATTTTTAACACTATTCTTAATTTAAATTTATTAAAATTTATTTTCTATTTTTTAGTTCGGTTTTCTTTCAAAAGCGTGTTTTTTAGTTTTTTTAAACTATTATTTTCTAATTTGATCGTATTCACAGAAAAAAACATTTAGTTTCATTTCCGTCATAAACAGTGTTACATACCTATGGCCGAACCTTGAACTTACTTAGCTGATCCAAATGGGATGCGAGGTGCCCTAGGAATGCGATTCTTGGGAATTTTATTTTTATCCGAGGAATTTATGACGTATCTAACTGTCGTTGTATTATAAAAATATTTAATAGTGTGGAGGTGTACGCTGTACTTAAAGTGAGCAAAAGTAAAACTAAGTGTATATTTGTATAAAACCATATAATTATTATCATTAAAAATTTTAAAGTAAAAATAACTCGTACATTTTTTGATCGAGATCGTAAAGTAGGTACACAATAAACGTCCGTGTTACGTCACATGCTCCTGAGGCAACGAGCCCACGAGCGTGTCGCAGTGCGAGTCGCGCGGGCGGAGGCGCGGCGCACGCGGCGGGACCAAACGATACTTACATGTGATATGTATAAGACATACAAAGGAATATTAGTCAAACATTTAACGGAGGTGCGGAGGGGCCGCGACTGCCGCGAGGACAAGCACTCGGTAAGCTCGTGGGGCAACCGCACTTCGGACAGTATAAAATTATTTACTATTAACAACTTGTATTACATGTTGAACTTTCCCTTAACACTAACTATAATGTACGCTTACTAATGTATGAACAATAATTATATCATATCATATATCATGCAAACGATTTGATCCATTACAAGCTTACGAGGAAACCAAGTGCGCGTACACGCTGGCGGCGTACGTGCCGTGTATAGGTACAACAATTAAATGGCTATTAACATAATAATAAATATTTCGCTTAAACTTAAAACATTACCCTTCCGCATACATTTCGTGTTTAGTTCATTAATTACATGATCCAATTCTATATCGCATAAATTACGAATATAACTATAGTAAACGTAAACAATGCGTAGTGGACGAAGAGAAAACCAGGACAACACACGGACACGGGCGAGACGAACGCCAGGTCATGGACAACGACTGCTCCCGAACAACCAGACATCGGTATAAAACACGACTAGATCACTAGAAATATTTGTGCAAAAACTAACCGAGGAACCGTCGTCGCTCGTCAAACTCACAAATGATCCATTGCTAACCTATAACGGACTAGAATCAAAATCAGACTTGCGGAAATCATAAAGAGATCGTGCCGGCGCGGGCCGCGGCCGGCGTACAAAACTATAAAACGGGCCCCTTCCGGCCCGGCCGCCTACGAGTGGCCGGCGGGCGGCCTTCACTATAACGGGTCGTCGCGCGACGTCGACGCCACCGGCACCGGCGCGGCCGGCACCGCGCGGTAGGCGGCGCGCGGCGAGCCCGGCGCGCGCGAGGCCGGCACGCGCGTGCCCGGCGCCGGGCGCGCGCGCCGGCGCAGCCAGCCGCGCGCGCCGCCCAGCGCCACGCCCGCCGCCGCGCACGCGCCGCCCAGCGCCAGCCCCTGCAACGGAGCGGTTAGTGCGCGCGGATCGAAAATCGGCTATAGAAGACATAGGATCTCGATTTCTTAAATGTTATTTTTTTGCTCGAAATGACTTCTGCTGATCATTACTGTTCTATAAAATGTCATATGAAGTAATTGATCCATTAAAAAAAATTATATGATACATTTTAATGCTTAAATATGGCTATACCAAGTGTAATTTACAATATTTTTTATGCTTACACCAAAACATTCTAAGAAATCACAAAGTCGTATTACCTACTTTGTGATTTTCATTTGAAATGACATGGTAATTATGAATTACGTAATACGTAATCTTGTCTAATGCCTCAAGTCCACATTAGCTAATGATTAATAAAACTTAATACCTATATACCTAGTTAAAAAGATACCTACCAAAATAATTTGGGGTACTCGCTAATTTAGCAATTAGTGCAGGATTAACTTAATGAAAGTAATGAGATAAATGTGATACCATCATTAGTCAATAACAATAAATAGTCAAACATTGGATTCACAACTTCAGTTCATTTAGAGCATTTCTAATACTAACATCTATCCTACCGTGTCTTTTTACTCAGTGATCGTGAATAATGGAAAGCATTATTAAAAATTCGGATTTGTTTGTTATTCTGAGCAATCAGGATGCTTCGTCTTTCGATCATGATATATTGTTCAACACACTTGTTATTCGACTGGGCTCTAGCCTTTCAGATGAAGACAGTGTTACCGTGAAAGAATTTTGTCGAAGATTTAAACGGGCAGTTCAAAAGAGATGGTTACGATCCCACAGGAAAAGTGAAGTTTTTAGACGTGATTACAGTAATTGGCTTGAGGCAAATATTGACTGGCCAAACTGCGTGCAAACCAATTTGCTCATTCAAGAATCAACAAGTGAAAATATTTCTACTGAACCTGTACCATCAACTTCAACAATGAAATCAACTTCAACGATGACAAAAAGATCTCGAAAGGCGTTTGAAGATCTAAGTAACAAGCAGAAGAGGAGACGATCTGATGAACATATAGGCGATGACTCTAATGAAGTAGCTTATTCAGCTGCAGCACTTTTGAAAGGAGTTGGTCGTGAGGATATTGCATCTGTTATTGAACATATGCTCCAAAATCCAGATCAGCAGCAAAAATCAAGGAAATGTTGAACAAACCAGCTCCTTCAACAATATTTTCACCAGAAAAAGCACTGGGTTTGCTACTTTCATTAAAACTATCGAAATGGCAATATATCACATTAAGGGAAACGACTATTCGAGAAGGTTCAAAGGAGATATATCCGTCTTACTATAAAGTGCAAAAAGCTAAGCTACAGTGCTACCCTCCGAAGACATTTGTGACTGTAACGGATTCATCTGCTAAGATTGCACTACAAGCGTTACTAGATTTAACAGTGAACAGAATTTTTGAAACTATTCGTAGTCCTGATGCGATACAAGATAAACAATTGATATTAATATCAAAGTGGGGATTTGACGGTGCATCTAACCAAAGTAGATATAAGCAAAACATAGAGAGTGGTCAAGATGATTCCAGCATATTTATGACCTCTTTGGTTCCATTAAAGTTGACAGCTGACGGTGATACCGTATGGGTGAATCCAAAACCCTGCTCACCTAGGTATTGCCGTCCAGTCCAGTTTAGTTTTGTGAAAGAAACCAAAGACGTCATAAATGAAAAAACTGCAATGGATAACGAAATTGAAGCTCTCGTTCCCTCAAAATGTCAAGGACATGAAATTAGTCACAAATTAATGATGACGATGATTGACGGCAAAATTTGTACATATCTGTCTGAAGCTAAGTCAAAAGCGGCCTGCTACCTGTGTTTGGCTAAGCCTACAGAAATGAATAAGTTAGATGTCATTGCGTCAAAAACCATTTCTTCTGGTGTGTATGAGTGCGAATTATCATCACTTCATGCCCGCATTAATGTGATGGAATGTCTTCTACACATAGCGTATCGTCTCGACTTCAAAAAGTGGTCTGCAAGAGGAGAAGGTCGTCAAGAGTTATTGCATTCACGAAAAAAACTCATTCAAGATCGATTCGAAGATGATCTCAACCTTTTGATTGACATCGTTAAGCAAGGATCAGGCACAACTAACGACGGGAACACAGCAAGGCGGTTTATTGAATTTCCTGATAAAACTGCAGCGATCACTGGATTAGATGAAGACCTAATACGCAGATTTGCTGTGATTCTGCAAGCTATCACATCTGGAGAGATTGTAGACGTGCCGAAATTTAAAGAATACGCTAGAACAACCGCTGAAAAATACGTGGAACTGTACTATTGGTACTACATGTCATCAACCGTCCACAAATTGTTGATTCACGGTGGGGACATAATTGCAGAAAATGCTATTGTACCAATTGAAAGTCTTTCGGAAGAACCTTCAGAGGCCCGAAACAAAGACTTTAGGAGGTTCAGAGAACACCATTCGAGGAAAAAGAGTAGACAAGCATCAAACGAGGATATCCTCAAGATGCTTATCCTCTCTTGTGATCCTCTAATTTCTTCCACAAGACCAAAATTAAATGCCCACAAGAGGCAGACATACTTTAAGGAAACAGTAGAACTACTGAAACTTCAGGATCAGGAAGCTCCGACAGAGTTCTTAGAAGTTATATCTATTGTAGAGCCTGATTCTGAAGTGGATTCTGATGGTGACGAAGCATAAAATAAGTTAACTTTTATTGTTTATGTTAGGTTAAGATATTTTTTTTTTTAATAATTTGCTATTATTTTTAATCATACAATAGTTTACCATTTATTGTTATTGACTAATGATCACGTTTATCTAATTACCCTCATTATGGTACGTATCCTTTTAACAGGTATATAGGTATTAAGTTTTATTAATCATTAGCTAATGTGGACTTGAGGCATTAGACAAGATTACATAATATGTAATTCATAATTACCATGTCATTTCAAATAAGTAGGTAATACGACTTTGTGATTTCTTAGAATGTTTTGGTTTAAGCATAAAAAATATTGTAAGTTACACTTGGTATAGCCTTAGTTAAGCATTAAAATGTACATATCATAAACATTTTTATTTTTTCATTTTGACGATTTTTTTTTTAAAGTCGCAAGTTATGCCGCAATATTAAGTATGTGTGCAAGGATATAACGGCCATCCTAGCGATTCCAGAGATATCCTCATTTTTCATGTCAGCTCCATACATTTTTATCTTATAATAATTATAACTCTTCCATTTGTGCACACAATTACTTCATATGACATTTTATAGAACAGTAATGATCAGCAGAAGTCATTTCCAGCAAAAAAAAATAACATTTAAGAAATCGAGATCATATGTCTTCTACAGCCGATTTTCGATCCACCGTGCGGCGTAGCCTTGCTAAACTTCGGAAGTATTCGGAAATATTCAAAAGAATACTCGATTGGAAGGAATACTGCCGCAGCAATCATGCAGAGTTGAAAAATATTGTAAGGATGACGTAGGTAACCTATATTTTCTTACATAATAAGAATTTAATTATTCCTATTGTTACGAATGTATGCGTAGCTTGAGAAGACTCGCCGTACATCAGATATTTCGCAGTGAAGTTACTTGAATTAACGTCGTCTAGCAGGCAATGGAATACTTCGTGAACCCGTGACAATAAGTACACCTGCCGAGACCCGCAGCCGTTCAATTCTTATAATCAACGAAGTATTATTCGATGCCTACATACCTACTATGCGGGAATATTTCCCTGTAAGTAAATATCTACTTGTAAATACTTATTATTTTATTTTTGTATGGTTGAGCAGAGCCCGATCTAAGGGGGGGCAAGCCGGGCAAATGCCCAGAGCGGCAAAAATGAGTGGCGGCAAAATGTATAGTTACAAACATACTCTCATTAATTTTTGTATAGGTACTTGTTCAGAAGCCGTAGTAGACTAACGTATGTGAATATTATATAAATAAAGAATATCACATATATATCATACCATCTTTGGTAGAAGCTCATGACTTAGGTATATGGTGTTAGTGTAAAGGGCGGCGAATATTATTTTTGCCCGGAGCGGCTAAACAGCTAGATCAGGCTCTGTGGTTGAGTATGCAATGGGCCCGATTTTGTGATGGTGTTATGTACAAGTTTGGTTTACTTCATAAAAGGTTTTTGCTTTACGATGTACCTACCTAATAGTTTTTTTTATTTTTAGTAAATAGGTAGGTAGGATTACCTACTTTGTGACGACGACGTTTTAGAAAAAAATTTATTTCCTTTATAGAATAGGTAGTGTTCAACCGAAATCAATAGCTCAAATAAGAACTTCTAGAAACAATTGAAATAATATAATAGTTACCGTTTTACAATGAACAGACGCCAGCACATCAAGCTACTTAATCTGTCAAATTTCTTTGATAGAGTTTCAACTTTATTACATAACCATGAGCTACATGTTCAATTGGGAAAAATTTACAGATTGGGATAGCTTGCTGTGCTGGCGTCTGTACCTCGGTACATAATAACATAAGTATCTAATATAAACTCAACTCAGTACCTACCTACGTATTTATCTCTCATGTACATAGTATTCTCACAAAATAACACTTGCATACCTAAACCGCAACAAAAACTTATTACGTAAGTACATATCTAAGTAGATGAAAGAAATATTCGGAAGTTTTAAAATCGTATTATAATCATTTTTATGAACAAACGCGTAGTAATATTCATTCAAGGCATTGTCTTTTATTTTTATATACTATAACTCAGGGTATGAATGAGACCATATCAAAGAACCAACTGGCATATGAATTATTTATCTTTTTTTTTTTTTATTATTAATGTATTACGTGAAACATGTCAAGGTCGGATTTTTTTTGCTTTAAATCCGGTTTAAGATCATTTATTCTATAAGAATAACACTATTCACTTACATGAGAATATTAAAACTAAATACTTAAAAATTGCATAAATTTGGGGGTATTACAAAGTTTAGACCTCGATTATCTAAAATGTTTCGAGGGTAGGTTATAAATCTTTTGGTCACTCAAAATGTTCGTTCGATACATGCAAACAAGTATCCGTGTAACACTCAATAAACGCCCACTGGATGTGGCTCGACACTATAGTAGCGAATGTGAATTTTTTTCTATAAATTGTTTAAGTAGCTTTTTAAAAGTTGTTTTGGATTTAGATTCCTTGATGTCTCTAGGTAATTTATTAAATATTTTAGAGCCTTCGTACACGATAGTTTTTCTTCCGTAGTTTGTGCGGGTTGGGTGTAGTTTTAAAAAGTCTTGTTCACGTCTCAGTTTCATTTTGTGTTTTTTAATATTTTTTGTGAAGGTTATATTTGTGTGTATATTTTTATTTAGTATTTTTCGAATTAGTATGCATGTGTTATATATGTATGTTTGTGTTATATTCATTACTTTAATTTTTTTGTAAAGAGTTTCTGTAGGAGTTAGATAGTCATAGTTAAATAACGTTTTTAGTAGTTTATTTTGAGCAGTTTGTAGTAGGTTCGTATGTGATTTAGCAGCGGTACCCCATATTTCCACTAGGTAGTCGATATGTGGCTTAACAAGGGAGAAGTAGATTAAAAAGCGAACTTGGCGGGGTAAGCAACGAACGATACCTCGTAGGGCACCCATGAGTGATTGTATTTTTGATTTAATTTTTTGAATATGTGGAAGCCACGTCAATTTACTGTCCAAAATTAGTCCTAAATATTTTTCTTGATCTACTTTATTTATGGTTTGATTATTTATTTTTAATGGTGTATAATTGCCGATTTTTTTATTTTTTGCAGTGAATATCATGTAATTTGTTTTAGCTGTATTAATCGTGAGAAGATTTTGTTGAAACCACAGGTTGAGTAAGTCCAAATCGTTCTGTGCTTGCTTAACAATAGTATCGATTGAGTGGCCGAAGTAGAACAAACATGTGTCATCTGCGTATAATGTTAGGTCAGCTTTTAGACCAATTTTGTGGACACTATTTATGTACAGTAGGAATAACAGAGGAGCCAAAATTGAACCTTGGGGTACACCGTATGTAATAATTTTGGGATCACTCTGAGTGTTGCCAATTTTAACTACTTGGTATCGGTTTGACAGGTAAGATCTAAAAATTTCAAGGGCAGGTCCTTGTATTCCGATTTCCATTAGTTTTCCTAGCAATAATTCATGACTGACTGTGTCGAATGCCTTTTTCAGATCAATAAAGACACCCATGGCCACTTTCTTTTTATCAATGTTAAGCTTTATAGTTGTCACCAGGTCTATTGTAGCTGAGAGTGTATTCGATTTCGGTCTAAAACCGTATTGCTTTTCATATATGAAGTTTAGAGATGTTAGGTACTTTTCGAGGCGATTGTATAGGACTCTCTCAAAAATTTTTGATAGTACAGGGAGAACTGAAATGGGACGATAGTTGCCCGGCTCTGATCTAACTCCGGATTTGTAAATTGGCGTAACTTTTGCAACCTTAAGACTATTTGGAAATGTTCCCGATTTCATACATTTGTTTATGCAACTGGTGAGTTCATCAAGAATTAGGTTTGCAACACATTTTAGTGATTTTGTAGTAATACCATCTAAACCTGCGCTGGTGTTGTTATTTAAATTATTAATTATTTTTAAGATTTCATCTGTTGTGGCAGGTTCCAGATCACTAAGAGAAGACGAGCCAGATCCAGATAAATTCGTTAAAGCACTACCTGATGGGTGATATTTTATGGGTATTTGATTAGCCAATATCGAACCAACATTTGCAAAAAAAACGTTGAAGCATTCACAGATGTCCTTTATGTCAGTAACAGTGCCATTTTGTGACTGAAGTTTTCGCGGGGCGGATTTTTCTGTGACTTTGTTGCAGGACAGGCTGTTTATCAGTCCCCACATTTTCAATGGCTGTTTCTTGCAGTTTTCAAAGGCTTTCATATAGTAACTTGATTTCGTTCGTTGTATAGATTCTGTTAGTTCGTTTCTTTTCTTTCTGAATGTGTCTTCCTTTTGCTTGTCATTTGGGTTTTTTTTGTGTTGGTTCCATAAAATGTTTCTTTTATTTATTTCACTAATGATTGATCTATTAATCCAGTCTTGTCGTGGTGAATTTAGCATTTTGTATTTGGTCTTTTTGCTTGTTTCTATACTTTTTATTAGCTTTTCTTCCACTTTAAATATGAATTATTGGTTCGAATGAAGATGAATTACTCGTATTTATCAATGAAACTTAAGATACCTGCACATATGGAGAGTCTAGTGTTAGTACTTTGTACGGTAATTTGGCAACGTCGCTAAAGTAACGGTCCGTCATACGGGTGACAATTGTTGACCTAAATTAATTATGATAGATGATAATCTTCGAAACTGTGCATTTTTGGACAACATATTCTAGGACTATTTGTATAATTTTACATATAGAATATAACCCTAGAGTTACGGGATATTAAAAAACACATTGTATAGTCACTGGCATTAACGCCATTTAGCGGGTAAAAGTAAAAGTACAACATGAGGCGGTAGTGCTCGCCTGCGTGCGTTTTCTGCTGCTGCAGTGACCTAGGTTAGGAAGTGTTGTATTGTCTATACCTATGTCTATGAACGCACGCAATCTGTCAACGTCAAGCTGTCATCCAGCGGGCTTGGTCATATTTGGGAGTCTTAGCTGAACGTATCTTTAATTTCTAAAAATAAATCTCCTGGAATCACCCATAAAATAAAGTAAAACAGGAAGGAAAGAAGATTCGTAGGTATAAATACAGAATCACCAACGTGGAACATGTATTACGTGATTTGCTATGTTAATTGCGTCACCATCTAGCGGTCAATAGTCGAACTCTAATAGGTGCTCCAATAAGTAGGTACCTACCCGATGTCGGTCCGCGTGATGAGAGCGTTCACTTGCATGTGGCGACTCACAGCGGATCATTCCAACTACTCTATGCGTGGCCGAACATATACTTAGCTAAATATCTTCCTTGTAATGGGGTATTTTCCAATTTATTAAAACTGTTCTAAATTGAAGATTGGGACGAGATATTCAACAGAAAAATAAAAATAAATTGATGTACACCACACTTGACGTCAGATTTGTGTAAACGGTACCGGTAAAAATACTTTGTGTGAAGCAGTTTTAGAAGTATTTGTGCACAAAGGCACCGCACACCAGTAATATCACTTTCTATCCATTAAAAATCTTGTTATTATGAACTCGACATTCACTTGTTTACAACTACTTTAGTTTACACAAAGTTGACGTCACATGTGGTCACGTGATAAAAAATAATCGTAAGAAGCGTTTTGGCAGTAAATTTTAAACAATGAAAAACATATTTGACATTTAAAAAAAAATTTGAAAATGCATACAAATCAATTTCTTTTTATTTTTGTTACATATTTCGTCTCAATCTTCAAATTAAAATGGTTTTTAATACATTGGAAAATACCCTATTCTTCTCGGGGAATAATTCCGAATATTACTCAATACTTCCGAATGTTTCGCGAATAATACGACGGGAAGACACTCACGGCGGCGGAGGCCAGCAGGCGCGCCAGCTGCGCGGGCGCCCAGCGGTACTCGGGCGCCGCCAGCACGGCGTGCAGCGTCAGTGCGCCGCCCGTCGCCAGCGACGCCGCGCTCCACGCGCTGGTCCAGGCGCCCAGCTTGTGCCAGTCCAGCGGCAGCAGCGCGGCCAGGCGCGTCACGTGCAGCACCAGCAGCGCCGCGTGCAGCAGCAGCGACGACAGCGCCGCCAGCAGCAGCAGGCGCACGCGCGGCGCCAGTGGCACGCGGCCCACGCGCAGCCCCACGCCCGCCCACACGCACGCGCACGCGCCCAGCGAGCACAGCTAGCGCACACGGACGTTATCAATACACACAATCACGCTCGATGGTGGGCACATTTTCATGAAATTCATGCCATTCTTTGTAATTATGTCGTCTTCCGACCGCCCGCGCTCGCCGCGCCGGTTAGAGCCACGGGCCAGTATTATAATAGTTCAAGCAATGAGTCAGGATGGCGAGTGCATACTTTGCTCTATAAAAGAGAGTCGGACAAAAGTCCCAACGACTGATAACGACCAGACATAGTGTCGAGGGAAGCTCTTTACATGACTAATGCGATTTCACCCGAATCATTGTAACAATGATGTTACAGCAAAACCGAAAAGTAAATTGTACTATTTCACAGAAACTTGTAACATTAATGTCATTAGCCAGGTCCAGACTAAGCGGGCTGCCTCACGGGGCACACACTTGATGCGCTCTGTCTGTACGCGGCTAAGGACGAGCCGCCTGGCGCGACAGTTACCACGAGCAGCAGCGTGGCGGCGCCGCGCGGCGTGAGCAGGTGGCGCAGGCGGCAGTAGAGCGGCGCCAGCGGGCGCGGGCGCGGCGGGGGCGCGCGGCGGTACTGCGCGTGGCTGTCCCAGCTGCGCTCCGTCAGCTCCGTGCCGGCCGGCGAGCGCCCGCCCGCGCCCGCTCCGCACCCGCTGCCCGCTATCTCGAAGTCCTGATCCCACACCCGTAATACACGTATTATTATAGTATTGCGATTGATCACTGAGTCGAAGCACGATACGCTGACGAGAGTTAGACAATTATCTAATCCACATTTGAGTTATGTTAATGCATAATATGCTGGATTTTTTACAAACAGACGGTTGGTTTTTTTTTTAATTTTGGGCAAACAACTAAAATAAAGAGAGACAAGCATAGATCATGAGTTTCTTTTCAGGAAAATTTAAATAATATCAACGAGTTTTTGGCGGGATCGCGTTGGAACATGTCGCACGAATTTTCATTTCCATGAAATTTTGTGAAATCGCGAATTAAATTGTATAATTTTGGTAGTGAATTATCCAATTTAGTTACGTGTGAATGCATAAGTGTAGTGAACGTGAAATTAAGTGACCAATGTGGACCTTTCGTGTTCCCCCCAAAAACCCCTAATAGGTTGTTGTAAAGTTAGTACCGCTTTACAATAACTTTGATTCGACTAACTAAAGACGACTATGACTTTTTTGTAACTTCGTGCCTGCTATCAGGCCATTTACTTGATCGAAAAGAAAAATTACTTGACACTAGCTAAATGCACAAACCGTGCGAAGCCAATACCCAGAAAATAATTATAATCTACTTTTATTTTACAAAAAGCTACACCAAAGCAAATTATAATGAGTTTTTTTCTGAAGCTGAAGATCTACTAAGTGAATACAAAATTAAAAGAGATTAAATTATTATTAAAATTTGAATAAACTATAACTTTAAAAAAGTCCTAAGTATTTAAATATAAAATTCCACTCTTTTCTTTGAAGATGATAATTTTTATGAACCCTAATTCAAAGGATTAGGAAACATGCAAGTAATTAGAGGTGAACATTCAGTGCTTAACATCAAGAAACTGTTGCAATGCTCCAAGTAAACAAATCATGATGAAAAACATTTTTCATTCTTGTTTCACCCCAGTTATATTATAGAACATATTTTTGATCATTCTGAAACAATATTTTCCACCTGTCAACAGGACATGGGTAGAAAATTATTGTAAACAGTCACTACTATAAACTGATTTTCTTTATCAAATATATAGATTTATCATAAACCTTTGGTAATTAACCATTATTTTTGATCTAGAAAGATAAATGAAATTGGTGTGTATCTTTAATGAAGGTACAGCCGCCAGCAGGTCAAGCTATCCCAAACTGTCAAATTTTCCCAATTGAACATAAACCTTATTCCTTTGCAATAAAGTTAAAAACTATCAAAGAAATTTGACGGATTGGAGTAGCTTGATGTGCTGTCCTCTGTACTTTAAATCTTCTTGACAAATAAGATTTGTACAAGTACCCGATGTGTTGAAAACTAACACATCAGTTTCCTTCCGAATTGGTGTTTATAATAGATTTTATTTTTTATTTTTTATTACAGCCTATGTATCTAAAACTGTCTTTTGATTCATTCAATAATATGATGAAACCATATGAAACACACAACTGAACTGTATTTCTGCAAGAAAATTATGGTAACCTTAGGTCCAGGTATTACTGTTCTCTCAGAATTGTTAAATTGTTGTGCGGGCTCATAGCAGCCAGGCAACACATCAACTGTTTACCTGTCCCGTTATATTATACACCAAGAATTAGGTCAACATTTTAGTGCATGACAGAATGTCTAGAACATTATTATTGTAATAAACTACACAAAGTTGACAGCAAAATATGTATAAATGAAATGCTCTTATTTAAGAGCAAAAATATTTATATGAATGTTCAGCTCTGTGCAATGCCAGAAGGGTAATACCGTGTCAAACCGTCATCAGGCAGGTGAGGGGTGAGGGTCACCTCTCACAGTGCTAGTACCTGCACGTCTTCGCCGCGGCAGCTCGTCGGCTCCAGCTCCCTAATCTCGTCCAGCAGCAGCTCCACTTCGTCCGTCGAGTACAGTTCGCTCACTGACACGTAGCGCGCCGGCGCCGCTTGCATATCACCCACCGAGTCGCCTACCGCCGAGCGCCTTCGCCCCGGCACTTCCTGTAACCACCACTAACCACGCTCACGTTATCTGCTCGACTAGTCGACTCATCTAACTTCTACACGCACAACCGTCACTAACCTTTTCCGCACGTTGACATTGATGCTCCGTCCCCTTGTATGTGACCACATAATCCGATGGCGTGATAAAGTCTAGTCCAAAAACATTGACTTATTAAACAAAATTCAATGACGCTCTGTGGCCCGCCATGTTTGTTATCATACTTTTTTTTCTCTCTCCGTCAAGTCAAGCACTCAAGCCAGTGTTGCCATATGGAAGAGGCGTGAAATCTGTATTTTCATTTTAAAAATCCGTATAAAATCCGTATTACCAGTAAAATCTCACCCTTTTTCATTGCTTTTTGGCAAAAAAACCTATAACAGATCTTTAGGACGTTATAGGTACTGAATTTCAATGTTTAGTCGTGTTCATGTGTTTAAAAATATCCGTCTTACCTCCGCGTCCAATAGATAAGTCACTCAATTTCTTTTTACATAATGCAAACGTGCAAAACCTTCTTGCTACGTTTCAGCAAAACCTTGAAAGTAGATTCAGCCAACCAATCTAAGAAGCGCTAAATTATGCGTGATTTTTTGCATTTCCAGCCATTGTTTTCAAACTACACTTAATATATTACAAGACAGCTGCGAACAGCTGTCTTGTCCTTTTTAATAAAAAACAATAGCTCTAAAGCTTTACTCTTTGATACACGGTTTCGAACGCGACCTATGGCACGGTATTCCCCACATATGTTTGTGTTACGGCTCTATTATGTTATATTTCCATGAAATGAAAATAATAGTTCCGACAGAGGACTAAAATGTGATTTATAATGAATACTACGAAAAATCATCGAAAAATGCTCTGTACAGCATCTGGCTGAGGTTGAGTCCATCTGTACGTAAATCCGTATAAAAGTCCGTAAGCATGATTCATCCGTACAGGACTTCTAAAATCCGTACAAATACGGACAAATCCGTATATATGGCAACACTGACTCAAGCTCAAGCTTTGGCCGCATTCCGTATTAGAAAAATAGTGAACGCTCACGCTCACATCGATATTTTGCGATCCGAGTTTGATATCACGTTTATCGCGATAAAAGTGTTCACTCAACGTTAAAACATATTTTCACCATATTAAACTTGTACTTAGACAGAGGCACTATTTCAAATAAATCTAAGTTGGCGAAAGATTCGATGCGACCCAAAACAAAACAGCGCAACTATCATTTTTAACAGCGCTCACGGTAATATTAATATAAGGCATGGTTGGCGCTATCGCAAGATAGCGCATGTCATGACATCATCTATGACGATTCGTGGGACGTCGTTATCGCGCTCACGCTCATTCGGAACAGATATGAGCGCGCTCAAATCGATATTATCGTATCTCGGAACGTGGCCTTTGTCTATCATATTATTTCGTTCAGAATCGCTTATGATTACGCAAATGCAAACTACACAATTTTTGTATTTATAATGAAATCATGGTTAATTTCAAATGATTTTTTAATTAATACGAAAAATCCCATCAGTGCAGGGCCCGATCTAAGGGGGGGCAAGCCGGGCAAATGCCCAGAGTGGCAAAAATGAGGGGCGGCAAAATGTATACTTATTTACGAACATACTTTCGCATTCCGTATTAGAAAAATAGCGCTGTGAGTAGTGACGGGTAACTCATCAATTTTATGTGAGGATGAGGGAGCCCCTCAATTTGCTTCGTGAGGTCCTCACGAGGGACCCCTCATATGCCCAGTAGTTGAAAATGTATCGGAACCCGGTTTCTCCACTTGCTCCCCACTACGCGCTCCTGCACACGATGCCGCCACCGCGCCGTCGCCGCGCCGACGCCGCACAACTACACTGTACATACGAGTCGCGCGAAGACCGCCGCCGCGCCGCCACCGCGCGAGGTCCTCCTCTCGCCACCGCGCATCTATTTGATTCATTCCATTACCGGCCGCATGTTCATACGCGGCCGGCAATGGAATGAATCAGGATAATGAAATAACTGGGAACGCGCGCGGTGGCGGCGCGGCGGCGGCGCGGTGGCGGTCTTCGCGCGACTCGTATGTACAGTGTAGTTGTGCGGCGTCGGCGCGGCGACGGCGCGGTGGCGGCATCGTTTGCAGGAGCGCTACCGCGCCACAAGCCACAACTATACATGCATATAATACGAAGTCGCGCTCACACACGCAATTTATAAATCAGAACGTACTACACAATCAATTATAGACCTTATTCCTTCATAAGCAGCGTGCATTTAACGTGCACCGTACAACTCACAACATTTAAACAACGGTCGCTATCGTTGCGCTGTGCTTTATTTTACATATACGCTAGTGATTGACTACATCGGAAAGTTTTCGATACTTCTATTTAAGGACCATAGTATCCTCATCGACCTTGCTCATTTGGGCGCGGGCGGAGCTAAGCGCAATACTCCCGTACACTCGTAACGAGTGGCGGCGGCGCGCTACACTAAAACATAGACTACTATTTATACTAGAGCACTAAAACGACGACCAAAGAATGTGTCGTGGCGCAGATATGCCCACGTAGGTCGACATTTTTGCCTACATTTCCAGAAAGATAGATGCAACTTTTTAAAGTTTGTACTGGACATAATTTTTTAACATGTAGGTAATATGTGAATAAAGTAAGATTTGATCCATAATATATTTATTTGCTCCAACATGTGTATACATAAACAAGAATAAAAGCGTGCATGTAGGACATATTTTGTTTTGTTTTATAAATTATAAATAGTTGTACCTACAGATAATTATTATGAATAATCATCAATAATTAATCTCACGTTGATTCGGACTTAACGGGACATACTTAGTAAACCAAAATAAATTTAGAAAAATAACAAAACAGGATACTTACATAAAAATATTTTTACTTAGTTACGTTCAGACTAGGGCTTTCAGTCTCGATGCATTGCTGAGTCCCGGGAAAAAAATAACGAGACTAGGTGTGGTCTCGAAATTCCCGGGGAAAACGAGACTTTCGAGACTATTTCAAAAGTAGGTTTTCTTACTTATAGGCTATGCAATTATAAAGTCAAAACATGATATTTTTAACCGACTTCAAAAAGAAGGAGGTTATCAATTCGACATGTTTATATTTTTTTTCTTTTTTATGTATGTTCAGGGATAACTCCGTCGTATATAGACGGATTTCCAAAATTCTTTTATTGTTCGAAAGGGGTTTACTTACTCCAAAATGGTCCCATTAAAATTTCATATAGATCTGATGATGCGTTTCGGAGACAGACAACGGAACTCTTCAAAAAATTACAGCAAATTAACCGCGAATGTTGCTATCGCATAAATATGCAATGTTTTGACGCCAAGGATGATGAAATTTCGAATTGATGTGGGGTAGGTAACTAAAAAGTGAAAAAATAACTTGAATTTCGTAAGGCGGTGACAAATAATTAAAATACACATTTAAAGTCACCGACTTCCGAAATTAAAGTTATTTTGCACTTTGTAGTGTTTTTTTGGAAGTCGGTTGTAATTTTTTTGAAAAAAGTTTTTTAATCAAGTACTTTAAACAAACGCAAATAAAAAGAAAAATCATTTGTTACAGTTTTTTTCATTTTTGTAGTGGGCACGTAAAAAACAAAGCGTTTAATGTCGTTTCAGACAGAGAGGACCTAATTTTGTTACAAAAGTAACCCGCGTTAGAAAAAGCTCTTTCTGCTTCTTCACTAGTGGGGGGAATAGATATTAAATAGGTAGTTGTAGCAACAATTTAGGTATTTCCCTCTGTCGCCCCCATTTTCAAAGAGAGCTTTTTCTACGCGCATGGTTGTTTGCAAGTCATGGATAGACATAGAAGTTGTATTCTGTCCTTTGTGTTCTTGGGGGTTTAACATATTATTTAGCTCACATTCCAGCTGTTCTTCTGTAGTTAAATTTGTGACCTTCGCAATCGTTGCATCATTTAAATAACTGGTATTCTATCTGGTAAGGACCAAGCCCAAGTCGACGGCGCTTTGTGTTCCACGCGTGCCTCAAAGAGATGTCAGCACAAAAATGATGGGCCCGCAAGGGCCGATGCCTGCCAGGGGTGCGGGTTTGTTTGAAAGAGATATCACAGCCCCTGGCATACGGGCTTATGAAGGAACACGGGTGGGTTTTAGTCAGTAAAAGTCTGACACGCCCTCCTGCTGCACCCAGAGCGGGAGAAGTTATTTGATGATTTCCCACGCAAAAAAAAAAAAGTTGTCGACAAAATTTGTGTTTTTCTTGTTTTATGATAAACATCCAGGTTTGTGTATTCCTAAAGATCAATGATTGAAAAAAATGCTAATGCTATAAACATTGTATCTTATATATTCATTGTATTTTATAATATATTATTTTATAAAAATGTTTAAAAGAACTGGCTTTTGTATACAACGTGTAACGGAAAGGGTATATACATACCAAGGGCACAACTTCTTTGGATGATATCAAACGATATTGGAAGGGTTTTATATTCCTAGCTCTACATGTTCGGAAGTCATGAGAATTTTTAATACATTGATACCAGAAACCGAACTTTTCAAATTGAATTAAACACATCACTAGCACTAAGTCAGCTGATCGGTGTCAGCGAACTATTTGTAAGTAAAAATAAACCTCTTACTCCTGGTATTTCTGAATAAAAGGTTCCGCATGTTTATTTTTTGTTTACAAAATATTATTACAGATTTTTCCTTAACTTTGTTTATGTTTGTGAACTAGCTACAATACAATTAATTTGTCTAGGTAGGTACGAAATAATATTTAGATACCTGCTTGCATTGTCACGTATCATTTACACACCTGTTGGTTTTTTACGTAGTGGTCCTTTTGTAGAAGATTACTTTGTTGATAAATTATCTACATAGTAATCTTCCACCCACCTTACCACTGTACCTACAACACAGTAAATACCGAATTCAAGAACAATATTCCTGTAAATTTCCTTACGGTATTCCTAACCTTTTATTTTGGTGGCCATAAGGATGAACTATGTTTTGCTTTAAATCGATTTTTTTATTCGATTCACAGATCGAATCCAGTGCTTTTGAAAGAATCGATCTTCTAAAAATTCATTCAAAAACCTTACCTATTGAATCAATTTGCTTGAAGATCGCATTAACACGAATCGGTTTGATAAATCGTCAGCTCGTACAATTAAATCGATCATAAAAATCTGAACCTTACGTGCATCCTACCAGGAATTAATTGCTTAAATAATCATTAATATTTGCCATTAGAACTTAGAATAGAAAAAGGATTTAGTCACAATTTATGTCCAACTGAACCCAAAAAAATATTTAAATTCACCTCTTCGCAGCTTATTCTTCTCCTAGTACAAATAAATTCACAGTGGGTTCCGTTCATAATTTTTAAAATAAGGGCATTGAAAAAATCAAACAAAATAAAAAAGAGTGCGCTAAATAAAATGGGCCACGAGAGTGGTTGGGGGCGTGTGTACCTATTTATTTATTTGTTCCGATAATAACCACGGCGTTCGTTGGTTTAAAAAAAAACACAGTTTAAACCGTTGCGGCTATGATTCAAATGTAGTCAATAAAAAATGTCGCAAAACTGCATCTAATTGTGGAAAGTAATTAATAAAAGTACTAGGACCGCATGAGTAACAGGAATTGTTACTGATGAATTGAAAATCGTTTGCTCACAGAACCCTGATTACGACATTACACACACAATGTAATTATCATAATGTGTGTAAACCCAATGGGTTAGGGTCTTAGGGTATATTAACCAATTGCAGTCTGTCCAATTACTCCTGGTAAATACAACTTCTAATTCAGACTTCTAACGAAATAACGCGGCCCAATCATATGATCTTTGATGGATTGAAATTAATGATTTTCCGGAATTGCGGGAATTTCTGGGGTTCCTAGAATGTTCTAACGATATAACGCGGCCCCGGAATGCAAGGGCAACTAAAGGAACAGAAAGGTTTTCAGTCAGTAGATACCTACTTCCACGCCACCCAGGGCGGGGTAGGTATGTAAAATAATCTTAAATTCTTGAACAATATTTTTTAATAGTAGTGGACACTAATAGGACTAGTTACCCTATAGGTTAGGTAGGTAGTCATTTTAACGAAATAATATTTAGGTACCAGAATAGCAGGGACTAGGAGCTTTATTTAGCATTATTCTTAAATCTCGTTTATTGTTTTGCTCGTCAGTCGTATTCTTTTCCGCTTCTAGTGCACTCGTTTCTATCCCTGTGATACGCGCATCGGTTCAGTTCGGCTACACCTAACAATTTCTTTTTAGTTGTGTTTGCAAAATGTCGTTAAGTAATAGCGAATATTACGAAATGATGATGTGTGTCGGAGCAGAAGATGGTAATTTGCGAGCTGCCCGAGAACTGTACCGTCGCCGTTTTATTGCGGGTAGACCAGATGCTGAGCGTCGAGAACTGCCTTCGTCGGCATGTTTTAGTCGGATGGTACATCGTCTGTACCAAACTGGGTCATTCCACGCACCTGCTTCAGAGGGTCGCCCGAGTACTACCGATCCAGAATTTGAAGAAGCTGTATTGGAGCATTTTGAACTCAATCCACGCACTAGCACACGTCGAGCTGCATTAGCGCTGGGTGCCTCTAACCACATGCAGGTATGGCGAGTGCTGAGCAATGACGGTCAGCACCCATACCATTTCCGTCGCACCCAGGAGCTGATACCGGCAGATTTTTTACCTCGCGTGGCCTTTTGCGAGTGGTACCGAAACCAGTTAGAAGCTTCGCCAGATTTCGGTTCAAGAGTGCTATGGACTGATGAGGCATCCTTCACGAGAGCGGGAATAAGCAACATCCACAACGAACATGTTTGGTCTCACACGAACCCGCATGCTTCGACAGAGTCGTCATTCCAACACCAATGGCGACTGAACGTGTGGGCAGGTATAATTGGAGACGTCGTCGTAGGACCAGTTTTCTTGCCGCAAAGCTTAAACGGCCAAAATTATTTAAGCTTCCTGAGGAATGAATTAGACGATGTCCTCTCAGTGCTACCAGTGTTAAGTTACATTAATCTTGTGATGGAGAATAATTTAATTTTTCAACACGACGGTGCACCGGCACACTTTGCTCGAGATGTGCGCCATTATTTAGATACGCGCTTTCCCCAGTGGGTTGGGCGTGGTAGTAGAAGCGTGGCTTGGCCTCCGCGATCCCCAGACCTAACCCCATTAGACTTTTTTTTGTGGGGGTACATTAAAAATGTAGTATACGCAGTGCAGTGTGATACAATGGAGCTTATGAAAGTGCGCATTGAGGCCGCTTTCAGGACAATAACAACAGACATGCTACGCAATGTTCAGGTGTCCATGAACAAGCGAGCGGCCTTGTGCATACAACACCAAGGTCACCACATCGAACCCCATCTATGAAAATGTAAGTTTTTTTTTTAAATAAAGCTTTAAGATTTTACTGTTTACTCGGTAATAATAAGAAATAAGGGCTGAAACTAGTTACCTACCTAAACTTTGTTTCGATTTTTTTTTCGTGCAGTTTCTGGCTTGATATCAATGAGTAAACTGTAAATCAATAATTACGCATTAATTTTTACATCACGGATTCACGGTAAAGTAAAGTAGGTATGGTTTAGTCTAGTGCGCGCGCGCGCCATCAAAGCGATTGTGCGGTGCCGCGGCGGCAACTTTTATTTCGTCAGTTCGTGCCGACAGAGAACACCGCCTGCGGTCGGCTACTAGGGTACTAGGCGCGCAGAATTGCGGAAGAGATTTATCGTGATATTGGCAAGTAACGTGGAAAGTTATTGACCTACGTAGTGCGGTGACACGTTTGTTATGATTTGAATTGAAGAAACCTAAGAAACCAAAAAGTTGGTATCAATTTTTAGAGTATTTTATTTTGAGCTGAAACTATGTATAGTGATTCTTTACCAGCTGTTATCTTTAGTGCTTAAGGATAACAATAGGGTTTCTGTTACACGCTGTATATTATATTTACATTCCTCCGTATTTTATAAGTTCTAATCGTTAAAAAGTTAAAAATGATTAAATTCGCGATTCAATAATGCATAAAAGTTCAAAAGAAATGGTTTAAAACGATTTATTAGATTTTAATCCATTTTTCTTTTTTCAAACTTCAGGATTTTTTTTTTTCTCGGCAATGGTGCCGATTCTGTTGTCCAGACGCCAGCACATCAAGCTACCTCAAACTGTCAAAATTCTCCAATTGAACGTGGACCTTATGGTTATGTGGTAAAGTAGAAAATCTCTCAAAGAAATTTGACAGATTGGGGTAGCTTGATGCGCTGGCGTGTGTACATCGAACTAAACTAGCTATAGTAGCTAAAATTCCTTACTTTTGACTATGAGAATCTAAACGCTATTCTGCAAAAAATATATCTAAATTTAAAAACAATTTTGACACAACCAAAATCGAATTTGACAATCGCGGCTCGCACGTGGTGTTTTTTGACTTCGCAACGTGGTACTTGTTTGCCCTACCCCATGTTTTTTTTTAGAGCCAGAGGCGCGCAGGGACGGCAGCCTCGACGTGATTTATATGGAATGTTCACTTTTTGTATGGAAAATATGAAAAATGATTACCCACATGTTGAGTTTTAGTGGTGTATGGGATTTCATACAGGGGGTCGAAATTGTCATTATTTTTGCGATAGGACACACCATTTCCGAGATATAATAGTCTTGTTTAGTTTTAGTTTAATTTAGTTTAGTTGTCACAAAATTATTTTCACAAAGTTGTCAACAACTAAAATTCACACCGACATTGACACCTAGACTTCTGGTGCAAAAATAGTACTGTTTTTTTTTTCTTGTCTTTTGCTGATATCTCGAAAATGGTGTGTCCTATCGCAAAAATACTGAAAATTTCGACTCCTTTTAAAGAACCCCGTAGGTATACCTCTTAAACTCAAGGTGTGGGAAATAATTTTTCATATTTTCCATACAAAAAGTGAAAATTCCATATAAATCACGTCGAGGCTGCCGCCCCTGCGCGCCTCTGGCTCTAAAAAAATCCCGGGTAGGGCAAACAAGTACCACGTTGCGAAGTCAAAACATACCACGTGCGAGCCGCGATTGTCAAATTCGATTTTGGTTGTGTCAAAATTGTTTTTAAATTTAGATATTTTTTTGCAGAATAGCGTTTAGATTCTCAGTCAAAAGTGAGGAATTTTAGTTATAGTTAGTTTAGTTCGATGTCGCCAGCACATCAAGCTACCCCAATCTGTCAAATTTCTTTGATAGATTTTCTACTTTACCACATAACCATAAGGTCTATGTTCAATTGGAGAATTTTGACAGTTTGAGGTAACTTGATGTGCTGGCGTCTGGACAACAGAATCGGCACCATTGCCGAGAAAAAAAAAATCCTGCAGTTTGAAAAAAAAATTGATTAAAATCTAATAAATCGTTTTAAACCATTTCTTTTGAACTTTTAAGCATTATTAAATCGCGAATTTAATTTTTTTTAACTTTTAAACGATTAGAACTTATAAAAGACTGAGGAATGTAAATAGAATAAATACAAAAGCCAGTTCTTTTAACGCTAGACACAGCCGCCGTACTACGTAATGCGTCCGCATAGATACTTTATCGTTTTGTGATTTTTACATTGCTTGTCCAGTCACTTAGCGACAAAATATTTAAGTAGTGGTTTAGGAACAATGTATTTAGTACAAAAATAATACAGTCGCTGTGATATTTGAAAACAAAAATAACATAGTAAAAGCAAGGCATATTTTTCTATTTGTCATGATTTTTAAAACAAAAATAGTAAAATACTTGTACCTACTTATATATGGGAAGTGCTACCATGATTCACAAGGTTTTTGTTTTGGCTTCAGTTTTTACAAGAAACCACTGAACAACACGGCATTCATAGAATTTATCACGACAACGGTCGAAAGCACACTGGGTATTTCGCGGAGACGGCCATTTGCTTTAGGAATGATCGTTCTGATCATGGCGCGCGGACACAGACACGCCCCCTTGCCACTTCGCCTGCTTTTTATATTTCTATGGTGATATCGGACGTGAACAATGCACCATCCTATTTCTTCCCAAAGGCTACCAATAACATACTAGAGAATGGGCAGCAGCATTCTGTATGCATTTTAACACCATACTACTATCACCAATCTGCCTGCCCTGTGGTGATTAGGGCAAACTTCCCCGCCAAACTGATAAGCACTAAGAAAAGCAGGTACCCGTAGTACCCAGCGGCCAGCCTACCCTGGCTGGGTACCCTTGTCTACGGTGAGGCAAGGGGTGCTACAATCCCCGTAAGAGATCTGGTAACCACAATCACTGAAAACTGGACCTGGTAAAATATAACGATGGGGTATAGTATATAAATATACTTACATTACATATTTACTCTTATGGTACGCTATATTAACTCAAGTTAGTACAAGTGTACGATTATGATGTGAAAGAGCGGAGCCTTCTAATACAGGCATTGTTGCTTAAAAGAAGGCTCCAAACACGTTTAAATGTTTTGTAACTTTCTATATATCACAATAAACTATTTTGTATTGTATTGTATAGTTGGGTTATCTGAAGAAAGCGGAAGGACTCGATAATCCCGTTTTTTTCGGCATTTCTTCTCAAGGAACAGTCAGCCAAGAAATGCAGGGGCCTCCTAGTTTTTAATATTGACTAAAATATTGATGTGTAGTGTCTTAAAGATCTAATTAATTAAAAAACATTTCATTTCTCAAATCGATCAACTTCCCTTATTTCCGGGAGGTTCTTTCGGGAGATCAGCAGTCCTAAAACGGTGTCGGGTTTATTGTCCATAAGTCCCTTGTGTTGTGTTGCGAGCAACGCGGCGAAGATCCATACTGAGTGACCAGGGTGGCGTACCATATACTCAAGATATTCGTTGAAGATCATACAGGTTTACGCAGGCGCGGTCCGAGGGTGGGGTCCCCTGATGGCGCAATTAAAAATGAGATTTCCTTCACGGCAAGCAAATATTTGTGATGTCTTTGTGATCAACGCGCTAAAAACGCATAGTAAGAGGCACATTCAACCCCCCGAGTGGGTTCCCGCATTGTCATTGCAGGGGGGCTCAGTAGCCGTGGTCTCCCAGCCACGGTGAAGCGAAGAGGAACCCTAAGATGGGGCCGCTCGTCAGGGCTTTTGCCTCAAAGCCGACGACGTAGCGGCCAAAAAGTAGGTTGCGGTGAGGTGCACCGCAACTGAGGTGGACCGCGATGTCGAATGGGAGGCATCGCGGCTGAGGGTTACAGGCTGCGGCGGAGGAGGAGTGCCGGTACTTTTAGGTAGCGCTCTTCCCTTCCCTGGCCTGGACGGGGCCGCCACCGTTTGATGGCGGACGCGGTGGGGCCGCAGGGGAAGAGGAGTGTCGGTATAGCGTTGGCCGCTGCCTGCGGTTGCCCTGCGGTCAAAAGTGATAGGGGGCGGGGCCACTGTGCTGACCCGTCGCAGGGTGACCGAGGGGTCCGCAAGGGCCGGGGTGCGGGTTGTTCGACAGAGATACCGTCGCCCCTGGCCTTCGGGCAACTGAGAGAACACGGGTGGGTTTTAGTCAGTAAAAGTCTGACACGCCCGGGCTCCTGCTCCACCCAGAGCGGAAGAAGTCATTTGATGCTTTCCCACCAAAAATAAAAGAGGCACATTATATCCAAATAGGTATTAAGCTGGTTGCTGCAAAGATATCGACTAATGAAGTCTACGCTCTGTCCAGCACCGATCCAGATCCGAGCCCGGGAGCTTTCAGTTTGAAATTTAGATTTGTTTCGAGTGCCTAGGGAGGGAGTTGCCCGTGGATTATAACGGTGGGTTCGTGAAAACGCTGTCCATACGGTCGGGTCTTAGCTCTGAGAGACCCGTCGTTGAAAAGAAACAAGAAGCTCTCTGCGATCGGTCTCGGTTTCATGTCTCGCAACAAAGGGTCCGCGCGACGCGATCGCATCTGGGTCATTCTCAGGAGACTCATTATTTGGTTAACTTCGGTGTCATTTTTTTTTTTAATTTAGGCCTTGTTAGAAAAACAAGAAAGTGAGTGGTTTAAACGGTTTGTGGACACGACTGGCTATTTTATCCATGTTCTTGGATAAACTAGGATTTCATGGATTTAAAAAAAAAAAAAACAAAAAAAAGAAGAAAAGTACAGATGGAACACTACTGAACGGCTAACGCATGTTTCATAGTAATTTAGTGTTATTTTTTTGAAATTCAAAAACGAAAAATTTACATTTTTGTTTGAAATTTATAGATGTTATTTGTATTTACAGAGCACTTCATGCAAACTGGTTATGACGATTTATTACACATACATGAAATATCAAATCTAGAGTTAATTTAAAGCATGTTAGTAGTAGAGTGTTAAACGGAAAGACTAGGAGAACTATTCCCTATTAAAAAAGGCGTCAGACAAGGTGATCCCTTATCGCCTAAATTATTCTCAGCAACTTTAGAACTTGTGTTTCGAAACCTAGAATGGTCAACTTACGGCATAAGGGTAAATGGAGTAGGTAATGCTGAATCACCTTCGATTTGCGGACGACCTTATAATAATTTCTGATAACCCGGATCAACTGCAAACTATGCTTAGTCAACTTGTAGATGAAAGCCAAAAAGTAGGCCTGCAGATGAATCTTACAAAAACTAAATTGATGACGAATCGTTCGAAACCACCCATACGAGTCAACAACAACCTAATTGAGTTTGTAGATGACTACACGTATAAGGGACAGATCATATCTCCTACGAACGATACATCTAAAGAAATCCACAACAGGGTAAACGTAGCATGGAAGCGATACTGGTCCCTAAAAGAAGTCACAAAAAATCAGTCTATACCACTCACGTTAAAAAGCAAAGTATTTAACTCGTGTATACTTCCCACCATGACTTACGGTTGCCAAACATGGGCTTTAACTAAGCAGAACATTAAGACATTACAAACATACCAACACAACATGGAAAGAAGTATGCTTAGTGTTAAGAGAAAGGATAAACTAAGCCTTAAACATATCAGAAAGAAAACCAAAATAGCGAACGTATCATACAAGATAAAAAGCTGAAATGGAAATGGGCGGGTCACCTAATCAGAGACAAAAAGGAGAAATGGGCTAAATTGGTAGCTGAATGGTACCCAAGAGAAGGCAAAAGGAAGAGAGGTGCCGATACGTAGGTGGGATGACGACCTTAAGGTGACAGCAGGGTCAATCTGGAAGAGAGAACCCCATGACCGGGAACTATGGAAGAAAATGGGGGAGGCCTATGCTAATGCAAAACAGTCTTCGGAAACCGATGTCTGAAGAGGAGATAAGAGAGAGGAATATACTTCCTTTCTTTTATGTTTTTTTCTTATAACTATTTTATTATAACTATGTAACTAAATTGTAAGATTGTTAATAAAGGCTGTTATTATTATTAGTAGTAGAGTGTTAACTCTAGATTTGATATTTCATGCCTAAATTAGATAACAAAAATGACACCGAAGTCAACCAAATAATGAGTCTCCTGAGAATGACCCATCTACACTCACAGCTCTTCGTAGCGCACGAAACATAGTAGGAAATGGTACCTACTGTATATTTTTAAAATTAAGCTACTTACCTATTTGAAAATATGGGTACATGCCTATGCCTATTACTACTCTCTTTATTTTGTGCTATTACATTGTGGAAACTTGAAGGTTATTGTTTAATTGTTTATTGATTAATTGTTTATTGTTCAATTAGGACTAGATTACATGGCAAGGTAACATAGTATGAAGTAAAGGCATACGTTTCTTAATCTATCTATCATCCATTTTCACGGAAAATAGGGAACAAAATTGCGAAACTGCGAGTGTGGAGGGACGAGTTTTCACGCGAAATTCGTGGCGTGAATGAGGGTTTTCTGGCAGCACTGAGACTTCACTTCCGGGCACCTGTCAAAAGTGTCAAAGCGCCTACGTAATGGTAAACGAAAGAATGAAACGAATGACATGAAATATTTTAAGATTATTGTCGAACTGGAAGACCTCTTGTCAAAGTGGCGCCAACTGGTGGCTTGAACATTCAAGAACACCCTCATCGCGCGAGTATAAAGCGGGCTTAAGTCTTTTCAATTTCATGAAAAATCAAATTGAAGATAGGCAATTTTGCGTAAAACAAAATTTCTCGCTCGATTTTTCATTCCCGTACCTCCAATTTTGACATAATCGCGAGTTTGCTTGTGCCGACGCGCGTAGAGACGGTTCTATGCATCGACCTCGCCTCGCGTTTTACCAGCTCTCTCAACTCCATCTCACAGTGCTCGTCAGGTATACCTGACGGACGGGATGTTATGTTATAACATAACATCCCGCCCATCTGACGTACTCCCTAACAAAGGGTTGTGTACAAAACATGGTAGTAAACACAACATTAGCATGCCACTGCTACTTAAACAAGCAGGAAGTTAAACGGATGAATAATGAAAATCGTGGATAATTTTGAAAAATACTTTTAATTCAAAGAAAGGGTTGACTTGATTCATATTTTTATCACAGAAACAATCAAAATATTATTATACTTAATTCTAAGTAATGAAAAATAAGAGTGGAGTGCCACCTGTCCAATGGTTTGGTCTAAGATTTCATACACAAGTGTTAGCATAACATTTAAGAATAGAACATAACTACCATCTTAAATCACAGCTATCGGATGAGAGCACACTATCCAGCTAATAGCTAAATGATTCATACAATAACGTAAAGTCTGTCGGTCACACATGTCCATTATAACTAATAAGATCGGTACTGAAAAACACAATATTAACAACATCACAACTGATTTTTGAGCACCTTTACATTAACAGAAGGGACAATTACGTAACATACTACCTGTAAGCAATGGATTTCACTTTAACAGTTCAACAACATTCATTGCGTAATTCACGTTGTTGAAGAGACAAATTTTTAGAAGTAAGAAAGCAATCGATTGATTCGCATCATCCTTCAAAATGATTAGTATTGTGTTGAATAGGGTGTTACGCAATTAGGAAGAAGATACAAAACAATTTAGGACAAAAATGATCTAAAATTAAATTTAGATGTCAAAAAATCATATTGACACATCAGCTTAGGAAACATTATATAAGTCGAGAGTTTTAAGAAAAAACTTAACACTTATAACAATAATTAATGATAACCAATTCAACAATAATTAATTATACCTTTTTAATTACTGAAGTATTATTACATTCAAAGTCAAACTTTCCTTATATCATTTTTTCTTATATCTAAAATATAAAAATATAATAAAAATGCTTTTGGCAGCAGCTGTCAAGATCTAGTAATCAGGAGGTAACTTGTCTTATGTTGATAGCAAGCCACTGGGCTGAAGGAACTGTACGGGCGGGACTAGCCTCCGAAGCCGGGCGGGCAGCGTATGGTGCCCATGGCAGGCCCCGCGGGCCCCATGGCAGGCCCCGCGGCCCACATGGCAGGCCCCGCGGGCCCCATGGCAGGTCTCGCAGCCCACATCGCAGACCCCGTGAGCCCCATGGCAGGCCCCGCGGCCCCCATGGCAGGCCCCGTGGGCCCCATGGCAGGCCCCGCGGGCCCCATGGCAGGGCCTGCGGGGTGCATGGCGCGCGCCAGCGTGCTGGCCATGAAGCTATACGCCGCGGCCGGGTGCGTGAGCGCCAGCTGCTGGTACAACTCGCACTCGGCCACGCTTAGGGTCACCGTTCCGGGCGCGGCGAACTGCGGGTGCGGCCACGCGACCGGCTGAGGCTGATAGCATTGTCGTGGAGTAAAGCTCGGGGCGTCAGGGTTAATAGCAGATCCCGGACCGACAGAAAGCCCGACTCTCCCGGCGGGCGGACCGGGGTCCCGTGGAGGCGTCACCGGAGTTCGCTGAACTACCGGCGCAGGAAGTATGTGCGCAGCCGACGGGGCCGGAGGGGCTGGCGGGACGGACGGCGGGTCCTCGCGGGCGGGACGCGGGCCCGCAGGTCCCGCGCCGGGCCACAGCAGCGGGATGCGCATGGAGAGCTCGGCGAGGTCCGGGCTGGGCGGCGGGCCCAGGTAGAGCCCGTGCAGCGTGTCGGCGGGGCCGGGCGGCGCGGGCGCGGGCGGCGCGGGCTCGGCCGCGGGCAGGCTCAGCGGCACGTGCCGGCGGTAGGCCTCCACGTAGTCCAGCGCGATGCCGTCGCGCAGGTAGGCGTGTATCTCGGCCATGTTGGGCGTGTCGCCGGCCTCCAGCGCCTCGAACCTCGGGTACAGGTAGCACTCCGCCGCCTGCAAGGAGCGCGCGTGTGAGCAACTGTGCGCGAACCTCGAGGCCGCGTCCGACGCTCGTGGTGTACCGATTCTACCGAACCCTTCCCCGAGGTTCGAGCGCAGCGCTTATTACACCAAACAGTATATCTACTGCTAGCATAATATAAAATAGTTGCTAATCATAATATTATCATCAACTTGTTCCTCCCACTGTTAAGTATAGGCCTCCACCCTGTGTGCCATGCGGCCCTGGTATTACAGGTACGGGGTGTAGGTAAATGACCCCTCACGAAGCCGTCATCTACGCATTCCGTACAGTAGCGGCCAAAAGCAGTGTCACAATTTCACAAAGCAATAGATAGATTGACACTTCGGTGTAACTTACGACCTTATAATTAGTAGTATATATATATATAGACACACTCATACGTTTACAAATGATTATATTTCATAAATTCAACCATTAGGGTATTATGGTACGATAATTAAGCGGTTACCGTGTTTGGTAGCCCGTAGAGAGTCGCGCATTCGAATCTCATGCGCGGTGATAGTTTTTTTTAATGTTTAAAATCACTCAAATAATCACGCTATTGACTATAAGTTTCTTGTAATGTTCGTCTTGTTCACTAAGCTCGTAAAACTTTATGATTATACCCACAGAAACCTAATTAAATTGAAATGTTATTAAGATGCAGTTAAGTTACGACTCATTCAGCACGACTAAATAGAACGTTGTCGGTTGTTATTGTGTGCTAGTGAGTGTTTAATCAATTAGCGGTGTTAAAGATTATTTTAAAATGCAAGCTGAAATAAAATGCATAGAAATGACAGCGCATATTATTGCGCTGCGTAAAAGCGGACTTAATATATAACAAATATCTGACACATACATTTATACATTGATATAATTATCTAATTAAAGTATAACTGCTAATTATTTTTTCTAAATAAAAGAAAAAATATAAAATTTCAAAGTAAATTTATTTCCTAGATTAGTCAACGATTAAAAAAACATTGTCCCGTGTGGTGCCGGGCGTATAAGAATAGCACCATCCCATTTCTTCCAGTGGGTGTCGTAGAAGGTAACTAAGGGACTTATTAGAGAATGGGCAGTAGCGTCCTCTATGCATTTTACCACCATACTGCAATCGCCAACCCGCCTGCCAAGCGTGGCGATTATGGCAAACCCCCAAAAGACAAGCAGCCCTACAAAACGGCCCCTGGTACCCGGCGGCCCGCCTACTCTTGGCTACGGTAGCGGCCAAGGTTACGGTGAGGCAAGGGGTGCTAAGAATCTCCGGAAAAGATCCGGCTACCACAACAAACGAAGACTGCACCTGGCAACTTACAACACGAGTACACTCCGGACCAACGATTAGATTAACGAACTCGAGCAAGAATTGAGCAGGTTACGGTGGGGTATAGTAGGGTTATCTGAAGTCTGAAGAGATGGGGAGGACTCGATAATCCTCAAATCCGGCAACCTGCTTCATTTCCGGGAGGGCGACCAGCAGTCCCAAGGTGGTGTCGGGTTTATCGTCCATAAGTCCCTTGTGAGCAACGTGGTGAAGATCGAGAGTGTCGACCAGGGTGGCGTTCCTTAAACTCAGAATATCTGCAAGGTATTCGCTGAAGGTCATACAGGTTTACGCCCCGAAATCGTCACACCGCGACGATGAGGTGGAGACCATGTATGAGGATATATCCAAAGCCATGCATGGCTCTAAAACTCATTTCACCGTTGTCATAGGGGACTTCAACGCGAAACTGGGCAAACAGGACGATGATGAGCTGAGAGTGGGGCAATTAGCAGTTGGACGTCGGAACCACCGGGGTCACTTACTGGCCAGTTTTATGGAGAAGGAAGGCCTCTTCATGATGAACTCCTTCTTCAGAAAACGTGAGCACAGAAAGTGGACCTGGCAGAGCCCTGATGGTGCAACTAAAACCGAGATTGACTTCATTATGTCGACGAAGAAGCAAATATTCAATGATGTCTCTTTGATCAACGCGGTGAAAACCGAAAGCGATCACCGCATGGTAAGAGGCACATTGAATATCAACATCAAGCTAGAAACATGTCGGCTAATGAAGTCTACGCTCCGTCCAGCACCGATACAAGTCCAAAACCCCGAGAGCTTTCAACTCGAACTCCAAAATCGTTTCGAGTGCCTAAGGAGCTCCGTCGACGATTATAACGATGGGTTCGTGGAAACTGTACATACGGTCGGGTCTAAGGTCTTCAAGACCCGTCGTACTAATGTCAAAAAGAAACTCTCTGATACTACTCCTACTGGAAGAGAGGCGTGAAATGATCCTGCAGTCTTCAGACGACGCGCTTAAATACCGACAACTCAACAGACAGATCTATAAGTCTTTGAAAAGCGACCTTCGCCGTTTCAATACGGACCGCATAAAGGACGCGATAGAGCGCTCCAAAGTCTTTTCAAGAGATCTGTCTATTGGGCAGAGTCAGCTTGCGAAACTAAAGACCAATGATGGCAGGATCGTATCCTCCAAGCCTGAGCTGATGAGAGAGATCGAGTGTCTATGGACAGTTATACACGTCAACAAGCAACCCCGTTATAAATCTGGGAAGCGACCCAAGAGCCAGATTGACCCGACACTACACCAAAGATTAGGATGGCTCTGAAGCAGCTTAAAAACAACAAGGCGCCGAGTGATGACGGAATCACGGCCGAACTCCTGAGAGCCGGCGGAAAACCCGTTCTTAAAGCCCTCCAGAAGCTGTTTCATTCCGTCATACTCGAGGGCAAAACGCCACAGTCATGAAACAGTGGTGTGGTGGTACTTTTCTTTAAGGATAATAATACCCTTTTTTTTTCCGGTTCCGGTCTTCGAAGTGTAAACATTAACGTCATTGAAGTCGCGAAAAAACTAAAATAAAAATATTTATAAACACCAAACATTCCAAAATAATACCGTGCAACAACAAAAGAGGAGGCCTGAAAGGGTTGGAGATATCAGCGAAGGCGTAATTTGCACATTTCACCACAGCAAAGAAGAAAGTATATCAACAACATTTTGAGGTTAGATCGTAGACCATTTCACACTTTCAACTTTGACAGATCTAGTGAAGTCACTGATAACTTGCCACAGATACAAGAAAAATAGTAAGTAGCGGATAACTAACGACTGACATATACGCCAGTGTTGCCAGTGTTGAAAAATATTCTATCGTTTTACGATTACGTTTCGTTTCATTAACAAAATGGAGACACAATTCCAACTTTTGTTCGATAAAATGAAACTAGAAATGCAACAACAATCTGCCGAAATTACTGAATCCATTACAAATAATATAATGTCTAGATTGGACGAAAAATTGATCCCGATTATAGAAGAAAACAAAAGCTTAAAGTTAAGAATAGAAAATCAGGAGAAAGAGATAGAATATTTGAAAAGAGAAAAAAGGAATAACAATATCATTATATTTGGCGTGGATGAAAGAGAAAAAACAACATTCGAATTAATAGATAATATAAAGAAAACCTTCAAAAGCGATATAAATATTGACATCGAAGGAAACGCAATAAACAATATATACCGATTAGGGAAAAGAAGTACAGAAGGTAACAAACCGAGGCCAGTCTTCTGTTCTTTCGTAAACGGGTGGAAAAAGAATGAGATAATGAGAAATAAGAAAGATTTTAAGGAGATTTATGTCACTGAAGACTATCCAAAAGAAGTTCTGGCCAAAAGGAAGGCGTTACAGGCGGAGTTGATAGAAGAAAGGAAAAAGGGGAAAATAGCGTTTTTGAAATATGATAAGCTTGTAGTGAAGGAAAATGAAACAACTAATGATAAAAGAAAACGGGAAACTTCTTCTTCACCGCATTCTTCAGACTTTCAACCTAAAAAACAGCAAGCTACCGTATCCTTTAAAGCCAATAGAACCAACGCATTTGACGTGATGAGAATGAGATCTAACTCTCTTACTAACGTCCCTACAAACAAGCAACAGTAGCAACTAATTCTCGGCAATCGGAAAAAACAACAAAACAAAGAAACAAAAATACATTCAATAGAAAAATTACACCCTCCCCCAAGCCGACTGGTCATCGTGGGGGAAAACGACCAACACCCTCTAAGGATAGACAATCAAAAAAGGAATAATAACTGCGACATACACATAGCAACGCTTAATACACGATCATTAAGAACCCCAGAGAAACTCATTGAACTAGAAACAGCAATCGACGAAATTAATTGGGATATTTTAGGATTAAGCGAAGTAAGAAGACTAGGAGAAGGAATAGAAGACCACGGGAAGTATATACTACATTACAAAGGAGAAACACCAGGGCAATACGGTGTTGGTTTTCTGATAAAAAGGGAATATACTGACCGAATCGAGGAATTAAAAGGCATATCCGAAAGAATAGCAATACTCAACATCAAACTTCCCGTACAAAATAACAGAGATGAGCCATGGTCAATTATTCAGGTTTACTCGCCAACCGAAGCAGATAAACAACAAGATATAAAAAAAATAGAAGAATTCTACCAAAAATTACAAAGTACTGTTGATACTGCTCACAAAAATATAATAATAATGGGTGATTTTAATGGACAGATTGGGGAATGTCAAAGTGGCGAAGAGTACACTGTAGGTAGACACGGTAATGGGAACAGGAGCAAAAACGGAGAAAGACTGGTTAACTTCGGTCTAGAGAACAAACTAAGTATCCTGAATAGTTTCTTCAAAAAGAGAAAGAATAAGAAATGGACGTGGACTTCTCCAAATGGACTCTTTAAAAATGAAATCGATTACATTATGACCAATAAACCAAAAGTTTTTAAAGATCTGTCAATATTACATAATGTTAATTTTAACTCGGACCATAAAATGATTCGTGCTACATTACCAGGGACACGTACAAAGAAAAGTCGAAAACTGCACACTGAATCGGTACCCTTTGTGAACATCAAAAATAACGCAGAGATGATGAACAGCTTAAAAGAAATTCTAGATAAAAAAGAAGAAAAAGAATACAATGAACCAATTGAGGCAACATACTGCGATTTTGTAAATACACTCAAAACTGAAGCCCGAAAAGTGTCTACAAATAATAAAGCCACACTGTCCACCGAAACAATTCAATTACTTAAAGAAAGAAAATTGCTTTTACAAGGCAAGAAAAATAAAGAAACACGAAAGAAGATTGCAGAAATAAGTAAAAATATCAACAAAAATATAAGGAAAGACAGAAAGCAAAAAAGGGCAAAGACTTTCCAATATCATATCAAGAAAACAGGCGGAGTAAAGAAAGCGTTCAAAGAATTAGAATCGAATAAGAATTGGATGCCAAATATGAAGGATAAACAAGGAAGATGTACTACAAAAAGATTACATATATTAAATATTGCTACGGAATATTATAAGGAGCTGTATAAAAGCAAAAACAATAAACTTGCTACGACTATGACAGACGACACGCTAGATGCTGAATCTATACCACCAATTCTGGAAGAAGAAACAGAAAGAGCGATTACTACGCAGAAGTTAGGAAAAGCGCCCGGTCCCGATCAAATCACCAATGAACTTCTTAAAATTTCCATGCCGATAATTGTCCCTAAATTAACTAAATTGTTTAACGAAATAATAACAGCAGAAGTTATCCCACAAGATTGGACGAAATCAATGATAGTTTTGTTACACAAAAAAGGAGACAAAGGAGATATTAACAATTATAGGCCAATAAGCTTAATGTCTAATATATATAAGGTCTTTTCTAAAATCCTATTGTTCAGACTAACTAACACCCTTGATGAAAACCAGCCGAAGGAGCAAGCTGGATTTAGGAGCAACTTCTCGACCATTGACCACATACACGTCCTACGCCAGATACTTCAGAAATACAGAGAATACAACAAAATATATTATTTGGGTTTTGTAGACTTCAACAAGGCATTTGATTCCCTGGAACACCACTACATATGGGAATCATTAGAACAACAAGGGGTCCATAAAAAGTACATAAATATTCTAAAAATCATTTATGGGAAAAGCACAGCACAAATAAAACTGGAAAGGTCAGGTGAAGAGTTCCCGATAGAAAGAGGCGTCCGTCAAGGTGACCCTATTTCGCCGAAGTTGTTCTCAGCTGTGTTGGAGTTGATCTTTAGGAGACTGGGTTGGGAACATTTTGGACTTAACGTGAACGGAGACAAATTGAGTCACTTGAGATTCGCTGATGATTTAATACTTTTCTCCGAATGCCCGATGACTTTGGAAAAGATGCTACAGCAATTATCAGACGAAAGTGCAAATGCAGGGCTCACAATGAATATAACAAAGACAAAAGTAATGAGCAATTCCTCACAAACAAATGCTATTACCATTAACAATCAGCAGTTAGAATATGTAAGCGAATACGTTTATTTAGGACAATTAGTATCACCGACAGAGAGCATGCAAAAAGAAATTGAAAGAAGAATAGCAAACACTTGGAAGAGATTCTGGTCGCTGAGCGAAATAATGAAAAATAAAGAAATGCCTATGACGGAGAAACGAAAAGTCTTTAATGCTTGCATACTGCCATGTCTTACATACGGATGCCAAACTTGGGCCTTAACTGAACAACAACAAAATAAATTAAATATATGTCAGAACGGGATAGAGAGAAGCGTACTGGGAGTAAGTAGAAGGGATAAAATACAATTAAAAAAGATCAAAGGAAAGACTAAGTTTGGAAAAGTTCAATCAGTATGCAGAAAATTGAAATGGCGTTGGACAGGACATATGTTGAGAGAAAAGAAAGAGAAATGGACTAGAATAATAACGGAATGGTACCCTAGAGAAAGCAGAAGAAGTAGGGGAAGACAGCCAAAGCGATGGGAAGACGATTTGAAGCAAGTAGCTGGGCCAGAATGGTTACGTACAGCAAAGGACAGAAACAAATGGAAATCCTTAGAGGAGGCCTTTGTCGAAAGACAAGCTGTCAAGAGGGGAGATAAGCCGAATGCTGAGTTTGTTTAGTTTCAGTTAATTTATAGTTTTCTTACCTCTATTGTTATAATTAAGTAATGATTTTTTTTGTTTAAAATTAGTATATAAGTAATGTTCGTTCAAATAAGTTAAAATCTAACAGCAATAAAGGCTTATTTTATATTTTATTTTATTTTTATTTTTTAATAATACCCTTCTTAAGAATTATAGACCCTTATCACGTCTGAGCCATGTCTACAAGTTATTTTCGAGAGTCATCACGAACCGTCCCGCGCAAGTTTGACGACTTCCAACCTTCCGAAGAAGCCGGATTCCGTAAAGGCTTTAGCACCGTAGACCACATACATACGCTGCGGCAGGTTATACAGAAGACCGAAGAGTATAACCTGCCTCTCTGCTCACCGTTTGTGGACTACGAAAAAGCCTTCGATCGATCGAGACATGGGCTGTACTGAAATCTCTTCAACGGTGCCAGTTCGACTACCGATACATCGAGGTGCTGAAGTGCCTGTATGAAAACGCCACTATGTCAGTCCGACTCCAGGACCGGACTTCGAAACCTATTCTTCTGCAGCGAGGTGTGAGACAGGGAGATGTTATCTCTCCGAAGCTGTTCACCGCTGCACTGGAGGATGTCTTCAAGGTTCTGGACTGGAAAGGGGCTGGCATCAACATCAATGGCGAGTACATTACTCACCTTCGATTTTCCGATGATATAGTTGTCATGGCTGAGACCATGGAGGACCTTAGTGCAATGCTCGATGACCTCAGTAGAGCTTCCGAAGAGTGGGTCTTAAATGAACATGGAAAAGACAAAGGTTATGTCGAATGCCCATGTAACACCCACTCTCATGACGATCGGAGACGCTACACTCGAAGCTACGATCAGATCGCTCAGGAATGAGTACGTTTACCTAGGACAAACTGTCCAGTTAGGTAAGTCCAACTTCGAGAAAGAGGTCAATCGTCGAATCCGACTCGGCTGGGCAGCGTTCGGGAGGCTTCGCAATATCTTCTCATCCCAAATACCACAGTGTCTCAAGACGAAAGTCTTTTACCAATGTGTTTTGCCAGATGACTTATGGTACAGAAACGTGGTCGGTCACAATGGGCCTTATCAGAAGGCTTAAAGGGTGACTTTAAGCCTTCTGATAAGGCCCATTGTGAAAGGGCAATGGAGAGGGCTGTGCTCGGAGTTTCCCTACGTGATCGAATCAGAAATGAAGAGGTCCGCAAGAGAAACAAGGCAACCGACATAGCCCGAAGAATTGCCAAACTTAAGTGGCAGTGGGCAGGGCACATTGCTCGAAGAACAGATGGCCGATGGGGCCGAAAGGTTATGGAGTGACGACCGCGTACCGGAAGACGTAAAGTGGGAAGGCCTCCTACAAGGTGGACCGATGACCTTGTGAAGGCCGCGGGAATTCGCTGGATGAGGGAAGTACAAGACCGGTCGAAATCGAGGAGCCTGGGGAAGCCTATGTCCAGCAGTGGACGTCTTTTGGCTGAAATGATGAAAATAACATTACGCTTGCTTATTATCTGTGTGAAATTTCTATTTTCAATCATTTTGTTTCTTAATAGTATTACATTATATTATGTATTTTGCTTAGTAGCCTAATAGCACCCCTTTTTTGTTTTAGAGAAATACTATGAGTCGATAGGTGAAAAGATATGAGGAAGAGGCTAACCTTGCCCGTCGAAAGCAAAGTGGAATACCCCAGCTCATAAGAGGCTCAGCGACAGCACAAGGTCAGTGAATATGAAACAAGTGGTCTCATGCCGACATTTTGCCAAATTATTCGACGTCTTTATAAATCGTGCGCCGTGCACTCCACGCAGGTTTGCATCATCGAAAACCAGCTCAAAAACCATATTTATCGGAAAAGCATAAACATATAAATAAAAAGAAAGTCCGTCCTGACTGACTCATCAACGTCCAGCCCAAACCATTGGACCTAAAAAGCTGAAATTTTACACAGAGGTTCCCTTTATAATGTAGACAAGGAATAAGGATTATTCGAAATTCAACCCCTAAAGGAGTTAAATAGGGGATGAAATGGATGGTAGGCGAAGCCTTTGGCAAAAGCTAGTTAAGTTATAAATTACAAATACTTATTGATTTTAGTAATATTCAAAACATATTGTGCCATATCCGTAATATGGATTATTTTGAGGTTTTATTTCAATCTTCTTTTCGTAATGAAAATAAATACTTAAGCTTTTATTAATTTAAATTAATAACCTCAAAAAGTCCTATTAAATACGATTTGTTAACTTCGAGGTTTGAGATACAACGAACTCAATAGCAGTAGAATAAAAGTAGTACTACTGAGTCATTTCATTATATTGTGACGAGTCTGCGTTTCCTGTATTTACGTGCCTAGATTTGCATAGATTGGCCAGTTGTGGTTTCTTTAGAGCACCCACGCACAGTAGTAATTACAGCACAATATTATTATATTACTAAGGAACAAAATTTTACGCCTGATTATCATACTTTACTGATTACCTCCTTTACTTCAATAAATTGTTCTTTATGAGAAAATAAACTGTTACAACAAGAAGTTAGTTATATTTATCTATACTAATAATAAAGAGGAAAATTTGATTGTTGTTTGTATTGAATAGGCTCCGAATCGCCTGAATCGATTTGAAAAATTATTTCACTGTTGGGAAGCTACACTATCCCCGGGTCACATAGGCTATATTTTATCCCCGTATCTTACGGGAACGGAAACTACGCGGGTGAAACCGCGGAGCGCTGCTAGTACTTCATAAAATTATGAAGAATAAACATTTTGTTAACATTTTGATTCTTAAACCTTTATTTCAATAACAATATAAGTGACAAAAACAATTTATATAATAATAAAAGAACAAATGAGTACCTATTACTGTTGAAAAGAAAAAAAGTCTCATCTCGAGATTTGAACCCAGACCCATGTGTTTCATAATACAAGACGATACACTTCCGGCTGTCAGAACTTAATATTACGACGAGAATTTTACCAATGGTATGAACCGACCAAGGTCATCATTACGTACTCTGTGCGACGGTATGTTTTTTGTTTCATTCGACGCCCTGGTGTGTGTTCTAAGGTGTGTTTTCTGTGTTGATACATCACCACACGAAGATGTAGGTACGGCCTGGACCGCGCGTTTATTGCAATATAATCCTTAGCGTGCAACTGCACTTATGACTCCGTAACACATCAAACTATGTAACTTGTGCTAAAATAAGTAGGTACTGAGAAACGAATTTTAGTGCAAGCTTTTTCTTTTGTACGAAAATTAGCTATTTACGACAGTCGCAACTTAAAGCAAGCGAAACATTGTACTCATGTGTGCATGCAACGGTACAGGGGTCGTGGGAGTACTTACAATAAAGTTATAAAATTTCAAAACTGTTTTCGTAAAAAAATTAAACAGTTAGAACAAATGACCTACGAATACATAGCTGCTAATTGGAAAAAATAATACCCTTCTCTTACTGGAATTACCTATCATTATGAAGGCATTTTTGAGGGTTCCGTAACCAAAGCGAGTTTAACGCGAATATAATGCCTCAGATAAATTCTCAGCAGGATTTCGTTCACAGATTTGCCTTTAATTCAAATTATTTTACCGGGCTACCTAAAATACATTAGCTCACATCCATGCTGCTTCATCGGACTATTAAAGCAATATTCTTTTCGCAGAATATGTGAAATTCGCTATCACTTCAATTAGTAAAAATAACGTAGGTAGTCATCCGTGCGGCCGCCGAGAGAATGTTTTGCCGACATACCTCATGACACCTGATTGATACCTTCATACAAATGAATTTGTTTCACCAATTAAATCTTTATTCGCTACTGATATTGCAAAACTGATCTACATGCGTCCCTAATGCATGCTCTCTCGACGGTTACATAAATGTTTGTAATCGCCAATGTTAACAAAAACAAAACATACGATTGTAGATTACTTACTAATCGTAAACTCAAACGATGATTTATCCTAAAGTATTGTATTGTATTATTGAGTTGTTGTGTAAACACATAGGTATTCAAAGATACTTCTTTGAAAACCCTCTATGTTCGTAGTATCGATCATAATTTATTTGTTGGGCTTGGTATAACCTTTTATAACAAGCTTCCCTCTTTGGTATCTTTGTTCTAAGGCATACTATTCTATCAACGTTGGTCGCTGTGATTAACACAAGACAATGTTTATGTTCTTTCACAACAGTTAGCTTACCTACTGACAGGTTGTATGATTTAGTTCCTAAAATTGTTTTTATTTGAAGTAATTTATTTTTATATTATCTTCATTTGTTGTTGACATAGGATCTACTAATTACAAAGTTTTTTTTAATTAGAGTAATTGCAGCATGTGGTTAGACAGCGACCTCGACAATTTATCATTTTATTCTTGCCTGAGCAACCGGCAGCAAGTTCATCATGCTCCCTTAGGCCGCTGCCTCGGGTGTTGCGGGCAGTGGGCGGCGGCGCCGGCGCGGGCAACGCTGACCCGTTCTCGAAACCAGCGGGCGGGTCGCGCGGCGCTATAGCGGTGTAGTGTTGTGTTCGTGGTTGTGCCGTTGAGATATTTGTTTTTATTCGCGAATGAAATGTCTGTACAACGGCGACAACATCTTTTTCATTCAAATTTATTCCTAACGCTCGATTTATTGTGGGCAAAAGAAGAAAATCCCGCGCGCGCGGTCACCGCTTGACTGCAGTGCACCGCTCGCGTCGCTGTTGTCGAGGGCCGGTCCATTTGATTGTATGCATTAGATCCTGCCCTCCCGCGCCGCCGCCGCCGCCCCGCTGCCCACAACATCGAGGCAGAGGCCTTAGATGTCACTGCTTGTGGTCACGTCGAGGGTCGGGTTGCCTCCTTCCCTCAAATATGGCAAGGAGGGTAATGGCTTATCCTCGCGTTACGCTCTTGAACGGGTGCTGCCTGTGGTAAGTGGTCATCTTGCTGACTTTGGTTTTGTTATAAGTAATTAACTGTTTATTTATTTTACTCCGAAGGTCCTAGCTTAACATTTGTTACTTCAAGTTATATCTAGATGTACGTAATGCAGCATTCCATAAGTATGTATGCGGGCACACCCTTCATGCCGTGGAGCCCTTTGCTTAGGTATTCAGTTCTGTTTACATTTTTTATTTCTTTCTTTTTTCTGCTAAGTTTAGTTAAGGTGTTTTGTATATTGGCGTGTGCTAGCTGACATGTCACGGAAAATCATTCAATTTAATGTGTTGTGTTTAGTAATGTTATTTATTTACTAATTATTGTACGGAATCGAGTTCTTCTAAGGGCCCTCGCCCACGGCGACTTTTTGTAGAGAAGCTGTCGCGCGTTTCGAAAACGCGCGGCAGCATCGCTACTAACGCGTGATAGTCGCATTTGCAACGCGCTACAGAAGCGATGCCAACGCGTTACTAACGCGCTACAGCATCGCGACTGTATCGATGCAAACGCGCGACCGTGTCGGACGACATCGGGGAGAGAACGGCGGGAGAGTGGCGCGTGAGTGGAGAACCGAGCATCAGTGCAAGACAGACAGGTCGAGAGCTGCTTACGTCAAAAGAGTCCATCTTGCAACTGTAGCGATCGCCAGTATTTTTGTGCCGTTACTGAATCGCGTTTGCATCGCGACAGTATCGCGTTTGCATCGCGACAGTATCGCGTTTGTATCGTGACTGAATCTGGGCCCGTGGGCGAGGGCACACAGCTAGCGACCGCTTCGCGACTGTATCGATGCGGACGCCAGACAGCATCGCTACTGCATCGCTATAAAAAGTCGCCGTGAGCGAGGAGCCTTCTAAACAGACAGCTGTGCTGCTGGGGAGTTTGTTGCGCCACTTCTTCAAAAAGTGCTGACTCTCAGCCTAGTTTGAATTAATTACTTTTAATTTTGAAGAAACATATCTTTTGAATTTCATGTTTATGTAAAGCATAGCAATATATACTTTATTATGGCAATAAATATACATTTGTGGATAGAATAATCTACGCTATGATACATTATGAACCAATAAATGGTTTTTATTAATTAATAAATAGACTACTGCTGCCAACGTAAGACATGTTTTTATTATTTTCAAAGCTGCACCGTTACATAAGACTTTGCCTAAGTGGATGTGGGACAAAGAAGTAAGAAATGAGACGAGCTGAGTAATTTATAAATTAATCCCGATACTTTTCATTTAAAGCGAGTCGACGGCGCAAATTGGGATCGGTAATAGGAGAGCGATGCTCTAGCGCCGACGTCTGTGCCGACCCGTGTAGTCGTTGTTCGTGCGCGTGCCGGTGCAGGCGCTCGTGCGCGTGCTGGTGCAGCGCGGCGTGCCGGTGCAGACGTTCGTGCAGCGCGGCGTGCCGGCGCAGGCGCTCGCTGCGCGGCGGCGCGGCCTCGGCGTCCCAGGTGCGCAGACGGCGCGGGCCGAGGCCCACCAGCTCGGAGGCCGAGGCGCTCACGTCGCTGAGGCTGGCGCTGTCACTCACCCGCAGCGCAGAATCCGCGCGCGCTTCCGCGTGCCCGGCGCGGATCAGCTCCGTGGTCACGCACGCGTCCTCAGTGCCGCGCGTGTCGATCAGCAGCGTCTCCAGCACGTCGTGCTGCGCGAGGCAGAGGGAATATTAAACGATGTCGTGTCAATTTACATCACAGTCATAGAATAACAGTTATTTTTTGGCGGAAACGACGGACGGTTCGATGAAAGATGATTTAGACAGAAAAGGGAGACGAACGCTGATACGTAACGTGCGCCACGCTGCGCTCGACATGGAAAATAAGGTCACCTCGGTGTCCACGGCGACGACGTTGGCGTAGAGGCGCGCGTCCTGCACGCGGCGCAGGAAGTGCGCGGCGGCGGCGTGCGGCCAGCGCCGGCCGGCCGCGGAGGGCCGCAGGCCGGCCAGGCGCGCGCGCACGGCCTGCGCCGGCAGCGCGCCCCACTGGCGCCGCAGCGCGCGCAGCCCGTCCACGCGCACCGTCTCCACCGTGCCGTAGTCCACGTGCCGCACCTGCAGCGCCATACGACACTTTATAGGTATGCGCACGACCGCGTCGACGCACACTGGTCCCGATTTTATAAAAAATGTACATTGATCCTAGAGCGCTGATATTTTTTCCTAATATTGTGGCCGTGATAACAAATAAGACAAAAAAATATTAATATCGTACCTCAAATAATGTTTCGTGATTTTTGTTTGAGAATTATTACACTTTATTTAATTTCTCAAAAACGATAAAACGATGTCGAGATGGCAATCATATACCTATGTTAGAAAACTAATCATTCTGAGTCTGCGTACCTACTTTGGACATAATGAGCATCTTAAATAGTGTATTTTTACTACTCAAACTGTAGTTTGGTACGAGTTGAATGTTAAAAATAGGATCTCTGTTGTTAACAACTTAGATGACACTAGCGCCACCACTTAATTTTCATGAATTGTGTTGAATTTAGGACTTCTAGGCAAAAACTGTTTTGTAGAAAGGTAAAGGATAACCACATGTTAATTTAAAAAAATTAACAAATCTGTTTGTACACGCAAAACATGCTACACTTTTATACACAAATAGGTCCGCTGGCCAGCAAAATGAAGCTTTAACGCTAGTTTGTCGTTTCGATTAAAATTAAAACTGTAAAAATGGCAATAGTAAGGTATTTTTGTGCTTTAGACCTAGCCTCTGGCTATTATCAGATTTTACTGACTGAAGAGAAGCTCGTTTGTAACCCCTGACGGACAATTTGATTTTAATAGAATGCCCTTCGGGCTAGCTAACGCACCAGCTGTTTTCCAGCGAACTATAAATTTGGTCTTAGGCAATTTACGCTATAATATTGCATTAGCTTGCATGGATGATATCTTAATACCTAGTAGTTCATTTGAAGAAGGTATCACAAGATTAGAAATCGTACTTCAGAGGTTTTGAGGAGGCGGGATTGACGTTGAAACCACAAAAAATGTTATTTCTTTCAAAGTCACGTTGATTACCTAGGTTTTGAAATTTCTAGCGAAGGTGTAAGACCGGGTATTAAAAAAATTGATTGTGTCAAAAACTTTCCTAAGCCTAAAGATGTACACAATGTCCGACAGTTTATTGGTCTAGCTAGTTTTTTTCGACGTTTTATTAGAGGTTTCGGTGAAATAGCTCGTCCCCTTGCGAAATTGCTTAAGAAAAACTCTATTTGGGTTTGGTCACTTGAGTAAATTGAGAAGTGCACTTGTTTCAAGGCCCGTACTAGCGTTATATAATCCCAAACTTGAAACACAAATACATACAGATGCAAGCGAACACGGCATAGAGAGTGTTTTACTACAAAAACAAATCGATGGAGTTTTCAAACCGGTAGCTTATTACAGTAGACAGACTTCCCTTGAAGAGTCCCATTTTTCATCGTATGAGTTGGAGACTCTTGCAGTCATTGCGGCGCTAGTGAAGTTCAGAACGTACGTGCTTGGGTTAAGCTTCACTATTGTAACCGATTGTAACTCGCTTAGAGCAACGTTTTTAAAACGAGACATATACCAAGAGTTGCGCGATGGTGGAGCTTGATTCAGGAGTATGACTGTCACGTAGTTTATAAATCTGGCAAAGGCATAATCCACGTTGACGCTTTGAGTAGGAATCCCACAACAGAAAATGCAGGGATAACTCAGGCTATTGACACTTTCGACATTATGACGATAAACGATGATTGGTTAACGACAGTACAGTTAGAGGACATTAAGAAAATCCTTTCTGATAAAGAATTTGATGACTTAGTAGAGATACGTAAGAATTTCGTCCTTGAGCGCGACAGAGTATAAAGTTACTAAAATACAAAAAATACAAAATGTATTTATTTGCAACCAAGAATGCACACCAAGTTGTAGATTTCCCTGGCTCCTGCGCTAGTTATATAACTGTGTTGCAGGAGCCAGTGTCCTCCCGTAAAACATAGACACAGTGATCAGTTGTGTAATGATAATGACAACACAAAAAGTAAAAAAAAAACAAAGCAAACAAACAAAAAAAAATACAATAAACATTCTACCTTGAGAAAAAAAAAAATCACAAAACCATAAAAAAGAAAAAAAAATATTTCAGACGTTACAGTCCATAGATTGTTAGTAATTAATTAGTAACAATTTATGCTTACTAACTAAGCCCAGGGTAAAAAAAATAAAGATAAAGATAATTAAAATTTAAAAAACATGACAAAAAATGAACAATTACAATGGTTCTTTTTTTTTTTCAAAGAATTAAAAAAAAAAACAATATTTTAAACAATGAAAAACGTTTTTTTTTAAAGAAGAAAATAATTAACAATGAGAGAAAAACATGGACTTTTTTCTAAATAATTTACAACATTCGCGACTGTGCGCGCGCGCGTGTGTCTGTGTGCGAGTGTGCGCGCGTGCGTGTGTGTGTGTGCGCGTGTGTGTGACTTTGCATGCTCAATTTGTACACTACGTTTATTAGGTAGGTTTTGAGGGCTGCTCCTGTCCCATTACAAAATCCATAAAAACGTCGCCACTTATGCCTGCGGCACAAGATGCACTTATCTTCAGCCAGAAGAAGATAACTTCCTTAAAATTTTTGTTGCCTAACTTATGTATAGAATTAATTTTATTGCATTTATTGTAAACATGGGGGGCAATGAAGTTAAAGTGTCTTTGTCCAAAAGCTGTTCTTTGGCGAGGAACCGGACAACGTACAACTCGCTTAGTTGACTCAGGTAGGTTTGACACATACTTTTTGTGGTATCTACGTAGAATTTCATATACAAACAAACATTTTCCTTACAGTGAGTACCCCAGCCTTCTCGTAAACATCGAGTGTTGAATGCCTGAACGGCAAACGCAATAAAACTTTTAAAACCGCACGCTGTGCCCTTTCTGCTTCTATAAGAAACGTCTTGTTTGTAACACCCCAAGCGCAAATGCAATATCTAACTATACATTCACATAATGCTTGATACGTACGAAGTAAGAGCACTTTTTCTGCAACATTACGTAGTTTTTTGAAAATATAAATCATTTTCCTAATCCTGGCTGCAGTAGCTACCACATGAGCTTTCCAAGTCAGTTGGTCATCTATTGTGACCCCTAGGTATTTTATAGAACTTACTCTGGAGAGAGTTGGACAACCACAGTTGGACCTATTTATAGCTCGGTTGCAGGGGTAAGAATGTATCCTAAGTTCAAGCTCTGAGGAAGCTTTGCTCACTGCTGACCTACTGAAGCACATGTATTTGGTTTTATTGGTGTTCAAGGATAGGAGGCTGTCCTCCAACCAGGTAGTAACCTTTGCTAGCCCATTCTTGGCCTTCTCAAAAGTTGCCTTCCAGGTACTTCCATGAAAAACCAGACAGTGTCATCAGCGAACATGAGCAAGTCAAGGCTAGAGAGGGCAGCGAGATTACCTAATTCGTTGATATAGATGAGGAATAATGTGGGACCAAGCGTACTACCTACTGACGACGGATTAAGATGGGTGGTGCCGAAGGGCTGTAGGTGGCAAATACTCCAGAAAAATCACGATGAAATAGGTCAGTTTGCATTTGATAAGTAAGACATTGGATAAAATAAAGCAACATTATTGGTTTCCTCGTATGCGTTTATCAAAAAGTATGTGAATGCCTGTTTAGAGTGTGCTCATAATAAATTGCCGGCGGGAAAAAAACAGGGTTTCTTACATCCTATTCCTAAGGAAATTGTGCCTTTTCACACCATTCATGTTGATCATGTTGGTCCATTTGTAAAGTCAAAAAGGAAAAATTGTTACGTTTTGGTGATTGTAGAGTAATTCACAAAATTTATTGTTTTGAAGGCAGTTAAAAATACGAAGTCCACTTCCACAATCACGGTTCTTAGGGACTATTTTGGGACATTTGGTTTGCCAAAACGACTAATTAGCGATAGAGGCACGTCCCTCACGAGTTCAAAGTTTAAAAGTTTTGTGACTGAAGTAGGAGTTCATCACATAAAGAATGCGGTTGCTTCACCTGGAGCGAATGGCCAGGTGGAGCGGTATAATAGAACAATTTTAGATTCTTTAGCTTCGCAAAATCATGGTAAAGACGAAAGACTTTGGGATGACCGACTATTACAGGTACAATGGGCATTAAACAATACTGTAAACAAAGGTACGGGTAAAACACCTTCTGAGGTTTTGTTTGGGTTACGGCTTACTGGAATTAATGAAGGTAGTTTAGTTTCGGAAATAAATGATGATATAGTTGAAAACGCACCTAACGAAAATGAAATTACCGACAGTTATGAAAAATTACATAGGATTAGGGACGAAGTAGATGAAAATACAAAAAAATCGCAAGAAAAACAGAAGAATAGATATGATAAAAAAGAAAAAACCATTAGAGTTCAAAGTAGGGGACTTGGTTAGAGTGGAAAGAGCAGCACACACTGTAGGTAAAAGTAGAAAATTATTATCGAAATGTTCAGGACCATACAAAGTAACTAACGTTTTAGATCACGATAGGTATGAAGTAGAAGATACTCCTATTACAAAAAAAAGGGGGTGTCAAAGTATGAGGGTATATTTTCTATCGATAAAATACATCCATGGCTTTGTTTAAATAATAATGGTAGTGAATCATCTACTAGCGAGAGTACAGATGGTGAATAAAATATTATGTATTATATTTCGATGAAACTATTTAACTAGAATATTTATTATGTGTGTAGTAATTAGTATAGTAATAAAACTCTTTGTTGTATAGGATAGAAAATAAATGTTATGTGAAAATGTTATGAAACAAATGATTTGAATTTAATTGATATATGTTTGTTTAGAACTATTCTACACAAACATTTATCATATATTGAGTAATAAGCTTTTCTTTGATCAAAAATGCGAAGTGCGTATATTGTACACCTACACTGCTATGTGCGTGATTTTATAATATGTCCATACTTTTAAGTAAAAATGTAATGAATCAATGTATTAGAAATTATTTGAGCTTATTAGATAATCGTGCCGATTCTGTTGTCACAAAATTCTCTAAACTAGACTAAAAATCACCAAAATTTAGTTTATTCCTGTCAAGCGACGATTTCCCATTCTGAAATTGACTAAAGTGACACAACTATATTTTAATTTGACAGCACTAAGATTGCACTGAGTTATTAGTTTAGTGAAAATGGTAATTTTGCTATTCTGTTGTCAATTTCATTGTTCCATTCAACCTAAAATTTTGGTTGTCAAACTAAATCTGACTATTTTTAATCGCGATTAAGTAGGTGTGGCATAAAATTAGTTGTCAAAAACTAAAATTCACACCGACACACGGTGGATCGAAAATCGGCTGTAGAAGACATAGGATCTCGATTTCTTAAATGTTATTTTTTTTTTTGCTGGAAATGACTTCTGCTGATCATTACTGTTCTATAAAATGTCATATGAAGTAATTGTGTGGACAAATGGAAGAGTTATAATTTTTGTAAGATAAAAATGTATGGAGCTGACATGAAAAATGAGGATATCTCTGGAATCGCAAGGTTGGCCGTTATATCCTTGCACACTGTTATAGTACTATTTATTTGTGAATTTTTGACATACTTAATAATGCGGCATCACTTGCGATTTTTTTTTAAATCTTCAAAATTAAAAAAAAAAAAGTATATGATACATTTTAATGCTTAAACATGGCTATACCAAGTGTAATTTACAGTATTTTTTATGCTTACACCAAAACATTCTAAGAAATCACAAAGTCGTATTACCTACTTTGTGATTTTCATTTGAAATGACATGGTAATTATGAATTACATAATATGTAATCTTGTCTAATGCCTCAAGTCCACATTAGCTAATGATTAATAAAACTTAATACCTTTATACCTGTTAAAAGGATACGTACCATAATGAGGGTAATTAGATAAACGTGATCATTAGTCAATAACAATAAATGGTAAACTATTGTATGATTAAAAATAAAAGCAAATTATTAAAAAAAAAAAAAAAAATCTTAACCTAACATAAACAATAAAAGTTAACTTATTTTATACTTCGTCACCATCAGAATCCACTTCAGAATCAGGCTCTACAATAGATATAACTTCTAAGAACTCTGTCGGAGCTTCCTGATCCTGAAGTTTCAGTAGTTCTACTGTTTCCTTAAAGTATGTCTGCCTCTTGTGGGCATATAATTTTGGTCTTGTGGAAGAAATTAGAAGATCACAAGAGAGGATAAGCATCTTGAGGATATCCTCGTTTGATGCTTGTCTACTCTTTTTCCTCGAATGGTGTTCTCTGAACCTCCTAAAGTCTTTGTTTCGGGCCTCTGAAGGTTCTTCCGAAAGACTTCCAATTGGTACAATAGCATTTTCTGCAATTATGTCCCCTCCGTGAATCAACAATTTGTGGACGGTTGATGACATGTAGTACCAATAGTACAGTTCCACGTATTTTTCAGCGGTTGTTCTAGCGTATTCTTTAAATTTCAGCACGTCTACAATCTCTCCAGATGTGATAGCTTGCAGAATCACAGCAAATCTGCGTATTAGGTCTTCATCTAATCCAGTGATGCTGCAGTTTTATCGGGAAATTCAAAAACCGCCTTGCTGTGTTCCCGTCGTTAGTTGTGCCTGATCCTTGCTTAACGATGTCAATCAAAAGGTTGAGATCATCTTTGAATCGATATTGAATGAGTTTTTTTTCGTGAATGCAATAACTCTTGATGACCTTCTCCTCTTGCAGACCACTTTTTGAAGTCGAGACGATACACTATGTGTAGAAGACATTCCATCACATTAATGCGGGCATGATGATAATCCGAACTCATACACACCAGAAGAAATGGTTTTTGACGCAATGACATCTAACTTATTCATTTCTGTAGGCTTAGCCAAACACAGGTAGCAGGCCGCATTTGACTTAGCTTCAGACAGATATGTACAAATTTTGCCGTCAATCATCGTCATCATTAATTTGTGACTAATTTCATGTCCTTGACATTTTGAGGGAACGAGAGCTTCAATTTCGTTATCCATTGCAGTTTTTTCATTTATGACAACGTCTTTGGTTTCTTTCACAAAACTAAACTGGACTGGACGGCAATACCTAGGTGAGGGTTTTGGATTCACCCATACGGTATCACCGTCAGCTGTCAACTTTAATGGAACCAAAGAGGTCATAAATATGCTGGAATCATCTTGACCACTCTCTATGTTTTGCTTATATCTACTTTGGTTAGATGCACCGTCAAATCCCCACTTTGATATTAATATCAATTGTTTATCTTGTATCGCATCAGGACTACGAATAGTTTCAAAAATTCTGTTCACTGTTAAATCTAGTAACGCTTGTAGTGCAATCTTAGCAGATGAATCCGTTACAGTCACAAATGTCTTCGGAGGGTAGCACTGTAGCTTAGCTTTTTGCACTTTATAGTAAGATGGATATATCTCCTTTGAACCTTCTCGAATAGTCGTTTCCCTTAATGTGATATATTGCCATTTCGATAGTTTTAATGAAAGTAGCAAACCCAATGCTTTTTCTGGTGAAAATATTGTTGAAGGAGCTGGTTTGTTCAACATTTCCTTGATTTTTGCTGCTGCTTCTGGATTTTGGAGCATTTGTTCAATAACAGATGCAATATCCTCACGACAATCTCCTTTCAAAAGTGCTGCAGCTGAATAAGCTACTTCATTAGGGTCATCGCCTATATGTTCATCAGATCGTCTCCTCTTCTGCTTGTTACTTAGATCTTCAAACGCCTTTCGAGATCTTTTTGTCATCGTTGAAGTTGATTTCATTGTTGAAGTTGATGGTACAGGTTCAGGTACAGGTTCAGTAGAAATTTTCACTTGTTGATTTTTGAATGAGCAAATTGGTTTGCACGCAGTTTGGCCAGTCAATTTTTGCCTCAAGCCAATTACTGTAATCATGTCTAAAAACTTCACTTTTCCTGTGGGATCGTAATCTCTTTTGAACTGCCCGTGTAAATCTTCGACAAAATTCTTTCACGGTAACACTGTCTTCATCTGAAAGGCTAGAGCCCAGTCGAATAACAAGTGTGTTGAACAATATTTCATGATCGAAAGACGAAGCATCCTGATTGCTCAGAATAACAAACAAATCCGAATTTTTAATAATGCTTTCCATTATTCACGATCACTGAGTTAAAAGACACGGTAGGATAGATGTTAGTATTAGAAATGCTCTAAATGAACTGAAGTTGTGAATCCAATGTTTGACTATTTATTGTTATTGACTAATGATGGTATCACTTTTTTCTAATTACTTTCATTAAGGGCGCTATCACGTTTTTTCTTGAATTTGAGCGTTTGACTCGAATTTTGATGAGTGATTATGGTTTAGATATAGCCAAAAAATAAAAATAAACATATGTCCGAGAAAATTTCATTATTAATCTAGGGAGCCCTCTAAAAAAAAATTTCAATTTGTTTACGTAAATTAGTAAAAACCTTGTCTCGGCAAAGAATGTTTCATAAAATTTTACTTTCAGCCAACTTTTGATGCTTTTTTACATGGAAGATATAATAGTTTAGTAATTTATAAAAATGTCTGGGGTATGACTGTACCTTTTTATTTGGAGTGCTCAAAGCAATTTTTTAAGTTTCATACAGAAATACACCAAAAATAATTCCGAAAAACAGAGAGTTAATTATAATTTTTCGTCTGAAATTACATTTTTTATCTATGTATGTTTAATCCAAATTCAATCAAAAGTTAGGTAATAACTAAGGGTACTATGTCAGCTTGCATGAAAAAAAAAACTGTTTATTTTAAAGTAAAACAATATTTTTAAACAATTTTTGTACGCAATGCTATAAATCGATATAAATTTCAAGACGCGCGGACCTTAGCTTTAGTCCGCGCCGCGCGCTTCCAGAGGGAGGACGTATCGCTCGCTGTTGCCACTTTATGCGCCACGTAATCTCGCCAATTCGCCAAGAATATAGCGTGACCAACACATCTTGATACAAGGGAGTATTTTTTAATTATTTATTGTAATATATTCTACACATTTTGCTTTGATATTCTAGAGTGAATATTTTAAAAGAAAATGTAATCTAAAATATATATTCAATCCATTATTTTCAGACATAGTTCATGATAATGGACAAAAGAGAAAATAATAAATCTTATGGTTCAGTCAAAATGAAAAAATAAGTTTTGGCCGATAGTTTAAAAAGCGCAAGGGAAGCTTATAGGTAAGAATGTTACTTTTAATATTTGAAATGTTTACTTTACATTTATTCCGTAATATTATAGTTAACAGGTATTTACATAACAACACACGCCGATGTACTCTACACTTTCTCGCGATAGGAACTTCTCAATGTCGAGGAGGTCTTGTTTCGTTATTTTTTACACGACTGTTTAAAATAACAGTGTCATGTTTCTTGGGAACTTGAATGCTTATGTGTATTTTGACGTATTCTTTGTATTCCATTCTATCAAAAAATCATGTTTCCTATTTATTTTAGGCAGAGTAAAGCTGAAATGCAGCAGGGGCCAGTAAATTCGCCAAATGAAAATATTGATTCTCATTTAACAGAGGTAATTTTTCCCTATCTATACACCTACATCGTTTATTTCATGTAAGTATTGTTTTTTTCGTTACATTTATGAAAAAAGAACACACCACTTATTATACAGGTACATTATCGGACTGATTTACTGTTACAGGAGAATGAAAGCACATTTGACCAAACGACACTTTTAACAGTGCATTCTGACGGAAATATAAATAACATGGTAATTTATTTCTTATCATTTGTAATGTAGGTAAATTGCGTTTTAACCGCTAAACTACGTAACTTAATTACGAGTTTTACCCTTTTTTTAACTATCTACATTCCCGGTTTTCATTGTTTCAGGAAATTCAAGATGTAGATGGAAGGCGAATTATAGATTTTGCTTATTTTATGAGTCAATTGCTTTTAATTGACAAACATGGCGACAAATTTGGTTGCCGGTTGAATAGTTTACAAATTGTAAAGGAAATACAAATGGCACTCATTTCAAAATTTGATTTTAAATGTTGTATGTGTGGATCGCTTTTTAAATTAGAAACATGCAACGAAGATAACTTAAATTTAAATGTCAATACAGGCTTATTGTCAGGAGCATTAATGATAGGAATTGGTCTTTCCAATCTGAATGAGCTTACTGCAGCTATGGAATTGTCAACGATGCCAATTTGCTTGTATAGCTATACAAACGAATTGGCATCGTTGAAAATTCCATAGATGCAGTAATTCATGCAAATGTGGCTGAAATGTAGCGTATTACTGCAGAAGAGACGATGCGAGAAAAGAAAAGGCAGCTGCAATATCACGGGGTGAAGTCAACAATGGAGGTATTGCAATGACACCAGTAGAAGCAGATGCATGTTGGAGTAAACGGTCATACAGAACGTTTTATCGCATAAATAAAGTTTACCAATACAGTTTATTGAACTTTTCGATAATTGAGCTTTGTCGGTACTGACTTAGTTTTGGGGATTTTACACTTCTTTTATTACTTAAACACGCCCAAAGTTAGGTTAAATTAGCAAGAAAAACTAATCTTTGTAGGCTCCTAACGTTTTAATGCTTTTTAATTTTAGTGTCCTGTTTCCGTACAGACAATATTGATAATAAAGCAAAACCATACCATGTTTAATTTTTGATGTACAGACGCTAGCAGGTCAACCTATCCCAAACTGTAAAGTTTTCCCAATTGAACATGAACCTTATTCCTTTGTGATAAAGTTGAAAAACTATCAAAGAAATTTGACAGATTGGGGTAGCTTGATGTGCTGGCCTCTGTACATTTGCGAACAGTGGAGTAATACACTCCCAAAGTTTGTATTGGAAAAATGTGGACTAGGTTCACCTTAAGGATTGTATCACTTTAAAATCGCGGTGAATTCTTTAAATGTGCACATTTGATATAAATATATTAGCGACCGCTTTAAGACACAATTAAAAATAAAGGGAGCCCCAATACAAGAAACGTGATTGCATCGGTGTTTAATATTACCGTGGTACTAAACTATTCGTGTGCAAGTCCAACTTGTACTTGGCCGAATTTTTTGACTCATCGTTTACATTTCATACTAGTAGGTACAGAGGCCAGCACATCAAGCTACCCCAATCTGTAAAATTACTTTGATAGGTTTTCAACTTTATCTCAAAGGAATAAGGTTCATGTTCAATTGGGAAAATTTGACAGTTTGGGATAGCTTGACCTGCTGGCGTCTGTACTATTGAAACTGTAGAAGCAACATCACAATGCATTTAGGTCTATAAATAAATATCACGAAATTAAATTCAAACTGTGCTTTTTGTGTCACAACACCCACTAAATACGCCGTTCTAGTTGATAACATTCATCAGTACAAACAATATTTCACGAACTATAAAAGAGTCATATAATTTATTTCGAATACAAAGTGGCAAAGGCTCATGTTGGTTTGTTCCTGGCGTACGACGCATAGCGGTTTGCATGTGTGCGTAGCGTACTTCACTAGACACACACGCGCGCATTTTCTTCCGCGCGCCGTCAAATTTACCTACAACTGAGCAGTTTCATTTTGTAACAGCGCTCTTAAGTTAATCCTGCACTAATTGCTAAATTAGCGAGTACCCCAAATTACTTTGATACGAATCCTTTTAACTAGGTATATAGGTATTAAGTTTTATTAATCATTAGCTAATGTGGACTTGAGGCATTAGACAAGATTATGTATTACGTAATTCATAATTACCATGTCATTTCAAATGAAAATCACAAAGTAGGTAATACGACTTTGTGATTTCTTAGAATGTTTTGGTGTAAGCATAAAAAATATTGTAAATTACACTTGGTATAGCCATATTTAAGCATTAAAATGTATCACATAGTTTTTTTTTTCTTAATTTTGAAGATTTAAAAAAAAAATCGCAAGTGATGCCGCGATATTTAGTATGTCAAAAATTCACAAATAAATAGTACTATAACAGTGTGCAAGGATATAACGGCCAACCTTGCTATTCCAGAGATATCCTCATTTTTCATGTCAGCTCCATACATTTTTTTCTTATAAAAATTATAACTCTTCCATTTGTGCACACAATTACTTCATATGACATTTTATAGAACAATAATGATCAGCAGAAGTCATTTCCAGCGAAAAAATAACATTTAAGAAATCGAGATCCTATGTCTTCTACAGCCGATTTTCGATCCACCGTGCAACATCTCGACTTCTGGTGCAAAAATAGTACTGTTTTTTTTTTCTTTTGCTTATATCTCAAAAATGGTGTGTCCTATCGCAAAAATATGAACATTTCGACCCCCTTTATAAAATCCCAATACACCTCTAAAACTCAATATGTGGGTAATAATTTTTCATATTATCCATAAAAAGTTAAAATTCCATATAAATCACGTCGAGGCTGCCGATGCCGCCCCTGCGCGCCTCTGGCTCTAAAAAAAAAACACGGGGTAGGGCAAATAAGTACCACGTTGCGAAGCCAAAACATAACACGTGCGAGTCGCGGTTGTCAAATTCGATTTTGGTTGTGTCAAAATAGTTTTTAAATTTAGAGATATTTTTTTGCAGAATAGCGTTAAGATTCTCATAGTCAAAAGTAAGGAATTTTAGTTTAGTTAGTTTAGTTCGGTGTACCTACAACAGAATCGGCACCAATACATGTTTTTGTTTAGAACAATGATTGAGTTTATTTACTTTTCTTAAATCAAAAGTGCGAAGAGCGCACATTGTACACCTACACTGCTATGTGCGTGAGTGTAGAGACACAACTACTTGAAGTGCTATGTGCACGTAATCATGTTAATGGATACACTGCTATGTGCTTGAGTGTAGATACAGAACTACATGAAGTGCTGTGTGCATGTAGTCATTTTAATGAAAACACTGCTATGTGCGTGAGTGTAGATACAGAACTACTTGTAGTGCTATGTTCACGTGGTCATTTTAATGAATACACTGCTATGTGCGTGAGTGTAGAGACAGAACTACTTGAAGTGCTATGTGCACGTAGTCATGTTAATGGATACACTGCTATGTGCGTGAGTGTAGAGACACAACTGCTTGAAGTGCTATGTGCACATTTTCATGTTAATGGATACACCGCTATGTGCGTGAGTGTAGATACAGAACTACATGAAGTGCTATGTGCACGTAGTCATTTTAATGAATACACTGCTATGTGCGTGAATGTAGAGACAGAACTACTTGTAGTGCTATGGGCACGTAGTCATGTTAACGTATATACTGCCACAGTCTATAAATCATACAGTCGTCCGACGAAGCCGTCTAGACAGGGCAATCGTGCGGGGTGTGAGGGGCGAGACGCGGGTAAGCCGAGCCCGAACTGCGAACAAAACGATGTTAGTAGTTCGGGCTCTAACATTCGGGGCTAAAACGTGTTTGTTTTTTATTTGTTTATTTAAAATGGTGCATACGACGTGTGCTGTGAGTGATTGCAAGTCCTCATCTCGTGTAAATAAAGATCTGCGGTTTCATCAGCTTCCACGTACAGAAGAAAGGTAAATAAATCTGTTTTGTCATTGTAGAGTGCAGTTAAAAATATATATTTATAATGTCGTGTCACGTTGATAACGCTAATAAAATGGCAGACCGGCGTACGGTAAAAAAAGGTTAGGCACAGGTTATCGCACAGGGCATCTGTTTGGGAATCCTACTAATTATTATAAATGTGAAAGTGTTGGACTTTTTTATTATTTACTAAGGATAAATTTCGAGATGGTGGACATTATTTTTTATAATAAGATATGGATGTCAATGTTGAGTTTAATTGGAATGCTTGTTACGAAAAAGTCATCCTTTTTGAAATTCAAGATGGCGGACGTCGTTTTTTTTATACTTTGATTTGGGTGTCAATGGTGCGGATTCTGTTGTCACAAAATTCTATAAACTAGACTAAAAATCACCAAAATTTAGTTTATTCCTGTCAAACGACGATTTCCCATTCTGAAATTGACTAAAGTGACACAACTTAACTATATTTTAATTTGACAGCACTAAGATTGCACTGAGTTATTAGTTTAGTGAAAATGGTAATTTTGCTATTCTGTTGTCAATTTCATTGTTCCATTCAACCTAAAATTTTGGTTGTCAAACTAAATCTGACTATTTTTAATCGCGATTAAGTAAGTGTGGAATAAAATTAGTTGTCAAAAACTAAAATTCACACCGACACCTTGAGTTCTGGTGCAAAAATAGTACTGTGTTTTTTTTTTCTTTTCTTTTGCTTATATCCCGAAAATGGTGTGTCCTATCGCAAAAATAATGGAAATTTCGACCCCCTTTACTAAACCCCATGCACTTCTAAAACTCAACATGTGGGTAATAATTTTTCATATTTTCCATACAAAAAGTGAAAATTCCATATAAATCACGTCGAGGCTGCCGCCCCTGTACGCGTCTGGCTCTAAAAAAAAAAACACGGGGTAGGGCAAACAAGTACTACGTTGCGAAGCCAAAACATACCACGTGCGAGTCGCGATTGTTAAATTCGATTTTAGCTGTGTCAAAATTGTTTTAAATTTAGAGGTAAGGAATTTTAGTTATAGTTTAGTTCGGTGTACAGAGCCCAGCAGGTCAACCTATCCTAAACTGTTAAATTTTCCCAATTGAACATGAACCTTATTCCTTTGTGATAAAGTTGAAAAACTATTAAAGAAATTTGACAGATTGGGGTAGCTTGATGTGCTAGCCTCTGTACAAGAAAATCGGTACCAATTTTAAGTTTAATTGGGGTGCTTGTTACGAAAAACCCATCCTTTTTCGAAATCCAAGATGGCGGACGTCATTTTAAATATATTTATAATATGATATGGGTGTCAATTCCGAAGTGAATTTATTGTAGATCAACATCAATACTGCTATCGATGTTGATCTGCAATAAATAAATAATTTCATAAATATTGTTTACTTGTGACAACCCTGGCCGATGCGTTACTGTCTAGACGATGTCGGCATTTTACCAAAGATCAAAGGCGTCGAACTACTGTATAATTTTTATACTGTGATACTGCTATGTCCGTGAGTGTAGAGACAGAACTACTTGAAGTTCTATGTGCACGTAATCATGTTGATCGCATTTTATGTAAATATAATCATTGAAATGAGATAAGTGTTTGTGTAATTCTTACACTTACTTTTCGCTAAATTATGTCGTTCGCGGGGATTCGATATCTATCAGGATGGACGAATTGTTAGCTTTGTTCAAATTCATGCGTTAATTCCAAATGAATATTGCACTTTTATAGATACATTCACCTCACTAATTGTAAATAAGTTGTGAATTCTACTAAATTTCATCGATTATTATATTACGAAAGATTGGATTTAATAATTTTTAAATGTATTATTTTAATAGCGTTGTATAATATCCACTGTGGCAACACAGTCAAAGAACAAATGACTAATATTGAACAAACTTTGAAATGTACTCATATTATCATTATGGCAACTGAATGTATTATTATCACTTTGGCAACACTTGGAAATGACAGTCACGATGTTGTCATTATTTCTAGGTGGGGCAAAAGTTATTTTAAATTGTAAAAGGCTGTGCAGAGCCAGTGATCATTTGGCTATGAAGCAAAACAGTCGACATTGTAATCAGGATTCTGTGTGTACTTAAATAAAGTTATTTTATACAAAGATAGTGTTTAAATTTAAAATAGAAACAGTGAATTTAACAATTATTTAAATATTACTAAAATCAATAAATAGTTGTAATTTATAACTTAATGTTAAAGTTTTGTCCGTTAAATATGGTTTTTGAGCTGATTCACGAGCTGGTTTTCGATGAAGCAAACCTTCTGCGTGGAGTGCACGGCGCACGGTTCGTAAAGATGTGTCGAATTATTCGGCAAAAGTCTTGTCGTTTTGAAACCACTTGTTTCATATTCGCTGAACATATGCTGTCGCTGCGCCTCTTTATGAGCTGGGGTCTTCCACTTTGCTTTCCACGGGCAAGGCTACCGCCTTCCTCATATCTTTTCACCCACCGACTCACAGTGTTTCACTAAAACAAAGAAGGGGTACTGTTAGGCTAATAAGCAAAATACATACTAATATGTACCTACTATTTAAAAACAAAATTATTTATAATGGAAATTTCACATATATGTTAAGTATAATGTTATTTTCATCGCTCTATAATCTAGGAAATAGATTTACATTGAAATTTTATATTTTTATTCTATTTAGACCTTATGATATTTATAAAACGTTTAAAAAATAACTACATGGATCAGCAGTTATAGGTACTTTAATAAAATAATTAAATCATAATACTCACACTCAGTCCGGTTTCATCACATATTTGTGATATATTCGGTCTTATTCATAAAAGTTATCGAACATCAACATCTAAACAGTTGTTTAAGTCTGGTTTTGAATACGAAACCAGACTTAAACAACTGTTTAGATGTTCGATAACTTTTTATGAATAAGGGCCATTAAGTCCGCTTTTATGCAGCGCAATAATGTTCAGTTTTTTACTCTTTTTCATGTACAATAATTTGATCACTTGTAGAAACAGTGCCTTATGGCTACTTTTTTATTCACATTTTAGCAATATATTGTTCGGTAATAATGACGTAACATTACGACACCTCGTGTAAATATAAATTTTAAGTTATTATTCTAGTAACATGGTGACCACACTGCTACTGCACATTTTTACTCGATTCAATCAAATCAAAATATTTTTATTTCATATAAACCTGCGTGGGCACTTATGAAACGTCAGAAGCTAGGTGCACGGTTCCAAATTGTCGCTTCCTATGGAGTAGAGCCGGCAAGAACCACCACGATTACTCTTTTAAAAATCATTGGCTTTAACAATGTTTTCAAATTACAGTGATAATAGGTATGGGAGGACAGTGCAGGCCTGTCAATAAGTACCAGGTACTTAGAGGAATGGAAATACAGAATAGAAAATCGTCTACAAATCTACAGTCTGTAAGGCCTACAACGTTCTCTCATTCACAATATGTAAAATAACACTGGGGAACAAAATTTCAACTTTGTCGTGCCACACGAACTTCATTTATATATTTTACTTTGATGGATGACTGTTAGTAAAAACAAGGAATTAAAAATAAAATTGGCCAGCAATTTTATTGTTTGTTGTATTTTAAATATTTCAACATATAATGACCGTCCGAAACAAAAAAAGTAAAAAACGTTCTACTATGAATTTACGATTTAGGATTTTCTGGCTAATTTAGCTCCTGGACGCTAGACGTTGAAAAGGGACCATCCCTTTTCAACGTCCAGCAGTAATCGGCCAACATCCTTGGGTTCCATTTGCCCTGATAGCGTTTTTCCACCTGTGAAATGGCCTGATGGAACCTCTTTCCGTGCTCATCGCTTACAGCTCCTAACAAATGAATCTTGAGTGACATGTTGCAACTCAATGCTTGATAAGCCAACAACAACTCGCTAACAAACTCTTTGTACCTCTCACTCTTGTGGTTACCTAGAAAATTGATGTAGCAAATTCCATGCTTTCAAACGAGATCCTCTGAGACAAGAGTTCTAACTGCTTTTTTGACAAATTCAAGTCGGGAACCAAGTCGTTTAGGCCTTCTTGAGATATCAAGTGTGGTTTGTTTGAGATTTCTTCAAACTCGGATTCATCGTCGTCATCAACGGCCCGCGATTCGCTCGAAGTGGAGGGCTGCGAATCGTCACTCGTAACGGACGCAGATGTTACTGGTATAGGTAAATTGTCACTATGAAGAACTTACTGGTCTCTTAGTTGGCTGTAAATTAGGGCAAATAACTGTGTTTTTAAATTAAATTAATACCTTTTATATCTGTAAGACAAAAATAACAGTTCGAAACGTGATCTTTTGGTTCGGTCCAAATCATGGGTACAGCAAACGGCATACGACGGGACCCTTTCTTCCAATCACTCGAATTCTTAATACAGGTTATGCAACAAATATGGGGAGCCCAAGATTTGTCTTGATGAGCCACAGGGAAACCAAAATACTGACGATATAGAAAGAAAGAAAGAAAAGAAAGAAAATACATTTATTTAGCACAGACTAAAAGGCACAACACACATCACAACTTTAGTGTGAGTGTTTGAAAGTTAATTGTCCACAAATATAACAAAATTAGTCAGGATTGTTATTACACTTTCTCGGCATATTCACACAATCACAGCAATTACTTATAAATCACTAAATTTAAACTAATACGAAAACAATTAATTTAACGACTGTTTATTCGCGACCGTTTTTATGCGTTTATAACCGTAGTACTGGTTATACGAATCAACACATCACAAGAAATCTGTGGCCAATCGAAATAAAACTATTGCTGTTTACTAATCAGTGTAGGTGCCAAAAACAATATTAGCTATACGAGTTCGTGTGGCAAGACTAGTGTTAACCAGTGCCAAGCTTTTTTGTCCTCAATTTAATCTTTAACGGTATAAAGGCTTTCAGGCACAACTTACGTTTAACAGTTTTTTTTATTTCGAACATTAGCAGATTCAAAATTAATCACACAAGTAGGCCCTATGTCATTTATAATTCAATACTGTATCACTTTTTGGGGTGTCGCACCAAAAACTAATAAGCCTCGTCTTGAAAGAGCTCAGAGAGCAATTTCAAAGGTAGCAAACTTCCATCTCACCTTTCCCGCAGATCTGCTATATAAATCCTGCAACATAATGACGGGTTGTCCACAAACAGGGTATTTCAACTCTTCCCAGCGACCTCATTAACACCATCTTCAATGGAGCCATCAGCAATAAAATCTTCCCCGAATCGTGTAAAGAGGCCTAGTCATTGACATCCCCAAGCTCGCCAGGCCCAAATCCGAACCCACGAGCTACCGTCCCATCAGTTTACTCAATATCCTCGGTAAGATCTATGAGAGGCTTATTTATAAGCGCCTCAGAGATTACCCTGAGACAAAGGGCCTGCAGGCTTAGACAAAACACATTTCCCTTAGCGTTCCCGCCAAACGCTACGACAAAATGTATGTGAATGACATTACCTGCGGAAAGGACACGTGCTCATCTTACGACACTTTTTGTTAGACCGCACTCTCCGTTATCGCATCGGAGGGGCATTATCCTCCCTCCATCCCATTCGTGCAAGAGACCTGAGAGAATTATGACAGCACAAGAAAAGGAAAATTCTGAAAATCGTTAATTTGTAGTTTCACCAATCACATTAACGGGTTTTGTTTTGCGTTTTGGAACCTACATTTGTAGTTGATCGAATACCGATGTGTGGGAGAAAATGTTATTTAACTACAATGTTAAGGTTCTTCTTGGGATCAAGTCTACGGAACCCTTGAATGTGCGTAGTCCGACACGCACTTGGTCGTTGTTTTTTTTTTTTTTTTTTTTAAGTTTATAACGGCACCTCTTTGTACATGCATCGTTCTGTGTTTTCAAAATGAATGATGAAACCAATATTTTGTAAACATATTTTGATTTAAAAGTGTGGAGTTTCTTTCCATAAGATACCTACTACGCTTTAGAATGGGCAACTAGCTTCATCTTTCTAACTGACCGACCTCTTGAAGATTCAAAAGTGCCTGTAAACGATTTATTTGAAATAAGTACTTGAGTTAGTTTTTAAATTCAACCCCTATATCTCATTAATACACAGTGCAGACTAAAAAACCAAAAGATTGAGTATTCCGTTCTTGATTAAAAAAATACTATCAAAAACGGAAGATCCAATATTTATAATAATTCCCTTATTGCGTTTGTTATAATAACAAATTATGTTGATGCAAGAATACCTTGACGGTGTCGCTATCGACGATCTTGACGATGACGGAGCGGTGCCAGTCGTTCTCGTAGAGCGTGGAGCAGTAGTGGCCCACGCGCACGGCGCCGCGGGCCAGCGCGCGGCCGCGGCCCTCGCCGTTGTAGTACAGCCTGCAAGTGGCGCCCTTGTCATACGCAATCATGGTAAACAACTTTTAAATAGTAACAGTGTCGTGTGCAGGGCGCTGGGTTGCATGGCATCGAAAGCAAAGGCTGTTGTGTTGTACTTAACGCACCGGCTTTATGTTACAGCTATGTTGAAATGTTGCACGTTAATGCGACTGTTACGAATGCATCCGAGCTGTTCGGTGTCTAGACGTGCACTGAAGTTCGCAAGGTATGAATACTAATATCACAGTATAAAAAGATACAGTAGGACGACGCCTTTGATCTCGTGGTAAATGCCGACAACGTGTAGGCATTGTCGCAACAGCTAGGGTTGTCTCAAGTAAACAATATTTACTTATTTATTTTAGATCAACATCGTCATCAGCATTATTATTATAATTATAAACAATAATTAACAACTATCAAAAATATCGTTTCTTAAACAATTTCATTTAGCTCCTGTTTGTTTATTTATTTGTTTGGGTCAAATCAAGTAATTGAAATTAGACCTTCCTGTTGACGGATTGGTCTGAAATTTGGTATGCACCTTTACTTCTGATGACAGTATAATTTAACATATTCGGTATCATTGTAAATCCAAGATGGTCGCCGCTAGAAAATGACGGATTACATATTTTATCACTTACTTACTCAATATGGGTATCAAATTAGGGATGAAAAGATACCATTGAGGTATCGATACTTTTACTCGATACTGTATCGGTCGTCAAGTATCGATACTAACTCGGTATCAATTGAAAAGTATCGATACTTACTCGTATCGAAACTTTTATGGAAACTTTAGAGTAAAACCGTTACAAGTATTGGTATTCTTTATTGATAATCACAAAATTATAAGAATTTATGAAAAAAGTCTGTTGTTGGAAGCACTAACTTCCCAAAAATATATTTGCCTGTTAGGAGATTTCTGGAAGCAGTAATTGTTGCACCAGCTTTGGAAAACAGCTTTCGCACGGTACAAAGGTAAGAAAATAAAATGAAAATCCAATTTGGGCGATTTTTTTTTCACTGCCAAAACTTTTTTCAGTATCAAATGAAAAGGCTTGAGTAATAGAATACTGATATATTATGCTTTCACAAATTTAAATTATAACAAAATTAAAAACTTGAAAATAGAAATACTATTGCGCGGTTACCACTAGCGCCATCTAGTGTCGAATAGCAGAATTAAAAGAGTCAGACCTCTCTAGAAATTTCGATGCTAGAACTTTCTGGAACTATTGACATCCGTTCAGCCAAGGTCGGTATGTACTCGAACATTCTAGATGCTTCTACTATAGAAGGTTCTGGAACTATACGACGGCCCTATAAAAGCGGGAACGTATCGCTCACCGAGTAGTTTTTGTTAAGCGATACATGCGAGAACATCATATACACATCATATATACATACATGCAATTGTGTTGTGTAATAAGTGTGATTAATTAAATTGTCATTTTTGGTAATTTATATCGGCAGTTTTTAATTGTACGAACCCCAAGCTCGTAACAATACATACATACAATACATAAATTATAACAATAAATAAATTGACACACGATAGCCCCGAAAGTTGTCTCCCGAACTACTAACACGGTAGCATACGCAGTTCGGGAGCGCCCTGCCCCCGTACGCCCCGCACGATTGCTCTGTCTAGACGTCTTCGTTGGACGACTGTTCTGATTGATTCTGTATGATTTATAGACTGTGCTAATATACTTATCATACAACATGCAGTGTTGCCTGGCAAGTGTTCGGTTGCGTTGGGCTGAACTGTCGTACAACTGTTACTTACGAGCGCCAGCTCTATGCTTGCCGCAGCATAAAGACAGTTGGTTCCAGTGAATTGGGGATTTTATTATTTCTAGCAAGGTTAGTATACAACAAATACACATTTGCATAATTATTTTGTTCAGTTAGAAGCAAAGGCGTCATAAAAAAAATCCTTATTTGCGCCAATAGTAAGTGAAGTGTGTGAAGAGTGTGATGTGCGCTCACGTCATCTCGTCCATGATGTCCTCCATTGCGAGGTTGTACCGCTCCCCGAGGCGGATGAGCCAGAAGTGCGAGGGAGAGTACACCTCGCCCACCATGACCTCCAGCATGGCGCCGGGCCGGCAGTCGGCCAGCGACAGCGCCGGGATGCTCTCCATGAAGCGCATGCAGTCCTCGGGGAACACGTCCGGGTCCTGCACACCGCCCGGATCGACCATGAACATACGCATACTAAATACAGTTCCATTCCAGCCTGGGGCGCGTTTTGTACGAGCAAACTGAATGATTAGTAGTTGCATTTCATGATTCATTTGATAGGATTCTTAGCATAAAAGTTAACTTAATTTCGATTTAGTCTTTGTATTTTATATGTTTAAATGTACCGTTGTAGGTATACTATATTTAGTTAGAATATACCTACATGGATTCCTCACAAACAAGTTGTTACACAACTGATTCTTAGGAAATGTTATTCTTAGCATTTCTGGCCAATATAAAAAATGTTATATGGCTGTGGGTCGATTTTAATCTGATTAAAAATCTTTTGTTTTAAATAAAAATAAATTGACTTGGCAATCGCACTAAACAAGCTGATTTAATATAATTTGTATTACTTGTGAGATACATTGTGTTTTTAATTTAAAAAAGATACCTTGTGTTTTCATGCGATGGCAAAGTCAATTTATATATTTATAACATAAAATATTTTTTCACTATATGATGTTGTTAGGTTAGCTAATTACGTAATAACTTAAGACAGAAGGATCTTTAAGTAGGAACTGATTAAATTGACCGACTTGATATTAGAGGTAGGAAGAACTGAGTTGCGAGACTTGTTTTTTTTTTTACAATAATTTATGTTTTTGATGGCATACATTATACAGATATGACTCACGAATTGAATGCCGGGCAGCGCGTCGTCGGGGTCGGGCACGGCCACGTGCGCGGCGCGCGCCGCGACCAGGCCGGCGCGCACGCGCAGCGCGGCCGGCGCGGGCGCGGCGCGGCACCGCTCCGTGAGCAGCCAGTCGCCCGTGTCGTCGGGCCGCGTGATCTGCACGCGCGCCTCCAGCACGTAGGCCAGGCTGACGATGCTCGTGTAGCCGAAGCGCGTGAAGTTCAGCTCGCGGTTGTAGCGCTCTCTGTGCACAGCACACGCCCACTGTCACTAGCGCTACCCGAGCCCGATACCGAGCTGGTGTGCTCGCTACACCGACATGCTATACTGACTCGTGCTAAGGGACCACTGGATCATAAAGCTTGTGCTTGCAGTGACCATAAAACTTAAAATGCAAACCAATCAGATAGAGCTTGTGCTACGAGAACTCAGAACTGCAACAATGAATATTGTTGTGTAAGCTATAAATATGCCCAAAACAAGACAGTAGCCAACATCGAGTTTCACAGTACATTGCAAGCAGCTTAATCCTGGCCCGTTTTTGACGGTGTGTACTCATTATACTGATTTTAATATTTAATTTGATTTGAGCATGTTAGTTGATCTCTTTTCTAGTCTCTAGAAAATATAAAGTAAAGTAGCGGTTTTCGTATGTATGTGTCTCCGATTACTTCTTCTACCACGTGCAATTTTTGTTATGGTTCTCACTGTCATTTAGAAAATGTCTTCCGGAAGATTTATAAGTATTATACATGCATTTTACAGTTGACAATAGTCGAGAATTTCAAAGATTTGTAATGGTGTCGCCATGAGCGTAGCTAGGGATTTTGTCTAGGGGGGACAGTCGTCTAGATGGAAATTGAGATCACACATGACGCCAAGTAATAAATAATCCCACAAAAAATATTTCATGAAAAGTACGCTGCCAAGACTTAAATAGTTAACGCACTGTTGAAAAGTTATCAGATGTAATGTAGATCAAAGCCCCCAACTCTACAAACCTTACATCTTGGTCAAAATGTACGGCTTGGCAGTTCCGCTGTACAGAGACGCATATGGGCTTCATCATCTTCGTCATAATTTCAGCTGAATGACTTTCACTGCTGGTCATAGGCCTCCCCCAAGCTCCGCCACTTCGAGCGGTTTTCCCCTTGTTTCCGTATCCAGTGGATTCCTGCAGCCTTCACAGTAATTGGTTTACCTTGAGGGAGTCATTCCAACTCTACGTCTTCCGGTACGCGGTCGCCACTCCAGAACCCTTCGGCCTCATCAGCCACCTGTTTTGCGAGCTATGTGCCCTGCCCACTGCCACTTAAGTTCGGCAATTCTTCGGGCTACGCCGGTAACATGGTTCTCCTGCAAATCTCTTCATTTCTGATTTAATCACGTAGGGAGACTCCCAGCATAACCCTCCCCATCGCTCTTTGGGTGACTTTTGGACTTCTAATAAAGCCTATTGTGAGCGACCACGTTTTAGTGCCATAATATGTCGTCACTGGCAACATGCACTAGTCAAAGACTTTCTTCTGTAGGAATTGCGGTATTTGGGACGAGAAGATATTGCGTAACTTACCCAACGCTGCCCAGCTGAGCCGGATTTAACAATTGACCTTTTTCTCGCAGTTGGACCTACTTAACTGGACAGTTTGTCCTAGGTAAACATACTCGTCCATAACCTCGAGTGTAGTATCTCCGATAGGAGACGCTACATGGGCATTTGACATGACCTTTGTCAAGACCCACTGTTTCGTAAACTCCACTGAGGTCACCAAGCATTGTACCGAGGTCTTCCATAGTCTCAACCAAGACAACTATTTCATCGGCAAACCGAAGGTGAGTGCTACTCGCCATTAATGTTTATTACAACCCCTTTCCATTCCACAACCTTAAAGACATCCTCCAGAACAACGGTGAATAGTTTCGGAGACCAAGCCCCATTCACTCCCCTTTTGATGAAATTCGCCACATGGTGATGGGGCGTTTTTCTGAATGCCTAAGTATAGTTAAAAGTCTCATAGCTTAATCCACAAATATTGTAACTAGCTACGCCCATGGGTGTCGCAAAAAAAATATTAGGCGCTTACATTCGTAAAGCTAACCTTACGACACAGATCAAAATAATTCAATTAAAAAGTCCGTGATCGTATGTCTATAGTAGTCGTAAGTACACCCACAATAACCATTTTTCTTTTAATTATTACTAAAACATAATGGGTTATTTACGAAGTGATTTTTATTACAATACAGTTTTAAGAGGGGAAGGGGCCTGCGAGGATTTTAATAATAGGTATTTGAAGAAACTATTGCCCTCGCGATGTCAGTAAGTCTGCCCCCGTAGTGTGTGATAGGGACAGCTGCAGCTCAGACCGTAATTGTCACAAAAAAATTGACGAGATCGACGTTCTCCTTTTGTTCTCCTCGAAAACAGAGCCGAGTAAATATTTTTTACATTAACATTTTGAGAAAGAGTATGTTTATGTTCCTATCATTTTTTTATGTTAAGGCTGCGTAGTAGTAAGCTAGGAAAAAATCAAATTTCACCCGCTACTCGTTGCCTGCCCCTCTCTTCATTCACGACGAACACATCACATAATCCCTTCCCGCCAGCAGAAAATTTTCGAACGGCATTTAAACCAAGAGTTCAAACAAATTTCACCCCCGCTACCCTTACTTACCCCTCTCATGAAACTCGACGAAAACAAAACACAATCCCTTCGCGCCGTGTTCCCCGGTTTATATATAACTGATATTTTATCCTTCTGTCGTATGTATGTGCAAAATAATCAGATAATTAATGAAAGTATTGACCGCTGTGTATAATGTTGTTTTTGTCGGTCATTATTGCGTCTATAATTTTATTATTTTTTATTTTTATTTTATTATTTTAGCATTTTTCATTCCAAATTACATGTAAACATACAAGTTGCATTAATTTTTGCAAGCTATTTATGAAACCCTTTATTTTGATACCCCATTCAATAGGCTTTGAGAAAAATATTTTTTTTCGAAAACAATGTGGCGCCATATTTTTGGCGCCACATTGTTTTCGAAAAAAAATATTTTCAAAAGGCGCCAAAAAGCTGAATGAGGCCTCATTCAGCTTTTGGCCCGCCCCGGGCCTCTAACGGGCTTAGTCCGCCACTGGTTTACCATGCTGTGAAGTATTTAGCCACGTATCAAACTACTTCAAATGTTCCGCGTGTACCTACGAAGGGAAAGGCATCTCGTCGAGATAATCGAAATATCGTTCCTTTGGCAAAACAAAATCCTTTTAAAGGGTCTAATGAGCTGAGAAAAATGATATATTGGTGAAAACAATCCTTCAGCAATCTCTGCACGCACTATTCGAAGGCGTTTGATAGAAGAAAAGTTGCAAGGAAGGTGCCTATGTTGAAAAGGAGCCATAGGCAAGCCCGGCTTGCATTTGCAAGAAGGTATGAAAACTGGACAGTGAGACAGTGGAAAAATATTCTTTTTACCGACGAGACAAAAAAAAACAGGGTATGTTCTGATGGAAAACGATATGTACGACGCCCTCCGAATAAACCTTTCTACCTAAGTACACAAAAAAGACATTAAAGCATGGTGAGGGATGTGTGAAAATTTGAGGGTGCTTTTCTAAACATGGTGTTGGACCTGTTAAGCTGATTGAAGCCAATACAAAAATATACTAGAAGAAACAATGTTACCTTATGCTGAAGACGTGCTTTCGGGTATTTCGACATTCCAGCACGACAATGATCCAAAGCATACTGCACGCACCGTTAAAGAATTTCCCACATAGCAATCAGTTTCTGTTTTAGATTGGCCAGCTAACAACCCAGATCTAAAGCCAATAGAGCATCATTGGTGCGAAATCTAGAAAATGGTTTCAAATCGACATGACAGTGTGGCAATTTAAGAGAGCTGTACGACGTCTTCTTAGAAGAGTGGAACTCTATCTCTAATGCGAAATGTCAAAAATTGATAATCAATGCTTCGCCGGTGTAAAGCAGTAATTAAAATCCGTGGGCATGCTTCTAACTATTAATTTTAGTTTAACGTGTATTAAAATGCTTTTTTCCCGACTGAGCCAGAAAGAGGGTTATGTTTTTCAAGTGTATGTTTATATGTATATTTCATTGGCACGCTCTGTAGCCTAAACAGTTTGATCGATTTCAGCTTGAGAGGTGCCATTAGATTCGGCTTAATTGTGAGAGTGACACTGGGTATCACAAAATTGAAAAAAATAAAAAAAGCGCGATTTTTGGCGCCACATTGTTTTCGAAAAAAATGATTTTTCTCAAAGCCTATTGAATGGGGTATCAAAATAAAGGGTTTCATAAATAGCTTGCAAAAATTAATGCAACTTGTATGTTTACATGTAATTTGGAATGAAAAATGCTAAAATAATAAAAAAGCAACAAAATAGACATTAAAGCATGCAACAAAATAGACATTTCAACATAAACTACATGATTATTCATTAATTACATTAAGTGTGTATGGCAGACAACTACGAAAACTAAAAAAAAAAAACCCGACTGCCTAAAAAGTTAACTTTTGGTAATTACAAAAGATGGAAAAACAAGTTTTAAAAGGATGACTATTAGACTGAATACTATGTGCAATTTCATGCAGTCGGAGGCAATACAGGTCTTTATTGTTATATTTAAGAATATGCCTCCGACTGCTTTGATAATATTTTTTTTCTTTACTCACTTCACATTAATATGTTTTATTTATAACAACTCTCGACCAGTTTAATAAATCGCTCTTCATTATTTGTCCAGCTTCATTACTATTTGAATTTGATACTATAGAGAATTTATAAAATTTGAAAAATAAATTGTTGGCGGTTTCATTCTATATTCCTAATCCCGTTTGCTCTATTCATGTGGCTATTTCATAACATAAATAGTAACTTATAAGAAGGAACACATAACTACACATGACATGATTTAGATTAAAAAATCCGGAACATCGAATCATTCTTAATTATATGACCACAACTGTATTTGGTTAGCAACCCGCCCCGGCTTATACAATGTGTAGCATAATTAACGTAAGACGTAAGACCTCACACCCCAATTATTGGAGTATCGAGTTAAAAGCATAACACAATGATGAAAACTTATTTCTTTTAAAGCCATAATTATTGAGAAAATTATGTTGACACCAGCATTACTTTCTGCATTTAAAATTGAGTCTTATGCACTTACAATAAGGTTTAATATTATTTGACTCAATCGGCAGATAATATGGCAAAATATTACAAAAAAAAATGGTCTTATTAAAAGGTACTGGAGTCGATTCAGTAGTCAACAATGAACAAACGATCTTGCGTCTATTCTGTTACACCTTGTATATGCATTTATATATTTTAGTGCAACGTCCCAGAGCCTTTCCCCCGGATGCATTCAAAGGGAATTCCAACTCATGGGCACACGGGGAGGTTTCCTGTTCAAGCACCCCAATGGTCAAATGGGGTCAGGTGGCTGTCTAAAGAACTCACCTATAAAGCCTTATAAGATCTGTGCACCACACTCCCTCCGGAGCTGCAGTGATCAGCTGCATTATTTCAGACTTTAGCTCCTCAAACTGACGAGTCTTTGTACTGCTGCCACCTGAAGAGAGATGCATTACTTCTTTTATATTAATTTCTTCTACTACACGAGTTTATTGCTATTCAAACAACTTAACTCATTGGTAATAGTGACACGCAAACTTAGTCTCTGTGATTTTATTCCAATTAGCGGTTTAAAAGGCCAAATTTCTACAATTTGATGAAGAAAGTTAAGCGGTGATTGAGCTGCAAAAGATCAACAACAAAGATCAGCAACGAACGATCGGAAATTATTTCGTCACAATCAAGAACCAGACGAGGGTACCTGCAGATTTGTCCATTAAAACTGAGACGATCGAAGTTCATATTGTTTCAATGGATACATCGAATAGTGAGATGGATAAACGAGTCGCCATACCTTCAACGCAGCGTGTGAGGAAGACACACGTTGGAAGTGTTTCTAAGGAACCGCACGAAAAGGTGACGGAACGTGCGCGCCGAGCGGCCGAGCGATGCACGTGTAAGGCTGCGGCCATATCACAGAACCAGCGAGAGTTTATCGGAAGCCGCTGAGACAGTATTGACTAATGCGATACAGAAAAGAGAAAAGACTTAAAATGCTACGCAATGCTAATTTCATTACATCGAGTCATCCACTACATCCAGAGATAACCGAGAAGGCGACAGGTGAATATATGGGAAGTCCGCACGCGGACACACTCGCATATAATAGAAAGAGAGAGAGAAACTTACATAGCCCTCTTTGCAACTTTCTCTCTCTCTTTCTTACATAACGCTTTTTCACGTAAAACTTATTTCAATTTACGATTTCTACCAGTCAACTCCTAGCACAAGCCACGTTAAGGAAACTTTAATCAACTTCTTCGTCTTTTTACAATTACGGTATCAGGTCTCAGGGACGTAGAACAAATTCCAACTGAATTCTTATTACGATGTGATCGAGCGGACGGATGAATACAAGTACGAGTGTTTTTGTAAATCGCGTACTGCTGACAATGTGGACAAGGCCTTAATTGAGATTGTGTTCCTGAAGGTACACAGACAAAATCATTTTCTGTTCTCGTGTTATGTTGTTTACATTCATATATATTATTTCATATATTATATTCAGTAGCATAACATTTTGGCAGATACGAAATAAATGCATATATATTCAATATATGCATTTATTTCGTATATTAGCGGAAGTTTATGTTAATATGACGTCTTAGTAATGGGTGATTTTAATAATTATGCTATTGATTCGACGTGGAGTTATTTGAAATATTTTATTGCCTACTCTGAATATCGGCAGGTAAATAATGTTAATACTCGTACCTTAGGGCGGTCACCCAAGGCAGCTTTACAGCGATTCAGACTTCAGAGAGCAATTCACGTCCAACGTAAAAGCACCGCGATACAGTCAGTGGACGTATGTATACCTTCAGCCACGGCCACGTAACCACGATTCTGCATCGCTACTGCAAGATGTATAAATCACAAAGATCAGTATCGCCACTGAATCGCTGCAAAAAGTTGCCATGGACGATCGCCCTCAATATTGATACACAACATCCGCCGCTCGTAATCTCATAGGGTCGCGCCAGGTAGTCTCATAGGAGACCAGAGAGTAGCCGGGGCTTTCACAGAATGAAAGTGTTTCGTCACTCAAGGGACACAATCGCTATTAATAAAGCTGATTATGTCAATCAATCAACCAACGTTTTTATCAATTGGCAGAGCAGTGTTAGGCTGTATGTTGTTTAAATCTGATTCGAGACCGTAACTCGTATGTGCAGTTATACTCATTAGAATCATCAATACTACCCTCGAGGTTGATTTAATCCCCAAAGTCGTTCACAAGTTTGTGGGATACCTACATTAGCGCAACCACCTTAACATTCAGAACTCCAAGCGTCTGTTACGCTTTCCCGCCTAAACCTGGGATATGGAGGACATAGGCTACTTTTTTACGCGATAGCCGACAGCCACTTATATCCATACCCATTAAGTACAACAGATTTTAGGTGAATCTACCAGTAGATCCGAAATTGTTCTGGAACTTAATGAGGAGTAAGCAATATAGGCGAAATAAACAAAAGTGACAAAGGATGGCTTATTGCTGCAGGGAGAGACGGAGTGTTTTATCACGTATTTCCACTTGGTGTACAGCGAGAAGCAGAGCTGGACCACACAGGCTTAGCTCCGATTAGAACAGAAACCCTTGGGGCACCCAAATCTTACACGGATATACTCAACAGACCACGAGATATAGCTAACTTATGGAGGGAGGTGGGCTGGCTGGATAACCACTGACGGCCGCCATGGCTCACGCACAATGGTCCACTTAAAGGACTAAGTGTGGAAACCAAACCCAATAACATAGAACCACCACTAGAAAAACTATTTTTAACCCACTTCAAAAAGGAGGAGGTTCTCAATTCGTCGGAACTTTTTTTTTACCACCTTCAAAAAAGATGGCTGAACCATTTTGGATTTTTCTTTTTATGTTTGAAAGGATAACCTTTTAGATCAGACAGAATCAGATCCTGACATGATCATCATGTCAGGATCTGATGATGGGATCCTAGAGAAATAGAGAGAACTCTTCAAATTTTATAAGCACACTTGAAGCGATTTAGGTAGTTTTTCGAAGAGTACTTTCTCGGAGTGGTCCCATTTCAATTTGGTGAAGATCTGATGAAGAACTTCGGAGATAGGCAATGGAACTCCTCAATAAATATATAATTATGTTTATAATCAATTTATGTATCAATCTTTTTTGTATAGCATAATGATATATTTTATGGTTCTTTTTTTAATCATTGTTCCTTTCCTCCAAAGCACCTGCCATCTAATCTCTTCACCACCCATGGTTGACTGGTAGAGAATGCCTAAGGCATTAAGTCCGCCTTTGTACCTTTTTGTGTGCGAGAAGTTTAAATAAATAAATAAATAAATAAATGATAGCAAATGGACTGGGATTGCTGAAATCTCAGGTCTGTCTATTGTTAAGACCAGTTCATAACATAACATAACATCCGGTGCACTGTGAAGGGGTAAGCAAATGTGAATCACTAAAAAGTGAAAAATAAATAACTTTAATTTCGGAAGTTGGTGACATTGGATATGTATTTTATTAATTTCTTGTCACCGCCTTTCGAAATTAAAGTTATTTTTCACTTTGTAGTGTTTTTTCCGGAAGTCGGTTGTTTATTTTTTTGGAAAAGTTTTTAAATAAAAACCCAAATCGGTTCAACCGTTTAAGCACTACAGTGCCACAGACAGACACACACCTAGCAGTCGAACTTATAACACCCCTCTTTTTGTGTCGGGGGTTGATAAAAAGGAACTCACTTGATGATGTATGTCTCCCTGAATCGTCATCCTGGAACAGAGACTGGGCTCCATCTTTCTCAGAAGCAGCCTCATCTAAATTATGTAAACTACTGTACAGTGGATTGCGTTTCTTAAAGAAATTCTTGACATCATTACTAGTAATTGTAGTGTTCTTGTGGTGGTCAACATTTTCCTTGTTCTGGCTAGTCCTTTTAGGTGCGATGTCTGGAGCTTTCACCTCCACCTCTTTTGGCTCTTTGATGACTGGTGGTTTGTGTTTGTCAAATGAATTGTAAGTGCGATTTGGTTTAGGTGGGACTACTTTAGCTTCTTGTATGCTTCTCCTTTTTGTTTTACTGTAAGTGTACAAAGAATTTCATTTTTTACATTTAATCACACAACAAAAATGACATGCATTTAAAATGGAGTGAATGTATAAGTTGTTATTATAAAAGGTAGTATTTTATATGCTCACACTCTTGCTGTAGAAGGTACTTTTGATCTCTGTACAAAATTATCAATGTGCTTTGATGACTCTGGGACGATCACAGTTAGTATTGGATTTGATGGTGGGCCAGATAACTGAAAATAAACAAATGAGTAATGTTAATAAAATAAATAAAGAAGTCACCAGAGGGTTGGCTTATTTTATGGTCAAAGAATCACTGCCAGCCAATACAATAATAATGTCCTATGTTTATTTTCTTTTTATATTGTATTCTTGTACATCTAATACCTTTAAACAAGCAATTCTCGTTTATTTAATCTGAATCTCCGAAATGGCTCTAACGATTTTCATTAAATTTAGTATGCAGGGGGTTTCTGGGGCGGTAAATTGATCTAGCTAGGTTTCATTTTTAGAAAATGTCAAACAAAAACAAACCAAACTAAGCTCGGGCATCCAGACATTATTATTTAACCTAGAACTGTTCGTTGTAGATATGGAAATATCTATACAAATAAATAAAAGTTTTTAAGAGTTAGTGCATCATAAATAAATAACTGAACAAGCTCAACTTGTAATTGCTTTATGTTGAATTGATGTAAGGTTAATTCAGAAAACAGTTAATTACAGTGTGCAATGGTCAAAAATAAGTAATAAATGAGTGCGTATCTGAAACATTATGGAATGTGTGGGAAAAAATACCAGGAAAACTGAAAAGTTATATGTAGAATTATTTACTAAACATATACAACATAAATCAACAAGGGCATTGGTAATCATTAAATGGCATAATCAGACGGTCATATATTATTACTAGCTTTTGCCAGCAGCTTTGCCCGAGTGGATGTCGGAAATTATGCCACAGGAACGTACTATCAAGATATAAAGTTTCCTGGTTATAAAATATATGTGTGCCAAATCCCTTAAAACGACCCACCGGCCCAATTTTCATCCGAATCCTTTACACTGACTGGGTCGTCTTAGGGCGGAGTTTTTTTATTAATTATAATATTAGTAGAATAGAGACCACAACAGATTGGGTTAATGAGCAGAACGCCGGTACTCACCAGGAAGCTGTCACTGCACCGTTCGCTAAGGAAGGTAACGAAGTCCCTGTATCCCATCCTGGCCAACGGAATTTTTGTACCCAACAGCTTCGAGTAGTCGCGCATCAACAGAAACGAATCCATCTGCGTCGGGCTCGATACCACCAGGGAGCGCAGCCTCATTTTTACCTCTTTTATTAATTCTTCTTCCATTTTAAGAAACCAAGTATTCACATAAACACTCACTCAAGACTACACACCCACCAACCACTTGCTCAGTTTCAAAATTGTTTGATGGCGAATTTATATTTTTTACTAACATTATATGCTATTGCAGCCTTTAACATAATCTGTGCTTAGACCCATAATAACAACCATACGTAAAAACAAATAAGTGCTTTTATTGCGATTATTAAAGTTATAATGTCCAATTATACAATTAAAACAATGCTGAAATAGCCTTGATAATAGCAGAATAAGGTTCTTGAATGGTTATTATTCACGTCTTTCAGAGGCAGTTTTCTTTTCTTTACTTTCGTAAATGCCCAAAGCGAACGAAAAAAAACGGTAACAAAAAAGTACTCTGTGCAGGATGGCAACGTGAGCGTCAAGAACAGTCAAGAATTATTTAAAGTCTGTGGCACAGAACATATAATATGCTCTATGGTCAGTGTGGTCACGGTAATAATATTACCGTGCTGTGGTCCAGCTTAAATGTCTGTGGGTCCAGCAGACAGCACGAGAACCGTAGACAAGCGTTTTGTCCTCGAAAGAGTAGACAAAAATGACGTTTCCGTTAGAGGTGAGGCATAAATATTGGATTAGGTATGTTGATCAGGTATTTTTCGAAACAAGCCCGTACCTAATCCAAAGCGTCGAGGAGGTCGTCGTAGGTATGGCACAAAATATTCGTACACACTCTACACAGAAGATATTCCGTACCTTAAAATGTGGGGGTTAAGTTTCAAATTTAATTAGCACTTCCGCCAGCGCCGTATAACCCACCGTTCCACAATATATATCAGAAACGGAACGTCCATACTCCATGCCGAATATTTCTTATCCAATCCACATACATGCATAAGAAACGAAATATGTACAGCTTGGCAAAAAAGAGTTTGGTAAAATTGAGGGCGCCTATTTTGCAGGTGTGGCCACCCTGAATACTAGGACTAAAGTGATAAGATACTTCAAGTTTTAATCCACAAACACGAGATCCCAGGAGTCATGTTACAATAGATAATTATCCCTTAAACTCTCAATAGTCAAGGGTTTAGGCAGACAGGTTTTATTTTTATTATATTATAACTATAATTACTAAAGATTGAGCATTATTTCGCTGAAATAGTCTTTATCAATGAGATGGGAGTTATTTTACGGCTCAGAAACGAAAACTTATTCTGAATAAAATTAAATATCGTAGCAGGAAAACCCATCAACACTGTCAGACTCGAGGATTTCCGATTGAACCCGACACCCGAGAAATAATGTTTAACAATCGCATTGGCAGCCACCAGCCACCATCGAATGGTTGTGTGATATAGTCTGTATCGAATCTATGATAATGAAGGAATCCTCTCGCTTTTAGTTCATAGTCGACACAAAGACGTCAAATCTACCGCTCAACAGCTGCTTACCGAAAACTAATCGGAAGTCTGAGACTACTTATCTACCTACTCGCGCCATATCTAATAGCCGTGAACAGCTGACTAATAAAGCCGTTAGGTATGTCTACGTGACAATTAAAATGAAAGAATACGCTCAATTTAGGTTTTATTTAAAAACAAAAGCGTGACATAACATAACATCATTCCAGTATTTTGCGAAGGGTTAGGGTTTAAACAACATATTTCTAATTTCGCCAGATATGTGACCGAAATCAATCTGATTCTAGAAGACTCTCGTCCAGATATTCCACTGCAGAAAAGTCTGCGTCATGGCTAGAGAATCCAGCAACATTGTCTGCATCGCAATCATATTCTGACTCCGATGTTTCTTCGCTGCTACTGTCATCTCTTAAATTGATGACTATTTTACTCAATAACTTCATAGATTGTGTGGCCCGTCTCATAATAGACTTTTTCTATTTTCTTAAAATGTTCACATGAATTCTTCCACTCTTTAGCTGGTGTACTATCAAAAGCTTGCTCAGCTGCCACGTGTTGGAAGAAAAGTTTATAAAATTATTACTGGACAACGATGAACAAAACATTTTATGAACTATGTTACTTTCCTACGAATCTACAGGTCATATGTTCTGATAGTATACGTACCCAACAATAATCATAAAAATGTGTAGGCAATATCGACGGTACGGGGCTACCGTTGACATTGCCTACAATTTTTAAATTAAATTATTTTACTAACACAACAATTAGCATTAACAAAAAAAAATACTTGCCTGTTTCTTTACAGAGCAGAAAAAGTGAACTTTTTGTCTAATTGCATACAAATCAAAATCACCCGATTCTTTCTTCGGACGACCTTGTCGGTGTTTTAAAGGTTTAGAAACAATTCCCTTAATTTTTTTACCTCCATCGACCATTTTTCTTGTTGTATTGACAGATTTACCTTAAAGAAATAATAAAGACAATCATATTAATTCCATGTACATTTTTTTCAATTTCAAATATCAATACTGAACAGTTAACGTACATTCGATTTGTCAAACTAGAAATCATAACCTCAATAATCTATTAGTAAATAAAACAACAAAAGCTCTTGAAACTGATAGTACCGATAAAACTAGGTATTGTAAAAGAAACACAATGACTGGCATTGACTAAAAGATAAATATGTTGGATAAATACCTGTCATGTCGGGAGTTCTTTGGAAAACATTGTCAATCGGAGACAAACTTTGTCCCGCTTCCGATTCCGCGAAACATTTCAAGAAAACTTGGTATCTCACAGGTCTTCCACTACTTATTATTGTTTTATTCTTTTTGTGTATGTACAAAAGCAATAATAATTGAAAAATATTTGGAATTATGTGAAATACAACTGGGAACATAACACGATGACAGAGAAGCTACTCGCAGTTGACAAATAAAGCAGTGCTGCCACAAATAACGTATTTTAGTTTCAATTGTCACCACGTCAGACTCTATCTTGCCAAGCTGTATAATCCACCATTCCACAATATATCAGAAACGGAACGTCCATACTCCATGCCGAATATTTCTTACGCATTAACCCAATCCACATAGGTACGATACATAATATCGGTAACAGGCCAGCGGCTATAATAAAACTGTTTTGCATTAAAACAAAACAGTTATTATGTGATGAAAAGCATAAAGCATTGGATTTGAAGATACATCTAAGATTTTACCGCATTTAAGTTCAATAATGAAAGAAAACATACCTTCCTTCCTCGATTACCTGTGGCTTCACACCATAGCAGCGCTTGCGATGACTTATGGTACAGCAAGCTGTCACTTGTCAACTGTCAATTCATAGAAGTCTTCAGATCTCCAGCAAGCACCTTGCTCCAATGCTTTATGCTTTTCATCACATAATAACTGTTTTGTTTTAATGCAAAACAGTTTTATTATGTTCTTTCAGCATAAAGCATTGGATTTGAACACCTGTTTGTTATCTGCTGGTGAAGAATACCCTAAGGATGTAGACGCTATGTGAATTAAATATATATTATGTGGAATTAATGAATATTTTGGTTTAAATTAATTAACTGTAAAACTAAATATTTAGAGTTTTCAATCGATTAAATCCAAGAAAACGCAGAAATAAAAACATCTTCCATAAACTGTTTTACATAAATTGCAAATCTATTTGCCTTTTAATACGTCAGCATGAAATTTTTATATTAAGCTATAATGGTTATTTTAAATCCATTATACAATCTGAATTAAATAAACATCTCATTGCTCAAGGATAATTGGATCACTCATTCATATCCATAATTAATACAAGTTAAGTAATATACTTGAAACTTAAGAGATTAATATTTCTAGACATACTTTTATAAAGATGTGTTATTTTTTATTGTCGTACATGACAAAGTTAAAATTCCCCTGAAACTGAAATTAATTCAGGATCTTTTTATTATAGTGGTCAAAATACATTAAGCTTTGCATCTGAATGATCTAAGAAGGGGCATTCGAGTCCCTTCATTTATCAATTAAATTGACTTATAAAATGTACCTACCAAAACATTTTTTAAATAATTTCATAGAGAATCAAAAATTCTCATGTGATCATCCTTCCCTCTCACAGAGAGGAGTCTTTCGTCCCATCAGTGGGAGGTTTGAGACAACTTCTCTTGAGGCCCTTTCTTTTACTACATCTCAAAAGTGATAATTCTGTAAGTCTAGTGGCTCTTTTAATGTAAGAGGCCATCTTAATTTCATCTGTTGTGCTAATCACTCACACACAGTCAGCCTCCCGAAGGCTACCACAGACGTTATACTTTTTTGGAGGCTCTTCTATCATAGTTTGCTTAAAAATCTTTTAAGCAAGCTTAGCCATACCTATCATTGTTGTTCGGGATTTTATCAGGTTTTTTGCGGGAGATATAATAAAAACGACTTGAGTCTTCAGTAAAAATGAATGTATTAATATAAGTAAAAAACTGCCGGTAGAAGTAGAAAATCAGTAAGAGAAAAAAAGTCTTAGTTTAAACACACGTAGCTTCACGAGTGCTATGATCACTTTAGCAGGCGTTCCGCGCAAACATACCCCCGGGCGTTGAAGGCTTGTCTTTCAACCAGAATAGTCAGACTCGGGGTAGATCGGCAATGGACAAATCTTGCAGAATGATCTGCGGAGCAGGCCACTGGAGGTTTTGATGTCTGCAACTCTGATCACGCCATCGGGACCTGGGTAGGTAGCGACAATACGACCCATTTTCCACTTCAGAGGTGGCGTGTTGTCTTCCTTTAGAAGTACCAGGGAGTTCAGCTTCAGAGAACCCTTACATGTGCGCCATTTCGTCCTGAGTTGGAGCTCCGATATATACTCCTTGCTCCATCTGTTCCAAAAATGTTGTCGGAGTTGTTCGATGCGTTGGAATCGAGATAAGGAACTGGTGGAATGGTCATGGTAATCAGGTGTCGGCAAAGATGTCAAAGGACGTCCAATTAAAAAATGTCCGGGTGTCAATGGCGCCAAGTCTTCAGGATTCGATGAAAGTGGAGTCAGTGGTCGGGAGTTTAAAATAGCTTCTATTTGCACCAGCATAGTATAAAGCTCCTCATAAGTTAGGTTACAAAGGCCCAACACTCTGAGTAAATGATGCTTAGTTGACTTGACACCAGCTTCCGCAAGGCCAGCAAAATGAGGAGAGTATGCAGGGATGAAATTAAACTGAATTCCCTCTTTAGCCATCTCCTCAGATAACAAATCGCAATTAGTTTTAAGAAATTTTGATAGGTCATTGTATGCACCAACAAACGAGGTGCCATTGTCTGAAAATATATTAAGCGGTTTTCCCCTACGCGAGATGAATCTCTTTAACGCCATTATAAAAGTATTGCTGGTTAAATCACCGACTAATTCAAGGTGTATTGATTTTGTCGTAAAACAAACGAAAATTGCGATGTATACTTTCACCAATTTACAGCCACGACCTTGTCGAACAGCAGACTGTATTGGACCCGCATAATCCAAGCCAATATTTTCAAAAGGGAAACCTCCAGCTAGAAGTCGCTGCCGTGGTAAATTACCCATGATCGGTGTGACGGTTTGACCTTTAAGACGACAGCAACGTACACACCTACGGTAGCACAACCTGGCTAAATTGCGACCTCGTATGGGCCAGTATGTATCCCGTATGGAAGCTAACAGCAACTGGGGCCCAGCGTGAAACAACCGTTTGTGTTCATACTCGAATAGTAATTTTGTAAAGTGATGACTAGATTGTAAAAGAATTGGACATTTTTTATCATAAGGTAAATCCGAGTTTTGTAATCGACCTCTAACACGCATTATTTTATGGTCGTCCAGGAAAACGTTGAATTTCAATAAAGCACTTTTCTTAGGTAATTGTTTATTATGAAGCAACAATTTGTATTCACTAAAAGACTCCAATTGACTTAACCTATATAACAATCAAATTTAAAGAATTTTGTAGTTCATCATTACTAAAGGGACCATAAATAGATAGTTTTTTACATGCAGCAATAAACGTAAAAGATATGCTACCGTGCGCTGTAGCCTTAAAAAACTAGAAAATCGGTTAAAGTTTATAAATTCATTGGCCACATTCTCGTTATCGATGACAGTACCGTGTAATGAGACATTTGATTTAATTTCCGGCAATAATTCATCAATAGATTGTGTAAATCTAGAAGGCCAACATGATACGTCGTTCTTTAAAAAACTTGGACCAGACCACCACTCATCTAAAGAGGGTAATAAATTAATGTCTACTCCTCGAGAGACATAATCAGCGGGGTTCTGATCGGTTGGGACATGTCTCCACTCACAGTTGCCAGTCTTCTCTAATATTTCAGCAACTCTGTTGCGAACGAAAGGCTGCAGCCTACTTGGCAACATTTTAAGCCATCCTAGGACAACAGTGGAATCTGTCCAAAAGAACGTACGCGGCCTAGTGTTTAAGCGTAATGATGCGACCACCTTTTCGTATATTCGAACTCCGACCAGAGCACCGCAAAGCTCAAGTCTGGGAATGGTGGTTGGTTTCAGAGGGGAAACACGACTCTTTGCTAACAATAAACGCACCAACACTTGATGTTCATTGTTAACACTGCGAACGTATAAGCATGCTCCGTATGCTCGTTCGGACGCATCAGTGAAAACGTGAATCTCTAAAATCTGCATTGAATCAATTAAAACATGACGTGGAATATAAATTTCATTCAATTTTGGTAAATTCATTACTAATTCAGCCCAAACTTTCCTAATGTCCGGCGATAGCTGTTCATCCCATGACAGTTTGTGTAACCATAGTTTTTGAAGTAACATCTTCATCACTATAATGCATGGAGCTAGAAGCCCCAAAGGATCAAAAATTTGTGATATGATCGAAAGCATGTCACGTTTTGTATCTCTACAAATAATTGGTTGACTAATGGGAAAACAAAGTTGATCAGATTGTGATTGCCAACCCAGACCTAAGGTTTTGGTAGACTCAGATCCTCCAATATTCAAATCAAGTGAAGATTGGGGACAGTCAGAACCAGTAACCAAACGCATATCATTTGACTTCCACTTTCTTAGGTTCATTCTAGCTGAAGCCAGAGTAGAAGTTACTTTATGACGCAAGTCTCTTACTTCATTGAGATCATCTCCTCCCGTCAGCAAATCATCGACGTAGAAATCGCGTAGAATGACCTCAGCAACCCTTTTATCAACGCAATCTAAACCTAATTGTTTAAGACACCTCGTTGCAAGGAACGGAGCGCTAGCGGTGCCGTACGTCACAGTATTGAGCTGGTACGTTTGCAACTGAATTGACGGGTCATCACGCCATACGATTTGTTGGAGATGTCTGTCATTTGGATGAACAAGTATCTGCCGGTACATTTTTTCCACGTCGGCAGCAATAATATATTTATGTTGTCTGAAACGTAACAATATTGATAAAAGATCATCCTGTACTACAGGTCCGGTCATCTGTATACTATTAGAAGAAGTGCCTGTAGTAGTGATGCTGCTGGCATTAAAAACCACTCTTAATTTAGTGGTAACACTGCTGTCACGCAAAACTCCGTGATGAGGGAGGTAATGAGCAGAATGATCGACATTCTTACATTTCGACATATGACCTAGACTTTCGTACTCTGCCATGAAATCTTTGTACATCTTGGACAGTTGAGGCTGGCTTTTGAACCTACGCTCTAGAGAAAAAAAGCAATGTTTAGCCCTTAGAAAGGATTCACCTAACATATCCGGGGAACATTTTAGTGGAATTCGAACACAAAATTGCCCGTTCTCCAAACGTGTAGTATTCTTATTAAAATGCTCCTCGCATAGCTTTTCTTCTTGCGAATACACTGATGAAGTACAGACCTCTTCTAATTGCCAAAATCGTGTGAGTTGATGATCTATGCTAATATTTAATTCATCGTTACCGTCAGACATAATCTTTGTAAAATTACATTTTACCGTTTTTGATGGTGTCGAAGCATGACTAATTTTAGTTGGGCCTGAAACCAGCCATCCCAATCTAGTTTCACAAAGAATAGGTTGTCCATCTCCTAACTTAATTCTTTGGGATCCTAGTAAATCCCAAAAGATGTCAGCACCGATCAGAATATCGATTGGGGCCGGTGAGTAAAAGTTAGGGTCAGCCAGACAAATATTAGATGGGATTTTCAATTTTAATAAATCTACATGTCTACTCGGAAGGTTATCGGTAATTGAAGGTAGAACAAAACAATTAATATTAACAGAAAAGTTATCGTTTAAAGATTTCATTGAGACAGAACACATTTTATTGATAAATGAAGACGAATTATTAATACCTAATATGGAGTTGTTCACAGTATTGGCAGTTAAACCTAGTTGGTGGTACAGTCTTTCAGTCATGAGACATGATGTGCTGCCACTATCAAGCACAGCACGAGTAACGTATTGCTGACCGTTTTTACCTATGATCTTAATTAACGCTGTGGATAGCAATACGTCACCACGTTCAACATTAGCAGAAAGAGACAAACCTGCACTAGAAGCTGACGGAGCAGGGGCACTGGTCGCATCATCACTGTTAGCGGAAGTAGTAGCCAAGTCTGACTTCTTCGAATGATCTGCGACATGCACCAGAGTATGATGCTTGCGCCGACATATTTTGCAACATGCCTGTTTACAGTTATTAGCGTAATGTCCTGAAGACAAACAATTGTAACAAATCTTATATTTCGGTAGCAATTGTAACCGTGCTTCATTACTCAACGCCAAAAATTGAGGACAGTCGCTTAATTTGTGCTCACCGTTACATTTAACACAACTCTTAGGTTTAGAAGAACTATTGTTCACTTGATTATTCTTGTCTATTTTATTATTTGAATCCTGTATTACCATTGTCCTAACCTTAGAACTTTTATTAGTGTTTGAATGTTTATCAATTGTTGAACTTGACATTTCTAACGTTTCAATTAATTCAGCACGATTCTTAATGAATGTGAGGAACACAGTAAATGTAATCTCGTAGTCCTTGTCAAGGCGACCCTTATACTCTTCCCATTCACGGTAAGTTTTATTGTCTAACTTGTATCTCATAATGTGAATGAGTAAAGTGTCCCAGTGGTTAACAGGTTCGCCGAGGGATTCCAAAGCACGCAAGTTTTTATTAATGTGATCGATTAAAGCTTTTAAATTTACAGACGACTCCTTACTAATCGTCTCAATATTAAATAAAGCTGAAACATGGTGTTGAATCAACAAATGTTTATTATCAAACCGATCACAGAGTAATTTCCAAGCGACTGAATAATTAGCGGCAGAAAACTGAATTGAGTTTATCACCACTGCAGCTGAACCTTCTAGTGATGACCTCAAATAATGAAATTTGTTTATATCGTTTATGCCGTCATTAGAGTGGATAAGGCTGACAAAAGTATCGTGAAATTCTAACCAATTGATGTAAGAACCGCTGAATTTTGGTAACTGAATAGTCGGTAATTTAACAAAGCTGTGATTATTAGAACGTGAACCTACCTCAGTATCAGTTGAATCCCCTTTCTTATAATCATCAAGCACTCTCTGAGCTTCAGAGAGGGTTTTGTAATAAAGAGACTCAAACTCGCTACGTTCTAACATTTGACCATCCAAATTATCAGTGCTACATTCCAGTGCTAATTGCACCTCGTCATACTGGCCATACAATGACTCAAGCCTAGTTAAACGTAGTTGCAACTCGCTTACCTCAGAAGGACTCATAGAAGGTTTTAATGAATTTAAATAATTCAAGAATATTGTAACCCTTCCCTTGTAACTCGCCCTTTTTCTAATGAGCTCCTTATCCTCTGGCATTGCGTAAACTGGTGCAGACAACCTGGAATGTATACAATAAAAGTTTTAACAGCGTCTACAATTGTACGATACCTGCCTGTAAATACCCACATGAGAATTAAAAAACAGCAAACTTTTTGTAAACTGTTTTGTAGGGACTTTTATACTAATTAACAATCAAACGTTTTAACAAAAACAAAATCGGTACAAAACCTAATTAACTACTTTATTCACAATGCATTTATGAACCTATCTAACTTTTAATGTGATTACATGAATAAATGACTCAGTAACTGTTACCTACCTAATAAAGTTATAATAATGCAACTATTTAATAGCTACTCTTTATAAGGTACAAATAACTATGATTATCACAAGATAAATCGGCTAAAGTCTGAGCAATTATGACTATTTTGTAAGCACTGATAGGGTTTTACAACGATTAGGTATATAACTCTGTACTAACCTGGTTATTAACAATAAATTACCACTAAATACAACCTGATTATAGAGTGTTGGGTGGAACTTATGATGATTTTGATTATCCAGACCACGGAAAATTCCAAATCTTCGCAATGACACGGCAAAATGAAGGTCACACAACCAACTCCGCTTGTAATTACGAGTTATCCACCAATTCTCTTGAAATCCTTATTAATAATAGCTGATCGAAGTTTTTCCAACGTGAAATCTTCTAATCCAGGCTCGATAGGACCATGTTCGGGATTTTATCAGGTTTTTTGCGGGAGATATAATAAAAACGACTTGAGTCTTCAGTAAAAATGAATGTATTAATATAAGTAAAAAACTGCCGGTAGAAGTAGAAAATCAGTAAGAGAAAAAAAGTCTTAGTTTAAACACACGTAGCTTCACGAGTGCTATGATCACTTTAGCAGGCGTTCCGCGCAAACAATTGTCAACAAAGATTATGGTAGATTTTAAGTAAACAACTTGATTTTCAATTTCTGTGGGCCACAATGGCCGACCTGTTATTTAACATTTAAAACTTGTGAGATATCTTACTAATCTCTGCCAATCAAGGGGAAAAATTATCTATTTCACATGGGTTACTTTCTTGGTAGTGGTTTAGCTAAGGCTAATGCTCCTTTCACTTACTAAATGGACAAGAAAATGTTTAGATCTAACATCAGATCTGTTGGTACAGTAACTGCCTCATGCAAATGAATAAGTAAATTGGGATCAGGTTATTTAGGACTATTGCCATGCAATCTACACCATGACATTCACCTCTGAATAGAAGCTTTATAAGTAATAAGTGTGGATTATCTCCAACTATATTTTAGCAAATCCCTTGTTCCTGTACCAACCACTGCCTCTTGCAACCTGACTGCCTCCCCCCCCCCCCCAAATTTGCAGGGTAGGAGTAGCAGCTTGTTAGGTCTAAGAGGTTCTTACATAGGTCTTGTATAGGTATTGGCTCTCCGAGACCTCTCGTCTCCAAGTACGGGAGCCAGGTACACTGGGTTCAATATGGGGCCATTTATAAGCACCCGACCCATCTCCGAGTTCAGAGGACTGAGCGCTCAGTTCTAAATTGGACTGAGTTTTCCTAGTGGGCCAGCTAATTTCAATCTGAACTACATTAACCAGAATGCGGATACCACAGGCTCGCAAATTCTCTGCCACACAGTTGGCTGATTGTCCAGAGAACTCAAGAAAGGCCAAAAACCATAATTTTCTCTGGGTTCTAAAAGACTCGAGTTGTTGGTGTAGACTATTACATGAAAAACAACCTTGAATTAACATATCAATACTCTTGTTTTACTTTTTAAGAATATTGATGTGTAATGTAGGTATTCAAGCAAAAAATATTTCTTTTATATTGTTGGTTTAATAGAACTTTGCATAAATTATTTTGATTAAAGATACTTATACTTATACAAAATTGAGCTGTTGTGAATATAAACATATTCAGTGTTGGACTTCCTGTGATTATCTTCAGTATAAAAACAGAAATGAAACAGAAAGGCCTTTAATTCTAAAGTTTTTATGTTTCTTTAGGAAGTCTGATTTTTGTCAAAAGTATCTTTGCATGTTTCCCATTTATCAAGTTTTTTTTTTTTTTTTTTTATACAAGAATTTACTTCTAATAATAGCTTTAAATAATATATTGTTAGTCTTAAATTGTGTGGATATTTATTTAACCAAAACCAGGTTAGAAGTTTGATAAGTGTTTTTGTAAAGTTAGTGATATGATGTGGAAATTGTGTCATGTTCACAGAAATTGCACACTTACTTGGCTACTTATTCCATTGTAAATGCGTAGGTCCACTTACAGTAATTGGTCAGCAGTGGGAAACGGCTACTTTCTTCCTCCGAGGATGAAGAGCGTTTTTCGCCACTTACGCACTTAGGAGAATTCGTCGCTCAAGCTCGCTACAACGGTTGCTTTAAAACGGCACCGGCGAACACGTGTTGTGAGCTTTCAATTTCGTATTTCGGCATTTCGCTGACTAACGATCAGCGTAACACTATGTATCACTTACCAAAAGCACTATTATTCACTTTCTATAAAGTTTTACCAGAAACTTTAGTAATTTTCTAAGAAAATTAACGAGAGAAAAAAATTTACGTTCATGGCGGCAAATTTTTTAGACGCTATGAATTGACAGTTGACAAGTGACAGCTTGCTGTACCATAAGTCATCGCAAGCGCTGCTATGGTGTGAAGCCACAGGTAATCGAGGAAGGAAGGTATGTTTTCTTTCATTATTGAACTTAAATGCGGTAAAATCTTAGATGTATCTTCAAATCCAATGCTATATGCTGAAAGAACATAATGAATGAATATTAGGATAAGGTATTTTTAAATACTAGGATTAGGTGGATTAGGTATCGTTTTTACTTAATCCAACCCATGTCTAGTTTCCGTATGAACAGTTGACAGTTTTTCACCGACGACTTCTAACCATAAACAAGCGATTTATATTCTAGAGTTGAAATAAAAGCGTCATGCTAAACCTGCTGAACACTAATTCACACTACGCTGATAGGGCTAGTTTGAACTACTAGTTTGAAGTAGTCTGCGCAAAGAGTATCTATCTATCTATATATAATATAAAAGGAGAAACTGACCAACTGATCAATCAACGCATAGCCGAAACTACTAGGACTAGGAACGTGAAATTTTGCACAAGGCTTCCTTTTGTAATATAGGGGAGCACTAAGAAGGGGTTTTTGGAAATTCAACCTTTAAGGGGGTGAAAAGGGGGGATTTTGTTTGTATGAAAAATCTTATTCCTTGAGATAATAGGCTTGAAACTTGACACAAATACTTATCTAAATAAATTATAAAGTTGGTTTTTTATCGCTTTCCTAAACTACCACCTAAAGGGGGATTGGGGGGTGTCAAAGTTATGGAAGAATTTTAACGCGCGGTCTGATTAACTCGAAACTCAGTATTAATACCTAAAACCAAAAATAAAGAATAACGTGTATCAGAATTTTTTGAAAATCTACGCCCAAAGGGCTAAAAAAGGATAGTCCGTAATATTATAAATGTGAAAGTTTGTGAAAATTATTGGATATTTGTTACTCAATCATAGAAAAACGGCTAAACGAATTTGGATGAAATTTGGCACACAGATAGATTATAGCCTAGATTAACACACAGGATACTTTTTATGTCGGTAGTACGTTCCCACGGGATAATTTGCAACTTCCACGCGGGCGAAGCCGCGGGCGGAAGCTAGTATCTTCTTCTTATATATAAAATTCTCGTGTCACAATGTTAGTTACCTGACTCCTCCGAAACGGCTTTACTCATTTTTACCAAATTTTATATGCATATTCAGTAGGTAGGCAAAACCCCCCAAACTGGGGGAGGCCTAGGTCCAGCAGTGGACGTCTTTCGGCTGAAATGATGAATGATGATTCAGTAGGTCTGAGAATCAGCTACTATCTATTTTTCATACCCCTAAGTGATAAGGGTTGTTCACTAGAAATTACCTGCAAAACAACGTTTACCGGGTCAGCTAGTATATATATAAGGAGAAACTGACTGACTGACTCCTTCCGACCTCGCCGCCGAGGTCCTCGCGCCCCGCGAAGACCCCTGAGTAACGATCAGACCCCCGACCGTCCCTTGCTCGTTGATGCGCCAGCCCGCACCGCAGCTGTCCGCCCCGTCTAATAATCATGAAAATATCTTGATCCAGCCTTTCCCCAGTAGTACTAGCTGCCCCCCCCCCGCCCCCCCCCGCCAGCGACTCCCTGAGCCGAGGTTCGTACCCCACAGGGGGTGCCCTCAGTGCGCAGTCGTTTTAGGTTTAAGTAGGTTTTACGCCCTGGCTGGAGGCTTTTAGAGTTCTAAAAACCTTCACAGGAAAGTCCGATTGAGCAGTCACGGCCTCTCAAGGTCAACTGCGAGATGACATTCATAAAAAAAAAAAAAAAAAAAAAACTGACTGACAAATCAATGCACAGCCGAAACTACTTGGACTAGGAACGTGAAATTTTGCACACGGCTTCCTTTCATAATGTAGGGGAGCACTAAGAAGGGGTTTTTGGAAATTCGACCTTTAAGGGGGGATTTTGTTTGTATGAAAAAACTTATTCCTTAAGTTAATAAACTTGAAACTTGGCACAAATACTTATCTAAGTAAATTATAAAGTTGTTTTTTTATTGTTTTTCTAAACTACCCCCTAAAGGGGGATTGGGGGCTGTCTGATTAACTCGAAAATCAGTATTTATACCTAAAGACTTTAAAAAAATCAACCCCTTTGAGGGGTTTTTTTTTTGGGTGGGAAATCATCAAATAACTTCTCCCGCTCTGGGTGGAGCAGGAGGGCGTGTCAGACTTTTACTGACTAAAATCCACCCGTGTTCCTTCAGTAGCCCGTATGCCAGGGGCTGTGGTGTCTCTTTCGAACAAACCCGCACCCCTGGCAGGCATCGGCCCTTGCGGGCCCCATAATTTTTTTGTGCTGACATCTCTTTGAGGCGCGCGTGGAACACAACGCGCCGTCGACTTGGGCTTGGTCTTTACCGGACAGCGAGCTACCCATTACTCGCCGTCCGCAAGCTCATGCCTACGGTGGCCGGAAATCGGCCTGGGATTCCCGACGCCCAGGGCGTCTCCGTATGCTGCGGCGGCTAGGGTCACGAGGGCGCATATGCTGCCTCTCCCTCACGTGCGCCGCCTCCCTCTTCGCGAGCATTACTGCTTCGCTGAAAGAGGTGACGGCTCCCCATGCCCTCTCGCTCCGTACCATGGCCTGGACCAGGGCCGGACGCGAGAGATCGCCGCCGCCGATCGCCTCCACGAGGACACGGCGATGCTCCACCCAAGCGGGGCAGACCGCCAAGGTGTGCTCCACCGTGTCCTCAGGGCGATCTTCGCATTGGAAACACCCGGGCGTTTCCTCCCGCCCTATCCGAAACAGGAACCTCCCGAAACAACCGTGTCCGGTGAGGACCTGCCTCAGGCGGAAGATGAGGACGCCATGCCGCCTCTCAAGCCACTCCTCAAAGAGGGGACTTACCGCCGCAATCGTGGCGTGCCCAGCACTGGGTTGCGACAATCGCATATTCCATGTCGCCATGAGATCCTGCCGGAGCTCAGTCCGCTGTGCCGCGATTTCCCGCGGCAGCGGAGTTACGCCCCAGCGTTTGGCCTCCTCGCGCCACTCCCATATTTGCGCGAGGAACTTTGCCTCCAGATCCCATGACGGTAATCCGGCAAGGAGGCCCGCCGCCTCGCCGGAGATCGTGCGATATCCTCGGATCATCCTGATCGCCATGACCCTATGGGACGCCCTCAACCTGCGAGCTGGTTGGCGCCTCAATGTAGGCGCCCACACCGGCGCCGCGTATAGTGCCATGGACGGCACGATCCCCGCGTAGAGCCTCCAGCAGGAGGCGTTTGGGCGCCCTAGATTGGGCAAGAGCCGCTTCAACGCAGCCCGGCCCGCTCCAGCCTGGGATAATATACACATATTAATATTGGGCACGCCACGATTGCGACGGTAAGTCCCCTCTTTGAGGAGTGGCTTGAGAGACGGCATGGCGTCCTCACCTTCCGCCTGACGCAGGTCCTCACCGGACACAGCTGTTTCGGGAGGTTTCTGTTTCGCATAAGGCAGGAGGAAACGCCCTGGTGTTTCCACTGCGAAGATCGCCCTGAGGACACGGTGGAGGATACGGTATAGGTCTGCCCGACTTGTGCGGAGCACCGCCCGCCGTGTCCTCGTGGAGGCGATCGGCGGCGGCGATCTCTCGCGTCCGGCCCTGGTCCAGGCCATGGTACGGAGCGAGAGGGCATGGGGAGCCGTCACCTCCTTCAGCGAAGCAGTAATGCTGGCGAAGCGGGAGGCGGCGCACGTGAGGGAGAGGCAGCATATGCGCCCTCGCGACCCTAGCCGCCGCAGCATAAGGAGACGCCCTGGGCGTCGGGAATCCCAGGCTGATTCCCGGCCACCGTAGGCACGGGCTTGCGTACGACGAGTCGTTACTCGTCTGCCTGCTACCGGAGAGCGAGCTACCCATTGGTAGCTCGCTCTCCGGTAAGGACAAAGCCCGGGTCGACGGCGCGTTGTGTTTCACGCGCGCTTCAAAGAGATGTCAGCACAACCTGATGGGGCCCGCAAGGGCCGATGCCTGCCAGGGGTGCGGGTTGTTTGAAAAAGTTACCACCGCTCCTGGCACACAGGCTACTGAGGGAGTGTCAGTAAAAGTCTGACACGCCCTCCTGCTCCACCTAGAGCAGGAGAAGTTATTTGATGATTTACCACCCAAATAAAAAATAAAAAATCATATTAATGTAAACCTGAAACTTGCTGAGGTGGTTTTGTATGAAGGATAGAGATCACATGACTTTACATTGTTGACGTCAGAAGAGAAATATTTATCCTACTAGGTACCTATAATAGAAGTATCGTTATAAGTGATAACGACGAAAACAGTGACCATTCGCCTACTTTGACTCCGCCTAGAAAATTACCCATAAAAGGTAGTTGGACAAGAAAAAAGAAAGGTAACGCATTATCGCAGCATCGTGTACAAAATTTTAGACAGCAATGGTTAAACAATCCGACTTTTAAAGACTGGCTTTTACCAGACACCAATGATTTAACAAAAGCTAAATGTGCTTATTGCCCGGGAACATCAATGGTAGCTGAACTATCCAATTTAAAAATTCATGTCTCTACCAAGAAACACCTGGGCAACAAACCTGGATCCAATGGAAAAACACAAACATTAACATCGCTTGGATTCTAGAGAGGTCTAACTCCACAAAATAAAGAGAAAGCTCGTGCAGAAATTAAAGTTGCTGCTTTTTTTGCGGAGCACAACATAGCATTCTCGGTTGCTGATCATTTGACAGATTTATTAAAAAAAGTTGTGACGGGTTTTAAGTTATTCAAGGAATTTAAACTTAAACGAACCAAAATTACAGGTGTGGTAAAGAACGTTCTTGGAGAAGAACATAAAGCAGATTTAGCCAAAAAATTACAAAAAAATCAGTTTTTGGTGATGACGGACGAGACGACCGATATTTTTACGGTCAAAACTGCTTGCGTTGTGGTACGATATTTTGATCAAGAAGCTCAAAAGATATGTAGCGCTTTTTAGGAACTGTACAAAGTTTTTGAGGAAACACCTGATGCTGATGATATTCCTACTGCCAATGCCGAGAATTTAAACAGAGCTCTTATCGATTCATTAACTAACCGTAATGTTCCATTAATAAATGTGATCGGCTTTGGCTCAGATGGGTGTAATGTTATGATGGGTGATAACGACTCAGTAAAAACAAGGTTAGGTAATACGCGATTTTCCAGGAATCATAATCACGAAGTGCGATGGCACTCGGCCCATTTGTGTGCCAGTGAAGCCTGTAAACAGTTGCCTGAAGGTGTAGAACAACTGGCTAGAGTAGTAGAGATATCTACAACATTTTTAAACATAGTGATAAACGGCTATTTGATTTCGTAACTTCCAGTCGTTTGCTGCACTGGAGCCTCACAAAATATTGAAATCTTCACAGACAAGATGGCTTTCCTTATTATCAGTGGTTGAAAGGGTATTACAGCAATGGGAGGCTCTACGTCTTTTTTTTATCGATTTTACGACATTTCGTGCATATAGAGGAAGAGCCGATGTAAGAAATCGAGCAGTATTTATTCTAGAAAAACTCAGCAACCCATTCTACAAACTTTATTTCTGTTTCCTTGAATGATCGCTCCCTTTATTCAATAAATTAGATCTGGAATTTCAAAGCGAAAGAGTAGTTGTTCACAATCTACATGAGAAAATTCGTACACTCTACCAGGAAATTCTGTTGCATTATTTGCAACGCGAATATGTCATGAGGCCAAATTTTGGTGAAATAAACACTGAAAGTCAGTGATATCAGCTCCGTGACGCTGCACTGTATCTTGGAGTCAAAGTGTATGAGCTCTTGCAACATCCAGATGTGATCTTTTTATTTACTTTTTATTTGCATAAAACATGGTATACAAAGGTGTTACATGGGTTAAGGATGAGATCATACATGTTTTGCTTAAGACTAAAGCATGCAAAATGAAAACTAGAATTAGTACAACTTATGTTCAAACTTCAAAGTATTTCTTAAAGCTATAATAGTACATTATGGTATAAGTGTGTAACGTTGGTGATTATCGCTGAGGTGCCATTTAGACCCGAGCCGTTAGGCGAGGGTCTTAAGAGAGCCGAGGACGATAATCATCAATACACACGTGTATCATACGACGTTTTTCAACACACTTGCGAAGAAAATAATACTACAAAATCATCATCATCATCGTCATCGTAATCGTAATCGTCATCGTCATCGTCATCGTCGTCATCATCATGTCATCGTAATCGTCAACGTCATCGTCATCATCATCGCCATCGTCATCGTAATCGTCATCGTCGTCATGTCATCGTCATCGTCATCATCATCATCATCGTTGTTTTTTAAGAACAAAGCAACTCAACCAATTAAAAAACAACCTATTATAACTCACTAAGAAAAAAGCAACTCAACCAATTCTATAACTCACTAGTGAATAATAGTAATGATGAAGTCACAGTTTGATAATAGGTGTCATTATGTGCCTAATTGCAGTGAAATTAGAGCCATTTTATGAGCAAGTGTGTTGAAAAAATTATTATCATTTAGCCATTTTTATACAAGTGAATTTTGAACAGTCAGCTATTTAGTAATTTAAGTTTACATGGTAATTTGTTATAAATACGTACAGCTATAGCTACACAGCTTTTACTATATTTTGTTATTCGAGGGAATTCATCTAAAACAAGTCTAAATTTGTCACGCCGATTCCTAGAGCTTACTTCCGCTGCTGTTCTGAATAAATCTTTGTTTCCGTACAAACATACATGTTTCATATCCTAGTTAAGGTGAAAGTAGTGGTAGCAAACCGAGTTTTTTAAATATTGGTCGACAAGATACATCCGGTGGAATGCCCTGAATAGCTCGAACACATTTCATCAGATCAGACAGCTTGTAGATATGGCACAGTTCTTCTCATGCTGCAAACATTTCTACAAAGTTGCAGCCACTAAAATTAAAAAAACGATATGACATGGAGGATCCTGTCTTGTCAAAGCTACAAGTTTTTGAACCTGCATCAGCGCTCTCCCACAATTTTAGGAGCCATTTCCCTACACTTATGCCTCTTTTGGAAGTGGTCCCCCGTATAATCGCACCAGCTGATTATGCAAAGAAACAAATAATCGACAATCAATGGAGGAGTTTGTCAAACGCACAAGCTCGTCATCCTAAAGGGTTAAATGAAATTAGTGAACCAAATAAGTTTTGGGCTCAATTACTGAAAACTGAAGACTTTTCCGAGCTGGCTCATTTTGCCCTACTACATTGTCTCTACCCCATGCAAATGCTGACTGCTAAGCGGGTTTTTAGTTAAGTCAATTTAATGAAGACAGAGCTAAGAAACCGGCTAACTGTGGAAACAGTGAACGGCACACTTCTTGCTACAGAGAGCGCAAAAGGTTCAACTCGTACTGGAAACTGTGTCAGTTTTGGTTTTAACTTGCCAGTGTATTATTGTAGTCTTTGGTTTTAACCCACAAAAGAAATACGAAATAAATGTATCGCCGCATGACAACAGATAAGAAATTTAGGCAGAAATACGATGACAGTGAGGATGTTCCTGACATATTATTTGGAGAGAAGATGGAAACTCATTTACTTTGCTTCGTAATAATATAGACAAATTTAGTTTTTTTGGGATTTCATTTGAGTAGGTCCTTATTATTATAGGTTTTTTTTTAAATGCAACACAAAGTGATGTTTTATTAAGTAGGAAATCTGCAATAGTTTATTTCATTGATTAAAAAGTCCTAAATCCAATAGTTCAATATGCCTTCATTTTGGTTTTAGGACGATTTTGGTTTCGATATAAATGCTCTAAGGTTTCGATGCGCAATAAATGTAGGTATGTCAGAGGCCAGCACATCAAGCTACCCCAATCTGTCAAATTGCTGGCGACTGTATGTACGAGGTTTGAAAGTCAAAATACGAGATTTGCAGCTGCTTTTGTACGAGGGTTTTTTTAACGGTTGGCAACCCTGATTGACTGTCACTGTCAGTGTCAGTGTCGACTGACCGACTGTCGGTGTCGTTTATCTGTCTTGTTTTGGTGAAATTCATCAGTCAGGGCTTTTCATTAGTAGAATTACGTAAGTTTATTTTGGAAATACAGAACGAACGAGATGTCGTTCCTGCTAAAGCGCACCGTCGGTGCTGGATGCAGCTTAGGGCGACACATCCTAAACAATGTGAAGACTCCAGTTGTACTGCATGTGGCTACAAAAGCCGACCAATCTGCTCCTCAAGCGGAGACTCGACCAACGGTAGCCAAAGTGGATCCGCTTCAGAAGACTCATTTGGTTGATTTTGGAAAATACATCGCTGATTGTTTGCCTAAATACGTACAAAAAGTGCAACTCACGGCGGGTAACGAACTGGAAGTTCTTATTCCTCCTGAAGGAGTTATTCCAGTGCTGCAGTTTTTGAAGGATAACCACAGCGCACAATTCACGAACCTCGTGGATATCGCCGGCATGGATGTGCCCAACCGACCCAACAGGTTCGAGATCATATACAACTTGCTGTCACTGCGTTACAACGCTAGAATCAGAGTCAAGACATACACTGATGAGTTGACCCCTGTTGACTCAGCCAATGACGTGTTTAAAGCTGCAAATTGGTACGAAAGAGAAATATGGGATATGTATGGTGTCTTCTTTGCCAATCATCCTGACTTGAGAAGAATATTGACTGATTATGGTTTTGAGGGTCATCCCTTCAGGAAGGACTTCCCACTCAGTGGCTACGTGGAGGTGCGCTATGATGATGAACAGAAGCGTGTGGTGGTAGAGCCCTTAGAGCTGGCTCAAGAGTTCCGGCGCTTTGAGCTTAGTGCTCCATGGGAACAGTTTCCGAACTTCCGCAGTAACCCTGCTTCAGAGGAAGTTGTGAATCCGGCTGAAGACAAACCAAAACAATAGAATAATTTGATAACAAGTACATCATTTATGTAATTGTTGCATAAAAATTTACAAAAGGTTGATTTGTTGAATTATTAGTGAATATTGTACTTTCAATCATAAGCTTTCGCCAAGATTATAGTTCCAGTGCCAAGTAAAGTCAGAAAATCATCTATGTACTCTATACATAGAATAGTTTCAATATGTAAGATGTTTCTAGGCAAACATTACACCCAGACAGCTTACAAGTTTAATTTATTTCGAATGACCGTCATCAACCCAACATTGCACTGACAGTTGATCTAGCAAAGCTCTTGGAAATATTAAATGTGAGTTTCATGTATTTGTGATTTGTTGAATCCAAAGATTTCATTTTGCATAAATGTTATGACATCAATTGCCTGTTGAAATTATTTGCCTAGACACAAATCTTGAGGGAGAGCTGTATGCTGGCACTGGTTAACATTTTCCAGTGAACCACTAAACCCTTTAACCTCCCCAGTCTGATTAATACGACTGAGAACCTATGTTCATTCTTAGATTTATTTCAATTATATATTTTTTTATTTATGTGCTGAGTGCTGGGGGCACGCCAATCGATAAACTAAGCAGTCAATAGGTTAACAAATTGGTAGATCTGTACATGCGGTAGTGTGTCAAGCCAGCAGAACTAGTGAGCAGCACCGTGTGGAATATTCACGAACCATTTGGGGCCACTTTTGACCCCCTCATAACACAAAAACTATTTTACATCAACATGTCAAATTTGGCTCATATTGCGGAGCAGCAGGACGGGGAGTGATGCACACACCTCAAATCAAACGGTTCGTCCAAAAATCTTAATTTTTATCACTGACTGACCAAAACTCTAAGCCAGTTTCAGATGACCTAGACAGTTAAAATTTGGCATCCAGTAGGTAGTTGGGTGAATGAATTTATAGGGATACAGAAGAAACTAGTATTTTTATCATTTTATTATAATTTTTCAATTTCTATTAGGAACACTTATCATAATTTTAGCCCTTATTACCTGTATGTAATGTATGAATCAGCAAATTAAATAGGGTATTTTGCAATTTATGAAAAACTATTTTGATTTGAAGATTGGGACGAAAGAATATACAAATAAAAATAAATTGTTTTACATCCATTTTCTCAATTAAAAATTAAAAATTTAAAAAACCCCCGACCCAAACAAAAACACTAAAAAGTAAAAAATTATATTTATGGGCCTTTTAATTTGAACGTAATATTTTAATCAGTGCATTGTCAAGTCGGGAGACGGTCAATGTGTACCGGACGGGCGTGATCGCTTGGACACGAAGGGTGTGTAGGGAGGGTGTATTCCTATCCAGGTTCTATCCCGGTGTGTATGTAGGTCTCCCAGTCCACGCGGCGCTGACGTCCTGCACCTATAGGTTACAGATATCTTCAGGGGCGGCTACTATCTTCCGTTCTTCACGACGTTACCAACGTTCTGACGACTGACAAAGAAACGGGTTCCATCCAGACTCGTCTAGGAAGGGGTTGTTTTTGAGACACCTCTGTGAAGGGGTACTTTACCTGATTAAATAACACACATTTTGATTTAATCTTCAGGAAGCAATTTAGAACTTTTACTTGTACTACATGTTAATTAATTTAAGTTTAAAATAACTTTATCTTGCCGATGACTACGAATTAGTTTTATTCTATATTTTCTAAGGTGCCTCGAAACTTTACCGTAACGAGGGCCGCAAATTGCTTCCTGTTTTAACTTTTATTTATTATATTTTCGACTATTGTTACAATGGAATATTGAATACAACACATTATTAAATTACTGTACATATGGCATGTTATATATCCCTGTATTCCCCTTGAAATTTCCCATCTCCCGAGATATCTGTATGAACTATATCTTCCCGCACTGAAAGATTATTTCAAGAAAACCCGAAAAATTATGGAAAATGTTACCAATAAATATTTTAAAAGTTGATTTTCTCGAAATCTACTGAACTTATTTCAATTCTGGTTACAGATACCTCAGGGTGGTTTACAGACCCAAAACAATCTAATATTTAAAACGTTACACATTTGATTTTCAGGGCGTGACGCGCCCTGAAAGATGGCTAGCAAAACTCAAAACTTAAAAATTACTTAGCTAAAGCAACACAACTTTCAGAGCTCAATTAAGTGGTTTTATCTTAAGTTTACGTTAAGGGAAGTTACGCACAGGGCTAGGTCTCGGTTCTAGGTTACCTGGACGCACTTGAGACTATAAATTACGGCTATACAGCCCACTTAAATGAGGTCTGAAAGGGTGGTACTTACGGTTTTCTTATAGTAGGCATTTATCACCACTGTTCATTGGTTTAACTATCACTTATGTTTATGATTTTAAATTAATGTCAAAAACAAACTATTAAACTATATAGTGACGCATCGTCGCGAACATTAATTAAGAAAACACATAAATTTCAACGAGAAAATTCCCGTATTTTGAGCGCTACTTGTACTATGAGCAAAGTTACCTTAGGGCTTTTGCTATCACTTTAATCACTACGAATTTTAATTAATGTCAAAAAACAAACTAAACAATGTAGTGACGCGCCGTCGCGAACACAATGAAAACGCCAAACAGAGGCCTAGCCGTCCCCCGACTTGAGAATGCCCTGATTAAAATATTACGTTCAAAAAGGCCTATAAATATTATTTTTTACTTTTTAGGTTTTTGTTTGGGTCGGGGATTTTTTAAATTTTTAATTTAATATTTATTTCTTGCTTTTTAAACTTAATGTCTCCCTTAAATCACCATTTATCTATAATCTATTCATTGAGACCTTTTCAATGAGCCCAAACACGATACTTCTGCTGTTTGTTGGTGAATAACTTGGGTTTCCTGGAAATTTCAGGTGTTGCTCCAGCATCAGTTCAAGGTTTTTTTTTTCGTCTAATATCATCGAAGTAATAGAATCCCAAATTTTGAGTTGATCAGACCCATGGAAGAGGCTAAAATCCCTTTTTCAACCAGAAAAGAGCTGATAATCTTCAAACGGCTGAACCGATTTTGATGAAACATATCTAAGAACACTCCCGACTAATACACCTTTCAAACTAAAAAAAACTAAATTAAAATCGGTTCATCCGTTCGGGAGCTACGTTGCCTCAGACAGACACACACACACACACACACCACACACACACATACACACACACACAGACACGTCGAACTTATAACACCCCGTCGTTTTTGCGTCGGGGGTTAAAAACGATTTATAGCAAACATATTTACCGCCAAAACCCGTTGCCAAAACGCTCCTTACGAAAACTTTTTAATCACGTGACCACATGTGACTTCAACTTTGTGTAAACTAAAGTAGTTGACTACCATTTAGGTCACATTAGCTTCACATTAGATATAAAAATGAAATTATATACTAGTAGGTAGGAATACATAGTTAATACCAAGTACTAGTGTTTGTTTGAAGTAACAAGCACCAAGCACTGCACTAATTGACCTGGGGGTGCCACGGGTCCGAATCTAAGTTCCCGTGGCACTCCCAGGGGTGTCTTCCAGGGGTGCCATGGGTCCGGAATGGAGTTTAGCGTGAACGTTAACAGAAATGTGTTTTGTCTAGGCCTGCAGGCGTCTTTATGGTCTATAATGATATTGCGACGAAGTCTCACTCAGATTTTTAAGAATAAATATGGATCAAAGCGCCTGGTCGAGGCTCATTTTATAATAAATGTGCACCTGCCGTAGGTATGTACAGTAAAAGCTCTTTATTCGCGAGTTATACGTTCCGTAAAATACCTACCGCGAATACAGAAACCGTGACTATGGAATGGTAATTTATATGGGATTATAGGGGATACGTTTCTAGGTGACAAAAAAAAAACAATTAATAGAAATGAAAGTTGGTAGTATGGACGAAAAGTTTTTGACCATATTGATTAATTGTATGAGCGTGATGTGGATGCAAGCGACTCTCCAAGGCGTAAACGGTCAAGCATTTCTATGCGTTAAACAGATTTTTGCGCGTCGAAAATCGTTTTTAAGTAAAAAAAAAATTTTCAACATTTTGCAATGAATGGAAAGATGAAACAATAGGTAAAACACGCAAAGCGGCTCGTACCAAAGGATGGAATGTCTGTTATGTCGCAGCATTTATAAATGTGGGGGAGGCCTATGTCCAGCAGTGGACGTCTTTCAGCTGAAATGATGATGATGATGATTATATAAATATAATTTATGGTGATGAGGTTGCTTTCAATATGTTTGTTTACATTCTCAAAAAAATACCAACCGATTTCCAAAAAACACTACAAAGTGCAAAATAACTTTAATTTCGGAAGTCGGTGACGTTGGATGTGTATTTTAATTATTTGTCACCGCCTTCCGAAATTAAAGTTATTTTGCACTTTGTAGTGTTTTTTGGAAGTCGGTTGTTATTTTTTTGAAAAAAGTTTTTATTTTTCACTTTTTTGTTACCTGGGTAGGTAACAAAAAAGTGAAAAATAAAAACTTTTTTCAAAAAAATAACAACCGACTTTACACCAATTCGAAATTTCATCATCCTTTGGGTCAAAACAATGCATACTTATTTATGCGATAGCAACATTCGCGGTTGATTTGCTGTAAATTTTTGAAGAGTTCCGTTGTCTGTTTCCGAAACGCATCATCAGATCTATATGCAGGGCCCAATCTAAGGTGGGGCAAGCCGGGCAATGCCCAGAGCGGCAAAATGTATACTTACAAACATACCTACTCTCATGAATTTTTGTATACTTGTTCAGAAGCCGTAGTAGAATAACGTATGTGAATATTATATAGTTAAAAGAATATCACATAATTATAGTCATACCATCTTTGGTAGAAGCTCATGACTTATATGGTGTTAGTACAAAGGGCGGCGAATGTTATTTTTGCCCGGAGCGGCTAAATAGCTAGATCGGGCCCTGTCTATATGAAATTTCAATGTGACCATTTCGGAGTAAACCCCTTTCGAACAAAAAAAGATTTTTGCAAATCCGTCTATATACGACGGAGTTATGCCTGAACATACATAAAAATATAAACAATCATGTCGAATTGACAACCTCCTTCTTTTTGAAGTCGGTTAAAAACACCGACCGCGGCGAAGGTGGCTATTATAGATGTCAAAGGCCGAACTAATACAGCGGCGATATCATTTGACAATGTACTTTAGGCACAGTTGTAATAAGGTCTATTTTACTTTATTATAGTCCATCTGACGACGCGTTTACAAAGGATATTGGGTTGGATACCTATTGAAATCCTTTTTGTTATTTGTTAATATGTATGTACCGATGTACCGATTAGACCCGCAAATAAATAAATCTTTAGCCACGGATATAGGAATTGGGTCGCATTTTTTTAATCCGCGAATAGTGAAAACGCGAATGAAGGAAGCACGAATAAGGAGCTTTTACTGTACTTACTCAATAAATCGACTGCGCGTCTGGTTGAGTGTGCTGAAGCATTATTCCACGCGGGGGCGGACGCCTATCACGGCCCGTACAGGCGCGTGTCGTTTACAAACAGGTAGCAGTGCAGTAACACCTGACGCCACCTGTCAGTTAACGGCCCGTGGGACCGTGGCGTTATCACGATGAAGAAAGATCACGCTGTAAAGGTGGATACTGACCGGCGTCACGGGTCAAAATGCACCTAATATGTTACCAAGCAAGTATTCGTGCAGTCAGTAGTATCTACGGCAAAACATGCGAGCGAGCAACACAGATTTTAGCACACGGCGTAAAGACATGCTCGCTGCGAATGTTACATTTCCTACGCCCCGTAACGTCGGTCATTATCCACATTAACAGCGCTGTTGAAAAAAAAAACCAAACCAGGCAAAAAAACGATTTAATTGTATAGCACGGGTTTTCTATGAACATAGTACGAGTAAGTACGATGTTGTTGCTACGTAGTGCCATACCGCGCGCGCCCCCACCTCTCCCCCCGCCGCTGACGCAGGCAGCAGGAAGAAAGAGAGCCCGATCCCGAGGATAACGGACGTAACAGAGCGATCCTCCGCGACTCTCGGTTGCGATGCCTTTTTATTGTAAATTGTAATAAAAATGTTTCTGTGTTTCTTTTGTTCAGCTATACATTTATTTGTAGACCAATAAAATATTATAAAACGGAAAGATTTGATTGTTAATGAAATATGTAGGTATTTCGGACCGCGGCGCACGGTGCGGTGGCCGTGGAGCAGCAGAGTGGGTAGCGGTGCGACAAAAACTGTCTATTAATAATTTCTGTACAAAAAGTAATGATACCTATCCCATCAAAAGCATAAATGTGAAATGGGAGCCAAGTTCAATATTATGAATTTATGATACCTATATGCCTTGGTTGTTGACTTCAACGACAAAAGAAGTGAGATCTAAATGGGAATAATGAATTATTATTAAGTACCAACGAAAACGGTCACGGAAGAGCCCTGTATTCGATGGCTAGTTTCTACCAGCAAGCCAAATTTTCGGAACAATAAAATAAGAACTTTGGAACTTGCGAAGGCTATAATATAATTTGTATATGACAACTAGCCAAGTCTGACCATAGGCTTCAATATATTATCCTGAGTTATCAGAAGAAATTATATTTTAAGTTGTTATAAAATATTTGATGTTGATATAAATAAATTTCAGGACTGACCATTGAACTTTACACCCTTGGCACCCATTTAGATCTGACTTCTTTTGTCGTTGAAGTCAACAACCAAGGCTTAAATTATAATATTGAACTTGGCTCCCATTTCAATTTTTTTTTTTTTGATGGGATTGGTAATGCCTTATGACAGCACATAACATTTAGCCACTGTTCACATTTAAGAGCTACTAGTTTTACTGTTTTGTTACAGCCAACTTGAATTTCAAAAAGAGTAATAAGTAATGCATTTTAGGTGAAAGACTCTTTATTTCAACTCAGTATCGTCAATCGATAAACGTAAGTCGAATGGTGAGAAGTGAGTCGCGTCGCAACTAGCGGCGGTATCGGTATCTCTTGAAGTGGAACCACAGCTGGAAGATGTTGTTGTGGAAGTGGCAGCGGAAGCCGCGCTTGTAGGAATACTCCCACTCGCGGTTCACGATTTTGAACGCGATGTCCTCGTAGGGCGGGCCGGCGTGGAAGCGCAGCACGGCGAAATCGGGGTTCTCGGCACACGCTTTCTGAAAACAATATTGGAGAAACTTATCAATCACTTTGTTACTTGCACACTTACACTTTAGATTAAGTTACTTAAGCTGGTATTACTTAAGTTTTCCCTACGACAAACAATACCCAGGTGAAACTAGATGCAGATTTTTGCTTGAAAATACAAGGTGTTACGGAAAACGACGCACAACTTGTTGTGCCCGTTTCAATGGCGTGGCCACGGAGATATTTAAAAATCTGCCAAGATTTTGTAAAAGTTGATTACCAAAACCATAAATTTTTCATAGTTACGGTCGAAAAGATATAAAGGTTTGAACGTGGCCCCGGGGCATGCGGGCGGGGGCACGGGGGCGGGGCCTCGGGGCACGCGGGCGGGGGCACGGGGGCGGGGCCCCGGGGCATGCGGGCGGGACCCCGGGGCACGCGGGCGGGCCACGGGGGCGGGGCCCCAGGGCACGCGGGCGGGGGCACGGGGGCGGGGCCCCGGGGCATGCGGGCGTGACCCCGGGGCATGCGGGCGGGACCCCGGGGCACGCGGGCGGGCGCACGGGGGCGGGGCCTCGGGCACGCGGGCGGGGTCACGGGGGCGGGGCCCCGGGGCATGCGGGCGGGACCCCGGGGCACGCGGGCGGGGGCACGGGGGCGGGGCCCCGGGGCACGCGGGCGGGGGCACGGGGGCGGGGCCCCGGGGCATGCACGCGGTGACATATAATTAAATACATATCCAAAGTCACCGACTTCCGAACTTAGTTATTGGGGTTGGACAAAGCAAGTTTATTATTTTTTACTTTTCGGTTTTTCGGCGGTTTAATTTTTTTATTAAAAAGTTTTTATTGTATAATTTTTTGTGGCTATAATCTACTAATTACTACATGCTTATTTTTTGTTTACTTTTTGTAATACACAACTAAGTATTAAAAGCTGTGAGTAAACAATCAATCATCCCCTTTTTTATTACCCTTAGGGTTGGAATTTTTCTTCGAAATTTATATGGGACCAACTTTGGGGTATACCCTTTCCAATAAAAAAATAATTCTCGAAATCGGACTACTCTGGAAAAAATTATGCGCGGTCATACATAAAAAAAAAAACATACGCGTCGAATTGAGTAACCTCCTACGTTTTTTCGTCGGTTAAAAAAGAGAATTCCTGACTGACTGACTCATCAACGCCCAGCCTAAACCTTTTGACCAGGCGTTTGCACAGCGGTTCCCTTTATAATGTAGACAAGGAATAAGGAAGGATTTTCCGAAATTCAATCCGTAAGGGAGTTAAATAGGGGATGGAAGATCCGCGCGTGCGAAGCCGCTGGCAAAAGCTAGTTAAAGAATAAAAAGGTGCGTTCGTGGCGGTCCGCGTACGCTTGGCTTACACACAGAAACACACTCGTATAGTACTGACCAGAGAAAACTCGGGCGTGGCGTTCTTGTCGATGAGGTCCGGGTAGAAGATGTTGAACTTGTAGCCCTGCACGATCTTGGGAGGCGGGTTGTCCATGTCGTAATGCGTCTGGTTGTACTTGTTCCACTCGAAGCCCGTGTGCACTCTGTGAGCAAGGGTCGCCATCAACAGATATTCACTTCAAATAAAGTTGGAAGTAGTTTGTTTTGTTTACTGGTAGATATGCTTTTTCAGTTAGTCAGAATAACTTCACAGAAACGATCGGTATCAATATCTATGTACCAATTTACGTACAGCTGTGTGAGAGATGATATGCCTGAAAAGGGGGTGAGTTCCCAGATGATTAATGGAGATGTATGGGAGAAGACATGCTACTCCGACCCAAAATAAATTGGGACAAGGGCAAAAGAATTATGATGCGTAACCTGAGCTGGCGCGCAAGTTATGGAGCACGAAGGATTACCTGTTGAAGTAGCGCGGCTTCCTGGGGCGGTACTTGTCGGCCCACAGGCACGGCTGGTCGGGCAGCGCGTGCTCCACGCTGAACTGCGCCTCGTCGGGCGCCGCGCCCATGGCCTGCCGCGCCGCGCGCTCCAGGGCCCGTGTCGTCTGCTAGTGTGGAATGCACGTTTGTTAATTTTTTTTAATTTAACCTTTTGCGAGAAACAATTTTACTATCTAAACTACCGTGAAACGAGGTGATTTGGGATGCAGGAGTAAATCCGGACGAAACTTTAAAAGGGATTTAAACAATCCTACTTACTAAATTAGATATTTTAATACAAATTCATGTGCTTTTGTAGTGTATTGCTTCGCTACCACACCCTACATATCAGGACATTTGAAAAGGTACTAGGTAAGTACCTACTGACGGGTTACATTTATATTCATATAATTGTATAAGTTAGTTCATTTTTATTTTCATTTATTGCTGACATAATGTACTCATTACAGTGTTTTTTGAAGTGAAAACTTATAGGCGCGTTGGGCATGGGTGACCAAGGGGGACCCCTTAAGGGCAAGGGCCGATGCCTGCCAGCAGTGCCGTAACAAGGGCGGTGCCAGCGGTGCCCAGGCACAGGGCGCAGACCCTGGAGGGGCGCAGAAATGACCAGACCAGTATCTAGTTTTGTTTCATGCATGGTAGTTAGTAAGTACATTTTGTTTTATTGCGAATATGGTGTAGACGCGCCCTCTGTACTATCTATATCTATATGGCATTTTTCAAGCGATCTTGAAACAACAACACTTGTAAAGGTGGTTTTATATTTGTCTGATGTGTCGTGACGTGACGCGTCAGAACGGTATCGGTTTCATACATTTAGTACTAGCTGGTGCCCGCGACTTCGTCTGCGCAGGATTAGTATTTCGAACAATATGTTTATAAATTGTTATTCTGATGTATAAGCTATATTATTGTAAAGTTTCATTAAAATCCATTCAGTAGTTTTTGCGTGAAAGAGTAACAAACATCCATCCATCCATCCATACAAACTTTCGCGTTTATAATATTAGTAGGATGGTAACGTTCACACTAGTGCGTAACGTGTTGTGTTGTGATGGCTTATGTATGGAACCGATACAGTTCTGACGCGTCACGTCACGACACATCAGACAAATATAAATCCACCTTGTCTTGCTCGCAATATTACATACACAAACAAAAGTACCTATACCGTAACTATGAGACAATTTCTGTCTATATTCATTTGGAGGGCGCCACTTCTAACTTAGAAGTTCTAAGCAAATCTGTCAATCTAGCTGAGGACCAGGGGCCTAAGTCTACTAATTTATATACGTCACAATGGTCTCTCAATGGTAAGTTTTTGACAGATTTGCCATACAAAAACTGTCAAAAACACACCATTGAGAGATCATTGTAACGTTTATAAATTAGTAGACTTAGGCCCCTGAGGAGATGTACATATAGTTCACGTTACGCTGTCATTGCTGTCAGCCACATTCATTGGTCCTCCCTTTATCTTTGAATTTATTCATTAACTACGTGCGGCGTTACTGACGCACTAGCGTGCGAGAGATAGATCAGATAGAAAATTCATCGTTCGACAAGAGTGAAAAGGATGACTTACAAAACTAAACGATTCACAAACGTTCCATTCTGCCGCGCCGTCCCACCCAATGTTCGGGGATTCCCCGATACATCGAGAATCACGCATTCAGATAGCCGGCCGGGGGCACTCGGATTGATTGTCTTGCTTCTCAACCATGGTCATTATTTGTATAAAATTTCATTAGTTTAAAATAAAATTGTGTGTGAGAGTGAATAAGTTTATTGTTGATTTGTTGTTCGTTGATAAACTCGTTTGGGTAAGTTAGAAAATTGTATTTAAAAGTTTTACAAACAAAGTTGTATATAAGTATATTTTTTTGGTTAAAATTTTTACGTTAATAGTGAAATTAACTGAAAATATTTTAAGGTCGGTGGGAGTAAGTAGGAGCGGCCTGTGCCCAGCAGTAGGACATTTAATACGCTGATAATATCAATAAATATTTATGACTTGTAAATGTTATTACTTTATATTATTATTAAGTGTTATTACTTTCCTAAGTAGGTATTTTTAGGTGGCATTTTTATGTTGACCATTTTTATGCTCGAGTTCGGTTCGACACACAAGTATACATATAGACAGGTACTTGTGTTGAGTTCCGAACTACTCGTATATACTAGACTAGGCCTGATTAGCGATTCTTCTTTCAGAAATATTACCTGCCGGCTACCGTAAGCTAAGCACGCATGCTATAAACAAACAACATGTCTCAAAAACGTCCATCCGGTTCTAAATTTCGTAAGAGAAAACGCGTGAGAGAGATGGAAGCAAAAAAAATGGGAAATACGTTACGAAAGTGGACAGTCACACAACCAGAAAACAGTCAGGAAGATGTGTCCAATAATGACGTTTTGGCCCACCCTGGTATGTCTGGAACTAGATCTGGAAACAATTTAAAGATAGAATATAAAGAAGACAGCCCAGTCAGCCCATTCCAGCAAGACTTGACCTTGCCCATCACCACTAGTCCAAGTTCTGAAATTCAAATTAAAGAAGCAACTGCAACTGATAAGATCCAGTTAGACATAAACGATCCTGTTTCATGGTTACCATTAACTGACCACATTCGTTGTTTCCTTGTTGAGAAAGGTCCTGATCAAGGAAAAGGTAGTCAAAATATTTCTTCAACTGAAGACGCAGGACGAAAATTTCATATGCATTGGTTTACAAAAAAGATGAGCAATGGCGCGATGGTACCAAGGCCTTGGTTGATTTACAGTAAAAAAAGAGATGCAATATTTTGTTTCCCATGTATACTTTTCGGTTCTTCCTCGACTAAGCAAATAATGCTGGCACCCGGCACTGGCTGATGCACAAAAAGGATTTAATGATTGGCGTCATTTAAGTCCACGTATTCCTGAGCACGAAAACTCTACATTTCATAGAGAAAATTGTATTAAGTGGAAAATGCTTGAACAGCAAATAAAAAGTAAGACCACAATAGATGCATCCTTACAAAAGGCTATTGATCAAGAAACAAATAAGTGGAGACATACCTATTTTAAAAGTGTGTACTAGCATAATTTTGTTTTGCGCGGAAAATACGAGGGCGGGTCAATAAGTCCGTGACTTTTGGAATAAAACACAGATTTTTTGATAAATAAATCATTTTATTTTTCAACGTAGTCTCCCTTGAGCTCTATACACTTTGTCCAACGCTTCTCCAATTTTTTTATCCCTTCCAAAAAATATGATTTGTCGAGGTCCTCAAAATAGGCCTTTGTTTGCGAGATGACTTCATCATTGGAGTCAAATCTTTTTCCACCAAGCCATTTCTTCAGGTTTGGGAACAAGAAGTAGTCACTCGGAGCCAAATCTGGAGAATAGGGTGGATGAGGGAGCAATTCATAGCCCAATTCATGGATTTTTGTCATGGCAACTGCACATGTGTGCACCCTTGCATTGTCTTGGTGGAAAAGAACTTTTTTCTTGGCCAAATGAGGTCGGTTTTTTTTCAAATCGTCATTGAAGCGGTCCAATAAGTTGGCATAATATTCCCCATTGATTGTTCTTCCCTTTTGAAGGTAGTCAATGTGGATTATCCCACGTGCATCCCAAAAAACAGTCGCCATAACTTTATTGGCTGACAAACCCACCTTGGCCTTCTTTGGCGCCGATTCACCCGTAGAAACCCACTGTTTTGACTGTTGTTTGGTCTCTGGTGTGTTGTGATGGATCCATGTTTCGTCCACGGTTACAAAACGGCGCAAAAATTCCTCCATGTTGCGATTAAACAACGCCAAACCTTCCTGTGAAGTTGTTACACGATTGCGTTTGTGGTCGACTGTGAGCAAACGCGGCACCCATCTTGCGGAAAGCTTTCTCATGCCCAAGTGATCATTCAAAATTGAAACCACTGAGCCATGCGAGATCCCTAAGGCTTCCACAATCTCTTGCACTTTCAATCTTCGGTCGGCCAACACCATATCGTGAATTTTTTCGATTATTTCGGGTGTAGAGACCTCAACTGGGCGTCCAGGACGTTCGGCATCTTCAGTGCTTATACGGCCACAACGAAATTCAGTAAACCACTTTTTTACCATTGAAATCGATGGTGCAGAGTCCCCATAGTATTTATCAAGCTTAGCCTTGGTCTCGGTAATGGTTTTTTTTCGCAAAAAATAATGCTTAATAAGCACACGAAATTCACTTTTTTCCATTTTTTCCTCAACTTACTGGGTAGTCTGATAAAGATAGCTGTCAAACACAAACTATCTGACGCAGCAAGTTCAAATTTTGATAGGAGTCAACTGACAGATGCCTGTTGACAGGAGTAGTGTTGCTTTTTCAGTAGAGAGGTCAGAAGTTCAAAAAGTCACGGACTTATTGACCCGCCCTCGTAATTTACCCCTCAGAGGCTCTCATGAGCATATTGGAGAATCAGGATCTGGAGTTTTCTTAAGTGCCGTGGATATGATTTCAAAATTCGATCCTGAGCTTAGAGCGCACATCGAATCGCTTAATAAGGAAATATTTCATATTTTACGCCTTATATTCAAAACGAGCTTGTAGATATTCTTGCCTCTGAGGTCAAAAAACAAATTTTAGACGACGTTCGTCCGGCAAAATACTTTTCCATACTTTTTTATTGTACGCCAGACGTATCGCATCAAGAACAGATGTCACAAATATTGAGATTCGTAAAAGTATCCGAGCAGAAAGTTACAATCGAAGAACGATTCATAGATTTCATCCAGTCTCATGAAAAATCGGGCGAGGGATTGTCGAAAGAGATTTTAGAGAAATTAGAAGTTGATGGATTGAATATTCAAGATCTTCGTGGCCAAGGCTACGACAATGGTAGTAATATGGCCGGTAAATATAACGGAGTCCAAGCCAAAATAAAACAAATTAATGAAAATGCTGATTACGTGCCGTGCGCAGCGCATTCTTTGAATTTATCTGGCGTACACGCTGCTAGTGTGACACCTGACATGATCACATTTTTTGGATTAATCCAGAAAATATTTGTGTTTTTTTCGAGTTCAACGGTCAGATGGGAAACTTTAATGAAACACTTAAATATTTCATTGAAAAAACACGCCGACACTAGATGGGCCTCTAAAGCTAGGGCGGTCAAAGCTTTGAACACGCAAATACCCCAAATCAGGTGTGTGCTAAAGATTCTAACTACCAATGATTATAATGCGGAAACAATCGCTACAGCTAAAAGTATAATGGACCTAATTAATTATAAATTCATATGTACTCTGCAAATTTGGGATCAAATTTTGGAATCTGTTGACAGAGTGAATGTAGCTCTACAGTCTAAAACCATTACTATCGACAAAGCCTCTGAATTAATCAAGGGATTAACAAGCCAGATTCAGAATATTCGCGACACTGTGGACATTGTTTTCGAAAAGGCAAAAAGAATTTGTGAACAATGTGACATTGAAGACAATTTTCCTGAAAAGCGACGAAAGCGAGTAAAAAGACACGATTTAAGTGAAAGTTCAGACGCCGGCTACTACATTACTCAGCAACAAAGTTTCAAAATTCAGATAAATGAAGCAATAGATACAATAATTTCTGAATTAAAATGGCGATTCGAAAAACTACGCGACATACACCACTCTTTCGGTTTTTTGACCGTAAAACACATAACTACATATTCGGTTGAAGAACTAAAAAAACATGCAGCTGACTTGAGTATCAAATATTCTGCAGATATAAATGCCACAGAATTTTGGGCCGAAATAGAAACTTTGAAGAGTCAAGTTGAAGCGACTACATTATTTGATAAATGTGAATGTCAGTCAAGTATGGGTCTTCTCAAAGCTATAGTGGAACTTGATTTAAAGGAAATGTTTCCCAATGTAGTAGTCGCTATAAAGATATTTTTAACGATGCCAGTGACTGTAGCTTCCTGCGAGAGATCATTCAGTAAGCTCAAATTAATAAAGACGTACCTGCGCTCGACGATGGGCCAAGAAAGATTGTCTGGCCTAGCGATTTTGTCGATTGAACGCGACATAGCACGGCTCCTGTCGTATGACAATGTCATCAAGGACTACGTAATGAGAAAAGCGCGGAAAGTAAATCTTTGTGTAGGTAGCTGTCCTTTTCTTGTGATTACGGTTTACCTTAGCCTTGGGTCTTTACTATCGAGTACTTTGTGTCATTTCTGTATTTGAGCAAATATTTTTGAATAAACAATTTTTATCTTAAAGAAATCTACTAAGTACCTATACCTTCGTAAACAAAAAATAGATAGATTTATTTTTATGCACATTTGTCCACTTTATTGTCAGAGCCTGGTTAGAGCATTTTTCAAGGGCGCAGTTTTGAAAGCTCGCACCGGGCGCATAAAAGGCTAGTTACGGCACTGCCTGCCAGGGGTGCGGGTTGTTCGAAAGAGACACTGTCGACCCTGGCACACAGGCAACTGAGGGAACACGGATGGGTTTTAGTCAGTAAAAGTCTGACACGCCCTCTTGCTCCACCCAGAGCGGGAGAAGTAATTTGATGATTTCCCACGCTACAAAAAAAGAAAAAAAGGTAACAATTTATGATTTTGTCTTTTTAGGTATTTAAAAACTGTAACAAGTTTTGCAGCTTTCTCGGTACCTACTCTAAAGGTTTAGGTAGTTAAAAAAGGGTAAACAAAAAAAACCACGTGACTCATAGATGCTAAACCTTTTATTTCAAATGTTAAAATCATATTAATTATAGTCACATATATATTTATAGTCTCTATTCTGAATCTGATTCTGATGAACTCTCTGTCACATTAATAATAAAGCGTTCAGTTACCAGCCTCGGGTTCACTCATTTTTCCACGATACGAATTTAAAACCCAGTAACGATAAATAACAAAAACGAACAATAACTAAATAACAAAAACAAAATAAGGAAACAAGCTAATATTATCACAATTCAACAAAACCAAAACGCACGGATACAATCGCAATGTCGATAACGCTGTCAACAAAGGCGTCTGGTTAACCGACTAAACGTAATACCTGCCAATTCAGTTGCCAGACTACGTCACAGTTGTACTCTTCAATTTAGCAATGTTATCTAATTAGTTGTATTTTCTAAAAGGTTTGGGGAACCTGTCTTTTTGGGTTCTTTATAAGAGACAGATTACAAAATGTTATATTATTATTATAAATCTAACAAAAAAAATGTACTAAAGCAGTTACATCTACGAAAAGTTGTTTAAGAATAAATGATAAAGTTTAACATACTATAATAAAAGGGGAAACTATCATGTGATCGAAAATAAATTTAATTTTGTTCTAATGTATTTTTTAGCAAGAAAGTGTCAACTATAAAAAACCCTTTTTACGATTTGTTTACCCTTTTTTAACTACCTAAACCTTTAGAGTATAGTTTATTTCATACGTCAGAATGAACACTACAGCAATGAACACTACACAGCTACAGCAGTGTGAAGCTGAGTCATTGTTTGGCCATTAATTTGTGTTTTTAATGACTGCCACCATTGGAGAGGTCCGACGCGATTTACTACCTTCAAAAAGAAAGTTATGAAAGAGATCCGTCATTGCACTGTATTTAACAACATAGGGCATCGCGTCTTTGTGATATGCTTCTATTTAATAATAAAGCCTCAGATATCTTTTCACTCGTGAGGTTTTCGCCCCTGTACTTAGGATTAAGTAACTTTGCTGCAGAATGAGCTGGAGACATTGCCATTTCATAACGAGCATTGAACTTCCTTAAATCATCCAGTGAATACTCGGTCTCACGCAGTCGTACCTTCTCACTCTCAAACATATTTTTAAGTTCTATCTATGCTTCAGTCACTTCGCCAAAACAGTAGGATGTCTTTTGGGAGATGTCAAGTGTAACTGCGATATTTTCCGTCTGATTTACATAAATCTGACGTCACGCGTGGTGACGTGATAAAAAGTCATCGTACCTAAGGAGCGTTTTGGGGGTAAATTCAAAACAACGAAAACTAAATTTTAATTTAATCGTTTTTAATTGAGAAAATAGATATAACTAAATTTATTTTTCTGTTAAAAATCTCGTCCCAATCTTCAATGATGCTGGCATCTCTTAAAGGCGCGCGTGGAACGAAACGCGCCGTCGACCCGAGCTTGGTCCTTACTGGACAGCGAGCTACCCATTACTCGCCGTCCGCACGTCTGCCCACGCTTACGGTGGCTGGGAATTAGTCTGTGATTCCCGATGCCCAGGGCGTCTCCTGCGGAGGCTAGGGCCGTGAGGGCGCATATACTGCGTCTTCCTCACGTGCGCCGTCTCCCTCTCCGCGAGAATTACTGCTTCGCAGAAGGAGGTAACGGCCACTCATGCACTCTACCATGGACTGGACCAGGGCCGTACGCGAGAGATCGCCGCTGCCGATCGCCTACTCGAGGACACGGCGGTACTCCGCCTAAGCCGGGCTAACCTCCACCGTATGATCCACCGTGTTCTGTTTCCTCCCGCATTACCCAAAACAGCCGTGTCTGGTGAGAACCTGCGTCCTGCGAAAGGTGAGGACGCCGTGGCGCCTCTCAAGTCCACTCCTCAAAGAGGAGACTTACCGCTGCAATCGTGGCGGGCCCAATCGAGTCCTGCCTGACATTACTCCAACCATCAGTTGACAAATTAACAACTTTGTTTTTCAACCAATTTTTTACGCTTTCTTGAGTCGAGAAAAGAAAATGGACGAGTGGTTATTCCCCTCGTTTAAATATAAATTGGTGTTTAATTTAATAGTTCATAGGTAATTCCCTGGCGGTATAGTCCCGCTATGACCGTCCCTATGTCGCTCAATTTAAAAATCAACATTAGTTAGAACATGGTGAATGTTAAGCGTATGATTAGAGATACGCAACATAAGATAATTGTTTATCCATTGATGGTTTTTTGTAAATATTTAATTAACTATGGCGAATTTGAAAAGATTGGTATAGTCTAGAAATGAAACATTATAGGCCGAATTAATTTGAAATAATGCCCTAAACGAAAAAAAAAACACTTGTTTAAAATAACTGTTTGTTTTATAAAATAAAAAAGCGGCCAAGTGAGAGTCGGACTCGCCCATGAAGGGTTTCGTAGCAGCAAGTAACATAATCCGATTTATGACGTATTAAAAAAAACTACTTACTAGATCTCGTTCAAAAAAAAATTCGGTGGAAGTTTACATGGTACATCATATATTTTTTTTTAGTTTAATAATTCTCTTATTTTAGAACTTACAGGGGGGGACGACGACGACACACACTCTAAGTATGGGGACCCCTAGTTTGTGCCAAAATTTTAATGCTGTTCACAGAATACATCTATTTACCAAGTTTCAACAGCATAGTTCTTATAGTTTCGGAAAAAAGTGGCTGTGACATACGGCCGCACGGACGGACTAACATGAGGAATCCATAAGTTTTTTGCCATTTGGTTACGAAACAAAGTTTTTCCAATCCTAGTCTAGAATGATATGCTGAATTCATGGTTAGTTTCCGCACTGGTTAAAAAATTATCCTGTATTGCAGCATTGCATACGTAGGCAGGCACGCCCTTTATACCAGGAGGCTTTAATTTAGGTTTTAACGTGACACTTGTCCACATTTTTTCCATACAAACTTCGGGAGTGTTTCACTACACTGTTTGACTATGTACATCAAAAATTAAACATGGTATGGTTTTGTCTCATTATTAATATTGTCTGTACGGAAACAGAATACTAAAATAAAACGCCATTAAAAAGTTATGAGCCAACAAAGATTAGTTTTTCTTGCTAATTTAACCTAACTTTGGGGGAGTATAAGTAATAAAAGGAGTGTAAAATCTCGAAAACCAAGTAGGTACCTTTGATTATATAATGTCTAGATGGAGCGTCGCCCTACAATCAAAACAAAGAAAACGAGCCAACAATTTCAAGTATGTGTGCGTGCGGCCGATGTATTACACTGTGCATCTATGTATCTGTGTGCGTGAATAATGTTACCAGCCACTACGAATTCTCCCATAAATCACATATAAAAAATAGACTAATTAATAAGATACGTTTTAGGTGTATGTATGTATGTAGGATTATTCAGTTTTAGTAGTGTATTTTTATTATGTAGTTCCTTTCTTAAATAAATACAAAAAAAAAAAACACTTAATTAGAGTTGTGTATGTGAATGTTTTATTAAATCAACTAAGTTAATTAAATTAGTATTACAATATGTAACTTTTTAGGCAGTTTGTATTTCGAAATTTGAAATAAAATATCACAGATATTAGGAATGAATTTTCAATTACAAATAAACCCGTTTAACAAAGATATGGGCGATCGTTAGAATAAAATAAAACAAAACTAAAGTCAGTGACCATCTCTTTGTATTTGTTTTTTGAAAAGTTTTCGCTTAGAAGCTAGGTTATTATTCACATTGTCTAATTTTAATTTGTGGTAGTATCTTATCGCAAAATACTTTTCCACTACCAGTCTCATTAAATTTACTTGATGTAGGACACCGCAAACATGAGCCGTTTCTACTGCAAAATAACTAACGCCACCTACAAAGTTTTTCATTACAGTAGATACTATTTTGGAATAATTAGCACTTGTCATTAAAAAATCTTGTTTAATAAACTGGCGAATTACGGTTTCAGTTCTTTTGCATATATCATACACATCTTGCGAAGCATAAACCAGGCCACCTTTATCTTTTATACACACTAATTTGTGGTACTGTAATCTTGTCCTTGTTGTTAAAGAATCGATGCAAGCATTACATTTTATCTGCTTACGTAATATCCGCACAACGCAACCTGCTATATAGCCAACTATTTGGTTAGTAAATTCACATAATCGTGAACTATCTAATATATGTGATGTACCCTCATTTTCGTCCAAGGACAAGTGTTCTTCGTCATTTTCAATTCCATCCTCATCATCTCTGCGTCCCCCCCGAGTGGGTTCCCGCATTGTCGTTGCGGGGGGGCTCAGTAACCGTGGATGCCGGCCACGGTGAAGCCAAGAGGAACCCAAAGGTGGGGCCGCTCGTCAGGGCTTTTGCCTCAAAGCCGACGACGTAGCGGCCAAAAAGTAGGTTGCGGTGAGGTGCACCGCAACTGAGGTGGGCCGCGATGTCGAATGGGAGGCATCGCGGCTGAGGGTTACGGGCTACGGTAGAGGAGGGGTGCCGGTGCTTCTGAGCAGCGCTCTTCCCTTCCGTGGCCTGGACGGGGCCGCCACCGTTTGATGGCGGACGCGGTGGGGCCGCAGGGGAAGAGGAGTGTCGGTATAGCGTTAGCCGCTCTCCCTATCCTCTGCGGCCGAAAAGTGGTAGACGGGACGGCGCGTTGTGTTCCACACGCGCGCCGTCAAAGATGTCAGCAACCACCGATGGGGTCCGCAAGGGCCGTTGCCTGCCAGGGGTGCGGGTTTGTTCGAAAGAGATACCACGGCCCCTGGCATACGGGCTACTGAGGGAACACGGGTGGGTTTTAGTCAGTAAAAGTCTGACACGCCCTCCTGCTCTACTCAGCAGGAGAAGTCATTTGATGATTTCCCACCCAAAAAAAAAAAAAAAAAAAAAATCATCTCTGCGTGAAAAAGGTACAGTTTCGTTTATGCATTTAAGAGACGAAGAACACATAAGAACACTTATGTTTTCAAGGGGCACACAGTTTCCCGATTGGACCGATTTAAGCTCCATATGGCAAAGTAGCTTCTTCAGCTGTCGGGCATTCGGATTGTCTACGGCGCCCTGTTTTGTTGACTGTGTACATATCCTTGCTGCGGAAGTGATCGGAACAAACTACAGTAGTTTTTGTTGGTTTCCACGTAGCATCTGCGCGGCTTTTTTGAATGCGATCTATCCATCGATTCCTGATAATAGGATTATTGGGTATTCTAAAAAATAAGATGTTATGTTGATCACCATATTTTATTCATCAAATAATTATGTTTGCTAAGGGCCGATTATTCAATAGTCAGATAACTTTTATTTATTTATATACGCTTTAGTGTACACCAGTAAAAGCATGACAAAAATAAAACAGTAAACACTAAAAACATACAATGGGAATAAAAATGGAGGTTACATCTATGATTTAATACTATTATTCAGTGCCAGTTATAAATAATTACTAAAATGTGAGCATGAAGTCGGTATCAAGTAAATTATTTACCTAGCTAATATTATATCAATTTTTACTTGGCATCGACTTCAAAATCATATTAAGAACGACTTAATAAATTTATCTTCTTAAATTACTCTTGACACCGGTAATCGGTTTAATCGGTTTATTGGACCCAATGTAAAAATAATAATTAAAATGGGCTCATAAACAAAAAAGTTATACGCTAACACTATCCTACTAATATCCTATCCTTCCTACTTCCTACTATCCTATCCTACTAATATTACCATACTTCCTATCCTACTAATATCCTTCCTACTAATATTATAAATGCGAAAGTTTGGATGGATGGATGTTTGTACTCTCTCACGCAAAAACTACTGAACGGATTTGGATGAAATTTGGCACATCGTTAGATTATAACCTAGATTAATACTTTTATCCCGGTAGTACGTTGCAACGGGATAATTTCCGACTTCCATGCGGGCGAAGCCGCGGGCGGAAGCTAGTACTATCATAAAAAAGTACCACCTTTTTTGAAATCGATAAATAAAGTACACACTAAATAATATACTTAAACTGAATCATAAACCAACTAATATTCCCACAAAAAATGACGTTAGGTTGGGAGAATGAAAAAAGAAACTGGCAACACTGATAAAATATGGCGTAATTTGATAATCATAAAAACAAAAAATAAAAATGTAGTTTTTTGGTTACTTACCGATGATAGGTGATGTGTTTGGTATTTTTACCCTTCCTTTATAATTCCGGCACAGTTTAATAGCACATACCGTCATTTTATGGCTGTTATTTGTTTATTACTTGGCGCGCGTAATACGTATTGTCACCAAAGCAGCACGATCGGTACTAATCGGCGGGTAAGAACTTATAAGCCAACAGTTGGCTGATATTTTTTGACACGTTTGCCCGCATTTGATGCTCTATCTAGACATTATATAATCAAAACCCACAAAGCTCAATTATTGAAAAGTTGAATAAATTTTACTGATTTATGCAGTGTTTTTTTCAGAAAACCCGATCTTCCGAAAGACTTTCCTTAATTTTGTACGCGCCTGTTTTACTATAACTGATCCTGCAACTCACTCAATAATGTTGTGCGTGTAGACTAGCGTCTAATGGCGTGTGCTAACTGGAATATGGCAAATATTTTAATATTTGTTTGTTTCATAATGTTAATTACTTTACTACCATTGTATAGAATCAAGTTCTTCTAACTAAACAGACAACTGTGCTGCTGGGGAGTTTGATGAAGTGATGAAGGACGGACGTTTTCAAAAAGTGCTGACTCTCAGCCTAGATAAATGACTTATAATATTGAATAAAAAAAAAAAACTGTTACGAGCTTGGGGTTCGTGACAATTAAAAACTGGCGATATAAATACCAAGAATTACACTTTAATTAATCACATTAATTACACAACACAATTGCACTACTGATCACTCTTAAGTCGCACTTGAAGATCGCTTTCGATGTTTTCGCAGGTATCGCTTAGCAAAAAATAAACGGGAAGTGTTTTTTTTTGTGTGGCATCTCGCAGTTGACCTTGAGAGGCCGTGACTGCTTAACCGGGCTTTCCTGTGAAGGTTTTTAGTGATACTAAAAGCCTCCAGCCAGGGCATAAAACCTACTTACACCTAAAGCGACTGCACGCGACTGTTCGTACCCCACAGGGCACCCCCTGTGGGGTACGAACCTCGGCTTAGGGCGTCACTAGCGGGGGGGGGGGGGGGGGGCAGCTAGTGGGGACAGGCTGGATCAAAATATTTTCTTGATTATTATTCGGGGAATTTAAAGCTACTGGCTCAGCTGCGGCGCGGGCTGGCGCATCAACGAGCAAGGGGCAGTCGGGGGAACTCGGAACGCGCTCCGTTCCCACTTATATAGGGCCTTCGGATAGTTCCAGAACCTTCTACCGTAGAAACATCTAAAATGTTTGAGTACATATCGGCCCTGACTGAACAGATGTCGATCGTTCTAGAAAGTACTAGTATCGAACTTTCTATAAAGATCCTGACTCTATTAATTCTGCTACTCAACATTAGATGGCGCTAGTGGTAACCAAACATTAATCGTGCCGCGCAACAGTACTAAACTAAAACAGACCCACGCAGCGTAATGTAAATGTTTGTTTTCTAGAGCAAATAATTTGGCTCTCTGGATTCTTTACTCAAAGGGTGTTTGTTGGGCACGCCACGATTGCGGCGGTAAGTCCCCTCTTTGAGGAGTGGTTTGAGAGGCGGCATGGCGTCCTCACCTTCCGCCTGACGCAGGTCCTCACCGGACACGGTTGTTTCGGGAGGTTCCTGTTTCGGATAGGGCGGGAGGAAACGCCCGGGTGTTTCCACTGCGAAGATCGCCCTGAGGACACGGTGGAGCACACGGTGGCGGTCTGCCCAGCTTGGGTGGAGCACCGCCATGTCCTCGTGGAGGCGATCGGCGGCGGCGATCTCTCGCGTCCGGCATTGGTCCAAGCCATGGTACGGAGCGAGAGGGCATGGGGAGCCGTCACCTCCTTCAGCGAAGCAGTAATGCTCGCGAAGAGGGAGGCGGCGCACGTGAGGGAGAGGCAGCATATGCGCCCTCGCGACCCCAGCCGCCGCAGGATACGGAGACGCCCTGGGCGTCGGGAATCCCAGGCCGATTTCCGGCCACCGTAGGCATGGGCTTGCGGACGGCGAGTAATGGGTAGCTCGCTGTCCGGTAAGGACCAAGCCCAAGTCGACGGCGCGTTGTGTTCCACGCGCGCCTCAAAGAGATGTCAGCACAAAAAGTGATGGGACCCGCAAGGGTCGATGCCTGCCAGGGGTGCGGGTTTGTTCGAAAGAGACACCACAGCCCCTGGCTTAAGGGCTACTGAAGGAACACGGGTGGGTTTTAGTCAGTAAAAGTCTGACACGCCCTCCTGCTCCACCCAGAGCGGGAGAAGTTATTTGATGATTTCCCACCCAAAAAAAAAAAAAAAAAAAAAAAGGGTGTCAAAGGAGAGCTAAAGTGTTATCAATCTAAGAAGTCGTATTTGACGTTTCTCATTTGACATGCCGCGATAACTTTGTATGAACGTCTATGTAACAAATTGAAAAATCAACTTCATAATCCTATTTAATTACTATGTTACCCATACACTATCACAACGCGTATCATTCGTAGGCATCAAGTTTAACTTTATATTAAAAAATGCACTCAAAAACACGAATTAATCGTTGATTAATATTCCGACAGGACGTTACTACAATGTCATGTCTTTGGGTTGGTTGCTGTAGTGTTGTGACCGTTAAAAGTCGTTTTTTGACCGAATAAAATCGATTTGAGTAATATTAATAATAGGTCTTTACCTATGAAATTGCCGTTTTGCATGAAAAAATTTAAACGAATTTTTTTCATGAATTTTTTATTTGTATTAATCGAAGTAATCACCCATGCAATCAATGCATCTTTGCCATCGCAGTGGCAGTTTATTGATGCCCTTCTTAAAGAAATCAGCTGGACGGGAGGCAACAAATTCTTCAAAGGCATTTTGTACTGCCTCTCGGGTATTAAATTTTTTTCCCGCCAAGAAGTTATCCAAATTCTGGAAAAAGTAGTAGTCTGTAGGCGCAAGGTCTGGTGAGTAGGGCGGATGACGGAGAGCTTCCAACCCCAGTTCTTGCAACTTGGAGACCGTCTGCTGTGCAGTATGAGGTCGCGCGTTGTCGTGCAGGAGCAGCGGAGACGAGCGATTGACCAATGCTGGTTGGAGATGCGCCAGCTTCTCCATCATTGTGTTCAGTTCTTCACAGTACACATCTGCAGTAATGCTCACCCCGTTTGGTAAGAAGCTGTGATGAATCACACCGGCGCTAGACCACCAAACAGTGACCATCACTTTTCTAGGGGTAAGTTTTCGTTTAGGGCATTGTTTAGGTGCTGAACCAGGATCCAACCAACTTGCTGAGCGCTTACGGTTATCAAACAGAATCCATTTTTCATCGCAGGTAACAATGCGGTTCAAAATTCCTTCATTTGTGTGTCTGTTGAGCAGTGCAAGGCACGTCTCGACGCGTACTTCGCGCTGGCGATCATTGAGTTCGTGGGGCACCCATTTGTCAAGCTTTTTTACCTTGCCAATTTGACGCAAATGGACCAATATTGTTTTGACGCTAACGTCGAAAGCTGCTGCTAATTCAGCCGTAGATTGTGTATCATCAGCTTCCACAATCGCCTTTAATTCGTCATTGTCGACCAAAGTCTTCGGACGACCGCGAGGTTCATTTTTCAGGTCGAAATTTCCAGAACGGAAGCGAGCAAACCAATAACAGGTGGTGCGTTGGTTTGTAGTGTTAGCTCCGTAAACGTCGTTGATGTTGCGTGCCGCTTGTGCCGCGTTGCTGCCACGACGGTACTCATATTCCATAATTACTCGAATTTTTAACGTATCCATGATGACGAAAAAGATTGAAATGCGATGAAAATGTAACACTAATCAATAAAGAAATGACTACTTTTAGAAAAAAAAATCCATGTTTTTAAAATAAAATTAATTTGAAATTAGAATTCTTAGCCAAACAAAAATTATTTTGATTTGAAATGGCCAGTACTGCAGAACGGCAATTTCATAGGTAAAGACCTAATATTTTGATATCATACGAAATGATTTGGTTAAAAGCCCACCCCATGATATTGAAAAACATTAATTTGTCCTTCATTTTCTGTCTCAAACGTCATTGATTCGTCAATACTCCGCGTATTCTCAAGCTATCTTTGAAGTTATTGTGTTATTGTTATATTTTTAGACTCGGCTATTTTTTGGACTGTTTGTTATATTTGTTGACCTTGGCTTGCAATTCCGGACATTGATTACGTGATTTTGGTGTTATTCTGTGAACTCGTCAACATGTCTAAAAGAGGACGTACTCTTAACAGCCAGGCTCGTGACTTGGTTGTTAAGCTGCACTAATACTTTGAACGAGTATCAGCAAATAGAGGGCCTCTTCTAGAAGTTACCAAAGTATAAGAACGAGTCGCACAAGCGCTTGGGATTGGCACAAAAACAATAGGAAAAAATATAAAATAAAACCTCGGGCCCTCTGGTTGTGAAGACAATTTGCTTCACACACCCAAAAAGCGAAAAAAAAAAAACCTGTGGTATCGATAATTCTGATGCTGATGCTATTAGAAACCATGTTTATGGCTACTACACAAGACAAGAGTACCCCACCGTGATTACTTGTGTCCCTTAAATCTGCAAACTTATATGATGGCAGTGCAACATCTTTAAGAACAATTTTAAAGAATATTGGGTTTAGATTAAAAAAAACCGACAAACGGAAAATTATGATGGAAAGATATGACATAATACTACAAAGAGATGCATTTTAAAGAGAAATTAATAAAATAAGCAACTGGGACAAAGTGATATTTATTGATGAGACATGGTTAAATGCCAATCATACTGTACCACAGTCTTGGACGGATGATACTGTTACGAGCTTGGGGTTCTTGACAATTAAAAACTGCCGATAGAAATTCCCAAAAATAACACTTTAATTAAACACACTAATAACACAACACAATAGCACTACGGATCACTCTTAAGTCGCACTTGAAGATCGCTTTAGATGTTCTCGCATGTATCGCTTCCAATGAACTACCCCGGGACGCGCTCCGTTCCCGCCTATATAGGGCCCTCGAATAGTTCCAGAACCTTCTACCGAAGCATCTAGAATGTTTGAGTACATATCGGCCCTGACCGAACACATGTCGATAGTTCCAGAAAGTTCTAGCATCGAACTTTCTAGAAAGATCTTGACCATTAATTCCGCTATTCGATAAGAGATGGCGCTAGTGGTAACCAAACATCAATCGTGCCGCGCAACATTGCACCCTCCTAAGAAATGCTCGTCCCGAGCATTATCGGCCCCATAATAACGCGCCAGTCGATCCACATGGACTATCTTAGGAGTACCTCTTGCACCTTTCTGTATCCGGTAGGTAACGTCATTTACCTTTATCTTTGTCACAATCCGGTATGTTCCGTCCCAGTTAGCTTGAAGCTTAGGAGATTTCCCTTTTCTGCGGACTGGATAGTGCAACCACACTAGTGAACCTTCGTCAAACCCCTTATTGTTAACTTTGCGGTCATAACGGGTTTTCATCTTTTCAGACATTTGCTGGCCTGATTGTCTGACGTGCTCATAAATGTCATTCATCTTGTTCCGCAAGTCATTCGCATAATCGGTTATACTGCGTGGGGCATCAAGTGGTATTCCGGTAATCAGGTCTGCAGGTAGCCGTAATTCCCTTCCAAAGTTTGCGAAAGCTAGTGTCACCGATGTGCATTCATGAACAGCGCTTCGATATGACAACAAAAACGGTTGTATATGCTTGTCCCAATCTCTTTGCCGATTTTCCACAACTTTTGCTAGGTACCTCTCTAATGTCTGATTAAATCGTTCCACCATTCCGTCCGATTGTGGGTGGTAAGAAGTTGTTCTTGTTTTATGAGTACCCATAACTCGACAAGTTCCCTGGAATATTTGGGACTCAAAATTCCTTCCTTGATCACTGTGAATCTCTAAAGGTACTCCAAAACGACAGAAGACATCATGAACTAATTTATCTGCAACTGTCGAAGCTTCTTGATTTGGAATGGCGACGACTTCCGGCCACTTAGTGAAGTAATCCATCACAACCATGAAATACTTGTTACCACTTTCACTTTCCGGAAACGGCCCCGCAACGTCAAGGGCTATCCTCTCCCATGGTGCACCAACATCGTACAATTTCAATGCACCTCTGCTACGCGTCTGAGGTCCCTTTACAGCTGCACAACTTGTACATTTGCGACACCAGTCCTCGACATCGTCCCGACAGTGGACCCAGTAAAACCGTTCTCGTATCTTCAGTAGAGTCCGTTTTATTCCTAGATGACCTCCTGAACAACCATTATGGTAAAGCTGGAGAACATCCGGTACTTGAGCTTTAGGGACTACCATTTGCAAATGACAGCTGTTTCCCCGGGTTAATTTGCTGTCTTTATTCGAAGAGTTCTGTTGTTTGTCTCCGAAACGAATCATCAGATCTACATATATGAAATTTAAATGGGACCATATCGGAATAAACTGCTTCCTAAAAAAAAAAAAACCAAATCGGTCTATATATGACGGAGTTATGCCCGAACCTCCACCTAACTCCTAACCGTTAAAGAGTTGTACCTTCCTTCATCAGCTCAGCGTCATAACATAATTATGAAAAACATTGTTAATACCTACAAATTTTGAGGGTTGTCCTCGATTTCCCGGGGATTCCATCATCAGATCCTGATTTGGTGCCAATGGGACCACCTCAGGAGTATACTCTTTCAAATAAAAAAGATTTTTGAGAATCGGTCCACAAATGAGGGAGAAATCGGGGAACATAAAAAAAAAAATACGTTCGGTGGAACATTATAACTTCCTCCTTTTTTTGAAGTCGTTTTTGTGAAGGTGGTTCAGGTGGTGTTGAACATTAAAAAAACGTGTGATCGTGAAAAGTAGTTATACACCGGATTTGCAATTACTACAAACTAAAGGTAAAGTTCTTATTTCTTCCCGTGGGTGTCGTAGAAGGCGACTAAGGGACTTACTAGAGAAGGGGCAGCAGCGTTCTCTATGTTTTTGCCATTGCCAACTCGCCTGCCAAGCGTGGTAATTATAGCTAAACCCCCCTTTTGGGGGAGGCCTATGTCCAGCAGTGGACATCTTTCAGCTGAAATGATGATGATGAAAGGTAAAGTGAATTGTAAATTCAATACACAACAATATGATTAATTTAATTGCCTCATAGGTTGCATTTTGTTTTGTTCTTTTTTTTTTCTGCCTACCCTGTGTAACAACTCTGTGCACGCCACTGGTTCTGGTGGTATGAAACTTTAAGTGCGCGCATTCGAAACCGCTTGAACCGCTTCAATTGTTGTCTAATTTCGGGGCCGCTTTTTACGTAAACAGCTATTGTAGAGCTGACAACAGGAGGGTTACAATGCGCTAGAAATGTCACCATAATGTCTAGTGTCAAAATCAAAAGTCATTTATTCAAACTTAGCTGAGAATCAGCACTTTTCGAATGTCAAAATACATAAGACAGTCCCCCAAAATCGCCCACCCTTCACCACTTCCTAGATTAAAAATCTTGTTAATTATAAACTTGACATTCACTTATTTACTTACTAACTACTTTAGTTTACACAAAGTTAACGCCACGTTACAAAAAATCATCGTAAGGAGCGTTTTGGCGGTAAATTCAAAACAACGAAAAATAAAATTTGGTTTAAATCGTTTTTAATTAAGAAAATGGATATTAATCAATTTACTTTTATTTTTCTGTTATATATTTCGTCCCAATCTTCAAATTAGAATAGTTTTTAATAAATTGGAAAATATCCTATTCTGGAGAAAGAACATAAACATTGTCTTGAGTTAATCACAGCGACTAACTATTCTTGTCATTTAAATAGTCGTTGATGGAATAGTAAGCCTTTAAACAAAGGATGGATTTTATTTGAGCTTTAAACGCATCAAAGGGCAAATCTAGCAAAGAAGAGGGAAGCTTGTTATAAAAGGTTATACCAAGCCCAACAAATGAGTTATGAACCTTATGAAGCCGGTGAAATCCGAGCATGTATTTTGTCCTTATTTCTAGTGTTAACGGTGTGAATATCACTGTTTTTAGTGTACAAGTGTATATTTTGCGTAATAAGATGTTAGCGAATATGAATTGTGATGCCACTCACTGTGAGAATACCAATATCTTTAAAAAAGTCCCTCAAGGAAACTCTGCCACCTAGCTGGTAAATTGCACGAACAGCACATTTTTGAAGGACAAAAATATTTTGAATACCAGCGGCTTTGCCCCACAGCAGAATACCGTAGGACATAACGCTGTGAAAATAACTAAAGTATACTAATCGACATCAGTGTATTGTCTTACTTTTCTGACGGCGTAGGCGGCTGAACTGAGCCTCCCTGCTAGGGTTGATATGTGTGATCCCCACTGAAGTTTGGCATCTACTGTTATGCCCAGAAAAACTGCCGAGTCTACGGGATGACATTGGGACCTACATTTCTAACATTCGGTAAGGCGAACTTTACACATTTCGTTTTTTTGGCATTGAGAACAAGGTTATTTGCCGTAAACCAATCCGTAACCATTGAGAGTGCACTGTTTACGTTGTCAAAGTCTTGTCTATTCCTATCTACTTTAAAAATAAGAGAAGTATCATCTGCAAACAGTATAACATCACAAATACCCTTTAAATAGAATAGTAAGTCATTAATATACACTAAAAACAAGAATGGGCCGAGTATTGAGCCTTGAGGCGCACCTAACTGAACTGGCAGCCCAGAAGATTTTTTACCATTAATTTCTACACATTGAACCCTATTTTGTAAATATAAGAATTTATTACGTTTAAAGCATCGTTATGGACACCGTAATAATAAAGTTTACGCAAAAGCGTCTCATGGTGCATGCAATCAAAGGCTTTGGAGAAATCACAGAAGACTCCAATAGCATTTTGCGAGTTCACTCATGCGTTAAATATGTGTTTCAACAGAGCAACACCCGCATCAGTAGTCGAACGACCTTTTGTAAAGCCATATTGCTAATTATGAAGGAGGCTATTTTTATGTTTTAGCAACTGCTTGAGTATTAACTTTTCAAATATTTTTCTAAATGCAGGTAAGATATAAATAGGCCTGAAAGTACGAATGTCATTTTTATTACCTGATTTAAATAATGGTATGACTTTACTACTCTTCATGAGGTCAGGAAAAGTTCTTGAATCAACACATTTATTAAAAGTGACAGCTAGATAGGGGGCTACAATATCTATATATTAATTAAAAGTTTAATGGATATGCCCCAGAAATCACCAGTGTTTTTAGACTTCAGTGTGTTAAAAACATTAACTACATCACGAGGCGTTACATGTTCGAAACTGAATAGGTCACTACATTTAGGCACACTACTATGCAAAAGGTATTCTGCTTTTGACGGGGACGAATTTAAGGAGCGAGTCGTAGTTACAGGTATGTTCGCAAAAAACTCATGAAATGCCTGTGCTACGTGCTGACGTAGACAGAAGCTGTTCTGTAATAATTAATTTGTCGTCGACCATAATCTCAAGTTGATTGTCTTGTTTAACCGACTTACCAGTTTCATTATTTTTAGATTAGCTAAAGTATATTCATCTTTTATGGGGTACTGTGTTAAATGTTATAACAAAATACCTTGTGATATATTGCAATTAAATTAAAGGTTTAAAACTCATATTAAAAGTACGCTTTGTAAACAAGCGTATTATAAATTAGAGGATTATATCCAAGATAAGAATGCTTGGAAACATGCTGGTCCTGCTCCATAGGACAATCTAGAGTCTAGACAAAATCAAACTGGTTGCTAATTGAATTATATAAATAATTATATTTATGACATTGTTTTACACTCACACACTGACTTATTTCTTGTTAATATTCTAGGAAAATTGTATACTTATTCTTACAATGTTTGTAAATATGTGAGCACCATGTATCTATCATAGAATTTATTTATCTTTATTGCTTCAGTTGCATTTTGTATTTTTTTTTTTTTTTGTTATAGCAATTTTATTCTGGGTGCATCGTTTTCACATATAATTATATAATGAATGTACTATGATAAATATTGTCTTGCCCGTTCTTCTCCATACGAAACTACATTTTGGAATGGGCGACTATAGGCCGACCGTCTAACTGAGTCCTCGCCTGCGCGGTACAGGGGCGCGGGGGCATGACGACTAAGGGGACTGAGACAGGCGCGGGCGGTGGGTGAATTTTTGTAATAGCTCATTTCGGTCGCTACACGGGTAGCGATCGCACGTGTTAATTGTTGCTGTAATAACAATCTCAAGATGAATCGAAAGATATTCGGACATAAAGTGAATAGTCAGTGCAAGCAAATGGCTTTTAACGTATGCGAATATTTTAGAAAAAAGAAACTGGACCCGAATTCTATGGAATATCAACAAGACATACATTTAAACAAAACCGTAGCAGAAGTTACTGGACTATCGGAAAAGACTGTATCTAGAATCGTGAATCAAGGGAAATTATTGAAAGATAACGAAAGCTTCAAATCACCGAAAAAATCCAAACTGGTTCGCAAAAAAAGAGTGGAAATAGACGATTTCACAAAAGGAGTGGTAAGAAGAAAGGTCACTCAGTTTTATACAGTTGATAAAAAAATACCTACTCTGAAAACGTTGAATGCTGTACTTAGAGAAGAGAATATATTACACTGCGGAAGGGAATATTTAAGGCTGTTGCTACATGAACTAGGTTTTAAATTTAAGAAATGTGGTTCTAAAAGGAAACTCCTTATTGAACAGCCAAATATAACATCGTGGAGGTGGAATGCGTAAGGACTATAAAAAAATATCGTAGAGAAGGGAGACATATTTTATATCTTGACGAAACTTATGTAAATGAGTCTCATAATGTTTCAAAATGCTGGCAATCCAAGGATGTACAGGGCGTGCTATCTCACATCGGAAAAGGGAACCGTTTGATCATCGTAAATTGTGGAGGTCAAACTGGATTTGTAGACGGAGCACTTGTGATATTTAAATCCAAATGTAAGACGTGTGATTATCACGATTCTATGATTTTCGAGAATTTTAGTAAATGGATTAACGAAAAGCTAATGCCCAATATACCACCAAATTCCATCATCGTGATGGATAACGCAGTTTACCATTCGGTTCGAGAAGAAAAAAAGCCGACTATGGCTTCTACCAAGACAGTAATGCAAACATGGTTACGAAGACATGACGAGGTTTTTGATAATAAGCTTAGAAAGGACGATTTATTTAAATTGATTAAAAGGACAGACACTGAAGATATTTATAAAATTGACGAGTTATTGAAAAGAAGCGGACATGAAGTGTTGCGTTTGCCTCCATAGCACCCAGACCTGAACCCTATTGAGTTGGTCTGGGGTGACATTAAGGGACAATTAGCACTAAAAAGTGTGTACTCTAATTTACACAAAAAAAAAAAAACTACGTTAGAGGGATTATTTGCTGAATATTCCGTACAGAAATGGGAGCATTGTGTTAATCATGTTTTTAATATCGAGGATGACTACTGCAAACATGATGGAATTCGGGATGATGCTGTTGATTTTATTATTAAGACTCAGGGCGACTCTGATGAATCCGATGATGACTCCGTCGAAATCGAATCAAGTTCCACCGACATTGATATGGACCTGTCTGATTGATTTATTTTCATGATTATTCTATATAATAAATAGTACAATAGTTTATTGTCAAATATTTTATTTACGTACCTAAGTTCATTAAAATTTTGTATCTTCATTAATTAATTATTTTTCATTAAATAAATCACTATTTCTTTCCTATGACGTCACATATCTTAGGAACAATCTTGGCGCATTTCAGCTCGTATGTATCTTACTAAGCGCCCCCACCGCCCGCACCTGCCTCAGTCCCCTTGGTCGTCATACCCCCGCGTCCCTGTACCGCGCGGGCGAGGACTCAGTTAGACGGTCGGCCTATAGAATCAATTCCGTTTAAATGTAAATGTTGACGTTCAAAAGTTCCTTTTAAGTGGCTAATTGAAATAAATGCTTTGACTTTGATTATTAATTCTTTTTCAAGTGATTTTAACTTTATAATTAGAATTTTTAATTGTGTCGTTAAAAAATTTCGATTTTGCAAAAGCAAAATCTTTAAAAAAACATTGAATAGTTTTTGACATACTCTAGGAAAGGAGTATCAAACCTGTATTTTTTCAATCCACGTAAGTCGTATAGTCTCGCGGTGCAGCCACGAGTGCGTACGTACCTGCCCGGGCGCGGCGGGCCGCAGCCGCGCGCGCAGGTAGGCCAGCCGCTGCGCGTCCAGCGCCGGCTCCGTGAGCAGCGTGGCCGGCTCCAGCGCGGTGCAGCCACGAGTGCGTACGTACCTGCCCGGGCGCGGCGGGCCGCAGCCGCGCGCGCAGGTAGGCCAGCCGCTGCGCGTCCAGCGCCGGCTCCGTGAGCAGCGTGGCCGGCTCCAGCGCGGTGCAGCCACGAGTGCGTACGTACCTGCCCGGGCGCGGCGGGCCGCAGCCGCGCGCGCAGGTAGGCCAGCCGCTGCGCGTCCAGCGCCGGCTCCGTGAGCAGCGTGGCCGGCTCCAGCGCGGTGCAGCCACGAGTGCGTACGTACCTGCCCGGGCGCGGCGGGCCGCAGCCGCGCGCGCAGGTAGGCCAGCCGCTGCGCGTCCAGCGCCGGCTCCGTGAGCAGCGTGGCCGGCTCCAGCGCGGTGCAGCCACGAGTGCGTACGTACCTGCCCGGGCGCGGCGGGCCGCAGCCGCGCGCGCAGGTAGGCCAGCCGCTGCGCGTCCAGCGCCGGCTCCGTGAGCAGCGTGGCCGGCTCCAGCGCGGTGCAGCCACGAGTGCGTACGTACCTGCCCGGGCGCGGCGGGCCGCAGCCGCGCGCGCAGGTAGGCCAGCCGCTGCGCGTCCAGCGCCGGCTCCGTGAGCAGCGTGGCCGGCTCCAGCGCGGTGCAGCCACGAGTGCGTACGTACCTGCCCGGGCGCGGCGGGCCGCAGCCGCGCGCGCAGGTAGGCCAGCCGCTGCGCGTCCAGCGCCGGCTCCGTGAGCAGCGTGGCCGGCTCCAGCGCGGTGCAGCCACGAGTGCGTACGTACCTGCCCGGGCGCGGCGGGCCGCAGCCGCGCGCGCAGGTAGGCCAGCCGCTGCGCGTCCAGCGCCGGCTCCGTGAGCAGCGTGGCCGGCTCCAGCGCGGTGCAGCCACGAGTGCGTACGTACCTGCCCGGGCGCGGCGGGCCGCAGCCGCGCGCGCAGGTAGGCCAGCCGCTGCGCGTCCAGCGCCGGCTCCGTGAGCAGCGTGGCCGGCTCCAGCGCGCCGGCGCCCAGCGCGGCCGGCGAGTAGCGCCCCGCGCGGTACAGCGCCACGCTGGCCGCGCACTGCTCGTGCTCGCCGTCCGAGCCCGAGTGTCCCGCCTGCCCCTCCGCCGCCACGTCGGACGGGGAGGCCTCGGCCGGCACCTCTGCAGGCCGCTCCGTCTCGGAACTCTGTGAGCTGAGAGTAAAACAGTTGTTAGATTTGTTTCTGAAACTGTTGTCAGTTTGAAAACGACAGTTACCTACTAATTTTTTTACAAAAATATGATTTATTCTTAAGATAAACTTTTTTTAATCCCCGACGCAAAAAGAGGTGTTATTTTATAAAAGATCAGCCTGTAGTACTTATATATTATAAAATATACAATATGTCCGGTTTCGGACTGTACAAACTTAAAGGGGTGGTAGTATGCTCTGTTCTATCAATAAAATTATTCTACATATGGGGTCGGAACCCACACCCCCCTGAATGGCAGCCATTTTTGTGTTTTGGTCGCCTTTTATGGAGCTTAAAAATACAATAACTTTGAAATTTAAAGCCCAATTATAACTAAAAAAAATACTTTTACCAACGGAAAAGTACTAAACAATGGGTTAAATAACTCAAATAATAACATAAAAATGCTGCATCATCTTGAAATAAATGCTAAATCAGCAATCAGGCAACAATATCTCTTAAGCCATTTGTCATAGAATCGAGTTTTTGGTATTATTGTTTAGATGAACTTAACATCTGTTAGACGTGTAGTAAAAAAAAGGTAGTTCCCCGGGGTGATTTTTTTAATAACCTTGATTAAACAAAAAAACGATATATTTTTTTTATTTCAAGATGATGCAGCATTTGATGTTATTATTTGAGTTATTTAAGCCATTGTTAATACTTTTCCTTTGTTAAAAGTATTTTTTAATGATAATTGGGCTTTAAATTTCAAAGTTACTGTATTTTTACACATCACAAAAATGGCTGCCATTCAGGGGGGTGTGGGTTCCGACCCCACATGTAGAATAATTTTATTGATAGAAAAGAGCAAACTACCACCCTTTAAAGTTTGTACAGTCCAAGACCGGACATATTGTATTTTATATTATTATTTCGTATATACCTACGAAATAATAGTATATTATAAAACATTTATTCTCTCTCAAGATAAGTTATGAACTTAATCCTAAACTTACAGCAGTACACGAAAAAGGAGCTAACTTTGTGAGAGACTAGTGTCTGATGTAAGTTTATTTAAAAACCTGTATTACAGGTCACCAGGGCCCTCCCGCGGCTAGATACCTAATGTTTGGATACACGACATGATAACAAAACAGGATACTTAACTCACAATAAATTAGAGAAACAATATAAAATTTAGGAACATCATATAAAAATAAAATAAAAGTGTGAGTAACCGGAGCAAGTGGATGTGAGAGTATATGTGAGAGGTTGCTTGAGTAACGGCCTGGCCACGGGGATCGGCGGTGCGGCACGCGGGGCGTATAACGTTTGGGTCGGTAAAAAGTTGGTATGCTTTCTGTTCGTTGAAATCTCTACTTTCCGGCGGTGAAAAAAAATATATATTACCATGATAAATCTTCTCAGAAAATGCAAAAAGTCGAAAAAACCTTCAATTAGATTTTTTTAAATGATTATGTAAAATTTTGAGCTATTTATTAAAATTTACACTTTAATTACTCGAAAAACGTAAGATTACATGTTACATTGATAAACCAAAAAATTGCTAATCGAAATATACTACAATAATTAACAAACAAATAAGTTAATAAAATTAATATTCAATAAGACATCTACAATATTTTGAGAAAGTTGTAGAATCTTCTATAAATTGTATGCGTATATGCCTATTTATTACTATTTTAAGATAACTTATATACCTACGAGTGACCTACGAAAAATTTTAGCCCATCAAAAGGTATTTCATAGAGAAGTGGGGAAGGGGCTAAGCGGGTCCGGAACTTACTACTGACCTGCTATTTCGTAGCGGCTGCAAAAACTGTTAGCCTAACCAGTATTCGAGATACAGAGCAGTGTACATCGTTTATAAAAATACCCGTGCAGGCTGAGTTTCTTTAAAAGAATTGTGACAAATTTACAAAAAAAAACTTTTGGAATCTGCATAGCAAGGTAAATGATAAACGATTTTATTTCTGTAAGTAGGTTTGTACAAACACTTTTACACGTCAATCACTATAAATACTATCTTTATTATTATCGGTAAATACTATATTTATTTTAATCTGTATCAATCAACTCAAACATAAAAATATTAATATTTTCTTTAAAAATAGTATGCTTAACGTAACATAACCTAAAAAAATTAAATTGAATGATATTTTAGTACAAGATAAAAAATTATAATCTCCTTAATTTTGCACAAACAAATTTAGTTATACTCACGATAAAGTTGTAAAGGCATTATTAATTCGATTTTGTCTTTTCAGATTATCAGTACGGATGAATCTGTTTGTATAATCTGCAATAAGGCAGATGATAAGCAAGCGAAAAAATAATAATTAATAAATAGCTCAAAATTGTACATAATAATTAAAAAAAGTAATCGATTTTTTTTCTTCGATTTTTGCATTTTCTGGGAAGATTTACTATGGTAATAAATATATTTTTTTCACCACCGGAACGTAGAGATTTCAACGAACAGAAAGCATACGAACTTTTTGAAAAAAGCTGATATTTTGACGGGTGAATTTTCGATAGAAAATTAGGGTGCTTTTTCGGTATTCATTCAAAATAAGGTGAAAAAATAAATATTTCAAATCAAATAAATTACAGCGTATTTGGGACATAAAAAGGTAAGTTTTCACCAAATTTCGTGAAAAAAAACATTATTTTGTAAAAGATAAAAATAAAAAACCAAAAACTTGGTTTATTGATTTTTTCACATACATTTTGAGGTTATGTGAAAAAAGTGTGAATAAAAGTTTTAGATCTTTTTATTACCTACAACTTTGCCGTTTGACTTTTTTCCATAGGACTTTTAGTTTTGCCGGAAATCGAGATAAACCATTTTTACCCTTAAAAACTCACCCCCTTCCCCTTCCCGACCTCAAATCGCCCGTACATTATTTTTCCTTTCATTTTTATAATGTTCTCCTCCTTTTCCAATGGGTTTCATCCAACTAATTTTTTTTTCACTTATTTTTTTTTTTAAAGGCCCTGGTCTAAGGAGCTGAATATTGGGTTTCGGTTTTGGCTAAGAATCTTGTTTTGGGGGGAAACTACAAATGACTGTCCATGATTGTATAATGTCGTGCGTACCTTTGCACGCCGCCCTCCTGCTTGGCAGCGGGCTCCACGACTGGCTCATGCTTGGCAGCGGACTGCAGGCCTGGCTCGTGCCTGGCAGCGGGCTGCAGACCTGGCTCGTGCCTGGCAGCGGGCTGCAGACCTGCCTCGTGCTTGGCTGCGGGCTGCAGACCTGGCTCGTGCTTGGCAGCGGGCTGCAGACCTGACTCGTGCCTGGCCGCGGGCTGCACGCCCTGCTCCTGCTTCAGCAGCTGCAGCTTGCGACGCAGGTTGGTCTGGTGCCGGTCGCGCAGTCGCGCGCGCGACATGTGCGCTGCAAATATAACACGTTGACATCATACCTTCGTTCAGCATACCTTTGTTTAAATCAGGTAGTACATCAGACCCTTCTAATTATATACCTATTTCAGTACTACCTACCTTTAGTAATTTTTTTTAGTGATTAATTTTAAACCAATTGCAAAGATTTTTTTAATAAACAGGAGCCACCACGGGATCCAGAACACCACTCTGGATCTTATTTTCGTATATTCCTAGTCATTTTTCCCCACATGGATTACCACCAGGAGGCAATTGGGAAAAAATTCCAAGTTGCCACCGGGTGGCGACTGAGAACTTATTGCCCCCACTTCAAATCGCTCTAAATTGCGGCGTGGGTCGCCATACCCCCTCATCGCTGTCTATCTTATGGCCGCGATGAGGGGGTTGGCAATCACATTTCCATTGTGGTTTTATTAGTAGATAAGTGATATTTTTAGGGAAATACAAACAAGATTTAAAGAAAACCACCAAATATTATCAATAAAACACCATTGCACACAATAAACTATCCGACGGATTAAGTCATAAAATTAGTGGCAATTACTTGGCTATTTGGTGATAGCGCAAGGATGTGATTACTTCGATGGGATGGGACTCTTCGCCGACGGTCATCTCGCCACCGCTTACTGGGCCGACCGCGGCGGCGTCGTCCATCTTCAGGCACCCATTGTGTTGAGATCTTTGCCCAGCGGTCATCCTGCATACGGCCGATGTGACCCGCCCAATCCCATTTCAGCCTGGCAGCCTTCTTGCCTACGTCTTTTATGCCTGTTTTGGAACGCAGCGTGGTGTTCCGAATCTTATCCTGTCTTTTCACACCCAGAATGCTGCGTTCCATCGCTCTTTGGCAAACTCCAAGGCGGAACTTTAGTGATTCGGTGAGTGACCAGGTCTGAGCACCGTAAGTTAGGACAGGAAGGATGCACATGTCGACGAGTTTGCGCTTCAGGGAGATCGGCAGATCCCCCTTCATTAGCGTCTTCATGGACCAGTAGCTTTTCCAGGCATTTTGGATTCGACGATCGATTTCTCGTTCCTGCCTGTTTTCGAAAGAAACTAACTGGCCCAGGTAGACATACTCGTCGACATAATGTATCTCTTGCCCATCTACCTCAACTCTAGATTCACTTTATATTACAGAATATCACTTTAGATTCATTAAAAATCTTGTTAATTATTATCTCGACATTCACTTGTTTACTTACTAACTAGTTTAAATAAAGTTGACGTCACACGTTGTCACGGGATAAAAAAGTCATTGTAAGGAGCGTTTTGGCGGTAAATTCAAAACAACGAAAAATAAATTTTATTTAAATCGTTTTCAATTGAGAAAATGGATATAAATCAATTTACTTTTATGTTTCTGTTACATATGTATTTCTTCCCAATCTTCAAATTATAATAGTTTTTAATAAATTGGAAAACATCCTAATATTATTATACACTTTGACATGAATATTTACTTTGAGAAGTGTAATACTATTATTGTTTTAATTATTGTGATTGTGAGGACTATGTGGGTCATTTTTTGTTTTGTGTTTCATCTTTTTCTCAGTTCGTTTTTAATGTTAATCTGGCAGTTTGAGTACTTTATGCGGCCTACCCAAAAGTCCTTTCTTTGGTATTGTTCGTCAAATCATTGAGCTCCTCAAGTTTTGAGTTGAGCTGTAAGATTACTTATAAATGCGTGCACTGAATGTAACAAATTTTGAGGGGCGTCTAAGAATGAGCTTCTCTCAAAGATTTTATATTTTCTTAGGTTCCCACATATCCTACTAATATTCCTATCCTACAACTGATTTGGGTGAAATGTGGCACACAGATAGTTTATAACCTGGAGTTAATCCATAGAATACTTTTTATCCCGGTAGTACGTTCCCATGGAATAATTGTTTCGACCTCTTCGCGGGCGAAGCCACTGGCAAAAGCTAGTAATAAAATAAATCGTGTTCCAACGATCTAGAACCTAAGAACAATAGCTCGTAAAAGTGCTCTGGTTGAAAGTACTCACATCCAAAATAGTCCATCCTGCTAGTTTCCCTAGACATAAACAGATCATACTTTTTTACAACTTACGTATTGCTCTTTTTGTTTTATTGTTTGAATCTGTGAGTTTATCATTGACTAGCTTTTGCCAGCGGCTGCGCCCGCGCGGAACTTTCATCCCCTATTTAGTTAAATATTTTTAATTATTTCGGATTTTTCGAAATTCCACCCCTAAGGGGGTTCTCTTAGGTGTGTCTAGACCTGGCGAATGCGACGCTCGCGAGCCGGCCGCGAACCGCTCGCGAGCCACCCGCGAACAGCGCGCGTGCCGCTCGCGTGCGTTACAGCCTACGTTTGGCACTAGAGCGGCGTCCCAAACGTAGGCTGTAACCGCACGCGAGCAACACACGCGCTGTTCGCAAGCAGCTCGCGAGCGGCGCATTCGCCAGGTCTGGACACACTCTAAGGGGTTGAATTTCGAACAATTCTTCCATAATCCTTATCTACATTATCAAGGGACCTCTGTGCAAAATTTCAGCTTTCTAAGTTCAAGGGTTTGGGCTGGGCGTTGGTGAGTCAGTCAGTCAGGACTTTTCTTTTTATTTATATAGATTTTTATGTTACGCCCTATCCCTTCACATTTACTAACTTATAATGTCTCCGTGTGGTGGGACCCTGGTGATCTGCCGTACAGGTGTTCCTAGTGCAGACACCAGTCTCTCACAAATTACGACCACGTACCCTTGAGCTGGCTGAGCAGGCTCTCCCAGTTACCCATGACCACGTACCCTTGAGCTGGCTGAGCAGGCTCTCCCAGTTACCCATGACCACGTACCCTTGAGCTGGCTGAGCAGGCTCTCCCAGTAGCCCACGTCCACGCCGTCGTGGCGGCCGCTGATCTTCTGCTCGATCTGCGTCTGCAGCGCCTCCAGCTGCGTGCCCGTCTTGCCCTTGAATATCTACAACAACAAACACACATATTACTTAACTAGCTTTTACCAGCGGACTTGCCCGTTTGGAGGTCAGTAATTCATCCAAACATCAGCTTACGTACAAGGACGTACACAGTCTTAAGTGTTTTGCATTGTGTATTTGTATATTAAAGTAACAATAGTTTAAAAGTTAGGATGTGTGTATATGTGTAATAATTACTCATTGTAAATATTCGTATGTGTCCTGAACGTAATTATACAGGGTGTGTGGTGGCAGATTTATATTTTTAAAATTAAATTTAAAAAATCTAGTTGACATTTCGTTTTAATTAAAATATTGAACGACAGAATAATAATGCGGCTTCCATTTTTTGAAGATTGTGTCATCCAAATGTCTTCCGCCGAGTTGAACACACTGTTCAAAACGGAACCTCGTATTCCGTGCCACATGCTACAGTAAACTTGTGCTGATTTCTCGACGAATGTTTTCTTTTAAGTGCACAAGATTTATTTATTTTTTGGGTGGGAAATCATCAAATAACTTCTCCCGCTCTAGGCGGAGCAGGAGGGCGTGTCAGACTTTTACTGACTAAAACCCACCCGTGTTCCCTCAGTAGCCCGTATGCCAGGGGCTGCGGTATCTTTTTCGAACGAACCCGCACCCCTGGCAGAAATCCATTGGGGTTAAGTCGGGGACCTCGGTGGCCACGGGATGTCCCCAAAGCTACTGATCAGTTATTGAGGGAAAGCTTCCCGAAGCAAATTCATCGAAGCTCTGGCCGTGTGTGCGGTCGCACCATCCTATTGGAACCACGTGTGCAACGAGAAGATGGGTGAGCTCGCAGGTTCGGTAAAAAGAAATCCGTAATCATGCGTCGATAATTCTCACTATTGACATTTGTCGCCTGGCCCCGAGTATTTTCGAAAAAAAAATGGTCCAATTATCCAATTCGTGGATAAGGCGCACCAAACAGTTACCCTGGGGCAATGCAATGGTTTTTTGTGTTTCAGTCGAGGATTATGGGTTCTTGGAGACCAGTAACGGCAGTTTTGCTTGTTCACGTGCCCGTTTAAATGAGCCTCGTCGCTCCAAAAAATGGGATTCACAGTTCGAACACACTCCAACATCGTTTCACATTTTTTTTTGCGTGATACAAAGTCACTTTCTCTCAGTTCTTGAACGATTTGAATTTTGAATGGATAGAACTTTAGATCCTTTTTTAAAATTTCATGAATTATCGCTCTTGGAAGTCCCAGTGAGGCTGCCCTTTTCCGTATGGAAAGTCGTGGATTTTCACGTAAACTCTCTTCAACCAGTTCAATGTTTTCGAGAGTCCTTGAAGATCGACTGGGCCCTGGCCGTGGGGTGTTATTAGCCAAAGCAGTTGCACGGAACCTCTGCACGCAGGAACGAATTAAATTTACACTCGGCCCATCACTTATTCGTCGAATACAGAAGTGTGAACTAAATTGTCGAGGACCAATTACGTACAAATCGTTACTCTTGAAAAATGCCTCGATGGCGAACGCGTGATGCGCACTCGACCACTGCGACATCGTGACTGAGAAATTCGCACGATCAGTGATTCCAACAACACCACCCTCCCCCCGCACCGTTTATTACTGTTTGAAATAATCGTATTTAAAATCATAAATCTGCTACCGGACACCCTGTACTTGTCCAACTTTGTACCTACCATAGTCGATGAATAAATTAGGGATGCATCCCTAGAATAAATATCTTCGTCTTTGTCGAGACTACGACAAATCATCATCATCATCATCACGTAAATAACATCTGTACTTTACGTTTACCTGTGTTATGAAGAATATTAAAATTGATAAAATCCTTTCAGTGCTGTTATGCAGGGCAGCTGTAAGGGTGCAACCAGATAGCGATTAATCGAAGTCGCACGTAATAGCGCCAAGACATCGTCGGTCGAACGCAGTGTAATTGCATCCTAAGTTTGTATTGGATGCTTATTGGATGTGTTTAAATACGCGGCGCACAGTGGTCAAATTTTAAAATTTAGGGGCACGTTAATATATTAATGAAAATATCAGGTCTGAGTTATAGTCCGGTCAATCTAGACCAAAAAATGACAGTGAAGGTGCATAAAGTCCCAACAAGCTGAAAATCAGTAAAATTGTTCAAAACATAATTATAAATATGATTTAAAAGTTCCCCATCATTCCCGTGTATGGAATTTTTTTTATTCGAGGTCAAAGATCAAAAACATTAGTTTTTCGCGATTTTCAGCAAAACGGTAAGTTTTATCATAAAAGTACCTCAGACAAAAATTGTAGATCACAAAATTATCTATAAAAAATATATCTATACTTTTTTTCCTACGAGCCACCGTTTCTGAGATAAAACGATTCAAAAAGTTGCTATCGTCATAATATGCATGAGTACGCCACGTATATACATCTCTAGAGTTGTTATTTATGTTGAAATATTTTTCTATTGGTCATTGTAACTTATACTTAAAATATACATAAGCTATAACTATAAGAAGACTAGGGTTGGAAGTTGGTCAACAATATATTAGAGCCAGTACAAACTTTACCCCACCTGCGCCGGAAAAACTGCTGAAGACAATTTTTTGCAACTGCAAAAAGGGATGCAGTGCTAAATGTGGTTGCAAAAAAGTCGGACTGTTTTGTTCTCTGGCATGCACAAATTGTCAAGGCCGGTCGTGCTCTAATGTTGAATCACCAACAATGGAGGATTCGTTTGATTCCAACGAAGTGTCATGCGATACATCGCTATTGACGCAATTTACTTGCATCCAAAATGAAGATGAAGAAGAAGCAGGAGGAGAAGAAGAAGAAGAACAACAACAAGAAGAACATCAAGAAGAAGAACAAGAATTTGAAAGTTACGAATCAGGCGAATGAACTTCACCACTTTTTTTAAATTTACATCGCTTTTATCTTTTCCAATATTTGAAAATGTACACTACCTCATAGGTGGGTGTAATGTCATTACCATACATTTTGGCGTAGCGTTTGGCGTGAACGCTAAGAGATATGTATTTTGTGTCTAGGCCCTGATGCTGTTAATGTATTGTGTAAGCCTACTACAACCTGCTCTTATTTTTTTAATGTCTTTAACCTCTGTTGCCATGCTGGCTTGATTTTATGTTGGTATCGCGTTTCCGGTGTGTAGCGTGATTTTAAACTTAAGTTCTCCAGATCAGACTACCGCTGTGCAATACCTATATACGTGTGTGTATATCTATAAGTTGAGTGTCATCGCAATTCAATTGGTTTAAGTAAGTTTTCATGAAATAAGTTAACTAACCGGAAAAGATCAGGACTATATCGAAGTTTAGGTAATTTTGGTTGAAGTGCTGGGTCCACCCCCGAGTATTGTGCTAGGGTTGTTCTAAATCTGTCATGTATATCTTAGATATATATATCTGTTGTTAGATTTTGATCCACAACAATTATGGTCTCAATATCATTTTCTAGGGTTAGGATTATACATTCTGTGGATGTGTGACATGTTTGCGTGTAAGCTTGCGAATGGTGATACGTTTGAGACTGAGTATGTTATGATTGTACTTGAGTGTGCGGATATGCGTGTCGGTTTTGTTTTGCGACAATGGTATAATAGCGTTAGCGCTTGTATTAATTTCTGCTTCTTGTAATTGTTCTAATATTTCTTGAGATAAAAGCTTATTTCTAACTATAGCTCTTCTCTGATTTGAGATTCTTTGTTCTCAAATAATTATTTCAAGGTAATGTCGGGTAAAAATTTCATGCAATTGTCGTCTGTAGGCGTAGGTCATGTCGGTCTCTAATTTAGTAATTATTATTATTATTTATTTATTTACTATTTCCACTAACATTAGTTTTTACAGGTGGGTACCCAATACAACAATGTAGTCACAAATCGAAAACCAATCAGATACCACCACCAACAAAAATATTACAAGAAATATTTTTCGACTGTCCAGGCTGACATGGTCCAAATTAATACACAATTAGGCAACGTATAGTATGTTATGCATGATGGTGTGGCGTCCTGGCAGCACGCCGTTACCTGCGTGACGTCATCGGCCACGGCCTGGTGCACGCCGTCGCGGCGCGCGTCGGGCGCGGCCAGGCGGCGCAGCTTGTTGAGCTCGTCCAGCACGATGGTCTGCACGTCCTCCCAGTACGCCTGGTTCGCGTTGTTCTCGAGTTCCTTGTACACCTGTAACAACAACATCACGTCTTCGTCATCTAAACGAACTTCTGTAGCGACAGTAGCGGATTTAGGCTTATGCCCGTGACCGGGTCTAGAGCGGCTAATTTTGAGGGGCGCCAAATTTTTTAAGACGACTAAAAATCGATTGGGTTTTCTGTAAACTATAAGAACAAATTTTAAAGTTTATTTTCGTGCGCTCTCACAATGTAAACATAGTAGGTACCAATCTATTTATTTATTAAAACTTTTCGCACAAAAAAAGGTACATAGGCGGACTTAATGCCTTCGGCAATCTCTACCAGTCAACCAAGGGTGGTGAAGAGAATTACTAATTAATCCACCAATTCACGCGTAAAATTTCTTTGTTAAAATAATTAATCAGGAAAGTACTACAATCCGCAATATCTAACAAAAAGATTTTAAAAAGCACTTGCATTACTAACCATTGAAGCAAAATTAGTTCAAGAAATTAAGTATGAGGAGGTCATTGATATTTTCGCACGGACGAAGGCAAGTAAAATATATATTACTAGCTTTTGCCAGCGGCTTCGCCCGCGCGGAACTTTCATCCCCTATTTAACTTCCTTAGGGGTTGAATTTCGAAAAATCCTTCCTTATTCCTTGCCTACATTATAAAGGGAATCTCTGTGCCAAATTTCAGCTTTCTGGGTCCAAGGGTTTGGGCTGGGCGTTGATGAGTCAGTCAGTCAGTCAGGACCTTTCTTTTTATCTATATAGATAGATAGATCTGATTAAGGCTGCCCTCTCAAGAAATGGTTGAAAACAGCATGCAGATGAAACCACTTTGCGTCGGCGGCATTTATAAAGAAATTACACTTGATAAAATTAGTTAGTAATCTACTTAATATGATACGTCATTTGATTTAGGCATAACTTTTCTATGGATATCAAATAATAAGAAAAAAAAACACCAAATCACCTCCAAATCGTTGAGATGAAACCATTTTAATCCTTCATTTTTTAACAAAAGAGTAAAAAAAAAAATTCTGCTGCTTTGCAATACAAAGAAAAATGATTTGATTTTGTTACTTTTTACAAATATGCATTATTTTTGTTATTTTTTTTTTTTTTTTTATTAGCCTATACTGTCCCACTGCTGGGCAAAGGCCTCCCCCAAATCCTTCCAGGAACTCTTTTCCCGCGCCACTTCGAACCAGCCTTCGCGGTACGCATCCAGGTCATCTCGCCACCGCTTTCTGGGCCGACCGCGGCGGCGTCGTCCATCTTCAGGCACCCATTGTGTTGAGATCTTTGCCCAGCGGTCATCCTGCATACGGCCGATGTGACCCGCCCAATCCCATTTGAGCCTGGCAGCCTTCTTGCCTACGTCTTTTATGCCTGTTTTGGAACGCAGCGTGGTGTTCCGAATCTTATCCTGTCTTTTCACACCCAGAATGCTGCGTTCCATCGCTCTTTGGCAAACTCCAAGGCGGAACTTTAGTGATTTGGTGAGTGACCAGGTCTGAGCACCGTAGGTTAGGACAGGAAGGATACACATGTCGACGAGTTTGCGCTTCAGGGAGATCGGCAGATCCCCCTTCATTAGCGTCTTCATGGACCAGTAGCTTTTCCAGGCATTTTGGATTCGACGATCGATTTCTCGTTCCTGCCTGTTTTCGAAAGAAACTAACTGGCCCAGGTAGACATACTCGTCGACATAATGTATCTCTTGCCCATCTACCTCAACTCTACGCTTAGTGCTGTTAGTCATCAATTGAGTTTTAGACCGATTCATCGCAAGTCCCGCCCTGAAGCTAGCCGTGCTCAGCTCTTGGAGCATAGTCTGAATTTCTTGAGCTGTGGGGGCAAAAAGGACTATATCGTCGGCAAAACGGAGGTTTGTCAGCCTCCTTTTGCCGATGTCAATGCCCTTGGTCTTCCATGAGGCTGCCAGTGACTGGAATATCTCCTCAAGTGTGCTTGTAAACAGTTTGGGAGAGAGTGGGTCACCCTGCTTAACACCTTTTCGTATTTTAAATGGAGGTCCTGCAGTATTTAGTTTGATATTTGCGAAGCTATTATTGTAAATGTTTTTTAAAAGATCGATGTACTGTTTTTCAATTTCCTGGACTTCTAGTGATGTGAATATAACTGAGTGCTTAATACTATCGAAGGCTTTCGTGTAATCTACGAAGGCCAGATACAATGGTTTATTAAATTCTGTGTATTTTTCACGGATCTGGTTTAGTGTTTGAAGATGGTCGGTAGTAGAAAAGCCAGGGCGAAATCCGGCTTGTTCTGGTGGCTGATGTTTGTCCAGTTTGCCGTCCAAGCGATTGTGTATCACCTTAATAAAAACTTTATAAATATGAGAAGTCAGACTTATTGGGCGGTAATTTCCGATATCGCTTTTGTCACCTTTTTTGTGTAGAAGAACTATGTTTGAATGGCACATTGAATTGGGTACTTTTCCTGATGTCAGTATTGTATTAAATAGGTTGGTAAGGTTTTTTTTTTTTTTTTTTTTTTTTGGGTGGGAAATCATCAAATGACTTCTCCTGCTGAGTAGAGCAGGAGGGCGTGTCAGACTTTTACTGACTAAAACCCACCCGTGTTCCCTCAGTAGCCCGTATGCCAGGGGCCGTGGTATCTCTTTCGAACAAACCCGCACCCCTGGCAGGCATCGGCCCTTGCGGACCCCACCTGTGGTTGCTGACATCTTTGACGGCGCGCGTGTGGAACACAACGCGCCGTCCCGTCTACCACTTTTCGGCCGCAGAGGATAGGGAGAGCGGCCAACGCTATACCGACACTCCTCTTCCCCTGCGGCCCCACCGCGTCCGCCATCAAACGGTGGCGGCCCCGTCCAGGCCACGGAAGGGAAGAGCGCTGCTCAGAAGCACCGGCACTCCTCCTCTACCGCAGCCCGTAACCCTCAGCCGCGATGCCTCCCATTCGACATCGCGGCCCACCTCAGTTGCGGTGCACCTCACCGCAACCTACTTTTTGGCCGCTACGTCAATGGCTTGAAGGCAAAAGCCCTGACGAGCGGCCCCACCGTTGGGTTCCTCTTGGCTTCACCGTGGATGGGAGACCACGGTTACTAAGCCCCCCCGCAACGACAATGCGGGAACCCACTCGGGGGGGAGGTTGGTAAGGTGGGGCAATAATGTGAGAGAGCCAATTTTTAATGCTTCGGTAGTGATTCCATCCTCTCCAGGACTTTTGTTGTAACGCATAGTAGTAAGTGCACTCTGCACTTCATAGCCACTTATTAAAGGAATGGAATCTGGGAGACTGTATTCTGTGTTGATCGGGGGTGGTGAGTTGTCTGAATACAATGCTTCATAGAATTTGGACGCTATTTCCATGATTTTTTGTCTACTGTGGTGTTTTATTCCGTGACTGTCTTTGAGACTATTGATCCAGGTTTTTCCCTTTGCGACTCCATGTTTTATAACCCTTAAAGATGTGTGTTTTTCTAGAGCAGTTTTGACTAAATGTGTGCTAATATTTCTCAGATCTTTTCTAATACTTCTTTTGACTTCTCTATCTATTGTTCTGTATTCTGCTGTCCCAATTTCTTCCTTTGTTCGTTTCTCGATCAAATCTATACTATGAGCTGTTAATTTGTTTCTATTTTTTGTTGCGTTCTTTATGTTTTTACTACTTTTGATTATTCCGGTAACTATTGAATTATATTGGTCTTCAGCGTCTGTTTCGTCAACTTTTAGGTATTTAAAATAATTTGATATTTCAAGATTAAAATGTTCTGAGTTATTGATAAGCGTCTCTTTTGAAAGTCGTTTAGTTTGTTTTGCGAACAATTTGGCTCGGTGAATTTTAAAATCAAATCGTATTTTTGCGCGTATTGGTCTGTGATCGGAGCTATATTTAATTTTATTGATTGCACTAACATCCTTGATGATATGTTTGTCTGACGACAAGACATAGTCAATTTCGTTTCGTGTGGAACCATTAGGTGCAACCCACGTCCATCGCCGTTGCGGTTTCTTTAAAAATAAGCTGTTGACTAAGTGCATGCTCCGTCCAAATGCGAACTGCATTAGACGAACACCTCGTTCGTTGCGGTCTCCTAAACCAAAGTGACCGAGAGTATCTTCGCTGTCTAGATCTTGTCTCCTTCCTACCTTAGCGTTAAAGTCCCCAATGACCATGCTCCAGGTGCCTCTATTTTCATCACATGCTCGGTTGACAAGTTCATAGAAATCCTCTACGTCTTCATCGGTATGTGCAGATGTCGGTGCATAAACTTGTACAAGAGTTAACGTTTTGCTCTGTGTGAGTTGGAATTTGAGCACCGCAACACGTTCAGAATAGCCCACGAATTCGATAATATTATCTTTCCACTTCTTTGCCACCATGAACCCCACTCCGTGTTGTCCACTGGTTTCACCGAAGTGGAAGAATACAGCATCGTCTCTTTCTTCTGTGTATTCACCCTCTCTTCTAACTTCAGAAAGGCCTACAATGTCCCAGGTTATATATTTTAGAGCATTTTCAAGCTCAATTAATCGCTCATCTTTCATCAGCGTCCGGACATTATAGGTGAGAATATGAAGTGTATCGGTATCCGTTATATAGTTTGCTGTGGTTGTTTGACGGTTAATCGATCTCACCCGGAGATTCTTAGCTCCCCTGACCCCAGGGCTGCACCCGCGCCCGTCCACGTCAGCACAACCGCTGGAGTCGCCGGGCACTTGGGGCCTGTTTCTTTTTCTTCTATCCATTAAGGGGGGGTTTGGACCGTACCCCACCACGCTGGTCCAGTGCGTGTTGGCGGGTTGCCAGAGCCTCGTTTGTTTGTTAGCAGGTTTGGTGCATCCACGGGCAGGTGAGGTTAGCTTGAGTCCCGAAAGATGTTATTTGGGACCCCTTACATCCTTTTGTTATAATAAATTAAAATGCGACCGATTAAAGACTGTACGGCTACATCACCCCGCACTCGCCCACAAATGTAGTGCGCCCAAATGCTGTCCTTAGCGTGGATACAAGCCTTAATGCGATAAACATATTTAATATTTATGTTAAAAATTAAATGTTTAATTTATCCCTGAATTAATTTTTTTATTATTTTCAACACACAAACATATATAGGGTGACTGGTAATTAGTGACCGAACTGCTGATTTTTTTTTTCGAGATTTCAGGTTTGGTCCCATAGTAAAAATCAATCTATATCTATACATATAATAAATCTGTAAACGAACTTTTTCTGTACATTTCAAATATACATATAATAAATCTTTAAACGAACTTTTTCTGTACATTTCAAATATTTCGAAAAAAATTGTTGGGGTGGTATAGGATAATCAACAGATGCCATTTTAATCCTTTTCGAAATTTTTGTCTGTTTGTTGGTTTTTTTGTTTATATGTTTGAATAGATCAAGTATCACGTCAAAAGAACGAAACTAATATGGTTATCTTTCATACTCAAATATTGTTTATAACTCAGAGTTTATATTAGTCTTTGTTTCATCGCAATCGCTTCGGTCAACCTATCTAAATAATTTAAAGTGTTCAAGAAGAATTTATTTACGTAATGTTGAAACACTTAGCGACATCTATTGGCGTGAAACGGTACTAAAGAATACTTAATAATAACACGTCATTCTCCTTTATGTTACTGTGTCTGTGTTATTTCAAAAAGTAATGATACTGATTACTAAAATCACTTTCCGTTGGTGGTTGATTCCCACGAATCAAAAAGCTAAAAGAATTTCAAATAAAAAGTAGTGATAATATTAATTGAATTGATGTGGTGTTCTGAGTCATATATAATGCAATGTTAGATAAATATTTATTAGTTTTATCAAACAAATTAATACAAATAGAGGGGAGGTGCACGCACCTCCCCTCTTGTTTTTAATCTATTGTCTATTTGTATAGTTTGGTTTTTAACCCCCGACGCAAAAACGACGGGGTGTTATAAGTTTGACGTGTCTGTGTGTGTGTGTATGTGTGTGTGTGTGTGTGTGTCTGTCTGAGGCAACGTAGCTCCCGAACGGATGAACTGATTTTGATTTAGTTTTTTTTGTTTGGAAGGTGTATTAGTCGGGAGTGTTCTTAGACATGTTTCATCAAAATCGGTTCAGCCGTTTGAAGATTATCAGCTCTTTTCTGGTTGAAAAAGGGATTTTAGCCTCTTCCATGGGTCTGATTAACTCAAAATTTGGGATTCTATTACTTCAATGATATTAGATGAAAAAAATTACCTTGAACTGATGCTGGAGCAACACCTGGAATTTCATCTGTAGCCGATCTCATTAATTTATGTACAACATCTTATGTCTGTACCTACATACATAGCAAATAAAGTTCTGATTCTGATTCTGGAAGAAATCTCATAGAAAAATAAAATTGTGAAAAAAAGTCTTAGTAGCGCCATCTAGCATAATATAGCAAAATTAGAGCAGCTAGGTGAACATCTCCATAGAAAATCTTAATCTCTAGCGTCAGTAACGCCATCTAGGTTTGAATAGCAAACATGCAAAGACAACAACTTGATTTTGCCTGTTTTATTGATGTTCTATCGAAAATACGTTTAACCGAGAGGCGAGGTCTAAAATCCGTAGATCTATGGATAAACCCGTAAATCCGTAGGTCTGGCAATGCGGGGTAACGCTAGGTAGAAACTAGAAGCCTGTGATAGGAATGTTACCATTTGGATTTATGGTAGGTATCGATAATATTGTTAACTTTCTACGCAGTCGTTTTTTTTTTTAATTTTTCGACCAGTGTTTCCGAAGTAGATGTCTGCTTTTTTAAACTACTTCGAACAATATTTTGACGAAGCAGATGGAAGCTAATAGGGTAGGTATTTTACTAGGTACTTAAACATCTAAAAATGTATTATTGAGATAGCTTAGATAAAAATCAGTCGGAAAATGTTGGTTTTAGTTTAGTCAAATATTTCAGTTATAGTATCTACCTTTAACTGTTCTTGAACACCATGAAATAATATCCGACATGTTATTACGTCATGCCCCTGTTACTAATCAACTGAATTAATTTGGACTTTTATTATTTTCGTAACCAAAGTATTTTTATTGAAATAATATCTCAAAAAAATAATGTCTCAAAAAGTGAGCTCATGGTATTTAAGGCAGGTACCAAGTCGCCAGATCGGATTCCTCCCGTGACTCTGAATGGAACACCCATGAAAGTGGTCACCTGTTTTAAATATCTTGGGCACATAGTCACCGATCTCCTACGTGACGATGAAGACATGGACAGGGAGCGTAGGGCGTTGTCGATCAGAGCGAACATGATAGCCCACAGATTTAAACGTTGTAATGCTCAAGTTAAAATTACACTGTTCAGAGCGCATTGTACATCATTATACACGTGCTGCCTGTGGGCTCATTATTCGCAAAGATCATATAGCGCCCTACGCGTCCAATATAACAATGCGTTCAGGGCGTTGTTGGGGCTGCCGCGCTGGTGCAGTGCGTCGGGCATGTTCGCGGACGCACACGTCGACGGCTTCCACGCGGTGCTCCGCAAACGATGCGCTGCGGCGCTCGGCAGGTTGCGCGCCAGCACCAACAGCATCCTGGCTGTTATTGCGGATAGGCTGGACACGCGATACGTCCAGCACTGGGTTAATACCCACATTAGGATATAAGTAATTTTAATTATACTAACACTAGTTTCATAAGTTATACTCTACTAACATCTATGGATTACTTATAAGTCCGAAATAAAATGTTTTTATTTATTTATTTATTTATTTAATAGCTTACATTCAGGAACAGAAAACCAACGATAAGTAGAATAATCACTCATTTTAAAATTATAAATAATTATCATACAAAACATCAAAGCATTTGTTTACACAAAAAACCCACAGAGCAATTTAATGGCATCCACTGAGTACAGCATTATCGTCAAATTACGCACGAATTATGAAAATGTAAAATTTAAACGCGTTTTTACAGCATTAATCGATTCAATAAAGATATTGTTTTTTTTTGTAGTTTATTAGCATTTTAGAATCGAAATAAGACACTTCAAAACCGGGTATATTACCATATTACGGACACATAATTCATCCTAAAGTAAGATATAATTATTGGGAGTTTTGGGAGTATGTTAGTTTTCGAGGTGGGGAGGGGGGGGGGTGGTGTTCAAGTGAGGTCAGATGGTGAAAATCAGGAAAAACAATCCAAAATTGCGGCCATAACTACTGCAACATACAACACTACACTATATACTGTAGTTACGTCGGTGCTCTTCCGAGCAACATCGCTTACAGAGAAGCATTTTCAACAAAAACAAGTTTAAAAATATATTTATTTATCCATTTGGTATCTCCAACAAAGGATAAATACATAGGAACAATAGAAATCACAATTGTAAAATATTGACACTTAAATAATGACAGTATAATTCGAATACATGAATTAAAGTTAGATTATTTTTTTCGGGATTTTACGTGAAAATTCCGAAAATTTGGTAATTCCAAATTTAGTTAAAAGTAGCCTTTACACATCTTGAATAAAGCTAATTTTTAACTTATTGAAGATTTTTTTCGGAACCCGGGAAAAAAAATATAGTCGTAAGGAAGTCTCCACTTTCTGTCTCTGTTCTCCGAAGTTTAGGCAAATATAGTCAGCCTATTGCGATCACTGCTAATGACCGACGTTACGGGGCGTAGGTACTGTAACATTCGCAGCGAGCATGTCTTTACGCCGTGTGCTAAAATCAGTGTTGCTCGCTCGCATGTTTTGCCGTAGGTACCACTGACTGCACGAATACTTGCTTGGTAACATATTAGGTGCATTTTGACCCGTGACGCAGGTCAGTATCCATCTTTACAGCGTGATCTTTCTTCATCGTGATAGCGCCACGGTCCCACGGGCCGTTAACTGACAGGTGGCGCCAGGTGTTACTGCACTGCTACCTGTCGAGGCCTATCGCAGACCTTGCAGAACATTCCAACTGCTGTGGTTTTATTCAGTGGTCAACGTTTGATAAACAAAGCTAAAAGACACGCGCCTGTACGGGCCGAGATAGGCGCCCATCCCCGCGTGGAATAATGCTTCAGCACACTCAACCAGACCCGCAGTCGATTTATTGAGTACAGTAAAAGCTCCTTATTCGTGCTTCGCGTTTTCACTATTCGCGGATTAAAAAAATGCGACCTAATTCCTTATCTGCGGCTAAAGATTTATTTATTCGCGGGTCTAATCGGTACATCGGTACATACATATTAACAAGTAACAAAAAGGATTCCAATAGGTATCCAACCCAATATCCTTTGTAAACGCGTCGTCAGATGGACTATAAAAAAGTAAAATAGACCTTATTACAACTATGCCTAAATTTCATTGTTAAATGATATCGCCACTGTATTGGTTCGGCCTTTGACATCTATAGCCGAGTTCGCCGCGGTCGGTGTTTTTGAGAATGTAAACAGAATGAAAGCAACCTTATGACCATAAAGTATATTTATAAATCATCATCATCATCATTTCAGCTGAAAGACGTCCACTGCTGGACATATGTAGGTCTCCCCCACATTTATAAATGCTGCCACATAATAGACATTCCATCCTTTGGTACAGCTCGATTCAAACTTTATGGCGGCTCGGAATACGAGGCGAGTCGCTGCGCAGTAACAAATTCATGGGTCAGCGGGGTTGAGGGGTGGGGTACTGCGCAGCGTGTAGCTCACTTCAGTGTAGCTCAAAGTTTGACGCGATGTATAAGAGCCGCTTTGCGTATTTCACCTATTGTTTTATCTTTCCATTCATTGCAAAATGTTGACAATTTTTTTTTTACTTAAATACGATTTTCGACGCGAAAAAATCTGTGTTATCGCTTAAAGTGAAAATAGAAATGCTTGACCGTTTACGCCTTGGAGAGTCGCTCGCATCCATATCACGCTCATACAATTAATCAATATGGTCCAAAACTTCAATTAAATTGGTTTTTTTTTTGTCACCAAGCAACGTATCCCCTATAACCCCATAAAAACGTATACCTCGCGAATAAAGAGCTTTTACTGTACCTACTGCAGGTGCACATTTACTATAAAATGAGCCATGATATTTTTTTAATTATAATATCATTGAAAATGAGCCTCGACCAGGCGCTTTGATTTATATTTATTCTTCAAAATCTGAGTGAGACTTCGTCGCACTATCATTATAAACCCTAAAGACGCCTGCAGCCTAGACAAAACAGATTTTTGTTAACGTTCACGCCAAACGCTACGCCATCGGCTACGCCAAAATTTATCGGAATGAAATTACCTGCGGACAGGTTACGTCGTGTCCTTTCCGCAGGTAATGTCATTCCCATACATTTTGGCGTAGCGTTTGGCGTGAACGCTAACAGAAATGTGTTTTGTCTTTAGGCTTTGGACTGCATTCGAAACCTGTGGTAGGTTTTCCACTGCGAAGATCGCCCTGAGGACACGGTGGAGCACACGGTGGCGGTCTGCCCGGCTTGGGTGGAGAACCGCCGTGTCCTCGTGGAGGCGATCGGCGGTGGCGATCTCTCGCGTCCGACCCTGGTCCAGGCCATGGAACGGAGCGAGAGGGCATGGGGAGCCGTCACCTCCTTCAGCAAAGCAGTGATGCTCGCGAAGAGGGAGGCGGCGCACGTGAGGAAGAGACAGTCTATGCGCCCTCGCGACCCAAGCCGCCGCAGGATACGGAGACGCCCCGGGCGTCGGGAATCCCAGGCCGATTTCCGGCCACCATAGGCATGAGCTTGCGGACAGCGAGTAATGGGTAGCTCGCTGTACGGTAAGGACCAAGCCCAAGCCGACGGCGCGTTGTGTTCCACGCGCGCCTCAAAGAGATGTCAGCACAAAATGATGGGGCCCGCAAGGGCCGATGCCTGCCAGGTCAGGGGTGCGGGTTTGTTCGAAAGAGATACCACAGCCCCTGGCATACGGGCTACTGAGGGAACACGGGTGGGTTTTAGTCAGTAAAAGTCTAACACGCCCTCCTGCTCCACCCAGAGCGGGAGAAGTTATTTGATGATTTCCCACAAAAAAAAAAAGCTGTGGTAGGTTCCTACCAGGATAGATCGGAAGATCGGAGGAGTGGTACCTACACCGTCTAAGCGACACATTATTGTTTTCCGACATGCACGCGAACGAAGTCGCGGGCACAGCTAGTCTATATAATTATATAAAAGGAGAAACTGACTGACTGATCAATCAACGCTCAGCTGAAACTGCTAGGACTAGGAACGTATAATTTTACAAACGGCTTCCTTATATCATGTAGGGGAGCACTAAGAAAGGGTTTTTGGAAATTCGACCTTTAAGGGGTGAAAAGGGGGGATTTTGTTTGTGTGAAAAATCTTATTCCTTGAGTTAATAAACTTGAAACTTGAAGTAAAATATAAAGATGGTTATTTATTGTTTTTCTAAACTACCCCCTAAATGGGGATTGGGGGGTCTTAAAGTTTGTATGGAAGAATTTTAATGCGCGGTCTGATTAACTCGAAACTAGGTATTTATACCTAAAATAAAGAATAAAGTGTAACAGGTTTTCTCGAAAATCTACCCCTAAAGGGGTAAAAAAGGGTAGTTAATTTTTCAAGGGATGATTTTACTGCGTGTCTTGATTAACTCGAAAATTGGTATAATTAAACTATAAGTCATCATCATCATCATCATCATCATCATCATCATCATCAGCCTATAATGTTCCCACTGCTGGGACACAGGCCTTCTCTGTGAGAGGCATTGGGCCGTAATCCACCACGCGGGCCCAGTGCGGGTTGGTAGATGTCACATGTCTTCGAATTTTTTGTTCTAGGACATGCCGGTTTCCTCACGATGTTTTCCTTCACCGTTTTGAGAGCAGTGGTAATGAAATAATTTACACAGAGTAAAGCGCCTGTCTGGGTTCGAATCTACGACCTTCAACTCGTAAGTCGCGGCCGTTAGCACTTGGCCACCACTGCTCTCTATAAGTCAAATAATGTAAAATAAACAAAATATTTTAAAAAATTAACCCCTTTGAGGGTGAAAAGGGGAATATAGTTTCTTTGAAGACTTTTCTGTGGAGAAGTAAATTGGGTGTGGATTTAATTTAGTTTATTCTGATTTTGAATGGTATGTGTAACATAGTGTAAAATACCTACTGTACCTATTAACAAAATATGGATTATTATTGTGCGAAATAAACGTTTTTGATTCGATTTGATATTATTTAAACCTGAATCTTGCTGAGGTGGTTTTCTGTAAAGGATAATGATCATCACTATCATCACTATCGTATATTGTTGACGTCACAAGAGAAATATTTATCCTACTAATATTATAAATGTGAAAGTTTCTGAAGATGTTTGGATGTTAGTTACGTAATCATGCAAAAATGACTAAACGGATTTGGATAAAATTTGGCAAACAGATAAAATAAAACCTAGATTAACACATAGGATACTTTTTATCACGGTAGTATGTTCCCGCGGGATAATTTCTGACTTCCACGCGGGCGAAGCTGCAGGCGGAAGCTAGTTGTTCATAATGATGAGTACAATCATGTGTTTAAATGTCGGTCACTAATTACCAGTCACCCTATATGTATATTACGAAAGAAAAAGGATGCCATATCGTCTTGGGCCTAGGGTGCCATCAAACTTAAATCCGCTACTGTGTAGCGACATTTATGCAAATAGCTACAAATTGCAAATGTCAAACATAGCTAAAATTCCAGTATCCCAAAATTCGCAAGCAAGATCTGACGCGCGATCGCCCTCTCGTTTGGTAGAAGGATCTTCCCCTTTCAAAGAAAGAACTTCACACCAGATTATCCAGCTCCTAATACCCTTTACCTTGATATCCTCGAGCAGATCCTCAAGATCCTGCGTCTGCAGCCCATTCAGGTAGGTGTAGGGCTCGTGCATCTCCAGCGCGTCTACGCACTCCTCCGAACTCACGTACCACGCTAGCAGGTCTATGGGTTTGGCTGCAAATAATGATATTAGTTTACTGTAATGTGCACTATCACAGCATTTTAAAAATTCTGTTTTCCAAAAATGATTGGCTAAAATTTCGCCAAACAGTTGTTTTTTTGGAAAACAGAATTTTAAATAGCTAAATAGTTTTATCACATTTTGGAGGTGCGATGTTATCCGCTTCGTACCTCGTCCGTCGCGGATGCGTATCTGCGAGCGCAGGCGCGCCTGGTGCAAGTGGAAGGCATCCTCCTGGCGCGCCCACGTGTGGAACTGCTGCGCCTCGCGCGCGCGCGCCGCCGCCGCCGCCTCCGCCTCGCGCGCCGCGCGCTCGGCCTCGCGCTCCAGCCGTCGCTGCTTCACCTGCACACTACACTGTCTGGCACATCCCACAGAACATCACGCCTGAGGCTGTCATCCCTGAAGGATTATATAGGCAGGTTATACAGAAGACCGAAGAGTATAACCTGCCTCTCTGTTTAGCGTTCGTGGACTACGAAAAAGCCTTCGATTCGATCGAGACATGGGCTGTACTGCAGTCTCTTCAACCGTGCCAGATCGACTATCGGTACATCGAGGTGCTGAAGTGTCTGTATGAAAACGCCACTATGTCAGTCCGACTCCAGGACCAGACTTCGAAACCTATCCCTCTGCAGCGAGGTGTGAAACAGGGACATTGTTATCTCTCCGAAACTGTTCACCGCTGCACTGGAGGATATCTTCAAGGGTCTGGACTGGAAAGGGGCTGTCATCACCATCAATGGCAAGTACATCACTCACCTTCGATTTGCCGATGATATAGTTGTCAGGGCTGAGACCATGGAGGACCTCAGTGCAATGCTCGATGACCGCAGTAGAGCTTCCGAAAGAGTGGGTCTTAAAATGAACATGGACAAGACAAAGGTTATGTCGAATGCCCATGTAACACCCACTCTCATGAGGATTCGAGGCGCTACACTCGAAGTTATGGACGAGTACGTTTACCTAGGACAAACTGTCCAGTTAAGTAAGTCCAACTTCGAGAAAGAGGTCAAGGTCGAACTGGAGGAGCCTGGGAGAGGCCTATGACCAGCAGTAAACGTCTTTCGGCTGTAATGATGATGATGTACCTATAGTACACCCACATTTTACTAGTTATGTTGAAGTCCCATGTAATAGGGTGCAAGCCTATTGCCATCAATGGGGCAATCATGCTCCATGCTGCTACTGAGAAATCCCTGATGGCAAATCCAATAACACTATACCTAATCTTAGAATGGAACCAGGACTTCATGTCCTATATGTTTGTGAGCAGTAGCACTTGCCACCACCAACCAGGCACACAAAATAATTAACACCATAATCAGCCCATAATGTTCCCACTGCTGGGACAAAAGCCTCCTCTCTGTGAGATGAAGCGGGTCGTATTCCGCCATGCAGACCCAGATAATTAACATACTTACTAGAAATAAATGCCAATCAGGACCTGAACTCCTTACTATTGATTCTAGAGGGATTTCTAATAAAGAAACTCCACCTCAGCAGCTTTGAAAGTTGTCTTAAGGAGAACGGAAGGGCTCCTTGTTACACTACACTGTGATAATTATACAATAAAAACGTTACCTTCTCCAGCTCAATTTTGTTTTCTAATTGCTTCTGCCTGTTGAGTGCCTCCAACTCGTCTCGGGACACAGTCTTCACGCCTTCCTTGGCAAGTTTCTTATTCCACACAAAGGTGTTGGTGAGGGCAGAGTCTCCAAATGGGTTGTCTTGGTTAGTGTAGCATTGGTACTCATTGTCCCAGCCCATGCGCTCACGACGCTTGCGTTCCTTCTCTTGTTTTTCTCTGAGACGTCGGGCCCTGATCAATGAGTGTGTAAGATTATTTATTTTGATATTGTAACATTGTTTGGTGGATAATGTCATCTGTCACCTTAACGAAGCGTTGAACAAATGTACCTAATTTGACTACATGTTTACAAAAATAACTATCTTAACTTTTGAAAATAACTTGGATGTTGTTACTATAAATTATTACGTAGTATTTAAATATACTTGTTTTTATTTTAATAAAACTCGCCGATTTAAATGACTGGCACGATACTGTCAGTTCAAATTGATACTTTTAACTGTCTTAAATTACGAATCAGTTCTTATTAAATTGATTAATTACCATAAAATGTTTTATAACGGTTTCACTACTTATCCTTTTTTTATTATTATGTGTTAGAAGTTATTAAGCCAAAATGTGTGACGATCTGTGACTTGTTCAAAATGGCGGGAAATGTTTAACGTAAATTGACATTGGAAGGATATTAAAAGGATTGTAATGATGTTATCGGGTGAATTGCTCGGAAGATGTTCAGTTGGTTAGTTCTAGTGCCATTGCTGTGAGGAATAGATCAACCAGATGTCATGTAAGTTATGTAATTTAATATTATACCATAATTATTGCTTATTTAACAAAGTTGTGCAGTGGTGGCCCAGTGGTTACGGCCGCGACTTACGAGTTGTAGGTCGTGAGTTCGAACCCAGACAGGCGCATTACTTTGTGTAAATTATTTCATCACCATTGCTCTCAAAACGGTGAAGGAAAACATCGTGAGGAAACTGGCATGTCCTAGAACCAAAAATTCGAAGACATGTGACATCTACCAACCCGCACTGGGCCCGCGTGGTGGACTACGGCCCAATCCCTCTCACCGAGAGGAGGCCTGTGTCCCAGCAGTGGGAACATTATAGGCTGATGATGATGATAACAAAGTTGTTGTAATAATGCCGAGTTATCTTGGACATAGGTCCAAGAGTTGTAATTAAATGTATGTAGAATAATTCACGGCAATGTAAGAGATGTTTTGATGGAATATATCAATACTGCTTCCATGTAGTTTGTTGTCCTTCTTCTCCATGAAGACCTAGTTTTGGAATGGACGACTAGCTTTCTGATTAAATAATGACAAGCCTAATTGAAATAAAAGTCTAGTCTTGCCTTTCTGTGCTCCTTTCCCTACAAACCATATTCATAAGAACATTCATATACAGTAAATAAGCAGTAACCATTCTGACATTCAAACCTTAATATTTGTTTTATATATACACACCTATAAATTCATAAACCCACTCATAACCTAACAAGTGCATGTAAGATCTCTATGTCAAAACTTTAACATTGGGAAGCAGTGAAAGCTCATTCTAAGGGAGTGTTCTGTTATATAATGCTTAAAAAGTGCTATTCAGTCTTATTAGAATTGAATTGTATGAGAATATGATATTGATTGCTATAACATCAAAACTAAAATCTACTTAATTTCGGAACCACTTTGCATTGCCTGACGCCGCTTTTCTATAGTACCTATTTTTTTGGGAGAGAGTAGACCATTTCAAGGGCAAATGTGAAAACCCCAAAGTCTGGAAAACCATAGGAGCCGAGAAAAAATATTCAAAGTTTGAAAAAAAATACAAAAACTGCGAGGTTTAAAAAAAAAATAACCACCAAGAGGCCATCCTCTTCTATCTAAGTCCATCGCTCGCTCTTGCATCCAAGTTCTCCTAGTGATATTGTTCTCTTACCACATGTAGATGTGTAACTTTTGGAGAATATATTGGTTCAGTGACTTTCAGTGGGAAACTTTCAGTTTTTTTTTTCTCAAAAACTAGGCGTTTACAAAGTGTGATATTTTGCGAAAGTGTTTTACTTACAGACATGTACATGCTATAAAATCGAGAAGCTCCGAACGAGCATCAGGCAAAGATCAGTGGAGCCAAAATGCTATCCAGAAAACAGGCAAACCATCTCTGCTCAGTTACAATATCAACATACCTCTTTTCCTCTGGTGTTTCATTGGCCTTCAGTTGTTCCTTCTGATTTTTCTTCTCATCTTTCAGTCGAAGTCGCTCGGCCTCCAGCCTCTGCAACAACTTCAGCTCCTCCTCACCACTGTCACTACTAGAGCTACTACTGGATGATTGTCTTTTCTTTTTTTTACTCTTCTTTTGCTTGGACTCTCTTCTTTCCCTACTTGGGGACCGATGCATCGAAGATTTTGGCGAATGAGACCGTGTTCTGTCGTAGCTTTTGTGTTTCCAGTCCCTGCGATGTTCAACTGATCTGCTTTTCGAACGCTCGCGTCGATTTACTTCGTGACGAGATGACCTGACGGAAAATGGGGATTTTTTTTAATGAAGCGCTAATAAATCAATTTAAAGAAGTTAGTTTCGATATTTTTTGGAAAAGTCGAGTTTTGAGTGTGTTTTACGGAAGAATTATTGTGAAATCTATAGAAGTAGGTATAATAAGAACAAAAAAAAAATCACAACAATGTTTGCACTCACATTATTTTGGTCTAAGAATTCCTGTAAACACTCAACAAGTAACTTTTTTAGAAGTCTATAGGTACAGTTATGAATACTAATTTAGCTTAATTATTAAATTTGCTGGAAACTTTGGAATCACAAGTATGTTTTGCAATTTTTACGAATGTCAATCTGTCAATCATGATCACAGAACATAAGTGCCATGTTCCGATATGCAACAAAAGTGAGAATATCGCGAACCCGACTAAATTAAATAGTCAAAAAATTTAAGAGCTATCAGATCATTAGTACTGATTTTTATTTTGGTTGGCTTCGCGATATTATCACTATTTGTTTAATACGGAATGCGCCCCATCCCTACGTTCCGAGATACGATAATATCGATTTGAGCGCGCTCACACCCGTTCCGAATTGGCTGGCGATGGCGATGGCGCACTGTGGATCGAAAATCGCCTCTAGAAGACTTAGGGATTTCAATTTGCAAGTGCCGGATTTTTTGCCGGTTATCGCTTCTATTAGTTATTACTTTATTGAAAAATGACACCCAAGTTAATTCTGCACAAAAACGAAGGAATTATAATTTTTTTACGAAAAATTTGTATGAAGCTAGTATGAAAAAGTTTATTATCTCGTAAACAGCCAGGAAAACCGTAATATACTCACAGATGGTTATAATACTAATTATTTATGATTTTTTGACATATGTCATATAACGGTTATCGCTGCTGATTTTTTTTTAAATTGTCAAAATATTTTTAATTATTTTTACATATGCAACGGTTCCTTTTAGTGTTTAAGTTGAGGAACACAGACTTTTAACAACACGTAATATAAAATAGCATCACCCCTATATTCCCGAAGGAGTAGTCAGAGGTTTATAGTACATCCACACTTAGACAACTATGTTTGAGCTAGATATTTATCAATACAAAATGAGTTTTAAAACTTTACACACAACCAAAATACCAAATAACAAATGGTTTAGTCTTCCAGTGAGTCTGAAAATAATTGTAATTACAATGATTTAGTCTTCCAATAAGTCTGAATAGGTGATTAAATTATCGTTAATTCTGATATAGTCCAGTCATTTAAGCTTAAATTAGGTAAGAATCTCAGAATTCGAGATATCCAGCTGTAAGTCTGTAAATACTTGTATATTGACACCCTAAAAGTTGTCTCAAAACCTACATATGGTAGGGTGTAAGCAACTATTAAAGAACTTACTATAATGACTGGACTAATAAGTAAGCTAATTTGTTGATTACTAGTGTTAAGTTCTCAGAAATGTTTTTGACGATTATAAATTTTCATTAGCACATCTTTTAAAACTCTAATGAGGCTAGTTAACTAATTATCGTTGTTTGTGTGTTGTTGTTATGTTTTGCAAAAAAACCGCTAACATTTTGCTTTATAATTTAGATTGTTCACAACTGTGTAACTGCTAACACCAAATTTTTGCTCTGCGACTATAACATCTTAAAATGGAAAGTTTAATTCGAAGATTTGGGAAGTAAACAGAAAAAGAGAAGATCTGATGATCATACAGGCGAAAACTCCAGTGAATTGGCATATGCAGCTGCAGCGCGTTTAAAAGAAGAAGGGCATGAGGATATCGCATCTGTGATCGAATACATGATGAATAATCCTGAACCAGCCGTAAAAATTAATGAAACGCTTAAGAAACCAGTGAAAACAGTCATATTTACACCGGAGAAAGCGCTTGGATTGTTTCTTTCACTAAAACTGTCAAATTGGCAATATATTACTTTGCGAGAGGCTGCCGTTCGGGAACGTGCTAAGGATATTTATCCATCATACTATAAAGTGCAACAAACTAAGCTTGATTGCTACCCTCCGAAGCAATCAGTATCAGTTACGGATTCCTCGGCTAGGAGTACACTTCAAGCTTTACTTGACATCACGGTGACGAGGATCCTTCAAAATCTTTCTGACTATGCCGATGTGCAAAATAAGCCGCTAAAGCTGATATCCAAGTGGGGATTTGATGGTGCTTCCAACCAAAGCCGATACAAGCAGAAAATGGAGGGTGAGCAAGATGATGCAAGGATTTTCATGACCTCCTTGGTGCCACTAAAACTGACAGATGGAGATAATACTGTATGGACGAATCCAAAACCATGCTCAACTTTGTATTGTCGTCCAGTTCAGTTTACTTTTGTAAAGGAGAGCGAAGCAGTTGTCATTGGTCTCAAAAGACAAATGGATGATGAAATTGAGGCCCTTATCCCTACAGAGTGCAGTAATAATAACATGGTGACTCATCAACGAATGATGACAATGATCGACGCCAAAGTCTGCACGTACCTTTCTGAGGCCAGATCAAATGCATCGCGCTACCTGTGCTTAGCAAAACCTACGGAAATGAACCGCTTAGATGTTGTAACATCAAAGACTGTGTGTGCTGACATATCCAAATTTGGCTTGTCATCCCTACACGCACGCATAAATTGTATGGAATGTCTGTTACATATTGCGTACAGGCTCGACTTCAAACGGTGGGCAGCGAGAAGTAATGAGGACAAAGAAATGTTGCAGAACAGAAAACAATGTATCCAAAATAAATTCAAATTGATATTGTGAAACAAGGCTCGTCGGGAACTACCAATGACGGGAATACCGCAAGAAAGTTTTTCGAGTTTCCCAATAAAACTGCAGCTATTACCGGGTTGGACGAAGATCTTATTAAAAGATTTGCTGTGATTTTGCAAGCGATAACATCTGGCGAGAAGATCGACGTAGTAAGATTTAAATATTTTGCCCGCAAAACAGCAGAAAAGTACGTGGAATTGTACGACTGGTACTACATGTCGTCAACCGTACATAAATTATTAATACACGGGGCTGACATAATCAAGAAAAATGATATTGTGCCGATTGGGACTCTCTCGGAAGAAGCCTCAGAGTCTCGAAACAAAGATTTTAGGAGGTTCCGGGAACATCATTCACGCAAAAGAAGCAGGCAAGAGTCTAATCAAGATATCTTAAATATGCTTGTTGTTTCTTCGGATCCTTTCCTAAGTGCACAAAGGCCTAAGTTAGATGCCAAGAGAAAGCAGAGCTTTTTTGCTGAAACGGATTCTGACTCAGAATTGGAGTCCGACAGCGACAAAGATAAGGAAAATGAATAATATTTGATTTATTTTTTTCTATTTTTTTTAAATATTTATCTCGTTTTATATATTCTTAATATTTGGGTCAGTAAAACTCTTCACAATTAACAATGATCTTAATTTAGTCACTAAAAGGAACCGTTTCATATGTAAAAATAAATAAAATATTTTGACGATTTTTTAAAAAAAATCAGCAGCTATAACCGTTATATGACATATGTCAAAAAATCATAAATAATTAGTACTATAACCACCTGTGAGGATATTACGGTTTTCCTGGCTGTTTACGAGATAATTAACTTTTTCATACTAGCTTCATACAAATTTTTCGTAAAAAATTTAATTCTTTCGTTTTTGTGCAGAATTAACTCGAGTGTCATTTTTGAATAAAGTAATAACTAATAGAAGCGATAACCAATTGAAATCCCTAAGTCTTCTAGAGGCGATTTTCGATCCACAGTGTGGCGTGAGCACGATAACGATTTCTCGTGAAACGTCATGACACCGCCATCTTGCGATAACGCCGACCATGCAATTTACCCCACGTTCCGAGATAAGATAGTATCGATTTGAGCGCGCTCACACCCGTTCCGAATTCTCGCGAAACGTCATAGATGACGACATGACATTCGCCATCCTGCGATAACGCCGACCATGCAATTTACTGTCAGAAATGACAGTTGGGCTGTTTTGTTTTGATTCGCATCGTATCTTTAAATAACTTTGATTTATTTGAAAAAGTGCTTCTATCTAAGAAGAAAAAATGTGTGGCGTCTAGAGTGAGCACTTTTATCGCGATCACGAGCGTTCCGTATTGATGACAACTATGACGGTTCTTAACTGTCAGAATCGTGATTTCTAACTCGGAACGCAAAATATCGATGTGAGTGATCACAGCGCTATTTTATTTTTCTAATACGGAATGCGCCCTGAAACGTCAGTGTCGAAATTCGAAAATGACAGTCTGCTGCTTTGCTTCTCTGTCACACTTTTGTTGATTGGTTAAGAAGTTGAAATCGAAAGTGAACGCGAAGAAGTACTTTATTTTAATTATTTCATGACAAGAGTAAAGTTTAAATAATCTGTAATGACGAGGTGGTTAATGATTAGTTGCTTTAAAACTTTTTTCAGCATAGACATCGTCAACAGTCGATTTGGTGTTCTAGCTCTGTGAAATTTAAATAACTGTATTACACAATTAATAAACTTTCGAAAATGTCCTTCCTCCGGGGCTCTGAGAACTATGTGTGGTGTACGACAAGCGTCCTGGGAAAGGGGGCTACAGGCGCGGTATTCCAGGGCGTCAACAAGAACAACGGAGAGCCTGTTGCTGTGAAGACATTCAACCAGCTGAGTCACATGCGACCGCACGATGTTCAGATGAGGGAGTTTGAAGTACTCAAGAAGGTGAAGCACGAGAACATAGTGAAACTGCTTGCCATCGAGGAGGAGCAGGAGGGACGCGGGAAAGTCATCGTCATGGAGCTGTGCACCGGCGGTAGCTTGTTCAATATACTCGACGACCCTGAGAATACGTACGGCCTTCAAGAACACGAGTTTCTATTAGTGTTAGAGCACTTAACAGCTGGCATGAAGCATTTACGTGATAATAACTTAGTACATAGAGATCTCAAGCCTGGTAATATAATGAAATATATAAATGAGGATGGAACAACCACATACAAACTCACAGATTTTGGAGCTGCAAGAGAATTGCAGGAGGAGGAACAATTTGTGTCTTTGTATGGCACTGAAGAGTACCTGCACCCTGACATGTATGAGCGAGCAGTGTTACGCAAGCCTGTGGGGAAGAGTTTTGGGGCAACAGTAGACCTGTGGTCCATAGGTGTCACACTGTACCATGTGGCTACAGGACAGTTGCCATTCAGGCCATACGGTGGGAGAAGAAACAAAGAGACCATGTTTTATATCACTACAAAGAAGGCATCCGGAGTCATTGCGGTAAGTATCTAAATCATTCATATCAGATTGCAATTCATTCATTAATTCCCATATCTTCCCATGGGTGACGTAGAAAGCGACTAAGGGACTTACTAGAGAATGGGCAGCAGGATGCTCTATGCATTTTACCATCTTACTACGATCGCCAACCCGCCTGCCAAGCGCGGCGATGATGGCAAAATACCCTGTTTGAGGGTGGCCTTTGGCCAAAGGTGGATGTCTTTCAGCTGTAATGATGAAGATGAGATTGCAATTTACAGAGCCATTCAAAAGCCTTAACTCAGTTTGTGGGAATAGGGAAAATCCACAAACTTGGCAACATAACCAGTACTATTGTTATTTAGATAAGATAATAATTTATTTAACAAAAATGTAAACAATATGAGTACATTTAACCAACAGTAGTAAATTTCCCATACAATTTACTGTGTCAATAATACAGGAAAAGTGTTTATCCAGTTCGCAAATTGTAACCATGAATTCAGCATATCATTCTAGACTAGAGCGCAGAATTTTTTCGCTGGATACACAAAAAATCTGCTGTTCCATACATATTGACCGCGTAGGTATTGCACTTTTCTATGAAACAGCTGATATTTTTTGTACAACCAGCGAAAGAATTCTGCGCTAGGGGTTCTAGAATGATATGCTGTATTCATGGTTACAATTTGCGCACTGGATAAAAACTCACCCTGTATAATTTTGCTATTCTGTTAGGTAAAAACTGAAAAGAGAAGAATAGCAATCCATACCAATATTATAAATGCGAGAGTAACTCTGTATGTTACGCTTTCACCCCTAAACCGCTGTACCGATCGTCATGAAATTTGTCAGAGATATAGCTTGGGATATGGAGAAGGACATAGACTACTTTTTACGCGAGAATCGACATCCACGTGGGCGGAGCCGCTGGCAAAAGCTAGTTAGTAATATTTTTATTTATAGCAGAGTAAAAGAGATCATAACACAATATAATTTTTCAGGGAACACAAACAACAGAGAATGGTCCAATAGACTGGGCCCGTGATCTACCGTCCCACTGTCAGCTCAGCGTGGGCTTACGTAAGCTAGTTACACCACTCCTGGCGGGCCTGCTAGAAGTCGACCCTCACAGGATCTGGACATTCGACAGGTTCTTCTCTGAGGTTCAAGTTGCCACGTCCACAACCCCAGTGCATGTGTTTCATGTTAACAAAGCAGCTAGCATAAAGGTAAGAAAGATACTATCCACATGATTTCAGAAACATTTCCCCAAGAATAAAGAACAATTATTTAAAATACCATAATTACTAGAATCATTTTCGTTGCTACTTGTAGTTAGTTGTATTGCCAAAGTTTTTGCCTTTGCAGTAATTTAGGCTTAAAATTTAATTGTAGTACCTACATATTGTACGAGCTGCTACCACGAAATCGGTCGTTCTACTTTATGTGATAAATTAGAAATCAGTTACCTACGTGTAGTTTTGTTTACGACACGATTTACGGTACCTACTTCGGAAGTAAGTCACATCGATTGAGACGTCTATTATCTTAACGAAATTACTGTGATGTCGGCTGCGCTTGGGCAACACTCGTCACGCCTCTACCGCCGCCGCCGCCCGGCCGGATTCGGTGATGAAACAATACCTACAATCAACCACCATTGTCCAAACACTATAATAATAATATATAATCTTTATATACCTATAAAAACTGATTGTAGTACAGAGGCCAGCACATCATGCTACCCCAATCTGTCCTTTTCTTTGATAGCTTTTCAACTTTATCACAAAGGAATAAGGTTTATGTTCAATTGGGAAAATTTGACAGTTTGGGATAGCTTGACCTGCTGGCGACTACATGTAATTTTTTAAAAAGTGCCAGAGATTGAATACAACCCGTATTCAATCTCTGGCAATCAAGTGGGTGACGTGCTGCTCTCCTTGCTAGGCTATGAAATAGCCTGTATTAAACACTGATTGGTGTTCAGTCGCAATTTAACTATGGAATGTTAATTGTCAACAGACTGCTTTAAAATACTTTCGTATTAATAGATATTAAAACATAAACACGCCACCCAAAAAAAAGGTAATAATCACCCTGTATAATTCATGCCGATAAACTCGCTATACTTCCGATTTCACCGGTACTGACGGTTTAAGAGGGCTATTACAAATCGAAATGCTCAATTTTAGGAAAACTTAACGGAGCGTGGTAGCCGATCGCGGGTGTGTGTCTAGTGAAGTACGCTACGCATATATATGCTATCCGCTATGCGTTGGACGCCCAGGAACACACCAGCGCGGACAAAAAGCTAAATCCCGCGTGTCCCGAGTTTTATTACTGATTTACAGCGTTGCATTCAACAATTGCTTAAACATATTAGTTTTACTTTTAATTTTTTTTTTTTTTTCTAGCAAGCTGACTTAGTAACCTTAGTTATAAAATACTTTTTGTTTGAATTTTGATTAAACATATACAGATAAAAAATATTATTTCAGACGAAAAATTATCATAAATTCTGTGTTTAACGGAATTATTTTTGGTGAATTACTGTATGAAACATAAAAAAATGATTTGAGCATTCCAAAGAACAAGGTATAGTCCTACCATAGACATTTTTATAAATTACTAAACTATTATGTATTCCATGTAATAAGGCATCTAAAGATGCCCGAAAGTACAATTTTATGAAACATCATTTGCCGAGACAAGGATTTTACTGACTTATGTAAACAAATTAAAATATTTGTTTAGAACACTCCCTTGACCAATAATGAAATTCTCTAGGACATTTTTTTTTTTTTTGAAGTTTTGGCTATGTCTAAACCATAATCACTCATCAAATATCGAGTGAAACATTCAAATTCAAGCAAAAATGTGATAGCGCCCTTAATAAATTGAAGACACACGTCTGGTGTGACTATATATTTTACCGAAATCGCCGCAAAATGCTCTAAAGATAAAACATGAGTACAAATGTGCATAAATTCTAGTGACGAAGGCTTGATAGATAAACTAGAAAATAATGTAGAGTAAGAATAAATAAAAAGTTAACAAAGGTCTTATGAAATAGAGTGATTACATATTCACCTTGTTGTGAATGCATGCGAGCTAAACATTTCTATTGGAACCATTCATTTATGTATCAGCGATGCGATTAGCACACGGAACATTCAGGGTATTACCATGATTAAGTATCCCGACGAATAAAAAATAAAAAAAATGTTGGAGCCACAAGTGCGAAATTGCGAATGTTTCTCCAATACATAATATTATGAAACATTCTAGCGTTTTGGTGGATTAAAATCCCATTTAAGTTGGTCAAATTCATGATAAAAATTCTATGAGGTATGTAACACATAAAAAATGTGGAAACGAAGTGCAACCTGCACATTAAAACAAATTCGCCTAAATGCTGTGTCACATTTCGCATTGCGTTGCATGTATATGGACAGCGTGATCGTTTGTTACATTTCATGCTACGTTTCTCATATGTGTTACCTTAACACAATAGGATATTACGTACAGGTGTTCCTTAAGCCGGATGAGAAGTACGAGCACCTGCAGACGTACATCTGCGAGCAGACCAGCGTGGTGGCCGAGTCGCAGATACTGCTGCACCAGGACAAGCTCATGCTGACCGTCGTCGACGAAAACACGCTGGGTACGCATCACCATCATCAGCCCGTAGCGGTCTACTGCTGCTAGGGTTGCCAACTATACTGTTTTCAACAGTATTATACTATTTTTCACTAAATTATACTTTTTACTGTTGAACAAAAATAAAGTATACAAAGTACTGTTTTCAGCATCAAAATGCAAACACATTATTATGTATTGTTTATAGTCAGAGGGCGCTCACTGCCCAGTGCAGCGCAGCCACAAACAAATCACACTGAGTTTCTGAACGAATCTGTTAATGTCAAATATTCAAGACTGTCACTCACTGACAGACACAGAGTACATTATTATATATGAGAATTATAACGCTGACAGACATGCGAGTGAGTGTGTGCGTTCTCAGAACATAACCTTTTTTGCGTGGACCTTGTTTTTGTTTTACAACTTTAATAAATATCTAATATCTACTTTCTGTTCCCGCCATCTCAGCATTTACTGAAATAGTTATTTCAGTAATTAATGCTAAGTGGCGGGAGGATAGAAATAGAGCATCTATTAATTTAATAAAAAATGAGCTCCTCATTTATTTTAATTTCAGTTATAATTGTGATGAGGCGTATGACGTTTTTTAAAAAGATTGTAAATTAGTAAGTTGTGCGAGAAACTCTAAAAAAATATGTATTTTAAACACTAAATAAATAAAATACTGTTCATTTTTCTAAAATACTGTTTTAATATTCTTCATAGACCCGAATATACTTTATTTCTTGTAAAAAAAGTTGGCAACCCTAACTGCTGCACATAGGCCATCCCTATCAAACACTATGTTACTCGATCCTCAGCACGCAACATGGCATCATTAAATATTTTATTTTATAATATGTACTATGGGACAATAAACAACTGCAATATAAAATGTTTACAAATAACAAAAATAAATACCTATAGTTTTAAAATATTGCAGCCCACTACATTATCCGCATGTTAACAAAATTAAGATTAGGTTAAAAGTGCCACTAGAGTAGCATTACTCAGATATATTAAATAAAAATGGTAATTAAAATACAGTACAATTAATTAATTAAGTAGGTATTTCAAAATGAATTAAAAAATATATAAATAATGTAAATGTTTGTATGCCGAATGGTAAAATATGGCTGACCTTTAATGTATCTTAACAACTATTGTGTATTACCTATATTTGCAAACTATATCCTATTATATTCAATTCTAAATGTAACTAAATATATTAATTTTTGGGCAAAGTTATAGGTACATTTGGGATTGTTCCTTATTATCACAACTAAGAATTAAGATTACCTACTTATATAAAATAAAGTAAAGGAATTTACAATACAATAAATTTAATTAATAAAAGTAATTAAAACGGTTGAAATAAATTAAATTTACAATAAAGGACTCACAATATTTCTTATTATCATTAGATTAAGATTTTAAAAACATTGGATTTAAATTTCGATTTGGAACATCCTTACAAAAATATCAATATCAAGAACAACATACCGTGTAGGTATGTTAGCTTCTAGAAACTTACATCAGAATTCTAATGTTAATATATTATATTTGCTTAGTAATTGTGAATACGACAAACACCTTTTAAAGCATCATTCATGGTGCGAAGAAATTTACGCTGGACTTTCTCGACCATACCTAAACCGGATAAAGCGGGAGGAAACGCCCGGTCGTTTCCACTGCGAAGATCGTCCTGAGGACACGGTGGAGCACACGGAGGTCTGCCCGGCTTGGGCGGAGCACCGCCGTGTCCTCGTGGAGGCGATCGGCGGCGGCGTTCTCTTGCGTCCGGCCCTGGTCCAGGCCATGGTACGGAGCGTAAGTTGTCAATGAATTCAAGAATTTATCAAGTAGACAAGCCGTGTGTCTGACGGTATTTCTCTTCGTCAAAATGGTAGGTTTCCATACAAATTTTCATCCACTATTTTATTTACATCTTTAGTGGCAGAATTTTCAAAGATCCTGATTTTCAAATTTTTATAATGTAAACTATCGTACTGTTTCGGTTGCACTGTAACCATATTCTTTTGTTTTTGTTGTTTGCCATCGCTCAGACAGAACCGTAAATATTGTGAGCTATATATTAAGGAACAATTGCCGTACTTTATTGTCTAGTGACGTACCTACTGCTCCAGCTATAATTTATCGAAACTATTATTTTAGGACAACAACATAAAAATTTTAAAATCACGAAACGAAAAAAAAGAATTGTATTGCTAGCTCCGCTAATGATGATGGGGCCCGCAAGGGGCAATGCCTGCCAGGGGTGCGGGTTTGTTTGAAAGACATACCACAGCCCCTGGCATACGGGCTAATGAAGGAACACGAGTCGGTTTTAGTCAGTAAAAGTCTGACAGGGAAGTCCTGCTCCACCCAGAGCGGGAGAAGTTATTTGATGATTTCCCACCCAAAAAACAAAAAAAGCTATCTGCCAGTGAAAGTCCCGTCAAAATCGGTGCAGACGTTTCAGAGATTAGCCGGAACAAACAGACAGATAGATAAAATTATAAAAAAATGTTCTTTTGTTATAAGTACTGTATTAGTGTGTAGTAGGTACGCATCATATGCATTTAGTAAACATCTGTTATTTTGACATCATTACAAAAAGACTTCAGTTTTTCTTATAAGAAAGACACTTCAGTTTTTCTTATTTGTTTATATGAAATGGTTTAATAATGGCAATAATTGGAAATCACCCAAGTCAAAAAATGTAACTCAAAATAAAGTCTACATAATTTCCGGATATTTCTAGGTCATCATTTTCATGGCTGCAAATTTAGGCGATAACTTAATATAAACGATATTTTCGAGGTTAACTGAGCGACGTTGGTACAGGCGCAAACTACCCGGAGACGACGGCAGAGGAGCCGCTGATGTTGTTCAACAAGAACAACAACAACGTTACCATGGCGCCCGAGCCCGACATCCCCAAATTTCCCGTCTTCCCCAACATCGTGTCCGTGGAGAACGATGCCAGTCAGGCCAAGGTGAGTGCTTTAGTAACTTAACTGCGGAAACCACTCTTAATATATAATAAATAATAAAAAAACAACCGACTTCCGAAAAACATTACAGAGTGAAAAAAAGTGAACTTTAATTTTTTTTTAAACATGCGGGCAGTCCTTGGGGACGGGAGTGATACGAAGTTTCGAAAGACGTTATTTCGACACACGCTATTTCGAAAAAATTTACTCGTGGTACGCCAGTTCGAAAGCACATTGAGTCGAAAACCGCTATATCGAATGACGTTGTCGCGAACACGCCTTAGAGCATTTATCCTATGGAGATGGCATAGCTGAGCGAAACCCTCTGCCAAAATCGATTGGCCATATGACCATGCATGTTTTATAAAACTAGTTCATTCGCCGACCGCTGTCATTGTGTATCGTTTTGTGTCGCGAGTAACTGCTCCCAAAAAATGGTTAATTGTGCAGTTTCCTCGTGCAAAAAGCGATCTGCAACTTCAAATTTGCGAAACCATGTTGTTTCTTACCACATGTTAGCACACAATAAACATTAGTATAGTGTTATTTAAGTACATAGAAAAATACAGTGGTACGTTGGTAGCGCAAACTCAGTACAGGGGTAGGGATTTGCATAGTGCTGGGACAGCGTGAATGAAGGATTGATAAAATCAATACATTTTTCAGTGAATATGTTCAGTAACCAGTTTTTCTTTTTTATATATCTGGACAAGCCAGGTTGAAATTAAAAAAAAAAATTATTACAAAGACAAAATAATACATTTCAGTTCTTTGTGAGTCGCTTTAAATTCTTTTCTTTTGTAGGTTTAGGATAGTAAAAAATAACTGTGTTTGTTTCATATGTGAGTTTTTGTAGCTCATACAATTTGAATAAGAAACATAATGAATAACATTGGTAAATCTAAAATTCCACCGCGAACCGTGGGTACTTACCAATAGGTTTTTCAAGGACGTTAGGTACGAAAATGCAGTACGTACAGAGGCCAGCTCATCAAGCTACCCCAATCTGTCAAATTTCTTTGATAGTTTTTCAACTTTATAACAAAAGAATAAGGTTTATGTTCAATTGGGAAAATTTGACAGTTTGGGATAGCTTGACCTGCTGGTGACTGTACACACGGCTACACATCAAGCTATACATTTCCAGTTTACGCTGATCTCGCTTTGAACGGAAATTTTATACAATGCGAGATCAGCTTATATTGGAAATGTATAGCTTGATGTGTAGCCCGCCCCAGTGCCATGCTTCCACACTGTTTTGAGTTCGCGGGAGACGTAAATTATTATCAGCGTAGCGTAGCGTAGCGTTTCTGGTACGCTAGTTTTTGGATTTATTTGCAGATTAATATACTAAACGAAATTAAAAATTTAAGTTACTTCTCATTGCTTTTGTTTCCCAAACCCAATACAAAGATAAGGTTTTATCGGGGTCGCGAGTTCGATCCCCAGACAAATTCAGATTGGAATATGCTATTCGCAACAGTGGATTTCGATACCAAGACTTTCGTACCAGCTTACGATTCAAATAGTTTTTAGAATCAGCGTGTTCGCGACAACGTCATTCGGTATAGCGGTAATCGACTCAATGTGCTTTCGAACTGGCGTACCACGAGTAATTTTTTCGAAATAGCGTGCGTCGAAATAACGTCTTTCGAAACTTCATATCCCCTTCCCGTCCCCGTCCCTTTGGGGACTGCCGATAGAAGTGAAAACTAAGTAACTTGTACATATATACACACACAGAGTATACATATAGCTCATGGAAAGCTTACGGTGACGATGACGCGAGTTCCATGATTTTTGTTCACCCAAAAAGTACATATATACTTATATATATAAAAACGAACAGGACATAAATAATAATACGCTTAAAAACATTGTAAATTGGCTCGACGAAAATAATTTATATGCATTTTTATGCATTCTTACCATAGATATAAGAAAGAAGAAGATATGCCAAGTAGTTGAAAATGTATCGGAACCCGGTGTCTCCACTTGCTCCCCACTACCGCGCCACAACTACACGTGCAATTTAGTAAAACCAATAGATACGAAGTCGCGCTCACACTCGCAATTTATAAATCAGAACGTACTACACAATCAAATATAGACCTTATCCCTTCAAACGCAGCGTGCATTTAAGTACAACTCACTCACACAAACAACGGTTGCTACCGTTGTGCTGTGCAAAAGCAATTTATTTTACATATACGCTAGTGATTGACTAAATCGGAAAGTTGTCGATACTTCTATTTATTATTGTACTACTTCAATTTTTTTTGGGGTCCAGGAAATAAGATAAAATGAAAACGATAACCGTAATACGTCACTAATATATTATCTGAACAATGCCGATAACAATAACGCATACGAAGCGTTTGAAGACTTTAACGTAAGTAAAATGCCAAAACCATAAAAAAGTAAGGAAATAGCACGAGGATAAGACTTATTATACGATAATTCAAACCCAATAACACTCCACCGACACCAAATTTTGTTAACTTTACGACTGTTGTTTAGGCATTTCTCTACTACGCTGTAAAATAATCAAAATAAGTAAAAAACATTAATTCACATCGATTTAGCAATAAATTTATTCGCGAATCGACATTATCGATAGCCTACGTTAGTGGATCTGCACGAGCACATCACTAGCTCGACGCAAGAACCAGCGGCCGTACTACGGAATGCGTCCGCATAGATACTTTATCGTTTTGTGATTTTTACATTGCTTGTCCAGTCACTTAGCGACAAAATATTTAGGTAGTGGTTTAGGAGCAATGTATTTAGTACAAAAATAATACAGTCGCTGTGATATTTGAAAACAAAAATAACATGGTAAACGCAAGAAATGTTTTTCGATTTCTTGTTTTTCATGATTTTAAAGACAAATATAGAAAAATACTTGTACTTATTTATAGTAAGTGATTCCATGATTCACAAAGTTTTTGTTTTGGCTTTGGTTTTTACAAGAAACCACTGAACAACACGGCATTCTTATGATTTATCACGACAACGGTCGAAAGCACATTAGTTCGCGGAGACGGCCATTTGCTTTAGGAATGATCATGCTGATCATACCGCGCGGACACAGACACGCCCCTTTCCCACTTCTCCTGCTTTTTATATTTCTATGATTCTTACCAACGTACGTTAGTACCAAATGTAATAATAGAATATATACAGAATGTAACTGTAATATACACCAAGTAGAAGTTGCAAAATTTTAAGGTATACTCATAGACAGTCAGTTGACTTGGTAACTTCAAGCATAGGAGGTCTGTAAAAAATTGAGCGTATCCGCGTATGTCATATACAATATAGCGAAAAAAGTTTACGAACAATTTTTCTTATTTGGAGTGTTATTAACAATGTTAGTTGTAAGTTTTTTGTAAATGTTTTCCTTTTTTGCTAAGTTTTCAATGGTCTTTTTGAGATTTGTGCTGTCCATATTTAGGGATTCAACTTCTCGGTGTGCAGTTTTTAGGTGCAGCGTCAATTCTTTTATTTTGTTTTTAGGAATAATAATTAAGAAGTCGTTAAGAGTGATTCATCGCTTAAATATTTTTTCCACACAACACCAACTTCAATTTTAACTTCTTACAGAAGTTTTTACCGATTATTATATACTTGTCACTTAGTTTTTAACGTATATCACGTAGGCAATAATTGTTTATCACAGTTCTATTTAATATTTATTTACGTTATAATCTGTTTCGTCGATAACGTTTGTGCATCCCATTCACACCGTAAAGAACTTATTAAACACTATTTAATGCACGATTTTATCTGTTTTATCATTTTAAAGTCAATAATAGATCGGAGAACTACACTTCGGATGTTTACTTCATCAGCGCCATCTAGCGACTTTTCGTACTAGAAAAGAAAAGAAAGAAAAAGTATTTATTGTGACTGGCACAGGGAGATCACATCGTAAAATAAACACACTTTAGTACAAAAAATAAAAAAAATCAAAAAAATCTTGGAAGTTAAAAAATAATCTATATCTATACATATAATAAATCTGTAGACGAACTATTTCTGTACACTTAAAATATTTCGAAAAAAAAATAGTTGGGGTGGTAAGGGATAGTCAATAGATGCCATTTTAATCCTTTTTGAAATTTTTGTCTGTTTTTCCAATTTCTGTTTAGATGTTGAATAGATCAAGTATCACGTCAAAAGAACGAAACTAATATGGTTAACTTTCATACTAAAATATTGTTTATAACTCGGAGTATATAGTAGTCTTTGTTTCATCGCAATCGCTTCGGTCAATCTAAAGATATGATCAATTTAAAGTGTTCAAGAAGAATTTAATTACGTAGTGTTGAAACACGTAGCGACATCTATTGGTGCGAAACGGTACTAACGAATGCAATAAGTAATAATAACCATAGTAAATTATGTTAATAATAATAACACGGCATTCTCATAAAGGTTACTGTGCCTCTGTTATTTCAAAAATTAGTGATTATTAAAATATTTTTCCGTTGGTAGTTGATTCCCATGAATCAAACAAGCTAAAAGAATTTCAAATAAAAAGTGGTGATAATAATAACTGACGTGGTGTTCTGAGTCATAAAGAATGCAATGTTAGATAAATATTTATTAGCTTACAAAATCTCATAAAAAAATAAAATTGTGATAAAAGTATCAGTGGCGCCATCCAGCATAATTAACAAAATTAGAGCGGCTAGGGGAACATCTCCATAAAATCTTAATCTCAAGCGTCAGTAACGCTATCTATGTAGGTTTGAATAGCAAACATGCGAAGACAAAAAAATGATTTTGCCCGTTTTATTGATTTTCTATCGAATATACGTAGGTATATTCGAGAGGCGAGGTCCAAAATCCGTATATGTATGGATGAACCCGTAAATCCGTAGGTCCCGCAATGCGTGGTGACGCTAGGTCCATAATTTTGTTTGACAAAGCAAATGGATGTCAATAGGGTATTTTACATTTTTATTTCAGTTTTTTAAATCTACCATGAAATAATAGCCTTTATGTTATTACGTCATACCGCTGTTTTTAACTGGAGGAGGTTCTCAATTCGTCGAAACATTTTTTTAAATGTATGTTCCCCGATTACTCGAAGATGGCTGGACCGATTTGGTTTTTTCTTTTTTTGTTTGAAAGACTATACTTCCTAGGTGGTTCCAGGATCATCAAGTCAGGATCTGATGATGGGATCCGAGAGAAATTTGATAGGCACACTTGAAGAGATTTGGGTAGTTTTTGGAAGAGTACTTTCTCGGAGTGCTCCCATTTCAATTTGGTGCATATCTGATGCAGAACTTCTGAGATAGGCAACGGAACTCCTCAATAAATGATAGCAAATAGACTGGGATTGCTGAAATCTCCAGTCTGTCTATTGTTTACACCAGTTCATAACATAACATCACGCCGGTACGCTGTGAAGGGGTAAGCACATGTGAACCACTAAAAGTGAAAAACAATTTTTCAAAAAAAAAAAAAAAAAACAACCAACTTCCGGAAAATCACTACAAAGTGAAAAATAACTTTAAATTTCGGAAGACGGTGACAAGAAATTAATAAAAAACATAGGAATCCAAAGTCACCGACTTCCGAAATTATTAACACAATAAACCTACAGAGCAATACCTATAATGGCCTCCACTGCGTCCAGCATTTTCGTAAAATTACGCGTGAAGTATGAAAATGTAAAATTAAAAAGCAATTTTTTTACCCGAATGCGCCAGAAGGACGGTTATGTTTTTTAGTGGTTTATTAGCATTTTAGAATCTAACTAAGACACTTTTCAAAAACGGGTGTAATACCCTATTATGGATACATCATCATCAGCCTTATAATGTTCCCACTGCTGGGACACACAGGCCTCCTCTCGGTGAGAGGGATTGGGCCGTAATCCACCACGCGGGCCCAGTGCGGGTTGGTAGATGTCACATGTCTTTGAATTTTTGGTTCTAGGACATGCCGCTTTCCTCACGATGTTTTTCTTCATCGTTTTGAGAGCAGCCATACATATAAGTAGTATTCACCCTGAAGTAGGGTATAATTTATTTGGGGGGAGTAAAGAGTTGTAAATATGTGCTATTTTCGTGATGTTAGTTTTCGAGGTGGGGGGGAGGTGTTTTTTTTTTTGGTTGGGATATCAGCGAATAACTTCTCCCGCTCTGGGTGGAGCAGGAGGGCGTGTCAGACTTTTACTGACTAAAACCCACCCGTGTTCCTTCAGTAGCCCGTATGCCAGGGGCTGTGGTATCTCTTTCAAACAATCCCGCACCCCTGGCAGGCATCGTCCCTTGCGGGCCCCATCTTTTTTTGTGCTGACATCTCGTGGGGGGAGGGGTTTGAGGGAGGTCTGGTGGCGAAAATCAGGAAATAAAAATCCTAAATTGCGGCCATAACTACTGGTGGATCTGAGTAAATAGGTTGCTTTTCAAAAGGGGAACTGTAGGTATGTCGGTGCTCTTTCGAGCAACATCGCTTACGAGAAGCATTTTCTTAATTAAAACATGTTTAAAAACAGATACATAGGAACAATATAAATCACAATTGTAAAATATTGACATTTACGGCCTGGCCACGGGAAATACGCCATAGCGAAAAAACGCGCGGTGCGACCGCCGAGGCGTCTAGCGACTGAAACAAACGCATATACCTCGTTTACACTCTCGCGCGAGCGGCGAGACGAGCCGCGAGCCGAACCACGAGACGCGTGTGTAAACGGTGCGCTGGTGGCTCGCCTCGCAGCTCATCTCGCCGCTCGCAGCGCTCGCGTCGGAAGCGGTTTTTGGGCACGAGTCAAAGAGGCTCGCGGGAGAAGCGCGCGGGGTGTAGTCGGTAGTTCGAAAACAACTGAACGCGCCGCGAGAGTGTAACCATACATTGATTATCTCGACCTGTGGCCGAGACACGAGACGAGCCACGAGACGAGCCGCGAGGCGAGAGTGTAAACGAGCCAATAGAAATGTACTAATCAAGCCACGCGGGGCGGCGACCGGCCGGCGGGGCGACCGGCGGAATGTACCAAGCGAATGGCACGGGCGGCCGGCGGCGCGGCCGGCGAGTGAAACAAATACATGAATCAGTACGGCGCGAGCCACGGCGTCAAGCGGCAGTCGCGGCGACTAGGGCAGCAATCAAACGAGTTTAGTTGTTTTCGCCGCGAATAATGAACACAGATACTTTTATTGCTGAAATACTAGCAAGGCCACCTATTTGGAAGTCTGGCCACCCACAGCATAAATATAAACGTATAGTGAAATGATTGTGGGAATAAATTAAAATAAAATTTCTAGATTTTCTCGTACTTCTTGTGGAATTCTCCATCTATACCTCGATTCCTATTCAACTTAAATACTTCACAATCTCTTCCAAATATTATAATTGAACCAAAAAACTATTACTTTCTAAGCAATATCGAGATAACTTTGTTAAAAACATTTCGCTCTCGGACTTCCTTACTGGTCGCGGCGGCGAACGTGACTCCCCGTGGCCTGCAAACGATGCCGCGCGAATTGTCGCCCCGCCTGCCGCACCGCCGTACGCACCGCCGATCCCCGTGGCCAGGCTGTTAAGGTGGGTAATGACCACGTTACGGGGTACCTAATGTAACATTCGCAGCGAGCATGTCTTTACGCCGTGTGCTAAAATCAGTGTTGCTCGCTCGCATGTTTTGCCGTACTGACTGCACGAATGCTCGCTTGGTAACATGTTATGTGCATTTTGACCCGTGATGCCGGTCAGTATCCACCTTTACAGCGTGATCTTTCTTCATCGTGATAACGCCACGGTCACACGGGCCGTTAACTACAGGTGGTGCCAGGTGTTATTGCACTCCTACCTGTTGAGGCCTATCGCAGTCCGTGCCGAGCATTCCCACTGCTGTGGTTTTATTCAGTGGTCAACATTTGATAAATAAAGCTTAAAGACAGTCGCCTGTACGGGCCGATTTAGGCGCCCGCCCCCGCTCTGCGCCACGCCGCGCCGGCGACGACTGGCCATCAGAGACCTCATCGGCATCGGATGTTCCCACGGCCTGTCGGCCTGGCTTGACGCGGTCTGGCCTGTGAGAAAGCGGGCCCTGGCATCGTGGAATAATGCTTCAGCACACTCAACCAGACGCGCAGTCGATTTATTGAGTACCTACGGCAGGTGTACAAATATAGTAAAATGTGCCTCGACCAGGCGCTTTGATTTATATTTATTCTCAAAAATCTTAGTGAGACTTCGTCGCACTATCATTATAAACCCTAAAGACGCAGTGACTGCATTCGAAAGCTGTGGTAGGTTAGGTTCCTACCAGGATAGATCGGAAGATTCTTCCTTTTTAATGGAGGAGTGGTACCTACACTACCTAAGCGACACATTATTGTTTTCCGACATGCACGCGAACGAAGTCGCGGGCACAGCTAGTTAAAAATAAAACAGAAAGTCCTGCACGAGGCCAGAAGGCTCCTACCTCAGCATAATGCTGCGACATTTAAAAAGTGTCGCAGCGCTGGTATTCTGATAGAAATTACTCGACCGGATGTAATTTTACTTCAGCTCGCTGGAAGAGGATCGCACCGTAACCTTCACTGCTAGCGTCCGAATGTAGTTCAGTAGGTAGTTCCGGGGTAAAAAGCATTAAAACATTTACCAAAATAATGCAAATTCAAAAGCGCGTAACGAGGCAGGCCAACCTTGAGACGTAATCTTGAGAGCACCCAGGACTAACTACGGTAGAAAGAAAGACTGTCGTACATGAGGGGGCTCAACTCTATAACTCTATACCTAAACTCATTAAAGAATCCAAATCGCTTCCAACTTTTAAAAGGCTATTAAAACATCATGTGTTAAATAGTGTTTAAATTTTATGTTACTACTATTATTTTGTAACTTAACTTAGAATCAGCATTGCCATACAACGTGGCAATGCTGCCAGCCTTTTGGGCACTTTTCCCATTGACGACGATGCGGATGTATTTTTTGATGCCTTATGATTATTTTCTTTTTATATACCTGTACATATTATAATTTAAAGTTTTAAGATGTTATGTTTAACTAAGTTAACTTTTATCTGAGAAATAAATATGTATAATGTCAAATAATGACGAGACCATAAAAACTGTAGGATTAGGTACTAAAAACAAATTAGAACGATAGCATCTTTGGATAAGGGATTAACCTTAATTTTTAATCTGAAAATATTTTAAAATAGACTAAAGTTTCTTTTGTAACTTAATTTTAGATTTTAACCCAGCGAATCCGTCGCATAACTAAATTTTTATGTTTTTCCTCATTGAAGCGAATATTGTATTCTTTTTGAGAGAAATAAATTATCTTAAACCGTAAAACTGGGGATGAAGTTGATATCGAGATTATATCCTGCCTTATGTTTTCATATTCAGTGGTCCAACTTATTTTATAATTATTATTAGTTAATAGACGATAGAGTGGAGCCATTTTAAGCGAAAAGTTATTGACAAACTGCCGAAAATAAGATGCTAAACCTAAAAACTGTCTCAGCCGAGTGATAGTCTGTGGTGGTTGGGAACTAGTTAACGCGATTAACTTACGAGGGTTGGGTCTTATTTCGCCTTCTGATATTTCATCCCCTAAAAATTGGACCTGCTTCTTAAGGAAAGCGCATTTTTTCAGATACAACGCGAAACCGGCATCGCTTAGGGTATTCAAAACTGTATATAACCTTTCTAAACCTTGCTCTACGTCAACAGCAGGTATTATTAAATCATCCATGTACACAACTGCATAAGAATGTGCTAGGTCTCCTAGACCAATATTAATAGCTCTCTGATAAACAGCAGAGGAGAATTGCGTAGGCCAAAAGGCATAGTAGGGAATTCGTAATGAGCGTCAGGGGTGATAAAAGCGGTTTTCTCTATCGAATTCGATTCTACATTTATAGAAATCTCGTAGAAGCCACTAGCCATATCTAAACAGGAGTAAAGACGCGCGCCTGCTAACCTTTGAATTTGGCCAAATATAAGAGGTAAAGAATAGCGATCAGGAACGGTATTAGAATTTAATTCTCTGTAATCCACGCACATTCGATCTTTACCATCACGTATTTTAACTAATAGTATCGGACTAGAACAGGGCGATTAACTAGGTCTAATAACTCCAGCAGCTAATAATTCACTCCACTTATCGCGCACTATTACCCGTTCTTCAGTGCTCACGTGATAAGGCCGGCGTTGCACGATTTTACAAGGATTAATTAGTTTAATTTCTAACTCATGTATTTATTCTAAGTAGGCGTGCCGTGCGTTAAATCAACAGAACTAAGAAGTTTCACTAATTGCGGTTTATAATCATCTGCAATGTCGGTATCTACATCACTGAAGTCAGCCACAGCCTTACCAACGTCGCAAATGTTCACAAGAGAAGAATTTTTACTTATAGTAAGTTTGTGACTCGACATGTGCACAGAAAATCCTAAGGCTAATATCACGTATCATCACGTCCAATTAGAATGTCGTTACTCAGAAAATTGTCAGGAATAACATGAACCAAAATCTGAATGTCATGACCACAGAAAGTAACATGAGATAAAACTTGTAAATCACACTTTATGGTAGACTTCCCTACACCTATCAGAGTAGCAGTTGCATGTTGTAATTCACCAACAAGTTTTAGTGAGATACTTTTTTTAACCAGGGTACACTCAGCACCAGAATCAAAGCAAAATAAAAACTGCTCACCGAATTGAGTAATAACCCCAGTGACAGGTTTCACACCACATGATTTGCCCCAGATGAGCTAGTATTACAGATATCACCATTTCTTCTTTGCCTATATTACCCCATCGTGACATGAGTGAGGTAAATAAACGGCTTGCCGACGCAGCGAGACATTCACCATCTTGCGGTTTTCCATTAAACATTTTTAAAACCGTCGCTGCGCATGTTTCCGAAGAGTCGAAACGAGACTGAAAAAAATCTTTAAATTCCACCCACTTCATACTAGGAAAAGCAATCTGGGATAACCATGTCGCGGCTGAACCTCTCAGGGCCTTACTAAACATGAGAATAAGTTTACTTCCTTGTACAGATGCCAGCAGGCTAACCTACCCGAAACTGTCAAATTTTCCCAATTGAACATGAACCTTAAACTAACGGTATAAAGTTGAAAATCTAACAAATAAATTTGACAGGTTGAGTAGCTTGATGTGCTGGCGTCTGTACATCATGATCCGACAAGCATATATCCGCGGTTGCCAGCTAGGCTCAGGCGTCAGTATTTGCATTATCCGGTTGGAATGCGGGCAATATGATGTTCTTGTCTTCAGTAGCCGGCGGATTGCGTAGCGCCTGTACAAGAAGGCGCATGCTATTTTGTTGCGCCTCAAACAAAGCGCGCCAACCATGGTTTGCATCAATCGATCTTTCTACGTTTTGTGCCTGCACCGATCCCACTTCTGATGTCGGAGAATCACTATTCATCTCGACATCATCATTAGTGGTCACAAGTTCAGTGGGCGTCATTGGGGTAAATGCTAGCACAAAACAAAGTACGGATTCACTATTGCATAAAATGTAATTAAAAGTTTTACAATATCCACTGAACTTTGCAATTAAACGTTATTCAAAACAATTATGTTAAAGCAGCGGGTTCGCGACACCAATCTTACTTTGCCAGATAAAAACAATACTCCTTACAAACTTATGGAGAAATCCAGCCCGATCTTTCCAAAACGTCATCTAAATTATAAATAAATTCCCGCTCTGCTAACGTCTCCCGCGCATGCGCGCAATCTGTCAAGATGGCGCCTCGACCCCGCTCGAGGCGTACCTCTGCTCCTTAAAACTTATTACAAAATATTACTTAAAAAAAAATTAATACAAGTTTACACAATATCAAAATGTATGAAAACAAATTAAATTAGGATTTAACAAATATTTTTAGTAAGCGTTATTGTTGAAACCAAGAATCAACTCTCCGAATACATCCTCCGACATATATACAAACTGTGTAACTCAAATAACGCACAACCTCTTAAGGAAAAAAAAGTTGTAACTTTTACTATGGAATCAAACCTGAAATCGCGAATAAATTTTTTTTGCCGTTCCCTACATTAATGTTCGCATAACTCGTCAAAATGTATGGAAAAGCTGATTTTTTTTTTTGCGATTTCCGGTTTGGTCCCATAGTAAAAGTTGTTCATAATGATGAGTACATTGACCACTGAGGTTGTGCGTTATTTATGTTACACCTTGTATATACTAGCTGGGTTACCTGGCTTTGCTCAGGGAGTTGATACGAGATTGTGTGGTAGTTGTAATAATAGAATTAACTTTAAAATATATGATATTCAATTTTTTTATTTAAAATATAATGCTTAATTTACCCCTACCAATGGGTCGTGTTGGTACCACACATATAAATGTTCCACAGTGATCTGGGATATTCTCGAACATTCCAGACTATTCCCGAACATTCCACTACATTCCAGAATGTTTTGGAAAGTTCGAACCCACGACACGAATATTACGTTATGTACCCCTATCTATAGGTAGCTTCACTCATACAAAAAAGTCTTCGAATGGTCCACAATGTTCCAGAATAATCCACAACATTCGAGAGTGTACTGGAATATTCCACAATGATCTACGATATTCTCGAACACTCGAATGTTCTAGACTGTTCTAGAAATTTCTTGTGGGCGAAACTTCCAGCCCTTATATCCTTCAAAAGCACGCCCTTCACGTAAAAACGGGAACCTTCTTCATGGACGGGAGATAGAGGGCTACCACACCATATCGCTCTCTCTTGATCGTACCGGCACTCGTTTTTGAGTTTTAGCGGCACGCAAATTGTACACTCTCTTTTATAACATATGATTACAAAAAGCAAACAGGGCAAGCTGTATATATATAATAACCAGCCAAGTGGGAGTCAGACTCTGACTCTGCTGACCAATATTTTTTTTATGGTGTGTCAGACGGCGTGCAGCGTAGGCCACGTGATCAAGCGACGCGTGGAAGCGGTGTGCGCGGCGTCCGTGCTGTGCGGCGCCTGCGTGTCGCGCTGGGGCGCGCTGCTCGGCACGCGCCTGTCGCGCGTGGCGGCGCGCGCCGACGCGCTTCACGCGCACGCGCACCTCACGCACACGGCGGCGCGTGCTCTCGACCTGGCCGCGCACGCCGCCAACGCGCAGGTCAGTAGCATGAAGCGTGGCGCGCAATTGTTGTTAGTACAAGTTTCGTCCTACCTCAATCATCATCATCATCATCAACTTCCTGCCCTTGTCCGATGTTGCGTGGGGTCGCCGCAACACATTTTCTTTTTCCATCAAACTCAAACCATTTATTTTAACTACACCATTTGCAGGCACTTTTGAATTGTCAAAAAGTCGGTCCGTTAGGCTAGATGCCTATTCTTAAACGTAGATCTCTTTGGTGAAGAACGGACGGACGAGAAACTCCAAGGACACTCTTTAAATCGAGATATTGCAAAATCCAGGGTATATTATTCATGTTGCTTCTATATGTGAGAAAAATAAGCCCTGGAAGTTAGAAGATTACCAGTCTCAACCGACGGCGCCCGTTCCCGAACATGACGCGTGGATCAGCACCACCCAGCTCAACCCTTTTGTGGCTCTGACAAGGCTGTCACGGCTTTGCAGAATATAGATATAATAAATATGTGCACTCCGTCCCCATTACAAAATACCGTAACACAATGATGCTATGAAAGTAACTAAAATAGACCATTCTCGCGGTATCCTGATCATTAGTTGACGGATCTACCAAACAGCGTAAGCGGCTCAACTTAGCCGCTCTGCAAGTGATGTTAAGTGTAGCTTTGCGTCAATCGCGATCCCCAGGAAAACCTTTTTGACGACCTTTCTACTATTGCCTTATTCAATAATAGTATTTCACCCGCGACATCGTACGCGTGGATTTCGAAAATACAGCCCATAACTATTACTCGCTGATATTGTAGATTTCTTTACAAGATAGAAATATAATTTATAGCTCTCACGAATAATGTAGCTTTCAACCAGGGTATTTCTTTTTGTATCGGCCGGAGATTCCGGAGATTACGAGATTGAGAGGCGCCACGGCGTCCTCACCTTCCGCCTGACGCAGGTCCTCACCGGACGAGGCTGTTTTGTGCGGTTCCTGTTTCGCATAAGGCGGGAGGAATCGCTCGGGTGTTTCCACTGCGAAGATCGCCCTGTAGACATGGTGAAGCATACGGTGAAGGTCTGCCCAGCTTGGGTGGAGCACCGCCGTGTCGTCGTGGTAGCGATCGGCGGCGGCGATCAATCGCGTCCTGCCCTGGTCCAAGCCATGGTACGGAGCGAGAGTGCATGGGTAGCCGTCACCTCCTTCTGCGAAGCAGTAATGCTCGCGAAGAGGGAGGCGGCGCACGTGATGGAGAGGCAGTATATGCGCCCTCACGGCCCTCGTCGCCGCAGGAGACGCCCTGGGCGTCGGGAATCTCAGGCTGAATACCGGCCATCAAAGGCGCGGGCTTGCGAAGGGCGAGTAATGGGTAGCTCGCTTTCCGGTAAGGACCAAGCCCGGGTCGACGGCGGGTTGTGTTCCACGTGCCTCAAAGACATGGCAGCACCAACTGCTGGGGTCCGCAAGGGCCTATGCCTGCCAGGGTTGCGGGTTGTTCGAAAAAGATACCGTGGCACCTGGCACACAGGCAACTGAGGGAACACGGGTGGGTTTAGGTCAGTAAAACTCTGATACGCGTAAATTCGACTTTTAAGGGGGATTTCATTGGTATGAAAAATCTTATTCCTTGAGTTAATAAACTTGAAACTTGGCACAAATACTTATCTAAGTAAATTATAAAGTTGGTCATTTATTGTTTTTATAAACTACCCCCTGAAGGGGGATTGGGGGGGTGTCAATTTGTATGGAAAAATTTTAACGTGCTGTCTGATTAACGTGAAACTCAGTATTTATACCTAAAACCAAGAATAAAGAATAACGTGTATCAGGGTTTTTCGAAAATCTACCCCTAAAGGGATAAAAAAGGGCAGTCCGTAATATAAATGTGAAAGTTTGTGAAGATGATTGGATCTTTGTTACTCAATCACGCAAAAACGGCTGAACAGATTTGGATGAAATATGACACAGATAGATTATAACATAGATTAACACACATTAAGTATACTTTTTATCCCGTTAGTTCGTTCCCGCGGGATAATTTCCGACTTCCACGCGGGCGCAGCCGCGGGCGGAAGCTAGTATTATATAGGCAACTTGACATTCACTACTTCTAACATTCGGTAACGCGAATCTTACCTATGTATTTAATTATCTTTTCATTGAATACCAAATTATTAGAATAAACCACCACGCATTTACGAACTCATATTTTTCGGGCAGTCAGGCATGTTTTAAATACTCTGCGACCACTAAAAAATGAACATAATGAACACTAACAATAAAAATGTACTATCTAGGGTTGCCAACCGTACTACAATGTATATTATTGTACTATATTTTGGGTCTACGTACTAAATACTGGGTTGAAAAAATACCTGAAGCTATTGACGAGACTGAATTGGGACTTGATAGCCGTAAAAGCCTGGTCTAATTGATTTGGGGTAGTAGTTAACCCTTCCGAGTGTCAGGCAATCATCATAGGTAGTTCTCGGAGTATGAGTAAACTGGATAGTACAACCTTGCCACCATTTAGTCCTGATGTGAAGGACCTAGGCTTGAACATTGATAGTACCCTATCTGGCGTACTCAAGTCGCTAGGGTCAGCCAGAAGTTTACTGGAACGCTGCGTGCTCTGTACCGACTTAAAAATAACACAAAAAAGACAATTATACCCCGTAAACGTAGGAAAATACAGTAGTTTAACAAAAACCACTTGGTATTAATTTTGTTATAAATAAGTACCTACTAATAATTTATGTACAAAAAGTAATGATATCCCCCCATCAAAAACTTAAATGTGAAATGAGAGCCAAGTTCAATATTATGATAATATATGCCTTGGTTGTTGACTTCAACGACAAAAGAAGTGAGATCTACATGGGTGCCAAGTTCAATGGTCAGTCCTGAAATTTATTTATAACTACATAAAATATAATTTCTTCTTAAAACTTAGGATAACAATATTGTAGTCTAAGGTCTGACTTGGCTAGTTCTCATTTACGAATTATTATTTTCGATGGCTAGTTTCTACCAGCAAGCCAAATTTTCGGAATAATAAAATAAGAACCGACAAGTAACAGGTTTAAACTTGCGAAGGTTATAATATAATTCGTATATGAAAACTAGCCAAGTCAGACCTTAGGCTACAGTATATTATCCTAAGTTATAAGAAGAATAGTACATTATGGTACAAGTGTGTAACGTTGGTGATTATCGCTGAGGCGCCATTGAGACCCGAGCCGCCAGGCGAGGGTCTTAAGAGAGCCGAGGACGATAATCATCAATACACACGTGTATCATACGACGTTTTTCAACACACTTGCGAAGAAAATAATACTACAAAATCATCATCATCATCATCGTCATCGTAATCGTCATCGTAATCGTCATCGTCATCTCATCGTCATCGTCATGTCAACGTCAACGTCATCGTTATCATCATCGTCGTCATCGTCATCGTCATGTTATCGTCATCATCAACGTCATCGTCATCATCATCGTCATGTCATCGTCATCGTCATCGTCGACGTCATCGTCATCATCATCATCGTCATGTCATCGTCAACGTCATCGTCATCGTCATGTCATGTCATCGTCATCGTCATCATCATCGTCGTCATCGTCATCGTCATCATCATCATCATCATCGTTGTTTTTAAGAACAAAGCAACTCAACCAATTAAAAAACAACCTATAACTCACTAAGAACAAAGCAACTCAATCAGTTAAAAAACAACCTATAACTCACTAAGAACAAAGCAACTCAATCAGTTAAAAAACAACCTATAACTCACTAAGAACAAAGCAACTCAATCAGTTAAAAAACAACCTATAACTCACCAAGAACAAAGCAATTCAATCAGTTAAAAAACAACCTATAACTCACTAAGAACAAAGCAACTCAATCAGTTAAAAAACAACCTATAACTCACTAAGAACAAAGCAACTCAATCAGTTAAAAAACAACCTATAACTCACTAAGAACAAAGCAACTCAATCAGTTAAAAAACAACCTATAACTCACTAAGAACAAAGCAACTCAATCAGTTAAAAAACAACCTATAACTCACTAAGAACAAAGCAACTCAATCAGTTAAAAAACAACCTATAACTCACTAAGAACAAAGCAACTCAATCAGTTAAAAAACAACCTATAACTCACTAAGAACAAAGCAACTCAATCAGTTAAAAAACAACCTATAACTCACTAAGAACAAAGCAACTCAATCAGTTAAAAAACAACCTATAACTCACTAAGAACAAAGCAACTCAATCAGTTAAAAAACAACCTATAACTCACTAAGAACAAAGCAACTCAATCAGTTAAAAAACAACCTATAACTCACTAAGAACAAAGCAACTCAATCAGTTAAAAAACAACCTATAACTCACTAAGAACAAAGCAACTCAATCAGTTAAAAAACAACCTATAACTCACCAAGAACAAAGCAACTCAATCAGTTAAAAAACAACCTATAACTCACTAAGAACAAAGCAACTCAATCAGTTAAAAAACAACCTATAACTCACTAAGAACAAAGCAACTCAATCAGTTAAAAAACAACCTATAACTCACTAAGAACAAAGCAACTCAAAGAGTTAAAAAACAACCTATAACTCACTAAGAACAAAGCAACTCAATCAGTTAAAAAACAACCTATAACTCACTAAGAACAAAGCAACTCAATCAGTTAAAAAACAACCTATAACTCACTAAGAACAAAGCAACTCAATCAGTTAAAAAACAACCTATAACTCACTAAGAACAAAGCAACTCAATCAGTTAAAAAACAACCTATAACTCACTAAGAACAAAGCAACTCAATCAGTTAAAAAACAACCTATAACTCACTAAGAACAAAGCAACTCAATCAGTTAAAAAACAACCTATAACTCACTAAGAACAAAGCAACTCAATCAGTTAAAAAACAACCTATAACTCACTAAGAACAAAGCAACTCAATCAGTTAAAAAACAACCTATAACTCACTAAGAACAAAGCAACTCAATCAGTTAAAAAACAACCTATAACTCACTAAGAACAAAGCAACTCAATCAGTTAAAAAACAACCTATAACTCACTAAGAACAAAGCAACTCAATCAGTTAAAAAACAACCTATAACTCACTAAGAACAAAGCATCTCAACCAATTCTATAACTCACTAGTGAATAATAGTAATGAAAAAGTCACAGTTTGATAATAGGCGTTTGATATGTGCCTAATTGCAGTGAAATTAGAGCCATTTTATGAGCAAGTGTGTTGAAAATGATATTTTATGCCCTCATTCTTGGTGTTCCGCGCCGGTCTATCTGCCTTTGTTTTATAATCTGAGTATCTATCTATCTACAATCTACACATAAATACAAATGAAATGTTGTTCGTTAAGTGCATTACTCGAGAACGGTTGGACCCATTCGGCTATTTAAGAAATAGTAATTCAGTAGGATAATTTGAACTAAGACAGTCGGGCTACCCGGCGCTTTCGCTTGAAGTGAAACATGCGGCACGTTCGCAGCCTTCGGGCGCGCCGGGCCACAGCTGGGCGACCCCGGCGGCGCTGGTGGCGCGCGAGGCGGGCGCGCTGCGCACGGCGGCGGCGGCGCTGGTGGCGCGCCACGCCGCGCCCGCGCTGCGCCACGAGTTCGACGCCGCCGCGCACCACGCGCCCTGCCCCAGCGGTCTGCGCCTGCACGTCAAGGCCCGGACGCTCGTCGAGAGGTGTGTAGCGCCACCGCATGCTCCATTTTTCCACACGTACGCCTATGGGACCCCATCAGCTAAAATAGCAAACTTCCACCTACAATCTCTCTTCTTATTGAACCCGTGTAGAAGTGTAGGAGTGCACTTGTTCAGAACGTATTGTCAAAGTTTCTATACGTGCCAGCTCTGGACTGAGTATACAAGGAAGTCTTGATGAGGATGGCATACGTGTTCAGTACAACAACATCTACAGACACCTAATGGGGTTGAAGCGCTATTTTAGTGCCTCAGGAATGTTCGCGGAGGCAAGGTTGAACGTGTCAGAATAAGTGGCTATGTGAATTTATAAGTGTGTCTTTATAAAACATTATCAAGCTTTAAATATCAGAATGGTTACTGTGTATTAAGGTTCTTATGAATATGGTTTCTGGGAAAGGGTTTCATGAAGTAAAGCACAGAAAGACAAGACTAGGCATTTATTTCAATTAGGCTTGTCATTATTTAATCAGAAAGCTAGTCGTCCATTCCAAAGCTAGGTCTTCATGGAGAAGAAGGACAAGAAACTCCATGGAAACAGTATTGATATATTCCATCAACACATCTCTTACATTGCTATACATTTAATTACAACTCTTGGACCTTTGTCCAAGATAACTCGGCATTATTACAATATTGTTATAATAAGCAACAATTACGGTATAATATTACTTACATGACATATGATCGATCTATTCCACACAACAACAGCACTAGGACTAACCAACTGAACGTTTACCGAGCAACTGACTCGATACCGTCATTACAATCCTTTTTATATTCTATTGTGTCAGTCATTTGAATCAACGTATTTTATTAAATAACAAGATAAAACCTAAAATATATTACAAGTATAATTAAATACTACGTAATCATTAATAGTAACAACATCCAAGTTATTTTCAAAAGTTAAGACAGCTATTTTTAAACATGTAGTCAAATTAGATACTTGTACATTTGTTCAACGCTTCGTTAATGTGACAGATGACATTATCCACCAAACAATATTACAATATCAAAATAAATAATCTAACAAACGCGTTCAATGCCATTCAGAGAAGCAGAATTGCCTCTTTCATGTCCAGGGTTGGTACGTGTAGAAACACCTTAGTTAAGGACATTGCTGAGAGGATGTACGCTACCAAAACCTACAAGCGGTGGTTGAAAATAGCAGCTTAAAATGTTTGTGCCTATATAAGTGCTAGAAAAGAAAGGCGTCAGTTTGTATGTGTATGCTTTTTTAAATGTATTTTATTTTTTTCTAAATTTTAATCTTTTAAATGTATTATTTTTAGAATTGTTTTTTTTCATGGATCATGTGGTCTGCAATAAAGATTTTTATTATTTATTATTATTGTAGAAGATGAATTTTCAAAAATACTTTCTTAGTGCTCATTTTTGTTATTTAACTAAATATGAGCTGTGCGATATGCAAGTCAGTGATTAAGGTTATTTTTTTAGATTTAATTTATTTTTTGCTTCTACGTTATATTCCAGGCTGCGCGACTCGTGGCAGCACCTGGTGCGCGACCGAGCCACGCGCTCGCTGACGTACAACGACGAGCAGTTCCACGTGCTGGAGCGCATCACCGTCGCCGAGACCGGCCGGCGGGCGCGCGCCCTTCTGCAGAAGGCCTCGCCCCTGGCGCGCGCGCGGGCCGACGCTATCGCTGACTGGTGAGACAACACACTAGTACGTACAGAGACCGGGCGGCGCTATCGCTGACTGGTGAGACAACACACTAGTACGTACAGAGACCGGGCGGCGCTATCGCTGACTGGTGAGACAACACACTAGTACGTACAGAGACCGGGCGGCGCTATCGCTGACTGGTGAGACAACACACTAGTACGTACAGAGACCGGGCGGCGCTATCGCTGACTGGTGAGACAACACACTAGTACGTACAGAGACCGGGCGGCGCTATCGCTGACTGGTGAGACAACACACTAGTACGTACAGAGACCGGGCGGCGCTATCGCTGACTGGTGAGACAACACACTAGTACGTACAGAGACCGGGCGGCGCTATCGCTGACTGGTGAGACAACACACTAGTACGTACAGAGACCGGGCGGCGCTATCGCTGACTGGTGAGACAACACACTAGTACGTACAGAGACCGGGCGGCGCTATCGCTGACTGGTGAGACAACACACTAGTACGTACAGAGACCGGGCGGCGCTATCGCTGACTGGTGAGACAACACACTAGTACGTACAGAGACCGGGCGGCGCTATCGCTGACTGGTGAGACAACACACTAGTACGTACAGAGACCGGGCGGCGCTATCGCTGACTGGTGAGACAACACACTAGTACGTACAGAGACCGGGCGGCGCTATCGCTGACTGGTGAGACAACACACTAGTACGTACAGAGACCGGGCGGCGCTATCGCTGACTGGTGAGACATCACACTAGTACGTATAGAGTGGCTGTGGCAAGTGGACTAGGGCATACAGTGTCGAGGGTGGACACGGTCAAAGACACGAGTCCAACCCAAAAAATCCGCTTCGCGACCTGGAACATTGGTACGCTGAACGGACGCGCGAGAGAGCTGACATACTCTCCAGGCCGAGGGTGGCCGTGGCACTCCTGCAGGAGACTCGGTGGAAAGGCAGCAAATCCCTATCTATTGCGAATGGCTACAAGCTGATCCACACGGGCGCAGCGAATGGGGAGAACGGGGTAACCGTAGTGCTGTCCGGGGAGTTACAGGAGGACGTCTTGGAGGTGAAGCGCATCAGCAACCAGCTGATCGTAAGTGTGCTTATTGAAGGGGTTGTGACCCATTTTATAAGTGCCTACGCGCCTCAGGCTGGTTGTAGCGACGCCTGAAGGCTGTTTTCTGGGACAAAGTTGGTAGAGTGCTGCGAAGCGTCCCAGTATCTCAGGATATTGTGCTGGGGAGTGACCTGATCGGCCATGTGGGTGAAGGGAAGGCGGAGTTTGAGCACATCCATGGAAGCTTTGGGTATGGTAGTCGCAACGCGGAAGGGGAGGATATTCTCCGGACCTGTGCGGCTGCCGACCTTGCCATTGTGAATACATACTTCAAAAAGAAGCCCGAACGCCTTATCACCTACAAGAGCGAGAGGTACGCCACCCACATCGATTTCTTTCTCACTAGGAGGCACCATATTGGCAGAGTAGCAAACTGCAAGGTCATACCCGCTGAGAGTCTCACTGCAAAGCACCGTCTTCTTGTCATGAACCTCTGCGTAAAGCCTAAAGTCAAACAGTTTGGGCACTGCCGACGCCAAGTCAGGTGGTGGCTGCTTTATGAAGTATAATTCCAGGAGTTTGCCATAGCTACCAGCGAAACATACGCGGGGATTAATGGTGAACCAGTCCAGAACCACTGGGATAGGATTCAAGCAGCTATTACCAGAGCGACAAAGTCGGTGCTTGGTACTTCTAAGAGAGGACGCAAATGTGACAAAGATACGTGGTGGTGGAATGACACAGTCCATAGGGAGATTAGGGTGAAGAAAACTCTCTTTAAAAAGTTGCAAGCATCCAAATGTCTGTGATCGGGACGCATACACGGCTGCAAGACGTGCCGCAAAGAGAGCCGTAGCCAGAGCCAGACGAGAGTACTTACAGCCACTACGATAGCTGTAATCGTCTGAGGGGCAGCAACTCATTTACTAGTTGGCACGTTCCAGGGTCAAAGCGGCACAGGATATTTCCAAATGCCGCTGTGTCAAAGACCCTCGCGGCAACCTGTTATGCGAGGACCTCGCGTTTTTTTTACGGCCTGCTAAACAAACAGCATAAAGAGGTGCAGCCACTGGATCTCCTTCCGAATCTGGGACTAGTGCCGCCAGTAACGCCTGAAGAAGTGGACAAAGCTCTTCGCCGCATGAAACATCGGAAAGTTGTCGTAGCCGATTGAGTCCCAATCGAAGCCTGGAAGGCCAATACCTACGCGATCAAAATTAAAAAAAAGTCTGCTGTTCCATACATTTTGACCTTGGACTTTTCTATGAAACAGCAGTTTTTTTGTTTTTGTAGAACCGACGAAAAATGTGGACTCGTCCATCAAGATAATGTGCTCAATGAAGCCAGGCTGTTGTTGATCTAGCAGCCAACGATAGTACGAACGACGACGAACCTGATCAGTAGGTAGCTAAGCTTGTACTTACTTTTATTTTGTAGGGCCGGATTCTGTTCCGGCGCCAGACTTTGAGAACTGTCCTGCAGGCTTAGCACGAGAACCGTACACAAGCGTACTGCCGTCGGAAGAGTAGACAAAAATGACGTTTTCGTATAGCCAGTTGACAGTTTTGTACTGAGAAATGTAGACAAGCGATTTTTATTGAACAGTAGAGTACAAATGGTAAGCATCATGCTAAGCCTGCAGTGAGAGACTGTCGGCTCGCCCCGGGCGGCGCCGCAACAATTTCGCCGCACTTCGTGTGCCAAGGCGAGGATTTTGGCGAATCAATTTTAAACGCTCCTCTGTCCGAACATTCACTTGTTGACCACCGCCTGCCGCCATCGTAGCAATCGGCCGATTTTATAAAATTCGCTGAAAAGTTGCCGTTATCATGCGAGAATCAGACGGATGCCAGGGTTTCGGAAATCCTCAACGCAAGAGAAGCATCGCCACGGGCTTCTTCTAAACACATCAACATGTTCCCGTATTAACGAGCACTGTACACGTATGCGTCAGGTATTGTGTAACACAACTAAAATACAATAAAACAGCACTAAACACGTGAAAATAATAACTAAACACAAATTTAAAACCAACGTAACACTAAATACGGTTCAAAAGCTATCGATCTATTACACGTAACGCACGCGCAAGTTTGCTCACGAACTGAGTCGGAAAGGAACTAACTGGAGCACTAACAACTTCACACGTGCCGCCTGCGTGCGGTGCCGACAAAGGCGCGGACGCCGGCGACGCGGTCGGTGTCTTTTTTAAACGACTTCAAAAAGGAGGAGGTTCTCAATTCGGCGCAACCTTTTTTATATATATTTTTGATGTATGTTCCCCCATTACTCGAAGATGGCTGAACCGATTTGTTTTTATTTTATTTTTGAAAGGGTATACTTTCCAGGTGGTCCTATGAAAATCTAGTCATGATCTGATCGTATACTTACTTTTACAATATTTGTAAATATGTGAGCACCATATTTCTATCCTAAACTTTATTTATCTGTAGTTACTTCAATTTCATTCTTTTTACCTATTTTGGTATAGTAATTTTATTCTGGGTACATCTTTTTCACACATCGTCGCTTCGCCCGCGTGGAATTCGGAAATTATCCCGCGGTTATGTACCACCGGGATAAAAAGTATTAAATGTGTTAATCTAGGTTATAATCTATCTGTGTGCCAAATTTCATCCAAATCCGCTCAATCGTTTTTGCGTGATTGAGTAACAGACATCCAAACATCTTTACAAACTTTCACAATTATAATATTAGTAGGATAAATATTTCTCTTCTGACGTTAACAATACAAAGTGATGTGATTACTATCCTTCACACAAAACCATCTCAACAAGTTTCAGGTTTATAATAATATGGCTCCTGATATATGTGTATATTACTTACTTTTGTACAAAAAACTCTTCAAACTAAATCTCCCTTTTCACCCTCAAAGGGTTTAATTTTTTTAGTCTTTCGTTTTTTTTAGATTATTTGACTTCTAGGATATTTATACCAATTTTCGAGTTAATCAAGACACGCAGTAAAATCATCCCTTGTAAAATTAACTACCCTTTTTACCCCTTTGGGGGTCGATTTTCGAAAAACCCTGATACACGCTATTGTTTATTTTTGGTTTTAGGTATAAATACTGAGTTTCGAGTTAATCAGACCGCGCGTTAAAATTCTTCCATACACATTTTGACACTCTCCAATCCCCCTTTAGGGGGTAGTTTAGAAAAAAAAAAATACCACCTTTATAATTTACTTAGATAAGTATTCGTGCCAAGTTTCAAGTTTATCACCTCAAGGAATAAGATTTTTCATACAAACGAAATCCCCTCTTTTCACCCCCTTATTGGTCGATTTCCAAAAAACCCTTCTTAGTGCTCCCCTACATTATAAAAAGAAGCCGTGTGCAAAATTTCACGTTCCTAGTCCTAGTAGTTTCGGCTGTGCGTTGATCTGTCAGTCAGTCAGTTTCTTCTTTTATATATATAGATTTTTATTATATTTTTAACCGACTTCCAAAAAAGGAGGAGGTCAGTCGCGAGCTGCACTTCACAGTGCGCGAACGTTAGCTGATGAGAACGCGAACAGGTCGTCGACCTCTAAAATGTGCGCAAACTGTAGCTTAGTTATAATCGAGGTTCTGGCCTTTATTCAGAACAGGTGTGATGTGTTGGACGAGGATTCAATGATCAGACCCAGGTGAGGGAAGGATTTCGTTTTAATTTTATATTCTGTGCCAGTCTTCTTGGCACAAAATAATTATTTCAAGGTTGATGATTTAATTATCAGTTGCTCCGACTTCATTTTAATTAAATAATATTTACTACATATTGAGTACTCACTACTTGAAAAAAACAACAGTAGGTAATCTTTTATTATTTTCAATTTTTAAGCCATATTAATTGTATTTCTAGCGCGTATTCTTATGTTGCGTTCAGGGTGCTGGTGGGGCTCCCACGCTACTGTAGTGCGTCTGCGATGTTTGCGCACGCGCACACAGACGGCTTTCACACTGTTCTGCGGCGCCGTATCGCGTCGCTCATGTTCCGCACGTGTGGGAGCGCCAACACTATCCTGAACGTGCTCAGCCACAAGCTGGACAGCCCCCTTCTGGGGCACTGGGTTCCAGCACAAGTGCGTGTGCCCGGGGCCCCAGGGGGCGGCAAATACTTAAATTAAATTCGGATTTAAATACTAGCATAGTTTTGAGTCGTTCTACTAACAATATGTTTAGACCAAATGTGCCTGAAATAAAAACATTTTATTTTATTATTATCTTTAATCCGCTAAATGTACATAAAAATTACATTTTTAAATATTATCATAAAAATATAAAACATTTAAAAATATAAAAAGTAGTAGCCCACCGGTATCGGGAACCAGGTCCAAGGTCATGGCTCCAGAGAGTGGAATTATTTATAAATAAATAATAATACATTTTATTTATTATTATTTATATATGTATTTTTTTTTAATGTATGTTCATCGATTTCTCCCCATTTGTGGAACGATTCTCAAAATTCGTTTTTTATTTGAAAGAGTAAACTCCTGAGGTGGTGGTCCCATGGACACCAAGTCAGGGTGTGATGATGGAATCCCAGGGAAATCGAAGGTAACCCTCAAATTTTGTAAATGCTTTGACTTTGGTGATGAAATCCTGGAGAAATAGAGAGAACTCTTCTTTAGGCATACTTGACGCAATTTGGGTAGTTTTTGGTAGAGTACTTTCTCGGAGTGGTCCCATTTCAATTTGGGGAAGATCTGATTAAGAACTTCGGTGATGGCGACGGAACTCCCCAATTAGTGATAGCAAATGGACTGGGATTGCTGAAATCTCATGTCTGTCTATTGTTTACACCAGTTCAAACATCACGCCGGTACGCTGTGAAGGGGTAAGCACATGTGAACCACTAAAACGTGAAAAATAAAAACTTTTCCAAAAAAAAGTTGGTGACTTTTTTTTTTGGTTGTGAAATCATCAAATAACTTCTCCCGCTCTGGGTGGAGCAGGAGGGCGTGTCAGACTTTTACTGACTAAAACCCATCCGTGTTCCCTCAGTAGCCCGTATGCCAGGGGCTGTGGTATCTCTTTCGCGGTGCGGGTTTCTTTCGAACAAACCCGCACCCCTGGCAGGCATCGGCCCTCGCGGGCCCCATCAAATTGTGCTGACATCTCTTTGAGGTGCGCGTGGAACACAACGCGCCGTCGTATTGGGCTTGGTCCTTACCGGACAGCGAGCTACCCGTTACTCGCCGTCTGCAAGCTCATGCCTACGGTGGCCGGAAATCGGCCTGGGATTCCCGACGCCCAGGGCGTCTCCGTATCCTGCGGCGGCTGGGGTCGCGAGGGCGCACAGCCTGCCTCTCCCTCACGTGCGCCGCCTCCCTCTTCGCGAGCATTACTGCTTCGCAGAAGGAGGTGACGGCTCCCATGCACTCTCGCTCCGTACCATGGCCTGGACCAGGGCCGGACGCGAGGGATCGCCGCCGCCGATCGCCTCCACGAGGACACGGCGGTGCTCCATCCAAGCCGGGCAGACCGCCACCGTGTGCTCCACCGTGTCCTCACGGCGATCTTCGCAGTGGAAACACCCGGGCGTTTCCTCCCGCCCTATCCGAAACAGGAACCTCCCGAAACAACCGTGTCCGGTGAGGACCTGCGTCAGGCGGAAGGTGAGGACGCCATGCCGCCTCTCCTCAAAGAGGGGACTTACCGCCGCAATCGTGGCGTGCCCAAAAGTTAGTGAATTTGGATATGTATTATTAATATATTCAAAATCAAAATCAAAAATCAAAATATTTTTATTTCATATAAACCTGCATGGGCACTTATGAAACGTCAGAAGCTAGGTGCACGGTTCCAAATTGTTGTTTCCTATGGAGAAGAGCCGGCAAGAAACTCCACGGTTACTCTTTTAAAAATAATTGGCTTTAACAATATTTCCTAATTACAGAGATTAAATGTATGGGAGGACAGCGCAGGCCTGTCAATAAGTACCAGGTACTTAGACGAATACAGAATAGAAAATCGTCTACAAATCTACAGTCAGTAAGGCCTAAACGTTCTCTCATTCACAATATGTAAAATAATCTACATAAATAAAATGAACCTAAATAAAATTGATGTATAATGTCAATTAATGACGAGATTATGTCAGCATTGTAAAAATAAAAAGAATAAAAAAGAACATTGTATTTGAGAGCAGTTAATAGACTTTCACATAGTTATGCTGTTAATGAGGTACCACGGAAGCCACATGTGCAGAAGGAATTAATGCCAAACTCCCCTGTCTTCAACGTAGTCTTTTATCTTATAATATGCTTTTTTGATAAGGACACGTTTGATGTGCGTTTTAAACTTTCCATCGCTAAGTTCTGTAACCGACTTTGGCAACTTGTTATATTGTATTGTTACCGCTTTCCGAAATTAAAGTTATTTTTCACTTTGTTTTTCCGGAAGTCGGTTGTTTTATTTTTATTTTGGAAAAGTTTTAATGTTCAAAGATCAACAAATTACTGAGGCGCAAATGTTAAAAGTGTTAGGAAATTGTACTTATGCTTTATAAATTATAACAGTTTTAATTTTTTAAGTTTTATATAAGATTTAACGGGTTTCTTAGATGAAATTAACTAAATTATCCCCTTTGAATTAATTGGGTTTATTAAATGAAGGATACAGTTATTCCAATAAACGGGTAGTAAGAGGATACAGTTATTCCAATAAACGGGTAGTAAGAGTGATGCCTCTAATTATAGACCTATATCTTGTGCTTCCAGCATTGAGCAAAATTTATGAAAAAATCATGCTAGACCAGATGTTGTCACATTTTAACTCAAATGGGATTTTACATACTCGACAGTTTAGTTTCACGAAAGGTAGGTCGACGATTGACGCAGGAGTCAAACTCCTCAGTCACATTTTGGAATCCTGGGAGAACTCCCAGGACGCGATTGGCATTTTGAGACCTCTCAAAAGCGTTTGACTGCGTTGACCACAATACACTGATCTGTAAATTACACCACTACGGAATTCGTGGATAAGATGCAGATCTTGTACTTTCTTATTTATCAAACAGGCAGCAAAAAGTAAACGTTAATGGGGCGACGTCCTCGGGATCTCTATTTAAGATGGGCGTGCCTCAAGGTTCAATTCTTGGCCCTTTTTTATTTCTAGTTTATATTAATGACCTTCCTTACCTGATGGCTAACTTCTTGGATATAATTTTATTCGCTGATAACACTTCTCTCATTTTTAGAATAGATAGAAAAGATACGGATATCTTACATGTCAACGATAGTCTGGCTGTTCTTTCGAAATGGTTTGCTGCTAATAATCTTTTACTCAATGCGAACAAAACTAAATGTCTTAAGTTCTCGTTACCAAATGTACCCCAAGTAGGTCTAAATTTAAAACTTGATGGCAAGAAACTAGATGTTATTTCGGAAACTGTATTTTTGGGAATTACTTTAGATTCAAAATTGCAATGGTGTGCTCATATTAGAGCTCTTTCAAGTAGATTAAGCTCAGCTGCTTACGCAGTAAGAAAAATAAGGCAGTTGACTGATGTAGCCACAGCTAGGTTAGTTTGCTTATTTTCACAGTACACAGTTCTAATGGTGTGTCTTTCACCTCGTTTACTGAAAAGATTTAAGTTTTTCCTAACGTACATGATGTTCTCATAGATATATTGACAAGGTACCGTCATGATATTAATAACTTTGAACAGTTCCCTTAGAGAATCCCGCGTACGGAGGCCATATATTGCTCTAATGGCTCTTTTCCATTAGAGCAATATTAGAGCAATTTCTGTCCTTATAAAAAAAGCATATTATAAGATAAAAGACTACGTTGAAGACAGGGAAGTTTGGCATTAATTCCTTCTGCACATGTGGCTTAAGAGCAGTGGTGGCCAAGTGGTAACGGCCGCGACTTACGAGTTGTAGGTCGTGAGTTCGAACCCAGCCAGGCGCTTTACTTTGTGTAAATTATTTCATCACCACTGCTCTCAAAACGGTGAAGGAAAACATCGTGAGGAAACCGGCATGTCCTAGAACCAAAAATTCGAAGACTTGACATCTACCAACCCGCACTGGGCCCGCGTGGTGGATTATGGCCCAATCCCTCTCACCGAGAGGAGGCCTGTGTCCCAGCAGTGGGAAAATTTATAGGCTGATGACGATGATGATGATGATGTGGCGTCCCTGGTACCTCATTAACAGCATAACTATGTGAAAGTCTATTAACTGCTCCCAAATTACAATGTTCTTTTATTCTTTTTATTTTTTACAATGTCTGACATATTCTCGTCATTATTTGACATTATACATCAATTTCTGCCGATGACATCGTCATAATGGCAGAGACACTGGAACAGTTAGACCAGATGCTGCACAGCCTAAGCGGAGCTTCTCGGCGGGTTGGCCCCGGCATGAATTTGGACAAGACGAAAGTCATGTGCAATTCTCACGTCTTGCCGAGTCCAATGCACATCGAAGGGTCGCTTCTCGAAGTTGTGAAGGAGTATGTTTACCTAGGACAAGTCATCCAGCTCGGTAGATACAACTTTGAGAAGGAAGCCGACCGGAGGATCCGGTTGGGTTGGGCAGCGTTTGGGAAACTACGTCAAGTCTTTTCGTCGCCTATTCCGCAATGCTTGTAGACTAAGGTCTTCAAACCAGTGCGTCCTGCCCGTGATGACATACTGCGCCGAAACGTGGACACTGACAGTCGGGCTGGTCCACAAATTTAAGGTCGCTCAGCTATGGGCTGGCCATGTTTGTCGAAGAACCGATGGACGGTGGAGCAGACGAGTCTTGGAGTGGAGACCGCGTCTCGGCAAACGTAGTGTGGGACGCCCCCCAGCTAGATGGACCGACGACCTTAATAAGGTGGCTGGGACAGACTGGATGCGGAAGGCGGAGGATAGAGTATTGTGGCGCAGCCTGGGAGAGGCCTATGTCCAGCAGTGGACTGCGATAGGCTGAGTTGATTGATTGATTGATCAATTTCTATATCGACTATTTAGTGATTGTTATGGAAATCACGTCAGTTGGTTTAAATAGGTTCATTTTATTTATCTAGATTATTTTTACATATTGTGAATGAGAGAACGTTGCAGGCCTTACAGACTAGATTTGTAGAGCATTTTCTATTCTGTATTTTCATTCTTCTAAGTATGTAGGTACCAGGTACTTATTGACAGGCCTGCACTGTCCTCCCATACCTATTATCACTGTAATTTGAAATTATTGTTTTTTTTTTTTAATAGCATACTGTCCCACTGCTGGGCAAAGGCCTCCCTCAAATCCTTCCAGGAACTCTTTTCCCGCGCAAAAACATTGTTAAAGCCAATTATTTTTTAAAGAGTAACCGTGGAGTTTCTTGCCCGCTCTTCTTGCACGCTTGCTTGCAGGCAGAATACAATTTCACTTAGGTTATAAGATCTCAGCTGTTAAACTATGTATTTCTTGCAAATAAACATTTGATTTGATTTGATTTAGAAAGCGACAATTTGGAACCGTGCACCTAGCTTCTGACGTTTCATAAGTGCCCATGCAGGTTTATGTGAAATAAAGTATTTTGATTTGAAACGAGCGTGCGTCCAATGACTCTAATTACATTGACATAGAGTTCAAATCAATTGATTCACGCGCGCTAGTTGCTTGAAACTGTACACGCGATGAATTTTCTTTTAGCCAATCAGAACTAAAGTCAGCGATCTTTTATTTCTTCTTCTATTTTATTCACTATCGATCATCGACACGGCAAGACACGGTGCATATTAAAAACTTTGACGCTTCTGTAATGTTTCTACTTATTTTATTTTTGCGGCGCTTTCCAAAGGATGCCTAAACCGTTTACTCTTTGTCTAAAGTTGCCGCATAAACTTGCGGTCTTTTGTGTGCTTATTTTTGAATACATTGCTTTGCAAAAGGCAACTTAATTCATTGTGTTTCCGTAATAAATTCAAAACATGAGTCTGTTTTTATAATTGGGAATAGTTTAGTTTCCTATAAATGGTAATTTCAGATTAGGCTTATAAGTTAGCCTCGTAATACAGTGCATAACAATAATGAGGTTCGTTCTGTCGCCAGGTACAAGGTGGCGCAGACAGTGTACCTGCAGACCCAGATCCTGGACAAGGACGTGTCCAGCGCCGAGCTCAAGCTGCTGACGCTGGCGGCGCGCATCCAGGACGCCGAGCACACCCTGCGCGAGCGCGTGGGCGGCGTGCACGCGCAGGTGGGTGGCGCGCATGCGCAGTTGGGCGGCGCGCACGCGCAGGTGGGTGGCGCGCACGCGCAGGTGGGTGGCGCGCATGCGCAGTTGGGCGGCGCGCACGCGCAGTTGGGCGGCGCGCACGCGCATGTGGGTGGCGCGCACGCGCAGGTGGGTGGCGCGCATGCGCAGTTGGGCGGCGTGCACGCGCAGGTGGGTGGCACGCACGCGCAGGTGGGCGGCGTGCACGCGCAGGTGGGTGGCGCCCACGCGCAGGTGGGTGGCACGCACGCGCAGGTGGGTGGCGCGCACGCGCAGGTGGTTGGCGCTTGCTTATAGCTACCTTCTTACCATTTCGCATAAGTAATATCGTAAACATAACTTCACTCTGACTGTGTCTTCATTCTGTTTTCTCTGCTATCCATAAATTTCTATCACTCTTTCTTCTTAGTGTAACTCTCGTGTTGTGAACTGTAACCTGTGTCTGTGCAATAAACTTATCTTCCTATCTTCATCTATACCTACTCCGGACTTATTTCTTCCAAACCTATTCACCCTTCACACACTTACCATACGTACACAATGTATAAATAGATTGAATTAAATTAATGTCAATAAAAATAATACTAAAATAGCTATGCATCTCATTCGTGCGTGATAAAGGCCTAATAGGGTATTTTACTCTAGAGAAAAATATTAAAAATATATCATTGAGATAGCTAAGGCAAAATGCAAAGTGTTCGTTTTGGTTCATGAAATAACAAAATAAACGTTAAAATTCAATTCAAAGATTTCATATTTTTATGTTTTTGAGCACCATGAAATAGTAGCCGCCATAAGGGTCAATTGAAAAACTTTATACTTACTAATAATATTTTCGTGACCAAAGTAATTTTATTTAAATAATATTTTGTATTCAGGAACAGCAAATGAACGATAAGTAGAATAATTACTCATTAAAAAAAAATTATAAACAATTATACTATATGAAAGAAAGTTATTTGAAAATAAAAAATATTGTGGCATTTTTACGGCACTAATAGATTAAATAAAAATGTGGTTTATTATCACTTTAGAATCTAATTAGGACACTTCAAAAATGGGTGTAATACCCTATTGTTAATTTTACAGCTGGACGCGTCCAAGGCGGAGCCAGGCACCGGGAAAACGAAAGATGCGGGCGTGCACGCGCACAACGCCAACGGAGCGCGCGCGCCCGGCCTGCGCGCCCTCCTGGCGGCGCACGACGACCTGGCCGGCGCGCTCAAGGGCAACTCCGCGCTGCTCAGCAGGCTCAACAGCCTCACGCACTCGCTCGCGCCCTAGCGCCCGCCACGCGGCGCCTCGGCCAGCTCGGGCGGCACGTGCGACAGTCGCTCAGCGTCGTGTGACAGTCGCTCGGCGTCGTGCGACAGTCGCTCGGCATCGTGCGACAGTCGCTCGGCGTCGTGCGACAGTCGCTCGGCGTCATGCGAGAGTCGCTCGGTGTCGTGCGACAGTCGCTCGGTGTCGTGCGACAGTCGCTCGGTGTCGTGCGACAGTTGCCCGGTGTCGTGCGACAGTCGTCCGGCGTCGTGTGACAGTGGCTCGGCGTCGAGCGCGGGCTCGTGCGGCTTCGCGTCGGGCGCGCTCACCGTGATGCACGCGCCAACGCGCGACGTGCCCGCGCGCGACGAGCCCGAGATGGCGCCGCGCGTGCACAGCGGGAACACCTCGTGCGCCATCGGGTAACGCCCGGTACGTTCACACTGATCTCTATGCAGTGCTATTAAGATAATGCCAGACTTATAATATAGCCAATCGACAGGTGTCGCTAGCCCAGGGTGCGCGGACGTTACAGAAAGTCGGCAGGTACGGCACTCGAAGAGCCTCTTCGAGTAACGTTTCATGCACCGTGCATGCTAATACGAAGAATGCCATATTTACAAAAGGCTGTTCCATACTGTTAATTGTAAATATTATATTTTATGGCAGTGCAAAATATTGTAGGAAGAAAATGTCATTTTATCAAGCAACAATTACTGCCAAACTAATATTATACTTAGAAAATTCCGAAAATGAAACAAATCTCAGGTGTTTAACATGGTTAACATGTTGTTTTCTCTGCTGGGACTCGGATTACGACTCACTCCTCTGAGAGGGAGTCAGTCGTTACCTACGTCGCAGGCCCAGTGTGGGTGGGTGTAGCTCCATCATCACATCTTAGAATAACAACTGTTTAGTTGTGTGTTGTTTGCGTCATACCTATTCAAATAACTGATCATTGACTTATTTATTCTAAATATTTGTAATGCAATAACACTCACGAAGTAAATAAATACAACGCCTACTGAATAAGCCAGTGATTTGGACTGAAGAAACTCATTCTGATCTCAGAATATATTATTTCTTGTATCAAAACTTTGTTTTGGTTCATTAAGACTGCACAGAACACAGCATTCGTAATCCATTTTTTTTAAACTAAATTATTTATAGGGAATGTTGTTTATTTTTGTGCTAGCTCTCCTTACTTTGGTCTCCACTTACACTTTATAATTTTTTGCCTGTATTGGAGATTTTATTGATTATCTGCAATCTGCAAAATAGCCAATGTAACAGTATCAAAAAATACAGTAGTTTCGCAGTAATTATACCTATTATGAGCCTTACAGCAACGTCAATAAAGATCACTGTGATGCAAAAGGAGAGGTAAAATAAGTGTGAAAAGGACTCTAATTCACATTAATGTGACCAGGGCCTAGAGACAAAACACTTTTCTGTTAGCGTTCACGCCAAACGCTACACCAACATTCCGCAGGTAATGTCATTCCCATACATTTTGGCGTAGAGTTTGGCGTGAACGCTAACAGAAATGTGTTTTGTCTAGGCCTGCAGGTCTGGTGATGCTGTATGTTGTGGACGAATTGGGAATGAGAGTCAAAATGGCGGGTGTACCATAACGAATTAAATTATACCAAACAAATGTACCTAAAATGTACTATTTTGTACCTAGCTCTAAAAAAATTGTACCTCCTTCAGAACGAAATTATTTCGAAATTAAGGTACACCCGCCATATTGACATCAAGATGGCGGGTGTACTAAAATATTTTATTATTTAACCATTACTCATAAAATGTATTTACACTAAAAAATTGTACCTAAAATGTACCTCAAGTAAATAGAAACACACACTTGATCAGTGGGAGGTCATGGAAGTGTTTACTGTAAAAATCTTACGTTAATAAAAACACTGTATAAAGGGTGTAACAAGACCTTTAACGATGCCAAGAGGTACTTGTTCTCCCCGTCATTGCGATCATTTTGTTGTTCTAGACTAGACCATACCTAGGAACCTTCTAGTTACGGAGATATTAAGAGTCAAAGTTTAAACTTTTTCACATGTATTTTTTTTTTAAATACATGTTTTTATAAACGTAAGATTTTTACTGTAAACACTTCCATGACCTCCATACTATTCAATCCATCCATCAGCACGATGTTTTGAGTGCGTTACATTGAGTCCTACCGCAAAACGTGATTTTTCACCCCCCATTCAAGATTTATCCCAAAAATATATATAAATATGTACCTAGATCAATAATACATAATAATAATAATAAACATAGGTAAACCGAGACACGGTTGTTTTATTTCTCAGGAACTATCCCACTGATCAAGTGTGTGTTTCTATTTACTTGAGGTACATTTTAGGTACAATTTTTTAGTGTAAATACATTTTATGAGTAATGGTTAAATAATAAAATATTTTAGTACACCCGCCATCTTGATGTCAATATGGCGGGTGTACCTTAATTTCGAAATAATTTCGTTCTGAAGGAGGTACAAATTTTTTAGAGCTAGGTACAAAATAGTACATTTTAGGTAAATTTGTTTGGTAATTGGTATAATTTAATTCGTTATGGTACACCCGCCATTTTGACTCTCATAATTGGGATACAGCAATATTCGTAAAGTCGACTAAGTGAAAATAATATTGTAAGTATTATACTAACATAGCTTGATTATAACTTTACAATTTTTAGATAGCAATAATTCACCATAGACAATCATTGTTACTATTATAATAAAAATGAAACTATATTATTTTTAAGATCATTTGGTTTTATTTCAATAATGTAATAACTAACGGAATGTATAAACAAAATTGTGAAAGTATACCTAGAACATCAGAGGCCTACCTTAAGGTACAATATTGTAGCAACAGTACTGATTGATACATTGTTCATACATCTCACTTAGAGATCGCAATAATTGATATATCAAGAATCAATACAAGTTTCTGCAATCAAAATAAAATACTTCATTGTATTTGTAAACTACACAGACCGTAATAAAAAACATGCATTAAATTGCAATAAAAAAGTATAACTTTGCTAAATTAATGTAATAAAAACAATCGTCAACAATACAATTCGGATTTGACGCAAAAAGTAACAGCTCCTTTATGTTCTTAATCTTAATTCTTAGGTAGTATTTGATTAAGTTTTTCCTTGTTTTTATGGTAACCTACAGGATAAATTTTTAACCAGTGCGCAAACTGTAACCATGAATTCAGCATATGATTCTAGACCACCTAGCGTAGAAACGTATAGCGGGTTATCAAAAAAAAAAAAAAAACTGCTGTTCCATACATTTTGATCACGTAGGTATTGCGTTTTTCTATGAAACTACAGATTGCTTTTTGTATAACCGACGAAAAATTTCTACGCTAGACGTTCTAGAATGACATGCTGAATTCATGGTTACAGTTTGCGCACTGGTTAAAAATGTTCCCTGCATAATGAGCGCGCAGTCTTAAACGGGTTGAAATTAGTCGACAGCTGTCTCGAAGCGAAGTGCAGCAGACGTATTGTGTAATACAGTTATATTCAGAATATTATGCCATTTGGCCCTTGGTCGTTCATCCAGAGCCATTTCTGGTTCGAACTTGCGAACGTTCCTATTATTCTATTGTTCAGTCTTTTCTTGGTCTCTTGTTCGCTCGGACTTGGAGCGAATACATATCCTATTCCGACTATAATTGTGCTACACTACGGATGTTTGAGACTCCTCGGCATTGACGTGCAGCTATCGTACAAGGATGGAACTGCCACACTTATCAAAGACTGGGGGAGAGTTAATCACATAGTATTTTATCATAATTAAATATTTTAACATTAAGATGAGCAGAGTCTGTTTAAACTAAAATTATACGCCTACTCCATTTTTATTATTTTTTAGTTAATGTGAAATCAAATACTATCTATTATTTACTCGACTGATGCCCCTTCATAGTAACCCATGTTTGTCTATTGCGTCAATACAGACACTGAATGTGTACATACAAGCAATGAAGAGGCGCACAATTCTAGCTTCGACAAGCTGTACATTACTATGTACAGACAGGTGTACAACATCCAAGGATCTTGTGGCGCACGGCCGGTGCTGGCGCCGCCATGTTGTTTTCTTTACTTATACAATTTCACAGGCACAGAAAGCTCCTTGTCAGCGACCATATAACCCATAGACGCCTATTAACAGGCGACCGATGTCAAATAAAAAAAAAAACAAATCATTTTATTTGTCACAATGCAGGTTAATAGTTACATAATCATAATTATTTTCTGATATTATTTATCGGAGTTCATCTTATACTGGTCATACTTGTAGGTGCAAGGACTCTCGTTGATGTCTTTTATGTTTGCATCCCTTTCTTTTGAATGTAATTTTTGAGCTCTTTTCCTCTATTATTCGGTAAACATAACTAGTGATGCACCAAATCCAATGACACAAATAAAATTGTTCGATAAAGCAAAAACCTATGCCTACTATTTATACGAAGATCTTTTGAATCACTAATTACAATAGAAATTAAATTAATTGTGAAACGATGATAAGATATTTTAGGTCACAAAGATACTGATATAAAAAATAAATGGATTATTGCAACCAAGCGAGAGAACTGGTTCCCATCAACGCATAGTGTAATATAGTCACGGCATTTTACTGAAGATTGTTCTAATGTAATACTAGCTTCCGCCCGCGTCTTCGCCCGCGTGGTAGTCGGAAATTATCCCGCGGAAATAAAAAGTATCGTAATCTATCACAAAAAAAAAAAAATCATGATCAGTCGTTAGCTCCACTCGCTCCAAGTCAGTTTACTAAAGGATCACGTGCCCATTATCGTTGGCTTATTAGCTAAATAGTAGGCATGACGGTGCGGGGGAAGGGTCGGCGATTGCATCAAGCGAAGCGATATTCCCGTGTCCGTATTTTTTTTTTACAATTATTCCTAAGATATTCGTTTAAATTATACATATAATATTTATTTACTTAGGTACATAAAGGTTTTGTAGTACAGTAGGTCAAGCTATCCCAAACTGTCAAATTTTCCCAATTGAACATAAACCTTATTCCTTTGTAATAAAGTTGAAAAACTATCAAAGAAATTTGATAGATTGGGGTAGCTTGATGTGCTGGCCTCTGTACATGAGGGACTTACAAAGTATATGGTGTTAAAATATAGTATGTTATCCTTAAGAGATAGACATATGCCATCGCGGACTTTTCTGTAGACCTATATAAGATACGCAATTCCACCACACATCATTTTGTTATATCTCAAAGGGTTTTTTTTTTTTTTTTTTTTTTTTTTGGGTGGGAAATCATCAAATGACTTCTCCCGCTGAGTAGAGCAGGAGGGCGTGTCAGACTTTTACTGACTAAAACCCACCCGTGTTCCCTCAGTAGCCCGTATGCCAGGGGCCGTGGTATCTCTTTCGAACAAACCCGCACCCCTGGCAGGCATCGGCCCTTGCGGACCCCACCTGTGGTTGCTGACATCTTTGACGGCGCGCGTGAGGAACACAACGCGCCGTCCCGTCTACCACTTTTCGGCCGCAGAGGATAGGGAGAGCGGCTGACGCTATACCGACACTCCTCTTCCCCTGCGGCCCCACCGCGTCCGCCATCAAACGGTGGCGGCCCCGTCCAGGCCACGGAAGGGAAGAGCGCTGCTCAGAAGCACCGGCACTCCCCCTCTACCGCAGCCTGTAACCCTCAGCCGCGATGCCTCCCATTCGACATCGCGGCCCACCTCAGTTGCGGTGCACCTCACCGCAACCTACTTTTTGGCCGCTACGTCGTCGGCTTTGAGGCAAAAGCCCTGACGAGCGGCCCCACCGTTGGGTTCCTCTTGGCTTCACCGTGGATGGGAGACCACGGTTACTAAGCCCCCCCGCAACGACAATGCGGGAACCCACTCGGGGGGGATATCTCAAAGGGTTTAGGCAGCGTATTGGTTGAAAGCACCCAGACGGCTTATTTTTTCCGACACCTCCAACAAATATCAATATTTTAGCCAATGTATACAAAAACTTGACAAATTATATACTAAAACCTTCCTCGAGAACCGTTCTATCTATTAGTGGAATCAGCATGAAAATGAACAGACAGACAGGCAGACGCGGCGAAGGACTTTGTTTTATAATACGTAGTGATAGTGATTAAGAAATATGAAGTTAGAAAGCCAATTAAATATAGGTACTAATAAACATTTTACTATGTACAATTTCAACAAAACTATCGATACCTTCGTGTTTTATTTAAACCTATCCCATCCCTAGTGAGACGTAATGGCCTTGGTAGGGCCAATCAGAACGCTTCCTCATGCCTCAGCTAGTTGACAGAATTGTTTTGGTGCGTTAGAACAAGCATTAGCCGTCTATGGGTTATATGGTCGCTGCTCCTTGTAGTGTCGTGAGTAGTGTCGCTAGTCGAGCAGTTTCCCGCGACTCCGGTCCAGCACCTTGTACTCGCGATGCGCCGCCTGCACGCGCAGGAACTCCGCGAACAGCGCGTCGAAGTCGATGGCCGCGTGCTGCGCGGGCCCGCGCCAGCACGGGCTGGCGGGCTCGGCGGGCTCGGCCCTGGAGTACAGCGACCGGTTAGTCATGCGGTACCTATGGTTTGCTCCACGTGGTACCATTTAAGTAAGTTTATTTCAAAGTCACTCTCATTCGTGGTAATCAGCATCTGCGAACGTCCGAGTGGGAGGCTGTAGAGTACGTTTTACACTAAGTGTCAAGTGTCAAGGAGTCGGTCAGTCTAAACATATGAAACAACTTGACCATTCCAAAGCGTAGTAGTTTCCTATGGGAAAAAACGCAAGAATCTTTACCACCCATAGATGTCTCTCTTAACAGGTTCCCTGTCCCCATATAACAAAGATTTTTCATGACGTAATGTCCAGCACTTTTTTTTTAAATTTCGCTTCTGTTAGTTATTTAAAAGGTATATAATGTATTTTGGAAACATGTCAGAGGTGTTTTAGACGTAAAAAACGTAAAAAAAACGTGGATGATTTTAAGATTCCTAAGTCCCATGAATCATATATGGTCGTGCAAATAATTAGTACGCATAAAATTCGAATTTATACTCACCTTACCATTTTTTTTTCTATTCTTTTTGTATAATTTCAATAAATTTGCTAAGATAAATATTGTTCGTTTTATTTTTCTTTATACTAATTTACTGTGTAAAATTTATTTGCACATTCATATCCGTATAAAAAAAAATTAAGATAATTTACCTAACTTTTTTATTTTTTTCGACAGAAGACAATGTACTCCCTACGTCCCTATACTAAAAATTGCATAAATCCCGCTACGTCCAACAGAAATAAGCCTTTAAACTTGGTACTAATTTTGTTCATATATGATTCATGAACTTGTCAGTGTCGGTACAAAAAGTGTCACGTGAATCATATTTGATTCATCGGACAGGGAACCTGAATACTTCATGGATGAATAGATAGACCTCATATACATAGGAATCTTTAGAAAGAGTTTTCTAACAGTGCGATGAGTATGTGTGTGCGAGGTTGGGTTACGAGTGATGCACTTACGTCGCAAAGTCGGGGTAGACGCGTGCGCAGGTGAGACGGTTGCGCAGCGCTTGGAATGCGTCGCTCTGCGGCAGCAACATGAGCAGTATGTAGGTACGAGTGATGCACTTACGTGGCAAGGTCGGGGTAGACGCGTGCGCAGGTGAGACGGTTGCGCAGCGCGTGGAATGCGTCGCTCTGCGGCAGCAACATGAGCAGTATGTAGGTACGAGTGATGCACTTACGTGGCAAGGTCGGGGTAGACGCGTGCGCAGGTGAGACGGTTGCGCAGCGCGTGGAATGCGTCGCTCTGCGGCAGCAACATGAGCAGCCCGAACATGGCGCTGCGCAGTGGTGCGCTGCGCTGCCCGCCCAGCAGCTCCAAGCGCAGGTCTGCAGCATAACCACACCGCTATACTGCCGATCTATTCTGTCTAAATCTCACCCTAAACCTTAGCTGCAGTGAGCTGTGAATAGTGTCAACACCGAGTGGAAAAACGGCTCACTCTCTTCAAGCTCACTTCACAAGTTTTCACGGTGAGGTTTTTCAGAATTGGCCGGTTACACGCTTACGGTGCGAGTGCAACCGCCGCCACGGCACGAGGTCTGTCACCGAGCCAGACCAATCTAAGACAGTAGCATTTGACGTAAAGCAACAAACAATATCAACACAACAACTATACAATCAACACAGGTCCTGGCAGCTAATTTGGAGACTTGATAGAATCTTGCAGTCGTATGATATCCGCGCCTTACACCAATGTCCAAAACAGCATGTGAACTGCTGTGTTGAACGTTGACCAAAGGCGCGAGATATCTACCTCGGTAGTAGCCCCCGAAATAAACTATTAGCAACATTGTAAGCTGAAAAAAAATCATACGGTACCCGTGGTCCCTGGAAAGTACCACGATATTTTATTTACCCGTGGTCCCGCCGAGAAATCTTATGCTGCTGAATTAAAATGGTAGTCGCTGGAAGGTACTGTCCCTCCGAGAAATACAATTCTGCAGCATTAAAATTGTACCTACATAAGTCAAGTCATAATACAGTCAAAGGCATTATTCATAATTAATATTAAACAGGGAAAGTTTTATCCAGTGCGCAAACTGTAACCATGAATTTCATATAGCATATCATTCTAGAACCCTTACCCCCTTATTACAGAACAAGGTTTTTCTTTAGGTATGGTTTAAACCGTCGAGCCTGTTTTTTTAAATAAGAACCTAACTGTAATCGAAATACAGCTCCTTTTACAAAACTGACAAGTTAGTCCAGTGCTAAATTGTCAGTTTTGGAAAAGGAGCTGTAATTCTATTTCAGTTCTAAGTTCTTATTTCAAAAACAGGCTCGGTGGTTTAAACCATACCTAAAGAAAAACCTTGTTCTGTAATAAGGGGGCTAGTGTATGGAAAAGCAAAATGTATGGAACAGCTGTTTTTCTTTTTGTACCTATATCCGGCTAAAAATTTCTGCGCTAGGGGATCTAGCATGATATGCTGAATTCATGGTTACAATTTGCGCACTGGATACAAACTTTTCCTGTATATACATAAATAATGAAAGGATAAAAAAATCACGAATATATTTGTAATATTGACAAGAAGTTATTCAACAAAACCTGCGGCGGAATGCGTTGCATTACTTCTGCCGTACGATATAGGTGAGAGTGAGGGAATTGAGAACGGCGCGGAATTGGGAACAGCTACAGCTAGGTAAGTAATACTTCCCTCACACTATACCGTTCCGCGCCAGTTTAAAAGACGCATCAAGCGCCCCTTAGTGCGTACGCGACAGTGAGAGTAAAAGAACGCACGCGCGCTGTCACGGTGAGTCAAACAATCTTTTATCATTTTTGTCGTGTAGATGTAAAATAACATATTATTTTTGAGTTTAGAGACACCTTATTTCATTACTACCATGCTCGTTTTATCTGTTTTAAAACCCCACGTGATTTAAAGGTCATCAAAAATACTGTTATGAATTAACGCCATTTTGATTTACATTGACTTCGGGTAGTTGGGAACGGCATCAGGCGGGTAATTGGTCACGTTCTCAATTACCGCATGTCGTTCTTAATTACCCCTAGTGCTACTGGTTGAATGTAAATCTTTTTTTAACGTTACAAATTGTTTTAGATGTCTCGAATTTATGTAGACTGAAACAAAATACCAAATTGCAAGTGCTTTCTTTGCCTCCCCATGTATCTCACAAAATGCAGCCACTGGGTCTTACAATCTTCAGTTCACTGAAGATGGGATACATTAAAGAATGTCAGCCCTACATGGTTATTAATCCTGAAAAACGAACAAGTCAATACGAGGTTGGAGAACTTTTTACAAAGACGTACAATAAAATAGCTAACATAAGCGAAGCTGTCAGTCCCCCCCGAGTGGGTTCCCGCATTGTCGTTGCGGGAGGGCTCAGTAGCCGTGGTCTCCCAGCCACGGTGAAGTGAAGAGGAACCCCAAGGTGGTGCCGCTCGTCAGGGCTTTTGCCTCAAAGCCGATGACGTAGCGGCCAAAAAGTAGGTTGCGGTGAGGTGCACCGCAACTGAGGTGGGCCGCGATGTGGAATGGGGGGAATCGCGGCTGAGGGTTACAGGCTGCGGCGGAGGAGGGGTGCCGGTACTTTTAAGTAGCGCTCTTCCCTTCCGTGGCCTGGACGGAGCCGCCACTGTTTGATGGCGGACGCGCGGTGGGGCCGCAGGGGAAGAGGAGTGTCGGTATAGCGTTAGCCGCTCTCCATATCCTCTGCGGCCGAAAAATGGTAGGTGGCGGGGCAACTGTGCTGACCCGTCGCAGGGTGACCAAGGGGTCCGCAAGGGCCGATACCGGCCAGGGGTGCGGGTTGTCCGAAAGAGATACCGTCGCCCCTGGCTCACGGGCAACTGAGGGAACACGGGTGGGTTTTAGTCAGTAAAGGTCTGACTCGCCCTCCTGCTCCACCCAGAGCGGGACAAATTATTTGATGACTTCCCACCCTTAAAAAAAGGCCGGGCTATTGCTTCGTTTTCTATTAGCATACTAACTTTCTGTTTACTCGGGTCCTAATTGACCTAGCGCCATATTCAATAGACGTCGAAAGTTTCCTCAATGTACTGCTGGCGAGACTAGCAAAGGCTTTTTTTTTTGGTTGGGCAATCATCAAATAACTTCTCCCGCTCTGGGTGGAAGACCAGCAAAGGTTACGTGAGTGATGTGTGCCACACTAAGAAATTGTAGTTTATTATGAAGATTCAATTGTATCATACCTCATAATTACCCCATACCGTTCCTATTTCCCCCGTGGAATAAACCATCCATTCCATTTACCCATAGGGTATCGGGTAAGAAGGAACGTGACTGTTTTTTCTTTTCGTTCATATTTCTAATAAAAGGTTGTTTTTTATCTCACTAATAATTAAGCAAAGTTAATGTTGCAATAAAAGTTTATTATGTCCATGACTTTTTGTATTATTTTTGAGCATTGTAGTTAAGTGTTCCCAATTCCCCCACTTCCCCTAGCAAAAGCAATCGCGGGTCCGCGCACTAGCGGTGAATAGATGCATGTTTTCCAACAGAAATTGAGTTTACCGAAACGTTTATGGAGCATCCCTAGACAGACTTAATGCCTAATGAAGTCTACTTTTTCACAAGATTTATATAACTATTTAAGAGCGTAACTAAAAAACAAATTCTGCTTGATCAGTTTCTCGTGCGATACAAAACACATGCGGTGGACTCGGCGCAAATTTGCAGCTGGAGACCCACTGTGAATCAACCGCATGCGTGTTTTTCATTGCAGTGCGCGCACTTCTTTGACATTTCATACTTCACAGATTATGCGGTACAAAAACGCAAGGCAGGAGCGCGCTAGGCCTAAGAAATGAGTTTAAGTACAGTCACCAAAATACATAAGTAACCACGGCCCTAGGAAATAGTTGAGGTTTAGTAAGAAACTGCTGCATGTTTCCGAATGAAATTTAATTAGCTAATGAACTGTTTGTTTTTCACTTTTTAGCTATAGTACCTACCCCACACCAATTCGAAATTTCATTTTCTTTGGGGTCAAAACAGTGCATATTTATGCGATAGCAGCAATCGCGGTTGATTTGTTGTCATTTTTTGAAGAGTTCCATTGTCTGTCTCCGAAACTCATCTCAAACACATGTGTATGCGTGCACACATGCGCCACACACACGCATACGGCACGGCGGGAGGGGCGGGCGTGCCCCACCAAGCATTCTGTTCATGGAATCAGTCGACGACACCGGTCGTTACATTAGTGTGTCGATTCTTTATGTTTAATTTATTGTAATTTAAAGTTCCCTTATACCTATGTAATAACATACTTGGAATCTCATTAAAAACTCCCAACACATCAGCGAGCCTTCGCTGCCAGCATTAACACGTTCTACAGGGACCATTTCGGAAAAAACTCCTTTCGAACAAAAAAAAAAAATAACTTTGCAAATCCATCTATAAATGGCAGTTATGCCCGAACATACATTAAAAAAAACGTCGAATTGATAATCTCCTTATTTTCAAAAATAAGGAGGTTATCGTTTCGACGTTTTTTGACTCGGTAAAAAAAAACATCGTCGGTTTCTTACTAAACATCAAGTATATCCGGAGACCCTGGTTACATATCTCTTTCGGTGAACGTATGAGTAGTAAAGTTACGATATTCACGAGCTTGAGAGAATACTCACCCTCGAAGTCCTCCGCTTCCAAAAGCCGCAATAACTTACTTATCCACTTCATTCTTTTCTTTCGAACTGATCTCTAACGGTTGTTGTTAGTTAAGGATTTGTACAAACATCACATATTATGGGTATTGCTAAAACTTTTAAAAATCGGCATTCCGATCGTAAAATTTAACATGGGTACAACGTACGGGTCGGCCGGACTGGGTCCTGGTCGCGGGAGTCCGCTAGATCCGAGAAGCTTAAAACCGCTTGATGTAGCGATGCTTGCGAGTGGTAATTATAGCAGTTGAGACGTCTATTAGCTAAGAATAATGATGATGGTAATATAGCTATATATGAGTATACATATGACATGACAAACACTGGAGTCCATAAAAAAACTCTCATGACTAGTATAAAACAAAGCCGCGTTTGGAATGATATAAAGAAGTCGACAAGATCAATTAATTTAAATTTAAAAAAAAAACCCGACTGCCTAAGGCAATAAAGGTCTCTATTGTAAAATTTAAGAATATGCCTCCGACTGCATGAGATTGCATATAGTATTCAGTCTAATAGTCATCCTTTTAAAACAAATTTCTTGGTTCCATCTTTTTTAATTACATAAAGTTCACTTTTTAGGCAGTCGGGTTTTTGGTTTTTTTTTTAATTAATTGATCTTTTTTTAATACATTTTTTTTTTAGTTTTCGTAGTTGTCTGCCATACACACTTAATATAATTAAATCAAATCATTTATTTTTTTGCCAACATGGACAATTTTGTTGCTTTTTTATTATTTTAGCATTTTTCATTCCAAATTACATGTAAACATACAAGTTGCCTTAATTTTTGCAAGCTATTTATGAAACCCTTTATTTTGCCCATTCACCAAGTTTTGAGAAAAAATATTTTTGAAAACAAATTGTGGCGCCAAAAATCGGCCATTTTTTTTTCAATTTTAATATACCCAGTGTCACTCTCACAATTAAGACGAATCTAATGGCACCTCTCAAGCTGAAATCGATGAAGCCGTTTAGGCTACAAAGCGTGTCAAAGAAATATACATACACTCGAAAAACATAACCCTCCTTCTGGCGCAGTCGGGTAAAATATATCTCTATTTATATTTAATTTATATTTTTTAGGAATGCTTACAACGGACGTGAACGATAAATGTGTGGAGATAGCATAGTCAGTACCTATGCTTTGTAACAACTAACGTTCATAATTTTTATTTACAATTTTTTTACCATTATAATTGTTAAATTTTATTAATGTTATTCACGAGTCTAGGAAGAGGAGGGTACTCACATGCAAATATGGGAGATTCGATGAGCTGCACTAATTTGTCCACTTCAGTCAGGAAATCCACTGTGATCTCCAAATCTCCGCTGTTTGTTATTAATTAAGGACTTGTACAAGAATCAAATTAATAAAATGGAAAATAAAAATGAGAAATAGTTTTAGCGATTGTAGAACCTCTTCTTAATATCAGCAGTTCCGATACTGCTAGCCACGGAAGGGACCGAAACTGGAATTTAAAAAACTTATGAATATGATACATTCATCATCATCATCATTTCAGCAGAAAGACATCCACTGTTGGACATAGGCCTCCCCAGGCTTCTCTTTTTCGACCGGTCTTGTACTGCCCACATCCAGCGGATTCCCGCGGCCTTGACAAGGTCATCGGTCCACCTATGATACATTAATAGTCTTTAATTCAAAGTTAATCAATAGCACAAAGTACCTTTTCATAAGATTTGATCTGCTAAGCGCTCATTAACAAATAGTTGCAGTATTACAAAAGGATACAATGAAGAGATGAGTTTGTTGCAGTGCTGGTAGTTGTGCGTGAGCAGGCAAAGCGACAGCAGCGACACCGGGCTGTGGCACCAGCACGCGTACAGCGCCGTGAACAGCGAGTGGGTCGTCTGCGGGCATACGGCAGGGTGAGGAGGCAGCGAGGCCGACTCTAGGCCGGTCTGGAAGTCCCCGTTGCGGCCACTGGCTAAACCGCTGGCGCTCTGGCCGAAAGGCTAAGGGCGTCCCTAAGTGCGTACGAGGCCCGAGTGTCCAGGTCCACCAAGTGCGCTGACATGCGCATCTTGGGCCGGCCCATATACAGGACACCGGTGTGAGCACCTACATTGAGGCACCAACCAGCCCGCCGGCTGAACGCGTCACAGAGAGGCCATCCATAAATTACGTTACACGTTAAGGGGGAGGAGGGGGTCAACGAAATGTGACATTGTGTGACAAGGGACAGGGGTTCAAAAGATTTGTGACGTCACATGTTAAAATCAAAAATACCTAAACTCGAAAATTGATATATGAACCAAAAATATAAAATACCAGCATTTGTTAGCGCCTTCGCCCGCGCGGACTTTCATCCCCTATTTTTAACTCCCTTAGGGGTTGAATTTCGAAAAATCCTTCCTTATTCCTTGTCTACATTATAAAGGGAACCTCTGTGCAAAATTTCAGCTTTCTAGGTCTAAGGGTTTGGGCTGGGCGTTGATGAGTCAGTCAGTCAGGACTTTTCTTTTTATTTATATGGATTACTAACTCGATCTATATTTATAAGGCTTATAATATGTAGGTTTAAGCCGTCAGCGATTACTGGTTTTTTTTTATGTACGGACTGCAGTTTTAATTGAATTATTTATAAATATAAAATTGAACAATATGTGACGTCACACAAGAGGGAAGAGTGTTTCACAAGTGTGACCTGTGACAAGGACGGGGGAGGGGTCAAAAAACCATAAAATGTATGTGACGTAATTTATGGATGGCCCCATAGGATCATGTCCATTCGGATGATCCAAGGATACCGCATGACATCCGGTGACGCGGGAGGCCTCCTTGGCGGATTGCCGCCATGGGATCTGGAGGCAAAGGTCCTCGCGCACACTTGGCAGTGGCGCGAGGAGGCCAAACGCCGGGGCGTAACTCCGCTGCCGCAGGAAATCGCGGCACAGCGGACAGAGCTCCGGCGGGATCTCATGGTGACATGGAGAGTGCGATTGTTGCAACCCAGAGATGTCTTGGGCGTCGGGAATCCCAGGTTGATTCCCGGCCACCATAGGCATTGGCTTGCCGACGGCGAGTAATGGGTAACTCGTTGTCCGGTAAGGACCAAGCCCGGGTCGACGGCGCGTTGTGTTCCACGCGCGCCCTAATGAGATGTCAGCACCAACTGGTGGGGACCTCAAGAACCGATGCCTGCCAGGAGTGCGGGTTGTTCGAAAGAGATACCGTGGCCCCTGGCACGCAGGCAACTGAGGGAACACGGGTGGGTTTTAGTCAGTAAAAGTCTGACACGCCCTCCTGCTCCACCCAGAGCGGGAGAAATTATTTGATGATTTCCCACCCTCGAAAAAAAAACCGAACTGTTATGGAATGCAAATAGAATATAAAATGGACGAATGTTTAGAAACTGACGTTTTTTTTTAACATCATCAAACGCTCTGACTGATTGTAATTATTGTTCCCTAGACTGATAATACTGAGCTGGACCTTGTGGCGCCAGTACTAGTGCAGACAAGTGCACATGTCGCATTTCATAACTGGACAAAGGCAAAACAACCGGTGCTCTGCCTTGTGCTCCCAATCTGACCCAGTCGCCTTTTTAAAGTCATTTTTCTAGTGTTCAATTTCATTAGCTACCCACACCTGACAGACCCTTTGAGTATTGTTACTCTTATCATGATAAACACACACACAGCACAGTAACATTGTGTGTGAAAGCAGAAATTTCAATGATATATGCAAGGAATATGATTTTTATCCATTCACAATTAGTGTGAATTCGGTCAGAAGGTGCTTAAGCCTTAAATTTTTCAAGTAGCGATAGGTTATATTATTTGTTTTTTACAATTTCTCTATCGTTTTAGTCACACAATTGCAAACTTAGTATTTCTATTACTTTTCTATTTACTAAGCGGTGTGTTTTTTTCTTTGTTTTGTGCTCACACCATATATTATTATTATAATACGTCTATACGTGAGGATTTGTAATTAGCTTTCGGGTGACAATTTTCTCCTTTTTATCTGTTTTTATTAGCTGTAAGTCCTCCATGCACTAAATAAATAAAACAAAAAGCATTGATTATCTCAACTCATAATTCCAAGTTATATAGCTTCAATATTACGAGGTCAACGACTGCGGATAATGTAGTTACTTAATTTAAATTATAAGTATCATCGAACATCTTTAAATTTTTTGCTTTATCACAATTTGGGTACGGCGACCACACGTCTCTTCAGTTTCAACAGCAGTTATAGAACCCTGAATAACGCACTAACCATATTTGATAATCGTTCTATCGTATCGATGGTACATTTGGTCCCATTACTTGGGCGCTGCAGGTGGGCATCATCATAACAATATACCCCCTTAAGTAACGATTAGTGACTGTTTATCATGCATTTTTGACGTTTAAACGTCTCTTAAGTTTAAGCAGTGACAACAAGTAAATCCTATAATAGTGAATCGGTACTGACAGGGTCGAGGAAGTTCCGCAGCTGCAGGCGCAGCTCGAACAGCTCGGCCGACGTCAGCAGGATGGTGTTGAGCACGTCCACCATGGTGCTGACGAAGCGCAGGTTCCTGTCCTCCAGCAGGATCTTGGACAGCGCCTTGTAGATGTCCTCCGCGTTCAGCAGCACGCACAACTGTCTGCACACAGGAATTACAACTAACTCAATGTAATTAAACAATTTACAGACACTTTTGAACTGTCAAGGATTTGGTCGGTCGGAAAGATGAAGCTAGTTACGCTACATAAGATTTCAACCACTAACAACTACGAGAAATTATGTGATAGAGTTATGGTTGAGCATTCAAAAGATAGATCATAGTGCTGCGCGGCAAAATTAATGTCTGGTTACCACCAGCACCATCTAATATCGAGTAGCAGAATTAGTAGTGTCAAGATCTTTCTAGGAATTTCGATGCTAGAACTATCTATCATCTATTCAGTCAGAGCCGATATGTACTCGAACATTCTAGATGCTTCTACGGTACAAGGTTCTGGAACTATCCGAGGGCCCTATAAAAGCGGGAACGGATCGCGTCCCAGGCAGAGTATTTGAAGCGATACATGCGAGAACATCTAAAGCGATCTTAAGTGCGACTTACGAGTGATGTAGTAGTGCAATTGTGTTTTGTAATTAGTGTTATTGTTAATGTAATTTATAGTGGCAGTTTTTATTCCTCACGAACCCCAAGCTCGTAATAGTATTGACAACAATCTTTAAGCGTTGCATTATTTGCCGTCACACTGCGTGTGCATGCACATGACCGCGACCCTCTATTTTTCATGGTGAGTCGAAAGTCCAATTCGTATAGCGCAAAAACGTGTTTAGTTAGAACACTGATTCTAGAGTCGTTCTCAAGAGTTGACAAAGCATAGAGACAGACAAAAAAAATATTGGGTTAAAATTATTATGAAGTGAATTTATGGATACAAAATGTTGACGCCCTGTAATTGCATGCTATGTTTCATTCTATCTGAACATGTTCGTGCCATAACTATTATATTTAAGAACAGTTTATGCCATGTTTTATGCAAATAAATGATTTATTCTTATTCTTATATCGGCCGTAAATATGCTCAGAAATGAAAAAAAAAAGCAATCGAAGAAAGCTTGCGTAAAAAGGAATGCAATTAAATTAAATTAAATTAAATAATCATTTATTTCAGGAAATTATTCCCATATTAAGCGGTACAAATTACACGGAAATATAAATAAAAATTACATTCTAAGTACATTATAATAATATTACACATAAAAGCATTGCATTACAAATAAATAATAAATTAAAGTTAATAAAAAATAAAAATAAAGTTACAGCACATTCATTACGTTAAATTCATTCGATTCAATTAAATTTTTTTTAAAGCAATACTTAATCATTTAATAAATGGTGACGAACTGGCATGCAGGTGCATCCATCTCTCCAACAACACCGAGTCCCATCGCTCGGACAATACGCTCAGGATACTGTTAGGGCTGCGTTGGAAGCGACTTAGTAGCGAGGCACTCCGCTTCCTAATAATAGCATGAAAGTCTTCGGTTTGCGCCTGCGCGAACATCGTAGAAGCGCTGCAAAACCGCGGCAGCCCCAGCAGTATCCTAAACGCATTGTTGTACTGTACGCGCAAGGCACTGTATGCTCGCTGCACAAAGTTGGCCCATAGGCTGCACGTATAAAAAGACTGACAATAAGCTTTAAATAAGGTCACTTTTACTTGTTCAGTGCAGCGTGAAAACCTACGTGCCAACATGTTACAGCGAACCGACAGCGCCCTACGCTCCCGCTCGATGTCCTCATTGTCAGACAAGTTATCTGTGACCCAGTGGCCCAAGTACTTAAAATGGTAAACCCTATTCAGACTAGCACCACAAAGAGTGATTGGAGGTGTAAAAGAAAAGCATTTGGTACCAGCTTTGAAAATCATATACTCACTCTTTTTAGGGTTGTACTTGAGCCCATGAGCCCCAGCATATGTCTCAAAAATGTGCAGGAGTTTCCGCAACCCCCCAACCGACGGGCTCAGCAGCACCATGTCATCCGCGTAGCTAATGTTATTAATAGGCACTCCGCCTATTGAGCAACCCGCATTAGCACTGCTGAGCTCGCCGATCAGCTGGTTCATGTACAGGTTGAACAAGCGGGGCGATGTTAACCCCCCCTGCCTCACACCGCAATCCAACCCGTAGACGCCGGAATATACTCCCGCCCATTTCACACTGTTCCGCTGGTGACTGTACCAATACCTAAATACCGACACTATCTCACTCGGCACCTGTGTCTCACTGTGCAGCTTGTGCCACAGCATGTCATAATTGACTAGGTCGAAAGCTTTTGAGAGGTCTAGGTAACAAGCGTACACAGGAGTATTTCTAGTCGTGTAGTACTGAACAGTCTGCTTGAGACAGAGGATAGCACTCTCAGTTGACAAACCAGGCGTGAAGCCAAACTGAGCATCATGTTTATGAACGTGCTTCTCCAGCTGTTTATCAAGCAGCCTGTCCAGCACCTTGGCTATGACAGTAGCTAGCGAGATAGGCAATGAGTCTAAAAAATCCAGTACCGAACAATTACAATATCTGCGGCAGTGACTCAAACTTTAAAAAATTTGTTGCAAAAAGCAAAATAGTTTATGACGTTGTCTAATATTGGCAGTGTTCATTAACCTTTTCACCGCCACGGACTTCAATTGAAGTTCCAGATTTTCGAGCCACCAGCGCCACGACTTCATTAGAAGCTCTTTATTTTAACTATCTTATAAAAATAAATTTACTGTATTTAAAAGCTTTGTTTCATTTTATTAATTAACATAGTCTAATACCCTGTTTTATATTTTTCCACACAAAAATAGCCCTAATTTGTCTAAAAATCGTCAAAACAAAAACTCCTAGGACTTCATATATAGTCGGCCAGTGATATGAGTGATGTGACGCGAAAGTTACAACTGTTTCATTTAGCCCAATAGGGTATTTTCCAATTTATTAAAAACTATTCTAATTTGAAAATTGGGACGAAATATGTAACAGAAAAATAAAAGTAAATTGATGTATATCCATTTTCTCAATTAAAAACGATTTAAACGAAATTTATTTTTCTTGAACGCTCCTTACGATGACTTTTTATCACGTGACGTCAACTTTGTGTAAACTAAAGTAGTTACTAAGTAAACCAGTGAGTGTCGTGCTTATAATTAACGAGATTTTTTATGGATAGAAACTGAAATCACTGGTGTGCGGTGCCTCTGTGCACGAATACTTCTGAAACTGCGCCAAACTAAGTATTTGTACTGGTGCTGTTTACACAAAGCTGACGTTACGATGTCACGTGATAAAAGTCATCGTAAGGAGCGTTTTGGCGGTAAATTCAAAACGACGAAAAATAAATTTGATTTTAATCGTTTTTAATTGAGAAAATGGATATGAATCAATTTATTTTTATTTTTCTGCCACATATTTCGTCCCAATCTTCAAATTAAAACAGTTTTTATCAAATTGGAAAATACCCTATTAAATATTTGTAATACTACTATCGAAAACAATTAAAAAAAAACCCCAAATAAATAAATAAATAATTTGAGGTCAGTAAAATTTGAACTTAGTTAACTACTTTATAACAAAGGGAAAATATACGAATTTCGACCTTCAGATGGGTGCCGATCCGGAATTAAATAGTTGTTAGCAATCCTTGTCGATAATTATATTCCCATCTCTACAAAACAATTGGTTGTCAGTGCCCCGGGCGCCACGGACTAGTATAGAAGTCGTTCTGTGACGTCATAAGCGTATGGCTGTCAAGATCACTTTGGCTTAGTGCAGCACTAATCGAGTAAGCGCGCACGCATCCTTCTTTTGCTTGTAACAATACCCGCTCCGATGTAGCGAAATCTCCTAATGATCGGTCTAACAATATTAAAATAGAAACAGTAAAAGAAAAGAGACAAAGCTTTAAAAGCAGTCCCGAGATAGGTACACTCCTCATGGAGTATAGTAATAGATTGGGGTACACTGCTACCTAGGTGTGATCATTTAAATGTATACTTTCTTTCCATTTCGAAAAACACGACGAAAAACACTTTTAACACAGGGGAAAAATTCTGTCGCTTAGATACCTACGGTAAAAAACGTTGACTGAAGTAGGTAAAAAAAACACGGGAGTAGACAAATAAAGAAGAAAGAAAGACCATAGATTACATCCCTAATAAGAATTGAATTTAACGTGCTCTGAGCGCAAAGTACTTGAAATGAAGTCAAAGACTGACGTCATGAAACAAATAGAGATGTACCTTATTTCCATTTTCTATAATTGAGTTATGTATTTGTTTCTTTGATACTTATAATTTATACTGGTTTTTCTTACTAGGGATACTGTGAAATAATTCAAATATGGAAATATTGAATCAGTTTTTATTTATATTTGTAAAATTATAATAAAACTTGACGCATGTAAATCTCATTAATTGATATGACGATACCCTCATCGGGTCCATATTGGCTCAACTAAAGTTATTTACCCGAAATTGTTCTTCCTAACGATTTGTAATCCGAATGATCACTCTTCCTAAAATTTTTCATCCTAAAGTTTTCATTCATACTATTTGTAGTGCTACCGGCGATGTGCATAACACTCATGTTTCCGAAAATTCTAATTAATAATATCATTAATGTAAATATATTTAAACTCCTACTGTTTTTTATCATAACGCTTTTATCCCTAAACATAATTACCATAATATTTTCACTCATACTCAGAAAGAAACATTTACCATGACCATGCATGCAGCAGGCATGCAGCATGCAAGCATGCAAGCAAGCATGCAGCATGCAACATGCAGCAGGCATGGTTTCTGTCACGGCTCCGGCGCTGTGGGTTCCGGCGATCCCACGCGAGCTGCTCGTCGCAGATGTGTTTATCGCTCACCACCGTAGCTTCGGCTTGCTGCAGCCTCAGCCTCGGCGGCGGGCGTTAAAACCACCTGCTCCTCAGCTCGCGGGCCGCCTCGCCCCTCCGCGCCTTCGCGATTTTAAATAACACTCTAGGGGTAGGGCAAACGACTACGTGGAGTCGATTTTGCAACGATTCGTTTCTTGGGGGCACTATGAATAATAGTATAAAAGATGGTTATGTTGAGAAAATATAAGGAAACAAATAAAAGTATAATAGATGTTTATTGCTACTGACATTATGAAGTTGAATGCTTCGGAATTATGAACATTAGAGACAGAGTAGTTAGGAATTGTGATTGTTAGGATGAAAAATGTTAGGAAGAACATTTTCGGATTTCCAATTATCGGAGTTGAAAATTTAGGTGAACTTTGGCGCACCCACCCTCATCACTTCTGTTTGCTTTATATTTCGTTATACATTTATAGCTTGGAGCTGTCGAAGCATCGCGTTATGTGTTCGTTGGCGGTGAAAAGATTAAGTTGATTTCAGAATGACTAGTCCTAGGTACTAATAATGTCAGAAAAGGTTGTGTGAAAATAAACTTTTTAGTATTTACAGGAACAGTTAAGTTATATTTTTGTCAGAAGTTACATTTTTGGCCAAATCATCAGTTTGCTATGCTGCAAATATTACTGTGGGTGCATAGTTTAGATCAAGATTTATTCACTATACTGAGATTAATTGATTAATTCCACTGTAGCATGATTCAGTGTATATTTGCTCACCTAATGATGAAGGCGCCTCTGTCTTCTAACAAGTTATCATCAGCTGCCAGCAGCCGCAGCAGGGCTCGTAGAAACTTGTAGTAATATGGACTCGACTCCAGATCACCTGGAATGGAAAAGGCTAGATAAGAACCACCGATACCCACCGAAAGCCCCCTTACTGAAAGCACAGAAGGCGCATATTTGTGACTACAGCTTTTGCGAATGTTAACACATTCACCGTTCGCAAAGTAGACACAATAGTTAAATAATCAACCTGAACTATATGTGGTTCATGGGGACAGGAAATGGGTTAAGCATCCTGTCAAAGGCTTTTCCCTTTCTCAGTGCACTATCAACGTTAAAAATATGTGTGTGCAAACATAGTACGTCCATAGAGCAGTGGTGGGGTCACGGGTCCGACGTACTATTTGTGGCTCTTACTCACTCGTCACTTTAGGTACTTTGTGCATATATTTCTATTATCATTCTGCTGCTTTCGAAACGTTGAAATCAAATCGTTTATTGCAATCCATAATGTACACATACAGGTGGTAAAGAAAAAAGAAAGAAAAACAATTATGGACCCTGTCGGGCTCTGCAAATTTTTAAATAACTAAATAACTAGAGAGAGGCTGGAGAGCGCTTTTTTGATTTTCGTTTGAAAAAATGTTTTTTGTATGTACAGACATCTGACACTTTCCAAATTTAACGCAATAGCTTCAGATATTAAAATAATTGAAAAAAGCTGTCTTCGTCTCCTTGGGTCTCCAATCTTTGAGAATTCTTTTCCCGTTTTTATTGAGGAAAAAATTCAAAATTTTAACGACGTTTCGGAAAGATTGTTCCAAATTAACATACATTCGGCCATCACCTTAATTCGCTATTGCTGTTTCGGTCCCAAATTAACATACTTCCTTCGCGCTTCCCATTTATGGAAACACACTCACCTATTAAACAGAATAGACCAAATTATCCGGCACACACTAACTCCGCTCTGCAGAGTAGTACAAGACAATCTACTTAACACGTCTGCTACTACTACGGAGCGTGCGCGCCTGCTGGCTGTGGGTAAGTGGGAGTCGGGTCTGTGGCTTCATGCACTACCGTCGTCGAACATAGGCACTTTGTTCGATGACACTACTTTCCGCCTCGCTGCTTCCCTACGACTGGGAGCTCCTTGTTGTTCTCCTCATCGCTGTCACTGCGGCGAAGTTGTCAACAGTCTAGGACACCACGGCCTGTCTTGCAGCCGAAGCGCGGCACGCAAACATTAACGACATCATCCGACGAGCTCTTGTCACCGTCGGCGTTCCAGCTGTATTAGAACCCAATGGCTTGGCACGCGACGATGGCAAGAGACCGGACGGAATGTCTTTATTTCCATGGAAGATGGGTAGGCCTTTAGTGTGGGATGCAACGTGTGTCGATACTCTTGCACCATCACATCTTCCTGGCTCGGTGTGCTGTGCTGGCGCTGCCGCTGCGGCTGCGGAAAACCTCAAGCGGCGAAAGTATAACAACCTAATTGGTAATTATATTTTCGAGCCGTTTGGGGTCAAACCCTCGGGCCGTGGGGTCCGAGTGCTCACGGCCTCTTTAAGGAAATCTCGAAAAGGCTGGTTGACACTTCCCGTGACCCAAGGGCTGGTTTCTTCCTTGGCCAGCGGCTAAGCATTGCCATACAACGTGGTAATGCTGCCAGTGTCTTGGGAACATTACCAGTCGACAGCGATGAGGATGAATCTTTTGACGCCATTTTTTTAATTTGTGATTAGGATTAGTTAAGTTAGTATTTCATTGTTTTTTATTAGTTATGATAAAGAGTAATAAAGACTAAATGTTTTATGTTACTGTACATTTACTTATCATATTAATATTATATGTGCAAGTCTATCTATTCATTAATTATTTATTTTATTTTATTTTCAACACACTTGCTCATAAAATGGCTCTAATTTCACGGCAATTAGGCACATAATGACACCTATTATCAAACTGTGACTTTTTCATTACTATTATTCACTAGTGAGTTATAGCTTTTCTTTTTTGGTTGAGTCGCTTTGTTCTTAAAAAGTTGCGATACAAAAAAGGTCGTGCTCAATAGTACAAATAAATTAATATACATATTGCTTGCTCATTTCATGCAACTTCGTAATTAAATAGATAATTTCAACTTGTACGTTTTTAATAAATACAACTTTCACTCAAATATAACTTTTGTTTTTTTATGTAATAAAGAAAACTTTGAATTCCCCATTTTGTACGTGGCTAAAGCCCTATCCGCGAAAAGCAAAAAAAAAAAAAGAAACGTAATTCTTTTAGGCCACGTTTCGAGTTACAATAATATCGATTTGACCGCGCTCACACACGACGTCCCGCGAATCGTCATGGATGACGTCATGACATGCACCATCTTGTCAAAAATGACAGTTTTGCTGCTTTGTTTTAAGTCACATCGAATCTGTAGTTAATTTCGATTTATTAGTGCTACTATCTAAGAAGAAAAAAAATTGGTTGCCTGTAAAGTCGGTATAAGGGCGAAAGTTTTACGTGACAACGACTTTGAGTGGTAAAATAATTTTAATGTGAATATTCATTCGTATAGTGGGAAGAAGGATGAAATAATAGACGCGTGCCTTTCACTTTTTATGTCTGTCTCTCTCGCTCTTAGGCGGGCTAACCATGCCCGAGTGGAAGGGACGCGTGCCTCTCACTCGCTCTCATTGTGAGCGCATAACGTGAGCGGAGCGTAACGCAGTTTCTTGAAGTGTCACCCGGCAAACCAATTTATAGGACGTTGTCACGTCAAAATGTGTGGTGTATACAAGTTTAATATGTTGACTATATGTTTTAACGTTGAGTGAACACTTTTATCGCGATCACGAGCGTTCCGTATTGATGACAAAAATGACGGTTCTTAGCTGTCAGAATCGTGATTTCTAACTCGGAACGCAAAATATCGATGTGAGCGCTCACAGCGTTATTTTTCTAATTCGGAACGCGGCCTTAGTATAAGGCCGATCGCCATTGTTAGATGCGCGCGCATTGGAATACTGATTACTTTTCCCGCCATTGGCAAAAAAAAAATGTCAACTTGTTTTCACTGTTGAAATTATAGTTATTTATTCATTAAAATGACTACAAGTACATACTAGTTATGAAGAAAATTATTTATGTTGTAACACCGCTCGATATAAGATGTGAAGCCCTTAACGTTATGGAAAGTTTACTACCTAAAAACTCCAAGGACAAAATGATTTTGTAGTATTATTTTCTTCACAAGTGTGTTGAAAAACGTCGTATGACACACGTGTATATTGATGATTACCGTCCTCGGCTCTCTTAAGACCCTCACCTGACGGCTCGGGTCTCAATGGCGCCTCAGTAGTAATCACCAACGTTATACACTTGTACCATAATGTACTATTATTTATTGCATAATTGTTTACTCGCTTAAAATTTGTTCCTGATTATTATTATTATTTGTACAATTTAATTAGTAAGTATTGTAACATATTTATTTTGGTTATTTTACTTATTAAATATCTGTTATTCATAATTATATATTGTTATTGAATTTATCCGTTAGATATTCATGTACTGAGTAATAGCTTTTTAAAATTAAATATTGCTTTAATTTATTTAATAATATACTGGTTTTGTATTGTTGTTTAATGTCTTCTGGTAATTTATTATATATTTTTATTGACATTGAATATAGACTTGAGGAGTGTATTTTAAGGCGGGACGGGGCAAATTTAGTCTGTTTTTATGGCGCAACGAGTAATTAGTTTGTGTGTCTCCCCGTGTATTGTAAAAATCTGGATATTTACAAACTAGCTTACATAGTTCTAAAATATAAATACTAACTAAAGTGAGAATCTTGTGTTTCTGGAAGTAAGGCTTGCAACTGTCTGTAGGTTCTATATTGGTAATTATACGTACAAGCTTTTTTTGGAGGGTGAATAGGGAAGGAGCGTCTGCGCTATTTCCCTATAAGATGAAGGATAGGATTGAAGGAGTTCGCACGAGCAGATCTCGAGCTGCACGGCCAGCGAGCGCCGCACCACGTCGTCCCAGCAGTGGGAACACTGTGGAGCTGTCCTCACCTGGCTCCGCGACGGACTCGCACGAGCAGATCTCGGCCAGCACGGCCAGCGAGCGCCGCACCACGTCGTCCCAGCAGTGGGAACACTGCGGAGCTGTCCTCACCTGGCTCCGCGACGGGCTCGCACGAGCAGATCTCGGCCAGCACGGCCAGCGAGCGCCGCACCACGTCGTCCCAGCAGTGGGAACACTGTGGAGCTGTCCTCACCTGGCTCCGCGACGGGCTCGCACGAGCAGATCTCGGCCAGCACAGCCAGCGAGCGCCGCACCACGTCGTCCCAGCAGTGGGAACACTGTGGAGCTGTCCTCACCTGGCTCCGCGACGGGCTCGCACGAGCAGATCTCGGCCAGCACGGCCAGCGAGCGCCGCACCACGTCGTCCCAGCAGTGGGAACACTGTGGAGCTGTCCTCACCTGGCTCCGCGACGGGCTCGCACGAGCAGATCTCGGCCAGCAGGGCCAGCGAGCGCCACACCACGTCGTCCCAGCAGTGGGAACACTGTGGAGCTGTCTTCACCTGGCTCCGCAACGGGCTCGCACGAGCAGATCTCGGCCAGCACGGCCAGCGAGCGCCGCACCACGTCGTCCCAGCAGTGGGAACACTGTGGAGCTGTCCTCACCTGGCTCCGCGGCGGGCTCGCACGAGCAGATCTCGGCCAGCACGGCCAGCGAGCGCCGCACCACGTCGTCCCAGCAGTGGGAACACTGTGGAGCTGTCCTCACCTGGCTCCGCGGCGGGCTCGCACGAGCAGATCTCGGCCAGCACGGCCAGCGAGCGCCGCACCACGTCGTCCCAGCAGTGGGAACACTGTGGAGCTGTCCTCACCTGGCTCCGCGGCGGGCTCGCACGAGCAGATCTCGGCCAGCACGGCCAGCGAGCGCCGCACCACGTCGTCCCAGCAGTGGGAACACTGTGGAGCTGTCCTCACCTGGCTCCGCGGCGGGTTCGCACGAGCAGATCTCGGCCAGCACGGCCAGCGAGCGCCGCACCACGTCGTCCCAGCAGTGGGAACACTGTGGAGCTGTCCTCACCTGGCTCCGCGGCGGGCTCGCACGAGCAGATCTCGGCCAGCACGGCCAGCGAGCGCCGCACCACGTCGTCCCAGCAGTGGGAACACTGTGGAGCTGTCCTCACCTGGCTCCGCGGCGGGCTCGCACGAGCAGATCTCGGCCAGCACGGCCAGCGAGCGCCGCACCACGTCGTCCCAGCAGTGGGAACACTGTGGAGCTGTCCTCACCTGGCTCCGCGGCGGGCTCGCACGAGCAGATCTCGGCCAGCACGGCCAGCGAGCGCCGCACCACGTCGTCCCAGCAGTGGGAACACTGTGGAGCTGTCCTCACCTGGCTCCGCGGCGGGCTCGCACGAGCAGATCTCGGCCAGCACGGCCAGCGAGCGCCGCACCACGTCGTCCCAGCAGTGGGAACACTGTGGAGCTGTCCTCACCTGGCTCCGCGGCGGGCTCGCACGAGCAGATCTCGGCCAGCACGGCCAGCGAGCGCCGCACCACGTCGTCCCAGCAGTGGGAACACTGTGGAGCTGTCCTCACCTGGCTCCGCGGCGGGCTCGCACGAGCAGATCTCGGCCAGCACGGCCAGCGAGCGCCGCACCACGTCGTCCGAGCCATCCGTCAGGCTGCCCACCACGCTCACGAACAGCTTGTCCGTCTGCTGGAACATCTGCACCACAAAAATGACAAACAATCAGCATTTTTTTAACGTTAAAGTTACATAAGTACCTTTGTACTCAATTGTTTGTTTATGCTGTCTCTTCTATGTATTTTATTGTTTCTCCATAAATAATAAAATAAGATAGTCCCTCAAAATTTCCCCCTTCACTACTTTATAATGTTTAACTTGGGAAGAAGTGGCGCAACCTCCCCAGCAACATGTGCCGGTCAAATGCTAGTGTCGGTTTACCTCGTTGGGCAACTTGTTGTAGAGATGCAGGATCCAGTCCAACGCGGCCACCTTGGTGTGCACGGAGCTGTGGTGCAGCATCTGTGTCAGGATGCCCACCACGGCTTCCAGGTTCAGCTTTCCGTCAGCCTCCTCCCCCGCGGGTCCATCCGCGTCCCCTAGCGCGGGGCCCTGTGCGCCCGCGGGCCCCTGTGTGCCCGCGGGACCCGGCGTGCCCGCGGATCCCTCGGCCCCCGCGAGGCCCTCCGTGTCACCGCGTGGCAGGGAGGGCGAGTGCTCCGACACCACTAGCTTGGTGAGTTGGAAGTTCACCGTGGCAGCCGTCTCGCGTATGCCTGAACAGTTGTTAAGGACTTCTTTGATGTAAGACGTAGATCTAGATGTACATTTTATGATCACTATGGTTCAAGGCACAGTCAGATCTGACTAATGACTATCAACTTTAATTATCCAAATAGGTACTCAAATTACGACTGGCGTAAGTCATTATCAGTGATCGGAATAGGCTGACTATATTTGCCTAAACTTCGGAGAACAGAGACAGAAAGTGGAGACTTCCTTACGACTATATTTGTTTTCCCGGGATTTGAGAATAATCTTTTCAGTAAGTTGAAAATAAGCTTTATATAAGATGTGTAAAAGCTATTTTTAACTAAACTTGCAATAACCAAATTTTTGGGATTTTCAAGTAAAATCCCGAAATAAATAATCTTACGTCATTTAATCTATAAAGCGGAAAAAGACAACGACAAGAATTAGTACACATTGTTCGCTACTATTAATGAAATTGACGATGAAGTACAAAATAACATAAATACGTAAATTTGAGTTTACAGTAAAGCCGAACGTCCACCGCCGGCTAAACTCTGAGCTAAACTAAGCACCTCTCACCCCCTTGCCTTACCCCTCTGACGCCTGTCGATAGTGTTGTTCGAACGTGTTTGTACAGTGAGCGTTCGTGCGCGGTTGGTGAAACACGTATTTAGCAGCATGGAGGTGTTTATTGAATATTTCAAGCAGTATCATGTGTTGTATAATCCAGAGGATAAAGACTACCGTGACACAAATAAAAAAGACGGTTTATGGAAGACGATAGTGGATGAAATGAAAAACCCGAACATATCAGACATTGAGTTTAATTTATATTGTGATTGTTAAAATAATTACAAAAGGATTCTCTTATATGAAATGCTTCTCTTGTTCTCTTGTTGCACTTTTACGATCAGTGGGACAACTACATGACAATGTCATGTAGTTGTCCCACTGATCGTAAAAGTGATCAGTCTTCAGCACTTGCTTCATGAAAGGCTGTTATTGTTTGATTAGTTGAAAGATAATTTTGTAGCACGCAAGCAGCTTTTGTTATTAAATCAACTGATTCTACTTTACACTCCATTGGCCGACGAAATATCGAAAATCGCATTGACAAAATACCAAAGGCATTTTCTACCACATTTCGCGCTCTGCTGAGACGATAATTAAAGTTCTTTTTTAACCGACTTCAAAAAGAAGGAGGTTATCAATTCGACATGTTTATATTTTTTTTTTTTATGTATGTTCGGGCATAACTCCGTCGTATATAGACGGATTTGCAAAATTATTTTTTTTGTTCGAAAGGGGTTTGTTCCGAAATGGTCCCATATAAATTTCATATAAATCTGATGATGCGTTTTGGAGACAGACAACGGAACTCTTCAAAACTTTACAGCAAATCAACCGCGAATGCGGCTATCGCATAAATATGCATTGTTTTGACCCTGAGGATGATGAAATTTCGAATTGGTGTGGCGTAGGTAACTAAAAAGTGAAAAATAAAAACTTAAAAAAAAAATATCAACCGACTTCCTAAAAAACACTACAAAGTGCAAAATAACTTTAATTTCGGAAGGCGGTGACAAAGAATTAAAATACCTACACGTCCAAAGTCACCGACTTCCGAAATTAAAGTTATTTTGCACTTTGTAGTGTTTTTTTGGAAGTCGGTTGATATTTTTTTGAAAAAAGTTTTTTCTCTACTGTTACGAGATGCGCTTTGTGGGTATGGTCTCATACACTGTTTTTGTAAAGGAAATGCATGGTCACCTATAAATACGTAAGGTATAGCAATACCTTACGTATTTATAGGTACAGCAGTACCACCTTCTAGTAAAGGCTGATCACTAGGAAAATTTAATTCGTTATTTTGTAACCTTCGTCCAAATGCACTGTCAGAAAAAATACCACCATCACTAAATCTGCCCATGGAACCAATATCTATTTTAATAAACTTCTTGTTTGCATCAACAAATGCGAGTAATACTACAGAATGGAAATTTTTATAATTAAAATACTGAGAACCTGAATGAGGTGGGCATTTTATGGATATATGCTTGCCGTCGACTGCTCCAATACAGTTGGGGAATTGCCATTTCAGCATAAAATTATCAGCAATTTCTTTCCATTCTCTTTCAGTCGGCAAACACATGTAAATTGGTTGTAAATGATTCCAAACTGCTTGGCAGACGTTTTTTACAATCCTAGAAACTGATCTGTCACCCACTCTAAAATTGTATCCAATTGTTTTGTAGGAGTCCCCGGTTGCCAAAAACCTGCAAAAGGCAACACTTTTTAATGAATGCATATATGTACATACTTTATTGCACTAGAAAATTACAGTTAACATGATTATAAGTTTAAATTAAGAAAGTTAGCCTTAACCTTTTTTATTACTGTTTCAGTTAAAACGGCAAAAAACGAATGGAGGAAATTACGTGATGGGCATCGAGAATCAGTATTCCCTTTCGTCCCCCGAGGGGGACGTAGTCGATGGGACGAACGGGAATACACGAATAAAAAGAATTAAAAAGCTCAACAAGTGGCCAAGCTGCATCACCAACAAACACTTGGAAATATGCCAGTCTACTTGATTTTTTATTGCTTTATATGAAAAACAGCCCAAGAAGTGGTAACGTAAATGAAAGCCAAAATAATAAAACAAACAGTACAATGGAAGCTGGTAATGCAAGTGAAAGCCAGGATATTACAGTTTCACATACTGAGACACAGGAAAATACTGATCATGTTTCTAACACTGAACCTATACCATCTACATCTCACAGCTCATCGTCTGAACAAAGGCAAAGAAAGAGAAAGAACGATGAATCTTTAGCTGCTTTACTGAGAGACATTTATGCAGATTATGAAAAGCGTCGCCGTGAGATAAAAGAGAAAGAGACTGCTGAAAGGGAATCAAGAAGACATCCTTTAAAACTGTTTTTTGACAGTATGAGCGATACAGCCATAAAGTTTCCAGAGTGGTTGCAAAGGGACAATAAAAGGAAAATCTTTACCATAATGTCTGAAGCGGAAGATAAGTATGACAATTATTTATACGGAAGTCAGTTCTCATATGGATATTCAACATCTTCTGCTCAATCTACTCCACGCTCCCAAGATAATCCATACTTCCAAGATACTCAAAACAACGAAGGCACTCCGTTCACCGATACTACTTTCAATTGATATCTTTATACAACCTAATTTTCAATAAATATACCAAAGTAACTGAATCTGTTTAATTTTAATGTTGATACACTTACCTCAAACAAATAGCCAATATTTCTTCTGGCGATATAGCTTTTCGAAAATTTGTATCAATCTTAGCAATATCCTTGGCAATAATTGTAAGTAACTCATCAAACTGTTGTCTACATCTTAAAATTTTCGTCGTCTAATTCATTAAACAAAGTGTTAAATTCGCTGCTTGTTTTCCAGGACTGAATGTGTTGACTTATCCATTATATATATGTTTCCGTTTTTTCTTCATGAAATAAGCAATAATCAATCTTCTTCTCCTATGACGATAGTCCTCCTCAAAAGTCTTCCATATCATGTCCGGTTAACTCGACGTTCTAGCACAAACTACCCATCATTAACGTAGTTTTTAACCGAAAGGAGAGAAAAAAAGGAGGAGGTTATATGTTCCACCGAACGTATTTTTTATTTTTATGTATGTTCCCCGATTACTCCCTCATTTGTGGACCGATTCTCAAAAATCTTTTTTTATCTGAAAGAGTATACTCCTGAGGTGGTCCCATTGGCACCAAATCAGGATCTGATGATGGAATCCCAGGGAAATCGAGGGCAACCCTCAAAATTTGTAGGTATTAACGATGTTTTTCATATGTTTTCTAAAGCTATTGAGACATTTACGTATGGTCATCATCATCTCATGACGCTGAGCTGATGAAGGAAGGTACAACTCTTTAACGGTTAGGAGTTAAGTGGAGGTTCGGGCATAACTCCGTCATATACAGGGTGTTTGGCAGAACGTTGAACATACGAAAATGGTAGATAGGTGGGGTCATCTACTACTTACTCAGCCCTAATTTATTTGGGCCTGGCCCCCTGGATATTTAAATTTTTTTTTTTGCTTTCTTCTAGTTTCACCACTTTCTTAACTTTAAAGTGTATTTTTTATTAAAAATGTGTAAAACAGGCAATTGTTTTACACATTTTTAATAAAAAATATTATTTTCGTATGTTCAACGTTCTGCCAAACACCCTGTATAGACCGATTTGCATAATTCTTTTTTTATTAGAAAGGTTTTTATTCCGAAATGGTCCTATTTAAATTTCATATAGATCTGATGATGCGTTTCGGAGACAGACAACGGAACTCTTCGAAAAAAGACAGCAAATTAACTGCGATTGCTGCTATCGCATAAATATGCATTGTTTTGACCTCAAGGATGATGAAATTTCGAATTGGTTTGGGGTAGGTACCATAACTAAAAAGTGAAAAAAAAAAAACTAAAAAAAAACAATCGACTTCCAAAAAAAACACTAGAAAGTGAAAAATAACTTTAATTTCGGAAGGCGGTGACCAGAAATTAATAAAATACATATCAAACGTCCGAAATTAAAGTTATTTTTCACTTTCTAGTGTTTTTTTGGAAGTCGGTTGTTTTTTTTTTTTTATAAAAAAGATTTTAGCTTATTTATTGGTGGACGGACAACGTAGTTCTAGTTTAGCTTAGCTTAGTTCATTGAGTTTAGTTTTCATTTAGTTTAGCCGGCGGTGGACGTTCGGCTTAAAGCTTAAATTCTGTCCAAACTGAGTTATGTAAGTTTATTCAGGTGACATTTGAAATAGAAATTCCGGACGAAATCTATGGATTTGTTGGTAACTGAGACATGTTTATTTATTTTATTTCGGGATAAAAAAACAGGAGTACAATTAAATGTTATACATATTATGTTATGTTATGTTAGCTACCAGTCTCAGTGTCAGTTATGTCAGTTCCCTCTTAGATTAACTCTTAAATGTAGAATGCAGTGTGTGTCTACAAGCTGGTGGTATGAAAGGATACTCTTGCGGGGCTCGTCGGAGTAGGCGAGGCACGGCAGCACGGCGCACAGCACGCCGGACGCGTACGGCAGCATGCTGGCGCCCGCCAGCTCCACGAACTCCTTGATCCACGTTATTGCCGTCAGCTACAAGCGAAACAACTGGATTACATATTCATCGCGGTTGAATTCGCCGCTAGATGCGAAGCTAGTGCCGCTAGGGTAGTCTATCATCATCATCATTATCATTTCACCCTAAGGACGTCCACCGCTGGACATATGCCTCAGCCAAGCACCACCATTTCGACCGGTTCCGTGCTTCCCGCATCCAGCGGATTCCCGCGACGTTCACCACCATGAATCAAGAACCAAAGTAACCAACATAGCCCGTAGAATTGCCGAACTTGAGTGGCAGTGGGCAGAGCTCGTTCCTCGCAGAACAGATGGCCGATGTGACCTAAATGTTCGGGAGTGGCGACCACGTACTGGAATACGGGGCATTGGAAGCACTCCCACAAGGTGACTGGATGAGCTGGGGTAGAGTTAGGTATCTAGACATGTTAAATGTCACTCAACGCTTACTGTTTGCGGGAATCTTTATCGCGGATTTTACTAAACATTTCATCAATCATCCTTTTTTTTTCTTTTTTTTTATAATTGTTGTAAAATTATACCATTTTTGATTAAGGTTAAGATTTTAAGAAACAACTTAGATTTCCATTTGGTAGCACTTTGGAGGAAGAATAATGTTTGTTTGCGTTATACTTGCAATTTTAGGAACATCGTGAAGTAATAATTTATTTATTTATCTATTTTATTTATAGGTATAAGCTGTTTCAAAACAAAAGTTACGTGACACTATGGGTACCTACTTAAACATATCAAATAAAAGTACTAACAGGACCTTACTCGCCAGTGGCGCCACCTGGTGAGCACAAAACGATAGCACCCATTACAAATACAACATAGTCAAAATAAGTACAAAACGCATAGTAATATTACTTTATATGGAAGCGAAACACCCGATCGAAACGCGTTCTAAATCGTTCGACTATTACCCTCAATCGGAGCTAATATGTAATATCTAAAGTAAGTACATATTATTAAGTAAAAGTTAAAAGTACATATACTTTCAACAAGTTAGTACCCGGAACCCCTAAGACCGCATGCCATTTGACTGACCTGTAACATTTCTTCAGGCGACTGCGCATGCGTGATCAGTATGTTGATCATGGCTTGGAAGTCCACACGTGACGGGTCTTTCTTTATACTTCTCAAGAATTCGTTCAATTGAACGTCGCACCTGGAAGTGTTTACAACAAATAATGTAGTAAGTTGAAATTTAGACCAGTGCTGAAACCTTTGAAAATGGTAAAAAGTAAAAATAATTTACAGCAGGATGAAACCCATTGGAAAAGGAAGAGAATATAACAAAAATGAAAAGAAACATAATTTACGGGTGATCTGAGGTCGAGAAGTGGATGGGAGTGCGTTTTTAAGGGAAAAAACGGTTTATCTCACGTAGGCATCTACGTATTATATTATGTGTTATTATATTCTTATTCTATCTATTTAAACTATTAACTTTATGTTTGCTTTAGTTAAAGATGATTTTTAATTTAAATTTAAAAAGTATCGAAAAACTGCTGTTTAAATTTAATTACTTAATTGAAACATATGTGACGTCACACAAGGGGAGGAGGTTTCACAAATGTGACCACCTGTGACAAGTACGGGGGGGGGGTCTAAAAACCATAAAATTTAAGTGACGTAAATTATGGATGGCACCTTTTTTTTTGGTTGGGAAATCATCAAATGACTTCTCCCGCTCTGGGTGGAGCAGGAGGGCGCGTCAGACTTTTACTGACTAAAACCCACCCGTGTTACCTCAGTTGCCCGTGTGCCAGGGGCGACGGTATCTCTTTTGAACAACCCGCACCCCTGGCATGCATCGGCCCTTGCAGACCTCTTGGTTACCTTGCGACGGGTCAGAACAGTGACCGCTGCCTACCAATTTTCGACCGCAGGGGATAGGGAGAGCGGCCAACGTTACCGACACTCCTCTTCCCCTGCGGCCCCACCGCGCCCGCCATCAAACGGTGGCGGCCCCGTCCAGGCCACGGAAGGGAAGAGCGCTGCTCAGAAGCACCGGCACTCCTCCTTCGCCGCAGCCTGTAACCCTCAGCCGCGATGCCTCCCATTCGACATGGCGGCCCACCTCAGTTGCGGTGCACCTCACCACAACCTACTTTTTTTGGCCGCTACGTCGTCGGCTTTGAAGCAAAAGCCCTGACGAGCGGCCCCACCTTTGGGTTCCTCTTCGCTTCACCGTGGCTGGGACACCACGGCTACTGAGCCCCCCCGCAACGACAATGCGGGAACCCACTCAGGGGGGATGGATGGCCCCTTAGACGTACAGTTACGCAGTAGCTAATCATTGAGTAACTTTAAGCAACGTTTATTAATAAACTCCTTTAATTAACTTAGGGCCGATTTTTCAATCCTCAGATAAAAGTACCAATAACTGAAGAATAAAGTTATTATTCGTCGAATAAGTGGTTGTCAATTTTTCAAATATATTTATCCTAGGGAATAACTATCCGGCCGAATATCTGTGAAATCATCTGTGAAAACGGGAAATTCAGGGAGGTGAAACAAATATACTGAATAAACGAATGTTAGAACGGGACGGACTATTTCTTTGTTTGTCAAACAGATGGCAGCGTCATTTCACGTATAATACGTTGAGACTACGAGGTTGTAAGTTTGGCTGTGTGGTGTTTTTATTTGTTATGTTATTAATTTTTAAATTGATATAAATAATGGAAAACAAAAAGAGCGGGAGCGTTCAGCAAACTTTAATAATGCTGAGGTTAAATTACCTGTGAGTTTAGTCGAGAGGTGTACCTAACCAAATAATAGAAACTAAAAAGACTGACGCTGTTACAACAAAGACAAAGAATCTGCATGGAAGAAAATATTATTAATTATTTAAACTTGTAAAACACGAAGACTAATCTCATATTTAGTAACATCAACGACATTTATCAATCGAATAAGCGGTTGTCTGACCGTCAAAGAGGCAATTAGATTTATTCCTCAGATAAGTGAATTATTCGACGAATAAAGCCTATTTGACGATTGAAGAACCGATTTTTTGCTATCTATCGAATTAACACTGTCTGTTTATCTGAGGATTGAAAAATCGGCCCTTAGGCGTGTCGTTTAGAACCCCTTGTAAACTAATATTTTTGTTAAAGATTCGGAGTTTATGACTTACATCCGCCTAATCTCGGAGTTGGCATCGTCTAACATCTTGAAGAGCCCGTCGAGTAGCTCGGGCAGGTGCGGGATGAGGTCTATGTCGGGCACGGCGTCCAGCACGGACACCCACGACACGATGAACTGGCGCGCGAACGCGTTGCGCGTGTAGATGCGCTCGCGCAGCATTGGAATGAACGCCGCCAGCTCGAACGTCTGACTCTCCGTCACTATGTCCTACAACAGAAAAGTATATGAACTTTTACTATGATCATTCAAAACATCAAAAAGTATACAACAGATCATAACAGGCATCTTCAAAATAAACAACAAATCAATCTTGTTCTGTTTTCTGTACAAACATGTTATTACATTCAATCAAATCAAATCTATTTACTACCGATTAAAGTCGCATTTCGTGTGTCTGTGTGCTCGTGTTGTTCTTCTAAACTGCACAATAGCTTTATGTAAAATACATTATAATAAATTCACTTAAATCTATATGGTGCATGGAATTCTTGAATAGAGTATTAAGTAAAGGGATCAGAATAATCTCGTAAATACCGTCTAGGTCCTACTTCTCTATATCTTCTGGCATAGTCCACAAACTCAATAAAGTCTGCTAAATCAGACATTATTGCTTTTAAATAACTGCAACAGCTAATTCACCGGTAAAAATTAAAAATTAACCACAAACTTAAATGTCAAAATCAATCATTATCAAGTAAGTAAAGGTCTTGCTGTACTTAACTTTAGTTGTCCTTGGGCCACTAACGAACCGGGAGAGTGAACTATTTTTAATTTTTACTAAGGAGCCCCTTAAGTAACCGTTAGGTGTCTCTCAGTGTGGCAGTTAGATAAGGAAAGGTGAGGGTGTCCCCAAGCAACAATGCTTGAACGTTCTTATCATTCGGTAATATTAAGTACTTACTTAGTCGAAAGTTAATTTACTGACTGGCTTACTTACTATAGAAGGTGGATTCCAAGACGAATTCAAGGAAGGAGTCCAAAAAAAATGTACCTTATGCAAGAGACAGAAATGATCATTTAAAAGAAAACAATTAAACAACAATAAATGTTAACTTTGCGCGGGCGTCGTTAACTGTGCAGCTGTTTATGCATATTTTTATCTTTTCACGCGTCACGGTGAACACGATATGGTACAGGTTTGTCTTGCAATAATAAATTAATGTAACTTGCAGTAAAGTCAAGTAGATATCTATAAATAATACAGTAAAGCTTAAGAGTTTGTTTGAACGCGCTAATCTTTGGAGCTACCAGACGGATTTGAAGAAAATCTGTTTGAATTTAATAGCCTAATTCATGAGGAAAGCTTTCGACGGCTATTAAATATGGCGCTAGGTTAATTAGGACCCGAGTAAACAGAAAGAAAGTTAGTATGCTAATCGAAAACGAAGCAATAGCGCGGCCTTTTTTTAAGGGTGGGAATTCATCAAATTACTTCTCCCGCTCTGGGTGGAGCAGGAGGGCGAGTCAGACTTTTACCGACTAAAACCCACCCGTGTTCCTTAAGTTGCCTGTGTGCCAGGGGCCGCGGTATCTCTTTCGAACAACCCGCACCCCTGGCACAAAAACGGATCGTTTTGCTCGCCAATGTTAGCATTTTTATTTCCAAACTGAGAAATTTCGTAAGCTATAGAGGTATGAGGTACAGGGTGTAAAGTTCACTCATACTCTATGAAAAGACCAGACGGGTGCTGTGTCTGGTGGGCAACTGCCCAAATACGGCGGCACACTCACAGTAGGAATGGCTTTCATTTCGACAATTCAACAAGATTCATTGCGTTGTTCGCAATGTTGAGCAGACACATTAATCGAACATATAAAGCAAAGGATTAACAATATCCTTCAAAATGATTCCGATCAATAGTGTGTGACGCAATAAGGGCGCGGCTGGAAGCTCATTGCAATAGATTATGCAAACAAACATACAGTCCACGTTTCATTATAAGCCACGTTCCGAGATACGATAATATCGATTTGAGTGCGCTCACACTCGTTCCGAATAGGCGTGAGCGCGATAACGACGTCCCGCAAATCGTCATAGATGGCGTCATGACATGCGCCATCTTGCGATAACGTCGACCATGCGCTATACTAATATCACCGTGAGCGCTGTCAAAAATGACAGTTGTGCTGTTTTGTTTCGAGTCGCATCGAATCTTTAGCTAACTTAGATTTTTTTGAAATAGTGCTTCTATCTAAAAATAAGAAATGTGTGGTGTTTAATATTGTGAAAATATGTTTTAACGTTGAGTGAATACTTATATCGTGATCACGAGCGTTCCGTATTGATGACAAAAATGACGGTTCTTAGCTGTCAGAATCGTGTTTCTAACTCGGAACGAAAAATATCGATTTGAGCGCTCACAGCGCTATTTTTCTAATTCGGATTGCGGCCATAGTAAGTAGCTAGCCGCCGGCCGTATTTAATTGATGTATTTAAGTTAGTTGACAATAAACACCATCATAGACAGACGTCCCGGTGTCCCTGAGTCAACTACTCCCCAAACCAAATTGAACCCTAACCAACACAACATTGGGCACGCCACGATTGCGGCGGTAAGTCCCCTCTTTGAGGAGTGGTTTGAGAGGCGGCATGGCGTCCTCACCTTCCGCCTGACACAGGTCCTCACCGGACACGGTTGCTTCGGGAGGTTCCTGTTTCGGATAGGGCGGGAGGAAACGCCCGGGTGTTTCCACTGCGAAGATCGCCCTGAGGACACGATGGAGCACACGGTGGCGGTCTGCCCAGCTTGGGTGGAGCACCGCCGTGTCCTCGTGGAGGCGATCGGCGTCGGCGATCTCACGCGTCCGGCCCTGGACCAGGCCAGGTCCGGTCCTGGTACGGAGCGAGAGGGCATGGGTAGCCGTCACCTCCTTCAGCGAAGCAGTGATGCTCGCGAAGAGGGAGGCGGCGCACGTGAGGGAGAGGCAGCATATGCGCCCTCGCGACCCTAATAGCCGCCGCAGGATACGGAGATGCCCTGGGCGTCGGGAATCCCAGGCCGATTTCCGGCCACCGTAGGCATGGGTTTGCGGACGGCGAGTAATGGGTAGCTCGCTGTCCGGTAAGGACCAAGCCCAAGTCGACGGCGCGTTGTGTTCCACGCGCGCCTCAAAGAGATGTCAGCACAAAAAATGTTGGGGCCCGCAAGGGCCGGTGCCTGCCAGGGGTGCGGGTTTGTTCGAAAGAGACACCACAGCCCCTGGCATACGGGCTACTGAAGGAACACGGGTGGGTTTTAGTCAGCAAAAGTCTGACACGCCCTCCTGCTCCACCCAGAGCGGGAAAGTTATTTGATGATTTCCCACCCAAAAAATTAAATAAAAAAAAACCAACACAGCATAATGCTCATAATCAAGCCGGATCATTGGTGAAGTTAAAACAATAAAAAACCACATTCCATCAGAGATAATAAGTCGGCGAGGGAATCGTTAAGCGTAAACAAAGTAATTAGCAGTGATCTTAACCAAAAGAAAACGTTGTTTTCATCAAGTTTTGCATCGTATTTATGTTTATTATTGAAGATTTACGTAATTAACAGAGAAATTTGTCGAAGAAACCCGAAGAAGCACTTGGTATATATTAGAAGATACGGCAGAGTTACTAAAGAAAACACAAAAGACTTACGAAAATGTCCTAAACATCGGTTGACTAAAGGATACATACAATCTAGAATTCAGTGCCTCGAAGAATAGGTACTGGAAAACATTCAACGGTGCGCATCAAGACTTAGCAAGGATGACATCGAGAGATAAACGTAATTTGTTTCGTATTTCGAGCCGTCGCCCACCCTCAACTTCGAACTTAATGGAGTTAGAAATTCGGCATAAAGTCTCTTGCGAAATGTGAATCCGCATCCATAAAATCACGCATGTTGTGAAGTCTCGGTTACCTTGACGAGTCTGTCGAGCAGCTCAGCGCCCTGCTTCACCTGCTGCTCGGGATCGGCAGCGAGGCGCGCCAGTGCATCGAACACGAGCGGGAAGTGCGCCAACGCGTCGCCTCGCGCGATCTTCAGCACGTTGAACAGTGCCTCGGCCGCCTGGTAGCGCACGCGCGACTCGCCCTCGCTGAAGCACGCCACGATTGGGTGCACCAGCTCTGGTAGGTAGTCGATGCAACCCTGAGCCAAATACATAATAATAATAATAATAGCAACCAATAATCGTTTTTCATGGCCTCCTGTCTACCACAGGACATAAATATTTAAAATAATCAACTCATTGAAAAATACAAATAGCGCTGGTCATGATTCATGACAAAATATCAACAAAAAATCTTAAATTAGTTTCTGCAGAACTATGTGTGCATCTAAGTCGTCTCATTAATTTGACCATAAGCACGGGCATCTTTCCAGATACATTAAAAAAAAAAACTATAGTTTAGTAGCCATTGTTTAAAGAGAAATAAGGATGATATAGAAAATACAGACCGATCTCGATTTTAAGTGTTATCTCCAAAATGTAAAATTTTTGTACAAAGAATTAACTAAATATTTGGAAAAAAAAAACATTATTGAACGCGCAAAAACAATTTAGACAAAATCAAACTATTAATATAGCATTTTATTTGTATAGACTTATGCTTAATGTTGATAAGACAAATCCTGTTTGCACAATATTCTGTGGCATGACCCAAGCGTTCGATTACGTTAGGCATGATGTTCTCTGAGATAAAATGGACGAATACGCTGTTAGAGGCTACGTTCTGAAACTATTTAAATGATACTTAGACAACAGAAAGCAACCCACAGTAATATTCTCAATAAATACAAACACTAAACGTGACGAAATATTCCAATCACATGTACCTACTTGTAGTTAAATATGGAGTTCCTCAAGGCAGTATGTTGGGCCCTCCACAATCCAAATTGTATATAAATGACCTACCTAAACATGTTGATCAACCTGTGACCCTTATTGCTGACGACAGTAACATAATAATTCAATGCGATACTAAAGCAAATACAAAAGTTACATTAATAATTCTCTTACATCAGTAATAATATATTTGGATAATAATAATTTAAGGATAAATCTCAATAAAATAGTACCTACATTATGGTACAAGTGTGTAACGTTGGTGATTACCGCTGAGGCGCCATTGAGACCCGAGCCGTCAGGTGAGGGTCTTAAGATAGCCGAGGACGGTAATCATCAATACACACATGTATCATACGACGTTTTTCAACACACTTGTGAAGAAAATAATACTAAAAAATCATTTTGTCCTTGGAGTTTTTAGGTAGTAAACTTTCTACAACGTTAAGGGCTCCACATCTTATATCGGGCGATGTTACAACATAAATCATTTTCTTCATAACTAGTATGTACTTGTAGTCATTTTAATGAATAAATAACTATAATTTCAACAGTGAAAACGAGTTGTGATTTGTTTTTGCCAATGGTGGGAAAAAATTATCAGTTTTCCAATGCGCGCGCATCTAACAATGGCGATCGGCCATAGACCAAGGCCGCATTCCGATTTAGAAAATTAGCGCTATGAGCGCTCACATCGATATTTTGCGTTCCGAGTTAGATATCACGATTCTGACAGGTAAGAACCGTCATTTTTGTCATCAATATGGAACGCTCGTGATCGCGATAAAAGTGTTCACTCAACGTTAAAACATATTTTCACTATATTAAACTTGTATCCACCACCCATTTTTCTTCTTTTAGATAGTAGCACTACTTCAAATAAATCTAAGTTAACTAAAGATTCGATGCGACTCAAAACAAAACAGCACAACTGTCATTTTTGACAAGATGGCGCATGTCATGACGTCTTCTATGACGATTCGCGGGACGTCGTTATCGGAACGGGTGTGAGCGTGCTCAAATTGATATTATTGTAACTCGGAACGTGGCCTAAAAGAATGAGGTTTCTTTTTTTTTGGCTTTTCGCGGATAGCTTTTTAGCCACGTACAAAATGGGGAATTCAAAGTTTTCTTTATTACAGAGAAAACTAAAGTTATATTTGAGTGAAAGTTTTATTTGTTAAAAACGTACAAGTTGAAATTATCTATTTAAATACGAAGTTGCATGAAATGAGCAAGCAATAGGTAGATTAATTTACTTGTACTATTGAACACGACCTTTTTTGTATCGAAACTTTTTAAGAACAAAGCAACTCAACCAATAAAAAAAACCTATAACTCACTGGTGAATAATAGTAATGAAAAAGACACAGTTTGATTATAGGTGTCATTATGTGCCTAATTGCGGTGAAATTAGATCCATTTTATGAGCAAGTGTGTTGAAAATAATATTGTGCATGCAAGATCAGATCGAGTTGGTAAGAGTTAACTGAATTAACTCTTACCAACTTGATCTGATCTTCAGGTCCAATACTCATAATAACAAAAACCATTGAAGAAGTCAATATTGCTAAATTCCTCGGTTTAACTGTTGACAAAAAGTTAAATAGGGAAGAACAATTTACACTTTTAAGCAAAAAAATGTCTAACTCGTCTTATGCCCTACCTACACAAACCTTCCTGTGCTTGACAGTCACGCATTGCTAACTTACCACGGCCTAGTTTCATCCTATGATATCCTTCTACGATCTGTCATTTTGTCTTTCGTTTCTAACGATATTTGTCTAGGTCCTTATAAATGTTGACTATTTCAGAAGAATATTTCTTCACAAACTGTCAAAATCACACTGACAACAAACTTTCTACTCGACGGCCACAAAGTATATACGATTATCTACAAAATCATGTTTCGTTTAGAACGCATAATTGTAATAATTAATAAGAAAAACAGCTATCTTCTCTATTATTATATTGTACATCATTTAGTTAATAGTCATGTCTATTCTTCCGTCGACAAATCGGTGCTTGTGCTAAAGCGCTTATTACACTTGGCTGAATTTAGTCATCTAAATTCAGAAGCAACTTAAAAGCAAATTAGAAGCTTCTGATTACACTGTCCTAAATTTAGTTACTGAATCAATTACCAGTTAAAGCGCGACGGAGTTGGACGTGACGTGTACGAGAATGGCTCCAAATTGTCAAGACACCAAAAAATTGGCCTTTGCGTAGCCCTGGCCGTTGACTCAATTAAAATATACTTCTCACAAAAATTAAGGAAAGAAAAAAAAAATTTTTTTTGGTCGATTTCAACAGACTGTATCTTGAAGGAAAATGGTCATACAGCAAATTTTAAAAAAGTGATTGGATTTCAAATTGTTTCTCGTCAAAACAAATCGAGTAATCGTTCGAAAACTACTGACAAAACAATTATATTTTTCTCGGAAACCAATCGCACAGGAAGTTTGAGGTCAAAAAATTGAATAAATCTACAATGATTAGCAATTGATTTTTCAATACAAAATTTTTAATTACTCATTACAAGAATTTGAAAAGGCAACAAAAAAAAGGCTTTTCGTATCAATTTTTTTTTTAAAATCTGGTGCCCAATCAAAAGTAATGAGGAAACCACTAATGTTAAGTACGCCTTTTACAGATATATATATATACCTAAAAAAAACCCTACAGAGTATCAATTTAATCTACCAAGCCGTTTTTTGATCCCACTCGATTGAATTTTCGAAAAATTAAAGGCGCATGATTTTTGCTCTGAAAAGCTCACAATTTTTATCAAAATAAAAACCAAAGGTTTTAGCATTTTTTTCTCAGTTTTGCATCAGTAATACAAAACAAAAGTATACGTCCTCAACTCCTCACGCACGGACAGTTACGTAGCGACTGAAGAGTAAAGTCAGTACTAAATGCGATTACACCTTCCTAAATGCGTTTCTAATTAGGCTTCTAAATGATTCAGTCAGTCAGAAAACATCCTTGCTTCTGAATTTAGGATGCTAACTTGCTTGCTACTATAAATATCGCTGTTGGTTGCCTAAATAAAGAAAAGAAAAGAAAATTACACTTGACTAAATTCAGTAACGACTGAATTTAGATGACCAATTCAGCCAAGTGTAATAAGCGCTTAAGCCTGCAGGTAAGCCTGAAACATACTCCACGACAGAAACGACATACTGTAATGGATATATTATAGTATGTATGTATCCCTTCTCACCGAGAGGAGGCCTGTGTCCCAGTAGTGGGAACATTATAGGCTGATAATGATGATGATGATGATGATGTAGATATAAAATGTATGTCTCTATTAATCTTGTTATTTGCTAAGAAATTCATGGCAGGCGCATTCCGATAAAACATTTACATGTTACTAAAAATCAGCAAGTATTTATCTAAAATTGTAGATGTTATCTTGGTATACAGTAAATATACATTTGTTTATATTATGACCTGTGCATAATCAGCGTGAGATAACCGTTATTTTAAAATGGTTCTGCTGGAGAGTATGCTCTGTAGCATGACCACTTTGAATTGATATTTTCCAAGAAACTAACAATATACAATTTTAAGCTGATGATATTAAGCTGCAAAAATATAGACATTAAGTACTAAGTGTAATTTTTACATAATATAGTCAAAGTGGTTCTGCCGCGGAGCATGACACCACAAGGCATAAGCCTATTCTTATACAGAAGACTCCAGAAACAGCGAGGGTGAAACCAGTTATATTGTTTTTTTTTTTTTGGTGAACCAGCTTGTGTGGAATATACAGACTTCTGTAGCATCTAAATGTTTTATGTAATAAATCTCTACCATAAATTCATTAATTGTATTCTTAAAATTCAATTATCTGTATTTTTGGAAAATAAAGATATATTATATTTAATATTTCGTTTATTCATTTAGCTACTTATTTTAATACATTTTTATAAAATATTCCCTGAGACTGCACACCTCGCGGTTATGGAGGGTCTTGGCATTCAGAAAGCCTCGGTCCCCGCACTTCGCGGGATGACAGTGTCATCACCGATGATCGTGGGTGATGCATCCTGTTTGCAGTCAGCAGTGTACGGACCCGTCGATCCAGGGCGTCGAGCTCAGTCTGAGTCCATTTGAGTATGCCGAAAGAGTACATCAACACCGGCATGACCCAACCGTTGAAGGCGCGCACCTTGTTTCCGCCTGAAAGAAGACTAATTAATACCTTCATCAGGCGACCAAAGAAGCGCTCCCTCAACGATTGCTTCATGTCAGCAGCGTCATACCCAAATACTTATAGCTTTCGGATGAAGAGAGGGATCTAAGGTGTATGGAATCCGAGAGTTGAATTCCCTCGGATTCCATAATCTCACCTCTCTTTAAATGCATGACTGCACATTTGTCCACACCAAATTCCATCCTGATGGCGCTACTAAAAGTTGCAATTACCTTCAGTAGCTCCATTAATTGCAATTTGTTGGGGACAAAGAGTTTAAGGTCATCCATGTATAGGAGGTAAGATATAACCTCACCCCTCTCCTCAGCCGATAGCTTAGACCTGAATCCTCCAGCAGTGTGCTTAGAGGATTCAGGGCTAAGCAAAACCAAAGAGGACTCAAGCTGCCGCCCTGAAACATTGATGGTTTCGGGTTTGTGTGTTTTTTTTTTCATTTTATCAACGTTTTTGTTCAATTATTTATTGTAAGCTTTCCGCCAGAAGGTTTTGTACTGAGATTTGTTTGATGCGACTCACAGAAATAAACAAATACAGGAAATAGAGAGAAAAAAATCGACGTTGTTGACGTGTCAGTGTTGCCAAGTTATCTATATAAATAAAAAAGTCCTGACTGACTGACTCATCAACGCCCAGCCCAAACCCTTGGACCTACAAAGCTGAAATTTTTCGCCGGTTGTACAAAAAAAAAATCAGCTGTTTCATAGAAAAATGCAATACCTACGCGGTCAAAATGTATGGCACAGCTGATTTTTTTTTTGTGTATCCGGCGAAAAATTTCTGCGCTACCATGAATTCAGCATATCATTCTAGACCCCCTGTCTGATATGAATATAGAATGATATGCTGAATTCATGGTTACAATTTGCGCACTGGATAAAAACTTTTCCTGTATACGGGGCACCAGTGTGGGCGCCTTCTTTGAGGCGCCGACCAGCTCGCCGGCTGAACGCATCCCATAGGGTCATGACCATCCGGATGATCCAGGGATACCGCACGATCTCCGATGAGGCAGCGAGCCTCCTTTTGGGATTGCCGCCATGGGATCTGGAGGCAAAGGTCCTCGCGCAAAGTTGGGAGTGGCGCGAGGACGCAAAACACCGGGGCAGTATTCTGCTACCGCGAGAAATCGCGGCACAGCGGACAGAGCTCCGGCGGGATCTCATGGCGACATGGAGAGTGCGATTGTCGCAACCTAGTGCTAGGCACGCCACGATTGCGGCGCTAAGTCCCCTCTTTGAGGAGTAGATTGAGAGGCGCCACGGCGTCCTCACCTTCCGCCTGACGCAGGTCCTTACCGGACACGGGTGTTTCGGGAGGTTCCTGTTTCGCATAAGGCGGGAGGAAACGCCCGGGTTTTTCCACTGCGTATTCTTCTTTTCACCCTCAAAGGGGTTAATTTTTAAAAGTCTTTTGTTTCTTTTACATTATTTGACTTAAGGTGACACTTGTCCACATTTTTTCCATACAAACTTAGGTAGGGATTTACTCCACTGTTTGATAGTGTACATCAAAACTTAAACATGGTATGGTTTTGTCTCATTATTAATATTGTCGGTACGGAAACAGAATATAAAAATAAGAAGCCATTAAAAAGTTATGAGCCACCAAAGATTCGTTTTTCTTGCTAATTTAAACTAACTTTGGGCGTGTTTAAGTAATAAAAGAAGTATAAAATCTCCAAAAGCAAGTCGGTACCGACAAAGTTCACTTATCGGTAAGTTCAATAAACTTTATTGGTCATTGATTTATGCTGTGGTTTTTTCATAAAACCCGATCTTCCGAAGGACTTTTCTTAATTTTTTCGCGAATGTTTTGCTATAAATGCTCCTGCATCTCACTCAATAACGTTGACCGTGTAGACTAGCGTCTAACTGCTCATCACTATTACTATCTCTGTCGGATACGAAGCCTGGTGAGACTGCGTGATTTTTAGCCAGGCCCACCAGTGAGTTCGAGCCCGCGCAAAGTGTCCCCTTAAAGGTTATTTATACCAATTTTCGAGTTAATCAAAACGCAGTAAAATTATCCCTTGTAAAATTAACTACCTTTTAGGGTTCCGTAACCAAATAGCAAAAAAACGGAACCCTTATGGATTTGTCATGTTTGTCTGTCTGTCTATCTGTCCGGCCGTATGTCACAGCCACTTTTTTCCGAAACTATAAGAACTATGCTGTTGAAACTTGGTAAATAGATGTATTTTGTGAACCGCATTAAGATTTTCACACAAAAATAGAAAATATACAATAAATGGGGGTTCCCCTTACTCAGAACTGAAACTAAAAAAAAACAACAAACCCATACGTGTATCTATGGATAGGTCTTCAAAAATGATATTAAGGTTTCTAGTATCATTTTTTTCTAAACTGAATAGTTTGCGCGAGAGACCGACTCGCACTTGGCCGCTTTTTACCTCTTCAAGGGTAGATTTTTTAAGAACCCTGATACACGTAATAAATGCTGGCTAATTTCCCTTTGACATTCTTCAGTGATGTCAGAGAAATCAAATTTAGACGAAATAAATTCATATAGACATCATTTCTTTCATCTTTTTCGCTGCTCGAAAAACTGTATTTTACAAAGAGAGCAAAGATTTTCTGCAGAAAAAAATTTGTTATAACTACTCAAGTGTGCTACATAAAATATTTATGTGATAATCATGTGTAGTTTCCGTCTAACTTTCCATACTGATGAGTCATCGTTTGTCAAAGTAAGCTGATGAGGTAAATGCAATTTAAGAAATAGGTCAGTTCGATTTTCGCGACACTTGCACTAACATCTCATGGTGGCAGTTCCTAATTTTGTGGACTTTTTTGTGATGTATTTTACTTCTGAAGGTATGTATGAATCTTTTAATGTATCATAAACATTCATAAAGTAGACTATCTATGAATACACAATAATAAACAATGTTTTTTTTGTTTTCGAACTTATCAGGCTTGGAAAAGCCATGTATCCTCTTGTATCCTCGATGAATTTTTGATATGTTTTAGCTGCATGACTATACTTACATGTTTATCACATAATACATATTTTATGTAGCACACTTGAGTGTTGCCATTTTTTTTTTGCAGAAAATCTTTTCTCTATTAGTAAAATAGAGTTTTTCGATAAGTGGCTTAAGCAGCGAAAAAGACGAAAGAAATTATGTCTATTTGAATTTATTTCGTCTAAATTTGATTTCTCTGACATCACTGAAGAATGTCAAAGGGAAATTAGCCAGCATTTCTTCGAAAATTGCTACCAAATGGGCGTCTTCAGGAAAGTCAAAAGAACTTTTCCTTAATAAGAATAACTGCTGCAGAGGTAGCTGCACGGTCAACTGGACATAAAAACTATGCCAGAGTTACCAAGGACATTGCACCTAGCTTCTGACGTTTCATAAGTGCCCATGCAGGTTTATATGTTTTTATTTTTAACACGCTTTTATTAGCTTCACTTGTAACTAAGTATGTATGTAAGAAAATCTTGGTATCTTAATTTGACCCACTTCCCAGTCTTTGATTAGGATGAAATTTTGCACACGCTCTGATTTCTGATGACAATACATGACTAGCTAAGAAACGTCATTACAAATCCAATATGGCGTCCTCCCCAAGATGACGGACTGGCTGTTTGAAATCCACCCCATGATAAGGGTATCAAATGAAAGGGTTTGCTGTCAGGAATACGAAAAAAATAGTCACGTGACTTAAATCCAACATGGCGGAGATCCAAGATGGCGGATTGGCTATTTGAAATTCACCCCCATGATATGGGTATTAAATGAAAGGGTTTGTTGAATGGGATACGAAAAAAAAAATTACGTGGAATGCGTGCTAACGCCGTATTAAATTTGGATGCGAAAAACTGTGAATTTTGTTAATAATAAATATCTTTAAATACCTATTAATATTTTAAATTAGTAAGTAGTAAATTAAGTTTGAATTATAAGAAGACTAAAAAGTATAAAATAAAAATAATAGTTTAAAAAACACGCTTTTAGCACGCTCTAAAAATTACAAAATAATTCGGACATTTAGTTTGATGACTCAAGAGTCTCTCCCTTTGCCAAATCTTCATTAGATCGCAGGTAAACAAAAAAATTCAGTTCGTGATGAACGATAAATAATGCCAAACTGTTGCAGTTTTTAAAAGAAGAGTGAAAGAACATTATCTGTCCACATCGTCATAGTTGTGTATGTATTATTTTATTTACAGCATTATTATTAATATTATAGTTATATTTATTTTAGGTGTATGTATATGTGTAAGTATGTATGGTCCAAGTATGTATGTTAGTATATTATTATTTGTTTAATTAATTTAGTGAATTATTGGTTTTGGTTATAAATGTAGTTTATTTTCCCTTTTACTCTTACACACGTTGTCTACATCTCTTTATATTTTCTCCTATCGCAGGTATGCTGGAAGAGATTTCTTTAGAAATAAGCATCACCTCTGTACCTATTTTTCTGTTCTAATCTTCTTGTCTGTTTATTTAGTGTGTACATAAATGGTTAAATAAATAAATGGTTATAAGTAGGTAATCATATTTATTAAATATTTACTATGATTTATTATGAAAGAAAGCGTGGAGCGTTTTGTCCAAAAAGAGTAAGATTACATAAACGCTCCATGCTTTCTTTCATAATAAATCAGGTCTTCAGACGAAAAGCAAGTGTCAAACAACGATCAGACGAAATCAAACAACGATTCAAGCATGAAATGGGATTAACTGTGGACAAGCCAAAGCCAGGATTTAGTTCCACAAATGATGGTTCCACATGGTTTAGTTCCACAACACATCTCGACGTTTTTTCGGGAACCCCGAACTGAGTGCTCAGATCACAGGATTGGATGTTACAATCATCAAACACTTTGATGTATTGTTGAGGTTCTTCTGGTTTCGAAATAAATCTTTTTGAATTCAACAAGTTGTGTCGAGTCTTTGTCTAATAAATTGTGCGCGGAGGTCATAAAGCTCATCATAGCTCCCACTATAGAGCCTCGACTCCAACTCCAACCAAGACCTCCACAAACTCGGGAAGACTATCTTCTATCGGAATAATCGGATTCTGAATCCGAGGATACATGAAATAAAATATTTATATGCAATTCCTATGCACTTTCTTTAAAAATATATTATAGTACTATTTAATTAACTAATCTATATAAATAAAAACAAAGGTCCTGACTGACTGACTGACTCATCAACGCCCAGCCCGAACCCTTGGACCTAGAAAGCTGAAATTTTGCACAGAGGTTCCCTTTATAATGTAGACAAGGAATAAGGAAGGATTTTTCGAAATTCGACCCCTGAGGGAGTTAAATAGTGGATGAAAGTTCCGCGCGGGCGAAGCCGCTGGCAAAAGCTAGTTTATAGATATAGTTCCAAAACCATGAAAAATATTATTGTCCACCTGACTTGTTCTACGCCGGACACTGTGTGCAGGTATGAGTATGGCCGACGGTCGGTGATGCAATGGTTTATTTGTAACGAATTCAATGTTGTAGCAGTGTAACATTTTAAAACTTGAGGGGTTACCACATAGTGACGCTGTGTGTACATGATGTTCACATAGATATATTGACAATGTACCGTCATGATAATAATAACTTTGAACAGTTACCTTAGCGAATCTCGCCTACGGAGGCCATATATTGCTCTGATGGCTCTTTTCTGCAGAATAAAAATATACTCAATATCTGCAGCCCATCCCAATAGTAAAATACCGTAAGACATGATACTATGAAAGTAACTGAAATAGACTAGTCTCGCAGTGTCTACATCAGTGAATTGACGGATTTTTCTCACAGCATATACTGCTGAAGTTAGCCATCCCGCAAGAGCTGTTACATGAGTACCCCACTATAGTGTTGAGTCGAGCGTGATCCCCAAGAAAACAGTTTAACCAACGATTTATAGTTTCTTTTTGTTTAATACTATGTCACATTCAGTAGTTTTAACATTTGGTAGAGCAAATCTTATGATTTTTGTTTTTTTCCCAGTTAATACTAAATTATTAGCAGTGAACCAATCCTATACCTGCATTAGGGTGTTACGTCGTCAAGATTTGTTGCACGTCTAAAAACGTAAAATTAAGGATGTATTGTCAGCAAATAACACCATTTGTGGATGTTTTTTAAATAAATGTGGTAGATCATTAACATATACTAAAAAGAGGAAAGGACCTATTATCAAGCCTTGTGGAACGCCCATTTTTATTTTTAAACCATTAGAAATGATACCATTTATTTGAACTTTTTGCTAAATATCATTTAAATAAGATTCTACTAGACTGAGCGCAAATTCACCTAGTCCGTAATGTTCAAGTTTTAAGAGCAAGGTTTCGTGATTAACGCAGTCAAATGCCTTGGAGAGGTCTCAAAAGATTTCTATGGCTTCTTGGACATCCTCCCATGCTGTAAATATGTGTTTTAATAAGGTGACACTGGGGGGTCTGGATTTATGCTTTCGCGATTGCACAACGACATGCTTTGCTTTGCTTGGTAGTATAGATGCAGGCCTACCCTGCCGCCTCCTTCAGAGGCAGCAGGGTGGCGGGGTCTTGAGGGAGAGCGCTGCAGTCGTGTAGATCCTCAAGGCAAGTCTGGTGGATGTACCTTCCCGAGGTTGCCACCCCGTTCTTGGTCTAATTCTTTAAGAAATAGATGTAACAAAAACCACCAGGCGCCAGTGCTATCCTGCATTTTAGCCCTCCTGCCCCAATTCTCTCAATCCCTCCCCACGCCACCCTACCTACACCCGTACTCCTTCCACTCCAACTTCCGCTCCTAACCGCGACCCTGCCGTGACTGGGTGGTGGCGGGCTCGTCCATCACTAAAATCAGCTGATGGCGAGTGGGAGCAACTAGTCACCTGCGCTAGGACCTGCGTAGTTGAGCACCGTGAGCAGGGATCAAGGAGTCCTGGGGGATTGAGCCGATCGGCTCTGGTTGTAATATGCCCGTGAGGCAACACGCCCCCTTTGGTCTGGATTTAAAGCGAAACGGTGGCCCTACCTAATAGCCAGGGGTAGGGAAATGGTCACGGTGTCCCGTCAGAGGGTCACAGGCGAGGTGCGTGAGGTCCGCTGAGGTTGTCCTTGAACGACCGAAGCGGTAGGTAAAGGTCATGCTGACGGTGTAAGTGAAGGTTGATCAGCTCGTTGGGGGCCAACCCGATCGAGCACCCGATGTCGCACTGTAAACCAGCCTCGCGCCCCTATATCTCTCTGGTAGTCCTAACGTTCGATCTTTTTATAGTGAGACGTTCCCAGGTGCGGGCTCCATGGAGGGTGGGAGCCAGAGAGACGAATTTTTATGGACAATTTAACATGGATGCCTTAAGGCCAGTTAAAACCCATATCACTGGAGTGGAGGCGAAAGCCAATGAGACTCTAAAGGGAGGTGCTTGCACTTCTCTAGCCCCTGGACACCTGGCGACTAACTTCGCGGGTACCAGTGCGGGCACTGGTCCGGTTGTGGCGAGTACCAAGCCAAGACCAAAACCAACAAGTCCCAAAAAAAACAGAGGACGTCGGCGCTGATTGGGACCAGTACCGACCCCTCTAAAACCCAGGTGAGTGCAATGGCGACGGACTGCCGATCTGAACCTTGCCGCACGAATCCCGGTGCTGGGTAATACTGGCACCGTGAAACACCCTCCCACACCTGTGGCACCTCCGACGATCGACGAACGGCGATCAGCAATGGCGTGCCTTTTTTATCCGACTGTAAAGTCCTCCAAGCCAACCTCCACCACAGTCAGACCGCGACGGCTGAGCTCCGGAAGTGGCTGGAGGTACAACACACGGCCATTGCTCTGATCCAAGAGCCCTGGATTAGGGCCGGCCGCATACAAGGACTATCCAATCTTGGGGTAAGCTCCTGGTTACCACTGATCACGACCAACCCAGGTCGTGTATCTATGTTACAGGTAACCTTAAAACACAGCTCTTAACTGAATTCTGTTGCAGAGATGTTTCTGCAGCAAAGCTAGTAATACAACGTGCCGACGCCGCCGTGGAGATGGCGATCGTATTCGCCTCGGCCTACATGCCTGAGGCGGAGGCGCCGCCCCCCCCCCACGACCTCGCCCGTCTCGTGAGCCATTGCGAGAGTTGCGGGTTTGAGGTCGTCGTCGGGGCCGACGCCAATGCTCATCACCAACTATGGGTCATGGACACCCAAAACGAAAGGGGTAAGGGTTTTTTTTTTTTTAAATCGGTAACGGTTTAGTTGATTATTTATTCTCAACTAACCTATCTCTACTAAACACCGGCGCTGAACCTACTTTCGTAACCAGGCGTAGTCGCACGATCATTGATCTCACCCTGGCAACAGAGGGCGCGGCGGAAATCATCACTGGCTGGCAGGTCTCCAAGGAGGCCTCCTACTCGGACCATAGGTGGATTCGCTTTGACATCCAGGTCTGCGCTCCACCTACGACACCACGTAGCAAACCGCGTAATACGGATCGCGGCACCTATACACGCAGCCTAGAAGCTAAGCTTGCGACGCCAAGCGGTCCGACGTAATTTGCGGACACGACACAAATTGAGGCACAAGTAAGTCATATCACTGAACTAATGATAGACAGCTACCACACTGCCTGCCCAGAAACCACCCCGCGTAGCACACCGGGCAAACAACCTTGGTGGGGCGCTGACCTGGAGCGCAAGCGCGGTAAGGTAAGGAAGGCTTTAAATAGAGCCATGAACAGTTGTGCGGATGAGGACTGGGATAGCTACTATGCAGCCAAATCCAGCTACAAAAAATGCATCAGATTCAGGAATACCGCGGGTTGACGCAAATTCTGCGGTAACATTGAATCCTGCCAGCAAGCCAACTGGGTAAGGAAGGTACTGTCGCATCAGAAGACTTCCGGGCCCACCACACTCCGCAAACCTGATAACACACTCACATCATCACCTGAAGAAGCTAGACGCGTCCTAATTGAAACTCACTTCCCTGGATTCGTCTTCGCGCAGGTAATCGACTGGCAGGATGTAATCCAAACACCATCTGAGAATGACTGGCGCTACACATGCAGGGTGATTACGCTGGAAAAATTCCAATGGGCCATCCGCAGCTTCCATCCTTTCAAGGCAGTTGGTCCCGATGGAGTGTTCCCCGCTTTATTACAATGGGGGGGAGTCTCTGTCGCATTAAGACTAGTGCCTATAATGAGAGCGTGCCTGGCCTTTAGGTACGTTCCGAAAGGCTGGAGAGAAGTGAAAGTTATATTCATCCCAAAGCCAGGTAAAGGTGACTACACTAACGCCAAATCCCACCGACCAATCAGCCTGACCTCTTTTCTACTAAAAACACTGGAAAGGTTATGTGATAGGGAGCTGAGAGACGGCGCCCTCAAAACCATACCGCTACACGGTAACCAACACGCGTATAGCTCAGGTAAGTCGACCGAATCTGCTCTTCATCAAGTGGTCAGACAGATAGAAGAAGCAATACACCAAAAAGGCACCTGCCTGGGCACCTTCATAGACATCGAAGGAGCCTTCGAAAAAACCAACTTCTCAAGCATCGGAAGCGCCCTCTCCAGACATGGGGTAGATCAGGTACTAAAGGACTGGATTACAAACATGCTTAGCAAACGAGTGGTTCGCTTGGAGAACGAGCAGCAGCTGGCCATGATAGCCAGAGGCTGCCCCCAAGGAGGGGTACTATCCCCCCTCCTATGGAATCTGGTGATTAATGATCTTATCACCAAACTCAACGCCAACCATTATTTTACGACGATCTCCCAATTCTTGTTTCGGGGAAGGTGACGGGAACGATCGTCGAATCGATCGACGATCGAGTAACCTCACACAACAAGCACTACGTATCGTAGAGAGATGGTGTAGGGAATTTGAGCTATCAGTTAACCCCACCAAAACTGAACTAGTAATGTTCACCCATAAACAAGCATTAGGCCCTTTCTGCCTACCGAAACTGTTCAACACGGAACTTCAGTTGGCCAATGAAGTATCTCGGGGTTACTTTGGACAGTAAGCTAAACTGGAGCAGTCATTTGGACACCAAGCTAAACAGAGCCTGCATCACATTCTGGCAGTGCAGGAAAATGATTGGTAAGAAGTGGGGCCTATCCCCCAAAATTATACTATGACTGTAAACTGCAGTAATCCGCCCCATGATCACCTACGGGGCCTTGGTCTGGTGGCCCCGCACCAAGCTGGTTACAGCTACCAACAAACTACAGCGCATGCAAAAACTAGCCTGCATGGCGACCACGGGCTGCATGACGACTACTCCGACTGCAGCGATCGAGGCTATGCTGGGGCTGCCGCCGCTCCACCTGTTCGTACAGCAGGAAGCAACGATATCGGCGGTGCGTCTAAAGGCTACAAATCTATGGAGTAAGACAGACACACAACACACCAGGCTGCTTAAGGAACTCAACAGTGAGTTCCCCATTACGAAGGCAATAAATGACCGGGTGCCCAAACAATTTATCTTCGATAAATAATACAGAATCCAACTGCATGAGGATCGACGATGCGAAGGCTTGCGCCCCGCAGATCTGCGTATCTTCAAGGACGGATCAAAAACAGGTAGTGGCACAGGGGCTGGAGTCTTCCCGGAGAACCTCAACATCCACATAGCCACACCACTGGGGGTCCATAACACAGTGTTCCAGGCCGAATGCATGGGCATCTCCCTTGCCGCGTCTGCTATAATGGCCAGGGAAGTTAAGGATCACTTGATTCGCATATTCTCAGACAGCATGGCTGTTCTACAAGCGCTGAACAGTCACACGGTTGACTCTGGGCGGATATACGAGTGCCACCAGCGCCTCAACGAGGTAGGTAGCCTCAACAATATTACCATTCAGTGGATCAAAGGACACAGCGGTTCACTAGGCAACGATGCAGCCAATGAACTTGCCAGGAGGGGGTCGAGCATAACACCAGTGGGACCAGAACCCATTGCGCCACTTCCCTTCAGGTATCTACGCACTCTGGTAAGGAAAAGAACCAGGGATCATCATCACAAAATATGGATGGACCTAGGTGAGTGCAGGCAGGCTAAGGAAGCACTTCCTGCGTTCAATGTCCGCCTCACGAAACAGGTTCTCCGTTTAACAAAACCACAGCTGCGTACAGTTACAGCAGCCGTAACTGGCCATGGGTCATTTAATAAACATCTCATTGTCATAGGAGTAACAGACAGTCCGCTGTGCAGGGCCTGCATGGAGGACGACGAGACAGCGGCTCATGTGCTGTTAAACTGCCCGGCGGTTGCTAATTACAGGGCAAAATACTTCGGTAACCCAGGTACCCTACGTGAGACTGTCAGCAACACCAAGGCGTTGCTGGCCTTTTTCGAGGAGCTGGGGTGGATCAAATGACCGATTCACCCACCCGTACGCAAAATACGCGCTTTGACATGGAGTTGCAGACAACAGCCCGTTTTACCTATTAAGGTGACACTGGCATCAGTCCTACAACGTCATACAATATCCAATAATAAACTTAATAGCCAATTATTAAGTGAGATAAGATTTTCTTTCAACACTGACCTTCCCCAAGCCAACGGCCACAGAAGACAGTCCCATGAGCGCTCCATTCTTCACATTTGGGTTGGTAGAGGACATCAGGTCCTGACCAAGCACCCGGATCAGCCTCTTGATCTGACTTGTGTTCTTTGCATCACTGAAGTCTTTCACCATCCTGAGATTACAACAGTTTTTAATACCTGTATTTACGGAATGTGTGAAGGCAGTCAAGTAAGTAGTAACACTACTCTACATTTTGAAAAAGTTTGAAATTTAGTATCAAGTTTTGTCATAATTATGAAATTGGTAAGTACAGAGGGGCACCCACCCAGTCCACCAGTCCACCTATAATATACTATAGTTATGACTACCAGTATCAAGGCGAAGGCTTGTATTGATGTAAAGTCTGTGTGTATACAGCAGAAGAAATCTATTAATAAATGGGCGGTTTGAATATAAGAAAATAGCACTCACTTCTCAATCTCGACGCCAGCAAACTTCCTCTTGTCATATATCTTGTCGCAAAGCCCGCGAACGCAGGCTATGCTCAACGGTGCATAGTCTCTCTCCGACATTTCTATTTATCTTCCTAGATTACCACACTAATCGCGAAATACATCAATACATCAAGAGAATCAATGAACCCAAAATGAATTGAATCAGAAATAAAAAACACCGCCTTCTTTCTACGAATTCTATCGAATATCCTTGTCTTACCCTAAACGAAAACTGGGAAAACAATACAAAGAATGCACCAAATACGACCAAATACCATGCCAAAGCTCGGACTTTCAAACAGCTGTGTATGTCACTCTGACGTATCTATCACGTCCGTTAACTAAATCCAGAGGTTTTAGTATTGCCTAAAAATCTTATCAATGTAATTATACTAAATTAATGTGTGCCAAAAAATCACAAAGATATAAAATATATAAACATTAATTCAAAAAATAATAGTAATAAAAACTTTTCACCCCGTGAAATCGTGCATTCTAACAACAAATACGAACAAAATATATAATTTCCGAACGACCAAATAAATAGTAATACCACGCGTCGCCTAAAATTACCCCAGATTTACTTACAAAAGTTTCGAAAAATCCAAAACAATTCATGTGAAACGTAGTCATTATTTCAGTTCCGATTAAATTAACGTTTTTACGTAATCCAATAGCGAAATCATTCTTGCTGCAATCACTTTTATTAAGCTTGATTGTACCATTCTCTAAGCCGTAAATTGAGATAGACGTATCCGGTTCCGGTACTGTGAAGTACTGTAAGCCCCGCAACGTGATATCTGCCCCAATCTGGCAGGTAGTGGGGATGCGTTTGCGCAACGCATGACACTATTAATTTAGTCCCAATCCAGCAGCAGAAAATAAACACTTCTCAATTTATGGTTTAGAGAAAGGTACAGCCATAAGCTTAATAGAATTCTTTTACCTAAAAATAAAAATTGATACTTACCTTTCTCTAAGCCAATTTATTTCTGTCTGCTGATTATCTAAAAATACTAATAATAAAGAGGAAAGATTTGATTGTTTGTTAGCATTGAATATGCTCCGAAACTACAGAACCGAATTGAAAAATTATATACCCGGGGATAGTGTAGGTTCCTAACAGTGATGTTTGGAAGCTACACTATCCCCGGGTGACATAGGCTTTATTTTTTCTCCGTATTCCCACGGGACCGGGAACTGCGTGGGTGAACCCGTTGAGCGCTGCTAGTATCCATTTAGAAATAAAAAAAACAACCGACTTCCGGAAAAACACTAGAAAGTGAAAAATAACTTTAATTCCGGAAGTCGGTGAAGTCGGTTAGAATACCTACCCCACACCAATTCGAAATTTCATCATCCTTGGGGTCAAAACAATGCATATTTATACGATAGCAGAAATCGCGATTAATTTGCTGTCATTTTTTGAAGAGTTCCGTTGTCTGTCTACGAAACGTGTCATCAAATCTATACGAAATTTAAATGGGATCATTCCGAAATGAACCCCTTTCGAACAAAAAAAGAATTCTGCAAATCGGTCTATATGACAGAGTTATTGCCGAACCTCCACCTAACTCCTACCCGTTAAAGAGTTGTACCTTCCTTCATCAGCTCAGCGTCATAAGATGATGATGACCATACGCAAATGTCTCAATAGCTTCAGAAAATATATGAAAAACATTGTTAATACCTATAAAATTTGTGGGTTGCCTTCGATTTCCCTGGGATTCCATCGTCAGATCCTGGTTTGGTGCCAATGGCATCACCTCAGGAGTCATCATCAGCCTAAAATGTTTCCACTGCTGGGACACAGGCCTCCTCTCGGTGAGAGGGATTGGGCCGTGATCCACCACGCGGGCCCAGTGCGGGTTGGTAGATCTTCAGGAGAATACTCTTTCAATTAAAAAAAGAATTTTGAGAATTGGTCCACAAATGAGGGAGAAATCGAGGAACATACATAAAAAAATACATACACTGGAGCATATAACCTCCTCCTTTTTAAGAAGTCGGTTAAAAAGAAAAAAATGTTATATTTTGTCAGTTCGGAGAGTTTGACAATATCTATTATATAATACTATTACGTTTAAGTTATCGTACAAATAAATGAGTAAGAAGTCGGTGTAAAATAAATCAAATCAAATCAAATCATTTATTTTTGCAAACATGGGTAAATGGTACATAGATGTTTCAACAACCTGATAAGTAACAACCATTGATGGATAATGTATATCACTGGTTGCGACCTCTATATTTATTTAATGTACTCTGTGGTTACGTCTGTATTTCACATATTCTCGGGAAAACTACATTTTACTATAGTGGTAACCCAGGTTTTCTGCCGTAGTGCGCTTGATGAGTTGTGTCGTAGTTATTTTGATAAAACTGCGATAGAAAACAATCCAATGTCATTAAGTTCTAAATTGTGGTTTAGTATAAGTGTTTATTTACCGCGCTAGAGTACATTTGTGCGTCCGCCATGCCTGTGACACTAGTAGACAGGTTGCCCTTGCCGAATCTCAAGGTTTACACCGCGGGAAGTGTTTCGCTGCTTTCGATCGCTGTTTATTACGCGCTGAGTGTGACTAGTGACCCGAACTGGCGCGGGAACGCGACGTTGGCCCGGCAGGACGCCATGGAACCGGGCGAGGGCGAGCGCCTGGTGCCGGCGCCGGCGCTCAACGGCACCAGGAACGTCAGCGAGCAGTTCGTGGACGCCATGACGTTCATGATGCAGGAGCCGCTCTGCATGTGGGTAAGTACTGGCCAGCAGTCCAGCACACACAGACCGTGCTATCTCTGAGCTACATACAGCTGCTCCTTGTCTGTTTTCAAACTCATAGGAGATCAATCTCATAACAATATTGTTTTGATTAACAACATATGTAATTCCCATTTTTCAACTTAATTCTTATCATGTTATTGTTTTTGATAACATGTGTGGGGGCAACAAGGCAGCAAAATGTAGCCTAAATTCCAGTTTGTTATCAAATAAATATGTAGAGCATTGCAAGCTAATCTACTCTGAATTTATAAACATACTAAGTCCCATAGCACAGAACCTCACTCATGACTCAAATGGCTCTAAACTAGTTTTAAGTAATGCTTGAGTGAAGTTCTGTAATAAGGGCCTAAGTGTAGGTTTGATATTCTCAAAGCATACTGTTTAAAGAGGGCCTTATGAAGAAGTAGAGATCAAACAATATTAATTTACTAGGTTTGGCCAGCGGCTCCGCCCGCGTGGATGTTGGTTATCGCGTTAAAAAGTAGGCTATGTCCTTCTCTATATCCCAGGCTATATCTCTACCAAATTTCATGACGATTGGTTCAGCGGTTTAGGCATGAAAGCGTGACAGACAGACAGAGTTACTTTCGTATATTCAAATATTATGAGGGATTGTTATACTTTGGTACATTTTATTATTTCTTAGTAAAAGTTTTTCTGGAAATATTAAACACAAAAGAAATTGCTCAGCTTTGGCAAAATGGCCCAGGCAACTCAGTCTCGGCAGTCAGGCCAGGCTCCATGGAGTTGTTCATATCCCTGTTATATTACAATAGGATGAACTGATAACACTGGTCAACGCTAGTCTTGTTTCCTTTATTTTCTTTTCTGTGATTGAGTATTTCTATGGTCCTAATTATGAAAAAAATACTGGGAAATTGCTAACAGCTTTGCTTTGTGAAATAAACAGTTTTATTATAATGACAAAAAAATACAGAAAATTAATACAATATGTTAACAAAATTTGTATTGAACACTATCAAACGATCTTTTATAAGATTTCCTTGAATGAATTACTTTAGGTAGATCTCGTTGCAAACTCCAGCAGTAGTCTGCCATCATTTGTGAGTCCCACCGCCCCTAATAACGCTCTTGCATTTTCCGAAGATCCTGATGGCATCTTTCACCTTGCTCCTCACTAAAATGACCCAGATTTTGTAGAAATCGGTCTAAATGCGAGTGTAGGAAGTGGATTTTTATGCTCATGTTGCACCCTAGCTCTTGCAAATTCGATAGCATGGACTCAACAATCTTGACATGGTCGTCAGATTTCTTTTTGCCTAGGAAATCACTCTTAACCAAAACAAATTAATTCTAAGCTTTGGATTCCACTTCAGTCATTGTTTTGACAAAATTAAGATCTTTCACGAGTTGCCTAATCTGTGGCCGATCAAAAATACCAGCTTTCATTTGTAGTCTGAATCACAGTCTTCACATGATGTATTTCGTTTGGGTTCACAAGGACTTGGATCATAAGATTTAGATGTGCTGGGTTGTACGTCTCGTGATTTTAATTGAGGTTGTTGAGCAGTAAATAAGTTAGGATATGACTACTTATTTCGATTTCCAAGGTTAATTCCGTTTATTTTAACAACGCAGAAGTAGCATCGTAATGATGGTTATAGGTAATAGGTAAAACGGGCTGTTGTCCGCAACTCCACGTCAAAGCGCGTATTTTGCGTACGGGTGGGAGAATCGGTCATTCGATCCACCCCAGCTCCTCGAGAAAGGCCAGCAACGCCTTGTTGTTGCTGAGAATCTCACGTAGGGTACCTGGGTTACCGAAGTATTTTGCCCTGTACCTAATTAGCAACCGCCGGGCAGTTTAACAGCACATGAGCCGCTGTCTCGTCGTCGTCCATGCAGGCCCTGCACAGCGGACTGTCTGTTACTCCTATGACAAAGAGATGTTTGTTAAATGACCCATGGCCAGTTACGGCGACTGTAACTGTACGCAGCTGTGGTTTTGTTAAACGGAGAACCAGTGAGGCGAACATCGAACGCAGGAAGTGCTCCCTTAGCCTGCCTGCACTCACTTAGGTCCAACCATATTTTGTGATGATGATCCCAGGTTCTTTTCCTTACCAGAGTGTGTAGATACCCGAAGGGAAGTGGCGCCCTGGGTTCTGGTCGTACTGGTGCCATGTTCGACCCTCTCCTGGCAAGTTCATCATTTGCATCGTTGTCTAGCAAACCGCTGTGTCCTTTGATCCACTGAATGGTAATATTGTTGAGGTTACCTACCTCGTTGAGGCGCTGGTGGCACTCGTATATCAGCCCAGAGTCAACCGTGTGATTGTTTAGCGCTTGTAGAACAGCCATGCTGTCTGAGAGTATGCAAATCGAGTGATCCTGCAGTGTACAGCCATAGTATAATTTTGGGTAATAGACCCCACTTCTTACCTATCATTTTCCTGCACTGCCAGAAAGTGATGCAGGCCCTGTTCAGCTTCTTGTCTATATGACTGCTCCAGTTTAGGTTATTGTCCAAAGTAACCCCGAGATACTTGACTTCATAAGCCAACTGAAGTTCTGTACTGAACAGTTTTGGTAGGCGAAAAGGGCTCGTTTTTGGGTGAACATGACTAGTTCAGTTTTGGTGGGGTTCACTGATAGTTTTGGCACACAGATAGATTACAACCTAGATTGACACATAATGATACTTTTTATCCCGATAGTACGTTCCCGTGGGATACTTTCTGTCTTCCACTCGGGTGAAGCCACTGGCGGAAGCTGGTCAACAATATTCTTAAGTTGGATCATCATTAATAAATACTTATCTAATCCTATTGGTTTTATTGCATACTGCAAGGGTTGGATCGAGGAGGCCCTCTTAAAGGATGCCTGGAAGGATTTGCGGGAGGCCTTTGCTCAGCCATGGGACAGTGTAGAATAATTGAAAAAAAAAAACCTATTGGTTTAACAATACTAATGTAATAAGTACATGATAGCTGCCTTTTTGTTCTAGTGAAAAAAACCCCCATGAGATTTTATAACACATTATGTTATAAATTCTGCTTGCTATTACTTATATATGTTTGCATATTGTTCAATGATAAACGATAACACAATCAACAATGAAAGGATTACCAAAGGATTTTCAAAGAAATATTTCGTTGTACTTCATTGTAATAAAATTAACATAAAATTGGTATAATATTTATTGTTTTCATAATATACATAATATTATATTAACTTATATGATGTCTGTAATCCCCGAAAGGTTAGGCACAGGTGTATCTAAGTGCATCCACATTTCGACAGTCTCGTTGCAAGTAGGTATTAGATAATAGGTTAAATGGACTGTTGTCTGCAACTCCACGTTAAAGGAGGTATTTTGCGTACGGGTGGGAGAATCAATTATACGATACATGCCAGCTCTTGCTAACAATCTCACGTAGGGTACCTGGGTTACCGAAGTATTATGCCCTGTAATTACTAATTAGCACATGAACCGCTGGCGGCTCGTCGTCCATGCAGGCCCTGAACAGCGGACTGTCTGTTACTCCTATGACAAAGAGATGATTGTTAAATGACCCATGGCTAGTTACGGCTGCTGTAACTGTACGTAATTGTGGTTTTGTTAAACGGAGAACCTGTTTCGTGAGGCGGACATTGAACGCAGGAAGTGCTTCCTTAGCCTACCTGCACTCACTTAGGTCCAACCATATTTTGTCATGTTGATCCCTGGTTCGTTTCCTTACCAGAGCGCGTAGATAACCGAAGGGAAGTGGCGCAATGAGTTCTGGTCCCACCTGTTGCCATGCTCGACCCCCTCCTGGCAAGTTCATCGGCTGCATCGTTGCCTAGCAAACCGCTGTGTCCTTTGATCCACTGAATGGTAATATTGTTGAGGTTACCTACCTCGTTGAGGCGCTGGTGGCACTCGTATATCAGCCCAAAGTCAACTGTGTGACTATTCAGCGCTTGCAGAACAGCCATGCTGTCTGAGAGTGTACGGATCGAGTGGTCCTTAACTTCCTTGGCCATGATAGCTGACGCGGCGAGGGAGATGCCCATGCATTCGGCCTGGAACACTGTGTTATGGGCTCCCAGTGGTTTGGCTATGTGGATGTTGAAGTCCTCCGAAAAGAGTCCAGCCCCTGTGCTTGTATCTTTTGATCCGTCTGTATATTTGATACGCAGCTCTTCGGGGCGTACGCCTTCGCATCGTCGATCCTCATGCAGTTGGATTCTGTATTTTTTATCGAAGATAAATTGTTTGGGCACCCGGTCATTTATTGCCTTCGTAATGGGGAACTCATTGTTGAGTTCCTTAAGCAGCACGGTGTGTTGTGTGTCTCTCTTACTCCAGAGATTTATTGGCCTTTAGACGCGCCGCCGCCGTCGCCGTTTTTTGCTGTATAAACAGGTGGAGCGGCGGTAGGCAAGTAGGTAATGCAATCCAGCAGTATTTCTAATCCACTGGGATTCTTGCTGGATTGACTTCAATCCAGCCAGATCCCGCAAAGGTTAAGGTTCTGTGTTAGTGGGTTTGGAGTCAATCATTAAAACAATTGGTCAAATAGGTGCAGTAAGATATTGTTGAATTTTTGTAATCCTTAATAAACATTTGATTAGACCATAACTAAGAATTTAAACATAAATAACAAAAAAACACCTTACCTTTTCAGGCTCACTTGAGGTCCTGTAAGTTTATGTTTGTTACCTCAGTACTTGCTCCGTCTGCGCCATACCGGCTAGGGAAATACCGAATGGTTCCAAATGAATTTGGTTTAGTACCGATTTTTGTTTTTTGAATCATCATTCGTCATCATTTCAGCCTTTAAACGTTCCCACCGCTGGGTCACAGGCCTCTCTGTGTGAGAGGGAGTGGGCCACAATCCACCACGCGGGCCCAGTGCGGGTTGATGGATGTCAAATGTCTTGGTTCTAGGACATGCCGGTTTCCTCACGATGTTTTCCTTAACCGTTTTGAGAGCAGTGGTGATTAAATTATTTACACATAGAAGCGCCTGTCTGGGTTGGAACCCACGACCTGCAACTCGTAAGTTGGGGCCGTTACCACTGGGCCACCACTGCTCACAACTGCTGTTTTTTGAGAGCCTATGTTTTTACTGTAATTTTTACAGTTAGTGTACTTAGGCAGATGATATTATACTAATTTCATGTCACTGTTATTTACTTAGCAAGTGAAAGTATACTAATTTGTGTGGTGTAGGTGCCACAACTTAAAAATTCAAAGTTTATGAATAAACTACCTACCGACTTCCAAAAAAGACATTACACACTGAAAAATAACTTCAATTTCTGAAGTCGGTGTCTTTGGTTTTTATTTGCGTTTTTTTGCCACCGACTTTAAAGTTATTTCTCAGTTGTAGTGTTTTTTTCTAAATATGGTCTTATAAAACAAATATCATCAATAGTGTTATCTCCCAATCTACATAAAGATCTAGAAGTACATAATTATTATGTAGCCAGCGGCTCATAAGGATATTTTTGTCTCCACAATAACATACTCGTAATACTCGTAGAAGTCATTTTACAGACTTGGCACCTCATCTATAAGTTGTACAATTTCAGCGTCATCGTGCGGATCATTATGGCAAGTTTCCACCAATTGCCGGTTTTTCGCGCGACGATTTCTAGGAATCAACTCCTACCGCGAGCTGCGTTTAATATCTTCGTTCGAATAAGACACTTTTTAATTTTACAAACAATCGAGTGACCGGCTTAACGCTCCGTAGGTAATTATTTCAACAAATAGGCCTAATTTCCATACCTACTGTTCATATTTATTCAGTGCCGCTAGGTAGTCTCAGGGTGCAGCGAAAATCGGTAATACCTAAACATAACTACGGGATAAACTTCCGAAAGTTAAATATTTTATCAAAGTAGGTAACGAGAGTGTTTCAGTAATCTCATTCGTAGGCACATAACGCACATTCAGTTCTTCATCATTCTGTAGAACTCGGTCTCCAACACATTTAAACATCAGCATATAAACAAGACCTAAATACGCGCTACTTTGTGTTTAACAACTACGTTGTGTTTCATTCACCTCACAGGATTTGCAGCACTCGTCTTGGAGGCTGAACTATTTGCTTTATCGTCGCCAATGTCGCCATCTAAAGCCAGACAAATAACGTTTACCGCGTCTGTTGTTTTGCTCACTGAAATATTTTTCTTACCTTTGCGTATTGAATGTTTAATCAACTGCGAACACATAGCGTAGGTACTCAAAAAATCGTAGGTACTTGGGTTTTTGCGTTTTGTTCGATAATATTGAGTCATGAAATCACAATGTTCGCACAATAAAGTCAGAGCAGTCATCCGTGGCGAGTTGCTCCGCATTAAATGGGTAACTATGGTCAGATGAACATCTTGTAAACATCCTAGAAGGCTATCCGAACAAAGTGTGTCTAACAAATATGTAGAACAGTGCACGTTTTGTGCATATGTATTTGATTCTAATTTACTATAGGTACCGTTTGTTCTATCTGGAAATACGAGTAGAAACCTGACCCTTTGTTTTGATGCTCAACTCTTAAACAGACGCGCTTGGAACAACTGTTATAAGATGGTTTTTAATAATATTGCTTTCTTGCATCGCTCATTAGTACCTACTTGAGTATTTCTAGTAAACTGCTAAATACAACTAGCATGGGCGTAGCGGGGTTTTGTCCAGGGGGGCAGCCGTCTAGATGGAGATGGAGATCATAAATGAGACGCCAAGTATTAAATAATCCTACAAAAATATTTAATGTAAAGTAGGTTGCCAATAATTAAATAGGTAACGCTTGCACTGTTAAAAAGTTACCAGAGATTTATGTTACCACTGGCAACTTGCAAAGAAGTGGTCAAAGAATTTCGTCTTCAGGCACTGCGGTATTTCTGACGCGAAGATATTGCGTAGCGCTGGCCAGCTGAGTCGGATTTGACGATTGACCTCTTTCTCGAAGTTGGACCTACCTAACTGGACATTTTATCATATGCTTTTTTCTCTTTTTCTTTTGAAAACTTTTGCCCCACACTAGGAATTCTTGTATTGTGGGTGCGTTTACAAACATTTAAAACTCACATACACGAACAGCTAGACTCGGAACAACTACTTGTAGGTCGTACAAATATTTTTCCGTGCCGGAATCGAACCCACGACACAGCGCAGCAGTCAATCGCTTAACAACTGCGCCAACCGTGCCGTCATATGTAAACATACTCGTCCATAACTTCAAGTGTAATGTCTCCGATTTTTATGAGAGTGGACACCCACTCTCGTGAAGATAGGATACACTACATAGCATTTGGGTAGGCCGCAAAAAGTACTCAAACTGCCAGATTAACATTAAAAACTAGCCGAGAAAGAGATGAAACACAAAACAAAACATGAACCACATAGTCCTCACATTAACAATGCTTAAAATTAAATAATAATAAAAAATACTGCTCAAAGTAAATATTCAGGTCAAAGTGTATTTAATAATAATCATAAGTTAAAGAATATATGGTTGCAAAAAGATATCAAATCAAATCAAAAATATGTATTTGCTAGAATATGGTACATAAGGTGTTACAGTGAATTTGTTTCAGCATATCCTGCCATAACATGGCGTGCATATGTAGTCATAATCAGCAATTAATCTATCAATTAATATTACTCACAAAATTACATCTTTTATTGATTTGGCTTTTATATAGTCCTTAATGGTATAATATCTTTTACATAGCAATAGTTTGAAAAATATTTATTCAAACTACTACTTGGTATGATTGTAAATAATAATCGACATGCAGTATACATTTTTCTTAAATAATTTTAATTTGATTGGTGGCAGTTGAAGTCTATCTTTATGCCGATAGATAAGAATATAAAGGTAGATAGAGACCTTTCCACGCTTACATGGATTGCGATAAAGTTTGGCAAGAAGATATAATAGTATTATGGGGAAGATACTTTTTACCGCGGGAAATTATATTTTCTAGGGTGGGCAAAGAAGTTTCTTGCCCTCCCCTTGCTACGCCCATGACAACTAGTCAAATTACCAATTTTTCCTCTTACGTATCGGTCATTTGCCGAAGCTCTCAACTTAAGCTTTAAGAACGCTATAATTCTTTCGTTCTAAATGCATGTACAGATGCACTTTCGGGCTTTTTGCAACACGCTGTACCACGCAACACGTACCTATATGCAGTATTCACGATGACACCATAATAATATCATCGGCCGCATGGACTGAATACGTACCTATACTACTATTTTGCAAAGTTAGCCCTCAGGAACACATCCTCCCATTACCTTAGATCATTTTAATATCCCTGTCGGTGTCCATGATCACAGTAGGTATGTATTTGAACATCGCTATTTTATAATCCCGCGAGATATGTATTGTAAACTACCAAAAAAACTTTTAAAAAAACAACCGAATTCCCTAAAACACTAATAAGTTAAAAATAACTTTTTCGGACGACGGTGACAAGAAATTAATAAAATACATATCCAAAGTCACCGTCTTCCGAAAAAAGTTATTTTTAAATTTTTAGTGTTTTAGGAAATTCGGTTGCTTTATTTTAAAGTTTTTTAAAGCTTTACAAAATATACGAAAAACATTGTTGCGCCGGTCATCGCACGTATGTTCGAGTCCTGTTTTGAACTTATACCTACCGTTCGGGTGGGGGCCGTTATTCATAATGGCTTCCAAAATTGTGAAATGTGCAAGTTGTCATGTGGTGATCAACGAGGTCTTGCCTTTTATCTATATAAATAAAAAGAAAGGTCCTGACTGACTGACTGACTGACTCATCAACGCCCAGCCCAAAACCCTTGGACCTAGAAAGCTGAAATTTTGCACAGAGGTTCCCTTTATATTGTAGACAAGGAATAAGGAAGGAATTTTCGAAATTCAACCCCCAAGGGAGTTAAATGGGGGATGAAAGTTCCGCGCGGGCGAAGCCGCTGGCAGAAGCTAGTTTGTAATAAGCTTGACGTTATGAACGAGATGGTACTAGGAACACCCATTCTCAGTACTCTCTTATAAATCTTTGACATGTGCTGCAGATATTGCATTGCATGTCATCATAATTATGTCTGTGAGTCTGTCCATCTAGTGCTAGTGCCTCGAGGAATCTCTTGCCGGGACGTACGTGTAGTGCGTTGCGTTCATAGTCATTGTATTGAAAAAAAAAATGCAAGTATTTCTCAACTATAGTTATAATATATTGCACTGCGCGTCCGCGAGCGCGCTGAACTTTCAAAGGCTGAGACTTGTTTGTCAAGTCAAAAGCTCTCGGCTCTACGGTGAAAGTCGATATTCAGGTTTTGCACCTAAACCGTCTTATGATGCCTTTTAGCACTCAAAATAAATACCCAATAAAATTAAACCTTTCGCTGTAAATAAACAAGTTGATATCAAAACATCGTGACGCATGCCATGTGCGGAGTCGTGAGTCTTCGACACCGAATAACCTCAAGGATGAAATAGCATTGTATCCGCCTTTTTTGAACTTGAACGCTATTAAGGGAAGAAACTGGACAAAAATAAACGTATGGCACATTGAGCGGAAAAAATAGCATCACTCTGTGTTCCCAATGCCTCCCAACTCCAAGACTTGAGTCATTTGTAACTACTTGGTCGGGGAGGCACGCGACGCAAATTTTCACCAGTTGTAAATCAAAACAATAATGACGGTGGAAGAAGTGGATCTGGAAGTGACAGTAGATTTAGTAGAATGAAGTATACCAATTCAATCAACCCACACAAGTTGGCATGGGCAACAAAGAGGCTAGCTTGAGGGTATTTATAAACTCATTTCAAAATCTAACATCTCAAGAACCCAGTACAATTTGGAATACTATCATTATTTGAAAAATATTGTTATCTAGCTCATATAAACATCTTTGTAAATGATGCTGACTTTCGCTCAGCGCGAAACGAGTTCATACCCACCTTCTTGATCAGACTATTGAAATTAAGTATGTGATTAAACGTAGAAATCTTTATTTTTATCTGCGAGTGTAAACAGAAGAAATTTTGGTGGTTTGACTCTTATCTTAAAGGCCGCTCGCAGCGGGTTCGTCTCGACGATTCGTCTTCTGATTGGTGCTTTCTTTCCGCGGGTGTGCCTCAGGGTGGCGTTCTCTCTCCTCTTCTCTTTTCCACTTTCATTAACTCTGTCACCAGAATCATCTCTTCCTATTTCCATCTCTATGCCGACGATCTGCAGCTCTACAACCATTTCTTAAGGGAAGATGCAGAAGCCGCCGTGTCTGCCATGAACAGTGACCTGGATTTGATTAGTGAGTGGTCGCAGTCTTTTGGACTGCAAATCAACCCTAGGAAATCCCAGGCCATGATTATTGGCAGCAGATATATGCGGAATAGGCTCGATGTTGCGTCGCTGTCTCCACTCTGTCTGAATGGAGTTCAGATTGAATACGCACGTACGGTTAAAAACTTGGGGGTCACGATGGATTCCTACTTATCGTGGTCTGCCCACGTCGCTCAAGTCAGTCGGAAAGTGCACTACACGTTCCATTCACTGAAATGCCTCCAAAGTTTCTTGCCCTTGAACACCAAAATCTCTCTTGCGCAAACTCTCATTCAGCCCATCATAGATTACGCCGATGCCTGCTATCTGGATGCCACCGAAGAGCTTTTAAATAAGCTTGAGCGTTTACAGAACATCTGTATCCGTTTTGTCTTCAATCTTAAGAAGTATGATCATGTTTCCAACTTTCGCAAGAGACTCAAATGGCTCCCTATTCGCCTTCGCAGGAACTCTCGGATATTGTGTTTGCTGTTCAACCTTCTTCACAATCCTAAAACCCCTTCCTATCTGCGAGACCGTTTTTCTTACGCCCGTCCTTCAGATGCGCCTTGCAGGTCGCATCTTCGAAACCTCCTTAAGTCCCCTCCCCACTCCACTGACTTCTACTCCTACTCCTTCACAGTGCACGCGGTGAGGTTGTGGAATGCACTTCCACCCGACATTAGGGACTGCCAAACTGTTGCAGTTTTTAAAAGAAGAGTGAAAGAACATTATCTGTCCACATCGTCATAGTTGTGTATGTATTATTTAATTTACAGCATTATTTTTCATATTAAAGTGATATTTATTTTAGGTGTATGTATATATGTAAGTATGTATGGTCCATGTATGTATGTTAGTATATTATTATTTGTTTAATTAATTTAGTGAATTATTGGTTTTGGTTATAAATGTAGTTTATTTTCCCTTTTACTCTTACACACGTTGTCTACATCTCTTTATGTTTTCTCCTATCGAAGGTATGCTGGAAGAGATTTCTTTAGAAATAAGCATCACCTCTGTACCTATTTTTCTGTTCTAATCTTCTTGTCTGTTTATTTAGTGTGTACATAAATGGTTAAATAAATAAATAAATAAATAAATAAATAAGAAATTATGGGTGTCTGCTAAAAAACGAGAGCGTTCCTAAAGGTCACATCGTCGGCCTGGTGCTATTTGTGTTCCTCGGTCATCGTCATTTGCGGACCCTTCCGGATCTCGCCAATCTTGTTTACACCTAATGTAAAGACGCTCTGATTAAGGTTATCACTAAATGTCGCTTTAATAGATAATTTTCGTATCATTTCTTGATATCTAGACTTGTTGGCATATAAAAAAAACGCATCATAGTGATATGCTATTTCAAAATGAGCTCGTAGTTGGCTGTAACAATTGTAATGTGAAAGGATCGATAAAAGTAAAAGACAGCCTTCTATTAAATTGTCAATAAAATATTCAGTCGCTTCGTTCTACTTCTCGTATTGACAACTATTGACATGTGCGAGAAATTCTTACAGCAATATTATTCCATATGGTGAGCCATATGGAATAATATTGCTGCATAGAACGAAGCATCAAGTTAATGATTTTGATCCTGACTTTGAGAGACTCAAATAATCTGAATAAAGGCGGGCATCGTAAAAAAATTGAACATTAAAGGCGTATTACCTCCAACTGCATGACGTTGTTTATGGGGTGTACCTACTTACGGAATATGGGATTGGTGATGGAAATAGGTCTTCTTGTTTCCATCTTTTAAAGCTATTTTTTTACGCAAGCGGGTTTTTGATATTTGAAATTTTTGCCGAACCTTAGAAGGAGGGTAATGTAAAAGGTCGTACTTATCATTGTGCTGAATAGAACGCTCGTATTGACGAATTAGTATAAAAGGATTAAAACAAACACTCTTTGCCTGAATCACGCAGATCACCCTGGGTTCGTGTTCAACAATCGGATAAAAAACGTGCATATTTCGTCGATTTAAAGTCCATCGTTCCAAAAAAGGAAACGTTGTAAGGCAATAAATCGTGTTATCGGCGAATTAATAATATTATGCTGATGCCGGAACCATTCAGTGAAGTTGTTGCTCCGTTTTTGCATTTCACAGACGCGTGTCTCAGGGGCTGGCACTCGCGCTCGCACTGGTCCTAACCGGTCCGAGATATCGTGTCCGTGAGCGGTGTCTATGTGTGCGTTGCTCGAGCGCACTTTGTATGTAGATTGCCTTCTTTACTCTCAGTATTTTGTGGTAAAGACTTCGCCGTGACGCCCGATAATGATGTTGTTTTCCTTAAAAACAAAAACATGACGATAAATAACAGTGATTATCTTCCATCATAACAAATATTGTAAGATTAAAGACTCAATAAAAGAAAAATGTGCCTTTCCTAACTCGAACAAAAAAGATAAGCCAGCTGATATTGATTCGGATGATAAAAGCTGGTCGGCCAAGTTTAGTAGTATGTGGTACATATACGTGGCCCAAGAACTCCATATTAAACCACACATCAAAAGTGTCTGGAGATCAAGGTACTTAAAACATATTTTACTGCCCTATTGAAATTAAATAAAAGTTTCTAAACTCGGGGTACGCGGGCCGCGCCTAATTGCGACTTCTACTGTTTTTTTCAGTTCTGTGGATATTCCTCAAGATATCTATTGTCTAAGTTCACCTTTTTGAGAGCAGTGGTGATGAACTAATTTACCCTTACATGATGAAACGATTTTGGCTCACACTGGATTTTTCACTCTAGTTAAATTCTGTCATTAAAATGTATGCTCTTGCTCGAATGGCGGCCTGCATTCGCCGTTTTAGTGACCTACTCAAGGTTTTGATGGTCTCTTGGGGGATTTGGTTCAATTCTTCCCGGATGGCGGTTTCCGGCTTCTTGCTGGCCACGACATAACCCCTGCATAACCCTAATGCCGACCTCTTCAAGATAATCGATGACAATGTGCGCTACGTATGGCTGTGCATTATTATGCACAAGTTCAAATTTTTTCCCCAATATAGCCAGCATATGGTACTACATGGTCTTCTGAAATCTCTGTTATGTAGCGTACGGCAGTTAAAGCAACACTTCTTATAAAAATCAGTCCCGTGCGTCCAGTTAATGATATCCCAGCCCAAAACATTACAGAGCCCCCACCATAACTGACTGTTTCTCTTATGTAACACTGGGCATAACGTTCACCTGGCCGTCGCATGACATTACGGCGACCATCAGAACCGCATAAAGTTATCCGACTCTCATCACTAAAAATCGCATGCATGCGTCCGGCAACACACAGTACCACGCATACTCATTGTTTATTTACAACAACATTCTTTACCTTATAAGGTGAGTAAGGGTACCGAGGATACAAGACAACAAGCATGAATTAAATTAAGTACTGCGGATGTTGTTATCAGAAGCAAATCAATATTCATATGTCCAATGTAGTCAATGGTTACTTTGTGTGTTGCCTAGTTTGCAGACTGGCTGGTTATGTGAATTCACGTTAAAGCCAAACGAGGTGTAGAATGGGAGTTTACCAACAAACTTGCAATTAACTGTTTCGCCTTGTTCAATTCAATTATATATATAAGAAAAAGTAATGCCAGGACAAAAATAATTGAAGATGAATACAGAGTCTGCTTTTGATAAGGAAGGACCTCGATGATTATTGCCGAAAATCCCCGGGGCCAGATAATGAGCGCGGCGCTATAGGTAGCTAGGTTCGATCAACAGGTGCTCCAACGAGGCTCGCACTAATTGTCTTACGTGATCTGATGGCCGACACCAAGGTTAGACAAATAAAACAGCTGAAGACTAAACCGAGCTTAATCAATGTTTTTTTATTAATCTTGTTTACCCCGACATTCAAATTGTTATACATATGTATAACAAGTTCCAAAGAACTACAATATGATCCATTGAGGTCAAGTAGTGAGTATTTGATGAAGGATTTTTGAATAACATCGGTATCCGAAGTTCTCATCGATGATCTATTCTTGGACGTGTATTTGATACATTACAGTAATGTTTTCTGTTATATTCTCGTCCGTCGTATCGCCATCGTGAACTGTAATAACATCGCAATACTTACAAAATAAAATCATCTGATTTTCGGGGCCCGGTTTATAAATGCGTTGTTTACAAAAATACGCCAGCGCTGTCCGCGAACCGTGCCAAAGCTATCGACGTGTTTGTTTAGAGCTCGCCGAACGTCACCACTACGTAATACGAAACGCAGTAATAGCCCTGGGCAGTAATAATGTGCTTTCTGTTACTGTCTAAACGATTACAAATACTCGCAAGACTAAACGACGAATAATATAGAGAAGATTGCAAACCAGAGCATAATAAAGTCTTCTTATTGTGCAATAAAACGTAGGTTACCTACTTCATCCTTACAATAAAATTAGTGTTCCCCAAAATCGGTCTTGGTCATGCAGTCATGGTCTTGTTCTTGCATTTTCGCAAGACCAAGACCAAGACCGACTTATTGTAGCTAGACCAAGACCAAGACTGACCTTGCAAGATTTGAGCAAGAACAAGACTTAGCCTGCGAGACTCTTGCGTCTCGCAGTTAAGTCAAACTGAGGTTTGGGCGTTATTAAGTAGGTATTTGGTTTCAATACCGATGTTGATTATAACGTATCGGTATAACACGAAAAGTTATTGTATTGATTATTATATTTAGACTATTTAATAAGTAGCGTGTTACTCACAAATATGTTCCCATGTGATAAAAATGTACCTAGCATAACATAAATAGCAATAGCATAATATAACGAAAAAAATCTACGCTACGTCATACCTTATGCCTCATCATCATCAGCCTATAATGTTCCCACTGCTGGGACACAGGCCTCCTCTCTGTGAGAGGGATTGGGCCGTAATCCACCACTTGGGCCCAGTGCGGGTTGGTAGATGTCACATGTCTTCGATTTTTTTGTTCTAGGACATGCCGGTTTCCTCACGATGTTTTCCTTCACCGTTTTGAGAGCAATGGTAATGAAATAATTTACACAAAGTAAAGCGCCTGTCTGGGTTCGAACCTACGACCTACAGCTCGTAAGTCGCGGCCGTTACCACTTGGCCACCACTGCTCCACCTGCACCTTAGGCCTACGCGTAGGTATTTAATTTATGACCTATTTTTTATTTGAATAAATGGTAAATTGCATAGGTAGGTTGTCTTTATTCTACAACTCTTCCATCCCATTCCATATAAGGTGAGAGCCTATAACTATCTATCTTGACAATTTCTTTAAATTTGGTGGTTCACTACGCATAAGTCAATTCAAGTTCAAAATGTACCTACTCTGTTACGTTGCTCTAAGATCTAAAGTAACGTCGTAGTTTTTTTGGTTTGAAAGGTGTATTAGTCGGGAGTGTTCTTAGACATGTTTCATCAAAATCGGTTCAGCCGTTTGAAGATTATCAGCTCTTTTCTGGTTGAAAAACGGATTTTAGCCTCTGATCAACTCAAAATTTGGGATTCTATTACTTCAATGATAATAAACGAATAAAATAACCTTGAACTGATGCTGGAGCAACACCTGGAATTTCCAGGAAACCCAAGTTATTCACCAACAAACAGCAGAAGTATCGTGTTTGGGCTCATTGAAAAGGTCTCAATGAATAGATTATAGATAAATGGTGATTTAAGGGAGACATTAAGTTTAAAAAGCAAGAAATAAAAATTAAATTAAAAATTTAAAAAACCCCCGACCCTAACAAAAACTCAAAAAAGTTAAAAATAATATTTATAGGCCTTTTAATTTTAACGTAATATTTTGATCAGGGCATTGTCAAGTCGGGGGACGGTCAATGAAAACGCCAGAGGCCTAGCCGTCCCCCGACTTGACAATGCCCTGATCAAAATATAACGTTAAAATTAAAAGGCCTATAAATATTATTTTTTACTTTTTTGAGTTTTTGTTAGGGTCGGGGGTTTTTTAAATTTTAAATTTAATTTTTTAAGTAAAAATAATAATAAAGCCTTTATTAAACAATCATAAAAAACACATATTTCTTATAAACTTACTAGAATAAGTATTTAACATAGACACTAGTTTCGCGAAGATTGTCTTGCTACTCAGCATAGGTCTCCCCTAAAACTTGCCACAAAGTGCGGTCTAGTGTCTTCCTTCTCCATGTGGCGGCTGCTATTCTTTTTATGTCGTCTTCCCATCTCCGACGCTGTCCCCCTCTCTTTCTTTCGTGTTGTCTTGGACACCATTCAGTCACATCCTTAGCCAACCTGTCCTTTTTGTTCCTCATCAAATCAAAGCAAAGCAATAGGCTTATAGGTAATTGCAAGACTTGCGAGACACTTGCTGCAAGACCGAGACCAAGACAGAGAGCGCAATACCAAGAACAAGACTGGCTAAGTCTCGTCTTGGTCTTGCATTTGGGCAACACTACTTACAATATTTATTTTACTCTGCATTCTTGCTGCGGTAGTATTCCTTCCAATCGAAGTATTCTTTTGAATATTTCCAAATTATTTCGAATACTTCCGAAGTTTTGCAGCGCTAGATAGGACCCAGTTGATTGATTGGAACATTTAGAACCCTTAACCCATGACTTGATCCCCCCCGAGTGGGTTCCCGCATTGTCGTTGCGGGGGGGCTCAGTAACCGTGGATTCCGGCCACGGTGAAGCCAAGAGGAACCCAAAGGTGGGGCCGCTCGTCAGGGCTTTTGCCTCAAAGCCGACGACGTAGCGGCCAAAAAGTAGGTTGCGGTGAGGTGCACCGCAACTGAGGTGGGCCGCTATGTCGAATGGGAGGCATCGCGGCTGAGGGTTACGGGCTGCGGTAGAGGAGGAGTGCCGGTGCTTCTGAGCAGCGCTCTTCCCTTCCGTGGCCTGGACGGGGCAGCCACCGTTTGATGGCGGACGCGGTGGGGCCGCAGGGGAAGAGGAGTGTCGGTATAGCGTCAGCCGCTCTCCCTATCCCCTGCGGCCGAAAAGTGGTAGACGGGACGGCGCGTTGTGTTCCACACGCGCGCCGTCAAAGATGTCAGCAATCACCGGTAGGGTCCGCAAGGGCCGATGCCTGCCAGGGGTGCGGGTTTGTTCGAAAGAGATACCACGGCCCCTGGCATACGGGCTACTGAGGGAACACGGGTGGGTTTTAGTCAGTAAAAGTCTGACACGCCCTCCTGCTCTACTCAGCAGGAGAAGTCATTTGATGATTTCCCACACAAAAAAAAAAAAAAACCCATGACTTGATAAGACTAAATTAGTGAATGGAGAAATTTCTAGAAGTATAACCTTAAATCACGTAGATTCGTGAATAATGATAGAGGAATAACGTCAATTTGACGTAACGGCCGGTTTCTTTGTACAAGAGGAAAACTATGTATTTTTTTGTGTATTGGATACTAGCGATCGCGATCAAAAGTAATGATGAAATTTTGATCCCGTTCCCGGCAACCCTAACCCGCTAACCTATTCCAGGGATGACAAGAAGCCTATGTCTTATTCCGCCCATTTTTTAAAGTATAAAAATGGATATAGCCAATTATTTTTAAAAGAGTAACCGTAGAGTTTCTTGCCGGCTCTTCTCCATAGGAAACAACAATTTGGAACCGTGCACCTAGCTTCTGACGTTTCATAAGTGCCCATGCAGGTTTATATGAAATAAAATATTTGGATTTTGATTTTATCCTTAAGAGACAGACATAATATGCCATCGCTTGCCACTGCTGGCATTAGAAAAAGCAGAGATATTTTATATAATTTGTATCACGAAAAATCATTGACTTCTGATCAGGCCCTTCATAATTATGTAAGAAACTATTCTAAGATATTCAAAAGAGTCTGCGCTCACGCTAAATCTAAATTAATAAGTAACAAAATTAGTATCTCTAAAAATAAAATAAAAGCTGTGTGGCAGGTAATTAACAAAGAAACTGGAAACACAAAACAGCGAGATCAGAATGAGTTAGCTCTAAAAATTGATAATGAAACCATTTCAGATAAGTTACAAGTTGCTGAGACTCTAGAAAATGTCTTTACCAACATCCCAATAGAAGTTACGAAATCTCTCCCCTCATCATCTGTATTAGCTGAATCTCTTCTTAAAGAAAACTTCAGCAAGGACATTCCAAGTTTTGAATTCAAACCCATCTCTATTGCCACAATTAAAACAGCATTTAAAAGTCTTAATATAAAAAAAAACACTGAAGACTTATGGGGGATTTCCGTTAAAGTTCTCGAAAATATCATTGACACAATTGCCCCTGTCCTAACAGGCATATTTAATCAATGTTTAGACAGCGGTACGTTTCCTGACTTAATGAAACATAGTAAAGTAGTACCAATTTTCAAATCGGGTAGTAAGAGTGATCCCTCTAATTATAGACCTATATCTGTGCTTCCAGCATTGAGCAAAATTTATGAAAAAATCATGCTGGACCAGATGTTATCACACTTTAACTCGTATGGGATTTTACATAGTCGACAGTTTGGTTTCACGAAAGGTAGGTCGACGACTGACGCAGGAGTAAAACTCATCAGTCACATTTTGGAATCCTGGGAGAATTCCCAGGACGCCATTGGCATTTTCTGTGACCTCTCAAAAGCGTTTGACTGCGTTGACCACAATACACTGATCTGTAAATTACACCACTACGGAATTCGTGGACAAGCTGCTGATCTTGTACTTTCCTATTTATCAAACAGGCAGCAAAAAGTAAACGTTAATGGGGCGACGTCCTCGGGGTCTCTAGTTAAGATGGGCGTGCCTCAAGGTTCAATTCTTGGCCCTTTTTTATTTCTAGTTTATATTAATGACCTTCCTTACCTGATGGCTAAATTCTCGGATATAATTTTATTCGCTGATGACACTTCTCTTATTTTTAGAATAGATAGGAAAGATACGGATGTCTTACATGTCAATGATAGTCTAGCTGTTCTTTCGAAATGGTTTGCTGCTAATAATCTTTTACTCAATGCGAACAAAACTAAATGTCTTAAGTTCTCGTTACCAAATGTACCCCAAGTAGGTCTAAACTTAAAACTTGATGGCAAGAAACTGGATGCTATTTCGGAAACTGTATTTTTGGGAATTACTTTAGATTCAAAATTGCAATGGGGTGCTCACATTAGAGCTCTTTCAAGTAGATTAAGCTCAGCTGCTTACGCAGTAAGAAAAATAAGGCAGTTGACTGATGTAGCCACAGCTAGGTTAGTTTACTTTGCTTATTTTCACAGTATTATGTCTTATGGCGTTCTGCTGTGGGGATCGGCAGCTGACGTAGATTCAATTTTCATTTTACAAAAGAGGGCAATCCGCGCAATCTATAAAATGGGGCCTCGCGAGTCTCTTAGAAACAAATTCAGCGAAATTGATATATTAACTCTGCCTTCTCTTTACATCCTAGAAAATATCTTGTATGTTCGCAAAAACTTAGGCCTTTTCAAAAAACGATGCGATTTCCATAATCTGAATACACGTAGTAAAGATGAAATTGTGATTCCAAAATTTAGATTGACTAAAACTAGCAAGTCATTTCTAATAAACAGTATCCGCTTCTATAACAAGTTGCCAAAGTCGGTTACAGAACTTAGCGATGGAAAGTTTAAAACGCACATCAAACGTGTCCTTATCAAAAAAGCATATTATAAGATAAAAGACTACGTTGAAGACAGGGAAGTTTGGCATTAATTCCTTCTGCACATGTGGCTTCCCTGGTACCTCATTAACAGCATAACTATGTGAAAGTCTATTAACTGCTCTCAAATACAAAGTTCTTTTTAATTCTTTTTATTTTTACAATGCTGACATATTCTCGTCATTAATTGACATTATACATCAATTTTATTTAGGTTCATTTTATTTATGTAGATTATTTTACATATTGTGAATGAGAGAACGTTGTAGGCCTTACTGACTGTAGATTTGTAGACGATTTTCTATTCTGTATTCGTCTAAGTACCTGGTACTTATTGATAGGCCTGCGCTGTCCTCCCATACATTTAATCTCTGTAATTTGAAAATATTGTTAAAGCCAATTATTTTTAAAAGAGTAACCGTGGAGTTTCTTGCCGGCTCTTCTCCATAGGAAACAACAATTTGGAACCGTGCACCTAGCTTCTGACGTTTCATAAGTGCCCATGCAGGTTTATATGAAATAAAAATATTTTGATTTGATTTGATTGATTTGATTTGATCGCGGAATTTTCTGTAGACCTATAAGATACGAGGGTCATTCAATAAATACTTAGCCTACAAAAAGTAAACGAAAATTTTGGAAAAGTGGCAATTTATTTTTCAACATAGTCTCCTTTTAGTTCGATACACTTAGCCCAGCGATGCTCCAACTTTTTTAACCCGTCCGAAAAATAGTTTTTGTCAAACTCTGCAAAATAGGCCTCCGTGGCGGCGATGACCTCCTCATTCGATCCATATCTATTACCGGCGAGTGATTTTTTCAGATTAGGAAACAGAAAGAAGTCACAAGGAGCCAAATCTGGAGAATACGGTGGATGGGGTAGCAATTCGTAGCGTAATTCGACCAATTTGGCCATGGCAACGGCAGACGTGTGAACCGGTGCGTTGTCGTGGTGAAACAGCACTTTTTTCTTCGCCAAATGGGGTCGTTTTTTCTTTAATTCGGCGTCGAATCGGCCCAATAAATCGGCATAGTAAAGCCCTGTAATTGTTTTACCCTTCTCGAGGTAATCGATGTAGATCACACCTTGTGAATCCCAGAAAACGGTGGCCATAACTTTTCCGGCCGATTTTACAGTTTTCGCCTTCTTTGGAGCACGTTCCCCGGTCTGGATCCATTGTTTTGATTGCTCCTTGGTCTCTGGTGTGTACCAGTGGATCCAGGTTTCATCGACGGTCACAAAACGACGCAAAAACTCCGCTAGATTCCGCTTAAACAGCGCCAAACACGTCTCCGATGTGGTCTCACGGTTGCGCTTGTTTTCTGGTGTGAGTAAACGCGGCACCCATCGCGCCGACAGCTTTCTCATGCCGAGTTCCTCGTGAAGAATATGATAAACTGTTCCTTCTGAAATGCCTACAGTCTCAGCTAGCTCCCGAACCTTCGATCGGCGATCTGCCAATACGAGATCATGGATTTTTTTAATGTTTTCCTCCGTAGCAGCTGTTTTCGGACCACCTGGACGTGGTTCATCAAAAACCGACGTACGGCCACGTGCAAACTCGTTGAACCAATTCTTGACGGTGGCCATCGATGGAGAAGAGTCACCGTACACAGCATCCAAGCGCTCTTTGATTTCGATGCGCGTTTTCCCTTCCAAAAATAGGAATCACCGAACGATATTGCTCTTTTTCCATTTTTGTAAAACCGATCGACACGTTCGCTTCCATAAGTTGTCAAATTAAAAAAAAATGAAGGGATTGGAATGAAAATTTGAAAAAAGAATTAAAAAAGAATGTGCTACACTGTGGTAAAACTGTTTTGAAACTACAGCGCCCTCTGGCGATGAGGCTAGGTACTTATTGAATGCACCTCGTACACAATTTCACCATACATCATTTTGTTATATCTCAAAGTCAGTTTTTAAGTTGAAAGCTCCCAGACGGCTAATTTTTTCCGACACCTCCAACAACTATCATTATATTTTTAGCCAATGTACAAAAAAACTTCTTGACGCTGGGAAATCATTAAATAACTTCCCGCTCTGGGTGGAGCAATAGGGCGTGTCAGACTTTTACTGACTAAAACTCACCCGTGCTCCCTCAGTTGCCTGTGTGCCAGAGGCGGCGGTATCTCTTTCGAACAACCCGCAACCCTGGCAGGACCCTCAAAGGGGTTAATTTTAAAAAAGTCTTTTGTTTCTTTTACATTATTTAATTTTTAAGCCAATTTTTGAGTTAATCAAGACACGCAGTAAAATCATCCCTTGTCAAATTAGCTACCCTTTTTTTACCCCTTTAGGGGTTAGATTTTAGAAAAACTCTGATACACGTTATTCTTTATTTTTGGTTTTAGGCATAAATACTGAGTTTTGGCACCCCCCAATTCCGCTTTAGGGGGTAGTTTAGGAAAACAATAAATAACCAATTTTATAATTTACTTAGATAATAATTTATTTGTGCCAAGTTGCTAGTTTATTAACTCAGGAATAAGATTTTTCATACAAACAAAATCCCCCCTTTTCACCCCCTTAAAGGACGAATTTCCAAAAAACCCCTTGTTATCTTAGTGCTCCCCTACATTATAAAAGGAAGCCGTGTGCAAAATTTCACGTTCCTAGTCCTAGTAGTTTCAGCTGTGCGTTTATTTGTCAGTCAGTTTCTCCTTTAAATATATAGATACTTAACGAGTCCTAAGCATCAAAAACATCCTTGGTTGGAACAAGTTAGTAAATGATAACCCGTACTTGGGACTATTTTTTGTAAACAGCACATACGTAGATACATATGTACGTAAAAAATGTTAAAAATATCCATGAGCGATAAAAAAAAATGTGTTATCACTTAAAAACAAAACCATTATCGAAACCACAGACAACCTGCTTGATAAATTTTAAATGTAACAAAATAACGAGGAATCTGTGAAGTAAAATGTAAATATTGTCAAAGATCTCTCGAATAGGATATCTAGTACAAGCATTACTTACTGTGTTAAATCAAATCAAAAGTCATTTATACAATTTAGGCTGCGAATCAGCACTTTTCGAACGTCAAAATACATAAGACAGTCCCCCAAAAACGCCCACCCTTCACCACTTCCTAGTGGGTGGGAAGAAGTGGCGCAACATACTCTCCAGCAGTACGGCTGTCTGTTTAGTCGCATGGACTTGATTCTATACATACAAAGGCAAAGTAATAAACAATAAGATACAGAGAACGTTAATAAAATAAAATTAGTCATATGCAGCTAGCCATGCCAATAAAGCTAGTGCTAAACCACTAGGAAGTGGTGAACGGCGGGCGTTTTTGGGGGACTATCTTTTGTAATTTTGACATTCAAAAAGTGCTGACTCTCAGCTTAGTTTGAATAAATGACTTTTGATTTTGATACCAACAAATAAAATTAAAACTTAACTCAAGCACAAAGAATAAAAAAATATATAAATAAAGCATAACACCAAAATAAAAGCCTCCTGGTATAATGGGCGTGATAGCTTACATAGGGTACGTATTTGAATATCGAAGATTAAAATACCTACTGTTACAATATCGATGTTCAAAACATCGAAAATGGAAATATCGAACGACCATAAAACCGAAAATTAAAATAACGAAAGTTTATAGTATCGAATGGTTAAATATCCTACGTCCAATATATCTAAAATCTAAATATATCTACAATAGTTACATCGAAAGATCCAAATATCGAAATACAGAATATCGAATGTCCTAAATATCGAAGTACCTACAAACTATCGAACGTCCTAAAAATCGATGGGTATATATACGAATATTATTTGAACATCGAAAATTAATATACCTACGTGTAAAAATGGGTTAATTTTCAACATTTAATACATTCATTAATTCACCCTAAAAATACGTACAAGTTAAAATATCGAACCAATTTTGATATAAGTAGTATGAGTGGGAAAAGGTTGCTTCTGCAACGTCTCCGGCGCTACGGGAAGTGCAACCCCTTCGCCCTTGCGTAACAAAGGATAGGCACCCGTGGGAGCCGTAGCGGCTGAGGCTGGTCGCCGGAGGCGACCAGCAAGCCGAAGCTGCGGAGGTGAACGTTTAGACCATCTGCGACGTTAAGGTCGCATGGGACTGCCGGAGCCCTGCAGCGCCGGAGCCGTGACAGAAACCATGCTTGCTTGCATGTTGCATGATTGCTGCATGCTTGTTTGCTAGATGGTAATCAGTTACTAGGTGGGTTTTTCGATTAGTAGGTATTTTTAACGTAGATATTATGAACTTAGATGTATTAAATGTTGATATTTTGAACTTAGGCATAATGTCATTCGATATTTTGAATCATTGGAAATTTTAATCACTCGGCATTTCAATCTTCGACGTTTTAAGCGTAGGTTTAACAATTTTCGACATTTTGATATAATCGATATTTAAATTTTCGATGTTTTAAACATTGGTATTTTAAGCGTAGGTATTTTAATCTTCGATATTCAAATACGTACCCCTTACATAATATGCTGGATTATTGTTATGAGTGTAGAGTACAAGTCCACCTTGCGGGCTTCAACGTTACCTTGCCGATTACCTAGCGCCGCCGCCGCTACTATTAACATAAATTATAGATTCTCATTGCTGTTTAAACTTTAATCTCGGTTATCATCTTCATTGTTTTAGAATGACTTGTATGGAAGAGAAACTTACGTTGTTGAACTGTGACGTTATGTCATGACTTCACTCTCGCCTTTCTATGAACAAATACTTTCGTATAATATCCTCAAAGTGAAAATAGTTCTATGGTCGTTTCACCGTCACTTGTCGTTTCTCAGGAATACTGACAGATGAATGAGTTTCCTCTTATCTCAACTGTTATGTTTTTTTTTTACAAAAAATATTGAAAATTCATGGTTCGTACAGATGTCGAGGATACGGCAAATGGCTTGGTTATAAATGGCAGCTGATTTTCACGCTACCAAATAAAGTCTCATATTCTAATGCCATATATGTATATGTATGATTGTCCAGCTACTAATGTATATGTTTCATGTCTGATAAATTGGTACACTCATTAGTAAAAATATTAATTTTGATCTTTCGATTACTGATTGTAAAAATCTTCATGCACATTGCATAGTATTTGGGTAATAGTTGTAAGTTACTTACATAATTGTTTAGAAAATAAAGTGAAAATGTTCGGTTTGCCTTTCTTTTGGAGCGTCCTCTTCTTTTTCCTCTTTCCTTTTAATTGGGAGCTGGTTCCCTCTTTATTAATATTAAACATTTAGAAAGGTTTAGAGCGGCAGAAATGGACAGTTATTCTAACGGGCGAGGTAGTCTAGTTTACCTTAATTATGTGCCAGTCTGCTGAGGCTATGCACCTTTCAATTAGGGTGATTGACTTATGTATTAATCAAATGAATTTGTTACCTATTCATATCTATTGCTGCGTATAGAATACCAGCACGTCTGAAACTAAGTAAGTGTTAACTACTCTAAAATTCATTCACTACATCATTGGGTTTTGTCACGATTATAGTTATTATCGTTATGTTGTTACTCAAATATATAAAAATATATCTTAAAGTTCTCGCTTTATTAGAGACAGCAAGGCTACCGGTCGGCGGCAAATTTTAGTATACTATTGTGAAATGAGTGATGTGCAGCAGCTATGCAAACTGACGTATATGAAGTTATATGCGTTATGACTTCACCATCTCCAGACCTGCTATAATGTTATTAGAGGGTAAACGCAAATAGATAATGTTATTAGTCCTCCTTTGCCTTTGGCAATTATAACATTTGTAAATGATTTGGCGAATGATGCGAGGAAACAACTGAGTTTATCATCCCTTCTATTGCAATCTCATAACAGCCACTCTTGAAAGTCTACGAAGTAAAGAAAACGAATGAAAGTAGCAGCTTAATGCCTCGGGAAATCCAGTGATCGGATGCAATATAAAAATAAAATAAGTAATAGGAGCAGTTGCTAGTATTCCCACGCAGCTGAAGACAAACGTCGTAGAGGGCCACGTCAAGCACATTTGACGAGAGTCAATCTCAGCTCCATACCGTTGACGCATAGTACATATTTCGCGTGGCTCGCTCCACGTACTACACTCTACACAGTTTAAGGTGTCGATGACCGCGCTGGCGCTCATTAGCAAGCTACGCTGCGTATACAGCATCGTTACAATTACAATTCTAATTAAGACCTAAACAAAGCTAAAAATAATTGTACTATCAATGTTAAGTCCAATGATCCCCTATTGTTGAGAAATAAGTTCAACAATTTGGGATCATTGGACTTACTATTTCAAAGAAGAACTTTAAAATAAATCGGTAAGAGGAGCGGTAACGGGATGGAATATTTTGTGTGAGATGTGTTTCTAATAGGTAATAATTCAGACTTCTTAATTAGATCTGTGTGCATAAACGAAACGACTAGATTATTTGCGTCCTAACAGACCTCAGATCACAAATATAAAATTAATACATTTTTAACCAGTGTGCAAACTGTAACCATGAATGAATTCAGCATATCATTCTAGACAGTTGTTTTCAGAATATTTTTGTCCTCCAATTAATATGATCCATTCGAGTTACTATTAAAATTTCAACAATGGACATGCACGTGCCCGAGTTGGATCAATATTTGAAGAACGCAATGACATCATCTTGGAATGTTTATTAGTTTGTGCATGTTTTGAGGACGGTTCGCTACTTGATTTCAGGAAAAGATTGACATGTTCTTGTCATTCCCAACCTGACCCTCGTTGTGATCTTCACATTATTTGAGTGTTATTGTCATCGAACGAACGCCGAGCAACGCTCTCGCGTCTAGACTACCTATTCGACGCAAATTAGTCGTACACTAATTATGAAATTGGTACTGCTATCATGAATAAACAAGAACGCGTCGTCCCAGACGAATGGTATTTGCGTTCTAAGGCCAAGGATAGTTCAGTGTCAACACTGGGCAAACACCTAATGTTATGTCATTAGTAATCATTTATGTTTATGCACCTTTTCTGCTGCAGAATGTAAAGCCATTTTAATAATTATTGAAATTGTCAGCATTGTCATGACTGTCATGAACTCATGAGTCAAGAGTATCTAATATGAACATAAAAAGATCATATATTTTTCTACGCTCTTTGCCGGTCATCAATTGACAGGAAGAGAGAATAGAATTGTTCTCCTGTGATAGATGTCTGTGATAACATTGATGACTAACATTGTGTCAGCGAACTGCTTAGAAAGTTTTGTTTGTAGCCGAATCATTGCAGTATAGCCGTGGAATGTGAATACTACCAAGAAGAATAATATAATAATAAACCTAAACTCGATTCAAATAATATGTAAAGTGATCAAGTTGTAAATGTAGAACTCAGTGGTTTACTGAGAGAACTAGGTAAAGGTCAGCCGCCATAAAATTATTGGTATGCCTTGTTATTGTACGTTCATCTTCCTACCGGTCAGTGAGGTTTATTTAGTGCCTATAATCTATATAGGTACCTACCGCATTAGACTAAAAGCATATTTCATACATACACTTTGTGGCTAACGCACATCAGTCGAATACTGAGGTTCGAGTGTGAGCAGAACTCTCAACATGATTTAGCAGCATTCAAAATGATGTGTGAGATTGTCTCAGGCCGAACTAGATTAGTGTCTTACTTAGCAAATGTGTCTTGATTTCCGTTTCAGTTGTCCGCCGGAGTGTAGGAAGCCACCGTGAAGAGATAAGGACCAAAAATACGCATACGCCTTAATATTCATAATTTTAACAGAGGTCTCCTGGACATAGGCCTCACACTATAACTTATCGCCAATAGCAATTTGCTAATATGATGATGATAAATCCTAGGTCGGAATGATTGGCTCTTTATTTGCTGTAGGACAAATATGTTTTCATCGTATATGCTTCAGAGTGTGCAATACTGTCAAGCCAAAGAACACTATAGCCTTAGCTTAGAGAGTTTTACTGAACAATCCTTTTGTTTCACTTATTTCTGCTTAAAAACTTCTTGTGCTTCCGGAATTTTAAACAAACATAATTATTACTCCTTGTGATGTTTTTAGGACGTTTGCGGTCATGTTAGAAGCTACTGAAAATGAAACCCCTTTTGCCATTGAACATAAAGCGCAATTACCTTCTGTCTTTGTGGTTTACTTCCATAATGAAAATAACCGAATACCATTCGTGTTTGATTTTGTTTGTACTAAGGTGGTGTTAAATACTTGAGCTATCATTTGCTAACAACCGCCATACACGAATTGCTATAGCTATAGTTGCTAGTCTGTCTTAGTTTAGTGTAACTTGAGAAACTAAGTTACAATCCATACCATATACCATAATGTTACGATTACGTAATCAAGGAGACTTTTAATTTCTCACTAAACAAGCTACTAGAACATTTTTCTTAGCCATAACTTACCGAATACCATTAAAATATCCGCGATAGACCATTATGCACTAAATACGCATACAACCGTTATCAATGTTCTTGGTTTAATTTTAATTATAAACACAAATTAAGCCGCACATTTTTCAATTTCAGCTTGGTTTAATTTTAATTATAAACACAAATTAAGCCGCACATTTTTCAATTTCAGCTCGGCAGCCACGTTGCGCTCATTTTCTTTGCCTTAGTAATCGATTATTTTAACAAATAGGTAAACTCACCACCTCACTTTCCTTGCTATTTTAACGTAGTCCATTTATTTTCGTATTTATAAAGTAACTCTGTCTGTCTGTCTGTCACGCTTTTTTTGCCTAAACCGCTGAACCGATCGTCATGAAATTTGGTAGAGATGTAGCCTGGGATATGAAGAAGGACATGTCTACTTTTTTATGCGATAACCGACAACCACGCGGGTGGAGCCGCTGGTAAAAGTTTTTATTTTTATATTTTCCGAATAACTTGTACAGATACAGAAATTTCGCACAATTTGATAAAATAACGATAAAAAATAAGAATGGTCAAAAATACGGAATCAAATCTTTCAGCAGGTTTCATTCCATCTTTGACACTTAAGCACAGCCTGCACTATTTTGTTCCGCGAACGTTCTCGGCTTCAAAGACCGCTTTGTTCAAGCTAAAAATTGTCAGAGTTATCAAAGGGGACTAAAAGACTTTTTAGGCCGGGTTGCGCGCCACAGAACTTTTAAGTAAACTACAAACTTTGAAATGGTATAAATGCATGTTAAATTTTCAGCAGATAGTACCGAGTGTAGGAAGCTAAAAGATGCTTGCATTGCGGGTACTGAAATGTCAGCACTAACGTATCATTATTCTTGTTGTTTGCAGACCCTGATCAATATAGCGTACTGTTCGCTGGCGGTATTCGGCTTCGGCGTTAAACGTCTCGTCTTCGGCCAACTACGCGTCGCCGAGGCGCAGCGCGTCAAAGACAAATTCTGGAACTATGTATTTTACAAGTTCATCTTCGTGTTCGGCGTCATCAACGTGCAGTACATGGACGAGGTGCTGCTGTGGTGCTCCTGGTTCACCCTCGTCGGCTTCTTGCACCTTCTGGGACAGTTGTGCAAGGATAGATACGAATATGTAAGTACAGTGTTCAATTTGTCCTTCAGTACGGTTATCCTGCGTTCATTATTAGAGACAATAGAGGTGACATAGCGATTATAAAAATATGATCTAGCATTATCCTGTTGCACCTATTTAGATTTGATCTCCATGTAGTTGTTATGATCTGCAGGCTTAGCATGACGCTATGTATTTATACGAAGAATAGACTGCTTTTTCAATACAAAGTGACATTTTGTTTCTCCATTTTTGACATAACACCATACATATCCTTCTTCAATCTGTCATTTTGTCTTTTATTCCTAACGATCTTTATCTAGGTCCTTATAAATGTAGACTATTTTAGAAGAATATTTCTTCCCAAACTGTCAAACTCACAACAAACTTTCTACTTGACGGCCACAAAGTATTTACGATTATCTACAAAATCATGATTCGTTTAGAACGCATAACTATCTTATTTTGTCAAGCATCATCCCAATTGCGTTATGTGGGTATAGGTACTTTCTTTAGCAATCCGAACGATTTCCTTTCACTGCTTTCATTTGTTTGAAATACTCGTCTGCTCACAACGTAAATAACGCAATGGATCGTGGTACATCATTTAGTTAATAGTCATGTCTATTCTTCCGTCGACAAATCGGTCCTTGTGCTAACCCTGCTCATAAGATAACCTTTGGAATGCTATACAAATGATTGAGTATTGAAAAGAAACACGGATTGCTGTCTGACATGATGTTCATCTCTCGTTTCCAAAACTCTCGGACATAGGTCGTGAAATTGTGTATGGTAAATACATATTTGTGCATCCAACTATTGGTGAGCTATTCAACAAAAACTGTTTCCACTGGAATTACGTCATCCTAACGGTACTTTTTTTTCTATGGACGTACAAAAAAAATACTTTCAATAAATTAGTGTGTAGCAAGAGGTAAATGTGTTTGTTTAAATGAAATTTGTGTGTCATTAGTTACACTGCGGAGATAATCAAGTTTCCGCTGCGCTGACGTTTGGCTATTCGATAAAAATCATTTAAAACAATTCAGTGCAGAGTTGTAATTTTTTACGCACGTTGCATTGAATTTATGCATAACGTGTGTGAAAACAGAATTTGGAAAAAATATGCCGTTAAGAGAAACACACGTAAAAGTAAAATAAGGTTAATAGGTCCCACTACTTAAAATAGGAAGTCTAGAGCCATTGGATTACCATACACAATTACACGATGTCATACACTAAATATTTGCTAAACCTAAATTAAGAAATTCGACACGTTTCCGCTGCGACTACGTAAACTACAATGCGACGCTTTAGTATTATTATTTGGTTATTCGGCCTCACTCTTGGTGTTCCGTGCAGTCTATCTGCCTTTGATTTTTAATCTGAGATTAGAAATGACTTGCTAGTTTTAGTTAATCTAAATTTTGGAATCACAATTTCATCTTTACTACGTGTACCTATTTAGCTTACGGAAATCGCATCTGTTTTTGAAAAGACCTAAGTTTTTGCGATCGTAAGAACTGGTACAATTTGCCATTCACTGTTCACTCGAGCTTACTTCTTTATACTGCGACTCGAGATAAGAACTAGTCGTAAAGCAAACAATGGCAGGCACCTATCTTAATTTAAGGGCGACGCATTGTCTGACCTGCGCTATGCATTGAGAAACGGCACTTGTCATGTCGTTCACACAAGCTCGATTGTTTGGTCTAGCTAGCAGGCTGTTCAATTATAACGGATGTTGACGTCAGGCCTCAAGCAAGACATTCGCCTCAACAGTTAATAAGAGTTATCTACATGAAAAGTTTTTATCAAATGCGCAAACTGTAACCATGAATTCAGCATTATCATTCTAAACCCCCAGCGCGGAAATTTCTACAGTATAGGGAATAGAATAATATGTTGAAGTCATGGTTAAAATTTTCGCACCGGATACAAAAAACAAAAAAATACAAAATATATTTATTTGCAACCAAGAATGCACACAAGTTGTAGATTTCCCTGGCTCCTGCGCTAGTTATATAACTGTGTTGCAGGAGCCAGTGTCCTCCCGTAAAACATAGACACAGTGTTAATGACAAACAAAAAAAATACAATGAACATTATTACCTTGAGAAAAAAAAAAATAACAAAACCATAAGCCCAGGCTAAAAAAATAAAGATAATTATAATAATACAAACATGACAAAAAAAAAAACAATTAAAAACAATTACAATGTTTTTTTTTTCTTTTTTTTACAAATAATAAAAAAAAAAAACAATATTTTAAACATTGAAATACAATTACGCGCGCGCGCGCGCGTGTGTGTGTGTGTGTGTGTGTGTGTGTGTGCGTGTGTGCGTGTGCGTGTGTGTGCGTGTGTGTGCGTGTGTGTGTGTTTGGGTGTGTATGTATGTGACTTTGCATGCTCAATTTGTCCACTACGTTTATTAGGTAGGTTTTGAGGGCTGCTCCTGTCCCATTACAAAATCCATAAAAACGTCGCCACTTATGCCTGCGGCACAAGGTGCACTTGTAAACAGGCAATTATGTTATCACGTTACCACTGCTAGAAGATTTTCTACCTCTTCGTAGTTAAAGCGACTTCAGCCAGAAGAAGATAACTTCCTTAAATTTTTTGTTGCCTAACTTATTTATAAAATTAATTTTATTGCATTTATTGTAAACATGAGGGGCAATGAAGTTAAAGTGTCTTTGATAAAAACTTATCCAGTATAGCTACGCCACGGTAGTGGAAATTCCACAGGGCAGGTCGGAAATGAATTGCTGTTTTGTGAAGGAACAGTTTGATGTTAATTTGATACATGGAAGCTTAAGTAGTTTGTAAACATAATTCAAATTACGAACGCAATGTTTCAGTGTCATTAGTACAGTATCCTGATTACTGACCGAAATGTATGTAAACCTTGTGCGATCCGACCTCACTAAACCAAACTGAGCAGGAAGTCTCGAATACCTTTAAATAAGTTATGTTATTTCAAAAATACAGTATTTACTTTTTAAGTAAACAGTACGAAATGAGTTTTAGATCTACAACATAGCGTATATTCAATCATTAGTCTGCATCGCGTTTCCACGGTTCACACCACATGATGCACATCAAGTGCTCCATCTGTTTGAGCGCAGACAAATTAAACCTTAGTTCTGTTAAAACAAACAAACAAGACAATTATGATGACATGAATACGGAATCTGATCTTCCTGAAAATACATTGTGTTAGTGTACTTATATTGTTTTATATCTTCCTGTGTTTGTTTCATTCTACTTGAAGTCGGGACAAGCTTTTCTTTTCCACTCTCCCCTGTTAACCGTCAGATAATTAACTAACCATTCACTCCATTCATTTATACATCCCGCACACAATCCGTTCTGTCGTTGGTTTTCCTTCTGCTGTTCCTCTGAGCCCTTGGTGAGGTTGATGTTTGGCGAAGTGGGCGTAGCCCTCCCCGTTCCTTCGGACATGGACAATTGGACACTGCCGCCGCCGTCTTTGACGTTATTGTATGTAGGTAGTAACATGAACGAATAAACATTATAGTTATCTGGAAATATAAATCATTTATTTGCTTATTTATTATTATATGTAGATGTAGAGATAAAATTTAATTTAAATGAATGGTCCCGGTACATTTTACTAGGGATGCATAAATTCGAATCTTGGCCGATACGATACCGATATTTATGAATACATATTGCGATTTCTTAGCTTTTTTAAACGCACGTAATTTTAATGTAGGTATTGATGTATCGGAAAATAAATATTGTCGACCCTGATGTACCTATAGGAAAAATCAAAATATCGCCGGAATTGGATGCACCCCTACATTTTACGAATTTAAGTACACAGGGTCAAATTAAATTAGCTGGAAATAGTTCACACACAGGTTGGGTATCGATATCGGAAACCATAAGTATAAATTGAATTGAGTACAAGACTAGTAGTACAAGACTTATTATTATAACAATACTCTTCCAATTAGGTAGGTACCTATTGAGTAAAAACAGAAGGTAATAAAAACTTAAAAAAAAAAAAATAACCGCCGAAAAATCGAAAAGTAAAAAATAATAAACCTGCTTTGTCCAACCCCAATAACTAAGTTCGGAAGGCGGTGTCATATATAATTAAATACAATACAAAGTCACCGACTTCCGAACTTAGTTATTGGGGTTGGACAAAGCAGGTTTATTATTTTTTACTTTTCGATTTTTCGGCTGTTTAATTTTTTATTAAAAAGTTTTCATTTTATATTTTTTTGTGGCTATAATCTACTAATTACTACATGCTTAACTATTGATTACTTTTTGTAATACACAACTCAGTATTTAAATCTGTGAGTAAACAATCAATCATCCCCTGTTTTGTTACCCTTAGGGTTGGAATTTTTCTTCAAAATTTATCGAAATCGGACTACTCTGGAAAAAGATATGCGGTGGTCATACATAAAAAAAAAATACGCGTTGAATTGAGTAACCTCCTCCGTTTTTTCGTCGGTTAAAAAACGAGCAATGGTATTGTCCCCGACTTGGAGTTGTAGGTCGTGACTTCGACCCCAGAGATGTGCCCTAATAGGCGTTGTACATAGGGGGCTTCGGATCGGTCTTTTGAGAGGTAACGATGCCGATAGAAGATGACACCACCGAAGTGGTTTTAGTGAGGTAAAAATCCCACACTCCCCGATCTTATCCCGAAAGTCCGGGCGCCTTTTGACGGTTTCCCCCGGAAATAAAATAACGGATCTTGAGTTCGAACCCAGGCACTTTACTTTGTGTTCACTTTACTTACCTATTTAATTTCATCACCTTTACTCTCAAAACGGTGAAGGAAAACATTTTGAGGGAACCGGTATGCCCTAAAACCAAATTTTCGAAGACATGTGACATCCACCAACCCTCACTGGGCCTGCGTGGCGGATTATGGCCCACTCCCTGTCACAGAGAGGAGGCCTATGTCCCAGCAGTGGGGACATTATAGACCGACCATGAGTAGGTAAGTGAATTTACGCATAAAATAATGTACCTAATACATAACGTAGGTTCATCAATCATGGGTACTTAAATACAATATACATTATTATAATAATAGCATAACAATAACTTAAACATTCACCTATGTTTGATAATAAATCACCAAATTTAATATCTTTTATTGAAAATACCATTTCTCCAATAGCAGTTTTGTTAACATTTTTTTAAAAATCTGCTGACTATTATTGGCATGGATCGTGAAACCGTTCTGTGTAAGAAATCGCAGCAGGCTTGTATGCACATCGGTAGGTCAGTGCCGCGTATTGATATGCAAAGCAAGGTGCAGCCTTGTAGGGGCTCACTAAATGATACAATACACAGGTACAGAGACGTGTTTACATTTCCATTAGCATGAGACCCCTGAAGTTCGCGATTTATAAATAAATGCCCTTGGCATTTCATTTCCCTTATTGGGTAAGCAGGCAATATGGAATTAATTTTTAAACTACGCTAAAGTATAATAGGTCATTATACGGATAGTACATTTGCTCCACAAGCAAAATTAAGTACGTAGCACGGTAGCATCGTCATGACTTCAGTGTCAGTTGAATTCGACCTCCAAATTATAAAACTTAATTTTACCATACAAATTTAATGCAGACGGAAGTGATGAAAATTAATGATCTGCTCGCCGCAGTTAAGAGGAAAGCAAAAAAACGCGCTAGTTATGTTCGAATCTGGTCGATACAACAAACAAGGTGATATGAGAGATTTATCTCCATTGTTCACTGCCTTTAGCACGTCGGTAGTAAACTATTTCTGACACTATTAAAACCTACGCCAGACATTGAGGTAATATGTACCAACGTACAGTACATATTACCTCAATGACGCCAGATGAGGCCAAGCATCCTCAGGATCAATAAAATTTATCTGAGCAGTTTATAAATTGGTCCTTCACTACTCATAATCTTAACTACCAGTTAGCTTGAGGTTGAGCTGCTAAAAACAGGTGTTGTCTGGCTCCGCCGTACACGTCATACCTCGCTTGTGACTGACTGTGAACCATAGAGGTATAAGCCATAAATGTGCTAATTAATAAACCTTGAGATAAGGCCAACTTAATCAGCAAGGGATTAACTTGTAAGTTGTAATAATTAATGTTTGTGTGTACCATGCACATAATCCGATGCTGAAATTAAAATAGTATATACAAATGAATACAAGGTTACATTAATAATTCATAATTAACAACAAAATTATAATTAAATAAATTGGCCCTTTTGAATTTCATGCTGATCCTATCGTACCAAAACTCCACTGTGTAAGGTTTTTTTAATCGATTGTTTTGATGTAAGTTTTCAATCGTTGCAGCTTAGTTCGTGACATATCTCTATGTTTGTTATCGCTGGGTGCAACAGGTAGCGATACAAACGTGGCTGCAACGTCAGTGATAACACCATGGCAACAGCGCGTTGCACAATTATAACACGCGGTAACACGCCACTATCAGTTGCTTGTTTGTCTCCTTGCACATTATCTCATCATCATCATCATCTGCCTAGCCTTTTCTCATGTTGGGATCGGCTTCCAGTCTAACCGGATGCAGCTGAATACCAGTATTTTACATGGAGCGACTGCCTATCTGACCTCCACAACCCAGTTACTGGGTACTACGATACCCCTTGGTAAGACTGGTTGTCAGACTTTCGGGCTTCTGACGACCCGTAACGACTGTCAAAGATCCACAAATGACAGCCGGGACCAACGGCTTAACGTGCTTTCCGAGGCACGGAGGGGTCTTGGTATGTAAAGATAGTCACCCATCCACGGACCAACCGTGGCAAGCGTAGGTTAACCTGGCCGATCGACCCGTGCAGCTATTGAAGCCCCTCCCCTTTGTCTCCTTGCTCACAATTATTTATTTGTTTATTAACTATGGGTGACTTACAGCTAAAACAAACAGATTAAAAAAATAGTATGTGAGACTGACAGCCAATTAAAAGTCTACAGTTCTAATAAGTTTGAACAGCACAACACAGCCACCGAAAAGGAACAGGCAAAACAGTTTAACATTCAAGCTTAAACTAAATTCACATTTCATATTAAATACAAGAATATAAACCTCAACATACAAAATCTTAATTAAAAAAACCAAGGCGCAGACACTTTCTGGCCGAGGACACACCTGTTGTGAAAGGATCAAAATCGTGTTACAGATGCTGTTAAAATTGCTACTTGCACGCACTTTAAATGAATTCTGCCTGTAATTCGTAGACGTAAATGGAACACGCAACGGTGCGTTCCATCGCTTCGACCTTCTGGGAATGTTAAAATTAAATTTGAATAGAATATCGGAGTTATTAATAGAATTATTGAAAATTTTAAATAACGTAATACAGTCAGAGATTGCTCGCCGATTAATTAGGGGTAATATATCATACTTCTTACAGAGGTTGAGGTAATCTTCTGATGATAACACATATACTTGATGAACCTTTTCTGGACTCTCTCTAAACGAGCAATGCTTTTGTGATAACATGGATTCCAGATTTCAGACGCATAATCCAAGTGGCTTCTAACAAAGGTACAGTAAAGGATTTTTAAAGTTTTGGCTTGAGTGAAGCACCTGGACAGCCGCATTATGCGAGATTACTGATACATAATTGATGCACTGTTTTTCTTTTGTAATTAGATAGGACCGGAAAAATCGGATTAAAATGATCATGTGTTGCTGCAGTACTTTCCAGTGAATCACAGAAGATTTTTATATTGTTATACAGTACTTACTTCATTCAATCAAAATTATCAGGTGTGGTCAGGAAATGTCGACTCCATCTATGTTTTTTACGTGTAAAACTGATTACTTACGATATCCAATTGACAGAATAAATTATTTCATTTCATTTGACCTGATTATGTCTGTTCCAGTTATCGTCGTCCCCGAACACGGGCGGCTGGGCGCACGTGCGGCTGGCGGTGCTGCTGGGCGGCATCCTGGTGGCCGCCACCACGCTGCTGGTAGCCGCGGCCTCCTGGGGGCTCCCGGCCGGCCGGGACACCTTCGCCTTCATGGCTGCTGAGGTAAGCCACCAGCTCCTTAAAGTAGCACCTTCTCGAACGACGTAAAATCATTTGTAAAGGATACATTAGGATCATTCCCGAGAGTTTTATCAAACTTACGACATATATTCTAATTCATACTTTAAAAAATCTTTTGGCCCATATTTGCAAAATAAAATTATATTCTGTTTTAACATAACATTTTGTGAGGCGAAATCTGAGATCAATTTACTGACTGAAGTTCAAATATTACACGTATGCACGTAAAACGTAGCGTAGTTAGACCAATTTTCAGAACTATTTACGGAATAGATAGTACCTAACCAAGTTTGATGGATGACCGTCATTCCTCTACTCAAATTCCACGGCAGGCTAAGATGTTTGTTGAATAAAATAATAATTTAAAGCAGTCCAATTACTACGTAATGTTTTCAGAATGTGACAAACAAAATATGAGGTAACACTGTAACAGAACCTTGAATGAGTAATATAGGTCAGCAGAGTTCGATGCCACTGCAGAAGCTTCCGTGTTGGTAGGCTGACCTCGTGAGGTAATGAGTGGTACTCTGTGACCTGTGGCTAACGTAGCACCCGTATCCATACTCGATACTGTAATGAGTGGTACTGTGACCCGTGGCTAACGTAGCACCCGTATCCATACTCGATAGTGTAATGAGTGGTACTGTGACCCGTGGCTAACGTAGCACCCGTATCCATACTCGATAGTGTAATGAGTGGTACTGTGACCCGTGGCTAACGTAGCACCCGTATCCATACTCGATAGTGTAATGAGTGGTACTGTGACCCGTGGCTAACGTAGCACCCGTATCCATACTCGATAGTGTAATGAGTGGTACTGTGACCCGTGGCTAACATAGCACCCGTATCCATACTCGATACTGTAATGCCTAGAATTCATACATATATCTAAGAATAAAGACGTAATCTTAGTAAATAAATAAATACCGCATATTATTCAAGTACGGGAAGGGAAACATCGAGTCTGAATGTTGATACAATAGTAATTATTATCATACAATACAGAAAATACCACTACGATTGAAAAGGCGTAATTTGTCAGTTCCGCATTAAACGGATGCATTCAATAACCTTGTTTATGTTTCTAGATAAGTAGATAGTTATTTCATAGTTCTGCCATAACATAACTGACAAGGTTGGTTGAATGGAATTAGGCCTATCTGAATGCAAGGCGCAGGAGTGACAGGGATTCATTCTTGTTAATAATGACCTTTGTTATTGTGTCTTACATGTTAGGCTCTGACGTAGCCGTAATTTGAGCTTAAGGGTGCTCCTTCGAATGCGACCGAGACCACAAACTGCAGTAGCAACGTAACAAAATTGCAATGACAGACTGCAGGGACACATACACAATGGCAGACCGCAGCGACACACAGAAGCAAGTCGTGTCGCTGCAATCGGTCATTACGATTGGGCGGCGTCGCGTCGCCGCTGCGATTTGCGGTAGCGGTCGCCTTCGGAGGAGTGCCTCAAGGATAGAAACATCCTGTTGTTGAGTGAGAGCCCCGTGGTGTTGGTTGCAGTGCATCCTAGTGCTGGTGTCGGTGCTGCACGTGGCGGCGCGCTACGTGCTGCAGCTGTACGAGGCGGACGTGGCCGGCCCCGTCGCCTACTACACGCACCTGGTGTTCGACGTGAGTATTAGAACCCCATCACATACTCCACATCATTCTCTTGCCCTAATCCCAACAGGGGGCCTTGTTGGGATTAGGGCAATTCTGTATGGTCACAATGATTCCCCGCGGAATGTTACTACGTTCAAACTACGTCCATATCGTGTTTTTTAGAAACTAACGTAACGGTAAGGAATCGAAATGTCATATTCTGTATTTCCAAGACAATTTTTCGATATTATTAATACGATAGCAGATTTCATGTGTGATTGACGTGGTCACGAGTACGAGTCATTAAGTGGTCATAGTGAATTCAGGCCCTGATGTGGACTCGGCGCGACATTTGTTTTTTTCTCTATTAGTCGTCATCTCTGTAGTCGCCCCATTTCATGATCATCCACACATTCCATCCTTTTGTTTCTGAGATATTAGCCTCATTGGCCTCGTTGAGGTCTTTATTTCTTTTTTTTTAGTTGTTTTCTCTATTTGTTTCATCATCATCATCATCATTTCAGCCGAAAGACGTCCACTGCTGGACATAGGCCTCCCCCAGGCTCCTCCACTTCGACCGGTCTTGTGCTTCCCACATCCAGCGGATACCCGCGGTCTTCGCAAGGTCATCGGTCCACCTTGTGGGAGGCCTTCCTACTCTACGTCTTCCGGTACGCGGTCGCCACTCCAGAAATTTTCGGCCCCATCGGCCATCTCTTCTGCGAGCAATGTGCTCTGCCCACTGCCACTTAAGTTTGGCAATTCTTCGGGCTATTTATTTTATTTATTTATGTATGTATTTGGATCTCCCCAACAGAGGCTACACAATTACATGCAAATTTAAATTACAGAGACAAATACAGTGTGCGCTTCCAATTATAGGAGAACACATCATGCTTACATGTCGCTTATCATGTCGGTTACTTTGGTTCTCCTGCGGATCTCTTCATTCCTGATTCGATCACGCAGGGAAATTCCAAGCATAGCCCTCTACTGAGCTCATCGAGCATTGTACTGAGGTCCTCCATGGTCTCAGCCATAACAACCATATCATCGGCAAACCGAAGGTGAGTGATGTACTCGCCATTGATGTTGATGCCAGCCCCTTTCCAGTCCAGAACCTTGAAGACATCCTCCAGTGCAGCGGCGAAGAATTTCGGAGGGATAACGTCTCCCTGTCTTACACCTCGCTGCAGAAGGATAGGTTTCGAGGTCTGGTCCTGGAGTCGGACTGACATGGTGGCGTTTTCTTACAGACACTTCAACACCTCGATGTACCGATAGTCGATCTGGCACCGTTGGAGGGACTGCAGTACAGCCCACGTCTCGATCGAATCAAAGGCCTTTTCGTAGTCCACAAACGCTAAACAGAGAGGCAGATTATACTCTTTGGTCTTCTGTATAACCTGCCGCAGCGTATGTATGTTGTTTACTGTGCTAAAGCCTTTACGGAACCCGGCTTGTTCGGGAGGCTAGAAGTCGTCAAACCTGCGCGCTAGACGGTTCGTGATGACTCTGGAGAACAGCTCGTAGAAATGGGTCAGAAGTGAGATGGACCTATAATTCTTAAGAAGGGCATTGTCACTCTTCTTAAAGAAAAGTACCACCACACCTCTGTTCCATGCCTGTGGCGTTTTGCCCTCGAGTATGACGGAATCAAACAGCCTCTGGAGGGCCTTAAGATCGGGTTTCCCGCTGGCCTTTAGGAGTTCAGTCGTGATTCCGTCATCACCCGGCGCCTTGTTGTTTTTGAGCTGCTTCAGAGCCATCCTAATCTCGTACAAGCTGACGTCCGGGATGTCTTCAGTATAGTGTCGGGTGAATCTAGCTCTTGGATCGTTTGCCAGATCCATAACGGGGTTTCTTGTTGATGTGTATAACTGTCCATAGAACCTCTCAATCTCTCTCAACAGCTCTGGCCTGGTGGATACGATCTTGCCTTCATCGGTCTTCAGTTTCATAAGCTGACTCTGCTTAATAGACATCCCTAGCAAAGACCTTGGAGCCTTTATTCCGCTCTATCGCATCTTTAATACATTCTGTAATAAAGCGGCGGAGGTCGCTTTTCAAGGACTTATAGATCTATCTATGAAGCTGCTGGTACTCGAGCGCATCGTCTGAAGACTGCAGGACCATCTAGCGCCTCTCCTTCATGAGCTGCAAATTAGGATCAGAGGGTTTCTTTTTGCCATTAGTATGACGAGTCTTAGAATAGAATATGTCTTTATTTGCTTAGAATGTAGGTACATAAAAATAAGTTGTTAAAGAAGTTCTTGAAGACCTTAGACCCGACCGTATGGACAGTTTCCATGAACCCATCGTTATAATCGTCCACGGAGCTCCCTAGGCACTCGAAACGATTGTGGAGTTCGAGCTGAAAGCTCTCGGGGTTTTGGACTTGGATCGGTGCTGGACGGAGCGTAGACTTCATCAGCCGACATATTTCCAGCTAGATGTTCATATTCAATGTGCCTCTTACCAGATCACTACCAGTTTTCACCGCGTTGATCACAGAGACATCATTGAATACTTGCCTCTTCGTCGACATAATGAAGTCAATCTCATTTTTGGTTGCACCATCAGAACTCTGCCAGGTCCACTTCCTGTTCTCATGTTTTTTGAAGAAGGAGTTCATCATAAAGAGGCCTTCCTTCTCCATAAAACTAGCCAGTAGGTGACACCACCTTGGGACTGCTGGTCGCCCTCCCGGAAATAGAGCAAGTTACCGGATTTGAGGATTATCGATTCTTCCCCCTCTCGTCGGACTTCAGATACTACTATATCCCATCGTAACTTGCTCAATTCTTCCTCGAGTTCGACGATCCTCTCGTCGGTCCGGAGTGTACGCGTCTTGTATGTTGCCAGGTCCAGTTTTCGGTGATTGTGGTAGCCGGATCTTTTCCGGGGATTGTAGGGGTGCGCCCCTTGCCTCACAGTGGCCTTTATCGCTACCGTAGCCAAGGGTAGGTGGGCCGCCGGGTACTAGGGGCCATTTATTGATGTTGCTTGTCATTTTGGGGGGATTTGCCATAATCGCCACGCTTGGCAGGCGGTTTGGCGATCGCAGTATGGTGGTAAAATGCATATCTACGTATATATCTACGACACCCACTGGAAGAAATGGAACGGTACTGGTTCTTTTACGCCCGACACCACACGTGACTATTTGTTTAATAAACCTTAAATTAAGCTAAAAAGTTTTAAATTTAATGTAATTTTTAATGTTTTCATGATTTTTTTAGATTGAATGTTCTTTTATATCTTTTGTATTTCCTGTACGTCTCCCAAATATATATTTTTTAATTTCTTTTCTATGTTCATCCCATACAAGTCCACATTCACACTCAAAACTTCCCTCACGACATTTTCCTCATTCCTCCGCATCACATACCCTGACAACCAATATTGTCCATGATGAAACATATACGAAATACGACATATACGACCTTATAAAGGTGGTTTAGACAGACAGGATGCGGAAGGAGAATCGGATGTGACACCTTAACACACGTACCATTTGTAGTGTGGAAAGCATCACATGGAATGATGAAATTCTTATAATCTTATCATCATTGATTGTCGTCAATCAAACAATATGATATCAGATCTGAGTTCATCTGAGTGTATTACAGATAAGATAGCATTGTACTGAGCGTCATGAATGACGTCACAGACTCACAGCGAATAGAAGCTATCCTTTGTCTCATCGCCACATCATTCACCTGTGCTGACAGTTACCATTTGAGCAATAAATAACTAATAAATACAATGTGTTTTTTTTATATCCCGTAACTCTAAGGTTATATTCTAAAAGTAAAAATATATACAGGAAAAGTTTTTATCCAGTGCGCAAATTTTTACCATGAATTCAGCATATCATTCTAGACCCGCACCTAACGCAGAATTGTATCGCAGGTTATAAAAAAAAATATCAGCTGTTCCGTACATTTTGACCGCGTAGGTATTGCACTTTTCTATGACACAGTTGTTTTTTTTTTTTATATAACCGGCGAAAAATTTCTGCGCTAGGGGCTCTAGAATGATATGCGTAATTCATGGTTAAAATTTGAGCACTGGATAAAAACTTTTCCTGTATATATTTTGAAGATATTATCAATCTTAATGAATTTAGGTCAACAATTGTCACCCGTATGACGGACCTTTACTTTAGCGACGTTGCCAAATTACCGTACAAAATATCAACACCAGACTCTCCATGTGTGTATGTATCTTAAGTTTCATTGATAAAAACTAGTAATTAAAGTTCATTCAAACCAATAATTCATATTTAAAGCTAAAAAAATGCGACGTTGACATATTTCTTGTAACACCCTTATATTTTACATTAATAATCGGGACTTTGTCGAATTATTTTGTACGTAAAACGAAAAAAAAAAAATTGATAAATAATTCATATGGCAGATGGTTCTTTGATATGGTCTCATTCATAACACCTAAAACATAAAAAACACCTTGTATAACCAGCATAAGTTTTAACCAGTACGCAAACTATAACCATGCATACAAAAAAATCAGCTGTGCCATACATTTTCACCGCGTAGGTATTGCCCTTTTTATGAAGCAGCAGATTTTTTTTTGTGTAACAGACGAAAAATTTCTGCGCTGGGGGGTCTAGAATTATATGCTGAATTCATCGTTACAGTTTGCGCACTGGATAACAACTTATCCTGTATACATATTGTAGCAAATTTAGTTTTGATTACTTTAGATATTAACCTCCAACATGCAGAGGTAGATGACAGTATAAGTAGAATAATAGCCGCTAGAGGCCGTCGACCAACAAGCACCGACTGTTGTGAGCTGTCCGATGATGTAACGGGATAACATAGTTATTACATTGACCTCCACGTCGCCGTCGCGTCATTGTGAGAGTTCTTGAACTTTTGTTCTTGCTCCCGTAATTATAATACCACGACATCATAGAAAATGTATTAAAATACAATGGAACTAATGTAGATCAAAGTTATTTTGATAGACCCACGTTAGATAAAGTTCAAAGTTTGTATTGATTTTGTGTAAAATGAATTGTTGTCGCCTAAAGAATAAACATAAAGACAAGCCTTCCACTATTAAAAACGATCTAGTGATGGTCTTACGACGTCCTACAGTAAGCACGTTTTAGTGTCTTGTGGAGTTGCTAAAGCACGTGGATAACCAAGATTATTTACCGATTCCTACTCCTTGAAAGCCAGAATCTTTACAACCCTAGTTTTAGTATATGCGAAACCCAAAACACTTACACATCTAATACTTTGTAACGCCCTTTACGAAAATTACGTGGACATGTATTGAAATATTTGGCATTCGTATTTTGAAAGAGGCAATTGACATCGATGGAAGAAACAGGAACTGTGTCACTTGTGATGACCAGCTTAGTTACAATTACGAGCTTTCAAAACTAATTCTCTAAATAATTTTCCTGTTACCATAACGGTAATGAACAAAACCTTGCCTCTTCCAAAATACTAATGCCAAATATTTCAATGAAATTTATGTTCAAGGGCAAAAACGCAATGTCTCTTGATGAGGCTTGATTGGCAGGACACATTTAAACACTTTTTTGTAAAATTTGCCCTGCAAAAATATCTGAGAAATATGTGTTCAAATATGTATGAGATATTACATTGGCAATCATAGGTAATATGGTTTCTTTTCTCATATAATGGACTAAAATATTGTGAAGCAATTTGTGCTCTTATTAAATAAATATCATCATCTGTAGTTTCAATGTCGCAGAGGCATGTATTATAATATTAATTTAACATACAACCTTGTTTTCATTACGTATTATGCCATATTAAAGAAAATACAATAATACTGTACACATTTTGTTTTATTGTGTGGTGGTGACACTATCTATTTTCATAGGATTACTAAAATAATATTATCTCAGCTAAGAGGAAAGCAATACACAATGATAGTATTATTTAATAGAAGCTTTTTACTAAAATTTAAATGCACTAGACTTTCTGATATTCCTTTCGTCTAGCAGTGTCACACACACACACATACGAGTATGTCAGTGGAGGTGAGGATTGAGGGACCAGTTTCAATAATCGCTATCTTCAAATTGTATCGATATATCCGCTCCATTTAATTTTTACAAAATGTATTAAGACTTTTACTACAACGTTATGTAAAATAAAAACGATTCTACTGATTTAATTAGGTAATATTCACAAAAATATTTATCTTTGTTGTGTGAGCTGGGGGACCTCAGTTTTGTCGTAATTTTATTTTTTGTCTTCAATGCTTTGTGCTGTAGTTTTAATATATTTATTTACAAATTTCAAGATTCGTCATACAATTGTTTTAAGTCTACTACTGAATTATAGGATTTTTTTGTGATTCCCAGTTGGGTCCCTCAGTTCACACGCACATGAATTTCGACCACTGGGCAACCACTAGCTAAAGATAAATATGTCACACATGCATCCCGGAGCAAATCCGCATTGTAAGTGTCGGCTGATGTACATTTTTTTTTTTTGGGGTTTTGGCTTCGCACGGTGCATTTAGCCAGTGTCTAGTAATTTTACTTTTCAATCAAGTAAATGACCCGATATCAGGCACGAACTTACAAAAAGTGATAAGTAGTCAAATCAAAGTTAAGTCAATGTTATTGTAAAGCGGTAGTAACTCTACAACAACAAATTAGGAGTTTTTGGGGGGAACACGAAAAGTCCACGTTAGTCACCTATTTTCACCTTCACAACACTTGTGCACTCACACGTAACTAAATTGAATAATTCACTACCAAAATTATACAATTTAATTCGCAATGTCACGAAATTTCATGAAAGTGTAAAATCGTGCGACATGTTCCAAGCGATCCCGCCAAAAACTCCCTGATGTAGAATTAATTTTAGCAAAAAGTTCGAATGGTATACAGGATGTAAAAATACCCATGGCCATAACGAAGGGGTCGTATTTTTACAGCCTGTCTTTTGAAATTTAGTCCGTTTTATGTACCAGCATAAAGCGTAAACAAATGGTTGTGTCCCAGTCGGTGTCGCTGGTGGTGGAGCTGCTGCACGTGCTGCACATGGTGGTGTACAGCAACATGCTGTTGTCCATGGCGTCGCTCGTGCTGGTCATGCAGCTGCGGCACCTAGTGCACGAGCTGCAGGCGCGCATGCGGCGCCATCGCCTCTACACCGAGCTCGCCACGCACATGAGTCGCAAGTACGTACCCCCTTAGGCTTTTACTAATAAACGCTGTATACATTTTTTGTTAATGCTCACTCAAGAACAATGGTTTTGGTCCTTCGAGTCGGAAAATGATGTATGTAGTACTTACACAGTATTTTAGATTAAAAAATTCGACCAGTATCACACAAAAGTTTGGTATTAAACATAGGTAGTATGTACATATTGTACATGGGTATTAATTATATGTTTCAGTTTGTAATCTTTTATTACCCACAATATTGATTCATTTAGGCGTAGATAATGATCTGTAGGTGCGTCATAATCTTTCGAGAGATCATGAAACGATTGCCAGGTAAATGACCATGATGTAATAGTACAAGAACTTGTGCTATTAAGTTGAGCCTGTAAAGAGATGACCTACGTAACGGCAGATTTTTCCCAAATAGCTTGTCATTAGTGTAGGATTTGTTTTGTAATTAAAAGATGCTAAAACGTGTAATCTAGTCGCTTAGGGGTTTATTTATAAACGTTGCTTTGAGTTAAATTATGGTTACCGAATGTTAAACTATACATTTTTGACATTTAAATGTCCCTTAACTTAAAGCAACGTTTGTGGAGTTTATGTTCAACGAGCTTTTGCCTGCGGCTCCGCCCGCGTTGATGTCGGTTGTCGCGTAAAAAAGTAGCCTATGTCCTTCTCCATATCCCAGGCTATATATCTACCAAATTGCATGACGATCGGTTAAAGCATGACAGACAGACAGAGTTACTTTCGCATTTATAATATTACGAGTATATAGTAGGGAAGTATTTGAACCGGTGGATACTGATTAATGATTTCCATATTCTTTGAAAGTAATATTAGTTACGTAGTCGGACTCTAAACAGTTATTCGAAGTAAAAAAAGGAGGAAAAACGTTGTAACGATGTTTACGATTGTAATCGTAATGTAATTAGCGTAATGCGTCAGTGCGTCTCCTAATAGCTTGTTTATACTTGACGTGTAGCGGCGTGTTACTGACCGAGGTGACCGATAGCGCAGTTGCGGTGCCTGACGAGACGTGGCGTGACCAGTGACGTCATTTGCTGTGACGCCTAATCTTTAAACTACACAACTTATGTTTACATTCGTCATCTATTGTAACTCTTTTTTATGGATTTTGTAGAATGTACCGTACACACATTCCGCGATACATTCTACATTGGTCACGAAGTAGTACACCACAGCTTTGAATAGTTTCAGGGCTTAATGTTAGCCCAGCAAGTAGGTAGGAAGGGCAATGTTTCATGGATCTTTTGTTACAAATCACTTTGACAGGGTGGTTGGTAAACATTTTGTGAAATTGTATTAAAAAAACAACATGGCGGCTTCAGTTCCGATTTTCGTCACGCGCCAAAATATCTATGTTCAGCTATCGGAGATAATTTAACAAGAGGTATGTCCACAGCTACCCTATGGCTAGCAAGGAGGAAGTGGAGAAGAACCAGGACAACTGCGCGATCTGCTGGGAGCCCATGAAGGAGGCCAGGAAGCTTCCCTGCTCTCATCTGTTCCACAAGTAAGTTATAAATATGACACCTAAGTGCCAACAAATATTTTGGCTGTAATCGGTTGTGTTTAATCGGTTATATTGTTTATTTTTGTAAATTTTCATTTCAAATATAGTCATGAAAAGCAGTACAGTCGCAAAATCTCGGCGCACAACACATCATCGGTTGAGTGTTTATGGTTAACTGTTTCAATAATCACTCGTCGATTTTGGCATTATGCGACCGACTATATACGACGCTTCTTCCGTCGATCACCCTTAGTCGAAAAAGCCGCACAAAGTCTGAACGAGGGCCCAAAAAGCCGGACATGGCTGGACCAATCCGGACGGATGGTAACCCTACTTTAACGCGCATTACTTAATCAGTATAAGTTTTTAAATATCCAGTGCGCAAATTGTAACCATGAATTCAGCATTTCATTCTAGACCCCCAGCGCAGAAATTTTAAGTCGGTCATACAATAAAAAAAATCAGCTGTTCCATACATTTTGACCGCGTAGGTATTGCAGTTTTGTATGAAACAGCTGATTTTGTTGAGTGCCGCTCTGACGTGCGTGGTGCGCAGCTCGTGCCTGTGCCAGTGGGTGCAGCAGGACGCGTCGTGCCCCACGTGCCGGCGCGCGCTGGCCGGCCCGGCGCGCGCGGCGCTGGGGCCTGCGCGGAGCCCCAACCATCTGTTCCACTTCGACGGTAAGTCACAACAACTACTTGTTACATTACAACATTGTTGCACGGCACGATTAATGTTTGGTTACCACTAGCGCCATCTCGTATCGAGTAGCAGAATAAGCAATGTTTCGCATTATGTCTCTTTAATTTTAAAGGTGCCATGTGTTCAGTCAGGGCCGATATAAACTCTAACATTCTAGATGCTTCTACGGTAGAAGGTTCTGGAAGTATCCGAGGGCCCTATATATACCTAAGCGGGAACGGAACGCGTTCCGGGCAGTTTATCAAAATATAGCGCTTTTTCTAGTTTCATAATTATTATTTTCTTTTATTATTATTTCATTTTAGATTTGATTGTTAATCTTGATTCTTATTTGTTTTTTTGTTTTTTAATTTGAAGCAAACACACTTTGCGTTTATTACCAAACATGTATTTAGAGTAAATGTTACGCTGGTTAACCCTCGATATTGGTACCCAAGATACAGGCTTGCCTAGTTTGGGGCCAATGTAAAATCTGTGCAAAAGTTTTTTGGCAATAAAGTTTTATTTATTGGCAGCGATACATGCGCATAAAATCGAAAGCGATATTCAAGTGCGACTTAAGTTATTATTGGTAATCTATAGTGGCAGTTTTTAACATTCACGAACCCCAAGCTCGTAACAATATTATTTTATCAACAATCTTATCTTGAACGGGCTCACAACGGTTCTTTTCCTATTATCCTACTTCCTACTAATGTTATAAATGTAAAAGTTTGGATTTTTGTTACTCAATCACGCAAAGGCACATAGATAGTCTATATCTTCTATACATATAATAAATCTGTAAAGGAACTTTTTCTGTACATTTAAAATATTTCGAAAATAATTGCTTGGGGTGGTAAGGGATAATCAACAGATGACATTTTAACCCTTATCAAAATTTTTGTCTGTAGCTCGGTTTTTCAGTTTCTATGTTGATTAGATCAAGTATCACGTCAAAAGAACGAAACTAATATGGTTATCTTTCATACTCAAATATTGTTTATAACTCAGAGTTTATATTAGTCTTTGTTTCATCGCAATCGCGTCGGTCAACCTATCTAAATAATTTAAAGTGTTCAAGAAGAATTTATTTACGTAATGTTGAAACACTTAGCGACATCTATTGGCGTGAAACGGTACTAACGAATACTTAATATTAACACGTCATTCTCATTTAAGTTACTTACTGTGTCTGTGTTATTTCAAAAAGTAATGATACTGATTACTAAAATCGCTTTCCGTTGGTGGTTGATTCCCACGAATCAAAAAAACCAAAAGAATTTCAAATAAAAAGTTGTGATAATATTAACTGACGTGGTGTTCTGAATCATATACCTAGAATGCAATGTTAGATAAATATTTATTAGTTTTATCAATCAAATTAATACAAATAGAGGGGAAGAAATCTCATTTTTAATTGTGATAAAAGTCTTAGTAGCGCCATCTAGCATAATGTAGCAAAATTAGAGCGGCTAGAGGAACATCTCCATAGAAATTCTTAATCTCTAGCGTCAGTAACGCCATCTAGGTTTGAATAGCAAACATGCAAAGACAACAACTTGATTTCGCGCGAAATTTGATAATGTTAAATTTAAATGCGTGTTTACAGCATTACTCGATTCAAATAATGGGAGTTTTGGGAGTAAAGAGTTGTAAATACTTATGTGCAAATTTTCGTGATGTTAGTTTTCGAGGTGGGGAGGGGTTCAAGCGAGGTCGGATGGTGAAAGTCAGGAAAAAAAAATCCAAAATTGCGACCATAACTACTGGTAATAGATAGGTTTTCACACGGGCAACTGTAGTTATGTCGATGCTCTTCCGAGCAACATCGCTTACAGAGAAGCATTTTCTTAGTTAAAACAAGTTTAAAAATGTATTTATTTATCCATTTGGCATCTCCAACAAAGGATACATTACCTACACAGGAACAATAGAAATCACAATAGTAAAATATTGACAATTTTAAAGTCGCTTCTTTAAATATAATTATTTATTGGTCTACAAATAAATGTATGGCTGAACAAAAGAAACACTGAAACATTTTTGATTACAATTTACAATAAAAAGGCATCGCAACTGAGAGTCGCGGAGGATCGCTCTGTTACGTCCATTATCCTCGGGATCGGGCTCTCTCTCTTCCTGCTGCCTGCGTCAGCAGCGGGGAGAGAGGTGGGGGCGCGCGCGGTATGGCACTACGTAGCAACAACATCGTACTTACTATGTTCATAGAAAACCCGTGCTATACAATTAAATAGTTTTTTTTGCCTGGTTTGGTTTTTTTTTCACCAGCGCTTTTAATGTGGATAATGACCGACGTTACGGGGCGTAGGTAATGGTAACATTCGCAGCGAGCATGTCTTTACGCCGTGTGCTAAAATCAGTGTTGCTCGCTCGCATGTTTTGCCGTAGGTACTACTGACTGCACGAATACTTGCTTGGTAACATATTAGGTGCATTTTGACCCGTGACGCCGGTCAGTATCCACCTTTACAGCGTGATCTTTCTTCATCGTGATAACGCCATGGTCCCACGGGCCGTTAACTGACAGGTGGCGTCAGGTGTAACTGCACTGCTACCTGTCGAGGCCTATCGCAGTCCGTGCAGAGCATTCCCACTGCTGTGGTTTTATTCAGTGGTCAACGTTTGATAAACAAAGCTAAAAGACACGCGCCTGTACGGGCCGAGATAGGCGCCCGCCCCCGCGTGGAATAATGCTTCAGCACACTCAACCAGACGCGCAGTCGATTTATTGAGTAAGTACAGTAAAAGCTCCTTATTCGTGCTTCCTTCATTCGCGTTTTCACTATTCGCGGATTAAAAAAATGCGACCCAATTCCTATATCCGCGGCTAAAGATTTATTTATTTGCGGGTCTAATCGGTACATCGGTACATACATATTAACAAATAACAAAAAGGATTCCAATAGGTATCCAACCCAATATCCTTTGTAAACGCGTCGTCAGATAGACTATAAAAAAGTGAAATAGACCTTATTACAACTTCGCCTAAAGTACATTGTCAAATGATATCGCCGCTGTATTGGTTCGGCCTTTGACATCTACAATAGCCGCCTTCGCCGCGGTCGGTGTTTTTAACCGACTTCAAAAAGAACGAGGTTATCAATTCGACATGTTTATATTTTTAATGTATGTTCAGGCATAACTCCGTCGTATATAGACGGATTTGCAAAATTCTTTTTTTTTTTCGAAAGGGGTTTACTCCGAAATGGTCCCATTGAAATTTCATATAGACAGGGCCCGATCTAGCTATTTAGCCGCTCCGGGCAAAAATAACATTCGCCGCCCTTTGCACTAACACCATCAAAGATGGTATGACCATAATTATGTGATATTCTTTTAACTATATAATATTCACATACGTTAGTCTACTACGGCTTCTGAACAAGTATACAAAAATTCATGAGAGTAGGTATGTTTGTAAGTATACATTTTGCCGCCGCTCATTTTTGCCGCTCTGAGCATTTGCCCGGCTTAGATTGGGCCCTGCATATAGATCTGATGATGCGTTTCGGAAACAGACAACGGAACTCTTCAAAAAATTACAGCAAATCAACCGCGAATGTTGCTATCACATAAATAAGTATGCATTGTTTTGACCCAAAGGATGATGAAATTTCGAATTGGTGTATGGTAGGTAACAAAAAAGTGAAAAATAAAAACTTTTTTCAAAAAAATAACAACCGACTTCCAAAAAACACTACAAAGTGCAAAATAACTTTAATTTCGGAAGGCGGTGACAAATCATTAAAATACATATCCAACGTCACCGACTTCCGAAATTAAAGTTATTTTGCACTTTGTAGTGTTTTTTGGAAGTCGGTTGGTATTTTTTTGAAAAAAGTTTTTTGAGAATGTAAACAAACATAATGAAACCAACCTCATCACCATAAAGTATATTTCATCATCATCATTTCAGCTGAAAGACGTCCACTGCTGGACATAGGCCTCCCCCACATTTATAAATGCTGCGACTTAATATACATTCCATCCTTTGGTACGAGCCGCTTTGCGTGTTTTACCTATTGTTTCATCTTTCCATTTATTGCAAGATGTTGAATTTTTTTTTTTAACCTAAAAACGATTTTCGACGCGATAAAATCTGTTTAACGCATAGAAATGCTTGATCGTTTACGCCTTGGAGAGTCGCTTGCATCCATATCACGCTCATACAATTAATCAATATGGTCAAAAACTTCAATTAAATTGTTTTTTTTTTGTCACTTAGGAACGTATACCCTATAATCCCATATAAATTACCATTCCATAGTCACGGTTTCTGTATTCGCGGTAGGTATTTTACGGAACGTATACCTCGCGAATAAAGAGCTTTTACTGTACCTAAGGCAGGTGCACATTTATTATAAAATGAGCCTCGACCAGGCGCTTTGATCTATATTTATTCTTAAAAATCTGAGTGAGACTTCGTCGCAATATCATTATAACCCCTAAAGACGCCTGCAGGCCTAGACAAAACACCTTTCTGTTAACGTTCACGCTAAACTCTACGCCAGAATATATGGGAATGACATTACCGTGTCCTTTCCGCAGGTAATGTCATTCCCATACATTTTGGCGTACCGTTTAGCGTGAACGCCAAGAGTAATGTGTTTTGTCTCTAGGCTCTGGACTGCATTCGAAAGCTGTGGTAGATTCCTACCAGGGTAGATCGGAAGATCGGAGGAGTGGTACCTACACCGTCAAAGCGACACATTATTGTTTTCCGACATGCACGCGAACGAAGTCGCGGGCACAGCTAGTTTAGAATACTTTTCATCTCGGTAGTACCTACGAGTACGTTCCTGTGGGATAATTTTCGACCTCCACACGGGCAAAGTCTAAGAAAAGATATTTACAAGTTTGGATGTTTGTTACTCAATCACGCAAAAACCGCTTTGCAGTAGCGGCGTTAGGGTAGGGCGCGGTTGGGCAACCGCCCAGGGCGCCGGACATAAACGGGTGCCGCAGGCGCACCTTTATTTCCTCTCGCTCATTGAGCGAGGCCTACTTACTCATAAATTTCCATAATTTTGCGAAAAAATCGTTATGTTGGCAACACTAGAATGGAACGCAGTGTTCAAATCGGAGCAATACACTGCATGCATTTGATTTGAGATTGAATTTTTCAACTGTCTTTTGGACACTACATTAATTTCAGTCAGTGAAAGATTTGAACAGTTAAATGAGTATTCGGAATATTGGTCATTTTTGTACAATATAAAACATTCCGGAAAAACCTGAACTTTTATTTATTTATTTATTTAAAATTGCGTACATAACACCTTAACAGCTAATGCGCCAATGCGATGTTATTACTGACTACAAACAAAACAGTTCCAAAAATCCTCTTACTTACATTAATAAAAAATAAAATAAAAATAAAAAGAAATTAATCTACCTCTAAATATTTTCAATGCACTTTAGTGCTACTTCTGTGAACTTCTTCAAGCTGCACTGAAATATATCCACCTCCATAGAAATAATATTCACCAATCTTATGGCTCGTGACAAGGGGGCAAACCTGTTCAGGTTTGTCCTAGAGGATGGCCCCAGTAGTGTTGGCGTCGGGCGACGCGAGCCGCCGCATCCGGCTGGCGCGCGCAGCCCTAGCTCTGCCAGTAGTTCAGGGTGGTGCAGCCAACCGCGCAGCACCCGAAACACAAAGCTACAAAGAGCGACGTCCCTCCGCACAGCCAGCCTACTGTACCCTACCATCCCTATTACGAAGAGACTCGGGTACAACAGCGGAAAGAAAGGATAGACGCCGTACTGCTTGAAATACAGAAACCGAGTGAATTTGTTCTGGATTCTTTCCAGCATGACTCTGTATTTAGTCTCATGGGGGCTCCAAATTATAGCACTCGTTTCAAGACGGCTCCGTACCAGCGCATTGTACATGATTTTAACTACTGCCGTATTCTGAAAGTCCTTGCACTGTCTGAGGATAAACCCAAGGTTACGGTAGGACTTGCTACATATATCTAAGATGTGCCCACGAAATTCCAATTCCGGAACCATCTCTACCCCCAGGTCCCGCACATGTGTGACTCGTGACATGACCGCGGCTTCCATCTCATACTGATGCAGCAGAGGTTCCCGAGCGCGAGTGTAGCTCATTATACTGCATCATTATACTTGTCAAACTCTGTGGTGATCTCCAATTGAAATTAACTGTAGACTCTAAATCAGATATAGATGGGTGTACGAGTATGTTGTGTGATGAACTCATAAGCCTGAAATCTTTTTTGCCTGATCAGAATGTGGCTCCCCCTGTTTCTGTTTTTAATTTTGTCAAAGATTGCAATTTACAAGAACTGTATACAAATGTATGGATAGCAATGCGCATATTATTAACTATACCTGTAACGGTTGCTTGTGGGGAGAGGAGTTTTTCTAAGCTTAAGCTGATAAAAACCTACCTATCTGCGATCGACAATATCGCAATCCCGATTGACAAACTTGGCAACTTTGTCAATCGAGAATGAAATTGCTGAAAACCTCGATTTTGATAAAATAATAAAAGAGTTCGCCGACAGAAAGGCTAGAAAAGTAATTTTTTTTTTTTTATTTGTTATTTCTTTTAATAAATGGTAATTTCATTATATCTTTTTCCTTTTTTCATATATGGGTTTGAATTGCAGTTAGGGGGCGCCGTATAAATCTCGCCCAGGGCGCTGGCAGTGCTAAAACCGGCACTGCCGCTTTGGATGAAATTTGGCTACAAACGTAAACTGGAATAACACAGCATACTTTTATCCCGATAGTACACTCCCGTAGTCCCGTGGGATATACACGTGGGCAAAGCCGCTAGCATAAGCAAGTACGGCTATAAATGAATGTAGATCAATCAACTTTCTACATAAGCTGTTGCATAGATTTCAGTACCTTTTCTTTGAAAACGCGATGTTTCACTAGTTAATACTAAAATAACCACGGTAGTTATAGGTACTTTTAGATTAAAAGAATTCATTTCGGTACTTTGACCGTTGCATAGTTGGTTACTTTAGCATCAGTGTCCAGGCTATGCAGGATTCGCGTCCCTGCCATCCACTCTGTGTGAAAAAATCAACCTCAAATTATCAAAACTCTTTGATATCAAAACGCAGCGACAAATGTCAAAAAAAACAAAAATATTCAAACGTTTGACGTTTTTATCACAGCAACAGTTTCCTTCAAACCAAATTCTCGTCCGAACTTAAGCAATGCAGTGAGCAATATCCCTGTTCCCAATGGTAGACCATCACCGGTGCGTGCCGCGTGTGCTGTGCGTAGGCAGTCGTGCTCGCGGCGGGCTATGAGTTAAATGAGACAGCGGCTCGGCGTGTACGCAGTAGTGCTCAGTGCGCTGTGCTGTGCCGTTGTGTACCTGCTGCTGCGACTGCACGTGCTGCAATGGAACCTGACAGGTCAGCGACCCCTTGAGCTCGCCACACACCGGCCGGCACCGCGCCGCCACTGATACCAGCACTCGTGGTTTAGGTACACATTGTGCAACCACAACAATTATCACGTACTGGATGCGCGAATAGGAATTAGTAAGGAAGCTGTCACGTTCATTAAAACAACTGATGTGTTTCCTAAAATAAATGTGCGCTTTTATAATTTCTAACGAGACCATATTATCGTGGATGTTCACGTCAATAAAATGTATTGAAACTATGTGCGCATAACTGTGGATGTAAATTCCCTATGACGTCCCTCCTGCTCCTCCTCCCTTCTTCGACTTATAAAAACGATAGGTACTGCAATCTGTATTCCGAAAAAATGGTACTAACAGCAGCCATACCGAGTTTTTAGTAAGTATGTATTTCATTTCTTGATTAGTTACTACAATGACTTTTCTGCGCGATTTCACTCCTTTTGCCTCGTTTACGTTCTACATCTGCACCCTAATTGCGTAACTCACGATTGATCATAATTGGTTTCGTCTTCACAGTTAAACAATATTCATTGCGTTATTTATGTTGTCGAACAGACACATTTTTCGAACATATGAAGCAATGGTTTAACAATCCGTTTCAAAACGATACAGATTATGATGAATCGTGAGTTACGCAATTAGGGTGCTGGTCATACACGCACGCCAGTTACGAGCACTACGCATGGGACCTTTTTGAAGAACAAAACTAAGTCATTATTTTAATCGCTCCGTATCAGAAGGACAATTTAGTAAAATGCCCTTGTAGGATAAATTACGTTTTCAACACACTTGCTCTTATAATGGCTCAAATTTCACCGCAATTAGGCACATAATGACACCTATAATCAAACGTGACTTTTTCATTACTATTATTCACAAGTGAGTAATAGGTTTTTTTTATTGGTTGAATTGCTTTGTTCTTAAAAAAGTTTCAATACAAAAAAGATCGTGTTCAATAGTACAAATAAATTAATGTACCTATTGCTTGCTCATTTCATGCAACTTCGTATTTAAATAGATAATTTCAACTTGTACGTTTTTAATAAATAAAACTTTCACTCAAATATAATTTGTGTTTCTTTTGTAGGTACGTGGCTAAAACACTGTCCGCGAAAAACCAAAAAAAAACCTCATTATTTTAGTCTATGGCCGATCGCCATTGTTAGATGCGCGCGCATAGGAAAACTGATTAAATTTTCCTGCCATTGCGGAAAAAAAATCACAACTCTCGTCGTTTTCACTGTTGAAATTATAGTTATTTATTAATTAAAATGTCTGCAAGTACTCGTACTAGTTATGAAGAAAATGATTTATGTTGTACACCGCCCGATATATGATGTGAAGCCCTTAATACCGTTATTAAATGACATTCAATGCATCAACATTTATAACAATAAGACTGTAAATACTCCCCTAATAACATTAACGTCTCACAATCCCACACACGTATCAGAAACAGAAAAGCAGTTTTTTCGTCACTAAAAGCCTTTATGTGATGCATCAAAATATAGCGGGCCTTTTAAATAAGGTCGATGCTCTGAATGTTTGCCTAGATGAATTGTCAGAAAAGGACATTAGTATTGACGTGCTTTGTGTTACCGAGCACTTCATGAGGTCAGGGTACGAAAACCATTTAAATATCCCCAATTACTCTTTAACGTCATTCTTCTGTAGACACGAGAGCAAAAGAGGGGGGGCTTGTATTTTGATTAGAAACGGGCATCAATGGAGAGAAGTTCCACATATAGCTGGGGCATCTATAACTGGTGTAGTTGAATGTTGCAGTGTGGAGCTCATACAATACAATATGATTGTAATATGTGTCTACAGAGTACCGAAACGAAATAGGGAACCTTAATGTATTCTACGAAAGAATATAATAGTACATTATGGTACAAGTGTGTAACGTTGGTGATTATCGCTGAGGCGCCATTGAGACCCGAGCCGTCAGGCGAGGGTCTTAAGAGAGCCGAGGACGATAATCATCAATACACACGTGTATCATACGACGTTTTTCAACACACTTGCGAAGAAAATAATACTAAATCATCATCATCATCATCATCCATCATCATCCATCGTCATCCATCATCATCCATCATCATCATCCATCATCATCCATCGTCATCCATCATCATCCATCATCATCCATCGTCATCCATCATCATCCATCATCATCCATCGTCATCCATCATCATCCATCATCACTCATCATCACCCATCATCATCCAGCATCATCCATCATCATCATCATCCATCATCATCCATCATCATCCATCATCATCCATCGTCATCCATCATCATCCATAATCATCATCCATCATCATCCATCGTCATCCATCGTCATCCATCGTCATCCATCATCATCTATCATCATCCATCATCACTCATCAGCACCCATCATCATCCAGCATCATCCATCATCATCATTCATCATCATCCATCGTCATCCATCATCATCCATCATCATCATCCATCATCATCCAGCATCATCCATCATCATCCATCATCACCCAGCATCATCCATCATCATCATCATCATCGTTTTTAAGAACAAAGCAACTCAAACAAAAAACAACCTATAACTCATTAAGAACAAAGCAACTCAACCAATTCTATAACTCACTAGTGAATAATAGTAATGAAAAAGTCACAGTTTGATAATAGGTGTCATTATGTGCCTAACTGTAGTGAAATTAGAGCCATTTTATGAGCAAGTGTGTTGAAAAAAATATTAAAACAAATATGTAAAAAAAAGTATGATCATATTATAATAGCGGGAGATTTTAACATTGACACAATGAAGAAAAATAATGTTGTGTTGGATTTCAAATGTCTGTTACTAAATTTCAATCTTAAGTTGGCCTTAAAGCAACCTACCAGAATTCATAGCCAAACTTGCATTGACAATTTCGCATATAATTTTAGAGCCAAATGTAAAACGGACGTTTTTGAATTTGCGCTATCAGACCAGACAGCGCAAATATTAAAATGCCCGGTGAAAAAAACTTGTATGTTAAAATACTGGCGCAGAAAACGACGGGACTTGAGCATAGAGAATATGGTTAAATTTAGGGACTGCTTGAAACATTTGACTTTTTCGGAAATATATGAAACTGAAGATCCAAATATCGCGTTTAACATATTTATTGACAACTTTAAACTATTTTATGACCTTTGTTTTCCATATAAGCTGACAACGATAAATGTAAAAAAAAAACTAAGTGGATCTCACATGGCATAAAGTTATGCAGCAAAAAGAAACGTCAATTGCTGTCATTACAGATTAAAACCAAATATGACTAATAAAAACATTTTTAAGAATTACACTAAAAGGTTTATGAGATTGACTCGACATGCTCAAAACAATTACTCAATTAAAACTGCATCAAATAAATCTAAAATGACATGGAATATAATAAATAAATCGAAACCGTTTTTACCTAAAGAATCCATTAGCTACATAAATGTCGATGACAAAATAGTACATGACCCTCTAGAAATAGCTAACGCATTTAACAATTTTTTCGTAGACAAAATTCAACCATCTCAAGGTTCGGGAAGCAAAGTAACAACGAATATTATAAAACGGAAAGACTCAATCTTTGTTGAACCTAGTATACCTGTAGACATATTGAACATAATTAAATCTTTAAATGCCACAAATAGTACAGGGTATGATGGTATTTCAACAAGGGTTATAAAGTATGTGTCTGAAACCATTTGTACCCACTTCAGCTACCTAATAATTCTGTGCATAAGCGCAGGTGTATATCCGGATGCTCTAAAGGTTTCAAGAGTGAAACCATTATATGAAAAGAACAATAAGGAACACATGGCTAACTATAGACCAATTGCCTTAATTCCTACAATGTCCAAATTTTTTGAAAAATACGTTTATAAAGAACTGTACACATACCTCGAAAAGAATATAATCTAGATAAGACAACAATTATGCATTTTAGGCAACGGACCCAGGCTTTATGTGACCTTAACGCAATGTACAAGGACACTGTACTTAATAAAGTCGACACCACAAAATTTCTAGGAATTATTATCGACTCCAAATTGAACTGGAAGGCACACATCGAACACCTAAGTAAACGACTGAGCTCCTGTGCATACGCTTTATATAAACTGGCCCCAGAGCTTAACGCAGAAGCCTTAGTAACAGCCTATCATGGTCTAGTAGCTAGCATCGTTATTGCGCTATGGTATTATATTTTGGGGGAATTCCACAGACAAAACAATAACGTTTAAGGCCCAATAGAGATGCATTCGTGCGATGTTCAATTTGAAGTCAACCGACAGCTGTAAACCATTATTTAAAAAACACAAATTGTTAACCCTACCATCTCTTTATATTTTTGAGATTGCGACATTTGTTAGGGTAAATCAATTTTTATTTCCACGACTAGCTGACACCTTCCCCCGTAATAGGCGTGACAATAATCAACTGTGTTCGCATACGTCGAAGACTGCATTAATGAGAAAAAGCGTTTTCTGTATGGCTCCTAAAATTTGTAATAAAATACCACAGTCTTATAAAGCATTGCCGGTAAATTTGTTTAAAAAAAAAGATGCGAGATTTATTAACGGACAAGTGTTATTATGATATAAATGACTTTTTAAGTGACACTATTTGAATTTTTTGTTTTTTTTTTTCTATGTCTTTATTTTAATTTTATAATTTCCTTAATTTTTGTACATTTTGTGCGTGATTAATTCTACTGACATATTTTTGTTTACTAACCATTGTGTACTTGGAATGAAGTGCCTTTACTAATTTACTTTTTATTTTGTAAATTTTATAAATTTGTACGCCATACGGGTGAAACATGTACGCACGAAACATTAATATTGTGACATCCTGCATGCTTAATTTGCATGTATACACATGTTTTTGACAAATAAAATTATCTTTATCTTTAAGGTGAAACAAGTCCACATTTTTTCCATACAAACTTCGGGAGGGTTTTACTCTACTGTTTGATAATGTACTTAAATCAAAACTGAAACATGGTTCGGTTTTGTCTCATTATTAATATTGTCGGTACGGAGACAGAATACTAAAATAAAAAGCCATTAAAAAGTTATGAGCCAACAAAGAGTCGTTTTTCTTGATAATTTAACGTAACTTTGGACATGTTTAAGTAATAAAAGAAGTGTAAAATCTCCAAAACTAAGTCGGCATGTGAGATGAGGGACAAGGTACGATAATTGCCGCAGATCTTAGTTGACCTCTTCTGGTGCAGCGGAAGAATAACGGATTCTGACCAGTCCTGCGGCCAATCACCGTTTATCCAAACGTGTGAGCAGATCCTGAAAAGTGTCTCTTCGCCCATGTCACCCATAACCTCAAGTATCTCTGCTGTTATTTGGTCACTTCCTGGCGCCTTCTTCTTCTTAAGAGACTGTATAGCAGAAGATATTTCGGAGCGGAGAATCATGGGTTCCAGTTCTAGATCCTTCCAATCCGGGCCAGTTCCGGGGGTTGAATGGGGACCTGCGTACAACTGCTCACAGTAGGAACGCCATCTCTCGGCAATGTGATCGAGCTCATGTAGTACAGTGCCATCGGCATCTTCAATGACCCATGATTTAGCTTTGAACTGCTTGGAAAGGACTCTGACTTTCTTGAAACGGTCTGCAGTTTGTAGTTTATTCGAATGTCTCTCAATGTCTTTGCAGATGCCCTCAATGAAACTGTTCCTGTCGTGGCGACAACTGGTTTGGATGGTTCTGCTAAGCTCAGAGTATTCAGCCATTATTGCACGATCTTGCATCCCTCTAGTTTTCAAGTCTTTCCTGCGTTGGATGAGATCCCACGAAAAATCGGAAATCCAACATTTTTTCTTCAGCACTGTGTTCTTTTTGTTAGAGACCAGGTCCAGTGCGTCGGTATGACCTTTCAAGTGTTTCCACTGAGTGTCAGCGTTAGCGTGTTCGTGCGTTGGGCTGTCCTTCAGTTTCGCCTCTAACGCCTCTCGGAAGATTGGTTTCTCAGCGGGGTCTAAGCTTCTGGGCTTTGGTGGGTTACGTCTAGCCGCCTTTAATCGTAGCGAAAAATTAGCCACGAGCAGGTTGTGGTCAGAGCCGCAGTCTGCGCCGGGAAAGGTTTTCACATTGGAGACCGAGGATCTCCAGCGGGTATCTAGAATGATGTAGTCGATTTGATTTCTGTGCCTGTCGCCTGGAGATCTCCATGTGTATAAACGTCTAGGATGATGTTGGAAGTACGTGTTCATAATACTGAGCTTCCTATCTATACAGAACTCGATCAGTTTTTCACCCCGTTCATTCCTAGTGCAAAGTCCGTATTTTCCAAGTGTGCTAGCAACCATTACCTATGGATATATGTTCCCAAATATGCGCTGCATATTGGAGGTATCTACAAACCAGGCCATTCGAATATTAAAAAGTTTCTCGAAAGATATACCTTGCAACTGGAAGCTAGAAAGAGATCGATAGTGTTTGGTGATTTTAACTTAGACCTACTGAATCCAAACACATGTGTCACTCAATACCTATCAGAAGTTGAAGAAAGTGGCTACGATATTTTAAATAAAATAGATAAGGAATATTCCACGAGGCAAACTCAAACAACAAATACCATCTTAGATCATGTTGCGACAGACCTACAAAAACAGTCCTTTCATTTTGTAATTCTAGAGTCTGCTATGTCTGACCATAAACAGATATATCTGGAAATATTCAAATACAAGCCAAAAATTAAACAAAAGATCCAATATGAGGCCATAGATTATGAAAACTTGTACAAAAGTATTAGCAAAGCCTCATGCATAGGCATAGATGATGAATACAAATGTCTGGAAGCCTTCGTTACGTCACACATACTACAAAATAAAAATCAAAAATACTAAACTTACCAAAGGACGACTGGATTAACAAAGAAGTTATTAAGATGATCGATAACAGAAATACCTTGTGGGAACAGGTAAAAAATGAAGAAGAAAATATGATCTTAAAAAAGAAGTTTTTAATGGAACGAAATAAAGTAAGTAAGAAGATAAATAATGATAAAAACAGTTACTACTACAAAGAATTCCAAAAATGTAACAATAATCCGAAGAAGATGTGGAAAACTATTAATTATTTAGCGAAGAATAAGACTAAAACGAACATTTTACTTCCAAAGCTTATAGGAAATTCACAAAGTGTAACAGACGGCGAAGAAATCTGTGATATTTTGAATGTTTATTTCGCCACTATTGGTACAGAGCTGGCTAATGGGATACCATCAGGATACCATTTAAATTCAGGTAACACACTCATGTATAAAGACGGACATGAACACACAGAAACGCTTACTCAATTTAGACCTTGTACAATCGAGGAAGCTAGTAAAGTTATCGATAATTTGGATGCTGATACTAGCACAGGTGTGGACGGAATTAGCACAAAAGCATTAAAATGCATTAAAAATGTTATAATTTCACCCTTAGTTAGTTGCGTTAACAAATGTCTTGACCATGGTACGTTTCCTGATAGCCTGAAGTTGGCAAAAGTTTCTCCTATCTTCAAGTCGGGTGCGAAAACGGATCCGAGGAATTATAGACCAATTTCTGTGCTTCCGGTGATATCTAAAATCTTTGAGAAAATCATATACAACCGCTTGATTGAATACTTAAATGAGAAAAGCTTCCTAATAGACCAACAATATGGTTTTAGATCAAAATCAAACACCTTGTCAGCAAATATTGACCTTGTAACGAATATAAAATCAAATATAGATAAAACAAATATAGGCCTAGGCATTTTTATTGATCTGAAAAAAGCGTTTGATACTGTTTCTCATGTAAAATTACTACAAAAACTAATTAACTTGGGGATCACTGGAACAGCTTACAAATTATTCGAATCCTATTTATCAAACAGACGCCAAATTGTTAAAATAGGTAACTACAAAAGTGTTACCCAAAAAATTACATGTGGAGTTCCACAAGGATCCATTCTGGGACCACCATTATTTCTAATTTATGTGAATAACATCAATCAGATAGGGTTAACAGGATATTTAACACTCTACGCAGATGATACAACTCTATTTTACTTCGGTCAATCCATACACGATATCATCAGTGAGGCGCAAAATGATTTAAACGTAATAAATGAGTGGTTTCTACATAACTTACTCACTATAAATACTTCGAAAACATCTTACATGATATTTGCAGCCAAAAACAAAAAGATTCCACCCCATGCCCCCTTGATTGTTAATAATCTTCCTATCAAGCAGTCCAGTACAGAAAAGTATCTTGGTCTACTATTAGATGACAAACTGTCCTGGAAACCTCATATCGAGCACGTAAAAGCCAAACTTGTGTCACTTTCTGGAGCCCTACGCAAAATTGGAAACTGCTTGCCACCTAAAACGCACTATATACAATTCTTTAGTAAAACCTAATCTAGAATACCTGATTGAGATTTGGGGATCAGCATCCAAGACTATCCTCAATTCCATACAGAGGACCCAAAACAAAATAATAAATCGGTTATATTGTTATGACTTCCTAACACCTACCAAACAGCTATATGAAAAAACCAAACATTTCAATATCTGTCAACTATACAACTATAATACTTGCATATTAGTAAAAAATATTTTAGATAACACTACACAAACCAACATTAAACTTACAAAAAAGACATACACACATAACCTAAGAAATAGAAACGAATTACTTCTGCGTTTTCCTAGAACAGTTAAGTATGGAAAAAATAACTTTTTTAAATGAATGGGTTCAAACTCAAACTCAAACTCAAAGCATTTATTTCAAATAAACCAATTACAGGCACTTTTGAATTGTCAAGGTCGGTGAGTTAGAAAGATGAAGCTAGTTGCCCATTCCAAAGCGTAGGTACCTATGGAGAAGAACGGGCAAGAAACTCCATGGACACTCTTTTAAAATCAAGATTTTGTTACAAAAAGTTGGTTACATCATTATGTTGAAATTATCAATGTGAGAACGATGTAAAAAGTGCACATTAAAAGCGTCCGTAATTAAAATAAAATAACAATTAAAATAAGCCGTGGGAGCTAAGAGATGACCAGTCCCTACTGGCGGCGCCCGTTCACGGACATGATGTATGCATCAGCACCATTCAGCTCAACCATTTTGAAGGGAACTTAATGATCCAACACACACGCCACCACCAGCGAGACATTTGAGTGAGCATGACATACTCTCAGCTGCCAGGGCACATTCAAGTCAATGAAAGACGTACCCTGTAAATGTTTGCATTATAGTAGGAACATAGTGCTCACACATGCTATGCAATTATACAATACAAAAATTTGAATTTATACAATGCAAAGATATCTAGCTTTTACAGTCTTCAGCAGCTCCAACAATGTTTTCAATGTTATTAAATTTAGTTTAAGCTACCTTGTGGAGCAGGACAAGCAGCGTTTAGCCAAGCATTTTTGTCAGCGATGTAATCCCCCAACTTATAATAAGCATGGCTGCATAGTGTGCGTTTTATACAAGATTTAAATTTCGATTCATTCAGTTCGAGTATGTGAGGAGGTATTTTATTGTAACATTTTAAAAAGTACCCCATAAAGGATGAGTCTACTTTAGCCAGTCTGAAGCCTGGTTGAACCAATTGGTGTCTATTTCTCGTTCTAATGGTGTGTCTTTCACCTCGTTTACTGAAAAGATTTAAGTTTTTCCTAACGTACATGATGTTCTCATAGATATATTGACAAGGTACCGTCATGATATTAATAACTTTGAACAGTTCCCTTAGAGAATCCCGCGTACGGAGGCCATATATTGATCTAATGGCTCTTTTCTGCAGAATAAAAATAGACTCGATATCTGCAGCCCGTCCCCATAGTAAAATACCGTATGACATGATACTATGAAAGTAACTGAAATAGACTAGCTTCGCGGTTTCTACATTAGTGAATTGGCGGATTTTTCTTACAGCATATGCTGCTGAACTTAGCCGTCCTGCAAGAGCTGTTAAATGAGGACTCCACTGTAGTTTTGAGTCGAGCGTGATCCCTAGGAAAACAGTTTTATCGACGAATTCTAGTTTCTCTTTATTCAATACTACGTCACAATCAGTACTTTTAACATTTGGTAAAGCAAATCTTATGCATTTAGTTTTTTTCCCATTTAACACTAAATTATTAGCAGTGAACCAATTTTGTACCAGCAGTAGGGCATTATTTACGTCGTCAAGATTTGATGCACGTCTATTTATTTTAAAAATTAAGGATGTATCGTCAGCAAATAACACCATTTGTGGTTGGTTTTTTAATAAATGGGGTAGATCATTAATATATATTAAAAAGAGGAAAGGACCTAATATTGAGCCTTGTGGAACACCCATTTTTATTTTTAAACCATTTGAATTGACACCATTTATATGAACTTTTTGCTGTCTATCATTTAAATAAGATTTTACTAGACTGAGCGCAAGTTTACCTAGTCCGTAATGCTCAAGTCTTAAAAGCAAGGTTTCGTGATTAACACAGTCAAATGCCTTGGAGAGGTCACAAAAAATTCCAATGGCATCCTGAGCCTCCTCCCAAGCTGCAAATATGTGTTTTAATAAGGTAATCCGGCGTCAGTCGTACAACGTCCTTTGGTGAAACCATATTGCTGATCGTGTAAGATTTTGTTGGTATTAAAATGATTAAGCATTTGATTGAGCATTATCTTTTCGAACACCTTGCTGAATACCGGCAGCACGGATACTGGTCTATAATTGTTGGCGTCTTTGCTGTCCCCAGATTTGAATAGTGGTAGAACCTTACTATATTTCATTAAATCCGGGAAGACTCCTTGATCCACACACAAATTAAATATTAAAGCCAAGTATGGTGCTATGGTCTCGATTATGGATGTACAAACTTTTATAGACATTCCCCATAGATCTTCGGACAATTTGATTTTGATTTGCCGAAAAGATTTTAAAACTATTATAGGGGTTATGTGCTTAAATTGAAATTCAACTGGACAGCTTGGAACGTTCGCTCTTAATAAATCAATTGAGACATCGGGGGACGAATTTAAAGAATCCGTCGTTTTAGACGGTATATTAGTAAAGAATTTTACAAATTCTTGAGCTACTTCTATGTTAGAGGTTATGGCACCACGCGAAGTCTCCAATGTATAATCCGTATTTCGTATTTTTTTCCTACCAGTTTCGTTATTAATTACTTTCCAAACTGTTTTTATTTTATTCTCTGCTGTTTGGATCTTGTTGCTAATGTACAAGGCTTTAGCTAACTTACAGGTATTTCTAAAAAATTTGGAATATGTAGCAACATACTTGTTGAAAGTTTCGGTGTTAATGTAAGGCTTAAGGCCATACAGCTCGAACAGTCTTTCCCTGCTTATCCTAATACCTCTAGTAGCCCAGTCACTAAATACAAATTGAGGGCAAATATTTTTTGTTTTCTTTTCTAAAGTTTTACTGAATTCAGTGTGCACTACTGAAAAGAAATCCTCATATAATTTATTTGCATCGTCCATATTATTAACGCCCAGAACATTTAATTTATTGTATAGGGTACTATTGAATTTATTTAATTTGCCCGTCGTTATGGGTCTAAATTGTATTTGCACTTTTTGCAAAGGTGTTCTAGACTTAAAATTAACCGTTTGTCCACTATGATCAGATGGCAGATAATTTACGATGGCTTTCTCCACATATTCACAATCGCAGAAAATATTATCGATACAAGTAGCAGAAGTTGGAGTTACTCTAGTCGGTTCTATAAAAACATTCGATAAATTGAACGATTTAAAAAGGCTTAGTAATCTACTGCTATTTGAATTTTGTTCCAAAATATTGATATTAAAATCACCACATATAATTGTGGCTTTATTACTGGATGCAAGTTTCGCTAGGGTATCTTCCATTATTGACTCAAATAAAGAAAAGTTCTGATAATTAGGAGGTCTGTACACGCACACTACAACATGCATATCTAGCTCAACACAGGACAGTTCAATACAATGTTCCACTGATAAACCAACTATGTCATTACGTTGCTTAGATTTTAAACAATTTTTTTGCAATATAATAGAACCTCCACGCTGCATAGATTTACGGTTAAAACAACTGCCCACCCTATAGTTTGCATAATTAATTAGCATTTGGTATATTCAATTATATAATATGCCAAATGAAATCAAAGAGTGCAAAACTATTAATATCTACAAAACAAAACTTAAGGATTATATTTTGCAAAAAGTAGTTTCCACATGAATATTAAATCAGGGTATTTAATATTTATGTATATACAACACAAGATATATAAAAAATCAAACTAAATATTATAAAATGAAAATCATAAATGATCATCGGTCTCCGAGACTATACTTGTCGCACACAAGCGAAAAAACGCATGCGCGCACTAGGCTAGTACACACAAAGACATTCAGTAGTTCGCTTCTTAATCGTTGTTTGTGTTCTTTGCAAAGTGAATCAGTACTTCTGAGGGTACCTTGGTGTCAAATTGGCCAGCTGTTAACTTGTTTTTATGTAACTACCTACACTTTTGTTTTGTTTGCTGCAGCTAGTCTCATACGTTGTTATTGTTATTTTGTTTGTTTTACATTTGCATGCTTCGTCTTAAGACGACGATTACCTATACATCTATCTCTGTAATAGAGAGAGATAAGAACTGTAATGTCATGTTCTTATGAGAATAAAGATTCTTTAAACCTAAGAAAAATGAATCTTTGTTGGCTCATGACTTTTTAATGGCTTTTTATTTTAGTATTCTGTTTCCGTACCGACAATATTAATAATGAGACAAAGCTATACCATGTTTAAATTTTGATGTACATTGTCAAACAGTGGGGTAGAACCCTCCCGAAGTTTGTATGGAGGGCGCTTTCACATTTTTTCTTGAATTTGAACGTTCGACTCGAGATTAGATGAGTGATAATGGTTTAGATATAGCCAAACAAAAAAAAAAATCCTAGGAAACTTCATAATTGGTCTTTTTTTAAACACTCCCTGTTCTAAAAAAAATGTTTTATTTGTTTACATAAGTCATTAAAAGCCTTGTCTCGGCAAATGATGTTTCATAAAATTTTCCTTCGGTCATCTTTAGATGCTTTATTATTACATGGAACATTATAATAGTTTAGTAATTTATAAAAATGTCCATGGTAGGACTGTGCTTTGTTCTTTGAAATGCTCAATTATATTTTTTTATGTTTCGTATAGATACATACACCAAAAATAATTCCGTAAAACAGAGAATTTATGATAATTTTTCGTCTGAAATTACATTTTTTATCTATGTATGTTTAATCGAAATTCAAACAGAAAGTATTTAATGGTGCCGATTCTGTTGTATACCGAACTAAACTAACTAAAATTCCTTACTTTTGACTATGAGAACCTTAACGCTATTCTGCAAAAAAAAAACTCTAAATTGAAAAACAATTTTGACACAACTAAAATCGAATTTGACAATCGCGACTCGCACGTGGTACGAGTATGTTTTGGCTTCGCAAAGTGGTACTTGTTTACCCTACCCTGTGATTTTTTTTTAGAGCCAGAGGCGCGCAGGGGTGGCAGCCTCGACGTGATTTATATGGAATTTTCACTTTTCGCATGGAAAATATGAACAATTATTACCCACATGTTGAGTTTTAGAGGTGTATTAGGGCTTCTTAAAGGGGGTCGAAATTTTCATTATTTTTGCGATAGGACACACCATTTTCGAGATATAAGCAAAAGAAAAGAAAAAAAATACAGTACTATTTTTGCACCAGAAGTCGAGGTGTCGGTGTGAATTTTAGTTCTTGACAACTAATTTTATTCCACACCTATTTAATGGTGATTAAAAATAGTCAGATTTAGTTAGACAACCAAAATTTTAGGTTGAATAGAATAATGAAATTGACAACAACAGAATAGCGAAGTTGCCATTTTTACTAAACTAATAACTCAGTGCAATCTTAGTGCTGTCAAACTAAAATATAGTTAAGTTGTGTCACTTTAGTCAATTCCAGAATGGAAAATCGTCGTTTGACAGGAATAAACTAAATTTTGGTGATTTTTAGTCTAGTTTAGAGAATTTTGTGACAACAGAATCGGCACCATTAACTAAGGTTACTAACAGCCACACTCAGAAAGGTACATTAAATTAGTCCTAACGATTACTTAACTAAGTAGCCTTAAATACATTAATCAACGGTAAATCCCAGAGACACAATTTAAGGGTTCGTTAGCAAACGACAGGTTTAAGTAACCGTAGGGCGAAGTATCTCCAAATCGTCGTATCGATATCATATCGATAAAGCCTTGGTGTAGCCACATTTAAAAACAGTTGATAATAAACCACAAAAAAGTTTATATAAACACGTTGAAAACTATTATTCGTAGTAATATAAATGATAATCAGTTCTCTAATTGCATTTTTTCACTAAAATACAAAGCGAAACAATTATTTTCACTATATAAGTTAAAGCGATTGCGACTTTTTTGCTATGGCAACCAATTGTCAATGTCAAAACAGGGAATAATAATTAATGATTTTTTTGTGTTTCATTCGCCGGGCGAGAAAGTTTTGTGTTGTGAATTTTAAATTTCATCTGAATGTGCAAAACGATAGTTCTAGGCACGTGTTATTTAAGATCTTGGGAAACAAATAGGTGCCATTTGTATAGTAAGCATTTTAGAAAGTAGCCAGATGTTAGGGACCTCACGGTAACTCGGGAAGTTTTGGTATTTGTTTATTGCCGAGCGTTGTAATATAATTAATTGTTAAATTATTTCCGTAATGTTTTGTTATTAGTATGAACGAAGATCTTTGTCGGAGCCTATTGATAAAAATATTTGCATTCCCTTTTAGTTCTTTAATATTTTTGACAATTTGTAATAACAGTTTGTGCAGGTATTCTTATCCGCACCAGATGTGTTTCTATAGATTTCAAATAAACAACAACCTAGCGAGTACGAAAAAAAAATCTGCATAATTGGAGGAAGAGAGAAACAAAACATTGTTAGCAAAAGCTAAAACAGAATTAGAAGAATTTAAAAAAATCTATTGGAAAACAGTCATCCTGATTTGACGCTTTTTGGTGAAACATAAAATAAAAGTATTATTATTTGATTAATTTGTGCATTTTTATTTATAAAGGTATCAATTTTAAGTAAAAAACCTCTCAACCAAGGCTTATCACACTGTAAAACCATTGCTGTTGGAGTTTTCATTCATTTGTGCTACATCAACAATGTATATCTTAATTTAAATCTATATGGTGCATGGAATTCTTGAATAGAGTAGGTATTTAGTAGTAAAGGGATCAGAATAATATCATAAATACCGCTTTGATCCTACTTCTCTACATCTTCTGGCATAGTCCACAAACTCAAAACAGTCGGCTAAATTAGATATTATTGCTTTTAAATAAATGCAGAAGCTAATTCACTGGTAAAATAAAAAAATAACCACAATCTTATATGTCAAAATCAATAATTAACAAGTTAAGTAAAGGTCTTGCTGTACTTAACTTTAATTGTCACTAAGGGCCACTAACGAACCGTTAACTGACTCTGAGAGTGAACTATTTTTAATTTTTACTAAGGAGTCTCTTAAGTAACCGTTAGGCGTCTCTGAGTGTGGCTGTAACAGCCACAACAAGTCAGTTTTTTTTTTTTTTTTTTTGGAATGGAGACTTATTTAGGCGCGTTTGGCATTTTTTATGCCACTGTTTTTTTATCACGACATGTAACCCTGCACAGAATTACTATTATTCGTCTAATACGTTAGTGGTTTTCATTGTTTCTACCAGAGTGTGAACCCACCGGTCTAGAGTTCTTTCTTTCTATTAAAGAGTGAAGGGCCGCTGGTGTAGTGTTCTTTCTTTCTACTAGAGGGTGAATGGCCGCTCGTCTAGTGTTCTTTCTTTCTACAAGAGGGTGAAGGGCCGCTGGTCTAGTGTTCTTTCTTTCTACTAGAGGGTGAAGGGCCGCTGGTCTACTGTTCTTTCTTTCTACTAGAGGGTGAAGGGCCGCTCGTCTAGTGTTCTTTCTTTCTACAAGAGGATGAAGGGCCGCTGGTCTAGTGTTCTTTCTTTCTACTAAATGGTGAAGGGCCGCTGGTCTAGTGTTCTTTCTTTCTACTAGAGGGTGAAGGGCCGCTGGTCTAGTGTTCTTCCTTTCTACTAGAGGGTGAAGGGCCGCTCGTCTAGTGTTCTTTCTTTCTACTAGAGGGTGAAGGGCCGCTGGTCTAGTGTTCTTTCTTTCTACTAGAGGGTGAAGGGCCGCTCGTGTAGTGTTCTTTCTTTCTACTAGAGGGTGAAGGGCCGCTCGTCTAGTGTTCTTTCTTTCTACTAGAGGGTGAAGGGCCGCTGGTCTAGTGTTCTTTCTTTCTACTAGAGGGTGAAGGGCCGCTCGTCTAGTGTTCTTTCTTTCTACTAGAGGGTGAAGGGCTGCTGGTTAGTGTTCTTCCTTTCTACTAGAGGGTGAAGGGCCGCTCGTCTAGTGTTCTTTCATTCTACTAGAGGGTGATGGGCCGCTCGTCTAGTGTTCTTTCTTTCTACTATATGGTGAAGGGCCGCTCGTCTAGTGTTCTTTCTTTCTACTAGAGGGTGACGGGCCGCTGGTCTAGTGCTCTTTCTTTCTACTAGAGGGTGAAGGGCCGCTGGTCTACTGTTCTTTCTTTCTACTAGAGGGTGAAGGGCCGCTGGTCTAGTGTTCTTTCTTTCTACTAGAGGGTGAAGGGCCGCTCGTCTAGTGTTCTTTCTTTCTACTAGAGGGTGAAGGGCCGCTGGTCTAGTGTTCTTCCTTTCTACTAGAGGGTGAAGGGCCGCTCGTCTTCGTCTAATGTTCTTTCTTTCTACTAGAGGGTGATGGGCCGCTGGTCTTGTGTTCTTTCTTTCTACTAGAGGGTGAAGGGCCGCTGGTCTAGTGTTCTTTCTTTCTACTAGAGGGTAAAGGGCTGCTGGTCTAGTGTTCTTTCTTTCTACTATAGGGTGAAGGGCCGCTCGTCTAGTGTTCTTTCTTTCTACTAGAGGGTGAAGGGCCGCTGGTCTAGTGTTCTTGCTTTCTAATTCTTGATGATTTTATAAAAATCCTATTCTCTTTGTTTTCTAATTCTTTATCGATACCCACACCTGAGGAGTTTCTGAAGTTGATTTAATTTGCTTTACGTTTCACGCAAATTCCGTGAATTCGCTGTAGTGACGGCAAATGTAAACGTGCGTGTCGTGCTAGGGTCTCGCTACGTGTCTTGGCTGCCGAGCTTCTCGGTGGAGGTGACGCGCGTGCGGCCGGCCGCGCTGGCGGGCGCGCAACTGGACGCGGCGGCGGCGCAGCTGGCGCTCATGTTCCCGCAGCACTCGCGCGCCGCGCTGCACGCCGACCTGGCGCGCACGCGCTCCGCTGACGTCACGCTGGACAACATCCTGGACGGCCGTCTGCCCGCGCACCACGGTATGTTAACTACTCTACCCTCTGTACGAACACTTTTCCTCTGTAGTCTATTTCAAAAGTATGTGATGATAATGTAAACAAACTTATTTGTGAACGTAACCTGTAGATGCCAATTTGTATTGCCACCTACAAATTGATTGCCTCTGTAGTCTATTTCAAAAGTATGTGATGATAATGTAAACAAACTTATTTGTGAACGTAACCTGTAGATGCCAATTTGTATTGCCACCTACAAATTGATTGCTTATTTCAATACTTTCAACCGGAATTCTAATTTTAGATGTTTTTCATTTGATGGTATTGAATTTAATTTTGTAACCTCCATTATCGTCGCTGATTTTTCAAATTCATTTAAAAATGTCGTTCAGACAATAAAAGTGGTGAGAATTCCCATAGAGTGGTCCCGTAAGTATTTAATCAATCAAATCAAAAGTCATTTAATCAAATTAGGCTGAGAATCAACTCTTTTCGGACGGCAAAATTACATAAGACAGTCCCGCCCCCCCCACGCCCGCCCTCCAGCACTTCCTAGTGCTTTAGCTGGGAACGAGAAATGGCGCAACAAACTCCCCAGCAGCACAGCTGTCTGGCAAATTAATAAACATTACGAGACACAGAACTCAAATAATATAATTTGTCATAGCTAGCCATGCCAATAAACCAACAAATAAAATGAAAACTAAACTCAAGCATAAAAATGTAAACAAAGCATCATCATCATCCGAAAGACGTCCACTGCTGGACATAGTCCACCCCCAAGCTCCGCTCCACTTCGACCGGTTCTGTGCTTCCCGCATCCAGCGGACTCCTGCGGCCCTCACAAGGTCATCGGTCGACCTTGTGGGAGGCCTTCCAACTTTACATTTTCTGGTACTCGGTCGCCACTCCAGAACTTTTAGGCCCCATCAGCCATCTGTTTTGCGAGCAATGTGTCCTGCTCACTGCCACTTAAGTTTGGCAATTCTTCCGTTCTTCGGGCTATGTCGGTTACCTTGGTTCTCCTGCGGATCTCTTCGTTCCTGATTCGATCTCGCAGGGAAACTCCAAGCATAGCCCTCTCCATCGCCCTTTGGGTGACTTTAAGTCTTCTTATGAGGCCCATTGTGAGCGACCACTTTTCGGTTCCATATGTCATCACTGGCAACACGCACTGGTCAAAGACTTTCTTCTTGAGACACTGCGGTATGTGGGACGAGAATATATTGCGAAGCTTCCCGAACGCTGCCCAGCCGAGTCGGATTCGACGATTGACTTCTTTCTCGAAGTTGGACCTACCTAACTGGACAGTTTGTCCTAGGTAAACGTACTCGTCCACAACTTCGAGTGTGATGTACCGATAGTCGATCTGGCACCGTTGGACTGCAGTACAGCCCACGTCTCGATCGAATCAAAGGCCATTTCGTAGTCATTATACTCTTTGGCCTTCTGTATAACCTGCCGCAGCGTATGTATGTTGTTTACTGTGCTAAAGCCTTTACGGAACCCGGCTTGTTCGGGAGGCTGGAAGTCGTCAAACCTGCGCGCTAGACGGTTTGTGATGACTCTGGAGAACAGGTTGTAGACATGGCTCAGAAGTGAGATGGGCCTATAATTCTTAAGAAGGGCATTATCACCCTTCTTAAATAAAAGTACCACCACATCTCTGTTCCATGCCTGAGGCGTTTTGCCCAGGAGTATGACGGAATCAAACAGCTTTTGGAGGGCTTAAGAACGGGTTTCCCGCCGGCCTTTAAGAGTTCAGCCATGATTCCGTCATTACCCGCGCCTTGTTGTTTTTAAGCTGCTTTCAGAGCCATCCTAATCTTGATTAACGATATGTTCAATTTAACTAACCCCTCCCGAACTCACTTTCAGACATGTTACCTCCGGAGCCCATAGCTTCCCTTGTAAGCGCGCTAGAGCCGGAGCCAGCCCTCGTGCAGGCGCCCTTGCTGGCGCCCGTGCAGGCGCCCTTACCGGCGGCGCCCGTGTCGGAACCGTCGTTGGCGCCCGTGCTGGTGGACGCGGCCACGTACACCGGCGCCGCCTTCGTGCCGTTCTCCGTTGCGGGGGCGGCCGGCGGCACGTCGCAGGCGGGCGGCGCGCGCTCGCCCAGCCCGGGCTTCGAGCTCGACGACAGGTGAGTGTCACTCGATGGCCGATTGCCGCGCGTGGGCCTCGTGTCCTAACGTAGTGCCGTGTGCCCGCAGCCCGGGCGCGCGCTTCTCGCGCTGTGCGGCCGAGCGCGAGCTGCTCCTGGCGCGCCGCAAGGAGCAACTGCTGGCGGCCGCGCGGCGTCGGTACGAGGCCGGCCGGGCGCGCCGCGGCCCTCTGCAGCCCGCGCCGAGCGCCCGCCCACCCTACTGAGCGCGGCGCCACGCGCCTGCGTAAGGCCAGCCAAGCACACGCAGGTTGCGCCGCGCCGCTACGAGGCCGGCCGGGCGCGTCGCGGCCCTCTGCAGCCCGGCCCCGCGCCCGCCCACCCTACTGAGCGCGGCGCCACGCGCCTGCGTAAGGCCAGCCAAGCACACGCAGGTTGCGCCGCGCCGCTACGAGGCCGGCCGGGCGCGTCGCGGCCCTCTGCAGCCCGGCCCCGCGCCCGCCCACCCTACTGAGCGCGGCGCCACGCGCCTGCGTAAGGCCAGCCAAGCACACGCAGGTTGCGCCGCGCCGCTACGAGGCCGGCCGGGCGCGTCGCGGCCCTCTGCAGCCCGGCCCCGCGCCCGCCCACCCTACTGAGCGCGGCGCCACGCGCCTGCGTAAGGCCAGCCAAGCACACGCAGGTTGCGCCGCGCCGCTACGAGGCCGGCCGGGCGCGTCGCGGCCCTCTGCAGCCCGGCCCCGCGCCCGCCCACCCTACTGAGCGCGGCGCCACGCGCCTGCGTAAGGCCAGCCAAGCACACGCAGGTTGCGCCGCGCCGCTACGAGGCCGGCCGGGCGCGTCGCGGCCCTCTGCAGCCCGGCCCCGCGCCCGCCCACCCTACTGAGCGCGGCGCCACGCGCCTGCGTAAGGCCAGCCAAGCACACGCAGGTTGCGCCGCGCCGCTACGAGGCCGGCCGGGCGCGTCGCGGCCCTCTGCAGCCCGGCCCCGCGCCCGCCCACCCTACTGAGCGCGGCGCCACGCTTCTGCGCAAGGCCAGCCAAACACACGCAGGCTGCGCCGCGCCGCTACAAGGCCAACCAAACACACGCAGGCTGCGCCGCGCCGCTACAAGGCCAACCAAACACACGCAGGCTGCGCCGAGCCACTGCGGGGCCAGGCGGCGCCACTCGCGCACTCTGCGCACGCGCCGCCCGAGGGTAACGCTACGATCGCTCCTCATCTTAGTGTGTTACGACTCGACTCTTTATTTTTAGTGAATAGCCATAATATTGATTTATTGTAAATACTTCATCCTTTGTGATATTTTAATAAGTGTAAAAATTAGTATGTCCTCTTACATCGACGAGCCTGGCCGTACGTTAAATAACATTTCAGTCGGACCGGCGGGCGTTCCATCGAAGGGCCTTATTATTAGTCGTTTGACGCGCCGATTTATTTTTCTATTTTATCTTTGAGAGTGTATTTTTCTATTTAATAAAAAATATATAAAAATATCATCGTCCATAGTTAGTAGATAACCATTTTAAATGTACACGAACTTGTAAATTATTAATACCAGTTTGATCTCCCTTTAATTATAATTGTATGTTTTCAATATAATTATGTAGTACCTTTTTTTTTCATGAGTTAGTGAACGAAGCGTGTTTATAGTTAGTAGTGAGCGGAGCACCGATTCCAAATATTTAAAATTAAATATTGTACAACTAGGTACCTACCCCGCACACAACTGACTGTAAATTGTGTTCTAATAAAATGATTTGTGTCTCGCAACTTTATTGTAATAATAGTTTTGTAAGATTTTCACACATTACCTATTCTGTAAAACAATTTGCGTAAGTCTTATAATTGCCTAAAGAAAAAACTGTAAAAAAAAAACACTTTGTCCTGAGTTTTTGTACTTATTTCATACATGTGTGTGTGAACGGCTCCCTGCATAAGGACAAACTAAATTTCATTGTGATATTAATCAACTTGGCAAAATTATCTTTAGTAAGTAAAGTGGCTAGCCGAGGTAAGTTGCAGATAGTAGACATAAAACGTACGGTGACGCCATGGCCACTGTGACACTTGCGGGAGACAAGTACTTATTTATGATAATTGTTTTTTTTTAGTTCTTGTTAAAACTACAACGTTAGGTTACTGCTGATACAATTAAAATAACGATGAAAATTGATTCATGACTAGTCAAAATAAAAATAAATAAATATTACAAGCGATTGTGTGTTATTAACGACTTCACCTCACCTTAATTTCCTTGCTGCTGCTGTGTAATAGGGTATTACGAGGGTATTACAACCATTTTTGAAGTGTCCTAATTAGATTCTAAAGTGCTAATAAACCGCTAAAAAAAACACTACATTTTTATTTAATCGTTTTTGCCGTTAAAATGCATTTAAATTATACATTTTCAAATTTCACGCGTAATTTGACGAAAACGCTGGACGGTGGACGCAGTGGCAGACGCCATATTGCTCTGCTGGTATGACGTCACTTTGTCATATAAACAAATGCGCTGATATTTTATGATACATAAATTTATAAATTAAAAAATGAGTTATTATTCTACTTATCGTTGGTTTGATGACCTGAATAAAAAATATTACTTAAATTAAAATTTCTTTGTTTACGAAAATAAAAAAAAATACAAAGTTGTTCAATTGACCCGCCGTATGACGTACAGACGCCAGCAGGTCAACCTACCCCAAACTGTCAGAATTTCCCAATTGAACATGAACCTTATGCTTATGGTATAAAGTTGAAAATCGATCAAATAAATTTGACAGATTGGAGTAGCTTGATGTGCTGGCCTCTGTACATGGCGGCTACTATTTCATGGTGTTCAAAAACATAAAAAAAATCAGTAATTTTGTACTTTGAATTGAATTTTAACACGTTTTTTAACTGAAACCAACATTTTCCGACTGCATTTTGCCTAAGCTATCTCAATACTATATTTTTAGATTTTTACTCATAGTTTTACTTTTGGTAGGAGGAATCCAGCAGGTTTTTGAGCAAGCATATGAAGGGCTAAAAGTTAATCTGAGTAGGTGCAGCATGATGGGAGAAAAAGTAAAAAAAAGTCAAAACATTTATTTTAAAATAGGCACTTTTGAACGTCAACCATTTACATTGAAATAGAATTGATTCTAGTCGCCCCTTCCAAAATGTAGTTTCGTAGGGAGAAGAATGAGCAAGAATCTCCACCATTACTCTTTTAAAATGTTTTAAGTAGGTACAGAGGCCAGCACATCAAGCTACCCCAATCTGTCAAATTTCTTTTAGGATTATGGTTTATGTTCAATTGGGAAAATTTGACAGTTTGGGATAGCTCGACCTGCTGGCGACTGTACACTATTTAACATACCTACACTCATTATAATAATGTGTGAAAACGATGCATCCAGAATAAAATTACCATACCAAAATAGGTAAAAAAAATGCTTCAATTGCATTATTTGCAATACAGATAAATTAATTTTATGATAGATACAAACGGTGCTCACATATTTACAAACATTGTAAGAGTAAGTAGGTATAAGATTTTCCTAGAACATCATAATAGTAATAGTGTAGAACATTAACAAGTAATAAGTCAGTGGTGCCGATTCTATTGTCACAAAATTGACTAAACTAGACCAAAAATCACCAAAGTGTAGTTTATTCCTGTTCGCCATAAAGTGCCGCGCGCTTGACTAGTGACGATGCGCACGTAGTTTTTGCTCAAGTCTTAAACATGAACAAAAATCTTCCATTTTGACAGTTCATAAATATTCATTGCGTTAATTACGTTGTTGAGCGGACACATTTTTCGAACATGATATTTATGGAGCAATGGTATAACAATCAGCACCCTAATTGCGTAACTCCCGATTCATCATAATCTGTATCGTTTTGAAACGGATTGTTAAACCATTGCTTCATATGTTCGAAAAAAGCGTCTGCTCAACAACGTAAATAACGCAATGAATACTGTTGAACTGTGAAAACGAAACCGATTATGATTAATCGTAAGTTACGCAATTAGGGTGCTGTTTCAAAACGAAACAGATTATGATTAATCGTGAGTTACGCAATTAGGGTGCAGGCTGAAGAATTTATCGATGAGGTTGCGAGTCGTCGAGTGATATGGGATTCGAAGTTAGATAGGTAAGTACAGTGTAAGCAACGAGTTATGAGCGCTGACCTTGAAGAAAACAAACATCACAAACCCGTATGTCTTAGTATTATTGGTTTGTTTCGCAAGGTCAGTCGCTGTGTGACTTGTAGAGTAATAAAATCGAAAAGCAAAAAGCTTGGGAAGAAATGTGCAATATATTTATTACAAACTTTGAACGGTATCGTTTTCTTAGGTTTTTTTTTTTTCATTTTCCATCGTGAAACTCTCTAGTATTAGGTCTTTACCTATGAAATTGCCGTTCTGCAGTACTGGCCATTTCAAATCAAAATAATTTTTGTTTGGCTAAGAATTCTAATTTCAAATTAATTTTATTTTAAAAACATGGATTTTTTTTTCTAAAAGTAGTCATTTCTTTATTGATTAGTGTTACATTTTCATCGCATTTCAATCTTTTTCGTCATCATGGATACGTTAAAAATTCGAGTAATTATGGAATATGAGTACCGTCGTGGCAGCAACGCGGCACAAGCGGCACGCAACATCAACGACGTTTACGGAGCTAACACTACAAACCAACGCACCACCTGTTATTGGTTTGCTCGCTTCCGTTCTGGAAATTTCGACCTGAAAAATGAACCTCGCGGTCGTCCGAAGACTTTGGTCGACAATGACGAATTAAAGGCGATTGTGGAAGCTGATGATACACAATCTACGGCTGAATTAGCAGCAGCTTTCGACGTTAGCGTCAAAACAATATTGGTCCATTTGCGTCAAATTGGCAAGGTAAAAAAGCTTGACAAATGGGTGCCCCACGAACTCAATGATCGCCAGCGCGAAGTACGCGTCGAGACGTGCCTTGCACTGCTCAACAGACACACAAATGAAGGAATTTTGAACCGCATTGTTACCTGCGATGAAAAATGGATTCTGTTTGATAACCGTAAGCGCTCAGCAAGTTGGTTGGATCCTGGTTCAGCACCTAAACAATGCCCTAAACGAAAACTTACCCCTAGAAAAGTGATGGTCACTGTTTGGTGGTCTAGCGCCGGTGTGATTCATCACAGCTTCTTACCAAACGGGGTGAGCATTACTGCAGATGTGTACTGTGAAGAACTGAACACAATGATGGAGAAGCTGGCGCATCTCCAACCAGCATTGGTCAATCGCTCGTCTCCGCTGCTCCTGCACGACAACGCGCGACCTCATACTGCACAGCAGACGGTCTCCAAGTTGCAAGAACTGGGGTTGGAAGCTCTCCGTCATCCGCCCTACTCACCAGACCTTGCGCCTACAGACTACTACTTTTTCCAGAATTTGGATAACTTCTTGGCGGGAAAAAAATTTAATACCCGAGAGGCAGTACAAAATGCCTTTGAAGAATTTGTTGCCTCCCGTCCAGCTGATTTCTTTAAGAAGGGCATCAATAAACTGCCACTGCGATGGCAAAGATGCATTGATTGCATGGGTGATTACTTCGATTAATACAAATAAAAAATTCATGAAAAAAATTCGTTTAAATTTTTTCATACAAAACGGCAATTTCATAGGTAAAGACCTATTATAAATAAGTAGTAGTGTAGCCACCATTCATCACAGCACACAACCACGTTTTTGACAACTGATAAAGAAACACGGAAGCAAGCAGTTCTGAGAAGAACTGTCACCACGTTTTGACTTCTCTTAAAGAAACACGGAAGCAAGCAGCGGGCTTAGCATGACGCTTTGTATTTCTACGACGAATAGACAGCGCTTTTTCAATACAAAGTGACATTTCGTTCCTCCATTTTTGTTATTGCACCGTAGATATCCTTCTACATTTAGTCTTTCGTTTCTAACGATATTTGTCTAGGTCCTTATAAATGTAGACTATTTCAGAAGAGTATTTCTTCCCAAACTGTCAAAATCACACTGACAACAAAACTTTCTACTCGACGGCCACAAAGTATATACGATTATCCACAAAATCATGATTCGTTTAGAACGCATAACTGTGTAATGAATAGAAAAACATAGCTATCTTATCCTATTGTACATCATTTATTTAATAGTCATGTCTATTCTTCCGTCGACAAATCGGTGCTCGTGCTAAGCCTGCAGTTCTGAGAAGAACTGACACCACGTTTTGACAGTCGTTAAAGAAACAGGAGTATCAGGACTGCAGAGCCCACACGCCGTCATCTTGCTCTTCAGGAACACCAGAGTTGTCCAGCTTCCTGACCCTGACCGCGGATGCGTACCGTGGTCCGTGAATACGGACCAGTTAGGGTGGCCCTCACATTATGGGCCGTCAGTGTCCGTAGCTGCTGCTCTTCCACTTCCGCGTGTGGGCGTCCCGGCGGTAAGTCAGCGCCCCAGCGGGTGACGTCACGCACAGGGGAACCGCGCTGCACAACGCAGTTCAACCCCGGCAGTCGTCTCCCTGGTGCCGGGTGGACCCGTTAGGGTCCTGCAGCCGACGAACCAGCCCAGGGACACCACCGAGCAGCAGCCGAGTCGTTGTCCGGTTGAGGCCGTCCCCGGCACGGGACAGCTTCTTGTCGAGTCCTTGTGTGGCGGCTTCAGTCGCGGGCGGCGACGCGAGGCGGGCAGCGCGACGCGAGGCGGTGGCGCAACAGAGCGCACGGGGGGGCGCGCGGGTGGCGCGAGGAGGCACAGGCGCGTGCCGCGCAGTGCGGTTTCACACCGCGCGGCGACGGCGCAGACTTCGGTCAATCCGGCGGTGCAGCGGCTTCGGGAGCGGGCAGCGCCGCGAGGCTCTAGGCGGCGCGGCGCGCACGCGCAGCATCGGCGAGGCGTGCGGGAGGCTGGAGGGGGCGCGTGCACCGCGCGGCGCTCGGGCACACCGCGCGACGCCGCGCAGCTGTCCGTCCAGTTGGTGGATCCGGGGGGGCCGGGCTTCGGTCGCAGGGGCGGCCGAGGTACCGGCGGCAAGTCCTGTGGAGCTGCTGTTCGTGGATTCGGCACCCTGGCGGTCAAGCCACCGCCAGGTGAGACCCCCACTGCCGTGGGGGAGGCCCAGCGGATGGCGACCAGCGACAGGGGGCGCCGTGTGCGGCGGCCGCCAGCGCAGGGCTGCGGCGACAGGGGCCACAGGGTGCGGGGCGGCGCCGCATGCACGAACAGCAGCTGGTAAGTCCGGTTCATCGAAGCCGGCCCAGCTCGGGCCAGCTTCGGGGGGTCGTCTCCGCTCGCGCGCCGCTCGGGCGGCGCGGGGTTCGCGCCACTGCGGGGGTCGCGGGCGGGCGGGGGCGCGGGCGGGCGGGGGCGCGGGGGCTGGGGTGCGCGGGCACGTACGAGCGCGGTCGGCGCATCGCACGGACGGCGCGGGTGTAGTGATGTGTCCCTCACTCATGAGGCCCCTCATTTGAGGTACTCGTGATCGCAAATTGAAAGAGTTAGTCGAATTTCAATATTTAAACACCTCGCATTCCTCATCACCCCTCATTTAAAAATTGACATTGACATTATTGACAATAGGAAATCGAGGCAAGCGAGTTCGTGACTCGCGAATGAGGATTGAGTGATTGAGTGAGCTGAGTGAGCGAATGAACCGACTCAAAAATTGTATGGAGAATTGAGAATGAGTGAGGTGAGGTGTGATCTTGAAGTTTTGACAACATCGTGGCACAGTTATAACCATTATTTAAAATTATTTCAGCTACGATTAATTTTTATGAACTCTAAAAGCATTAGCATTAGATTGGTAATAAAGGGTCATTGATTCGTTTATTTTGGCGGTCTAAAATTAATAAGCGAAAGAAAATGATGTGTGTGAGAGAGTGAGGACGTGAATAATCGGATTATCGGAGAGTCGTGACTCGTGAGTCGTCGTTGCACCCGCCCGCCTCGCTCACTTGGAGCTTCGTTTGAGTTCGGCTCGCGCTCGCGAGTCGTGAGGCGAATACGCCGTCGTACGATTCCTCACCTCAAATGAGGGGTCCCTCATGAGGACCTCACGAAGCAAATTGAGGGGATCCCTCATCCTCACATAAAATTGATGAGTTACCCATCACTACGCGGGTGGCACGCGGGCGGCACAACGGTGCGCGCTGTAGGCGCAGCGGAGCGCTCGGTACGGGGACACGCGCGGGACGAGCTGCGGCGCTCAGTCCGTTTCGCGCGCGATGAAGCGGACGGCGCCGGACCGGCTCGGCGACGGCGTGGACGCAACGCGCGCAGGCGCCGATGTCGTCAGCGGGCCGGCGGGTGCAGCTGGTCTCGGCGTCTCCCCTCCTCTTCGTCCCTTTGGGGACATTTTCCAATCTCGGCGCGCGCTGCTCGGGAGCGGCGCGCGCCGGGCTACAGCTTCAGGTGGGGGCTAGGCCACCGCGACCGCAGGCGGCGATTTAAACGCCGGGCAGCTTTTCCGGTGCCCCCCCTGCGCAAGCACGGTCCGCTACGCAGGCCGCATAGACACAGAGGGGACACAAGGGGGCGGTCCGCGCAGTGAAGCGGTCACAAGCCGGTTCGTCAGACCCGGACCGACTTGTGACTGGGCACGAGTCGATCCTGGAAGCGCGGATTGCTAGGCACCCATACTTATGCCTTTGGCGCGCACGCCTCGCGCTCGCGCCGACACACAGGCGACACCGTGCGGAATTCGTTAGGCAACATTGTGCTGTGGTGTGATTGGATGAAATTGCGTTATTCTCATTTGCTACAGTTTTTATAAATGTTTACTTTATTTAATGTACATGTTTTTATTGGTTAGATCTTTTTATTGTAAATAGTAGTCGTGTTATGTTTTGAAATATATCACTCGCCCCGAGCGCACGTGCTAATTGTTCCTGCTACGCCACGTGCCACGCAGCGGCGTGACTCATCCTCCGCCGCCAACCTGACTCGCCGCGCCCCGCTGCGAACACTCCGCCGAATTAATAAACCAATTAATTTAATTATTGACTGGTTTATGAATCACATAAAAAACTGTCTTTTTCAAGACAAACCCCTCACTCACTTGGCCCCTTCTGGGTAAAATCCACAGTTTCGTGGTTCTCGGTGGAAACCTTACGGTGCCAACGAAACCGAGAGGGTGTTGTCCCAACACACCCGCCGAACCTCTTCAACGCAAGGCAGTGAATTGGACGGGTCCCAGACCGACGGCCTTGGGGGATCTCCTAGTCGTCACTGGTGACAGTGTTCCTTCCACAGCCACACACCTAGTGTCTTTGGGGCGTGTCTACGCCCCTCGCGCTAGACTGACAGGGCCCTGTTTGCACAATAAGATTGGCAACAGGTTTACAAGCTTAGGGGTCAGGCTCACTCCTTATGAGTGAGAAGTAGTTTACCCCCTCCCTTCTCATCATGGACGTTTCCGACGACGCCTACTGGGCGTCGTTCGAAGCGAACATGAAGGATCCCGTGTTCCGCGCACGAGTTAACCGATTTTTGGGTAACGAAAAGCTCACTTTTCCCGCCGCGACCGCGACCGCGAAAAAACCCGCGCCCACCTAAACGTTCCTAGTTCGGAGCTTTTCTCCGACGCAGCGTCCGACCAGATGGACGCTGAAGACGCCCCCTCCGAACCCGAAACGCTAGTCGCTTCTTTCTCTTCTCCCTCCTCGAACGAGGAGGAAGTGGCTGAGACTCTAGACGAGGGCTTCACCCCCGTCGAGTCCAAGTCGAAGGGGAAGAAAAGAAAGAAGAAGATCTGCGATTCCACGCGACCATCAAAAATAACTGCGCTCGTAACGGACCGCCCCCCCCACCCCTTTCCCGACTGAGTCGACCCCCGCGACCGCGCCCGCACCCACCGCCGCACCCCGCGCCGCTGCGGGGAAAAAGGTACCGGGCCCAGTACCGCCCCCTGTCTTCATCCAAGACAAATCTAAATGGACCGACGACGTATCCAAATGGTGCCTAGAGCAAAAGATTGCCTAGAATAGAATAGAATAGTTCTTTATTTGCACAGAAAGTAGGTACATGTCTCAGATGTTCAGTTTAAAGTGATCCTTATACTAACTACCTTAACTAGGGCATGCAAACAGTTATAAAGTTAAACAGTTAACAAGTTATATTAATAAACACTCAATAAATCATTCATTATTAAACACATTCGATCATATATTACAAGTTTACTATGTCGAAAACGAATTCAGTGAATACATAATGTCAAGTTGAATAAAATGGGATTAGAAATAAATTCGTCAAGTTCGAAGTCAATACAATTAAATTAAAAACATAAAATTAAATGATCTAATACAAGTCAAGAGTAGGTGCAGAGATGTCATTTTATCAATTTAAATTATCATCCGTCAAAAATTCGCCAATTGAGTAATAACATTTATAAATTAATAGGGCAGTCAATTTCTTTTTGAATAATGGAAAAGTCTCATTTTTTATTACATTGGGTATTTTGTTAAATATGATCGGACCCATACATATAACACTTTTCTATAATAAGGCGGTATCGGAACCACTAAGAATAGGGTATTTTCCAATTTAATAAAAACTATTTTAATTTGAAGATGGGAACGATATATTTAACAGAAAAATAAAAATAAATTTATTTAAATCCATTTTCTCAATTAAAAACGATTTAAAGCAAATTTTATTTTTCGATTTTTTGAATTTACCGCCAAAACGCTCCTTACGATGACTTTTTATCACGTGACGTCAACTTTGTGTAAACTAAAGTAGTTAGTAAGTAAATAAGTGAGTGTCGTGTTTATAAATTAACAAGATTTTTATGGATAGAAAGTGAAATTACTGGTGAGCGGTGCCTCTGTGCACAAATACTCCTAAAATTGCACCAAATTAAGTATTTGCACTGGTGCTGTTTACACAAAGCTGACGTCACGATGTCACGTGATAAAAAGTCGTCGTAAGGAGCGTTTTGGCGGTAAATTCTAAACAACGAAAAATAAATTCGATTTTAATCGTTTTTAATAGAGAAAATGGATATAAATAATTTTATTTTTATTTTTGTGTTAAATGTATCGTCCCAATCTTCAAATTAAAATAGTTTTTATCAAATTGGAAAATAGCCTATTAGCTTATCCTTATACAAGATGTTGATTTGCATCCTATACTCTAAAGGTTTAGGTAGTTAAAAAAGGGTAAACAAATCGTAAAAAGGGTTTTTTTTATAGTTGACACTTTCTTGTTAAAAAATACATTAGAACAAAATTAAATTTATTTTCTATCACATCATAGTTTCCCCTTTTATTATAGTATGTTAAACTTTATCATTTATTCTTAAACAACTTTTCGTAGATGTAACTGCTTTAGTACAATTTTTTTGTTAGATTTATAATAATAATATAACATTTTGTAATCTGTCTATTATAAAGAACCCAAAAAGACAGGTTCCCCAAACCTTTTAGAAAATACAACTAATTAGATAACATTGCTAAATTGAAGAGTACAACTGTGACGTAGTCTGACAACTGAATTGGCAGGTATTACGTTTAGTCGGTTAACCAGACGCCTTTGTTGACAGCGTTATCGACATTGCCATTGTATCCGTGCGTTTTGGTTTTGTTGAATTGTGATAATATTAGCTTGTTTCCTTGTTTTGTTTTTTTTTTTTATTTAGTTATTGTTCGCTTTTGTTATTTATCGTTATTGGGTTTTAAATTCGTATCGTGGAAAAATGAGTGAACCCGAGGCTGGTAACTGAACGCTTTATTATAAATGTGACAGAGAGTTCATCAGAATCAGATTCAGAATAGAGACTATAAATATATATGTGACTATAGTTAATATGATTTTAACATTTGAAATAAAAGGTTTAGCATCTATGAGTCACGTGGTTTTTTTTGTTTACCCTTTTTTAACTACCTAAACCTTTAGAGTATAGTCAAATTCAAGGACGTAATTATGCTAATGATTCTCGACCCAAATCAACAATAAAATGGGTAGGTATTTTTTTAAATATTTTTTCCTGCTTACTAAAATCCGTAAGTGTGAACCAGCCGTATTTAAACGCGGCCCGTCTGATACTAGCCTAACCGCGCTTTCACACACAAACGCAAACAATACATTCATTCACAACGCATGCGCGATCGTTCGTTCGGGCGCCGCGTGCGCGGCCCCCCGCCCGCCCCCGAACCAACAGTGTGTTGTGTTTGATGTCGCCGAAATGTGCGTGCGCGCTTCTCAGTTCTCGGTAAATTGTTGAGACGTCACTTGATACAAAGTGCAAGATGACGGACAATTACACTAATGTCGAGTTGGTGGAGATGGTCCGCCTGTATGCCATCAGTGGAGACAGCCTACGTGGAGCCATCCAGATGTTCACGGAAATGTTTCCCCGGGAACCCCCATCACAGAGCGTCATGCTGGCTGCTACGCAGAGACTGCGGGATCATCGGCAGTTTGACGTTCCCGGCATGCTCAAGCTCGCGGCAGCGTAGGCCTGCCTGTCGCCTTGCAGGAAGACATCCTGGAATACTTCCAGCGAGAACCACGGGCAAGCACGCTGGAGGCTGGTCCACGCTTTGGAGTGCACCACACCACAGTGTACGTGCAAGGATCATTAGTGCTTTCGACATTTTAAAAACGAATGTGTTAGTGTTACGTAAACTAAAGGCAAACCAGCTACGTCGTGCTCGATTGTGCCAAGAGTGTGATGGTGGCAACTTTGAACAACTCCGGGTAACTTTAGTAGGTAATTTATTAGGTAGCTAACAACGTATTTACAAAATGTACAAATGTACATTTTGTAAAAACGTTGTTAGCTTAATCAATTTGTATTAGTGTAAATAAGTTGATATCAAATTTTTTACTACGCCAATAATACCTAAGAGTGCCTAAGAGTCGAAAGTATCACCACCTACTTACACTTAACTAGCAAATCTTTCCATTTCCATCAAACCTAAAAAACATTTTTAAACTTAGTAGATCGGTACATCAACTAAGGTAGGTAGGTATTATTGCCGGTCCTAAGCCCGTTAAGTAGGAAGAAAATTTTCAAATCAACCAATGAAAAGTTTAGGCTGAACGATAGCTTAAGAGCAAAACGAACATTTTATTAATCATCTGATACCAGGTCAGTGAACTTTTCTTTGGCGTACTAGTATTACTGTCATTAGTAAGATTTCCGTATTCTAATGATGCTTAAAAAGAGGTAATTATCAAACTAAATTTATGACAATAATGTAGGTGATTTTCGAAATAAAATTAGGTAAAATTATTGCTACCGGTCGCTCAGGTCATTCATTGCTCGCCGCTCGATCGCGCACGCGTGAATTTGGTTCGTAGGTAAGACGTCGACACTCACGCACACAGCTGCATTGTCGCTGTGTGCGTAGTCGGGTGATTCTCTTTTATTTGTATTGAATTAAGGGCTTAATTCTGAAATACTGTTAAATTTCAACAACAAAAAAAAGCAGCGCTTATTAGTTATTGCCCGGTACTGTACTTTCAATTGAGTATTTATTTATGTCTTTTATGACAACTACCTGAAATTTGACGAGGATGCAAAACAACATCTTGTATTGTTTCCTGATTGGCCGGTTTCTATTTTCGGACACTTTATTAAAAAGATGCATATTTCATTTAACAAAAACAGCCATCTCGAAAATATAGAGTGATGGGAATGTTAGCAATTTTAGGGACTTAAATACAGGTACGCAGCTCAGTTACTATTAAGTTGCACATGGCCCTTATACAGCGTTTTTGAGCCTTGAACACCTGTTCCCTCAGGCTACAGTTTCCCCAAAATATTATGCCGAATCTCAAAATCGAGGCAGCTAAACCGTGGTATGCGATTAACCTTGTGGCCATATTTACTTTTTTTGATAAGTTAAAGAGGACATATGCAGCTGTACTAAGTTTTTTTGCATACTTCTTCTGCTTGTGGCTTCCAAGTTAGTTGGCTATCTATCATAATTCCAAGGAATTTCGACTCAACGAATTCAACAAGTAATTGGTCAACTTTTACTCCATTATAGTGTGCACACCCCGAGGTGCGTAAAGTGCTTAGGTAGCCACGGTACAGCGGAATGTACCAGGCCCAAGGACCGCTCCTTGTGCACGGAACCGCCGAGCTGCGTTTTATGCGGCGAAGCCGGTCACCCGGCCAACTATAGGGGGTGCTCGAAAGCACCCAAGACCACTTCTCCCAAGCTGGTGAAGCGTGCCGACGCCCGCCAGCAAAGGGAAGCCCCTTCCGGGTACCTCCCAGACAGGCTCAGTCCCCAGAGACCGAGCCCCTGGAACTCCCTGAACCATCAGCAGGCATTCCCTGCGATAGCTTCAGCCAGGCCCGTCCCCGCCCCCATCCCTCAATTAATGAACCCGGGTTCAGGCGCTCCCGCGCCCCCTACCGCGCCTCTTACCGCGACCACCACCGCCGCGACACCCGCGGCGCGCTCAACCGCGCGCCCCACAGCCACGGCTGCCCCTAACGCCGCCGGTCCCGTGACCATGACCCCCGCTGTCGTGTATCAAATACTCGACAACGCATACTTCACGTTTTGCACCCCCCGAGCCTTGCAGATGGCTATCGAGGTAGATGCTGCCACAAAAGCAGGCGATATCCTTAAGATATACGCCATCTATGATGCGTATCCGGACATTACGCAAGCCCTTTTAAACGCCAGACTTTCCCAGAACCACAATGGATAACACGGCCCCCACGCGTACTAAACCCCGATCCCTCAAGCTAGGAACTTTTAACGCCAACGGTATCCGTACCCAAAGGGATGAGATCGCCACGTTCCTCCGCGACCATCACTTGGATATCCTGTTAGTTCAAGAAACGTTCTTAAAACCCTGCTATCGTGACCCGAGAATTGCCAACTATAAAATAGTTCGCAACGACAGAGCACATTGCCATAAGGGTGGAACTCTCATTTATTACAAAAAGTCCCTACACTGCATTCCTATGGATGCCCCCCCCCCCTCTCCCGATTAGAAGTGTCAGTCTGCCGACTGGGCATGACGGGTCATCAACCCATCACACTAGTCTCAGTCTACCTTCCTCCCCAGTCCGAATCAGAGGACTTTCAACTGATCACCAATAACCTCTCCGCCCTGTTAAGCACGAGTGACTCCGTTATCATAGCGGGCTACCTCAATGCGAAACACCCCGCGTGGAATAGTTCCAGGGAATCGACCAGAGGGAGACACCTGTTCAACCTCTGCTCGACCCTGTCCTTCGACGTCATCGCCCCGATGTCGCCGACTCATTTCCCCCACAATGTGGATCACAGACCTGACGTACTCGATATTGCAATTCTGAAAAGGATCAACCTACGGTTGAACTCCATAGAGGCAATAAACGAGCTCACTTCTGACCACCGTCCGGTAGTCGTGCATCTGGCCCCCCGCACGGGTCTCCCAGATACCGACCAACCCCCGCTCACCAAAGTGGTAACAGACTGGAGGAGAGTAAGCGATTCGCTGAAATCCAACACATCCGCCCACTTGGACGCCATCCCCGACCAATTCGACTCTCTCGCGGACACTACGGCCGCGATCGACTCATTCACGGGTCACGTACAATCTGTCCTGAACGACTGTTCGAGGCGGGTTCCGGTAGGGGAAGACCCCCGCTGGAAGCTGCCGGACGATGTACGCGAACTGCTGAATGATAAGAACGCGGCCGTTCGTGCCTACAGCAACTTTCCCTGCGACGCGAACAAAGCTCACATGCGCTATTTACAGCGAGCTGTAAAGACACGCATGTCGGAGCTACGTGACGCGGGCTGGGACAAAATGCTAAGCGAGTTGGAACCCACGCACTTAGCTTTCTGGGAACTCCAGAGGAAACTCAAGTCCCTAGAAGTAGCCACCATGCCCCCTGACCCGGCCCGACGGCACCGTTGCTTTCGACGACATCGAAAAGGCCGAATGCCTCGCCGATAGTCTTGAGACCTGTAGACCAAGCACACCTCGCTGAGGTGGACGCTGAAGTCGAACGTAGAACCTCTCTCCCGCCCGTCGAAGACCCTGATGATACATTACCTCTCGTCACCCCGGACGAAGTTCACGAGATCATCAAAGGTCTGAAACCCCGAAAGGCCCCCGGAGCTGACGGCATCACCAATAAGGTGATCCAGATGCTACCCGCCCACCTGATCATGCTCTTGACCACCATCTTCAATGGAGCCTTGGGCCTTGAGCAATAACATCTTCCCCCAAGCTTGGAAGCAAGCCACGGTCATTGGCTTTGCAAAACCCGGTAAACCCAAAACGGAGCCCGCGAGCTACCGGCCCATCAGTTTACTGGACAGCCTCGGAAAAATCTATGAACGACTTATTAACAAGCGTCTCAGAGACTTCGCCGAGACTAAAGGCCTGATACCCAACGAGCAGTTCGGCTTCCGAACCCAGCACAGTTGCGTACAACAGGTACACCGGATCGTAGAGCATATAAGCGTTGGTCTCCAACACAACTATGCGACCGGTGCAGTATTTTTCGACATAGCGAAAGCCTTCGACAAGGTCTGCCACAGCGGCTTGATTTACAAGCTGTACAAACTCGGCGTGCCGGACCGACTCGTACTCATCTTACGAGACTCTGTCGAACCGCAGCTTTCGCTATCGCATCGAAGGGGCTCTCTCATCCCCCCACCCGATTCGCGCCGGCGTCCCTCAGGGCGCCGTGCTATCCCCTCTCATCTTTACGCTGTTCACCAGCGATATCCCCAAGAGTGGTAAGGCACAGTTGGCTCTGTTCGCAGACGACACAGCCATCTACCACTCTGGGCGTAGGTAGTTCCAAAGCGATAGCCAAATCCCTCCAGACCGCAGTCAACGTACTCGGTGCATGGTTTAGGAAATGGCGAATCGAATTAAATCCGGACAAGAGCCAGGCGGTTCTCTTTAAGAGACCGCAACGCCACCTCGACCCCCTCCGGCCCATCTCCATATTCGGCAAACCGATCCCTTGGGAAAAGCAAGCCAAATATCTTGGAGTGATTCTAGATCACCACCTCTCCTTCTCTGAGCATATCAGGAAGGCGCGCTCACTCGCCGCCTACGCTCTCGGAAGGTTGCACTCTGTTCTGAACGCACGTAGCAAATTGTCACTCAAGTGCAAATTGCGTATTTACACGGCGTGCATAAGGCCCATCATGACGTATGCATGTGCAGTCTTTGCACACACGCACCCCCGACACATCCATAGGATGCAGACCCTCCAAAACCGTTTCCTCCGCCAAGCCACAGGCTCCCCATGGTTCGTTCGGAACGAGATCCTCCATCTCGATCTGAAAATGCCCACTATTGCTCAATTTATGAAACGCAACTCGAAGCGTTTCTTCGATAAAGCCGAGATACATCGCAATCCCTTGATTGTGAAGGCCGCTAGTTATGTCCCCAGTAGGATCAGTAGTATTCGCCAGCCGAAACATGTCCTCTCCGACCCAGATGACCCCATCACTGTTCTCCAAGAAAAGAATAGGGCCACCAGTACAATACACAAATACAAACGACGACCGTCCTACCGACCCTCTTTTTGACGTTCGAAAAGTGCTGATTTTGATTTTGACCTCGCCGCCGAGGTCTTCGCGCCCCGCGAAGACTCCCGAGTAGCGATCAGACCCCCGACCGTCCCATGCTCGTTTATGCGCCAGCCCGCGCCGCAGCTGAGCCAGTAGCTTTAAATTCCCCGTATAATAATCATGAAAATAATATCTTGATCCAGCCTGTCCTCAGTAGTACTAGCTGGAGCCGGTGCCGCCGCGCGGCAACTTGCGGCAAATTTGAAGGCGCCCTAAAAATGCGTTTTATTTACTGACTGACAAGTTTTATTTACTGCACTGCACCTTATTTATTATTTAGGTTAGCCAATAATTGTTTACATAATACATTAAAATAATTTAACTAATGATACCTACGTTCACAAGTGCAACAATTACATATTTTATAGGCTAATACAACATATACAATTTATGGTTTTTACTTAATAAAACATAACGAAAAAGGATATTTACAATAAAATTAAATTTTTTTTTTTTTGGTAATCATGCGTAACATTAATAATTTAAATTAAATAATTGAGCAAAACTAGAATTGATAACAATAAAAAACAAATAAAAATCTCCTTATTCAATTCAAATTTACAGAATAGAAGTTAAAAGAAATATAATGATAAAATTAAAATAAACATTCAGTAGTGAGATGATTGGTCGAGAGTAAAATGTTCAATCACAATTTTATAAAATTTTCCTATGCTGTCATGGTGTATGTCAGTGCGATCACTGCAGCTGTTCAAGTTTTTACAAAGGCGTGAGATCGGTGAGTTAGCACCAAGAACAGACTGCGCAATGACGGGTATAATGGTGTGATTGGATATCGGGCTGGGGCACGGAACTTTAGCAGACCTAGTAGGTTAGGTTAGAAATCGATCCTAACACCAAAGAAATCCCTGGTTTACCTAGGAGTACTGTGGGATCCTTTGTTAAATCTCAAACGTCTGCCGACGGAGAAGCTTTACTTGCAAAGATACGCGAAATCAACGATTTGGGGAAGGCAGACCTAAAAAAGTTGCAAAGCGTACCTAGTAGGAGCACTAAACTTTGCGAGTTTTGTTGTCCGAAGAGGGAGATTGCATTATCAAGCTCTATTGAAATTCCTAAACACACTTCAATTGGACAATACTGTCAAGGTATATACTGTACCTGTAGATGCAATAGGCGACCTAGTGGTGGAGCCACAATTTGCAACATCCTTCAATTCTACACCACGCACCAGCGACGCATTTTATCACGACGGACGCCTCCGACTTGGGCTGGGGTGCCCAAATGGACAGCCAGTCCCTATGAGGAACGTGGTCCCAGAACGAGAAGAATTGTCACTGCAACGTAAAAGAAATGTTGGCAATATTGAAGGTCTTTCAAAGTCGGGCCATTTATCTGAGCCAATCTACAGCCACCATACAATGCGACAATCGCACAGTCGTAGCATATCTTCGTCACGAAGGGGAAACCAAATCTTCGCTATTAATGGACATAACATACGACCTATTTTGTCTGGTAGACCAGTACCAAATTCATCTCAACGTGTATTACATTCCGGGGAGGTACAACAACCATGCCGACCACCTATCGCGGTTTCGCCACGTCCCAGAATGACATCTAATGTCCGAGATCACCAAGATATTATTTTTCAAATGGGGGATTCCCCAAGTGGACCTGTTTGCCTCCAGCAACGCTCATTACGTAACGAAAGATCAGAACGACAAACAAGCTGTGGCCCACGACGCATTCTCGATTACTTGGAAATTCGGTCTGGCATGGGTGTTCCCGCCCCCGTTTCTGATACCCAGGGTTTTGGGCTACCTCGATCAGGCATCGGGAATTTACTTGATAGTAGCACCAAGATGCGAGAGAGTCTTTTGGCGCGGAGATCTCAAAGCCCGGGCTCTAGCCCCACCGTTCACAATACAGAACCTGAACGAAGTATTGATCGATGTGACAACGGGATTGCCACTTCCTCGCGTCCAGGACCTAGTGTTGGAAGTGTGGAAATGTGGGGGTGGACAAATCATTTAGATGATTGGAATCATTCTCAGATAGATCTTTTAATAAGTTCTTGGCGCGCTTCCACCCTGAGAACTTATAAACCTGCATGGAACCGCTGGGTTTCGTGGTGTAAAACCAGTCAAATTAACCCTAAGAGCCCCTCAGGATCTGACTTAGCTCGTTTTCTGGCTAATTTGCATATTAAACATAAACTGTCTGATAATACCGTATTGTTAGGTACATAAAGTCTGTAGTATGGTAGTCATTTACTTACATAACAAAGGGTGGAACTCTTTGTTATGTAAATGATTCAGGTGTTCTAAGTAATCATATTTTGGTGAAGCATATTTTAAAATCGATTTCAATAAAAAAACTTTTTTCAAAAAAATAACAACAGACTTCCAAAAAAACACTACAAAGTGCAAAATAACTTTAATTTCGGAAGTCGGTGACTTTGGATGTGTATTTTAATTACTTGTCACGCCTTCCGAAATTAAAGTTATTTTGCACTTTGTAGTGTTTTTTTGGAAGTCGGTTGTAATTTTTTTGAAAAAAGTTTTTATTTTTCACTTTTTAGTTACCAATTCGAAATTTCATCATCCTGGCGTCAAAACAATACTTATTTATGTGATAGCAACATTCGCGGTTGATTTGCTGTAATTTTTTGAAGAGTTCCGTTGTCTGTCTTCGAAACGAATCATCAGATCTATATGAAATTTCAATGGGACCATTTCGGAGTAAACCCCTATCGAACAAAAAAAGAATTTTGCAAATCCGTCTATATACGACGGAGTTATGCCCGAACATACATAAAAATAATAATAATAATAAACATGTAATAATAAACATGTTACTTTTATAAAAATATTTAAAAATGTAGATCATAAGGAATGAAAATAAATAAAGGAAATAACATGTAGAATTGATAACCTCCTTCTTTTTGAAGTCGGTTAAAAAACCAACTGTTACTAAGTTACCTGTGTGGGATATTGATGATTTTGTTTGTTTTCTTGGCGATAGAACGATCAATCATGACAATATTTTTGATGTATCGAGTCAAGCCGCTGCCCTCTTGGTACTCTGTTCTGGTAGGCGTATTCATGACTTGACACTTCTTATTACCGATAATGATAACTATGTTAAATCACCAGATCATAATTATATAACTGTACCGGACGGGCGTGATCGCTTGGACACGAAAGGTGTGTAGGGAGGGTGTATTCCTATCCAGGTTTTATCCCGGTGTGTATGTAGGTCTCCCAGTCCACGCGGTGCTGACGTCCTGGACCTATGGGTTCCAGATATCTTCAGGGCGGCTACTATCTTCCGTTCTTCACGACGTTACCAACTTTTTGATGACTGACAAAGAAACGGTTTCCAGACTTTCGTCTAGGAAGGGGTTGTTTTTGAGACACCTCTGTGAAGGGGTACTTTACCTGATGAAATAACACACATTTTGATTTAATCTTTTACTGAACTTTTACTTTGACTACATGTTAAATAATTAAGTTTAAAATAACAAAATATATCTTGCCGATGACTATAAATTGGTTTGATTCTATATTTTCTAAGGTGCCTCGAAACTTTACCGTAACGAGGGCCGCAAATTGCTTCCTGTTTTAATTTATATTTGTTCTAATTTTGATTATTGTTACAATGGAATATTGCATATAACACATTAATATATTATAGTACATATGGCATGTTATATGTATATCCCTGTATTCCCCCTGAAATTTCCCATCTCCTGAGATATCTGTATGGACTATATGTTCCCGCACCGAAAGATCATTTCGAGGAAACCTGAAAAATTATGAAAAATGTTACCAATAAATATTTTAAAAGTTGATTTCCTCGAAAACTACTGAACTTATTTCAAATCTGGTTACAGATACCTCAGGATGGTTTACAGACCCAATACAATCTAATATTAAAAATGTTACACATATGACTTTCAGGGCGTGACGCTATACGATTAGAGATATACGATTCATCAAAACGTTACTCCAGCAGGAAATGCAATATCTCGAAAACCTGAAGGGGCACAGATTTTATTTTTGGGGGCACATTTTGGCACACATTTAAGCTCTCTGGCCATGCACATTTTTTCTATCTCCGATCATTCGTTTAGAATTTTCCTGCTAGAAAAACGTTACCCCAGCAAGAATAGTTTTTTCCGTTTTTCTCCAAAACGACAGGGAGCACACATTTTTCATGTGGGGGCACATTTACAGCAGATAAGGCACACATTATACGTTCTACTCATATAACTCTAGGAGACACTTTCTTGCTGGGGTAACGTATACGCCTCACGGACCGTTATTGCAGGGTGGATTAAAACTCTGATGCATCTGGCAGTGCCCGTTCCGCTGTTGCTTCCAAGAATTGGTTGGACAAGACAACGTCCCCGTTGAGGATATTATGGCTCGAGGAATTGAGATCCTCAAACACTTTTATTCGATTTTATAAGCGACAGGTGTTGGGGTCTTCTAGGAGTAACAGCATTACTGCTCTGTTTAACCCTGTCTTATATTGATTTATGTTACTAGGTTTACCTACCGATGTTTTCTTGAATATTATATGTAAGTAGGTATATATACTACATAAGAAATAGATTATAATATAACGTGATTGATAATTAAATTTTCTTATGTTTTGGCAATCAAAACAAATTGCAATTACCTACTCTTGACCTTTCCTTACATATTGGCGTTCGTCATGAACGTCACCAGGCGATAACAGACACATCTGAAATTTTTAGTTATGCTTCGAATCACGGGCGTAGCCAGGTTTTAGTTTCGGGGAGGGTTCAAGAAAATAAAACGACTAAAAGTACATAAAATAACCATTTTGTAAGAAAATCATTAAAGATGTGAAAAATACATACCTACAGAAAAAATCTCCTTGAAGGAATTAGGGGAGTCCTTTTTCGAGCAGTGGGACAATATAAACTATAAGCTAAATAAAAAAATAATGCTCTAAAAATCCAAACACTGTATATTTTAATGTAGATAGGTAATAGTAGTTAGTAATCAATGAGATATGCCGGACGCCTGTTTTTATTTTCATTCTATGAATGTTAATATCTGAACTTTTCGGGGGGGGGGGTTGAACCCCCAAACCACCACCCCCCCCGGCTGGCCTGGTTTCTACCTGGTGACAATTGTCAATCATCCAATCACAGAGTACTTTTTTATAACATCTAATGAGTCGCGCACGCATTCATAGAACAAATGGGGAACTACTGCCTGTTGGCAAATACCTATGACATATTATTTATTCACAAAAGTTTTTATATATTGCATTTTTCTCTAAATCAATGAACCAAGTAACTTTTATTGCTATTTGAATTTGAAGCTGACCCTTTTGTGAAGATTTGTCGGCATTCAGAAGTTTAAAATATCAAACACTTAAAAGTTAAGTAGCGAAATTAAAAGTTAAGTAAGTAGCTACATTAAAAGTTAAGTAAGTAGCTAAATTAGAAGTTAAGTAAGTAGCTTAATTAGAAGTTGAGTAAGTAGCTAAATTAAAAGTTAAGTAAGTAGGTAGCTAAATTTAAAGTTAAGTAAGTAGGCAAATTAAAACAGGAACTTAGGATCAGCTGGATTATTTGATAAGAACTGGAGAGCTTTAGAAGCAAAATTTAAATAAAATTGCCTAATATGTATGTTGAAATTATTTATTCCATTTTATCATTTTGTTTGAAGTTAAAAAATATCATATTGTGAGATAGTAATTTTAAAAAGAAAACTAGATTATGTTCACTTCCAAGTGTGACTGTCTGAAGATATTGGGATCCATACATTTGGCAGCCAAGCAGCAGCGAAGACATTGATCAAATTCTTGGCTGCTTGTATGCAGGCTCCACTGAGCAGTTTAATATATTGGACTAACGGCCACAACTGAGCTGTAAATGCCTGTAAGGTCCTGGTTGCATGCAATTTTCTTATCTCCCTAACTTATTAGTAAGTAAAATTCTTATCAGTAAGGGACATAAAACAAGCACCTAGTTTTACAGTTTTATTTGGATTTGGATTTTCTTAACTATTATTATAAAATTCAGATTAATTTATCCTATGAAGTTGATGACAACAATATGTAACACAAGGTGCGCAAATATGAAGTCCGCAAAGCCGCGCTCCGCACTCAAACCCTGGAACTCGTTTTTATTCTCTGGGTTAACTTGTAGGCGTAGGCATACTGTAAACAAGATAGGTATCGTTAGTGCTGCTGTAAGTTATCTTGTATGAACTTATTTGGGATATTTATGTTTGGCCCGAAACTACTCGCTAAGTTGAATAACTTACCTCCAAGAACGAAAGAGCTGACAGTAGAAATAAAACCGCTCAAGAATGAATTGAAGGGAAAAGTGCCGACAAGGCAGCAATACACAAACTGGATCACAGCAGTCAGAAATATGTATAACAGATACGCATCTATGATTTTCAACTTTTTAGGTGTTTTATTTGTGTATTCCTGGTACAATTTAGGAATTACAGACGTTAAGGAGGTCATTTTGCGGTTTTATTTAAAGTTTTATGCGGCTTTTACAATGCTTCACAACTAGAGAAACGTCACAAGTTTGACGTTTTTACTTTGACAAGAAAACTACACGTCATGTCATGCGATTGGTTGATAAATCCGTAAAACCGTGTGAAACTCAGAAAAAAGGTGTGAAACGATAATTTCATTTTATTTACACAACCCAAGCTTTATCCGAACGTATCCGAATCTGAACGGTGAAGTTCTTGAAGTCATTTTATTTGATTTTGACAAACTAACCCGAAAAATGCCAAAACTTTTTTGGATAGTCGGATTTGCAAAGTAAGTCGGAGAAAAAACGGTCGTGTTTTAAGAGTTTGCTAAGGCTTATAAAAAATTTAGTGACAGCATATTTATCTAACTTTTTTAAATAAGAGACAAAAAAATAGTTTTTAAATTAAAATAATAATTAAAATCTTTGGGTCATGTTTATTGGTCATTTTATGAACAATTTTATTATGAATTCATAATAAGTAAATTTATCATCTCAAGTGTTTAAAACAATAGACTTTCCCTTTTTCTGCATATAATTTTATAATTCGGTATGGAACCACGACCGTGTCGTAATCTATTGAGTAATATTTCTATTAGACGGTTTTTTGTAACACATCAACCTATTTAAAAAAAATATTGCTCAGTAATAACCGAACCTCATCACAACTCACAAGTAAAAATGTTTACTGCTCTGCCCAACGAAGTGGGCACGGGTCGAAACGACCGGTGAAGGGATATCCGAACGCAGTGAGGTGACATTTTATTCGAAGTGAAATTGTTCCATTCCTTACATTTATGAATATTTAGCGTTAAATAAGGGTTTTGTCTCTTTTTCTGAAAACTACAGAAAAGAACAGCATATTTCTATGCTTAAAAATATATTTAATCTTTCAAAATACTGTATTTTCAAATTTGTGCATGTCATTCGTGGTGCACCGATTTGTGAATTGCTCTTACCTATTGTTCTGAAAATATTGTTAGAAATTAAAATGCTGAGTGTCAGTGGAAACTTTCCTGAATATGCAGTACCTGGTGCTAAACAAGTTCGCTTCGAGCCGTACGCTGACAATGGCGGGAGCATCGTTGCTATTGCCGGTGATGATTACGCTGTAATTGGTGCTGATACCCGTCTCAGTACGGGCTTTTCAATCTACACAAGAGAACAGAAGAAACTGTTCAAATTGTCGGAGAAGACTGTCCTAGGTGCGACGGGCTGCTGGTGTGACACGCTTACCCTGACTCGACTTCTGTCCGCGAGGATGCAGATGTACGAGCACGAACACAACAAGTCCATGTCTACGCCAGCCGTCGCTCAGATGCTCTCCACCATGCTTTACTACAAGCGGTTCTTCCCTTACTACGTGTCAAACGTCCTGGCCGGGTTGGATGCCGATGGAAAGGGTTGCGTGTACAGTTATGATCCGATCGGTCATTGCGAGCGCTCCAACTATCGTGCCGGTGGTTCAGCAGGGGCACAGCTGCAGCCTCTGCTCGACAATCAAATAGGACTCAAGAACATGCAGAATGTGACTGAAGCCCCCTTGCCTAGGGAGAAGGCTTTGGCACTTCTGAAGGATGTGTTCATCAGTGCCGCTGAGCGTGATATCTACACTGGAGACTGCATCTACATATTGATCATCACGGCAAGTGGTATCCAAGAGGAGAAATTTGAATTGCGTAAAGATTAATTTGAAATAAATACAATTTCTTAAATATTTGTTTAATTTGTGTCGTAAAGTAGGAAAGATGAGGTGTTAGGATAGATAGCACCAGTCTTGTAACTATTGCCTTGTAATTACAACTAAACAGTTTACCCATCTGGCCACCCTCTTCACTAATCTTGCAATCAATCATTTTGCAAGATAGTGAAGAGATCTAACTCTATTTCTACTACTGTTACTTGACAGACTCATAAGACTTGAGGGTCAGTGGGTTGTTAGGTTGAGCTTCCGACTGTCTGTAATGGCTGACACATGACCTTCAAGATCTTGATGTGTATGTTAAATATCCACAAAAATTTGATATGATACTGATTGATGTTGTCTCAATATTACTGTACTCTATGATTGAAAGGCATTGGAAAATAAATACCCTAAGTAACAAGTAACTGAGTTTATTATTTAAAAATAATTACAAGGTAACTACAATTAAAATTATACACTTTGTTCATTACTATTTACAATTCTTATTAAAACTGAGGGAATAACATTTCATATTTTTATTTATTGTACTTAGGCATAACAAATATATTCTGTGGAAAGATTTTATCAAACATTTCATTTACTACTTCTTGTTTGGCTATATCACCAACTATAGTAGCTTTTAACCTTGGAGGGGTGGTGTTGCCAGCGACTAGAGGATGGATGTTGTAGCACAGCTCTACTTTTCCCTTAGGTGGTATAGTGACTGATATTTTCTTGTATCCTGAGAACATGTAAGCATCAGTGCCCTCTACCGTCACACTAAGTCTGATAGGGGTACTACACTTGCCAAACAAAGTGCATTTCAATGGAACTGAAGTAAGTAGTTCCACCACCTGAGGATAATTGACTTCTATGGCTATAGGACAGTCATCAATGGGCAGTCCTGACAGTGCCGTGCTGCTCATCACACAGTGGTTGGTGTTACTCGTCCGCCTCCATGTGATGTTATACAGACCAACTCTGGTTGGATTATCTTTTGGTTTGTACTTTGCTTGTATACATACTGCATCAGAGGCAACATTCTTTTCCGCAACCTCCAGGTTATTGATACAAGACGACGGCTTGATGGCATCACTATTCCTGAAGCACTCAACTACTTCTAACTCTGTGTCCACTATCAGCAAGTCCCATGGACTCAAAATTTTTATTTGTGGCATCACTATGAACGGGTCATCCACAAAGCACTTTACAATGGGTTTGAAGTTCATGGCTACAAAATGTGTAGAGACCTCAAATGGTTTAATCACTGTTATTTTTGTAGAGAACTCTTTAGTGCATTCCAATTTAGATATTTCAGGAAGATCAATAACGTAAGCTGCTTTTATTTGTACAGTTGTGGTAGCTGTTCTGTTTGTTTTCAAATAAAATTTATTTACATGGCTGCCTGATGTGCTAATTCTTCCAACTTGTATGTTTAGTGGCTGTATTTGTGGTTCACCTTCTTTCAGACTCAATTCTGTTACAGAATCAGGGTTGGGATTGTCAGGGGAACTTAACAGAGATAGTGTTATTTTAACATCATAGATAGCAGAGTCTTCATTATTTGTGATAGTGAATGTTGATGGAAACCATTCACCTTGAAGTGCTGGACTTGAATTTGTGACAAGTAATGATACTTTACACTCTCGCGATGTGATCGAAGCTACTGTCAAAGGCACAATGCAGTCAAATTCGTAATCTGCCTTAGGGCTCCTTATGAAGTGCAACAATTCCGGATGGATAGTTGACTCTGTAGCTTTGTTTCCTTCTATCTTAAAATTCAAAACAATTTTGCGTTTTCTGTCTGTGTCAAGCACAAAAGACACATTCTTAATATGGAGATCTGATCCACTATCATGAGGATTTGGTTTAAATTGACATAAAAATCTCTTAACTTTCCCATCTTGCAAGGAAATAGTAGTGTTGCCATCATCTGTGATTGGAATTTCAATAGTCTCTGTGTGACTAGATATGGCAACAAAGGCATTTCTAGCTTCAAGAACTGTAGTGTACAAGAGTCTGACATACAGTTCTAAATCAATGATTTCATCCATCCTATATCTCTGTTGCTTAAATTTTGGCTTTACCTCTAAAAAGCTAGATATGTTGGCCATGTCTACCGAGACTGTGAGGGGTTCTTTCTCAATGGCTGCCTGCCATAGCTCCAGAGCCTTTTGCTGAGAGGCGGCTGGCAGGTCTGGCTCTGCAGCAGGTATGGTCAGGTTGAGCACAGACATGATATTCCTAAATATTCTATCCTTATCGTTGTTTGGCACTTGAATATGCTTAGAGAGTGCCTCTATTGACAACTGAAGGTAATCTTGTATTTTTCCTGACAGGTAGGCACATTGTAATGCTCGGTTCAGAACATGTGAAGCTAAATACCACCACTTTTCTCTCCGGTAGTCCCACAGCATATGCGTCAACAATGTGAGAGCCTTGCCATAGTCAGCCGAATAAAAGTATTCATTAGCCATCTCCACCACTAGCTGCTTCCTCATCCTAGGGGAGTGGAACGTTTTGAACTGTGAGATTGCACAGCCCAAAAAGCTGATGATCATTGCAGAGTGGTTAAAAACTTTTTCATTATACTGTAGAGCTAGCACAGCTGCTTGCTCCTTTTGGGGGTCATGTGGGTCAGCACTGAGGCGGCCGGGCCTCCATGGTCTTTGTCCATAAAACTCCACAATGCCTTCAAGAGGATCTGGACTTGGAGGGAATGCTGTGGCCTCACTGCAAACAGACCGCATAGCTTGCCTTCTCTTCACTGTGAACTGAGCTGCATGTTGGTAGTAGAAGCCAGGGTGCTGGGACTGTATAGCTGGAAGTCCTGCACGGATTGCTTCATCAAACAACTCTCCAAAAGCACTGTACTGTCTTGCAATCCAAGCATAATGTTCAAACAACAGTTCTGTTGATCCAATACGATTCTTATATCGTTCAATGTGTGACTTGAGTTGCGCAATAGCATCTCTGGGCAAGTTGAGGGCAAACAATAATTTACAAAGCTTATAATTGATGTAGCCTGCTACAGTTCTTACTTCATGTGTATTGGTATCAACAATTCTCGTCTCAAGTAAATTGTTGTAAGCATGCATGTAGTGCTTGTGTGCTGTACTCAAATCTTGTTTCAACTCATTAAGGTAGCCTAGTTTAAATTGATGTCGCACAAACAAATACTGATGAGTTGTTTTATTGAGATGATCTCTATGCTGTTTAATATTTTTAGTTTCATGATGATAGTAGTTCTGGGCAATATCATAGAATGCATTCTCCAGGCGAACAATGTAACCCATCAGATGATCACTATGAGGCAGCACAAACAGGGACTTGGACTGTATCTCACAAGCGGCACACAGGGCCTGCGCGCGCTCGGCGCCCAACATATACTCAGAAGGGGGCGGGGACAGACGGCTCTGTATAACGACGACGGCGACACGTGTAGCGTGTCCCTCCACTGCAGCGCGGATTGATTGCACTTTGGAAGCACACTCGATGATTTTTTCATTCCACTGAGGATCATTCCAGTCCATATCGTAAAATATGACTACAACCGCGGGTATTAGGGATACCCGCTTGTGGATCCAGTTCTTTTTGAGAACTCCCTTCGGAATATACCACTCGTACGAGTTCCGCTTAGGCTTGACAACAGGAAACTCGAAGGTATTGTTCAGTAACTTGAAGCGCACGGGCGTGCGGTCTGCGCGGCGGTTGTTAAAGAACGCATCCCAGATCTCCTTGTGCACGGCATTGTTCACCGCATCGAGCCCAGACAAACCGATCAGTGCGAGGGGCTTCAGAATTATCTCGGATGGAAACTCCGTATAGTCACTGGGCATCGTCGCCATTGTCGTCACTTCACTGGCTTTTGCGTCTTAAACAATTATAATGGCGGGTTAGTATTTCATTTCATTTCATGTCACATAAGTGTTTGCGTACGTTATTTTATTATTTTATTAATCTCCAACGCAACTCCCCCATCATTTGCCAAAATTGCAATCTCTAATGAAATGTCAAAATCAATTGACAGAGTTGACAGCATGTACTGACGTAGGCCACGTTCCGAGTTGAGATAATATCGATTTGAGCGCGCTCACGCCCATTCCGATTTGGCGTCATCGTCAGCACGATAACTACGTCCCGCAAATCGTCATAGATGACGTCATTGTTAAGACGAGGTTCTAATACTTAACTTCAGGGTAGAAGACTCTTTGAAAACCCGTTTGCCGGCTGACAGGGCCAAATAAATTAGGGCTGAGTAAATAGCAGATGACCCGACCTATCAACCATTTTCGTGTGTTCAACGTTCTGCCAAACCCCCTGTATGTTTTAACGTTGAGTGAACACTTTTATCGCTCCGATCCGTATTGATGACAAAAATGACCATTCTAAGCTGTCAGAATCGTGTTTTCTTACTCGGAACGCGAAATATCGATGTGAGTGAGCGCTCACAGCGCTATTTTTCTAATCAGGAATGCGGCCATGTCGAATTCTTTTTTTTTTAACATTATCAATTTGTCAGACTTCTGCAAAGGCAAAGGTTATCATAGCTTTCTCAGGTCTAACTTTCATAAACTAAGTAATCACGTTTCCTAGGGCTTCCTTGGCACAACGCCTGCCTGTCTTCTGGCTCCTTTTGCGTGACGACTCTAGCCTATCTGTCCTGATGATGTGCCGTTCCCCACATCAGCGATTCTTGTCTTGAAGCGTATCGTGGAATCACACAATACAACATATTGAGGTGTATTTGGTCGCTCAGCTGATACCCAATATGCTGTGGCAAATGTGGCAATACGCTACTACGCTGCCGCGCTGCAGGGATGAAGCAGGTCCATCACTGACACAGTGGCCCATATTATCTTGCCTTTGTCTAAAATAAATAATTGTACAGTCGCCAGCAGGTCAAGCTTTCCCAAACTGTCAAATTTTCCCAATTGAACATAAACCTTATTCCTTTGCATTAAAGTTGAAAAACTATCAAAGATTGGGGTAGCTTGATGTGCGCTGGCCTCTGTACCAATGTAAAAAAATCTGTACATTTTGTGATTGTTTCTGTCTATTGAGATGGTAATCCATGAAATTGATGCCATATTGCCATGCCATGACCATGCCAGCTGCTGACAGATGAACGAAACTTTTAACTAGCGATGGGCGATTCCGAGATGTTTTAACAATCGAAAGAATCGAAGTCGTTCAAATAAACGATCGAGTCAACCATCGACTCGCCGTTCTACAAAACAATCGAGATGTTTTTCGATTGTTTCGAGTCAGTGGAATCGACCGCTAGTTGTCGATTGTTTCGAGTCAGTGGAATCGTCCGCTAGTTATCGATTGTTTCGAGTCAGTGGAATCGACCGCTAGTTGTCGATTGTTTCGAGTCAGTGGAATCGACGAGTCTCGCTCGGTCCCCGAGGTCAGTCAATTGCACACATCGAGTCGAGGCGCATGTTAGTTAGAGGCGAGAGCGTGCCAGACTCGAGTCGAGCGAGCAGTGCGTAATTCGTGAACGTTTACCTTTACTTACGACTAGCTTTTGCCAGCGGCTTCGCCCGCACGGTACTTTCATCCCCTATTTAACTCCTTTAGGGGTTGAATTTCGAAAAATCCTTCCTTATTCCTTGTCTACATTATGAAGGGAACCTCTGTGCAAAATTTCAGCTTTCTAGGTCCAAGGGTTTGGGCTGGGCGTTGATGAGTCAGTCAATCAGTCAGTCAGGACTTGTCTTTTTATTTATATAGATAGATAGATAGAAGATTATGATGCACTGTTTTATTTTTAACTAGTTTTTAAATTCATCAAAATGCCTCGAATTTTTAAACAATCGCGCCGACCAACCAGCTCGCGAAACCCTAAATCATCGAGGAACAACTCTCGACTCGAATGAACGCGTCATGCGCCAGTCGCAATAACAGACCGAGTTGGACTCGAGTCCAAGTCGAAACAATCGAGAACCATCGAGATGTTCGAACATCGAAACAATCGAATAAAACCTCTCGCCATCGCGCATCGCTGCTTCTAACCTCACAGTGACTGTCACTTACTGCAGCGTTGCCAGAAGGTTACTTTTGTAACCTTTTAGGTGATTTTTAAAACTCCCTCAGGTTATTTCTAGGTTACACGACTCGAAAGGTTACTTTTAGGTGATTTTGCGGAATTTGTAGAATATGATTAGTTATTTACTTGAAACGGAACGCAATGTTGCCTAGTAAAACTCCTACTCTTAATAATAAAAAACGAGTCCGGCTCTCTCGCACTAATGTTTTCCAATAACACTTTTCCTTTACTCGCTCGCTCAATCGGACAGATTCGTTCTTGTTCAAGTTCGTCCATGCTTTGGCGCGCGCTCATCGGTCGAAACTAAAATCAAAAATAATAAGGATGGGGAAGGTGCAGGTATTTTTTGATGTACAGACGCCAGCAGGTCAACCTATCCCAAAATGTCAAATTTTCCCAATTGAACATGAACCTTATTCCTTTGGAATAAAGTTGAAAAACTATGAAAGAAATTTGACAGATTGGGGTAGCTTGATGTGCTGGCCTCTGTACATAATGTATTTTTTTAAATGATTCTTTGAAAGAAGTTTTTCAATCGGTAGGTTAGGTATATTTCTATCATTTTATGCCACATGCAAATTACATTATATAGCTTGTGAATGAAAACTTAAAAATGGAATATTACAAAATTAACTATTTTTTTAAGTTTCTGTGTATCAACTTTGTTATGGTGGAAAAAAATTAAATGTGATTTTTCACACTAAAAGGTTACTTTTTTATCCATGTCACATGTCAGGTAACTTTTTAGAAGACCCGGCTGGCAACACTGCTTTACTGTCACTTGATAGTTGAGACTTGAGACTTGAGTGTTGAATGCCTAAATTCGATAAATTCCATTGAATTGTTTGGACTCAATTTAAAAAAAAAAGTTTGTTTGATAAACTATCTTTTTAAGTTGCTCATTCATTGGTCACGCAATGGCTTCTCAAGCTTTAGCCTCGTTAACTGCTACCTACACCGATTCCGAGGGCGAGGAAGATATGGAAGATCAGACGCCAGAAAAGGAGGAACACAGAGAAACTCATTCAGTGCCTACTAGCCCTAAAAAGATTGAAGACAGTAACCAACCTGCCTCTGCTCCCGTAACACCAAAGAGAAGATTAGTTTCTTATGTGGACGATACGGTAGTGTCTGACGAGGAGCCGCTCTCGCCTGCAGCAGAAAACCAAGACGACATGCGGCGCCTGTCGATGGAGACAGACACCGACGAGGCCGTGCCGCGCTCGGAGCCCGACGAGTGCGAGGACGGCGTCACCATACCACCTGAACCATCCGGAAAATGTCCCAAGGAGCTCCAAGATTCTATTGCTAAATTTTACAGCCGAATGTTAAATGAAGGACTAGATATGAACAGGATTATACAAGATAAAAAGAACTTTAGAAACCCAAGCATTTATGAAAAGCTAATACAGTTCTGTGATATTAATGAATTGGATACAAATTACCCTCCTGAAATTTATGACCCACTAAAGTGGGGAAAAGAGTCATATTATGATGAATTATCAAGAGTACAGAAATTAGAGATGGACAGAAGGGAGAAAGAAAAGAAAGAGAAACTTGCTAAAATAGATTTTATAACAGGAGTAGCTAAGAAATCTGAGAGTGATGATGAAAAGAAGAGGAAGTCTAAATGGGACCAGGCGGCACCCAATGTATCCAACAAGCCAACAATGAAACAACCCGGACTGGTTCAGCAACCGCTCACTAGCAATGTAACCGGAACTAAGGGAACCATTATCTCAGCATTTGGTTCTTTGCCGAAGAAACCAAAACTTTGACAGAAACAAAACATTCATAAAGATGATGAAGATGTTTTCATCAGTTTTCATTAATTTTGTGTTGCAGAGATCAGAGGGGCAATTCTACTAATTTTAAGAACGTTCACAGTCTTATCTTAGTGTCAATCTGTCAAAAATACCTCGATTTTTCATACATTTTTGACATTTGCTTGTCGCTGAGATGAGACTGCGACTACATTTTGAACGGTTTTAATTACGAGAATTGGTCTTCTGTTCTGTTTTTTGGCGGATTTATAAAAGTGAAATTGCCAATAGGTATCATCATAATGATTATTTTAACATAGTGTGTAAGTAATAAATTTAAAAAATTGTCAATAGTTTTAATAATAACTAGCTGACCCGACAGACGTTGTCCTGTTCGTCCAAAAGTCATTCATACAAAATCACTACCCTACCTACGCTACCCTACCTACCCTACACTACCCTACCCTACACTACCCTAACCTACCTACCTACCCTACCTACCTACCCTACCTACCCTACCTATCCTACCTACCCTACCTACCCTACCTATCCTACCTACCCTACCTACCCTACCTACCCTACCTACTCTACCTACCCTACCTACCCTACCTACCCTACCCTATCTACCCTATTATCCTATCCGTGAAAATTTTCGTTTTTCGACAGCCAACTTCCACTTTGATACTTTTTTTATTTCTGAAACAACTGAACGGGATAAAAAGTATCCTATGTCCTTCTCCTGGCTCTAAACTACCTCCCTGCCAATTTTCAGCTAAATCGGTTCAGCCGTTCTTGAGTTATAAGTGAAGTAACTAACACGACTTTCTTTTATATATATAGATACTAGCTGACCCGACAGACGTTGTCCTGTTCGTCCAAAAGTCATTCATACAAAATCACTACCCTACCTACGCTACCCTACACTACCCTACCTACCCTACACTACCCTACCCTACACTACCCTAACCTACCTACCTACCCTACCTACCTACCCTACCTATCCTACCTACCCTACCTATCCTACCTACCCTACCTAAAATCACTACCCTACCTACGCTACCCTACACTACCCTACACTACCCTAACCTACCTACCTACCTACCCTACCTACCCTACCTATCCTACCTACCCTACCTACCCTACCTATCCTACCTACCCTACCTACCCTACCTACTCTACCTACCCTACCTACCCTCTACCTACCCTACCTACCCTACCTACCCTACCTACCCTACCCTATCTACCCTATTATCCTATCCGTGAAAATTTTCGTTTTTCGACAGCCAACTTCCACTTTGATACTTTTTTTATTTCTGAAACAACTGAACGGGATAAAAAGTATCCTATGTCCTTCTCCTGGCTCTAAACTACCTCCCTGCCAATTTTCAGCTAAATCGGTTCAGCCGTTCTTGAGTTATAAGTGAAGTAACTAACACGACTTTCTTTTATATATATAGATGTGAAGCAAAAATTTTGTACTCCGTTTTAAGAAATTTATGCAGATGCAGGAGTAACAAATTTTACACAGTTAAAGTTTTCATTGAGGAGTGCAGAAATCTAATTTTGTATGCTTATTAATGGATTGGAAATACATTTTTTTTAAACATGGTCGAATTTTGCCATCTGAGCTAGATTTCCAGTATTATTAAATTTTATAGCTTTATAAACTGAAGGATTTTTTATCACTCTACTATGAGGAAGCAAAAAGGAGATTTTATTTATTAATTAAATTACTTAAGTATAAATATTAATATGTCAATGCATATAAACCTAGACAAAATAAAAGAGAAACAATTGAACAAAATTAGTCAAAATAGGTTAAAAGTAGATAACATTAGGTACAATTAGATAACGTTAGAAATAAGACTGTCCAAAAAAACGGCTTCCGGAAAAACACTACAAAAGTACAAAGTGAAAAATAACTTTAATTTCGGAACTCGGTGACTTTGGATATGAATTCTATATTTCTTGTCACAGCCTTCCGAAATGAAAGTTATTTTTCACTTTGTAGTGTTTTTTCCGGGAGTCCGTTGTTTTTTTTTTTTTTAGTTTTTTTTTTTTTTGTTTTTTTTTTTTCACTTTTTCGTTATAGAATGTACCTACCCCACACCAATTCAAAATTTAATCATCCTTGGGGGTCAAAAAACAATGCATATTTATGCGATAGCAGCAATCGCGTTTGAATTGCTGTCATTTTTTGAAGAGTTCAGTTGTCTGTCTTTGAAATGCAATGCATCATCAGATCTATATGAAAAAATGGGACCATTTCCGAAATGGAATATGGAATAAACCCCTTTCGAACAAAAAATAGAATTTTGCGCATTCGTCTACATATATGTGACGGAGTTATGCCCGAACCTCCACCTAACTTCTAACTGTTAAAGAGTTGTACCTTCCTTCATCAGCTCAGCGTCATGAGATGATGATGACCATACGCAAATGTCTCAATAGCTTTAGAATATATATGAAAAACATTGCTATTACATATCTGTGTCTCAAACATTTGAGAGTTGCCTTCGATTTCCCTGGGTTTCCATCATGATCCGGACTTGGTGACAATGGGACCACCTCAGGAGTATACTCTTTCAAATAAAATAAAAAATTGAACATCGCTCCACAAATGCGGGAGAAATGTACATTAAAAAAAAAAATACAGTCGAACTTATAACCTCCTCCTTTTTTTGAAGTCGGTAAAAAAATTGATAGGTAGAACTGGGATAAAATTGGGAGAGTTATGATTTTGACTGGTTTGTGGTGCAAATGTGTGTATGTATGTTCTGTTCTCCATAACTTCTAAACTACATAGTAAGTATAATTTGGGGCATTTTGAGGTATCGCTTGAAGAGTCTTGATCATCCGCTGGTCATGGGCCATTTATGACGTCACTTTAAATTGTACCATGGTGCCTCTAGGGGAAAAAAGTGACAAACTTAAAAAATAAATAACTCTATGATGCTGTGTTGGGTACGAACTTAGAGCATTTAACCTGATTTAACTTAAAAAGTTGTTCAGTGATTCGCTGCTTGCCATCTCAGGTTAAACGGTCTATGGGTACGAATGAAAAGGGGCTAATTAGCTTTCAAAAAAAAAAAAAAAACATTATGAGTTAATCTCCCAAAATAAATAAAATGTGAGCTCAAAAACGAAAATTCGAAACAATATTTTCTAACGATAGGTGATCTTAAAGTAATACTGGGCATAATTGGGCCTATAAAAGGTGAAGCGGCAATTGGCATACCACCTCTGTTCTAAATGCACGTAGCAAATTGTCAGTCAAGTGCAAGTTGGGGATATAAACGGCGTGCATTAGGCCCATCATGACTCATGCATGTGCAGTCTTTGCACACACGCAACCCCGATTCATCCATAGGATGCAGACCCTCCAAAACCGATTCCTTCGCCAAGCCACCGGCTCCCCATGGTTCGTTCGAACGAGATCCTCCATCTCGATCTGAAAATGCCCACTATAGCCCAATTTCTCAAACGCAACTCGAAGCGTTTTTTCGATAAAGCCGCGAATCACCGCAATCTTCTGATTGTGAAGGCCGCTAGTTATGTCTCCAGTAGAATCCGCCGGCCGAGATGTGTCCTTTCCGACCCAGATGACCCCATTACTGTTCACCCTAAACCGTCCTTCCCTCCTCGCCGCCGAGGTCCTCGCGCCCCGCGAAGACCCCGAGTTAACGATGAGATCCCTGACCATCCCTTGCTCGTTGAAGCGCCAGCCCGCGCCGCAGCTAAGCCAGTAGAGTTAAACTTGCTGTCCCCCCCCACCAGTGACGCCCTGAGCCGAGGCGCGTACTCCATATACAGGGGGTGCCCTCATCGTGCAGTTGCTTTAGTTAAGTAGGTTTTATGCCCTGGCTGGAGGGTTTTAGTATCAGGCGGTTAAGAAGTTACGGACTCTCAAGGTCAACTTCAAGATGCCACACAAAAAAGAAAAATACCATACCACCACGGCTTTCAGACAAGAATATTTTCATGTTTCATCTTTTTAGAGCGCGATTTTTCAGTAGTCAGGTTTTTTAATTTTTTGGTGCCCTGTCCTTTTCTAAACTTCTTGAATAAAATCCATTCTCACCGCATAGCACAGTATATCGAACTACAATTTTTTTCGTTGGCAACTCAAGCTAAATTAGTGGTTTCCATAGTGATGTACCCATATTTATAAAAATGTGACATAAAACTATGGATGCCGGGACAAATGATAAAATTGGCACTTGCACCGATTTACGTTAATTTCTGACTTCCACGAATTTTGAATTTTTATTCATCTTCATAATAAGATATCACAATATTCAGCTTGACGTAAGTTACGATGTAAAACACAGAAATTGTACCATTCGCTGCAAAATGAACTTGCAATTTTGATAGCTAGTTTTGACATGAGTTTATGAATCGGTAATCATGTTAACCAGAACAACACTAAAACTTGTTGGGTTGCGGGTGCGGGAGGGTGGGTTTCTATATAAAAACACAACAAACCTTTGTTTGTCGCGAAGTTCGTCGATACTCGTTTTGCGTCATTTCATTTCGCGACCACGTCCATCTGACGCAGTTGCGCGCAGTTTGTGTCTTAGTATTGTTGTTATTTACATTGTGGAATGGCCGAGACGCCCGAGAGTGAACCCATGGCATCGTCTAGCGAGGGCGTGGTCGGGCTTGACATAAAAGATGCCGACGAGCCATTGACTAAAAAGCGTAAAATTATTGACAAAGAGGGGAGCGACAAGCTCGAGCACAGGCTGGGGGGCATCTTGTGCTGCGCAGTTTGTCTGGACCTGCCTCAGGCGGCCGTGTATCAGGTATTTTAAAACAGCTGACAGTGTCGAGACTGGCATCAGCTGTTTTATAAATCTTTCCTTTGTTACGTAAGCAGCTGAGCCTTCAGCTCACTGCTTACATTCGCGTCGTGGCGACGCCTACACGACGTCGCTTTATCACTCTTTTGTGAGTAGTAGATTGTGTGGCGTCAATGTAATGTATTGAATCATTTGGTTGTCATTGTATAGTTGCCACAGCTAAGTACCTGTGATAGACCTCTGATAAAGGTGTTGTTACCTAGTATTATGGATTGTGTTCATTTATTTTGTTATTCAATTAGTCAATGTATGTGTGACCTATGACCTATTTGTCTGTAATTTATGTAAACATAATCAGAATCAAAATTATCTTAAGTGTCGGTAGATCTAGGAGTTAAGTATCTATGATATTGTATAGGATAACTAGTATATAATATGGTCAATAGTATATAAAGTAAACTTAGCCTGTAAACACTCTTGTAACATTTCATTTTAATAAAGAAATGTTTGAGAGATTTACTTCTTTCTTTATTCAGAAATCCCCTTTACAATCCCCATCCCACATTCAAAAACATCCCTTTACTGAGATTCGAAAAAAAATACCTGCCATGTGAATATTTGTATTTAAATGTACCTATATAAAAAGAGTATATTTGCCAGGTTTTTAGCATCATAATCAAAGCAAAAGAAATAAATCTGAATTACCTACTAAAGTAATACTTGGTCAATTTTAGAAAAAATAATAATCGTTTTTTTGGTATGTTGGAAAAAGAATCACATAATTGAATTAGATGAAAGAAAATGTTTTCACAAAGGCAAAATTAAAATAAGATGTTCAGCAAACTTAACTTTTTTTTCTGTTACAGCAGTATTTATTGTGTGTAGTTTGATTACAGGTGGCACACGCAATCACGGCCAGAGGTAGACCATGTAGCACACACACATACATGCATTTTAATTTCTCTGATATACTTAATCTATTAAAACACAAGAGAGGCCTCGGTTTCTTAAAAAATATATTCCTTTAATTATAGCAAAATTTCTTCAGTTCCGAACATTGAATGAACATTACACCTTTCACATCCATTATAGATTTAGTATAGTACACAAACAAGTTATTGTTTTAAAAACGTATGTTGTGCCAGCCACCACCGCTCCAAACTGACACGGGTGTTACATTGCAGTGTAGCAATGGGCACTTGATGTGTGCGCCTTGCTTCACGCATCTGCTGGCGGACGCGCGGCTGCGCGACGAATCGGCCACGTGCCCCAACTGCCGCGTGGAGATCTCCAAGGCGTCGGCGTCGCGCAACCTCGCCGTGGAGAAGACGGTGTCCGAGCTGCCGTCCGAGTGCAAGTTCTGCACGAGCGTGTTCCCGCGCCACTCGCTGCCGCACCACGAGGAGAACACGTGCGAGGATAGGTGACGCCCACTTGTCTCACACTTATCTACTTCGTCTCATGACACACATCTGCCGGTATCGCGCTACAATGTCCTAGTAGCTTAGCTGGCACACGTTTATGGACACGGATTCATTACGCTACGACGCTTAAATAGTTCAGTAATTAAAGGTGCTTGATCCTTACACACTTTTCAAAATCAAAAACCCGACTGCCTAAAAAGTGAACTTTAATTAAAAAAGATGGAAACAAGAACCTTGTTTTAAAAGGATGAATACTATAAGATTGAATATTAAAAGCAGTCTCTTGCATCTTCTTAAATTTAACATTAAAGGCCTTCATTGCCACCTACTCAAGCTGAAATCGATCAACCCGTTTAGGCTACAGAGCGTGCCAAAGAAATATACATAGGTACATACATACACTCGAAAAACATAACCCTCCTTCTGGCGCAGTCGGGTAAAAAGGGGCACCTGGTAATTTGTAAAAAAGATGGCGGCTCTTGAGCGACGCAGATACTCAGCAGTAGAGCCACTAGAAGCTAATAGATATAGTAGACAGTATTTAGAGTAACGGTTACTAAACGGGGCACATATTTCTTCCCCCAGGAAGTTCAAGTTCTCGCAAATCGTAGTCGATCCGTCCCCAGACACGCGTTACCTCGATAGTTTGGTTCGCATTGTGTCCAGCGTGTACTGCCTGCTGGCGCCGCCCGCCGGCCGCGCGCCGCTCAAGCGCTGTAGGGTCTGCAGGTGTGTCCGCGTCGGTCTGTTCACTAACATAGTTGTATCGCTTGGTAATACCTGGTGTAATGCGAACCGAACTCATCGCCTGCATCTGGCTTGATCCGTGTCCTGTATAGCACATTCGATGTAACCCAGTCTTTCCAGGTGGCTTTGCTCTCCTAACGCATGATGGTATATGTCATAGATTGGAACTATACATTTCCTCAAAAAATAACTCTGTAAATGCTGTTTGCAAGTCTGCGTTCCGTCAACCATTAGGCTGCTATGCTTACCTTGGAGCCGGCGGCCGGTGTACCGTGTACAACGGCACGCCTCTGGTGTTGCGCAGGATGACGGCCTGCCGCTTCGCGTGCATCGGGTGCCCGTGGCGCGGGCCGGCGCACGAGGGCGGCGCGCACGAGGCGCAGTGCGCGCACCCCGGCAAGGCGGCCGGCGACGTGGTGCCCGTGCTGGCCGAGCGCGACCAGCGCCGCAAGGAGGCCAACGGCATCTACAACCAGCTGCTAGAACTGCTCTCCTACGAAAAAATTACCTTTAGTGGTGAGTTTTTACCGCACCGTGTGAAACATGCTTCCCTCATAATCCTTACCACTTCCGGATTAATATAATTAAACTTACTGTGGTCTCCAGTCTGCACTGATCTAACAATCCCGCCACAATTACATACAGGCCACGGAGTTAATACAAAGATACAGGCAGTCATACTCGGTTAGTCAATAACTGCCAATGACAAGTCTTTTCGCGGTTGTTGACCTGTTTCCTTGTTAAATTGGTAGCTATTATTTGGTTGATATTGAGTTTCAGAATTTGTGAAACACGCAATTTATTGATGTATGGAGTTCAGTGCTCCCAAATTACAAAATAGGTCAAACTTATTGGCATGAATAGTTTTATGCAGGAACAAACCTCACTGGGCTTCATACTCGCCCTTCGTTTTGCAACATTAAACTGTGAATTACAATCCCTACTAACTCATTAACTTTTCCTTATGACCAACTTTTAACGATATAACTCACCAATTTCTGGAAGTCTCATCAAGTCTCTGACTTGTCAGATCTCATATTAGCTAAGTATTGTGGTTGACGGAACAAATTAATCAAAGTTAACATGATTTGACAGCATCTTTGAGAATCGAGTAGGCTAAAAAACTAGAAACCGTGGCTCCGCCTAGAGCCTCGTGTACACGAGCCCCACGTACGCACGTGTTTCTGGGGCGTCGTCGAAAATGACGAATAAAACTCGTGTAAACGAGGCTACCCTGGCATATTGTATCGCATATTATTTTGAGGCTTGAGAGCAGAGGCGCACTAACAACGTTAATAAAGAATGTATCGCAGACCTGCAGCTGAAACCGTACCGCACAGAGGAGTTCTTGCATAAGTTGTACTACGAGACATCCCGATTCTCCGCCTTCGGCCACCAGTGGGTGGTAAAGGCCTTCGTCAACAAGAACCAGCGAGACCCCACGCAGTGCTCGCAACGGGAGCTCACCTATCAGGTATGGGCCTGCGGGCCAATAGACTGTCTGCCACACCATCGGCACTCGACGACGGTGGCGAGGCGCGTCCCGCACGGCGATGGAGCACGCTGCCAACATAATAGCGGTTTAGGGCTTGGTGCTGAGCAAGCAATCCTTGCATTGAGTTGGACATCGTCACGTTGTCCGTCAGCTTATGTTGGTCGACGTCACGTTGTGGGGTGTGCAGTACTTGGGTCGCGACTGGCGGCTTCCAGCACAACCTGAAGCTAGAGTTGAGCTTCTGTGCCTACGTTATCATCGTAACGTCTTTCATGCAGCGGCAACTCTATTAGACTAGAGAAAATCACTGAGTCGACGCTATATCATTACTTCGCTTGTTGTGACAGCACTCAGGATATCAAATTTTAGATATCTAAACTAGCGGCCGGTTGTCTTGCTACCGAGAAGACCTGCGCCATGCAAACGCCGAGGACGCCCGTGGTCGTAGCTAGCGCAGGCTAGGTCCTTCTCGTGGTAACAATTAATGTGTATATAATGCAGATACTAGATCATCATAATGCGCTCAGATTGCCCTGCAGTTGATCCTGAAGAGTAAGACTACGTGCGGGCTCACCGTGCAGTGGGTGGTGCTGCGCGGGCCCTACGGCGAGACGCGGTTCGCTCCGCGCGTGTGCTGCCACATCTTCCACGAGGACGTGCCCGACGCCGCGCCTCTGCCACTACCGCTCGCCGACATCAACGACACCAACCGCCTGCTCTCCAACAAGGCCATCCACTTCAGGTACCACTACATCACAGAGGATCCAGTCTGCACGCCGGTACCGTTAGGTTTTTATGCAGGTCAAGTCTTAACCAGATCTACGGTTGTACCTATGCCATGAAGTTATGCCAATTGTCAATTTCCAATTTCCACTTACAAACATGACTAAATTTATATTTTCAGAAAGACTTTTATTATTGAAAAAGGTTTAATAAATCATGTAGTTGTAGCGGAAGCTAAACCACATAAGTAACTAAACGGAACAGAGACAAAGAACGTGCAAAATTGTTACTTATTTTGGTAGGGTTGTCACAATAGGTGAAGACAAATTAAACAAAACATTTGTTAAATAGTTTTATTATTCAGTATGATAGAATTGTTTACAAATTACTTACTCTAATAATTTTATTTTTGAATAGGTAATTTATTGTTTCTTTTAATGGTGTGGTAAATTCTGAATCTAACAAAGTTTTTTGTCTCCCGTCGCGGTTCTCATTCGTAGATCTTTGACAGTCGTTACAGGACGCCAGAAAGTCTGACCAGCAGTCTGTCCAGGAGTATCGTTTTGCCCAACAACAGGATTGTGGAGGTCTGAAAGGCAGTCGCTCCACGTAACACGGGTATTCAGCCGAATCCGGTTAGACTGGAAGCTGACCCCAAACTAGTTGGCAGGCAGGCTAGGGAGATGATGATACGTATTTTTAAATATTTATTTAATTTAAAGACAGACCGACTAGTAGCGAGACATAAGAACTATGTAGATATTAATGATAAGTTTTAATGAAAAATGCTTTTGAAACGCGTATTCATACTTTCATGATCATGCTACTATAGCTGTTGACGAGTTCCCTCGTTAGGAGACTATCCTGTTTGCAACAACAGTTTATGGTGAAGATCATGTTAGGCAAATAAAATTAAATTTAAATACTAAATTTCCTGTCCTTGCTACTAACCGTTAGAGTTCCCTCGTAAGGAGGCAATGCTGGCTGCAGCAGCTGGTGGCGCGACCTTCTGGAAGCGCTACTCAGAGGCAGGTAGTTCACACCCGAAGACTTAGTACTAATGTACAGTTATATACTCAATTTTCAATACAAATTGTAAGTGCCAAATACAAGTTAGGTGATTAAAACATTGGCCCCGCCAATTTGATGATTCTTTTTATCGCTGAATCCATATGATAATCGTTAGAGCTCGTGCAAAATCAAATGTGGAAACTTAGTACGTCTTAAGTACATGAAAGTGTCTAATTTTTATATTAATAACCTAAGCTTCAGAAGGTCCCGCCATTTTGACGTCAAAGTGGCGCGACCAGGGACGTCTTGACATACTTACTTTACCTTTAGAGGTACAAATGTCTTGTTTAGGGTACAAATATGTACATATGTAGTACAAACACATTAATGTGCTAAATTTTAAATTGGGGACTTGATCCCGTCATCTTGACGCTCACGCGTAAGCGACAAGCGGCCAGTGGTCACGCACACATGCCCCACGTGTTTGTAGTAGTGCAACCGTTTCGCGCGGTTGTATGAAGCTTTGTGTCTGTTCCGTTTAGTTACTCATGTGGCTAAACTTTGGTGGTAAACATACTAGATGTGTTTTCCTGACGCTGTCATACACATACAGCTATTCTGCATCATTACAATGTCAGCGCCTGCGTTGACACAAGTTACTGCTACGCGATTTTATTAATCGTGCATGAGAGGAGTGTTGTATCTAAGTGACTGTTCGTTTGCAGGCTCATAATGTTCCTGTCGTCTAAGTGACGCGTCGGCGCGTGCGCAGCCGGACGCGGCCGACCGTTTCGTACCGCTTTACACTCACACTGTGCGTTTGCCAAAGAACAATTCAATCATGCCACTCATACATATATACTTTAATTCGCGTTTACAGATCAGTCGAACATTAATATAACTCGAATTATATCAAATATCGAATAAAATAGTCAGTAGTAGTACTATAACAGTTTTATCTATTTTTAATATAATTAGTTATGTAACGGGTGTATCATAGTCGTCAAATAATTCATGTAAATGTTATGATTGATCTGTCAAAACACATCGCATGATCTACTTTCACACTTCGCTTTTTAATATAAATAATAATATTTGTATCATTAATTCATAATTCCTTTATAAATTAATAATAGTGGAACGAATCGAAATTCAAAAGGCAGGATTTGAGATTATAGTTGAGTACAAATTTATATTTATTGGGGTTTTATTCGTTGACTCGTTAGATAAGTAAGTATTGACTTAAAAATGTTAATTACTAGTGTTAGCTTTTCGCTTTGAAAAGACGATTGGTGCGGTTTACTTTGGATGAGCGACGATACGATGAGAGTGGTCAGAAAAATCTCATCAGTGTGATTATTATAATTTTATAATTATGTAGATCTCTAATGTTAGTGTAGCGCGATATTCAACCTGGCAGCTTGTACACTGTACCTAAAACTTGACTGAATCGTGATCGAAATATCAGTGACTGTTTCGAATACGCGCATTATTACTTGGTATATCTGTATATTTGGTAATAAATGTATGAACATATTTATAAAAATATTTTGTGTTTCTTATAAATGTTATGGATTTTGCATGCGTGACTTTTAGTTCGGTTCCTGACTGTGTAATCCACATTTTAAAAAAAATTTAATGTAACCCCGGGCCCGGGTTACAACAATAATTTTATATAGCGAATTACTTTTATTTACAAATAGTAATAACTTTGGGTTTCGATTAAACTGCTAAGTTATTGATGACCAGTGTTGCTTTCATTCAATATGAACCATATTCCCCTCGCTGTTGTATTCTAGCTGAAAGGTCAAACAGTTCAGCCTTGTTCAACCCTTTCTCCAATCAATGACAGAAATGGATTATTATGTTTGTGGAGAGACGACGAGTGGGAAATAGGCGTAGAAGAAGACATACTGCAACATCAGCTCTACTATGACACGCTAGTTTGCCACTGAATGTTTTAGACAGGATTCAAATAATGCGGTCTCACGACTCACTATTTTATTCATAAAATAATAGTGCTATAATGGACTTGAAAATAAACGGATGTATTTCAGTGACGAGCACTGTTTGTCTTATATCAGTAAGGTCTGTGCCTGTTGCCGTGCAGCTTGGCCGGCGCGCGCGACACCCGCGAGCCTGCCGCGCCGGCGCCGTCGCCGCTCCACACGCTCATGATGCCAGACTCGCCCGTCGTCACCAATATGTCGCGCTGGAAACGATCATAATCAAATGAAAAATACAGCGTTAAATTAAATTAGTTACTTCTGGTTTATAATCTGAGCCTGTGAGGTTTAAACAGAAAAAACTCATATTTCAAGTAACTACACTAGCAATGGTCGTTGACCAAAAAATATCACCATTTTTTAAAATTATGTGGATACTCTTCATGGCAGCGGGGTTTCGCTATCTAATTTTATTAGACCCTGTATAGTTAGGACGTAATAGGGTAACAGAATGTATCGTAAATGTACCGTGACAACAGTACAGAGTACCCATGTAAGTATGTTTTTGTCTTAACTCTAGAACCTAAGGCAGAGATTCGCAGAACGCACTTTTACATGTTTCATACGAATATGAATACTATTACTAACAAAAGTGTCCGTTTCAATGGCGCGGCGACGGCGATATTTCAAAAAAAGAAGTCTACCAAGATTTTTGTAAAAAATTGTCAAAGTAATAGTTAAAAGTTTGAAGGTGGCCGCGCCATTGAAACCCGATGAACCGCGCAGCCACTGAGATCTTTAAAACGTATGAAAAATAATGGTAGGTACAACACTGGAAAATTTTGAACGTTAGCTCTTTATACTGCACGGCCGCTTTCATGTAGCCACTCAAACTTGGTCGGTTTATCCATGTATTAAGGTTGTTCTGGTATTTTTATTATATCTCTTTAATTAATTAGTGTAATGAGCTGAAATTTTACATGTGAATAGTTGCATTAATACACTAAATATCGGCATAATGTTTCCTTCTTTTCCATAAAAAAACCTACAATCGGATGTCAGACTATTGTATGACATCCGATTGTAGATTGTACTATTGTATGACATCCAATTGTAGGATTACTACAACTAGACCACTCAATTTAGTGGTCCAGTTGTAGTAAATTATGTCATGCATTTTTAATTTATGTGATCATTAATAAGTAATAACAAGAGCACATACATGAAACTTGGCAAGACATTGTAGAAATGTAGACCCTTACAAGAAACAAATGCTGTAAACTTCCTATTTTAAGAACTTGGACCTAATAACCTTATTTTACTTTTACGGGCATATCTTCTGAACAGTATCGCGGCGGGATTATTTCGCGCACTGGATCAACAACGACGTGCTTGGCGCCGGCAGTTGAAAATAGAACAGTAAACCACACTGTTGTATTTCCGCCGCGCTGAGATACACTCTGTTGGATCCAATCTCAATGCTCGGGTCAACACCGACAGTGAAAATCCAATGCGAGAAAAAATCCCGCCGATTTTATGACGTCCCTGTGAATGTCAACTAACGCACTCATAACATTGTGATACAGAGCTTGTAGTTACGTTTCTAACATAGAAAACTAGTTTTCGTAAAACATGTGCATAAAAGTTTGACGATATATCGGTTCCTAGGTGTGAAGATAATAATTACGGAAAGAACACGTGACTCCCGGCTTCGCTAAGGGTGTATGTACACAGTACACCCGCTATACAATTTTTTTTTTTTTTTTTATACAAATGAGATCGTACTTACGTCCTTATCGTACCAGCAGCAGCGCACCGTCTGCGTGTTGTCGGTGAAGTCCGTGCTCGGCTGCAGCTTCCTGTCTGCTATCGTAACTGAGCGTAGCACTTGCCTACGATACAAATTGAAAGGTTGTATAACATAACTTATCAGGTAGGTACAGCACAATCTATGCTTATTATTATAAAGCTGATGAGTTTCTTGGTTTAAATAAAAAATGAAATAAAATGAAATAGTTTTAGATAAACTGATTCTAAGTCTTTAGCTCGGTGATGCGTAATTAACTGACTTCCAAAAAAGGAGGAGGTTATACCGGGTAAGTTTTTATCCAGTGCGCAAACTGTAACCATGAATTCAGCATATCATTCTAGATCAATTATTAATTGTTATTAAAATAAAAATCAGCTGTTTCATAGAAAAGTACACAATACCTACGTGGTCAAAATGTATGGAACAGCTGTTTTTTTTTTTTTGTACAACCGGTGAAAAATTTCTACACTAGGGGGTCTAGAATGATATGCTGAATTCATGGTTACAATTTGCGCACTGGATAAAAACTTTTCCTGTATGTTCCACTGTATGTATTTTTTGTTTTTATGTATGTTCATCGATATCGCCCCCATTTGTGGACCGATTCTCAAAATTCTTTTTTTATTCCATAGAGTATACTCCTGAGGTGGTCCCATTGTCACCAAGTCAGGATCTGATGATGGAATCCCAGGGAAATCGAGGGCAAACCTCAAATGTTGTAGGTATTAACAATGTTTTTCATATACTTTTTAAAGCTATTGAGACATTTGCGTATGATCATCATCATCTCATGACGCTGAGCTGATGAAGGAAGGTACAATTCTTTAACGGTTAGGAGTTATGTGGAGGTTCGGGTACGTTATATATTAGGTCTTTACCTATGAAATTGCCGTTCTGCAGTACTGGCCATTTCAAATCAAAATAATTTTTGTTTGGCTAAGAATTCTAATTTCAAATTAATTTTATTTTAAAAACATGGATTTTTTTTTCTAAAAGTAGTCATTTCTTTATTGATTAGTGTTACATTTTCATCGCATTTCAATCTTTTTCGTCATCATGGATACGTTAAAAATTCGAGTAATTATGGAATATGAGTACCGTCGTGGCAGCAACGCGGCACAAGCGGCACGCAACATCAACGACGTTTACGGAGCTAACACTACAAACCAACGCACCACCTGTTATTGGTTTGCTCGCTTCCGTTCTGGAAATTTCGACCTGAAAAATGAACCTCGCGGTCGTCCGAAGACTTTGGTCGACAATGACGAATTAAAGGCGATTGTGGAAGCTGATGATACACAATCTACGGCTGAATTAGCAGCAGCTTTCGACGTTAGCGTCAAAACAATATTGGTCCATTTGCGTCAAATTGGCAAGGTAAAAAAGCTTGACAAATGGGTGCCCCACGAACTCAATGATCGCCAGCGCGAAGTACGCGTCGAGACGTGCCTTGCACTGCTCAACAGACACACAAATGAAGGAATTTTGAACCGCATTGTTACCTGCGATGAAAAATGGATTCTGTTTGATAACCGTAAGCGCTCAGCAAGTTGGTTGGATCCTGGTTCAGCACCTAAACAATGCCCTAAACGAAAACTTACCCCTAGAAAAGTGATGGTCACTGTTTGGTGGTCTAGCGCCGGTGTGATTCATCACAGCTTCTTACCAAACGGGGTGAGCATTACTGCAGATGTGTACTGTGAAGAACTGAACACAATGATGGAGAAGCTGGCGCATCTCCAACCAGCATTGGTCAATCGCTCGTCTCCGCTGCTCCTGCACGACAACGCGCGACCTCATACTGCACAGCAGACGGTCTCCAAGTTGCAAGAACTGGGGTTGGAAGCTCTCCGTCATCCGCCCTACTCACCAGACCTTGCGCCTACAGACTACTACTTTTTCCAGAATTTGGATAACTTCTTGGCGGGAAAAAAATTTAATACCCGAGAGGCAGTACAAAATGCCTTTGAAGAATTTGTTGCCTCCCGTCCAGCTGATTTCTTTAAGAAGGGCATCAATAAACTGCCACTGCGATGGCAAAGATGCATTGATTGCATGGGTGATTACTTCGATTAATACAAATAAAAAATTCATGAAAAAAATTCGTTTAAATTTTTTCATACAAAACGGCAATTTCATAGGTAAAGACCTATTATATATATAGACCGATTAGCAGTTTTTTTGTTTTCGAAAGGGTTTTATTCAGAAATAGTCCCATTTAAATTTCATATAGATCAGATGATGTGTTTCGGAGACAGACAACGAAATTCTTCAAAAAATGACAGCAAATCAACCGCGATTGCTGCTATCGCATAAATATGCATTGTTTTGAAGATGATGATATTCCGAATTGGTGTGGGGTAGGTAGGTACTTTAACAAAAAAGTGAAAAATAAAACTATTTCCAAAAAAAAAAAAACAACCGACTTCTGGAAAAACACTACAAAGTGAAAAATAACTTTAATTTCGGAAGGCAGTGACAAGAAATTAATAAAATACATATCCAAAGTCACCGACTTCCGAAATGTAAGTTATTTTTCACTTTGTAGTGTTTTTCCGGAAGTCGGTTGTATTTTTATTTATTTTTTTGATATACAGGGTAACTTTTTTTTTTCATGGTTAAAATATGCGCACTGGATAAAAACTTTTCCTGTATTTGTCTTGGCAGATATAAAATAAATTATTTATTTAAGTAAATGTGTGCATTTACTGGGGTCGAGTGGGAACATATATGAATTTAATGATTAGTATCTATTACAGCTGCTTACCCATTGCCTTCATAGGAGCCAGCCAGTAGCACCGGCTCGTCGTCTACCGACGTGTATGTGTCCACCAAGTAACAGTCGTCAGCTTTACTTCTCTGGAAATAATAGAAGGGCTTGTGGCTAAGCAATAAGATACGCACGGGTCGATCGATCAGGTTAAGCTACGCTTGCCAAGGTTGGTTCGTGGATGGGTGACCATCTTTACTTACCAAGACCCCTCCGTGCCTCGGACGTTAAGCCGTTGATCCCGGCTAACATTCTTGGATCTTTGAAAGTCGTTACGGGTCGTCAGAAGCCCGAAAGTCTGACAGTCGTGTTACCCAGTAACTGGGTTGTGGAGGTGAGATAGGCAGTCGCTCCATGTAAAATACTGGTATTCAGTTACATCCGGTTAGACTGGAAGCCGACCCCAACATAGTTGGGAAGAGGCTTGACAGATGATGATGCTGACTTAGTAAATAGGTGTCTCAAAATAACCACTGCATTATGTAGCAAATTGGTTACAATTTCGAATATTATTCCCCCAATTTTCTTTTCATTCAAACTAATTCTAAATACTTGTAATACATTTTAATAAAAAAGAACACACAATCTACTTAATAAAAATCTTCAGACTACGTACAGCCTAAAGCGCCGGGTGTACTTAGTATAGAAGCACACAATTTTTCAAGAATTGTTTATAAAAGCCAGCACTATGGGAGGAAGTCAGCACTTTTGAAAATTAATGCCTTAAAATGGTTAAATAGGGAATTTTCGTATTTTTTACAATGGGAAATCAATCAATTTAAATAAGTACTTCACATTTAATGATTTTCTGAATTGACTTTTGACATGAAATGAAATTGACTTTGAATTGTAATTAATTAAATTTACTTGCATGCACAATTAGCTACTCAACTATAATTATTATTATATTGTAATTTTATCATTGTAATTTAATGCTAAGCTCTTATTTAATTTATCATTTTATTTAACTCTAATCATTTGTATGCCAATATTGGCAAAACATAGTGCACTACCTAATTTTTAAGATCTTCGTATGTAATTACCTATGTTTGACAAATAAATTATTCTATTCTATTCTATTCTATCGGGCGCACGGCTTGTCAAAAAAAAAACTACCAAGATTTTGTAAAAATTGATTCGCAAAACCATAAATTTGTCAAAGTTATGGTTATAAAGTTACAAGGGTTTGAACGTGGCCGCGCCATTGAAACGCGGAGAACCGCGCGGCGACGGAGATCTTTAAAACGAAGCGTTGCAGAGACCTGCAATTTTGATAAATGATAAATAGAAGATATAAGCCCGTTTTCACCGACATCCCCTATACTACCACCTGGGATCTTTAGCTTAAAAGTTCTCTTAGGGTACCTACGGACTATGCGGTAAGCCGGATGCGGTCACTCGTCCGGCTGCCGCCAGGATGCGGTTGAGCGGGCTACAGACCTTCAGTTTTTAACCCCCGACGCACAATCTAACTTTGCAGTTTTTTTTATCTAATGATATTTTGATCAGATTATCCGTTCAACTGTAGGTACAGCGCTCAGCTTTGCCTACACACAAACGTTTTAACTGAACAGTTCAACTGTACAGTTAAAACTCATCAATTAAAACTGAAGGTCTGTAGCCCGCTTTAGCCGGCTGGGGGTAGCCGTCAGTCGGCCGCAGCGCTCAGAACGACCGGAGCGGTCGGCCGGCAGCCGCATCGCAGTGCGGTTAAAAACTGCTTTCGATCTCGTACGTATTTTTGATTGCATTCCGGCTAACCGCATAGTGCGTAGGTACCCTTAAACTAGCCCCTAAATTAAATTTCGTTTCACGGGGACACATATCTATGTGACGTTTTGTTTTCGATAATAGTGACATTCGTTTTTGAACTTCTCGATTCTTTGTAACGAGATAGCTTTTTTATAAAATTCTCTTCAGTTTACACATATATGGATACAGATATTTATAAATCGTGTTTTGATAGCAATAATAGGTATTATTTCATTCATATCTATCTATCTATATAAATAAAAAGAAAAGTCCTGACTGACTGACTCATCAACGCCCAAGCCAAACCCCAAACCCAGAAAGCTGAAATTTAGCACAGAGGTTCCCTTTATAATCTAGATATGAAGGATTTTTCGAAATTCAACCCAAAAGGGAGTTAAATAGGGAATGAGTCTACAACTGTTATATACGTCGAATATAGTAGAAACAGTTTCAAAATTTTCAACAAATTCAAATATATTACATCACTATCCAAAAAATTCAATATAATAGGTCTTTACCTATGAAATTGCCGTTTTGTATGAAAAAATTTAAACGAATTTTTTTCATGAATTTTTTATTTGTATTAATTGAAGTAATCACCCATGCAATCAATGCATCTTTGCCATCGCAGTGGCAGTTTATTGATGCCCTTCTTAAAGAAATCAGCTGGACGGGAGGCAACAAATTCTTCAAAGGCATTTTGTACTGCCTCTCGGGTATTAAATTTTTTTCCCGCCAAGAAGTTATCCAAATTCTGGAAAAAGTAGTAGTCTGTAGGCGCAAGGTCTGGTGAGTAGGGCGGATGACGGAGAGCTTCCAACCCCAGTTCTTGCAACTTGGAGACCGTCTGCTGTGCAGTATGAGGTCGCGCGTTGTCGTGCAGGAGCAGCGGAGACGAGCGATTGACCAATGCTGGTTGGAGATGCGCCAGCTTCTCCATCATTGTGTTCAGTTCTTCACAGTACACATCTGCAGTAATGCTCACCCCGTTTGGTAAGAAGCTGTGATGAATCACACCGGCGCTAGACCACCAAACAGTGACCATCACTTTTCTAGGGGTAAGTTTTCGTTTAGGGCATTGTTTAGGTGCTGAACCAGGATCCAACCAACTTGCTGAGCGCTTACGGTTATCAAACAGAATCCATTTTTCATCGCAGGTAACAATGCTGTTCAAAATTCCTTCATTTGTGTGTCTGTTGAGCAGTGCAAGGCACGTCTCGACGCGTACTTCGCGCTGGCGATCATTGAGTTCGTGGGGCACCCATTTGTCAAGCTTTTTTACCTTGCCAATTTGACGCAAATGGACCAATATTGTTTTGACGCTAACGTCGAAAGCTGCTGCTAATTCAGCCGTAGATTGTGTATCATCAGCTTCCACAATCGCCTTTAATTCGTCATTGTCGACCAAAGTCTTCGGACGACCGCGAGGTTCATTTTTCAGGTCGAAATTTCCAGAACGGAAGCGAGCAAACCAATAACAGGTGGTGCGTTGGTTTGTAGTGTTAGCTCCGTAAACGTCGTTGATGTTGCGTGCCGCTTGTGCCGCGTTGCTGCCACGACGGTACTCATATTCCATAATTACTCGAATTTTTAACGTATCCATGATGACGAAAAAGATTGAAATGCGATGAAAATGTAACACTAATCAATAAAGAAATGACTACTTTTAGAAAAAAAAATCCATGTTTTTAAAATAAAATTAATTTGAAATTAGAATTCTTAGCCAAACAAAAATTATTTTGATTTGAAATGGCCAGTACTGCAGAACGGCAATTTCATAGGTAAAGACCTAATATCAATGTCCATGTTTGTTGCTTGAGAGATCACACATTATGTATGTCCCGGTTTATGGGCCCACATTTCGACCACCTAAATTTAGGGGACCTTTTAACCTATAACTGACCTCTTACTGTTGGTGAAACAGAAACCACCTTCTAACACCTAACCATTCTTAGGGATCCCATATACTTAGGGGATGTCGGTGAAAACAGGCAATAACGTCTTAAAATACGTTTTGAATTTTTCGATAGGGTGACCATGGCTTATTGTTTACAGAAAACTTTCCACCTATTCGTGCTAGAAATTATATCTCAAAGGTTCTAAATTAAATTGAAGTGAAACGATAAGATATAAAATCATGATATATTTATTTCTTTAAAATGACATACATCAAGTGATTTTAAAGAAATAAAGAAGAATTTCTATTACAATAGATGGAAACAATTCTGTAAACAATAAGCCATGGTCACCCTATAGAAACATTTAAAACGTATGGTGATACCATACACACAGCTCCTGAAATATAAACCTAGGATATTTTGTGTATGTTTTAAAGTTTTGACAAATTCAAATCTAGGTTTTACAAAAAACTTCAGACCTCTGCAATGCTTTTTCAGCGAGATATCGGCGATAACGTGTTTTTCACCATTTCAATGGCGCGGCCATGTGGTTATGTCTTACCGCTCCTAAATAAAACCTAGGAATTTTCCATAGTTTTACAATTTTTTCACAAATGTAATCTATTATGTACCTAAATTTCAGGTCTCTGCAACGCTGTGGCCGCGCGGTTCTCCGCGTTTCAATGGCACTTTTTAACCATAACTTTGACAAATTTATAGTTTTGGGAATCAACTTTTACAAATTGTTACAAAATATTGGTACATTTTTTTTTAAATATGGCCGTGGCTGCGCCATTGAAACGGACACAATAACTCCTCTTCTACATAGCTGACACTTATTGCTAAGTTAGGTGGCAGCTCACCTTTATACTCCTAGAAACTTTATCCCTAGTGAAGCTCCTGAGCTGGTCCCCACTGTCAGCGTCCCACAGCTGCAGGTCACTGGACTGCGTGATGCAGGCCACCTGCTTCTCGCCCAGCCAGGACAGCTTCTCCACCGAATTCTCCACGTTGAGGGAGTACGTCAGTGCATCGTCTTCTGTCAGCTCCATCACATTGAATATGTTCAGAAGGCCATCCACAGAACCTGTTGCTAGCAACTCTGTCTTTGTCTTGTGGAATTTCACCTGGAATTAAGGTTAAGTATTTGTTTAAGCGTGTTTTCTTCATCTTTCGAAAGCCTTCGATTTGGTGTCCTATGGTGTTCTGTGGAAGAAGCTGTATGGTGATACAACACTTCCGGGTGAGATGATTGAGTTGCTTAGATATTGGTACGGCCATCAGCCTTATATAGTGAAGTGGGCAGGTTTGCTATCCGATCCGTACGGGATGGAGTGCGGGGTCAGACAGGGAGGCTGACTTCGCCGAAACTCTTCTGTTTGTACGTAAATCGGCTGATTCCATTGACGGAACACTCGTCAATAACATAAGCTACGCCGATGACATGGTGCTGCTGGCCCCATCAATCAGCGCCCTCAGGAAACTCCAGGAGGCTTCAGATATAATTAAAAAAAGAGCGAGTGTCTGTTGTTTAAGGCAGGCACTAAATACTATCGTAAAGTGCCGCCTGTCACACTCGGTGGGTCTGCGTTAGAGTGGGTAGAATCCTTCAAATTTCTGGGGCATTGGGTTACTGCAACGCAGACGGATAGTGTTGACATGGGGAGGGAGCGTAGGGCGCTGTCAGTCAGGAGCAATATGTTGATCCGTAGGTTTGCAAAGTGCTCGTGGGGTGTGAAAACTACTCTGTTTAGGGCATACTGCCAATCATTTTACATCTGCAGTCTATGGGTCGACTATGCGCAGAGGGCTTACAGCGCTTTACGTGACAACAACGCTTACAGGGCGCTGTTGGGGTTGACACGACACTGTAGCGTGTCAGGGGTGTTCGCAGAGGCACATTTAGACGACTTTTACGCAATCATGCGAAAGCGTGTGGCACCTCTGATGCGGCGAGTGCGGGGTAGCCCCCACAGCTTCTTGGTCACCGTGGCCAACAGGGCGGATGGTCTAATACTTAGGCACTGGACCAGGACACAAGTACCTATTTCCTTCAATCCATGCTTTGAAATAATGTGTTGATTATTTTTGTATTTGGAGTATTTTATATTATTAATGATTTTGACATTATTAATGGTGGTTTTAACGTTATGAATGGTAATTTTTGACAATTATTATGAATTATTTTGCCACTAGTATTGAATATTTTGACATTATTAGTAATTATTAGCAAAATGTTGGCAAATGTATGTACTAGCGCTAGTGTTTGTGATGTGTAAAAATTTCTAATAAAGTGGATTTAAATATCTGTTAAATAAATGATTATTATCTCCTTTATTTCTTTAAATACATATAAATTATATTTTTAAATATTGGAATATGAAATACATTTATAAATATAAAAATTATTAGCCCACCGGTACCGGGAACAGGGTCCAAGCTACCGGCGGTCAGGGCTCCAGAGAGAGGAACTTCGTAACTATGCGTGCCGTGTTAAGAAGTACCGCTTTCTGAATCAGGCCCTTGACCCAGCCGCCCAACGAGAGCCTCCTCAGGTGTTGGTCGAGGCTCTTGGCTATCAAGCCATTGGCTGTAACGACTACCGGTACAATGATCGCTGAGTCCACATCCAACATGCCGACAACCTCGCGAGCCAAGTCAAGATATGTACTTGATTAGTTTATTTTTCTCGGCTATCACGAGTTTCCCGTTATGCGGGACCGTTATAGCAACGATAATTGTACGACGCTATAGTCGATCCACCACCACTATATCAGGCTACAATAGTCTGGTCAGTGATGATGGATCGATTCCAGTACAGTGTGATATGTTCATTTTCGAGAACTGGGTCGGGCACATACCTGTAGTACCTACGGCACTTCTGATTCCACAAGGCTTAATTGTAGAGCAAGTCGCTGGTTGATAATCTTGGCTACAAGGTTGTATTTATGCAAGTACTCCTCGTTAGCTAGACGAGAAAACCCGGAGATAATGTGTCTAATTGATTCACCCCGACAGTGGCATGCCCGACAGATGTCAACCGTGCCGTCTTTTACACTAAATCGCCGGTATTTATCCGTCATCATAACTTCGTCCATAATTGCACAGACAAAACCTTCGGTTACCCCAAAGTCACCGAAACGCAGCCAGGCTACGGACGCTAGTTGATCTACATCGGCTCCATGTTGGGCCCGGAAAAAGCGTCCGTGAAGGGAGCTTCTACACTAATGATCGCATGGAGGTATGGCAGAGTAACTCTTTACTACACTACAGGCTTGCACCAGTTCTCTTTAGCCAAGGAGAGCGGGGTGAGGCCTTTGTCCACCGCAGCCACATCTCCATGCATCCCCACGTCGGTCTCTAGGAAATATTCCTTGAGACTGCATATCTCGCGATTGTGGAGGGTCTTAGCGTTTAAGAACCCTCGATGCGGAATATACAGTCTCATTACCGATGACCGTGGGTGATGCATTCGATATGCAGTCAGCAGCGTACGGACCCTCTTATCCAGGGCGTCGAGTTCGGTCTGAGTCCATTTGAGAACGCCGAAAGATACATCAAGACCGGCATGACCCAACCGTTGAAGGCGCGCACCTTGTTTCCGCCTGATAAAAGACTATTAAGGGTACACTAGTCGCGGGCTCGAACTCACTGGTGGACCTGGCTAAAAAGCACGCTGTCTCACCAGGCTTCGAGTTCGACAGAGGTAGTACCCGTGATGAGCAGTTAGACGATAGTCTACACGCACAACATTATTGAGTGAGCTGCAGGATCAGTTATAGTAAAACAGGCGCGTAAAAAATTAAGAAAAGTCCTTCGGAAGATCGGGTTATTATACACTTCTTTTGTTACTTAAACATGTCCAAAGTTACGTTAAATTATCAAGAAAGACAAATCTTTGTTGGCTCATAACTTTTTAATGGCTTTTTATTTTAGTATTCTGTTTCCGTACTGAAAATAATTCATACCATGTTTAAGTTTTGATGTACATTGTCGAACAGTGGAGTAAAATCCTCCCGAAGTTTGTATGGAAAAAATGTGGACTTGTTTCACCTTAAATACTTTCTTCAGGCGGCCAAAGAAGCGCTCCTTCAGCGATTGCTTCATGTCAGTAACATTGATGCCCAACGCTTCCGACATACCCAAATACTTATAGGTTTCGGCTGCGGAGAGGGCTCGAAGGTTTATGGAATCTGAGAGTTGGGTTCCCACGGATTCCACAATCTCCCCTCGCTATACATGCATGACCGCACATTTGTCCACACCAAATTCCATCCTGATAGCGCTACTGAAGGTTCCAGTTACTTTCAGTAGCTCCATCAGTTGTTAATTGTTGGGGGCAAAGAGTTTTAGGTCATCCATGTAGAGGAGGTGAGATATAACCTGACCACCTCTCCTCAGCCGATAGCCTATACCTGAATCCTCTAGCAATGTGCTTAGAAGATTCAGGGCTAGGCAGAACAAAAGCGGACTCAAACTGTCGCCCTGAAATATACCTACTTCGCTCAATCCTTATCGGCTCGCTATTCCTTTGGATATTTCGACATCTTGGATATCGAAAGACCGTCCTCCATTGCCCCATACATAACATCATAATGCGCCGAGTTGTATCTACTTCCGGAAGCTTTTTGATGCCGGTATCGAAGGATTCCTTGAGCAACTCGGACAGCCATGTGCGCACGAACTCCTCTACCTCGTCGTCGGTGTGGAATCTTTGACCTCCGAGGGCTTCTTTCAATAGTCCAAACATGTGGTAGTCGCAGGGTGATAACTCCGGGCTGTAGGAGGGGGGGGGGGGGGTATTCCAGTACCTCCCACCCCGATTTCGATTTGTATCGAACGTGAGAGCGAGGTATGTGGGCGCGCGTTAATCTGGAGAAGAATCGCACTCAGTGCTGGAATTCGATCGATATTGAAGGTGTTCGTGGATGATAGACTCTACACTACCAATACTGATGCCGAGTTCAGGCGAAATGTCTCGAACATTCATCCTACGGTCCTCCAAAATGAGTTGTTGTACGCGGCGAATGTTGTCTGGTGTGATGCTGGTTCGCGGTCGACGATCATGTGGTTCATTCTCGACAGTTTCGCGGCCATCCTTGAATGCTTCGGCCCATTTAAACACAGCAGCCCTACTCAGGCACTCACTACCGATATGATTTCGCAAACGCAGAAAAAAATCCGTGTATTTAACGCCTTCCCCCACTAAAAAACGAATGACAATACGTTGAGCAATGGCGGTCGGCACTTGTCGTTCACTTATAGTAACTATGCTACACTGTTCGTAATGGACCCAGCTATCAGATACTCAAGCCACGATCTTCAAAACATAAATGCGCGCCATCTACTGCGTTTGTCTCGATCATATTTGAAGCGCCCTCGTAGTTTATCCAAGATGTCGAAAGATCCTTTCGGGAACGACGAACCTGTTGGCTAATGGCCATATCAATGAGGAGCAGCTCCTTAGTACCGCGGGATCCGTTCCGACATCCATTTTGAGAGACAGACATGATGGAATTAGTGTCAACATGATTGTACATTTTAGCTCTCAAAATGGATGTAAGAACCTTATAGACCGTCGGTAAACACGTGATCGGCCTATAATTTTTGGGTTCCGCGGTACTACCTGATTTATTGAGCAGGTGGGTAACTCCTGTTGTTAGGAACTGGGGTAGCGAGCCGGACTTCAAAGCAGTCTGGTACTGAGCCGCCAAGCGAGCGAGCGATCTTATGAACCATTTGATCCAGAAGTTGTGCAGCCCGTCCGATCCTGGAGACTTCCACTTGGGCAGCGGACGGACTGCACGAGCTACATCTTGGGGGCAGACGGTAATAGCCTCCATTTCTGGTATTTGATCGCAGGCTCGCTCGACTTCTCGAGCCCAATGACCTTCGGTGTGACTGACAGGCACCGACCAGATACTGCGCCAAAATGAACATATAGCACCATCATCCGGCAGGCGCGAGTCAGCCACACCTTAGTACGGTCGCTCCCAAGCCCTATAGAGGGTACCTTCCATCACTCTGGAAGGTGCAGTTCTGAGTGTATCGGTCCACTCGTCGCTTATACCTACGGTTCGCCCATGCATAAACATTCTGCTTCAGAAAGTCTATGCGCTCTGTGACACAAGACATATAATCCTGAGGGCTGGTATCAGTCCCTGAGAAAGCCCGCCTCACAAAGCGCATCACTCGAGTGTTGCCCTCCCTGAAGCAGATTAGTTTGCCGATGAGGGCTCTGGCCCCACCAATATGACGTTCAATTCTGCACTGCCAAGCTGGAACGGCTGGTTTCGGTCGTGTAGCTCTAGAGTCATTAGCGAATTTGACGCGAGCTACACGACATGCCGCCACAGCCGCGCAGTACAGAATCGAATGAGTATCGGTGAGGTTTACGCAGTCATCAAAATAGTTTGACAACAGCGAATCCAAAGCCGCCACCAGCGCCTTATTTTTGTTATGCCTGGGCAAACGAGGTAAGCGTGGCCTAAGTTCGGGTGATATGAACCGATATTCCCGAACCGCACCCTCCAAAGCACTCCTCAATTCCTCATTGCACTGGTACTTACGTTTGTAGCCTGTCATCATTCCCCTCGTCAGCTTGACTGTGGTGAGTCGTGGTTATACCACAACAGTCTGCGACGGGATACGATGACATGGCTACTCTGCATTTCACTTCGCAGGCGATCAAGTACAGTGTCCTCCAACATATGATTACGCCAGTGTAATCATATATTGGATGATCATCATCAAGTGCCGGTCATCCAGATGACCGGCACTCGATCCGACAGTCGTTGTGCCGAAACGTTGACAGCTGGCTCAAGCACCTGAAAAAGAGAGAGCATCCGAACGGGCCACAGCCCCATAGTATGAGCGCATGACGTTTTCGTTGATGGATCGTGTCCATCTCATGCGCTGCACACTTCCGCCGGGAGCTGGGACCTTATCGGCGGCTGATTATTATTATAGTTACATAATAACAATAACATGGTTGGCTGGAGTTTGGTGTGGTCGGTGTCGGCGATGTCCAGCAGTGGACGTCTTTCGGCTGAAAAAATTATGATGAATAACATGCTGATTGTTGGTGATAAGCTTTCGAGTAATTAAATAAATAAGATTATGATAATGACACTAGAACACACTGATGTCTACCCTAGATAACTGCTGACAAGCCTTCTATTTATTTGGGAACTCCCCAATGCGGAGATGTAGTTGGCATGGACAATATTAATATATTAGTGTTTATTACCTGTGTGATATCATCAGTGTGCGAGTTCCAGTAGCCTCCCAGGGGCTTGGGGAGGCGGTTGTCCCAGAATACCAGGTAGGCGTCATCCTCCACCAACTGGCTGCCAGCGCAAAGGACCCGGCCATTGCAGGAGATGTCCATGCACTCATATGGCCTGATAAGCACTTCTTCCTTATCTAAAATGCCATATTTTTTTAGTACATAATCATTATTGTAAAAAGCCTTCCTCCATCAATGGGCTGATGTAAGCAGATAGTAACAAGTAAATATTTAAACTAGACACATAAAACTCACAGCTTTTTCCAAACAAAACATGAAATACATATAATTTAAAAAGCAATGCAATGTGATTTGCTAAGAAGAAAAAAATTCAATAATTTTTTTTACTTATAATTGCACTTTGTGTGGCTATGGGGAAACTGGCATACCCTAGAACCAAAAATTCAAGGACATATGATATCTACCAACACCCAATGGCCCCCCTTTGGTGGATTACAGCTCCCTCTCGAAGAGAGAAGGCCTGTGTCCCAGAAGTGGAAATATTATAGACTGATTATGAATGATCTGAAAATGATATCAAAATCTCAGAAAAACTTTACTGAGTGGTTATCTATAGATTGTGCTCCCCAACCAACTTGGATTAAAGTTATCAAATTTGATAATTTACTATAATGTAATAATGGAAATGTGAATCACCTTTATACTCCTGCACACAACTGCCGCTGGTTCTGGTATCCCACAGTTTGACCAGCCCGTCCTGCCCGGCTGAGTACACGAGGTGGTCCTCCTTGGGGTCACATACCACCTCCGTGAGGGCCTTCTGATGACCGCTGAGGCGACAGACCTTCGTGAGGGATGTGTTGTTCAGCTGGTACACCTCTATGCTGTTATCTGATAGACTTACTGCTAGTTTCAACGATCTGTGGGTTTCAATGATAAATCGAACTTGTAAGTGGCTGCCTCAATTATGTGATTTTTAATTAAGTAAATAAGAATAGACAGAGCATTAATATAGATGGAGTGAAAGATTTTCGTCATTTTGGCCATCGATATCTTAGGAAGAAGAATAATATAGATCAGGAACAGACTGGAAACTAGCTTCATATGCAAACAGGTGTTTATTTAAAATCCTTATTTATTTAATTTACAGGTACTAGAATGGATAGCAACTTTTATATATACTTACTTTGTAGCATGCAATTTATTAATATAAGATTTTTTAAGTGATACCGCAATTTCTGTTAGTAACTTGTATTTCTTTTGAAACTGTTGTTTTAGAATTTCAGGCTCTACAGTATCTCTATCAACTTCTTCGTTATCGATGATATCAGCCATTTTTATGTCAACCTACAATAAATGTTATTACTTCTACGAGGTACAACGTGTTTAAAATGTGGTGTAATGTAAACAAACGTTTTTTGTTTTGGGCCATTTTAAGGTTAAGTCTGGATATATGACATAATTATGACATGACATGCGTGTTTGACATTGACACTTTGACAGCACGCCACAGAGAGCGTTCCGAAATTCAACAAAAGTGATAATATCGCGAAACCGACCAAATTGAATAGTCAAAAAATTTTAGAGCTACCAGATCATTAGTACTGATTTTTATTTTGGTTGGCTTCGCGATATTTTCACTTTTGTTGAATTTCGGAATGCGACATTAGAAAAATAGCACTGTGAGAGCTGTCATCGTTTTTTTGCGTTACGAGTTCGATATCGCACTGATACAATACTGTTGCAACTCAAAATGTGACTATTTGAGAATCGACTAAAAAGTGATTATTCATTTCCTGTAGTTTATAAAAAAAATGAATACTTTATTCAATGACTAAATAAACCTATCTCAATGACTTTATTAGGTTTATTCGTGGATTAATGAAATTAGCGGAATTATCTTTTTACTAAAAATTGAAAAAATACAGATGGTGAATGAATTTCCAATTTAAGGTTAGGAAAATAATTAATAAAACTTGAGACTGGGGTACCGCAGGGGAGTGTTGTAGGTCCCTTTGCATTTATTTTATACATAAATGACCTACCGAAATCTATTGAACGGCCTTTAACACTATTTGCGGACGATAGCACGATCACAATAGCTTGTAAAAGTATAGATACGTATGAGAGGGAAATTAATCATAGTTTGAAACAGATGGTAGACTGGCTGGATGCAAAAAAATTAAAAATAAACTTGTGTAAAACTAAAGATATCCATTTAATAAGGGCGAATTTCAACAAACTTTTATACCTATAGAATAAGTCATATCCTGAGTACGTTAGTACTTATATCTCGATGTATCCTGAGAATAAATTTTGAATTTTTGACAGATTTTCCATGGAATTTCCGTGGAATTGTCAGACGTAAATTTTATTCTACGGATAAAAGATATCTGACTTTGGTAAAATCAGCCCAGACAGCAAACCTCTAGTAATATACACTATAATAATGATACCGTAGAAGAAGTTGAAACTACAGAATACCTGGGTCTCGAATTAGATAAAAAACTAAACTGGAAATCACACGTTGAGACTTTATGCAAGAAAATGAGTAAGTCTGCATACGCTCTACACTCATTATCACTTAGATTGAACACGGATGCTCTTCTGACTGCTTATTATGGGATAGCAGAATCACATTTATGGTATGATATCATATTTTGGGGAAACTCTACTGGAAGCGAGACCGCATTCATGGTACAAAAAAAAAAGCATACGAGCGATGTTTAAACTCAAACCTACTGACAGTTGTGAACCGTACTTTAGAAATTATAAAATATTAACGTTACCTTGCTTGTACAGAGGCCAGCACATCAAGCTACCCCAATCTGTCAAATTTGTTTGATAGTTTTTTCAACTTTATCACAAAGGAATAAGGTTCATGTTCAATTGGGAAAATTTGACAGTTTGGGATAGCTTGACCTGCTGGCGTCTGTACATATTTGAAGTAGCTGTGTTGGCAAAGACAAATCCGAGTCGGTTTAGACGACTATCAGATGTAGCACCTCGCAATAGACGTGATAATAGTGTGCTATGTCTGGAGTCAGCCAAGACAGCACTTATGCGCAAAAGTGTCTACTGCATGGCGCCAATCATTTATAACAAATTGAGTTCCTAATTGAGAAATATTTTTTAAGTTAGTGCATCATCATCATCAACATTTCAGCCGAAAGACGTCCACTGCTGGACATAGGCCTCCCCCAAGCTCCGCCACTTTGACCGGTTCTGTGCTTCTCGCATCCAGCGGACTCCCGCGGCCCTCACAAGGTCATCTGTCCACCTTGTGGGAGGCCTTCCAACTTTACGTCTTCAGGTACGCGGTCGCCACTCCAGAAGTTTTCGGCCCCATCGGCCATCTGTTCTGCGAGCAATGTGCCCTGCCCACTGCCATTTAAGTTTGGCAATTCTTCGGGCTATGTCAGTTACCTTGGTTCTCCTGCGGATCTCTTCATTCCTGATTCGATCACGCAGGGAAACTCCAAGCATAGCCCTTTCCATCGCCCTTTGGGTGACTTTAAGCCTTCTTATGAGGCCCATTGTGAGCGACCACGTTTCGGTTCCATATGTCATCACTGGCAATACGCACTGGTCAAAGACTTTCGTCTTGAGACACTGCGGTATGTGGGACGAGAAGATATTGCGAAGCTTCCCGAACGCTGCCCAGCCGAGTCGGATTCGACGATTGACCTCTTTCTTGAAGTTGGACCTATCTAACTGGACAGTTTGTCCTAGGTAAACGTACTCGTCCACAACTTCGAGTGCAGCGCCTCCGACCGTTACGAGTGGATGTTACACGGGCATTGGACGTCACCTTTGTCTTGTCCATGTTCATTTTAAGACCCACTCTTTCGGAAGCTCTACTGAGGTCATCCAGCATTGTACTGAGGTCCTTCATGGTCTCAGCCATGACAACTATATCATCGGCAAACCGAAGGTGAGTGATGTACTCGCCGTTGATGTTGATGCCAGCCCCTTTCCAGTCCAGAACCTTGAAGACATCCTCCAGTGCAGCGGTGAAGAGTTTCGGAAAGATAACGTCTCCCTGTCTTACACCTCGCTGCAGAAGGATAGGTTTCGAGGTCTGGTCCTGGAGTCGGCCTGACATAGTGGCGTTTTCGTATAGACACTTCAACACCTCGATGTACCGATAGTCGATTTGGCACCGTTGGAGGGACTGCAGTACAGCCCATGTCTCGATCGAATCAAAGGCTTTTTCGTAGTCCACAAACGCTAAACAGAGAGGCAGATTATACTCTTCGGTCTTCTGTATAACCTGCCGCAGCGTATGTATGTGGTCTACTGTGCTAAAGCCTTTACGGAATCCGGCTTGTTCGGGAGGCTGGAAGTCGTCAAACCTGCGCGCTAGACGGTTCGTGATGACTCTGGAGAACAGGTTGTAGACATGGCTCAGAAGTGAGATGGGCCTATAATTCTTAAGAAAGGCATTGTCACCCTTCTTAAAGAAAAGTACCACCACACCTCTGTTCCATGCCTGTGGCGTTTTGCCCTCGAGTATGACGGAATCAAACAGCTTCTGGAGGGCCTTAAGAACGGGTTTCCCGCCGGTCTTTAGGAGTTCAGCCGTGATTCCGTCATCACCCGGCGCCTTGTTGTTTTTAAGCTGCTTCAGAGCCATCCTAATCTCGTACAAGCTGACGTCCGTGACTTCCACCGTTGTCGCGATTAACATCGCCGTGGTCGCTGAGCCGTACTTTGTCCCGCCCAGGGAAGACTGAGTAGAGGACCTGAGCAGCTCAGTGACCCTAATTCACTTTTCACATTAAACTTTTCGGCCGCAGGGGATAGGGCGAGCGGCAAACGCTATACCGACACTCTTCTTCCCCTGCGGCCCCACCGCGTCCGCTATCAAACGGTGGTGGCCCCGTCCAGGCCACGGAAGGGAGAGGGGAAGGGGTTGCGTGGCTGCACGGGTCGGGGAGATTGTCGTGATAGGGGTGTACTTCTATCCGAGCCGAGCTCGTCATAAATAGCAGCACCGTTGTTGTATATTGTGTCGATCACAAAAAACTATATAGACTTGGAGTGTAGTGTAACACAATTAAAACTTGAGCTACGGAAAAGGGAAACGTCTGCCACAAGTAAAACTTCAACAAAAAGTTAAATAAATGATGAACTTCATTTTCTGTTGGTAATACTGGAGGTTTATTACAGAAATAACAAGATCGGAATTGTAGACCAGACCTGAGGATGATCTTCCTAACATTCCTGCACTAGAAAACTTCAGAGATTTTCATTCCAGCACTGTTCTAAAATATAAGTTAAACGCACTTCTTGTAAATTGTGTTTACAGGCCTTGAGGTCTTACACCACATGAGCCTGTAAACAAACGTGGTAGACTGTTTTATAAAATAACTTGTTTATGATTATCTCCCTTATTGGTCTAAAAGGTTTAAGGTGACACTTGTCCACATTTTTTCCATACAAACTTCGGGAGGGTTTTACTCCACTGTTTGACTATGATCAAAAATTTAACATGGTATAGTTTTGTCTCATTATTAATATTGTCGGTACGGAAACAGAATACTAAAATAAAAAGCCATTAAAAAGTTATGAGCCAACAAATATTCGTTTTTCTTGCTAATTTAACCTAACTTTGGGCGTGTTTAAGTAATAAAAGCAGTGTAAAATCTCGAAAACCAAGTCGGTACCGACAAAGCTCAATTATTGAAAGGTTCAATAAACTTAATTGGTCATTGATCTATGCAGTGGTTTTTTCAGAAAACCCGATCTTCCAAAGGACTTTTCTTAATTTTTTACGCGCCTGTTTTACTATAACTGATCCTGCAGCTCACTCAATAATGTTGTGCGTGTAGACTAGCGTCTAACTGCTCATCACTGATACTACTGTTACGAGCTTGGGGTTCGTGACAATTAAAAACTGCCGATATGAATTACCAAAAATAACACTTTAATTAAACACACTAATAACACAACGCAATAGCACTACGGATCACTCTTAAGTCGCACTTGAAGATCGCTTTAGATGTTCTCGCATGTATCGCTTCCAATAAACTACCCCGGGACGCGCTCCGTTCCCGCTTATATAGGGCCCTCGGATAGTTCCAGAACCTTCTACCGTAGAAGCATCTAGAATGTTCGAGTACATATCGGCCTTGACCGAACACATGTCGATAGTTCCAGAAAGTTCTAGCATCGAACTTTCTAGAAAGCTCCTGACCATTAATTCCGCTATTCGATAAGAGATGGCGCTAGTGGTAACCAAACATCAATCGTGCGACTCAACACTGCCCCCACCTAAGAAATGCTCGTCCCGAGCATTATCGGCCCCATAATAACGCGCCAGTCGATCCACATGGACTATCTTAGGAGTACCTCTTGCACCTTTCTGTATCCGGTAGGTAACGTCATTTATCTTTGTCACAATCCGGTATGGTCCGTCCCAGTTAGCTTGAAGCTTAGGAGATTTCCCTTTTCTGCGAACTGGATTGTGCAACCACACTAGTGAACCTTCGTCAAACCCTTTATTGTTCATTTTGCGGTCATAACGGGTTTTCATCTTTTCAGACATTTGCCGGCCTGATTGTCTGACGTGCTCATAAATGTCATTCATCTTGTTCCGCAAGTCATTCGCATAATCGGTTATACTGCGTGGGGCATCAGGTGGTATTCCCGTGATCAGGTCTGCAGGCAGCCGTAATTCCCTTCCAAAGTTTGCGAAAGCTGGTGTCACCGATGTGCTTTCGTGAACAGCGCTTCGATATGACAACAAAAACGGTTGTATGTGCTTGTCCCAATCTCGTTGCCGATTTTCCACAACTTTGGCTAGGTACCTCTCTAATGTCTGATTGAATCGTTCCACCATTCCATCCGATTGTGGGTGGTAAGAAGTTGTTCTTGTTTTATGAGTACCCATCACTCGACAAGTTTCCTGGAATATTTGAGACTCAAAATTCCTTCCTTGATCACTGTGAATCTCTAAAGGTACTCCAAAACGACAGAAGACTTCATGAACTAATTTATCGGCAACTGTTGAAGCTTCTTGATTTGGAATGGCGAAGACTTCCGGCCACTTAGTGAAGTAATCCATCACAACCATGAAATACTTGTTACCACTTTCACTTTCCGGAAACGGCCCCGCAACGTCAAGGGCTATCCTCTCCCATGGTGCACCAACATTGTACAATTTCAATGCACCTCTGCTACGCGTCTGAGGTCCCTTTACAGCTGCACAACTTGTACATTTGCGACACCAGTCCTCGACATCGTCCCGACAGTGGACCCAGTAAAACCGTTCTCGTATCTTCAGTAGAGTCCGTTTTACTCCCAGGTGACCTCCTGAACAACCATTATGGTACAGCTGCAGAACATCCGGTACTTGAGATTTAGGGACAACCATTTGCAAGTGACAGCTGTTTCCCCGAGCATTTTCCCATTTACGGCACAGGACTCCATCTTGAATCACCAAGCTGTCCCATTGGGCCCAATAGCTCTTTGTGATCGAACTCATTGCTGAGACGTCGCTCCACCTGGGCTTAGGAGCTCTGGCCTTTATCCACTCCAGAATCGGCTTGATGTCTGAATCTTCCTGCTGTGCACGTTGTAGGCTTTCCTTCCACTCGTTGCTGAGGTCCGTCCTGAGCATCCTCACAGGTACCACTTCCTTACTCTCTTGCCTAGTACAGTGCTTGCAGTCTTCAGGGCAAGGTCTTCTTGATAATGCATCTGCGTTGCCATGAGATTTCCCGCTGCGATGTTCCACCACAAAGTCGTATTCCTGTAGTAGCTCAATCCATCTCGCAACTTGTCCTTCTGGATTTTTGAACTGCAATAGCCATTTCAGTGCAGCATGGTCGGTACGTAAATGGAATTTCCGCCCCAGAAGATATTTGCTAAAATGCTGCAATGACTTTACCACAGCAAGCAATTCCCGTCTCGTGACACAATAGTTCCTCTCCGGCTTTGACAACGACTTGCTGAAGTACGCTATCACAACCTCTTGATCACCATTCCGTTGAGACAACACACCACCAAGACCTATGTCACTCGCGTCTGTGTCAACTATAAATTCCTTGCCTGCATCAGGGTACCCCAAAATAGGTGTTTTGCATAGTCGGTCCTTTAACTCCTGGAATGCGATATCGCAACTTTCATCCCAGCTGAAATGTCGCTTCTCTTCGGTTAGCTTATGCAGGGGTTTGGCTATATCTGCAAAGTTCTTAACAAATCGCCGATAATAAGAGCACAACCCCAAAAACGCTCTGACCTGCGTCTTGTCTTTTGGAACTGGCCAATCCTTGACAGCGGTGATTTTTTCTGGATCCGTGCGGATACCTTCTTCCGACACTACATATCCCAAAAAGCTAACTTGCCGTTTGAATAGTGAACATTTCTTCGGACTCAACTTGAGGTTGGCACTCTGGATCTTCATGAGCACGCGTTCCAGGTTTTGAAGATGTTCTTCAAACGTACGGCCTACGATGATGATGTCATCCAAGTAGACCAGACAGGCATCGCCAATCAACTTAGTTAGTACAAGTTCCATCAACCTTTCAAACGTTGCCGGAGCGTTGCACAATCCAAACGGCATAACTTTAAATTGCCACAGACCCTTTCCTGTCGAGAATGCTGTTTTCTCTTTGTCCTTGGGGTCAATTTCAACTTGCCAGTAGCCACTTTTCAGGTCCAGCGTGCTAAACCACTTTACTCCAGTAAGCATGTCCAAAGTGTCATCAATTCTTGGCAAAGGGTAGCTGTCCTTCTTCGTAACGTCATTCAGACGACGATAGTCAACACAAAACCGCATGCTGCCGTCCTTCTTCCTTACCAGCACTACCGGTGAACACCATGGACTAGATGAAGGTTCAATAACACCATCCTTCACCATTCCCTCAATCATGGTTTCTACTTCCTTTTCACGCGCTACCGGCAATCTCCTTGGCCGCTGACGGATAGGCAACTCTTCTCCTGTATTTATTTTGTGTTGAACTAAGCCAGTCTTCCCAATGTCACTATCGTTTAGGGAGAAAACTTCGGCGTACTTCAGTAACATCTTCTTCGCCTTGCCCATCTCATTTTGAGACAGAGCGCTGCGACACTCTTCTAAAAGTGTGGTCACTCTCGTTTGTGCATCTTTGCTGGGGGTCCCAGTCGATAGATATTGGCATTGACGCAGCCAATCCACTTCCTCGCAAGTACCAATCAGTGTGCCTTTTTCAATAGTCTGTTCCTGATCACAAAGGTTCAGCACACGTACCCCTGAGATGTCGGTGGCTCTGACCAAAGTTCGTGCCACTTTCCATGGAAGGTCATTGTCTACCCTTTCCACGAGTACACAACGATGAGTTTGCCCAGAATTCCGAGGAAGACTAACCGGCACAATCGTTTCTGATCTCGGAGGAAGAACAATTTCCTTAAGGCTGTACACATTCCCTGATAACGCCCCTTCCATAAAAAGTTCCTCTCGTCCACATTTCATAACTCCCTGCTTGACGTCAATCTCGCAAAAATTCTTCCTCATAAAGTCAAGACCCAGGATGCAATCGTCCATTATATCAGCCACGATGACATTATGCAGGTAGGTCCTGTTGCCTAGCTTCAACTCCATTTCCTTCTCTCCACGGACGGGTATGCGCTGACCGGTGGCTGTCACCAAATTAATGCATTCCCGGTTGTATGTGGAGTCCCCAAGGAGCCGACTCATAACTTTGGAACTGACGACCGTACGAGAGGCTCCCGTGTCTATGGTCAGCTTACAGGGCATTCCGTTGATCTCACCCTTGATGATTAAGGTGTTCCCGTCATGGGTTTGTGTGATTGAAATCCTTGGGGCTCTTTGAACATCAGCCAGCACCCGCCCCGCAGTCCTGGCTATTACTCGTTTCCCTGCTGCTGCTGGGTAGTGCTGTTAGCCGCGCTACCCTCTGGAGACCGGCCATCTTCCCTTTCTGCAGTTCGCTTAGGGCAACTGGATCGAAGGTGGCCCCTTTCCCCACAGCCGTAGCACCTAGGGCTGTATCCTTTACGATCGCGAACTGTAGCCGCTACAACCTCCCTGACGCGATGGGAACGATGATCCTGCCGCACAGCTTCCACCTCCAGTGCATGGGCCAAGGCGTCCTTAAGCGTCCCGTGGTGACCGAGTCTCACAGCAGCTCTAACTTCAAGGTCCCGGATGCCGTCGATGAATACCTGCACCAGGTTCCCATCAATAAGTGCAGGTACGGACTGGTACGCTTTTCGAACCAGCTTCTCCACTTCAAGGGCCCACTGCTGCAGGTTTTCGTTACTGCGTTGCACACGATCCTTGAGCTGCGCACGAAACACGTGTTCCAGGTGAGCGTCGCCATATCTAGCCTCCAATGCCTCGAGGAGCTGCTCGTAAGTCACTTCCTTACCGAGAGCTTCCAGCACATTTAAAGCCTGGTCACGCAGGCCTAGGGTGAGGGCAGTCATGGCCTGACTTTTATTCCACCCGTTCGCCTTCATGACAGCCGCAAACTGAATTTTGTAGGCCGACCAGGAAGAAGTCCCGTCGTACGGCGGCACTTTGAATCCACGTAGCGAAGGTGTTGTGGCTACGGGAGCTGCGATTCCATCCCCAAGTTTGAGGTTACCCAACTCTTGCTTCACATCAGCAATGACGTCACTAAACTTGCTGATCTGAGTTTCAGCTTCTGACAAGCGGTTGTCATGCTGGGCAACCTTCTCCTTCACCTCCTTCATGTCTTTCCCGAAGGTTGCGTGAAGGTCCTTTATGAGAAGCATCTGCTCTTCCTGGCGGTGCACCTGCTCCTCCTTATCCCGTTTGAGCTGTTCTTCCAACTGACGGGCCTGCTCCTCCTGTCGGCGAGCCTGCTCCTCCTGTCGGCGAGCCTGCTCCTCCTGTCGGCGGGCCTGCTCCTCTTTATCCCGTTTGAGCTGTTCTTCCAATCGGCGGGCCTGTTCCTCCTGTCGGCGGGCCTGTTCCTCCTGTCGGCGGGCCTGTTCCTCCTGTCGGCGGGCCTGCTCCTGCAACATCATCATCAAAGCAGCAAAATCTGGTGCTGGTGATGCTGGAGCAGCTGTGGACGGGCCGGCCTCTGTGGTTGGTAGCTGGCCCTCCGACGCCTGTGGCATTGCTCCACCAAATCGCCTCTGGTCCGTCTCCTGCTGGCGTTGACTCCGGGTACGGATACCCTCCGTGTCGTCTTTTGGTAAAATCGGCATGATTTTAATCCTTGCTTCTGACACCAGTTGTTACGAGCTTGGGGTTCGTGACAATTAAAAACTGCCGATATGAATTACCAAAAATAACACTTTAATTAAACACACTAATAACTCAACGCAATAGCACTACGGATCACTCTTAAGTCGCACTTGAAGATCGCTTTAGATGTTCTCGCATGTATCGCTTCCAATGAACTACCCCGGGACGCGCTCCGTTCCCGCTTATATAGGGCCCTCGGATAGTTCCAGAACCTTCTACCGTAGAAGCATCTAGAATGTTCGAGTACATATCGGCCTTGACCGAACACATGTCGATAGTTCCAGAAAGTTCTAGCATCGAACTTTCTAGAAAGCTCCTGACCATTAATTCCGCTATTCGATAAGAGATGGCGCTAGTGGTAACCAAACATCAATCGTGCGGCTCAACACTACCTTTGTCGGCCACGAAGCCTGGTGAGACAACGTGCTTTTTAGACAGGCTCACCAGTGAGTTCGAGCCCGCGACTAGTGTACCCTTAAAATAGATATGGCTTTGACGAATATTCGGGTTTCCATTTTTTCTTCCGAGAGCTTTCCGCCACTGTTTTTGTCTTTTAACCTTTGGATGCCACAGTCGTGTATAGATGACAAACAAAATGTGCCCAGCATGCCACGGTCACGACTACATGACATACTTACACGTAAATATAGTTTGGCGCCGAGGGCACGTTTTTACTTTTTTGACATGGCGATGGCGGTCAAAACGTTAACAAGAAATTGTTTTGCGAAATATACGGGTCTCCGAAATTTTTCAGTCAGCAGTTGAGGGTAAGGGGCAAATTCATTAATCGTAAAATGTAAACAGTTGTCAAATTCATGGACTAGTGTCATTTAGTAGATACCTAAAGTGAGCAAGTGGCAGGTTTTATCGTAATTTATAATCAAACATTCACATTGATTGAACAAGGGCAGAGACAGAATTAACAAGTTTCACATGTAAATAGGTGTTTAATTGAAAAAAAAAAAAGATGATGCAGAAGAAGTAAGACGATTATTATTTTAAGTTAAACCAATAGATGTCATTTGTATGCACGTGCACATCAACTTAATCGTCCATTCTTTATCGACACAACTTGTCTTTTTCTTGCAGTTAAAAGAACAACATAATTCGGAAATTGTAAATATTTTTGAAATGAAAAAGATAGATTATTTGCTACTTGTAGGTCGTTCTGCGATGTGCACCTCGATATCTGGCTCCAACGCGTTCTATGTCTCCCGCGGCCAGCCTAGCAGTCAGTATTTTCAGAGGTATTGGAGGTATGCTGTTCAGCTCACTTGTTGAATCAGAAAACGCCCAACGAATGTAACGCTCCATGCGGATGTGATCTGAGATCAATATAAAACATTAATGTGAAAATGGGAGCCAAGTTCCATATTAAGAATATGCTTATGTAGTTGTCGAATTCGCCGATAAAAGAATTGAGATTTAAATGGGGGCCAAGTTTTGCAGATAATCCGGAAATTTATTTATAAGATGTAAGTAAAATAAATGTAATAAGTTATGTATAAGTTATGAATAAGTTTGTCTTGTTTTTTTCTGCGTGTCTAGGTGTAGACATTACAAACCTACGTAGACAAGAATAATTCTGATACGTTCGAGACTGATTTTGATTCTGGTCATAAGGAACGTTTTGAGTATGAATTTGGATGGCTGTAAGAGTAGGGGAATAGGTACTTTCTTAACTCCGTGGGAATATCAAAGAAACGATGGATGTACTGTGTGAAAGATGATGTGGCTAGAAGGGGCGTGCCTACCGAGATGATGACGTATGGAAGAAACAGACATTGCGGCGACGCCAAACTAATTGCGATTAAGCGAAGAGAATGACAACGATGACAATTTTGAAAGTAACATGTTTAGTTGTGTTGTGTTTAGTTTGTACAACATGAACTAATATTTGATTTAATACCTATGGCCGGGTCGACGATAGCGAACGCCCGCTTGACATTTTCCACAGTCACCGTCCTGTTGGCGCCGTGCCTGCCGCCCAGCTGGGCGCCCACCTCGCGGATGTACTTGTCCTGCGCGAGCTGCCGCTGGCGGAACAGCTCGCGGGCGAATTCCACGCGGTCGAAACCTTCCTCATTCTGGGGAGGCATGCGAACATTGTTTAAGTTGACATGTTAAACATAGTTAAGTAGGTACTTTTATTTATTTACAATACTTGCTAGTTATACATGGTGTATCAACACCTAATATAATCACATCTTGTTAGTTGGCACGCGCCTCGGGCGGCCCACACTGATACAGCAATCGCGAAAGCGGCGGGACACAGGCCGGGATGTTATGGCTAACACCCGGCGACACGCATCCGTAGGATAAGGCCTGAGTGATCAGCAGCTTGTATTAGTTTTAAGTTTAAGCTAAGTTAGTCTGCATTAAACCATCTTTGCGATAAGTCTCATCTTTTTTTTTTGTTCGTACATTTGAACGTAACATTTTAATCAGGGCATTGTCAAGTCGGGGGACGGTCAATGAAAACGCCAAACAGAGGCCTAGCCGTCCCCCGACTTGACAATGCCCTGATTAAAATATTACGCTCAAATTAAAAGGCCTATAAATATTATTTTTGACTTTTTAGAGTTTTTGTTTGGGTCGGGGGTTTTTTAAATTTTTAATTTAATTTTTATTTCTTGCTTTCTAAACTTAATGTCTCCCTTAAATCACCATTTATCTATAATCTATTCATTGAGACCTTTTCAATGAGCCCAAACACGATACTTCTGCTGTTTGTTGGTGAATAACTTGGGTTTCCTGGAAATTCCAGGTGTTGCTCCAGCATCAGTTCAAGGTTTTTTTTTTTCGTCTAATATCATTGAAGTAATAGAATCCCAAATTTTGAGTTGATCAGACCCATGGAAGAGGCTAAAATCCCTTTTTCAACCAGAAAAGAGCTGATAATCTTTTTGATGAAACGATTTTGATGAAACATATCTAAGAACACTCCTGACTAATACACCTTTCAAACAAAAAAACACTAAATCAAAATCGGTTCATCCGTTCGGGAGCTAGGTTGCCTCAGACACACACACACACACACACACACACACACACACACACACACACACACACGCGCGCGCACACACACACACACACGTCAAACTTATATCACCCCGTCGTTTTTGCGTCGGGGGTTAAAAACCTTTGGCAATGCCTCCCAAAGTTAACTAGCTTTTGCGGCTGCACCCCTATAGAGATCGGAAATCATACCACGGGAACGTATTACCGGATATCTTACACGGTAGTTTATTTGTGAGTAAAAAAAAAGTAAATTGTATTTGTAATCCTAGCGATTAATATTTCACTGTTGCATACAACGCCCTGCGTGTCCAGTATAATAATGTATTCAGGATGCTGTTGGGTCTACCACGCTTTTGTAGCGCTTCCGGGATGTTCACCGAAGCCAGAGTTGAAGGTCTTCATGGCATTATGCGGAAACGGTGCGCTTCTATTCTCGGTAGGATACGTGCTAGTTCCCACAGCATCCTGAGTGTATTGTGTGATAGGTGGGACAGCCCCATGCTGGCTCACTGGATACGGCTGCACACGTAGGTGTCAGTCGTTTCAATTTTGTAAATATAATTTTACCAACATACGGATTTTGATCTGAAATAAAATATTTATTATTATAACTCAGACTGTAAAACAAAGGCCGATATACCGAGCGGAACACCAGAGTGAGGCCAAAAAACCAAATTCTAAACGTCGCATTGAATGTAAAATACAATGCGACGCTTCGTGGCGTAGAGTTTTGAATCAGTATTTGGTTTTTTGGCTTCACTCTTGGTGTTCCGCGCGGTCTATCATCTGCCTTTGTTTTATAATCTGAGTTGCTTATCCTTTAAACAGCGTTTTGGACTGCAATATTGTCTACTTTTGTGTACTTCTTATTTATAAGTTTTATATTGAAGCTGTCCAAAACGGGAATCTTAGAAGTAGGCAAACTGGCTGCCAGTCTAAAATGGGACTAGGCGGGTCACACCAGTCGCATGCGTAGTGAACGCTGGGCAATTATCGCCACACAGTGAGTGCCCGAGGATGGACGGCGCCGCCGAGGCCGGCCCACGAAAAGGTGGTGTGACGACCTAGACGCGTATTGCAAGGGCTGGATCGAAGAGGCCCTGGATAAGGATGCCTGGAAGGATTTGGGGGAGGCCTTTTCTCAGCAGTGGGACAGTGTAGGCTAAATGAAAAAAAAAATTGAAACTGTTTGTTGTTACTTTTGAATGAAATAAAATAATAAGTAGTAGGTATTATATGTGTTAATTATAATAAATATCTATGGTAATAAACGTGAGTATCCCTCATCCCTTGACCCCCTCGAGGGCCAGCTTACCGGCGACGGTCGACGAAATTAGGGTCACTGAGCTGCTCAGGTCCTCTACCCAGTCATCTCTGGGCGGGACAAAGTACGGCTCAGCGACCACGGCGATGTTAATCGACCACTGCGCCAAGCTCTGGAGCAACGGTCCTGAGCGGTGAGGCAGTGGTTTATGTTCACCTGGAGGAGGGCCCATGGGGCTATTATTGGCACTCCATATCAGCCCCCTCCAGGGGCCCCTGTGAAGGCCTTCGGCCCTCCCCGTTGATCCTTTAGGCCACTGACACGGGGCAGCTCACCGTAACGGTTCGCATCCCCGTGTTCTCACGAGGAATGGTCTCTGCCCATATGCTTGACAGAGCACCCCCAGTCCTAACAATGGCGGCCACCACCTCCGTTACCCTCCGTCACGGAGACATCCAGGCCCAAGATGCGCATGTCAGCGCACTTGGTGGGCCTGGACACTCGGACGTCATCCGCACTTAGGGACGCCCTAAGCCTTTCGGCCAGAGCGTCAGCGGTCGGGCCACTGGCCTTACTGGGAACCTCCAGCATCCGGGCCCCTGTCGCAGTGACACCCGGATGCCATTGATGACTCCTAGCTCCGCCAGGTTTACCGCCGCCCGCCCTCACCATGGCGAGCATGTCGCGGTAGGACACGCCCTTCTTCTCCGCTTCCGGCTGTATTGTTATAACTACAGCTGCGGACTTTGGGGCGCGTAGCCTAGCCAACATTTTTATGGTGACTTGGAATTTATTTATTATGATTAACAATAATACATGATTTGATATGTTTTTGCAAGTAAGAAGGCGCTCACTAAACTGCGGACTCGCATTGTACTCCTTCTAACGTTCAGTCTGTAGCGTGTCTTTGCCTGCAGAAAGCTATTGATATTTTTTGTACAAAATGTAGTGTCTCAGTACCTCTTGAAACAGTTTATCCAAGTTGATATCGTTGTTGTTGATCTTCAGTTTGAGCTGCTTGCGCACCACGTCCATCATGTTCTTGATGTCCACTTCACTCTTCAGCGGAAACGTCGCTTTCGATATCTTCTCGAATTCGTCGATTGAAATCGTCTGCAAAGAAAGGAAAGTTTTAGATGCGTTAAACAGATGAGTCGGTACAGCGGGACGGGCAATTAGGGCTGGTGCTCGACAGCCGGGGGACGTCGGACCTCACCTGCGGCGGCTGGCGCCACAGTTGGCGGGGCTGGTGCTCGACAGCCGGGGGACGTCGGACCTCACCTACGGTGGCTGGCGCCACAGTTGGCGGGCGGGGCTGGTGCTCGACAGCCGGGGGACGTCGGACCTCACCTGCGGCGGCTGGCGCCACAGTTGGCGGGGCTGGTGCTCGACAGCCGGGGGACGTCGGACCTCACCTGCGGTGGCTGGCGCCACAGTTGGCGGGGCTGGTGCTCGACAGCCGGGGGACGTCGGACCTCACCTGCGGCGGCTGGCGCCACAGTTGGCGGGGCTGGTGCTCGACAGCCGGGGTACGTCGGACCTCACCTGCGGTGGCTGGCGCCACAGTTGGCGGGCGGGGCTGGTGCTCGACAGCCGGGGGACGTCGGACCTCACCTGCGGCGGCTGGCGCCACAGTTGGCGGGGCTGGTGCTCGACAGCCGGGGGACGTCGGACCTCACCTGCGGTGGCTGGCGCCACAGTTGGCGGGCGGGGCTGGTGCTCGACAGCCGGGGGACGTCGGACCTCACCTGCGGCGGCTGGCGCCACAGTTGGCGGGGCTGGTGCTCGACAGCCGGGGGACGTCGGACCTCACCTGCGGCGGTTGGCGCCACAGTTGGCGGGGCTGGTGCTCGACAGCCGGGGGACGTCGGACCTCACCTGCGGCGGCTGGCGCCACAGTTGGCGGGGCTGGTGCTCGACAGCCGGGGGACGTCGGACCTCACCTGCGGCGGCTGGCGCCACAGTTGGCGGGGCTGGTGCTCGACAGCCGGGGGACGTCGGACCTCACCTGCGGTGGCTGGCGCCACAGTTGGCGGGCGGGGCTGGTGCTCGACAGCCAGGGGACGTCGGACCTCACCTGCGGTGGCTGGCGCCACAGTTGGCGGGCGGGGCTGGTGCTCGACAGCCAGGGGACGTCGGACCTCACCTGCGGTGGCTGGCGCCACAGTTGGCGGGCGGGGCTGGTGCTCGACAGCCGGGGGACGTCGGACCTCACCTGCGGCGGCTGGCGCCACAGTTGGCGGGGCTGGTGCTTGACAGCCGGGGGACGTCGGACCTCACCTGCGGCGGTTGGCGCCACAGTTGGCGGGGCTGGTGCTCGACAGCCGGGGGACGTCGGACCTCACCTGCGGCGGCTGGCGCCACAGTTGGCGGGGCTGGTGCTCGACAGCCGGGGGACGTCGGACCTCACCTGCGGCGGCTGGCGCCACAGTTGGCGGGGCTGGTGCTCGACAGCCGGGGGACGTCGGACCTCACCTGCGGTGGCTGGCGCCACAGTTGGCGGGCGGGGCTGGTGCTCGACAGCCGGGGGACGTCGGACCTCACCTGCGGCGGCTGGCGCCACAGTTGGCGGGGCTGGTGCTCGACAGCCGGGGGACGTCGGACCTCACCTGCGGTGGCTGGCGCCACAGTTGGCGGGCGGGGCTGGTGCTCGACAGCCGGGGGACGTCGGACCTCACCTGCGGCGGCTGGCGCCACAGTTGGCGGGGCTGGTGCTCGACAGCCGGGGGACGTCGGACCTCACCTGCGGTGGCTGGCGCCACAGTTGGCGGGGCTGGTGCTCGACAGCCGGGGGACGTCGGACCTCACCTGCGGCGGTTGGCGCCACAGTTGGCGGGGCTGGTGCTCGACAGCCAGGGGACGTCGGACCTCACCTGCGGTGGCTGGCGCCACAGTTGGCGGGCGGGGCTGGTGCTCGACAGCCAGGGGACGTCGGACCTCACCTGCGGTGGCTGGCGCCACAGTTGGCGGGCGGGGCTGGTGCTCGACAGCCGGGGGACGTCGGACCTCACCTGCGGCGGCTGGCGCCACAGTTGGCGGGGCTGGTGCTCGACAGCCGGGGGACGTCGGACCTCACCTGCGGTGGCTGGCGCCATAGTTGGCGGGGCTGGTGCTCGCCAGCCGGAGGACGTCGGACCTCACCTGCGGCGGCTGGCGACGACCCTCACACTTCAGCATTATCTTTTGGGGAAACTCACCAAATAAAGAGATGGCATTTATAATGCAAAAACGATGCCTACGTGCCATGTTCAGTATGCAAAGTACAGAGAGCTGTAAGCCACTTTTCACAAAATATAAAATACTCACACTTCCGTCACTTTATATCTTGGAAATAGCCCTATTTGTCAGAAATAACCCCCATTTTTTTCCTCGAATATCGGACATTGTAATACGTAATCGCCGGGATAATAGTAAAATTCGTGTTCAGCCAGATAAGACTGCGCTAATGTATAAAAGCGTTGTATGCAGAGCGCCAATAATTTATAATAATATCCCTAACTGTGTTAAGAAATTAAATACAGACCAGTTCAAGAAAACATTGAAAAAAATACTGACAGAAAAAGCCTATTATAATGTTAAAGAATTTTTAAATGATAATTCGCTCGGAAGATACTGACTGAATCTATTCTATTTATTTTTGAATCGCTTGACTATTGACCTAATTTTTTAATTTAATATTATTGATAATTCTTGATTTATTTATGTTATTAGTATTTTAAATTCTTATTGTCTTTCGACCTAATTTGTACACCAACCATGGTCAAACATGTTGAGCCAAAAAACCTTGTAACACCTATAATAAGCATCATACCATGTATATTATCTACACATGTTTTTGCAAAAAATAAAATCTGAATCTGAATCTGAATCAGTGTACGCCTCCTCGCGCCGGCAGCGCTAGCACGATCGCAGAGAGGTGGACCGGTGCAGCGAGAGAGCGAGCTTCATTGGTCACAGCTCCACGAGGTCCTGGTAGCGGGATGGCGGGACTGGCTTCTGCGCCCTACGACCGTGGCAGCGGTGGCTCCAGTAGATGTGCGTAGCGTCTGCATTACTGTACCTCCTGGTCCTTGCTGTGCTTATAGAGATTGTCCCGCAGCGCCTGCCATTGCCTGCGGTGGCCCCAGTAGATGTGTTCACTGAGGTGGCCGTGCAGCACGCCCCAAAAAAGCTTTACCTTTAATTACCAATTATGATTAAGAAAATAAATAAATTGTACAACATTTGAAAAGAGAAACTATGGAGTTTCTTCCTATTCTTCTCTGTAGAGAAGATCCTGGGAAGTGGGACTACCTACTCTTTCCAAGGATCTGAGGCTGACTATATTTGCCTAAACTTCGGAGAACAGAGACAGAAAGTGGAGACTTCCTTACGACTTTATTTTTTTCCCGGGATTCGGGAATAATCTTCAGTAAGTTGAAAATAAGCTTTATTTTACGTGAAAATCCCGAAAATTTGGCAATTGCAAGTTTAGTTAAAAATAGCTTTTTCAACACATTTGCTCAAAAACTGAATTTACGATGCCTGCATACAGGGTTCGAAAGTTAAAAATTACGCACTAATAAAACGGAACGTGCGGTAAAATAGGTACTCTCACCTAAGTACCTATTTTACCGCATACCTCGTTGTATGGCACCGTGCGTATTCTTTACGGTTTTTTTTTAATTTCCATAAAATATTATAAGAATTTCGTCCAAGGAGTTTCACATTACGAGAATAAATAAGCTGACTGATCGAACAAAACATGTAAGATCTTTATTGTAAATTATTGTAACACCATGTATACCATGTTTTATGCAAATAAATACTTACTTATTTACTTACTTACCTCCTTGGAAACGATTTTGCTCAATACGTTTGTCTCACTTTAATAATAAAGAGTAAATGAGATGAAAGATGTAGTTCTAATTTTCACCACGGGCATGTGGCGCCATTTGTAAATTCGCGCCATTTTCATATTAGAAACGTCAAAGATTGTTGCGAGTTTCCGACTGATATTTATAAACAAACTTTTATTATGAGTTCAAGCGAGGAAACTTATATTAATATGGAATCTACTCCACCTGATATTTTGAATGAGGCGCAAATTGCAGGAAACGGTCTCTAGCCGCCAAAATTGGAGAGCGCCATTTAATGATGTATAGGTTTGTTTAATTACATATTGTACTGTTTTCTCGCAAATGTGTTGAAAAACATTGTATGACACACGTGCAGAAATTGGTTTTTACAAACTCGTGACTATGGTAAGCCCTCGACTTCGTCTCGGGCTTACATTTGTCAACTCGTTTGTAAAAACCAACTTACCGCACCAGTATCATAAATAACTATTACACATCTTATATAAAGCTTATTTAGCTATTCCGATCACTGGTCATAAATGCTATTTTCTTGTTATTTTTATGTTAAAAATACCTTGAAATATGGAAATGAATGATTTCAGTTTTACCTGCGGCTCGTCCAGCATCTGCTCGGCGCCTGCGCACAGGTTGTACGCCCACTCCGCGCGCACAGAGGGCTGGCCGTATCTGCGAAATATTGTAGATAAGATATTGGTAGCAGGGAGCATAATAATTTAGGACTATTTAACTGATGAATCAGTTGTGGCACCAACTTGTGATGCAAAGGGAAAAGTTATGACCATAGTTATGACTATGTTTACAAAGTCATATGAAATTCTACGGATAGGGAAAATGCCTTGAAAGCCCAAAATAAGTGTCTCATAAGGGGGACACTAGTCGCAGGCTAGAAGCTCAAGTGGGTCTGGCTAAAAAGCACGCTGATCGTGTCTAACAGAGGTAGTATCTTGTATCAGTGATGAGCAGGTAGACGCGACTAGCGCCTAACTGCAAAACGTCATTGAGTGAGATGCAGAATCATTTATAGTAAAAAAGGCGCGTAAAAAATAAAAATAAAGTCCTTCGGAATATCGGGTTTTATGAAAAAACCACTGCATAAATCAATGACCAATAAAGTATATTGAACTTTACGATATTTGAGCTTTGTCGGTACCGACTTAGTTTTGGAGATTAGACACTTTTTTATTACTTAAATACGCCCAAACTCGGGTTAAATTAGCAAGAAAAACTAATCTTTGTTGGCTCCTAAATTTTTAATGGCTTTTTATTTTAGTATTCTGTTGCCGCACCGACAATATTAATAATGAGACCAAGCCATAGCATGTTTAATTTTGGATGTACATTGTCGAACAGTGGAGTAATACACTCCCGAAGTTTGTATGGAAAAAATGTCAACTAGATTCACCTTAAACAATTCGATTCCCTATCCACTAAACGCCACCGATGTGCAAATAAATATAAAAGGGAGGGACCTGCAACTGCATATGTGCCCATGCAGGTTTATATGAAACTTGTTTCCACCCGCGGCTTCGCCTGCGTGGAAGTCGGAAATTACCCCGCGGGAACGTACTACCGAGATAAAAAGTATCCTGTGTGTTAATCTAGGGTATAATCTATCTGTGTGCCAAATGTCATCCAAATCCGTTTAGCCGTTTTTCTATGATTGAGTAACAAAGATCCAATCATTTTCACAAACTTTCACATTTATAATATTACGGACTAAGTACCCTTTTTTACCCCTTTAGGGGTAGATTTTCGAAAAATTCTGATACACGTTATTCTTTATTTTTGGTTTTAGGTATAAATACCTACTGAGTTTCGAGTTAATCAGACGGCGCGTTAAATTTCTTCCATACAAACTTTGACACCCCCCAATCCCCCTTTAGGGGGTAGTTTTGAAAAACAATTAATGACCAACTTTATAATTTACTTAGATAAGTATTTGTGCCAAGTTTCAAGTTATTAAGTCAAGGAATAAGATTTTTCATACAAACAAAATCCCCCCTTTTCACCCCCTTAAAGGTCGAATTTCCAAAAATCCCTTCTTAGTGCTCCCCTACATTATAAAAGGAAGCCGTGTACAAAATTTCACGTTCCTAGTCCTAGTAGTTTCGGCTGTGCGTTGATTGATAAGTCAGTCAGTTTCTCCTTTTATATTATGTATATATAGATAGATAAAATATTTTGATTTTGATCGCTTCGAGCGCGTTCGGCGCTCTGATTGGTCCGTCACCAACCAAGGGCCAATCGGAGCGCCAAAAGCGCTCGATGCTCGATACGTTTGATCGAGATGGTTATAAGAAACTACCACGGCCTCTGGTGCTTTGATGGTCAACAGTATAGTCAATGGACATGCTGCAAAGACTTGTCGTGAGGCTTGCTTGAGGCTGCTGCGTGTCGACATTGTGGAGAACAATGTCACCAGTCAAATCAGTGCACTAAACATGCTGATTCGTCGACGATTAGAAAAAACGAGCATCCACAAAACAGGCAATCAAGAATGCCCGGCAATGAAAATAACGGAGACTAGATACTTCTGTAGATTTTAATGAGCGTAGAATAGTGTAGCATTTATACCCACAACATTATTTTTAATTTATGCGAAACCCGAATATAGTTTGTTCAGATTAAGGAACTGAATCGATTCCAATAGTTTTTACTTACACCATGATATAGGTATTTTTTTCCATATTTCTATTTTATTTCAAAGCTGTATAATGAAAAATCGCAAAGTTATAACCTTGTTATGTTACCTAGTTGTCTACACAAATATGGTCAGCTTAGGCCCCAGACACCGCCCGCGCGTCCAGCGTGGTTTGTGCTCATTGGTAATAATTAGGCAGTAGGTACCTAAACGTATGGCAATTGTTTTGTAACCTACTGCCTAATTATTACCAATGAGCACAAACCACGCTGGACGCGCGGGCGGTGTCTGGGGCCTAAGCTGACCATATTTGTGTAGACAACTAGGTAACATAACAAGGTTATAACTTTGCGATTTTTCATTATACAGCTTTGAAATGTTGTACATAGATTCTTTACATAATAATACTAGACACGTGTTTTGGGTTTCGCATATACCTACCTACTAAAAATAAGGTTGTATAGCGTATTTAGGTAGCGTAGAGTGACGACGTTTATTTCCAACATTTCCCTTTTTCATTTTTGTTATATTCTTCTACGGTCAATGAAAACGCTAAACAGACGAGTGCCAGCAATACTGAATGTTTGCTATTGTAGAAAGGATAACATTTTCATTAGCTGTCCCCAGAAGATGCTTTGATCAAGCCATTACATTCTTTTTTCTTTTTAGAGGTTTATTTTTTTCAGGGGGTTTTTAACCCGGTGAAACGAACGATAAGTGTTGACCATAGTGAAGCCTCCACCTGTCCTCAAAGTACTGCGTTACATAGTCTTGCATGGAGACGTCCTGGCTGTCCATCTTGCCGAGCCAGATGTCGTTGATGATGACGCTCACCTCTCGCCGCGATAGGCGCAGGTTGCGCACCTGGCCTTCGTAGCGAAGGTAAGGTGGGATGACGGGATCCAGCCCCTGGAAAAAGCGGCAAATATGTAGGAAACAAGGTGAAATCGACGTTAACGTGACGTAAACAAAATATTTTGTAACAATATTTTGATTTAAAAGTGTGTCCAAGATACTCCATCTGGCACGGTCTTCTCCATAGGAAAATACTTCGCTTATGAATGGGCAACTTCTTGCAAATTCTAAAGTGCCTGTACCTATTTGATTTATTGAAATAAATGGTACTTATGAGTTTGAATTGAGTTTTCAACAAAATTAAGTGAGCTAGTAAAGTTGTACTAGTCCATCAAAATGTTCCAGGTGGTCACTTTCGGCAGCAGGACCCAGTTCTTTCAGCAGCACTCGGAGTATGTTTTGCGAAGATAGTCCACTCGCCAGCTGCCACCATCTGAAAACATAGACATGATAACAAGCTGTGCCGTAAGGCCTGCAGTGCATGAAGTAGTTTGTGTACAGACGGGTCGCAGGCTAACTTTATGATTTCACGTCTACCCGCGGTGCTACATGTAACATGCCTGAGTAGTAGGGACAATGGTATACCTATAGCATAAGCATAATCAGCTGATAATGTTCCCACTGCTGGGACACAGGCCTCCTCTCTGTGAGAGAGAGTGGGCCGTAATCCCCTACGCGGGTCCAGTGCTAGTCGTGTGAAATTCACATCAATGTCACATGTCCTCGAATTTTCAGTTCTAGGTCATACCATGCCATGTAACTCACGATGTTTTTCTTCACCGTTGGGAGCAGTGGTGCTGAAATAATTTCAGCAAGTAAAGCGCCTGTCAGGGTTCGTACCGTCCTTGTCACACGCGTCGTTTCGTATAACTTCGCAGCCGTTGTTACCGCTGGGGCACCACTGTCCATATCCATTGCAGTGCAGGGAGATAAGGGGGAGGGAGCTTATAAACTCAACTTTATAGATTGCTAGCTGACCCGACAGACGTTGTCCTGTCTTAACTGTGATTTAAGAATATACTTAAGTTACGCTGAACTTTGTTATTATTTTCTTCCATAAGAATCTTCTGACAATAAAAAACACAACAAAAAAAGACTGACAAAATTGGTCCAGCCGTTCACGTGTGATGCCGTGACTAAGGGAAATATGGATTCATTTTCATAATATAGAAGATACATGTAGCTTGGCTAGACTCAATTGCTGATGCTAATTTAAGTATTACCTATCTCGTCCTCCGCCGATAAAGTCCGCGCACAGGTCCCACTGCGGCCGCGGCGTGCCGGCGCGCTCCAGCTCACTACAGCGTTCTTTCGTCTCTAACAGTTCCTCCTCGATAGAAGTCTTTGTTGCTGATGGTAAATTAATAATAAAGCGATTGTGTGTGAAAGAACGCATAAAATGACATTTAAGATCCCAAAAAGGTAAGTAGAGTTATATGAACACTACCTACCTACATTTCGTCAGTTACACCAAAAAGAAGTAAAAAGATTAGATAAGAGGAAGAGAAGATAAGTTAAGATGTATGCCTTAATTGGTTTTCTATGTAGGTACCCAAAAGCCGTTTATTGTTATTCCTTAAACGTTTGTACTCTTCCTCCAGCTTGTCCAGTGCCTTGGACAGGTGGTAGTGCTTCGCCTCCAGAGTGTCATACACCCGCCGCGGCACGGTGTCCGCGTACTCGTCCGTCATCTTCTTCAGTTCCGTCTGGGTTATAGATAACTGTTCCCTAGAAAAAATAATTTGGTTTAGTCCAGTCTACTGGTAATTTCATTCTTACAAGCCGGGAACGATATGGATGAAAGGAATATTTTTAAATGCCGCGGTTTAGAGAGCCTCCTCTAAGCGACTTTTAGTCTCCATATTGAATGGCCTACGGATGGAGAACTGCCATGATTGGTGCAAATTCTGCATCTTCTGGGTAAGGTATTTGGAAAAAAAGGGGTGAGGTTTTTTCTCTGTATGTCAGACAAAACCAAGAGCGTAGCAGAGTCCGTGGTTATTAGTTTCCCCCACGCCCAAAACTGGCCCCTCTAAGCAAAATAAATAGTACAGAAACTTTAGCTGTCTCTTTTAAACGTGGGGAAATCCTCATGTATACCCGCCTTCTGCCGTCTGGGGAGAACGGAGGGTTATGTCGGACTCTTATAACCACTAAAGCCCCACTGCTCCTTCACTACCATGAGCCTGAGGCCCGGTGGACACTCGTATAATCGGAACACTATTGGCCCGGAAAAAAAGAACATAAATGACCTGCATCTGTCAAGCGCTATCCTTAGCACGACGGGGTCTCCGTACGCGTCGTCCACGGGGTAGGAGCTGCCGTCCAGTTCCTTAAGCTTCATCTGCAGCCCCAGGTTCTCGAAGTAAAGCGTGTAGCGCGCGTCGCGTTCACGCATCAGGCTCAGGTAGTCGGAGAACTTGTCGTCGTTGAGCTGGCAATGGGTAATCATTCGGTAAGTATGGCTTGTAATAATTAGCCATACTTACTTGAACCCTGGTATGTAATGTTAGAAATTTAATAAAACGAGTCAATGATGTATGTTGCAGTAGCTGCAGAATCAACCGAAATAATGAGGTTAAAGAGATCCCATAAAAAGACTCGGTAAATAAATGTGCACACCAAAGAGCCAGCTGTTGTGGCAAGGTTTATGTGTCCTAATCCTTGTATAGTAATATAATAATACTGCGATAGGATTATTATTTAGATCAATTTATACATTAAGTACACAAACATAAGTAAAACACGATATTAGGTGCATAAAAACAACATATATTTGAATAATAATAGTGGCGTCATGTTTCAGTGATAGTCGCATGATTTCCTAACATGTTGTACAGTCGCCAGCTGGTCAAGCTATCCCAAACTGTCAAATTTTCCCAATTGAACATAAACCTTATTCCTTTGTAATAAAGTTGAAAAACTATCAAAGAAATTTGACAGATTGGGGTAGCTTGATGTGCTGGCCTCTGTACATAACGGATTTAGCACACCACTGCTGCGCTGCCCGCCCTGACATTACCTAATGACATTATCTGCGGAAAGGACACGACGTAACCTTTCCGCAGGTAATGTCATTCCCATTCATTTTGGCGTAGCGTTTGGCGTGAACGCTAACAGAAATGTGTTTTGCCTAGGCCTGCAGGGCGGGCAGCGCAGCAGTGGTATGCTAAATCCGTTATGTACAACATGTTAACGTATTTTGTCTCTGGGCCCTGCGCAGCAACGGAACATAAATCTGTAAGTGATGCGGTAGGCAGTGGCGTGCAAACTGCAGACCGGTATAACTAATAAATCTGTGTCGCAGAGTCCCGCTCTGACGTCATAACTCAGCAGAGAGATAAGGTTAACATAAACATATGTGTAAAGCGACATACATAAGTTGAAGGATATATATAAGCAACATTACAAAGACAGAAAACATTTGACAGGGATTAGACACAAGAGTCGCTCCACTCCACACAGTACACACCTTCCCCATTTGTTTCTTCAGTTTGCTGGTCTCAAAAGACAGTTTCAAGTTTTGTTCTCTCAAATCTTCATTTTCTTTTAACAACTTTTTGATTTTGTCATCCCTCTGGTTTTTCCTTACAGATATCCCAAAGACTCTCTGTAAATGAGTTCAGTCTTTTTTTAAGTCTCTAGATTCCTTATTACATTATTATAAAAAACAATGATGCAATAATAACAACAATATACATTGCCCATATTAGAACAATTTAGTTTACTTCCTATCTTTCTCACTTCTATAAAATGTGTCATACATTCAAATATTCCTGCCCTATTTCTTCCTTAGGTAAAGACTTCTTTGAATATCCCTAAACAGTTACTAGCTAGCACATAACTTTAAAATAAAGATGGTGTAATCTTGAATCTATAAGACAAATGACATATTTACTTTTAACATCAATAAATTATACTCTAAAGCTTCAAGCTTAAGTTTTGTTTTTCAATAGCAGATCTAATAGAACTTGATAAGGTGTCTAATAGACACCTAATCAAGTTCTATTAGTCCTGAAATAGAAGTGATGAAATCATATAACTTTAGTTTCTAATATTGCAAGTGATTATATGAACATATTATTTACATAAAATGATTAAACTCCAACCCTCTTACTAATAAACACAGTTAAAAGTTATTCCAAGTTTAAACCTATGAAAATGTATGGTTATTCCTGTGTATTCCTGGTATAACTTTATTCCGTGTTTATTAATAAGAGGATATACAGCTATACAATGTTGCTACGATTATAAAAGAAAGATGTTAGTCTGAGTTAGTGTGCCTATTCAACCAGATCTGGACTTGGTTCCTGATGAGGGAGATGTCAGCTCCATATGTCCTGCAGCATCCTCCCACATACCTCACACCAACATCCAGCCATTCAGGTACAAAGGTGGCGAGGGCCTCACACTTGTCCCGGTCAATCCAACCTATCTGAGGGTTGTACTTCTCTCCAGAGTTAGGGTATGTGATGAATGGTATGGGAGACTGTGCCCTATCATCATTGATGCCCTTAAACAACTTGGCAACAATCTTTGGTGAACAGCAGTTCACACCTACAGCTACTAGCTGTTTGGGGTTCAAGTCCCAACACTTTGTCACAGCTGTCTTGAAGTCTTCTCCATGTGCTAATGAATGCTCATCTTTACAACTGAAACTCAACCAGCCCTTCATTTTAGGGTACTCTTTTAATATCTTCACAAGCATTTCAGCTTCTTTCAGACATGGTATTGTCTCAAAAGCTAAGAAATCAACTCCAGCTTCAACCAACGCCCTGATTCTAGGCATGTGCCAGTCCCTCATGGTGTCACGAGCAGTGACATCTGCGTAGTTACCACTGTATTCTGAGCCGTCGTGCAGGTGCGCGCCGTAAGGCCCGATCGAACCCGCGATCAGGGGAGTCTGAGTGTGGTGCCCTGTTTCACGACATTCTTCTAAGTATGTGTCGCGGGCGCGCTTGGCAAGTCCCACTGCGTGTTTAATGAGAGCGTATCCTTTTTCAGGAGTAAGGTCAAGATGTTTAACGAAGCCCCCGACTGAAGCTTGGTAAGTGTTGGTCATGATAACGTCGGAACCGGCCCGCAAGAAGTCCAGGTGTGTGTTGACAACGTCATCAGGGTGCGTCTGTAGAAACCGCGCGCTCCACAGCGGGTCGCCGTCCGCAGAGGTGCCGACATGGCACGACAGCTGTGTCGAGAAGCCTCCGTCCAGGACCAACACGGTCGGCGCTACGTCGCCGGTTGCCGACATTGGGCATAAATAAGGGAATACAACTGCTATGGAAATGAATATCCTGCCAATTATATTCTGCTGACGTCGAAACTAAAAAGTAGCACTTGTAAGGAAAGTCTGTAACTATTTGATTTATGCAAAAATAAGTTTCTAGAGAGAATTTGTTTGTAAATTGTTGTGATTTGAATATGTCAAACAAATATTGTCAATTGTCATTGTCACATATAAAAAAAAAGCATGCTTAGAACACAGTATTTTGGGTAAGAAATTTCCAAATTGGGAAAAAGAATGGGCTAAGGAAAATGGTTACCGTACCGTAACACCATACAATATTGTGCCTACTTACATCCTGTGTAATAAATTGACAAATACGTTCATCTCGTATTTTTATTGCATATTCGTAAGCTTGTTTTATTTCACTGAGAATTTTAGAATATGTTATTGTTCCATCAATTAAGCTTTTAAAAGCATCCTGATAAATCTGAAAAATATAGTAAATTAATCGAAACCTATACTTAGTTTATCTACTGACTATACGACGACGACACCAGATTATTTTAGACCTTGGGGTCTAAAATAGGCTAAATGCTCTAGTTTTAGACTCACCTCCAGAACTTCATCGCAGTGCAATTGCTGTACTTCTAGTAATTCGCTTTCGGACTTAATAAGTCGTTTCAGCTTATCTGCTATCTGATCTTCGATAACTTTAACGTGTTTTGGAACACTAATCATAATTTACGAAAACTTTGTGAAAAATTTAGAAATCGACTGATTTTCTTTTATCTTTGAAGTGGTTTGTTGTGGTACCTAGTGATTATCTTGTTGCCTCTGCTGTCTGAAAGTTTATAAACTTTCGGTTTATGAGTTTTACTAAAATTTAACGATAGTGAACCATGAAACTTCAATCTTCAAGCTTATTTTTGCCTAGTATATGGTCCTTTTGATTTTATTTTGAAGTTTCGGGTTCAACCATAAGCAAAACCGAAAACATTTACAAAACCCCAAAACCCTGAAAAACTGAGACGAAAGACAACACAAGTGTGGCTTGTGCTGCCATCTTTCGATAGCTTTGTAAACTATTTTCCTGACGTCACTGACATGACATGAAATTACGGAAATTAGAAATGGCTGCGATGGGTAGTGGACGGGGAACGATGGATTCCCAAAATCAAGTGCAAAGTGATACTGTAGATCGTTTAAAATTGCTTTATCCTAATGTGAACGAAGAAGAAACCCCGTTACCAAGATCATGGAGTACTAAGGATAAATTCAGCTACATTGGGTTGTCGCAAAATAATCTTCGAGTCCATTACAAAGGTAAGAACTTTCAAGGTTTGTTTATGGATAAGTAATTCGCAAAACTCTTCGTCAATGCACTCTAAAAGAATTCTCATATAATTGAGAAGAGTTTTGTCTAGCGTTAGTAATAAGCAGTCTGACGTGTCGTCTCAGCTTGTAGTGTGATGATGACTATCGTTGCAGTACATAGTCAAACAAAGAAATCAGCTGATCGAATATTTTGTAACAACACTGAATAAATCATAGTTGTTTCTATTAACATCAAAATATTTTTCAAATTACGACAGAAGCTTGTAATTGTTAGTCCCCGTTGGCTCAGACATCAAAATCCGTTTATTATTTCACAAGGTCTCCTCCTCTAAAATGGCAGACAAAATGTTTTCAAAAGTATACTTTCATGAATTGGCACTTACTGAATACTCTCAATATAATGGTATGAAATTTCATGTATATTTAATACCAATTTCATTGATTCTATAAAGTTAAATGGGTACACTTTTGTGACCTTACTATCTATGTATTTACTGTCCATTTTATTAATTATATTATTGAACTAATTCATCATAATATTTATTATTATTACTTAAGTTATGGCCAAATTATTAACATTTTTGTTTTCCTAGATATTGATGCAATAGCTTTGGTAAAACATTCTTGAGCTTCATTTATTGTTTCTTAGACCTTTTGGTCTATGGCAGAATATAATTGGTGCTAGTATTGGACAATCCTTAACAATATGGGCAAAGCACTGCTCAAATCTTCTGGGTTTGCCTAATTTTCATTAGCAACTATACTTAAAGTCATTTAAACTCTTTTTAACTCTTTGCATGTCAAGTTTTCCGATAACAATATACTTAATGTCTATTGTGTCTGCTAATTAGACACGCGGTGGGTTAAATGAAACTAAAAACACACTTGATTTTCAAAATTTCATAAATGAATGAGGTCTAATATTCCATAATGCTTTGTGTGAGTGTCTGACAAAAGCTCAAGGTCTGGGCTCGAGGGTTATCAGCCATATCTAAACGTAAAGCAGTTGCTGAGAATTCATTACATCATAATAGTCAGTAGTACCACTATGATTATCAGGCAATCAACAAAGTTGGATTCAACAAAGTTGGATGCCACAAAATGTATTCAATTTAAATATTTTGGTTTTTAATCTTCTTCTTTGTGTTGCTGGTGTACCAGTATTTCAAAATTTGTGACTCCAAAACTTCACAACTTCCACAGCGTTATCTGTGGCAGCACAGATGATATTGTTAATTTTTTATTTTAATATTTAGGTGCATTTGTACCAGAATTAGACACCTACTTAATAGGGATAAGCCACATAATAGTGCTCCTCAGTTATAGGTAAATTAGTTTGTAAGATTTGTGAGAAAAAAATACTTAACATTTTTTATGATAACTTAGGATTTTTTAAACTTTAATTTATTAAAACAATGCCAAATGATTAAAACAAAAATATTGTTTGTTGTTCTTGTTAGAACCACGAGGAAATTTTACATTGCTCACAGACTCAATTTTCTCGTTGCCCTCACCAACTGCTACTTCTAATAAGGCTTATTGTGAAAGACCATGTTTCAGTGCCATAGGTCATTACTCGGTACACACACTGGTCAAAGACTTTCGTCTTCATACCCTGCGGTATTTGGGATGAAAAGATATTGCTTAGCTTCCCGAACCTGACCTCTCCAAGTTCGACCAACCTAACTGGACAGTTTGTCCTAGGTAAACACACTCGTCCCCAATTTCGAGTCTAGCGTCGCCGATCTTCATGAGAGGGGGTGTTACATGGGCATTTGACCTTCGTCTTGTTCATTTTAAGACCCTTTGTTTCGCTAGACAGGCAGGGGTGGTTCTGGTTATTACCAATGGGGGTTATCAGCGGTATCTTAACATGAAGCCGAATTCCCGAGAATTATTTTGTAATAGTCAGTAGTACCAATAGGCTCAGTAGTACCTATAGGGTTAAGCAGGGGTGGTTCTGGTTATTATCAATATCTACAGACAATCCCGCATACCCACCGCCAACCTCATACCACATTTACCACAACCTCATTAACTCATAAAGTTTTAGAGTAAACACCAATTCTTAAATCTAAAGACTGGTATTATAACATTGCTGAACTACCTACAATAAACGCAAATGACTGTAATTGTCCTGTGTTAACCATCATCATAATAATTCATTACACTACGTATAATAAAGCATTGCTTTATATTAAGTGTCCACGCGTCAAAATTCGGGAAAAGATTTAGATGAGCACATACTCGTAGTTGCCCGCGCGCATAGTCCATTACCCACCAATGTTTTTAGGAAAGCTTGTCCATAGAAAATAAAACTCGTACATAAACTACTTAGTTATCACGCTGTATGAATCGCGACGGCGACGGTGACCTGCGGGTAATAACGCGATAAATGTGGCGAACTCGCACCTTATCTTAATTCACTAGTATTTGCGTTAACAATAAAAATGAAGTGCGATGCTTGTAAACAACGTTAACTGCGCTTTCAGACACAATACAGATAGTCTAGCTAGCCTTAGAACAGTCGGGGTTGTGACGTCTTTATCTAGCTAGTTCGATAGCTAGGACCATTAATGGCTCCTTTAGGGATCTTAGTTTAATAGGTATTAGTGGTCCTTTGTTCTGTGGTTGCTTTGCAGTTCAATTTTGTCTCTGCAGAAGACCACTTTATACCACCGCATATCTATTCGGTTTGACAATAGGACTCTTCGAGTTATTGTTTGACCTGTGTTGTGCTGGTAAAATAAAGTGAGTAGGTAATACAAAAAATAGCTCGCGGACGAAAATAGCCGGTGTGCGTGGAGACTTGCGTAAAAAAGAACTAGTTTACATGTCATGGAGCACACATGGAGTAACGTGGTGACGGGTGCGTCAGTGTCGTTCAGTGATTTATACTGCAGTCGTCGTCGTGACTGGTTGCACGCACGGTTACAGACTGCTCATGTTCTTATCATCAAGTCTTCAGCGTAAAGTTAGACGCGTGTTGCGTCGACACCTTTCTGATGGTTTTACTTACATTCAACTCGGTTTTCCCACTCCAGAATACCAAGATCGGGCTTAGAATTTTGGGTCTCATTTATTGAGGACGTGAAATGCTCTGTCTAATAGCTAAGAACAATTACTTAACATGACTTGTCGAAGTTTCATGAATGTTGCCAATTCGCAAATAGTATTTTCCGAAAAGAGTAAAATTGGAGTCTATCGTAGTTGAATGATCGGAGTAAACCATGATTTGATGCAAGATTTTTAGTAAGTAGTGTAATTTTTCATTTTTGAGCATAAATGATGTGTACACTACATTTGACCCTAAAATAAAATATAAGTAGGTAAAAAGCTTTCGCAGTTTAAAAAAAGCTTTCGCAGTTGGTAAATCATGGACGTGTTTTTTTTTTGTATATTTTCAAATAAATCCTATTATTCGCATTTCATGCAGTGTTTCAAAATGAAGTCTCAGAATATCCATTGTTCGATTCAATCCCTGGTTTAAAATTCAGTCAACTTCAGTTTAACTGATAAGAGTTTGCTAACAATCTTTGCATTTGGATAATTAGATGCAGACGAAGCACAAATGAAAATGACTTCGCTATAAAGTATTAGCTTCGCATTATCTGAGAACATAGGTATTTGCATAGTCATGACTATTGATTTATTGAAGTACATATCGAGTGCAGAATTTGGTAATGTAACCGGATTCATGAGGTCGGGAGCGCTCGGGGTCCTGTATCGACCGGGGCCTGACGCGCCGCGCGCCGGTTGTTGACCGACGCTGCGCCTGCAGGGTGCCCGGGGTCCGGTTCACTCCGGTTCACGCCGTTGCACTCCGCCTAATTCCGCGTCTAGACTTAGGGCAAGGACCCTGGGGTGCAATGCAATTTGTACCATCTTTTGTTGTCTGCTGGCTTCATATTCCCGCGTGGCTTCGCTAATGTTTCTCCACCCACTCAATGTAATCAGCTACAAGTGAGCTCTGGCAACTTTATTTTTGGCACTAGTTTGGGTTTTTTCGGTTTCTGTTCAATTAAATATTCGTTATCATCAGCGCATTGCGACGTACTTAATGCTCTATGAAGCTCACTCTAATGTGTGTTGATGTGCCTTAGGTAGATGTTGAGTGCTCTGCACTTTTTGTTGGGTAGTATTCTTATCAATCGTAACTCTAACCGGCTACTGAAACGAGCATGGCCAGGGATTTTGTCTTGGGGAGGCAACTGTCCAACTGAATTAACCAAATCCATTTAAGAAGAGATCATAGATCATGCCTAGTAATAAATAATACCACCAAAAAAAAAAAAAACAATTAAATTAGGCTGACATCACTTAAAAATCGCTTTTATTGTTCAAAGGTTATCAGATTTAATGTAGATCCAAACCCGTAACTCTACAACGCTTAACTCTACAAACCTAATAGGTACCTTAGACAAAATATACGACTTGGCCGTTTTTCGACTCTGGACGTTTGTCGCCTTCAACTCGAACTTCAGAATCGTTTCGATTGCATATAGAGCTCGGTAGACGACCGTGGTAGACCAATAATGTCAGGATCTTATCCGCCAAACCTGAACTGTTGAGTGAGATCGAGAAGTTCTATGAACAGTTATACGCGTCAACAAGTAACCCAGTCACGAATCTGGCCAGCGACCCACGAGGTAGCTTGACCCCACAATATATTGTAATCGTCCCGGACGTCAGCTTGTACTAGATTAGGATGGCTCTGAAGCAGCTCCAAAACAACAAGGCGCCGGTTGATGACGGGATTACGGCGGAAATCCTAAATGTCGGCGGAAAACCCGTTCTCAAGGCCCTCTAGAAGCTGTTTGAGCTTTTTGATTCCGACATAGTCGAGGGAAAAACGCCACAGGCATGGAACAGAGGTGAGGTGGTACTTTTTTTTAAGAAGGATGAGAATGCCCTTCTTAAGAATTATAGGCCCCTCATCTCATATCTGAGACATGTCTACAAGCTGATTTCAAGCTTCACCACGAACAGTCTCGCTAGCAGGTTTGACGACTTCCAGCCGACCGAACAAGCCGGATTCCGTAAGAGCGCCGTAGACCAAAAACATACGCTGCGGCAGGTTATACGAAAGACCGAAGAGTGTAACCTGTATCTCTGCTTAGCGTTTGTGGACTACGAAAAAGCTTTTGATTCGATCGAGACATAGGCTATACAGCAGTCTCTTCCAGCGTGCCAGATCGACTATCGGTACAACGAGGTGCTGAAGTGTGTGTACGAAAACACCACTATATCAATCCGACTCCAGGAGCGGACCTCGAAACCTATCCTTCTGCGGCAAGGTGTGAGACAAGGAGACGTTATCTCACTGAAACTGTTTACCGCTACAATGGACTTCAAGGGTTGACATCAACATCAATGGCGAGTTAATCACTCACCTTCGGTTTTCCGATGATATAGTTGTGATGGCTGAGACTATGGAGTTCTCCATAGTGTCAGCCTCAGAACAATTGTCAATTACCTCAGTAGAGCTTTCAAAAGATTGGGTTTTAAAATGAACATGGCAAGACAAAGATCATGTCTAATGCCCATGTAACACCCTGCCAGGGGTGCGGGTTTGTTCGAAAGAGACACCACAGCCCCTGGCCTAAGGGCTACTGAAGAAACACGGGTGGGTTTTAGTCAGTAAAAGTCTGACACGCCCTCCTGCTCTACCCAGAGCGGGAGAAGTTATTTGATGATTTCCCACCCAAAAAAAAAAAAAAAAATGCCCATGTAACACCCACTCTCATGAAGATTGGAGACGATACTCGATATGAAGTTGTAGTCGAGTATATTTACCTAGGGAAAACTGTCCAGTTCGGTAGGTTTAACTTCAAGAAAGAGGTCAATCATCGAAACCGACTCTGCTGCGTGGCGATCAATAAAGTCACGAAATATCTTCTCGTCCCAAATATCCCAGTCTCTCAAGACGAAAGTCTTTGACCAGTGCGTATTTCCAGTGATGACTTATGAAACTTAGTCCCACTGAAACGTAGTCGCTTACAATGGACCTTATTAGACAGCTAAAAGTCACCCAAAGGGCAATGGACCGGGCTGAAAGTGCGGGCTGGGGGTGTGAAGTTTGCCCACGTGATCGAATCAGGAATAAGAGATTCGCAGGAGAACCAAGGTTACCGACATAGCCCGATGAATTGCCAATCTTACGTGGCAGTAGGCAAGGCACATTGCTCGCAGAAGAGATGGCAAATGAGGCCGAAAGGTTTTGGTGTGGCGACCGCGTACCGGAAGACGCAGGGTTGGAAGGGCTCCCAAAACGTGGGCCGAAGACATGTGAAGCACGCAGGAGTCCGCTGGATGTGAGAAGCACAGAGCCAGTCGAACAGGCCGAACTTGGGGTGGCCTATGTCCATCAGCGGATTTCTTACTGCTGAAACGATTATGTTTGACTGGTACGTACCTTTTCACGATTAAACGGATTCGATAAAGTTTGGCAAGGAGATATAATAGTATTATAGTTTCTGGGGGGAATTGCCCCCTCTAGCTACGCCCATGGAACGAGTCTTATATCATAGTTGACGAGCAGTAATGACTGTAGTGTTTCGATGATTTCGGGCTTGTACAAGTTGTACACCAATAAATTGAATCGTAATTACTTTGCATCAAGTGGGTGTTGTACCTTAACTTGGAAACTTGTAATAATACTGCAACATCACTAGACGCATAAATTGCCCTTCTGAGTGAAAATAAAGGGCACATGAAGGTGTTTCGTTTGACATTTATTAATTCTGTGTATGTTCAAAGATATTTTTCGGGAGTATTGTTGAAAATAGAACTGGAGCGAAGGACATCTCGGTCAACAGGGCATCTGCACCCTAATTGCGTTACTCACGATGAATCGTGAGTTACGCAATTAGGGTGCCGGTCCTGTCAGGGGTGTGGGTTCGTTTGAGAGAGATACCACAGCCCCTGGCATACGGGCTAATGAAGGAACACGGGTGGGTTTTAGTCAGTAAAAGTCTGACACGCCCTCCTGCTCCACCCAGAGCGGGAGAAGTTATTTGATGATTTCCCACCCAAAAAAAAAAAAAAAAAAAAAAAAAAAGGGTGCCGGTCGCTATTGGATCAATTAATTGAATAACTGAAAGAGATGTTAGAATCTTATGTATCCTGCAGCTCTAGAAAAAATACATCAGCAGACCTAGACAAAACACATTTCTGTTAGCGTTCACGCCAAACGTTAACGTCAAAATGTATGGGAATGCGGAAAGGACACGTGATGTCACGCTAAGTTCGTAGACAATTGGAAATTTGTAACGAAACGCTACTGCTAACGCAACGTTAGCATGACGTCTCTCATACAAAGTGACAAGTGGTGTTTTTGACAATCGCAAACGATGGGATTGTATGTTACACAAGAACATGAATTTCAACCTTATTGTATTCGAACGTAACGTTGCTCGAAGTCCACCCACACGCGTCAAGGTCCCGATAACTTAGAAACTCGGCTCAAATTTACCATTCCCACGAGTCACGACACAGCCAGAAGTGTTTTCCACTCCCAGAGGCTGAAAACAAAAAGATAGCAGTCCTGGGATCAGTAGTTGGCAGCAGGTCCTTGTTGCCGGCCACAATGTGCGAGGCTAACGACCCACGAAACCAGTTAACCAACTAGTTGCTCTAGGTTGATCGCTCACGTTGTCCAGACTGCTTTTTGTATGTTTTCGAAGCAAACTACTAATGTAGGCAAGGTTCGCCCATCAACAAGTTGCGTAAGCTTCTGTAGATTTTCAGTTGATTTATAGGTCTCTTTGTTACTATTACATTGCCTGCAGCGTTATCTTCAAGTTTTAAAACATGTTTTCATAGTGTTAAAAGTCATTGTATCGTAAAACTAGCCGTAAGTTTTATGGTACCAGGCGAGGAACTCGTTAGGGTACGCACGGCTACACATCAAGCTATAAGTTTCTTGTTTACGTTAATAGGGTATTTTCCAATTTTTCAAACACTATTCTAATTTGAAGATTGGAACGAGATATTTGACAGAAAAATCAAAATAAATTGATTTCTATCCATTTTCTCAATTAAAAACGATTTAAACCAAATTGATTTTTCGTTGTTTTGAATTTACCGCCAAAACGCTTCTTACGATGACTTTATCATGTGACGCCAACTTTGTGTAAACTAAAGTAGTTAGTAAGTAAATAAATGAATGTCGAGTTTATAATTAACAAGATTTTTAATGGATGGTTGGATATGCGGTGCCTCTGTGCACAAATACTTTTAAAACGGCCCCAAACTAAGTATTTTTACCGGTGCCGTTTACACAAAGTTGACGTCACATGTCACGTTATAAAAAGTCTTCGTAAGGAGCGTTTTGGCGGTAAATTCAAAACAACGAAAAATACATTAGATTGTAATCGTTTTTAATTGAGAAAATGTTTATTAATCAATTTATTTTTATTTTTTTGTTATATGTATCGTCCCAATCTTCAAATTAAAATAGTTTTTATCAAATCGTAAAATACCTTATTTCGGACTGTACGGAAATCCTATACAATGCGAGATCAGCTTATAATGGACATGTATAGCTTGATCTGTAGCCGTGTGTACCAATAGTTTTGAAAATAAAAAGACAAATTGTTACAAAATGAGTGCGTTTACGTTTTGTTTCTACAAAGTAGCGTTTGTGAGCATGATGGACTGTAGGGAATATTAATGAGGATTAAGTGCGTCTCGTGCTTAGCTCATTTGTTGAGCATTACTAGTTCATGAGGAAGTCTACGCCGATCTCGATTTGTGTTCTAAAGGACCGATGACTGCAATTCTATAGCTTTTACATTATGTAGTGCAAACCTTTGTTCACCAATCCACGGATTACTTTCACTGAAAATCTTGTTCAGTTTATTTTAGAAAACCGCTCTTTTTGATGTCGTTTCAACATTGCGTATCTTTAAAACAACAAAGAACAACTCACTTGAATACAAAGAAAGCGATTTCATTCAATATTAAGTCGATTGACCCTACTTCTATAACAGCAGGCATGTATTATCCTATCGTCCTAGGCTGAGTGCACTGCCTAGCGGTTGCTCTATTTGTAAAATCACTGATATGCAGACGGACATTTACAAAATCAATAACTACCAATACTTTGAGGAATGTGCGCGCGAACAATACGCGAGCGAAATCGTGATTGGCTTGATGGAAGGGTACCCACAGCTTTGACTTTATGCGACTCAAATCACTCACGGGGAGAATTTGCCTCAAGCTACTTAGACGAGAGTAAACAGCAATCAATTTCGGCTAGCTACGTTAAATAACGAATGCTAAGCTAGGGCCTAGGTACCTAATGTAAAAGCAAATACTTGAATGTTTGGGGTTGCTCGTTCCAAACAGTAGTCTGCGGCAAGGGCTGAGAGAGAGCCTGTTTAACAGTCCCGGTTGTTTAAAGTTCATACGGGCCGTATGAACTTTTTAAAGTTTGTACCGGTGGCGGTGGGGCGGGCAGTAAATATACTCAACAGCGTATCTCTGCGATTGGATATCTTCACTTGCTCTTTGGCGGAATTCCAGTGGGTGACAAATAACCTATTGTCATCTGTGTAAAGTGTATTAATTTAGTCCAAATTACACAGTCGAAAAAAATATTTCTTGTAATATTTTTAAGGTAGTGGTATCTGAGCATTTAAAAGCAGCATTTAAAAGTCTCAACATAAAAAACACTGAAGACTTATGGGGGATTTCCGTTAAGGTTCTCGAAAATATCATTGACACAATTGCCCCTGTCCTAACAGGCATATTTAATCAATGTTTAGACAGCGGTACGTTTCCTGACTTAATGAAACATAGTAAAGTAGTACCAATTTTCAAATCAGGTAGTAAGAGTGATCCCTCTAATTATAGACCTATATCTGTGCTTCCAGCATTGAGCAAAATTTATGAAAAAATCATGCTAGACCAGATGTTCTCACATTTTAACTCAAATGGTATTTTACATAGTCGACAGTTTGGTTTCACGAAAGGTCGGTCGACGACTGACGCAGGAGTAAAACTCATCAGTCACATTTTGGAATCCTGGGAGAATTCCCAGGACGCGATTGGCATTTTCTGTGACCTCTCAAAAGCGTTTGACTGCGTTGACCACAATACACTTATCTGTAAATTACACCACTATGGAATTCGTGGACAGGCTGCTGATCTTGTACTTTCCTACTTATCAAACAGGCAGCAAAAAGTAAACGTTAATGGGGCGACGTCCTCGGGGTCTCTAGTTAAGATGGGCGTGCCTCAAGGTTCAATTCTTGGCCCTTTTTTATTTCTAGTTTATATTAATGACCTTCCTTACCTGATGGCTAACTTCTCGGATATAATTTTATTCGCTGATGACACTTCTCTTATTTTTAGAATAGATAGAAAAGATACAGATGTCTTACATGTCAATGATAATCTAGCTGTTCTTTCGAAATGGTTTGCCGTTAATAATCTTTTACTCAATGCGAACAAAACTAAATGTCTTAAGTTCTCGTTACCAAATGTACCCCAAGTAGGTCTAAACTTAAAACTTGATGGGAAGAAACTAGATGCTATTTCGGAAACTGTATTTTTGGGAATTACTTTAGATTCAAAATTGCAATGGGGTGCTCACATTAGAGCTCTTTCAAGTAGATTAAGCTCAGCTGCTTACGCAGTAAGAAAGATAAGGCAGTTGACGGATGTAGCCACAGCTAGGTTAGTCTACTTTGCTTATTTTCACAGTATTATGTCTTATGGCGTTCTGTTGTGGGGATCGGCAGCTGACGTAGATTCAATTTTCATTTTACAAAAGAGGGCAATCCGCGCAATCTATAAAATGGGGCCTCGCGAGTCTCTTAGAAACAAATTCAGCGAAATAGATATTCTAACTCTGCCGTCTCTTTATATCCTAGAAAATATCTTGTACGTTCGCAAAAACTTAGGCCTTTTCAAAAAACGATGCGATTTCCATAATCTGAATACACGTAGTAAAGATGAAATTGTGATTCCAAAATTTAGATTGACTAAAACTAGCAAGTCATTTCTAATAAACAGTATCCGCTTCTATAACAAGTTGCCAAAGTCAGTTACAGAACTTAGCGATGGAAAGTTTAAAACGCACATCAAACGTATCCTTATCAAAAAAGCATATTATAAGATAAAAGACTACGTTGAAGACAGGGAAGTTTGGTATTAATTCCTTCTGCACATGTGGCTTCCCTGGTACCTTATTAACAGCATATCTATGTGAAAGTCTATTAACTGCTCTCAATGTTCTTTTTATTTTTACAATGCTGACATATTCTCGTCATTATTTGACATTATACATCAATTTTAATATCAACTATTTTTTAGTGATTGTCATGTTTAATCATGTCACTATGTTTAATTAGGTTCATTTTATTTATGTAGATTATTTTACATATTGTGAATGGGAGAACGTTGTAGGCCTTACAGACTGTAGATTTGTAGACGATTTTCTATTCTGGATTCGTCTAAGTACCTGGTACTTATTTACAGGCGTGCACTGTCCTCCCATACATTTTATATCTGACAACAACCTTAAAGCCAATCATTTTTAAAAGAGTAACCGTGGAGTTTCTTGCCGGCTCTTCTCCATAGGAAACAACATTTTGGAACCGTGCACCTATACTAGCTTCTGACGTTTCATAAGTGCCCATGCAGGTTTATATGAAATAAAAATATTTTGATTTGATTTGATTGATTGGTTTTTGAATTTTGACTACATTGTTGTATTGGGTATACTTGTAAAAACAAATGTAAGTGGAAATAGTAAATAAAAATAGCGTAGCATAGCGGTTTGTTGAAAACTATATGATGAAGGATGAACAGTAATTAAATTTCAAGAGGGATATTATAATTCGAAACGTTACAAGTAGGTCGTAAGTGTTGTTTCCAAATCAGAAGTTATAACAACTTGTGAAGCTAACCATTACAGAAGAAGGTGAAGAGCACGTATTGTTCACGTTGTCATAAAAAGCTTATACACAGTTCCTATTCAAACTGGATCGCTCCCAAAAATTGCGCCCTAGTGACGCTGTCAGCAGTCAGATGCAGTGATACCGTATTATGACGCTCTTGTTGCGAACCGGTTCGCCGATAAATATAACTGTACACCACAGGTATCACGCGAAAAACGAACTCGGATTTTGTTGTAAGTGGGTGTACGTTCTGGGGCATTAGTCGATCAAAAAAATTGATTACAGATAAAGATATTGTTGAAAAAAAAAAAAAATTATATCATGAATAAGTAAAACACGCCGACATAACAAAAAAAACAAACACTATGGGAATCTGGCCGTACTTTATAATTTATTTTACGGCAAAAACAAACTAGATCCAAGGTTCCTGATTATACAGCGTAAGCAAGTTTACAATTTTATATTTTTATTAATTTCTTGTCAGGTCCCAGACGACACGTAAAGCACACTGAATAATTCATCGCTACAAATCATAACAACATCGAGTTAGTTTAATTTAAATATTGTGGTTGCAAAATAGGTAAAGACTACTTTTTTCTACTATATTTTTATCAATCCGTACATTTCAGCTCAGTCCTTGTAAAGTTATCCCAGAGATCACCATAGTAGCTCAGCTAATCCCGTGGGTGCCATAAAAAAAAAGATTCAATTGGAAGCTACTCGGTATATCATGGTAGAAACTGGCGCCCTGCTGTCGAGAAAATACCTTACGTGTAATTAGAAAATATCTAAGTAAACGATGAATACAGTTCCACCACAGTCTAGTAGTCAGTCTAGTAGTAGTCTAGTATATCATCACAGTCTATATGCATGAGGGGGCGAGACGGGGGAAGGGCGCTCCCGAACTGCGTACGCTACCGTGTTAGTAGTTCGGGAGACAACTTTCGGGGCTATCGTGTGTCAATTTATTTATTGTTTTAATTTATGTATTGTATGTTTGTATTTTATTTTCAAGTTTTTAATTTTATTATAATTTAAATTTGTCAAAGCATATTCATTTGATAGGTATTGAAAACAAGTTTTGGTAGTGAAAAAAAGCCTACCATTTTGTTGGCGGCCATATTGGCTTTTTTTTGGGTTTTGGCTTCGCACGGTTTGTGCATTTAGCCAGTGTCAAGTAATTTTACTTTTTAATCAAGTAGGTAAATGGCCCGATATCAGGCACGAAGTTACAAAAGTCATAGTCAGTCAAGTCAATGTTAAGTCAAAGTTATTGTAAAGCGGTAGTAACTTTACAACAACCTATTAGGAGTTTTTGGGGGGAACACGAAAAGTCCAAGTTAGTCACTTATTTTCACCTTCACTACACTTGTACACTCACACGTAACTTAATTGAATAATTCACTACCAAAATTATACAATTTAATTCGCTATTTCACGAAATTTCATGACAATGAAAATTCGTGCGACATGTTCCAACGCGATCCTGCCAAAAACTCTCCATTTTATTTTCATAGAGAACTCTACTATTTTACTAATCAAGCCCTTTCATTTATATGATACAGGGATGAAACGATACGAGTAAATATAAGCAGTTTCTAATATAAATAAAAATAATAAACTTAACTTAACTTTCTAATATATATAATATAAGTACTTTTAGTATCGATACTTTGAAATTAAGTATCGAGTAGGTATTGGTCAAAAGTACTCATATCAGTATGCCAATGGCACTATTTCATTGTAACATTAATAAAAAATTGCATAACTTAAAGTTTTTGAACGCATCCTAGTCTTAGTTTTGTGTAGGGTCTGAAGATGAAACCACCAACGAAGATTTTGATTTTTAGTCACATCTTAAACAACCCGCAGTTGGCCAAAAACGGAGGCGTGCTTCCTCAAAAGCCGATGAAGTGTCAACTTATTTGGCTAATCCAGTCTGCGCTTTAAAAGCCAACCCATTAGAGGAATGGGAGGATTTAAGCCCGTATTTCCAGCGTTAAATAAACAAGCACGCATATATTTGAACGTAGTAGGTACCTCCGTACCTTGCAAAAGCTGTTTTCCAAAGCTGGCGCAAAAATCACTGCTTCCAAAATCTCCTGACAGGCAAACATTTGGAAAAAATTATATTTTTGGGAAGCACTACAACAACAGACTTTTTTCAGAAATTCTTATAATTTTGTGAGTATCAATAAAGAATACCAAAACTTGTTACGGTTTTACTCGAAATTTTCCAAAAACGATTCGATACGAGTTAGTATCGATACTTTTAAATTGATACCGTGTAAGTATCGATACTTGACGACCGATACAATATCGAATAAAAGTATCAATGGTATCGTTCATCCCTAATTTGAAATCTATATTGAGGAAGTAACTGATAAAATATGTAATCCGCCATTTTGTAGCGGCTGCCATCTTGGATTTACAATGATACCGATTATGTTAAATTATACTGTCATCAGAACTAAAGGTGCATACCAAATTTCAAACCAATCCGTCAAAAGGAAAGAGGTCAAGTTTCAATTACTTGATTTGACCCAAACAAACAAATAAATAAACAAACAGGACAAGCTAAATAAAACTGTTTAAAAAAACGAAATTTTTGATAATTGTTAATTATTGTTTACAGTAATAATAATAATGTTGATGACGACGATGTTGATCTATCTATATCTATGCCACAGTCTGTATCTATACTATTGATTGATTTGATTTGATTTACACTATTAATAAAGAGGAAAGATTTGATTGTTTGTTTGTTTGCATTAAATAGGCTCCGAAACTACAGAACCGATTTGAAAAATTACTTCACTGTTGGGAAGCTACACTATCCCCAGGTGACATAGGCTATATTTTATCCCCGTATTCCGACAGGAACGAGAACTATGCGGGTGAAATCGCAGAGCGCTGCTAGTCTAAAATAAATAAGTAAATATTGTTTACTTGAGACAACCCTAGCTGTTCCGACAATGCCTTTAAGTTCTCAGTACACGTAGTCCGCATTTACCACGAGATCAAAGGCGTCATCCTACTGTATCTTTTTATACTGTGGTTCCACTGCATACTTTTCACTCACCCTTTTATGGGAGAGCGTGGGCTACATTCTACACAAAAGCTATAGTAGGTCGTTGCTCATTTTCCTGTGGGAGTCACTTGAGTATGAGGAGCTAGAATAGGGCCGTGAGTGCAACATGTTCCTCTCCTGGTTCTCGTGTCGAGTGCTTGGCTTTGTTTACGCGCTGGACAGATCAATGCAAGAGCGCAAAACAGATTCTCCCATTGCTCTGTCCCCACATACGGTTGACGACAGACTTGCTTTATAGTTGTGTGGTCCACCGCTCCGCTCGGTGCTGGATAAGGGTGACCCAAAGCCAATTAAATTGTTGCCAATGCGAACTAATATTATATTTCCTATTTTCCGTGGAAATCCACACGCGGTTTTCAATGAAAACCGATCTCAATGAATACATGACAGATCGCAGAGAAGGAAACTGAAATGTAAATTGGTATATACCTAATGAATTTATAAAGTGTTTAATGTTGCAAATTTGACTCACTCAAAAGTGTGACATTACAATAAGTATGACATTAACAATCATATTTTATAATTATTGCGTTCTGACATTTTATTTATCTTTTTAACTGACACTCTCGTAGGTATAACTTTGACATCGATTAATTAATTTGTTCCTTAAAAATCCTAATTCATGTGTGTTTCGTTGTTGTCTGTTTTATTATCTATTAAAAGTAATGTATACAATTTAAGACATATTTGCACACCATATGTGATGGTAGAATGTAAAGGGGCCATTATAGTTATAAGATCATACACTGTCGCAGTTGTAAACCTATATTCTGGCAAATAAATGAATTTGAACAGTTCCTAATGAAAATGTAATGCAGTATCCTTCAAGCAGCGTTCGTGTGCCTGAAGGTCTGCAGGGTACTGATAGAGGTCGCTTCGAGGTTAATTTCTTGTTGGAAACAATTCCCACTATACTGTAGTCTTTGAAACAAGCAAGTGTGACTAGTGAGGATCGTGGGGCCGGAAGGGGTACAATGAATGTAAAGGAAACATAAAAAAAATATGTTTGATATTATGGAGGCATAATGGCAAAGAAGGATTTTATGAGATTTTTTAAATAATACAATAATGGCAATAGGCTCGCTCGCTATAAAATGAGATTTATAATAAACTGGTGACGCCTGGTTCACCAGTTTTCACCTTTTCCAAACCTTCGGGAAAACAAGGCTTTATGTTATTTTTTACTAATAATCCAGAAACAATATTAAAAGTTTCAAGAGCATGAAGTTAAACTGAATAGAACCGAAAACTTGTGGTTGAACCGGGAATCCATGAGCCCGAAGAGGCTCCAGGGAAATCTCAAGTAGTCTTGAAAACCACAACAATTTTGTTTAATTAGTTACAGAGGTCGCGAAAACTCAGGCGATTTAAGTATCTCGGTAACAGAGCTTTTTTAAATGCATTCCCACAGAGTTGGATCAGTTTACAATTACTTTACGTTTAATTATGGTGTTTATGCGAACGAAACATTTAACGTTGATGAAATAATTAAAGAATTCCAATTACAGTTTTCACGATCTGGAATTTGATATCCTACAGCTGTATTCGCCCGCAGTGTCTCTAATGAAGCCAAAATGAATTCACAAAATCTGGAATACATTAAACATATAAATGATGATGTCACATGTTTAGAATAGTCGTCTTAGATGACTGAAGACGCTAATAACTCAACTCAAATTCTGCCAAATTAACATTAAATTTCGGGTCTGGCACTCAAGTGAAGATGATTTCAGCGATAGTATTCACGAGTAACTTGTTTGATGTGCGCCGATAACATTTATATTATTATTGCTGCCTGCGAACACACGGTCAAAGATCAATTTGTATTGGCAACTGTTCATTTGCAACCTAGTCTGACAGTTCAACCGCTGACCCCTACAACTTTTCCTCTTCATGAAGATTATAAAATACTTTGATGAAAGCTCCACGTGAAAAATAAAAACCCTGAATGATCTAAATTATGCGCCCAATGAATATGATTCAAAACAAATGCAGTAGAACCAAATACAAACATTTTATTTTTCAAGTAAACCTTGTTGAAAAATAAATGTTCTGTGACTTTTGTCCTGCAATATTGAATGTACGCAGATCTGAATCGGACCATTATCGCGCCGCTAAATCTGCCTTTTACGGCCCACTTTCACAGTGGTCCAACAAATTTAAATTTCATCTTCCTCACATCTTTGGAGCTTAAAACCATCAGCCATCTCTGGTCTTATTAAACTGTTTTCCTTTGCATCTGTGCCGAGATGGCGTAAATATTTGGAATAATAATTTATGTTCTATTATATTATGTCCCTTGTTCATATTTCGATTATCGATGGTACTCCAAAGTACATACTATTATAATTTGGTTCAACGTTAAGTTGTCCTCTGTGCACGTAATGCCTTAAGGTGCGCTTACACGAGCAACTGAAATTGCTCCATCCTGGTAAATTCTTGTCAACTATGATGTCACGACGACATCCAACACTTTACGGCAATGGCAACATGTAGTAACCTGTTGCCAGAGATACGGCCACACAATGCCATGCAATAAAAGCAACATAAAAAACTAGGCAATACGCCCCTACCCCAATGCCTCCACCGGCAGCCGGTTCCTCTCCCAAAAACGAGACATAGTTATACGTAAAAACGAGATAGAAAGAAAACTGACTTGACATTTCCAAACTGATTGGATATTCGGCAACTCATATTGGCGACATTTAGAAATGTGAAATATATGGAGCCATCATAAGCAATATTCCGAGACAATTGTCACAGTTTATTGTTGTTGCTCCAGATTGCTCCAGTTAAATGATCCAGATTGATTCATTAGTGTTGCCGAGCAATAATTGCTCAAAAATTACCCGTGTGAGAGCACCACCTATAAACAAAAAAAGGCCAGGAACTTGAGTTTCTTTCGTTCGACTCACATTATATTATCTTTTGTTATTTGGGCTAGTTACGACTGAAATAGAATTTTCTTTGTTTTGTTACGAAAGGATATATTGTTGGCTTTTCTTCGTCTTTGTGTAGCATTACATCGTTTGATATACATAGTTAAGTTGTAGTGCAATAGTATAAGTTTCGCATCCCAATTATATTTTATGGTTGGTTGGAATATCATCTCGTATAACAAGTTAGGTACCGATAACAGCGGACAAGGGGTGTATTGGTAGTGGCTCCCACTGGCTGAAGGGCACGTCGCCGAATGCTGCGTAGACGCTCACGCGGGTGGCACGACCTATAATAATATCAATGAATGCTCGCCAGCTACGTGAACTGGTTTAATTAGTGGCGGTAACGATGACCCGGTGACGTCTGAGATAATAGGCGATGATACTATTGAGATTGTTCTCTCTATCATACACATTGTCACCCACGATTTCTCCTTGGAGGCACAGCTTTCTTCTTATCGAACAGTATAGAAAATCGATGGTTCTCGTATAAAACCCACCTTGAAGACGACTTTGTGTTGTCGGTTTAGATAAACTAAGCTAAGATAAGCTGATTTTATTTTATTCAGATTTGGGGTTCAAGCGATGAAGTTTTGCTTTCGTATTTAGTGGGTTCATTGATAAAAACACCGATTGTCTTTTTAAAGAAATTCTCGTTCGTAATCTCGCTTCTAGTTTCCTTCAGTTTCTAATTAAACCCATTGGAGTGCATGCATTTCAGTTGTGCCAGAAAGCCTTTCATTCCGTTAGATATTATAGTGAGGACAAGAAGGCTTGGGATTGATCTGATCCAATTTTTTTACATTTTGTATTTTTGTAAACTTATACACAGATGTTTGATGGTTATTATCTTATTATGCATTACTGTGTATGTGTGTCGTACTTGTCTGTGAGGATAATGTCGGTCATATTTTTTATGATTTATTTTTATGTTAATCTGGCAGTTTGAGTAGGTACTCTATGCGACGGTATGCGCGGCGAGGCGGGGGACGGACGTTGTGAGTGGTGACAAATGAGCGGCTTGCACTGACTAATGAGCGGCTTGCACTGACAAATGAGCGGCTTGCACTGACGAATGAGCGGCTTGCACTGACGAATGAGCGGCTTGCACTGACAAATCAGAGGCCTGCACTGCTTCCCCGTCGAGCCGCGCCCATACCCAAGGCGCGGTACAGCGGTATCGGTCAGGCTATACCAAAATTTATTTCAGTAGTATTTTTTATCGAATCATTGAGCTGCTTAAGTTCTGAGTTGTGCTGCACGATAACCGACAAATGCATGCACCGACTGGAATGACGACTCAAAATACCATTTCAGACACCAAGCTACACGACACACGATCTGACCAAGATTATGGATTTTAAAAAACTTATTCAAAAAAAAAAAAAAACAACCGACTTCCAAAAAACACTAGAAAGTGAAAAATAACTTAAATTTCGGAAGTCGGTGACTTTGGACATGTATTTTATTAATTTCTTGTCACCGCCTTCCGAAATTAAAGTTATTTTTCACTTTCTAGTGTTTTTTGGAAGTCGGTTGTTTTTTTTTTTTGGAAAAAGTTTTTATTTTTCACGTTTTAGTTATAGTACCCACTCCACACCAATTCATCATCCTTGGGGTCAAAACAATGCATATTTATGCGATAGCAGCAATCGCGGTTGATATGCTGTCATTTTTTGAAGAGTCCGTTGTCTGTCTCCGAAACGCATCATCAGATCTATATGAAATTTAAATGGGACCATTTCGGAATAAAACCCTTTCTAAAAATAATAATTTTGCAAATCGGTCTATATACGACGGAGTTATGCCGAATCTGCACCTAACTCCTAAGTTAAAGAGTTGTACCTTCCATCATCAGCTCAGCGTCATGAGATGATGATGACCATACGCAAATGTCTCAATAGCATTAGAAAACATATGAAAAACATTGTTAATACCTATAAGATTTGAGGGTTGCCCTCGATTTCCCTGGGATTCCATCATCAGATCCTGACTTGGTGCCAATGGGACCACCTCAGGAGTATACTCTTTCAAATAAAAAAAGAATTTTGAGAATCGGTCCACAAATGGGGGAGAAATCAGGGAACATACATAAAAAAAAATACGTTCGGTGGAACATACAACCTCCTCCTTTTTTAGAAGTCAGTTAAAAAGAAAATGTGACCTCTGAGTTCTTTCAACCTTTCTGCTCCGAGTAGTCAGGTAACGTCGACCTCATCTAGTTAAAAAAAATTAATGGACGTGTAAAAAAGCGTTTGTAGAAATTTATTTATAAGCATTTCCGGCTATGAAGATGTTTGCTGGGTAAGTAATTAAAATACGCGTCCGATTAGCGTCGTGTGTCGCTTTAACACGCGTGTCCCCGGGTCCTTTGTTTGTCAGTCGATGAATCATGCTTTGAATGTAATTCACTTCCACCCTATACTGATCAGCAAGTAACGCTGCGACGCATTGTTGTCCACTCTTTGTTCTCCACGGCCGCTTCAACTACGCACTGTTTTACTTTTACATAATTTATTAGGCATATTATTATTTAATCCACATTCTCTTTTACTTCTCTTTGATTTGGGCCTTTCGCATTGACCGTTAACTACGCAGGACTGGGCCAACGTATAAAACATCAGATGTTTTGGATAGTAAACAAGGTATTCATATTAATAGGAATTGTTAAGTACATAGAGCCGCGGAGGAGCGACACCGCGCTCGTGTGACGGCACCTTGCCAAATGTTACATGTTGAGGAACAAATCGAAGGTTAATCTTATGTTGGTTTTATTGGTGATAGTTATTTTAACGCTCGTGTTAAATCGGCTTTAATGGACTCGAGTAGGCGTTGCTATCGCTACCTCAGAATAAGACGTAGTATGTACATCTTCACCGAACAAAGGAATCAGGGTAAGGAATAGGGAAGTCTCAAACATAGCAACGGTGGCAAAGGGGGGCCGCCCTTGCTTTCAAAACGGGACCGAAATGGTGCATCTACTAACTGGGTCAAGTTCGCTTGCGTCGGGTCGCCCGCCACGCGCTCCCCCCTCTGCCACTGCCCCCTCTTGATGTTCCTCATTCACAAACACACCCAAACTTGACGTATTACCGTCTATTTTTCCTTGTGTCTATTTCTGGTATCATCGGCCTTGTCGAAACCCTGATATACGAATCTATCTAACTCAATTCCATTTGGAACTCTGGCCCTTTGTGTTAAGAGTAATATTTTGTTCGACAAGTAACTTTTGTAATTGTTCATAGTGGCTGAATTGTTTTTCAAGGAGCGCCGAGTTACCGAGTATTTACATTTAAAATTTCTGCGGCCAGGAAGTCGAGCTAGGATCTGGGTGCTTACTCTGGAATATAATTCGTCGATCTATCGGAATAGGGTATTTTCCAATTTTTCAAAAACTATTCTAATTTGAAGATTGGAACGAGATATTTAACAGAAAAATAAAAATAAATTGATTTCTATCCATTTTCTCAATTAAAAACGATTTAAACCAAATTTGTTTTTAGTTGTTTTGAATTTACCGCCAAAACGCTTCTCACGATGACTTTTTATCACGTGACGTCAACTTTGTGTAAACTAAAGTAGTTAGTAAGTAAATAAGTGAATGTCGAGTTTACAATTAACAAGATTTTTAATGGATATAAAGTGATATTACTGGTGTGCGGTGCCTCTGTACAAAAATACTTCTGTAAGTAAATAAGTGAATGTCGAGTTTACAATTAACAAGATTTTTAATGGATATAAAAGTGATATTACTGGTGTGCGGTGCCTCTGTACAAAAATACTTCTAAAACGGCGCCAAACTAAGTATTTTATATATCAAAGTTGACGTCACATGTCACGTGATAAAAAGTCATCGTACGGAGCGTTTTGGCGGTAAATTCAAAACAACGAAAAATAAATTAGATTTTAATAGTTTTTAAGTGACAAAATGTGTATTAATAAATTTATTTTTATTTTTCTGTTAAATAAATCGTCCCAATCTTTAAATTAAAATAGTTTTTATGAAATCGGAAAATACCCTATTATATTCGAGAGTAAGCACCCTGGTGCCCGGCGCTTGCTGTTCATGTTTTGCAAGCAAAATAGAGTGATAGAGTGAGTGAGCAGTTATTTTATAACCAGCCTGGTTGAAGTTAAAAAAGTTTTGTTGTTCAAGAAGATGTAGTTAATTGAGTTGTATCTTGCTTACGGGCTTGGTGGCAGTTGGTAATCTCCTTCAGTCGCAGCTTCGAGCGATTCTATTAGTAGAAATAAAAAATTGAGTGCGCCGCAGTGAAGAAAACCTATAAAATACTAGCTATCCCGATAGACGTTGTCCTGTTCGGCCCTACCCTACCTACCCTACTTACCCTGCCTTCCCTACCTACCCTACCTACATAGTTATGACAACCTGGTACTTCGACGGTCAAAACACTTTTAATAATTATGACTGTCAAATAATAGACAAATAATTTGCAATCAAATAATATTGAGATCAATAATTAAGATAAAAACTATTCTATCTTTCAAGTTGGACCACATTATAAATGGTTACAAAATTTTATCAAATTCGTTCAGTAGTTTCGGAGTTTATCGCGAACATACATTGTGACACGAAATTTTTGTATATGATAGGCAAATGCCTGCCCTCAAAACTAGATTTTGTAAACATTTTCGCTAAGGAGACCTACCTTTCTCAGAAACAAAAATACTACCCTAGCGATAGAGCTTTTCGTGAGCTAGCTTGTCCGGGGAAGTATTTCCAGCTCCCAGCACACCTATTTTTGCCTTCTAAGCGTGTGTCCTAAGGTTTCAAGGGTATAGCCTAGGGTTATGGATGCCGGCCTGCCGGTGAAGTTACAGAGACCTGAGACTTTGCTTTGCGTCTGGGTCAATGGCAATGCGTCTGGTATGGCGAATGTCCAAAGGTTGCTTTTATCTCTAATCATCAGATGGACTGTTGGCTTCTTTGCCATCCAAAAACATGAAAACTTAAGGAATTAGGCAAGGTCCTTTAACCTGATTGATCACTTGAATTGTATGATTATTATTATCAATGCATGCAGGCGTCAACTGCGTGCAAATGTGAATTATATTTGGATAAGTAGTAAGTCAGCTGAGCATAATTATGCAACAGAGCGCTAGGTTGTGATAGTGAAAGTTAGCTCGTTCGTGATATGCTTTTTAGGGTTCCGTACCTCTAAAGGAAAAAACGGAACCCTTATAAGATCACTTTGTTGTCCGTCCGTCCGTCCGTCCGTCCGTCCGTCCGTCCGTCTGTCAAGACCGTTTTTCTCAGGAACGCGTGGAGGTATCAAACTGAAATTTCTATATGATACTTAGTTCTACTGTCCCTGGAAGCTGTAGAAAAATCAACCTTCTAAGTCAACGCAATCAAAAGATACAGCCATTTAGGCCGCAAAATTCCGCAAATTTTCGAAACTCGCACGGGAATCAAAACCTACAGGGTACTTCCCGTGAACTTAGAATCTTGAAATTTTGTACGAAGTCACGTCTTATAGTACAGATATAGGAAAAATTACGAAAACCGAAAATTTTTAGTTTCGTCATATAAAAAAAAATATTTTTGACAATTTTGAACTTTTACTTATATACCCACAGGTTTGTACGGAACCCTCGGTGCGCGAGTCCAACTCGCACTTGACCGGTTTTTTTTATTTACGGCCGTTATTGGACGTTCCCCTTTTTTCTTACAGTCAGACAATTCAATAGTCCGAAATGTACAGCTCCCTGAAATGCTACCCTCGCTTTTCTAGAAAGGGACGTTTCATTCTACTCCTCTTATCTATAGTTTCCGTTTCGGTACGGATCCGATACGGATTTAATTCACTTTGTGTATCTTGATGGTGTTGAAATACTTCCTGTCACTGTTGTTTACATAGCAAGTAATGGTATACGAATTGCTGCGGGGTAACAAAAAGAAAACTCTTTCTTGGTTTTTTTCCTACATATTCTAGTTTGGGCTACCAACAGAATATATAAATTTATTATGTCAAGCCGCAAACCGCATTAGACACGTAACAATAAGAATACAAACTATTGTTTATATTTCATGGTAGTAGCTGATCTCAATGAATCATGAATTGTCACAATATTAGCGGAATTGTCCGAGTGAAAGAGGTCAGAGTGCTTATCGCGTTGTTTTTATCGGTGCCAAATTAGTCTGTGCGGCGATGTAGGCCGACCACAGCCAATGGCAGGTCAAGTTCAGTCGCTTGCGTTGCCATTAGGGCTTGCAAATATTCGGATATTTTTATATTAGAATACTTCATCGATTTATTGGGTAATATTCGAATATTATTTGAATACTAAAAAAAACCTGTTTTAATAATCATGTCTTTATTTGCCAATGTCTTAGATACATAAGAAATCTGTGTAATATCAAGGACTAAATCAAAATTTTACCGATTTATAAACCGTACCGTACGAACTTTAAGGCCTTTGAATCAAAATCATATAAACCTGCGTGGGTACTTATGAAACGTCAGAAGCTAGGTGCACCGTTCTAATTTTTCGCTTCCTATGGAGAAGAGCCGGCAAGAAACTCCACGGTTACTCTTTTAAAAACAGTTTGGCTTTTACAATGTTTTCAAATTACAGTGATAATAGGTATGGGAGGACAGTGCAGGTCTTCAATGTAACATGTGCTATGTTACATTGAAGATTTCATTAAGTTGATTTTTCTTACTAATTCTAATGCAATTTTCGGTCATAGCACCGAATTACAACAGTTAAGGGATGCATACCTAATTAAACAGATTCCCAGAGAGAGTGAAAACAGTATCATGGGAAACAGCTATCTTCATCATCATATTATCTAGTAGCTGACCTTGGGGGAGGCCCATTTCCAGCAGAAAATAGGCCTCCCCCAAGCTCAGCTACTTCGATCGGTTCCGTGCTTCCCGCATCCAGTGGATTCCTATGGCCTTTTACGTCTTCGGTCCACCTTGTGGGAGCCCTTCCAAAACTACGTCTTCCGGTACGCGGTCACCACTCCAGTACCTTTCGGCCCTGCCCATTACCACTTAAGTTCGGAAAATTTTTGGGGTATGTGTGTTGCCTTGGTTCTACTGCGGTTCTCTTCATTCCTGATTCGATCACGTAGGGATACTCGAATCATAGCCCTCTCCACTATTCTTTGAGTGACTCTTAGCCTTCTAATAAGACCCGTGGTGAGTGACCACGTTTCAGTGCCATAGGTGATTACTAGTAACACGCATTGGTCAAAGACTTTCGTCTTGAGACACTGCGGTATTTTGGACGAGAAGATAATAGCCTCCCGAAAGCTGCCCAACCGATTCGGATTTGATGATCGACCTCTTTCTCGAAGTTAGACTTATCTAACTGGACAGTTTGTCCTAGATAAACGTACTCGTCCACAACTTCGAGTGTAGAGTCTCTGATCTTCATGAGAGTGGGTGTTACGTGGGCATTTGACATTACCTTTGTCTAGTCCATATTCATCTTAAGACCCACTCTTTCGGAAGGTCTACTGAGGCCGTCGAGCATTGCAGTGAGTTCCTTTATAGTCTCAGCCATGACAACTATATCATCGGCAAACAGAAGGTGAGTGATGTACTCGTCATTGATGTTGATGTCAGCCTCTTTCCAGTCGAGACCCTTGAAGACATCCTCCAGTGCAGCGGTGAACAGTTTCGGAGAGATAACATCTTGTCTCACACCTCACTGCAGAAGGATAGGTTTTGAGGTCTGGTCCTGGAGTCGAGCTGACATAGTGGCGTTTTGGTTCAGATACTTAAGCACCTCGATGTATCGATAGTCGATCTGGCATCATTGAAGAAATTGCGGTACAGCCCATGTCTCGATCGAATCGAAGACTTTTCGTAGTCTACAAACGCTAAGCAGATAGGCAGGTAATACTCATCAGTCTTGTGTATAATTTACCGCAACGTGTGTGAATGTGGTATACGGTGCTAAAGCCTTTACGGAATCCGGCTTGTTCGTGAGGCTGGAAGTCGTCAAACTGCGCGCGAGACGGTTCGCGATGACTCTTGAAAACAGCTTGTTAACATGGCTCAGAAGATGAGCCTATGAGATGGGCCTACAATTCTTAAGAAGGGCTTTGTTACCCTTTTTAAAGAAAGCTACTGCACCTCTGTTCCTGCCGTCCTGTGGCGTTTTGTCCTCGAGTATTACGGAATCGTATAGCTTCTGGAGGGCCTTAAGAACGGGATTTTCGCTGGCCCTCAGGATTCGGCCGTAATTCCGTCATACCTGGTGCCTTGTTGCTTTTAATCTGCTTCAGAGCCATCTTAATCGCGTAAAAGCTGATGTCCGTTGTCTTCGGTATAGCGTCGGTTGAATCTAGCTCTTAGGTCGTTTGCCAGATTCGTAACGGGCTTACTTGTGGACGTGTATAACTGTCCGTAGAAGCTCTCGCTCTCCCTTGACAGCTCAAGTCCAGTCATCATCTTATCCTGTCTTTTCTGTTTCCTGCAGGCTCCTCCCATTCATCTTCAAGATAATTTCTTTTATTTTTGTATATATTTGCTAAACATAGTTGAAGGTACGAAGACAATTGGCGACCACACACTTGTCGTCTCCGTCAGTCACTATGCATCATAAACTTTAAAATTGTTTTTTAAAGTTTATGCATATGATCAGGGTTCCCAGTCTGGTATTATGAAAATTTGTCAAATATTAGAATTCCAAAATTTTTGCATTCGAATATTCGAAATATTTTATTACTTGAATAATTCGAATATTCGAATGCCCTAATTGGCATACTTCTCCTACATATTCGTTTTAAAGTGCTATTAGGTCATATATCTTTTTCTGTAAGTCGCCTATACTTGGTTGTTAATCTTCTAAATAGCTCTAGGTATAGCCGTGTTTTTTTAGTATAACTCTTTTGATCAATATTGTTCTGTTCTTATGTTGAATGTGAATGTGAATTGTTACGGTGACGAACGTTTTTGGTTCACTAGCGTGATTTTTTTATGGATATGTAATCATTGATACTCGTAAAAGCCGAGTCAGGTGCAATTTTTCTTCTAGTCAAGCAATTTATTCAACCGAAACCCGAGTTGTAAATAAAGTTGAAAACGTTTGGGAAAGTACTTGTCATTTACAGAACTCGATACTATTGTGTCAAATAAGGTTATTTTCGTGTCCACGCCATTTTCTTTATTGTCGAGTTTCATGTTGATCTGTGGCATAACTTTGCTGGAAAATAATTTCTCGGAGTGTGCGATCCCGTACATTCCAGGAAGCCTTAGTTATTTTCAATATTCATGCTAGCTTTGCATCGAATAATGAAGTTCTCGGTTTGCTTGGTATATTTTTATAAGTTTTCTAACCTATCTATGTTTGGTTTGTTTTCTTCTTGTTTTTTTAACTCTTTTAATATGATATTTAAATGCAAGGCCAGATGTAGCCGTTGACGTAGTTTTACGTTTCATAACACTTTCAGAAACTCCGCGACTTCTCTTTTTAAGACTAATAAAAGAATTGACAAAAGATAAGCTTGCACATTCCCGACTTACTGTAGAAACGGTTTACGCTATTGATTAAGTGACAGTGTGCAATGTTATGATGAAATACATGATTAATATGATCGTATTGAATGAAACCCGACTCCTCTCCTTGAGTGAGGTTGCGTATTGTGACACCGACATTGATTCTAATATTGTATCGAGCCATGTTACCACGCAAAGTGATCAGAGGGGCAATTCTCGTAATTTTACGTACGTTCACAGTCTGATCTCAGTCTCAATCTGTCAAAAATACCTCGAGTTTCCATACATTTTTGACAAGTTTTTGACATTTGCTTGTCGCCGAGATGATACTGCGACCAGATTTTGAACGTTTTTATTACGAGAAGTGGCCTTCAGGTGATCACGCTTTACAAAAAATTGTCTTTGTGTAACGAATCCATGAAGCTTTCGGGGTACATCAGAACAAAATGTTTGTTCTAAAACAAATAGCGCTTCACACGAGTATTCGGTTACATGAGATCCGATTGGCGAAATATTTCAACACATCCGAGAGTTTTGGAAGAACTCTTCTTGTCATAAAGTAATTTGCCTGTCGGGTGACATATTATTCAGACGTTGTTTTATTGTATTCCTTCGTGGAAATTTTCATTCTGTGACTGTCTCAGTCAAGACAAAATAAAACTTTTTACATTTCTCCGCAAGAATTTTGCTTCTAAAATCTTTTCGAAAGACGTTCTCCATTTATTAGCTAAAAGCTAAAATATACTTATTTCGGTACGGTGCTCGACAATTCTTTCGTCTACTGAAGGTTGAGTTGTTCATTTCGCATATTCAATAAGCGTGCAACTACAGCTACAAACTTATGATTAGCGAGACAGTGGTCGGAAAGCAATCAGTTGCTGGCACGCGAGACATGGCGTGGGCTCTAGCATGTCTTCATATAAATTGACGTCGACAAGCTCGTCTCTGACGCTGGTACACGCATCGCGTTTTGTTTCCCAACTTTTGTTTTGTTTACATTACTTGTGTTGGGTACCCAATAAAGCATCGATAGTTATCTACGTAGCTCGTAGCTCTTTAGATCAAAGTTGTTTTCTTTGTTCCATAACGATGCAATTATTTTTCTCATCAGCTTTCAGTAGTCGCAAGTTTTGTTTCCTGTTGGCTTCTTTGTCCTTTACAGTAAATGACGTAATTCCTGCAGAATTTCTAAGAAAGTTAGATAGCCGAACACCCCATGCATAATTCTTAATAGCCAATAATCATGGAAAAAGTTTTCTCATTCTCATTGAAGTAACACTCAATTAGCTGGCGTTAAGTGTTAAAACCAAGGAAATGTAAAATGTTATGGTACAAGAACCAGCGAACAATAATGGAAAGCGACATTAAGTCGCGTTGTTAACTTGAACGGTTACGATGTGACGCCGGCAAATGTAAGCGAAAGTTATGCATCAAAACTAAATGAATCCTAAGCAACGAATAGATTTGACTTGGCAATGGAAAATGTACAAATGAATACCTAAAATAAACGTGGGGTACTGGCGTAACAGCTACGCTTGGCAGGCCTATAGGTGATTGCAATGTTATTAGTATACAGGTGAATGCTGCCCTGAATGTGCTTTATTATACGTAGGTATATGATTTCGGAATTACCTTGTATATGCATCGAAGAAAATAATCTGTGGGGTCTTATTTATGCCTAGTTGCTATGGCATTTTCACTTGTGCTATGGCGATCTTGCAGAGCTATTTGCTCTGAAGATAGTACAGTGCTAGGCTCGAATTTACTCCAAACTTACATGTAAGTTGTCGGTGGCCGTTTTGAATCTGCAGTTCAAGACGCACAGTTTTTGACCTTCGTCCTGCTGGGATCCTAAACAGGAAAGATGAATGAGCATAGGCTTTTTAACTGTTTCAACGGCAATTAGATAATTTGTTTTGAAGAATTTACTAAAAAGCTTTTCGATTTCTTTTGATGTAATAGCAGCAGCATGATAGCAGAGCATAGGCATGGAGGGTATCCACTGCTTATCTGCTGCGCAGTTATGAGATCAATTGAAAATGGGTCACTGGGTCGCTATGGTGCTTGTGCACAGGCTTGGGACAGCCCTCGGAATTAATTCTTATATTTTCACAATTTCAGTTACTCTATAAAAAAAAAAAAATGTTCAGAAAATAACACTATTAGAGATTAGTACAACTAGATAATAGGTCTTTACCTATGAAATTGCCGTTTTGTATGAAAAAATTTAAACGAATTTTTTTCATGAATTTTTTATTTGTATTAATCGAAGTAATCACCCATGCAATCAATGCATCTTTGCCATCGCAGTGGCAGTTTATTGATGCCCTTCTTAAAGAAATCAGCTGGACGGGAGGCAACAAATTCTTCAAAGGCATTTTGTACTGCCTCTCGGGTATTAAATTTTTTTCCCGCCAAGAAGTTATCCAAATTCTGGAAAAAGTAGTAGTCTGTAGGCGCAAGGTCTGGTGAGTAGGGCGGATGACGGAGAGCTTCCAACCCCAGTTCTTGCAACTTGGAGACCGTCTGCTGTGCAGTATGAGGTCGCGCGTTGTCGTGCAGGAGCAGCGGAGACGAGCGATTGACCAATGCTGGTTGGAGATGCGCCAGCTTCTCCATCATTGTGTTCAGTTCTTCACAGTACACATCTGCAGTAATGCTCACCCCGTTTGGTAAGAAGCTGTGATGAATCACACCGGCGCTAGACCACCAAACAGTGACCATCACTTTTCTAGGGGTAAGTTTTCGTTTAGGGCATTGTTTAGGTGCTGAACCAGGATCCAACCAACTTGCTGAGCGCTTACGGTTATCAAACAGAATCCATTTTTCATCGCAGGTAACAATGCGGTTCAAAATTCCTTCATTTGTGTGTCTGTTGAGCAGTGCAAGGCACGTCTCGACGCGTACTTCGCGCTGGCGATCATTGAGTTCGTGGGGCACCCATTTGTCAAGCTTTTTTACCTTGCCAATTTGACGCAAATGGACCAATATTGTTTTGACGCTAACGTCGAAAGCTGCTGCTAATTCAGCCGTAGATTGTGTATCATCAGCTTCCACAATCGCCTTTAATTCGTCATTGTCGACCAAAGTCTTCGGACGACCGCGAGGTTCATTTTTCAGGTCGAAATTTCCAGAACGGAAGCGAGCAAACCAATAACAGGTGGTGCGTTGGTTTGTAGTGTTAGCTCCGTAAACGTCGTTGATGTTGCGTGCCGCTTGTGCCGCGTTGCTGCCACGACGGTACTCATATTCCATAATTACTCGAATTTTTAACGTATCCATGATGACGAAAAAGATTGAAATGCGATGAAAATGTAACACTAATCAATAAAGAAATGACTACATTTAGAAAAAAAAATCCATGTTTTTAAAATAAAATTAATTTGAAATTAGAATTCTTAGCCAAACAAAAATTATTTTGATTTGAAATGGCCAGTACTGCAGAACGGCAATTTCATAGGTAAAGACCTAATATTAAAATCTGGAAGTTTTAGCATTGGTGTTGCTCGTTCGTCCCTTTGTTTAAGATTCTTTGCATATGAAGTCTTAGCTTCTACGAGTATTTGCTCAGTTTCCTAGAGGTATATAGCAGCATTACATCACATAGATTCCTGCGAGAACAATTTACTTCATTGTTAATTCCACGTCGTTCGGCCCGAAAACGACCGATTGATTTCGTTGATTTTGAAAACATGCTGAGCAACTGTTTGATTCTTTTTTCCAGTTATATCGTAAAATGGTATTTTCCAATTTGATAAAAATATTTTAATTTGAAGATTGGGACGAAATATTTAACAGAAAAATAAAAATACATTTATTAATATCCATTTTCACAAAGTTGACGTCACGTGCAGTTACTTGATAAAAAGTCATCGTTAGGTAGGAGCGTTTTGGCGGTAAAGTCAAAACAACGAAAAATAAATTTGATTAAAATAGTTTTTAATTGAGAAAATGAATATAAATCAATTTAATTTTATTTTTCTGATACATATTTTCGTCCCAGTCTTCAAATTAGAATAGTTTTTAATAAATTGGAAAATACCCTACTCTGGGAGCAAAATCTTACATCTCTTGTGGATTGTATTGCTTCTACATTTCATGAGCTGGTTTATTGCTATTAAATATTCTTGTTTGGCGCACTAGAAATCTAACTTTAATGTTACCAGAGAAACACGTTCTATACTTCTACAATTTCACTTAATCAATAGTTATCATTATCAGTTATCATATCACAAACGATGTGTCATTTATATTAGGTCTTTACCTATGAAATTGCCGTTCTGCAGTACTGGCCATTTCAAATCAAAATAATTTTTGTTTGGCTAAGAATTCTAATTTCAAATTAATTTTATTTTAAAAACATGGTTTTTTTTTTCTAAAAGTAGTCATTTCTTTATTGATTAGTGTTACATTTTCATCGCATTTCAATCTTTTTCGTCATCATGGATACGTTAAAAATTCGAGTAATTATGGAATATGAGTACCGTCGTGGCAGCAACGCGGCACAAGCGGCACGCAACATCAACGACGTTTACGGAGCTAACACTACAAACCAACGCACCACCTGTTATTGGTTTGCTCGCTTCCGTTCTGGAAATTTCGACCTGAAAAATGAACCTCGCGGTCGTCCGAAGACTTTGGTCGACAATGACGAATTAAAGGCGATTGTGGAAGCTGATGATACACAATCTACGGCTGAATTAGCAGCAGCTTTCGACGTTAGCGTCAAAACAATATTGGTCCATTTGCGTCAAATTGGCAAGGTAAAAAAGCTTGACAAATGGGTGCCCCACGAACTCAATGATCGCCAGCGCGAAGTACGCGTCGAGACGTGCCTTGCACTGCTCAACAGACACACAAATGAAGGAATTTTGAACCGCATTGTTACCTGCGATGAAAAATGGATTCTGTTTGATAACCGTAAGCGCTCAGCAAGTTGGTTGGATCCTGGTTCAGCACCTAAACAATGCCCTAAACGAAAACTTACCCCTAGAAAAGTGATGGTCACTGTTTGGTGGTCTAGCGCCGGTGTGATTCATCACAGCTTCTTACCAAACGGGGTGAGCATTACTGCAGATGTGTACTGTGAAGAACTGAACACAATGATGGAGAAGCTGGCGCATCTCCAACCAGCATTGGTCAATCGCTCGTCTCCGCTGCTCCTGCACGACAACGCGCGACCTCATACTGCACAGCAGACGGTCTCCAAGTTGCAAGAACTGGGGTTGGAAGCTCTCCGTCATCCGCCCTACTCACCAGACCTTGCGCCTACAGACTACTACTTTTTCCAGAATTTGGATAACTTCTTGGCGGGAAAAAAATTTAATACCCGAGAGGCAGTACAAAATGCCTTTGAAGAATTTGTTGCCTCCCGTCCAGCTGATTTCTTTAAGAAGGGCATCAATAAACTGCCACTGCGATGGCAAAGATGCATTGATTGCATGGGTGATTACTTCGATTAATACAAATAAAAAATTCATGAAAAAAATTCGTTTAAATTTTTTCTTACAAAACGGCAATTTCATAGGTAAAGACCTATTATTAAGCGCTTTGATCACAGGTTCTCATTTCATTGAAAGTTAATAAACAGAATTCGATGATAGATGAGCGTACACAATATTTCTTTCAAGTCCTCTAGCTTCATAATTGGTGAATTTGGTGATGAATATCCTGAAATTAGGTAACTTCCACTATGAATCTTAGCGCAGTTTTGCAACACCTTATTACTTAGTTGTGTGCAACTGTTACTTATAACACTTGAGAGCTTGTAAGGTTGTCGAAGTTAAATATCTACGTCCATGTCTTTCAACTCCCCCGTTCCAACTTTTAGAAATTAATTCAGTTGAACCTCCTAGAAAACTTTTAGAAGTTACCGACCGCTGATAGTCCAGAGGTAATTGCGTAACACTAACACTAGGAATTTCTTTCATGTTGACAGTTCAACAACATTGAATGAATACAGGAAGTAATTGATTAGCAATATCGTTCAAAACTATTTAGATTCTGATTGATAGTGTATTACGCAGATAGGGTGCAGGAGGGTCAACCATGCGTCCCTCTTGGATGGTAATCGTGGGATAAAGACGTTGAGTACACTAGCTCGTGTGTGTTAAGGCAGCGTACAAGGGATTTGTGTCGAAACATGTATCGGAGTTAATTTAATTTGAAGTAATCGCTCGAATGCGGCGCGCGGGAGCGAGGCCGCCGCGCGCCCGTATAGCAACCGCTCCATGCGCTAATTGTTGCCACGCGCACGCCAGCTAATAACGTTGCCATATTCTATGCATTTATACATTGCAGTTTTTTAAAGTCTGCAGTTACATAAAGTTATGACGTTTATGGCTCTGTCCCTGTTTAACCCTTGCCTTTTACGGTGCACCGTATATTTTCACAGTGCTTCTCTTTTATTTAGGTTTCGTTTGTTTTTGACGTCTATGGCAATAAATGCTGTGTTCCTTTTTCATAAGCAGTTGTTTAAACAGGTTTGTAATTGTAACCTTCGCAGTTCATAAGGCTTCCCATCTGTTTCAATGAATTCTTCAACTGTTATTTTTAGTTTCCGTGTCTTTCTTTTCAACATTTATTCTGACGTTTTTGTTTTAACAATAACCCTTTATCTTAATCATTTTTTGTTTCTGTATTTGTAATGGTTGTAATAATATCTTTGTTTATTACAGTTCGCGTGCAATGTATATAAATTGAGGAACAGCAACACAAGACGTTTCATAAACTTAAATAGTGCTACTTGGTGGAGATAGTAATTATACGAGATCCACCAGACAAACATTGGTACTCTTGGATTTAAAAACAAATTAATAATAATTTACATGAGCCTTGTATCTTATCTATGTATTATCCTGTTTTCATTTAACATTATGTTTATCTAAGTGTGCCTCCTTCCACATCCTTGTAGACTGATTAGTTACATAATCAGTATCAAAACACTATCTTATATCGTTATAAAAACCTATACCTCTTTATGACCACGCAGGATATTATTATGTGTGAGGAGGGGGAGACCTTAAGTGTGTGTTGAAAAATATACTTCCTGCGGCTGCACATACACATTTCCCAAGAAACAACACAAATTCTGCCATGTGCTCGTGTTTATCGCGAAGTTATTATTATCTTAGTTTATGTACTGAGAGTAGATTACACAGAGATAGGGCTTAGAATAATCATAGTATTAACTCTAGAAGTAACCAATACCAATAGCATAGATAATTTTCGGCTCCATAGCACCACTATGCTCTAAACGCTCGTGTGCCGGTAGTCAGGACATTGCATGATGAGTTCACGCGAACGCATGCATCGATTGCTGCCGCGGCTTTCCATTCGAGGAAGCTTTACTGGCGTTAGCGCGCGTTGTAACGTAGCTAAGCGGCATCATCGTCGGGGGCGCGTTTTCGCCATAGCGGCATCTCGTTGGTCGTCTCGCCGAGCAGCCAGAAGCGTAAGTGGTGTGTATGGGGTCCGACTGTGGATCGTTTTAATGGACATGGATGTTTTCTCTATTTGTTGTAAGGTGGGACGCAGGGCCCGGGCCGTCGACCCCACCTGCCCTACCTCCACTTACGCCTCTGGATGTATCGTACGTCAACATACATACAACTATATCTGTGCCCACGCATCTTGCTAATACACAGTGCTAATATATTCTACGATTTTAAAATGTAAATAATTAATCACGAGTACATATCGCGTGTACTTATGTCGGTTGGGCGTGCAAGTAGACCGTGAGAGGTGTTGGTAACGCACAAAGTGGCGTGTGCCGTGTGGGACGCGGACAGGCTGCGGCCGCTGCGGTACTGTTTGTTAGCAACTGTGTGCCACCGTCATTGTGTGTTCTGTAATATTCTCGGGAAACGTCTCGAGTGTCTTAATCTCTGTATGCTTTCCTTCTAGTCTCGTCGACATGTGCTTTGGCTTTGTCAAACGTTCCAGATTAGCTAGACGACTCGTTTTTACGTCAGGCTAAAGTATGCTCTTTGCGTCAGTGACACCTGTATTAAGTGGAGCACATGTCAACTTATTTCTGTCACGCTGCTAGAACTCTTGGTAGTACGTGATTATTGATCACGTTTCACGTTCGCACATTTGCATTCATACTGTATTTGTTTTAATATATATTTTTATCCCGATTTCTGCTACTCATTAGTTCAGACTATTTTAATATTAGATACTAGTTAAGTAATTGCTTAATCACCCAAACTGTTGAATGCATGATTGTGATTTATTTGCAAATTATTGTTTAATTGTCATCATCCCACGTGGAACTCGTGCACAGGGAACTGTCGTATAATAATATCAATGTTGTTATTGTTCACTACATAGTTTCAAATATCAGCGTTATTCACCGTTTCCTGCTTTTGATATTTGCATGTTGACTAACGCGTGTTTCATACGGTGGATCTTTTGAAAGTCTTGGCTGACATTTTCTTGTGACTGTCTTGATAAACTTGCTAATTCATGACAAACACTACGTTGTACCTAAGTAAGTAACTCGCAAATTTTCGCGATACATAGTGTGACCCGACAGTTTTACATTAGTATGGTGTGCACTCCACCAACTTAGATACAATACGGGACAAACTCTCCCGGCGCTGTGATGCACATCGCTCCGGGAACGGAATGTCTTAATCGAAATGAGTGACTCACGCCGGGTAGTCCGCCTCACTATCGAGATGCTACACTTCCTGCATTTGCTTTCCAGCGCACGCACACACATACGCAATAACGATTGCATGAACCCGCACGCACAACGCGAGAGAGTCCCTTCATATCCCAGTTGAATTCTGAGTATACCAGGCGATGCGTGAATCTGCGTGTCCCTGTAACGAGTGTATGAAACGGTGCAGGACGTAATCTGTGAACGAGTATGAACATTATCTCTCAGGCATGAGTCAGTGTTGCAGCGGTAGCCACCTGCAGCCGGGGGCAACGGTCCGCTAACGATTGTGGCTAATTTTGTCCATACTCATACGGTGCACACCGCGAACCGCTATTTTTCCCTAGTCTCTCCATTGTTCTTGCCAAGTGACGAGTGACGCGTTGCCTTGCGCGTTTCGTCGGATTTACAATTAGGTGTGGCCTACATTAGTAAATAGAACGAGACAATTACGTGACGGAAATCTGCATGAGATTGCCGCACTTGATGTTGCGTAAAGTAGTAATTCAGAGTCATAGGTCACTGATAAGGGAACACCTTTAAGAGTGTGGTTTTAGGAGCAGGTTTCAGTTCTTTACAACCGCTTTCGAATAGTAATATTTGAATAACGGAAAAGCATTCTACATTTCATTTCTTGGAAATTCAGAAAGACAGCGGGTGCAGTAAAAAACGCTGTTATGCGGGGCAGCCTATCGTTTTCTGATTGATATATTATTGATGCACAAGGCCTGCGACGACGGTGGATAGCGCATTAATATTGCAGAACACGAATCCAGAAATATTGCCAGCAATACTAGATACATTTCCAATATAGGCATTGGTGCTTCACATAGTCGCGTGAAAATGTCGTTACTTAAATTCGTAGACATATTCTTGGCTGTGTGACCCATTGGGCCGTTTGTTTTAAATACATCGTGTTGGAAATTGGAATGGCTTGAGCCTATTGAGTTTTGAGCTCTGATTATATATGTTTGTAAGAAACGCGAGTGTGTTGTTCTCGCGTACGCCTGGACATTTGTCGAATGTTTGACATGTTGGGCCTGCGCTAACGCACCAAGCTTTTGCCCAACAGCTCCGAAATCGAAAGACGAGCTCCTGAAGGCGTCCTTTCATGGTGCGCTGCCATTCGTAACCGATTCGAAAATGATGATAAAATGTTGCGCATAATGTATCCATTAGCGATAGTGTATGACTCGAGTGTTCCCAAGTTATTGAAGGTCAAGATTGCGAGTGACGGGAGCCGGGCGATGAACTGATGATATTTTCGTCAAGCACTGCCTCCTTGAGATGGACAAGACATGTTTACTCCGCTGTTAACGGAATATCAAAATGTTCTCTCTTTGTTTTTATTACCTTTGGAGCACATACAGCGTTTTTTTAAACATCTTTGTTTTCTGTCTTGTTTATTTATATATTTAATCCGGACTAATTTTAATTTCTTTACTGCCATTGCCCTATATCGAGAACGTGCCGTAACTGCGTAGTTCTTAACTGGACGTTCGTTTCCGACGTCTTAAAATAACAATATCTGGGACATGCGATATATAGAGGTTATAGAATGATAGCGATTTCATGTGATTGTTTTTTGTGGTCGGAACCGAACCTTCTTTTAAGTGGTTGCATGTAATGAGTCAGCCATTTTGTCGTTTGATATCATTGTAGCTTTGAAGGTAACGCTTTATTGATTCCTCGAATGCTTTGTGCATGTCTGTCGGTTTATGTATAATATTTCGACTTGCTTACTTCTGATTCTTTGTGCTTTTTAACAACTTGAGTATTCGGGCAAATAGTCGTACGGTTTCCTTCATCCTATTTAACATCAACCGTTAGGCATTACCGCAAGTTGACGCTACATTCACATAGTGTTACGAACTGCTACGATACACTCATTTAGCACATATTCTTTTCGGTCAAACACCCTAATTAGCATATCAACTCTTGAAAATGCGAATCTTTTTGCCTCTGTCGGATTTCTTCAACAAAATGCATGTTGCTCTCAACTCAGTTTTAGAAACCGCCATATATCGTCAGCGAGTGTTTCGCCCACACATATCCAGTGGATTTATCTACGCGTTGTTGTGTAAACACGTGGCGGTTCGTTAACCTGTGTTGTTGTTCTCATGCGTACGCGTAGCTCTGAAGTGTGCGTGCGCGTGCGCGTGCTGCCATCCGCGAGCCTATTGGCCGACAACCATCTAGCAGGGAATTTCGCCATGGGTAGAGGCGATTCGTGGAAACAGGGTGATACATCATTCAATGCTTTTGTTCCCATTTCTTCCCGTGGGTGTTGTAGAAGGCGACTTAGGGGCTTACCAGAGAATGGGCAGCAGTGTTTTCTACGCATTTTACCACCATACTGCGATCGCCAACCCGCCTACCAAGCGTGGCGAATATGGCAATACCATCCCCGTTTGGAGGAGGCCTATGTCCAGCCGTGGATGTCTTCGGCTAAAATGATGACGATGAGTCTTTAGTCAATTATTTCTTAATGACTAGCACGAGCAGTCGTTTCAACTGATGTTATGCTTCCGCATCAGAATTAGATTTCTATTTCAAGAATAATTTATTTAAATCGCTGTTTATTAGGTTCATAATGTTTTGACTTTTTCCGCCTAGTTTGATGCTCAAGATAACTTAAACGTTATTTTGGGTCTGCAATCATTACCTGCTCTGACAGTATGTGTGCGCTGCTGTTGTATTTTTTTTTCGCTGATAACAGACAGCACAGCACAGATATATCGTTCAGTCAGGTCTGGTTACCGCGTCAACATAGTTTGTCTTAAAATTCGATTCGTGTTCATTAGTCATGAATCAAAGGCGTGGTACAAAATGGCCCAGTCATCAACATTAATTCGTCCATTGGCCATTGTTCCACGTGTTTGTTACCAAACGTGGCGTATTGGCGGCCAACGTTATGTAGCGTAGTATCGTTTCAAGTGTTTGGCCTTGTGATAGACTAATCGTTTTTCACAATATGCGAGACTTATTCAAATGTGAGCCGTAGTTTCTTTGCTCAAGTTTTATTTTCGTCTGTTGGTTAGAAATAGTTTGCTCTGCATTGTTGTTGCTATGACCGCGGCGCTCGTGGTTTGTCCCATAATTTATGGTATTGAATTTAAACCGTGTTTACTTTTAAGCTGGAGGTCATTAGCATTCCCCATTGGCCTTGTTTTAAAATTCGTCCACATTTCGTATTTGGCTAAGGTTCAGGATGTTTGTTCGTAGATTAAATTCTCGGATACTTGTTATTGGGGTGTGTGTGAATAATTATGTTGATTTGAATAGATGATAAGTGTGTTATGTTATGTATGTGATCGTTACCAACTTTCTGGTTTGTGATGGGAAAGATTTTGCTGAACTACAAGTCAGTGGTATGTTTGGAATATTAATAACAGTACACACGTATAGCTAACGGTTTAAAGACTTCTGCCAAATAAGCGTATCAGCACTCCTACGTGTGATTGATTGCTCTAAATCAATTAGCAGATTCCAGAAGTATTTTCAAAACTTTCATATTTGTTTAATTGCTTTGTATTTAACAACAATATAATAAAGATGGTTACCAATTCATATTCAAATTTGGTTTGTCAAGAGTAGTAGAATAGAGTTGGCTCAGTATATAACGGTATTTGTCAACAATCGAGGCTTTTCACTGGCAACTGGACTGTTGACTGTTAATTAATGCGCGAAAGTGCTCCATCAAACCTTAGCCTTCTGACGGCACTTAAAGGAGAGCCGATCCTCGGCTCTCGGTGTAAAAGCACTAGTGTTTTCATAAAGTAGTTTGTACCAAGTGGCCAAGGGTCGATATAACATTTGCTTTGGCTACTCTTGGCCATTTGTCTCCTCACTTTTGCAACAAACTTTCACTCCTCGCCACTGTGCACAAACTGGGTACATGGTAAATCTTAGTTAACATAAGAGCTTGAGACAATGTTCTAATGCATTGAGTACCTGTTAAGTTATGTATGACACTAACAGCTTGCATATTCTACTTTCATTATTGGGCCTCTACACAAAGTCACTTTTTTCAAGGTTGAAAGATATAAATTGTGTACTTACACATTTGTTTTGCCGTTTAAATATGTTGAATATCACACATTATTCCTTTAACTACCATAAACGAAAGTGGCTTTGTCTATACATAGTATCAGCATAGCTATTCATAACCATTCGATATGCTTCCGTACCGAATCGAACGTCAGTCAATATTATCGTAGGAGTCATTTAAAAGCTGTTCAAAAATCCAAAACCCGAAAATGTTGTCAGTTTAAAACAAATAGACGACCGAGCTATTCTTCCGACAGCTGTTTGGTGTCGGGGACAAGGAAAATCAGCGCCCTAATTGCGTAACTCACGATTCATCATAATCTGTTTCGTTTTGAAACGGATTGTTAAACCATTGCTTCATATGTTCGAAAAATGTGTCTGCTCAGCAACGTAAATAACGCAATGAATATTGTTGAACTGTGAAAACGAACCCGATTATGATTAATCGTGAGTTACGCAATTAGGGTGCAGGTTTAATTATCGGAATGTGTCATTTTCGATTCGATAGCCTGTGCAATGTTTGTGAATAGCTATGTTGCTTTTCAATATGAATGCCAATATTTACTTGTAGTTCCTTTATTTCGCCTCATTCAAACTTCCGAACAGAATCTCTTTTACGCTTGTCCAACATTCCTATAGCAGTGCTGTGCAAGGATCTTTTGGCGCGTTACCAAGATTGGAACTAACGCCGTCATTTTGTTTTTCAATACATTTTCCAAAACTTCCCTATCAATGTCATTCGAGCGCCATAAGATTGTTGTAGCATTGCAAGCTCAAATGAGTAAATATACCACAAATAGACCTTATCAAACGTAAAGTGGACGATAATTCTTCTTATGAATGGGTCCTCCCTTTACGTGGTGTGAATATGGGTTCGTGACGTGTGCAGGTCATGGCAAGACACACAAGGACGCGGCCAGCGTGCGCGCGACGAACCCCATCCCCGCGGCCTGCGGGCTCTACTACTTCGAGGTGCGCATCGTGTCCAAGGGCCGCGATGGGTACATGGGCATCGGCCTATCCGCGCACGGAGTTAACATGAACAGATTACCTGGTAAGTGAACAAACGAAGATGCTGATGGGGACTTTAAAGCAATACCTCTTCGTTTTGAAACGGATTGTTTAACCATTGCTTCATATTTTAGAAAAATGTGTCTGCTCAGCGACGTAAATAACACAATGAATATTGTTGAACTGTCAAAACGAAACCGATTATGATTAATCGTGAGTTACGCAATTAGGGTGCTGATCCTTAAGATTTATGGGTAATCTGTGGTTGTTCAGTAATTTTCATTTATTTATTCACTCCAAACATGAAAATATCCTAACAGGCTAGACCCAATGCGATATTGTACTAAAACGAACTAATCATTAAATTTTTCCATTGCTTGTACCATAAAAAAAATTATAGGTAGCTAATCTTTGAAATCCACCCAAAGCGCAACAGAATATGTCGACGTCATCAGCAATGAGGTTGAGGGTGCGGAGCGCGCTCTTCAGCGGCGCCTTACGCAGCAAGTTAGTTCGCACGCGCGGTACCCCCAGCAACCGCGGCTGAAAACGACGACCCACATACCCGTCTGGCACGACTAGTTCCACCCTTTGCAATATATCCGCATAATTATATCTTGGTCCATTTCTTTGGTCATCTCAAAGCACTAATTCATCAACCCTCTCTTCTAGAAATTTAATGATGCATAGTAAAAGTAAAATGATTTTAAAAGGCCGGATTAGCAACGAGTTTAGCAGGTAGTAGAAGTTCAAAATAAACTAACTCATCTTAGTTAAATGATAAATATTTGACAAGACACTTGTCAAATAAATAAACCGCATCGAACGTGTTTTTATTTTATGCATCAATTGTGTTCAGGATTAATCAATCCACCTGCAACCCTGTATTTAGACGAAAGTGCCTTCGTTGAATTGAAGTAACGAATATCCTAGTATAGAAACGATCGATCTACATTCAAACAGCTAAAAGATTAAAAGAAAAAGAAATGAAGAAATTATGATTAAGCTTGAAGCCCCAACCGCGGATCTACAGAAAGTTGCACTATCCATTTTATGCTGTTAACTAAAACTCCCCCTTCCTTGTACCATTCCAGGCTGGGACAAGCATTCATACGGCTACCACGGCGACGACGGGCACTCGTTCTGCTCGTCGGGCACGGGCCAGCCCTACGGGCCCACATTCACCACGGGCGACGTCATCGGTTGCGGCGTCAACCTCGTCGACAACACCTGCTTCTACACCAAGAATGGACACCATCTCGGCATCGCATTCAGAGGACTACCGGTATGTTTCTTCCGGTTATAGCACGCACAAAAAAAAAGAAAAAACAGGATTGGTTAAAATGTCCTCTAAAGAAGATGGCCAAAAAATGTATAGGCTTGTACCCCAGAATGTACAAATATCAAATCTATATCGTTGAATACTACTGATCTTTTATAAACAAAATTATGAAGGCGCACGTTGCTCAGCAGCAGTGGACAAAAAATATGAAGGTTTAAAAAAGTTGAACTTTTCTCTACGACTAAGGTATTTTATATAGATAATTGTGTATATATCTGTGCCAGGCGTTTAATCTTAATAGTTTAGTTTAAAAATACACCAGCAGAGCAGTTCTTTTTTTATTTGAGAAATTCTATAGTTTGCAATGCAACTATTTTATATAGCGTAAAAGTAGCGCATGGGGCTACGATACTATAAAATATAATAAGCGATTTCGTATTACATAGCTTCAACAAGTGGAACGCTCTCATGGGGCTACGACACCATCAAAAATAAACGTATAAGCGAAAACATAAACACACTTCGATCGAATACTGAATGACCGAAAGCCAACCGGCGCAAACGTAAAAGAAAGGGTTAACCCTTAACTAACCTACTTGCGGTCTCACAGACACCAATTACAGGATAAGTTTTTATCCAGTGCGCAAAAATCATTCTAGACCCCGGGGTACCACAGAAATTTTTCACCTGTGATACAAAAAAAAAATCAGCTGTTCCATACATTTTGACCGCGTAGGTATTGCACTTTTCTATGAAACAGTACAGCAGTTTTTTTTTTGTATAACCGGCGAATAATTTCTGCGCTAGGGACTCTAGAATGATATGCTGAATTCATGGTTAAAATTTGCGCACTGGATAAAAACTTTTCCTGTATATTTTTTTGGTAAATAACTTGAGTGTGTTCGCATCTTTAAATTTTGAGCGTTCATGTACCTTCTACCCGCTATCCACATTTTCACGCCTGCGCTTGTCGAGGTTGAACATGCGCGCGCGTTTACTTTTGGTGAGTATGTAACTTTTTCATCGACCTGATCGATGATCGATGGTAGATAGTCACGTAACTTTTAATATTGAATGTATTTTATTGCATAAAAAAAATTACGCAAAAAGGCGTGGGGTGGTTTTTGAAGTATTTTTATAATCAATTGATATCGAGCACCCAACGTTTTTTTTTACGTTTTTATCTCACGTTACATTTATTTTTTAATTCGGGGATTTTTAAATTATTTTATCCTTTTTCAGTTACTTTTTAAGTCGTGGGTTTAAAAAAAAAAAGAAAGCTTTTTTGAGAAAATTTCACTTAAAAAAAAAAAGCGAGCATAACTGGGTCATCCAGATATTTTTACTGATCAAATCATAGATTCTGTAATAGACTGTGTAGCAATAATAATGTTAAATGATAGAGCACACGGTGGCCATGATTTTTACTGATTATGAACATGATGACTATATTACTTAGTTGCTCTTCTTCATATCCTACAGAATCATTCTTTGTTATAACATTGTGTCTGGTGCAATTACTCTGTCCTTGGTAAATTATCTTGTCGGTCTGGTAACAGCTGCTCACCACGTACAGCGTATTATATCAGTGACATCTGGTGTGGGTGACAAGACATGCAACTAGGCGACCTAGGCGTACTGATTAATATCCTGATCACAGTGGGTATTGTCCCACTATTATTATGTACACTGTTGTAATAAGAAGTTTGCCACGCCCTTTATACCAGGAGACTTTTATTTTGGTATTATGCTTTTTTATTACTTTGCTTATGTAGGTATAGAATCAAGTCCATCCGACTAAACAGACAGCTGTGCTGCTGGGGAGTTTGTTGCGCCACTTCTTCTTCCCGGCTAAAGCACTAGGAAGTGTCGAAGGGTGGGCGTTTTTGGGGGATTGTCTTATGTATTTTGACGTTCGAAAAGTGCTGATTCTTAGCCTAATTTGAATAAATGATTTTGATTTTTGCAACACGGTTTGTGTCTTTTAAGATCTTGACTTGATCTTTCTGATTTTCTCGAATGTTTGATCATGAGGAATATAAACGTAGATAGTTTTAGGTCGCGTGGGGGTTGGAAATTTTCCCACGAAATCGGTTACCTACTGGGATAAATAATATCCTCTTGTCCTTAGTTCTAAGTTTAGCCCAGTTCATGGTCTCCGTGTTTATCTGTTAAAGGCATGACAGGTTACAGACAGACAGCGTTATTTTTCGCATTTATAAAATAAATACGGATTAATTATTGAGACATTTCAACATTTTGATTGCCTAAACCGGCTACAAAATAAGTAGGAGATTCTTTTTTTCTGTGCTTATGTCATATTTCCGTCATTTCTTTTCCAAATTGCATACTTTGTGTGGTCTCATATCATTTAATTTCTGGAAGAATTGGGTATCCAAAGGAAAAAGCTACAGCTCTCACATTTGATGTTGCAGCCCAACCTATACCCGACGGTGGGTCTGCAGACGCCGGGCGAGGTGGTGGACGCGAACTTCGGCCAGCAACCCTTCGTGTTCGACATCGAGGACATGCTGCGCGAGCTGCGCACGCGCACGCGCCTCGCCATCGACGAGTTCCCGCTGCCCGACGACCAGGGCCAGTGGCAGCAGGTGCTGCACCGGTGAGACTTACGACACGGCTCATACTAATGGCCTTCCGACCGAATTTCAGTCACGGAGGCCAATCTCACCGGAGCCAGCCAAGGACTCAAAATACATAGTGCAGACGTGTGTGCTAGCATGCACTCTCTGTTCCATACTCAGGGCCGCCAGCCCGACACACCAACATTACAAAATACATAGTGCAGGCGTGTGTGCGCAAACATAGGTGCACTCTCTGTTCCTTCCCCAGGGCCGCCAGCCCGACACACCTACATTTCCAAACTCTGGGCTGCTTCTAAGGAATCTCGAATGGAAAAACTGAATATCCCTTTGCTCGCGACCGGGGCAATCCTAGAATTTAGTAGCCAGGATCGAGTTTGGTTCGAAATCGATTCTCAGTAGTCGCTCTGGTGACCATGAGACCAACGGAACGGTTAAATAAATAATTAATTAATAATTTAATTATTCCACTAACCTGTGAACTCAAGTAGTACTCCGGGCTATCCTACTGCTCTGCCCAGCCTCACACTTGGCGTGCTCACAGGATGGTGTCGACGTACCTGGTACACCACGGCTACTGTAGCACGGCGCAGGCCTTCTCGCGCGCCACCGGCCAGCCCATCGACGAGGACATAGCTTCCATAAAAAATAGACAAAGTGAGTTTTCTTGGATATTTGGTTTTCATACTATAATCATTTGCAGGATATTTAAAGCGGCGGCATGTCAAGTTGTTAGTAATAGTTGAACCGCGCATGGTTCATAATAAATTCGTGTATTTGACTTTTTGTTAAATAATTTTTCGTATGCAATAAAAGAAAAGGAGGGATGTAATATGCTTTTGAATTTTATGTTTCTAATATTTATTGATTTCCTCTGATTGCTGGGTGGTGTTTGTTCGTATATTTGAGTGTGTTGCTATGGTGTTACAGGAGTATCGAAGTTGGTAGTTTCGGGTCGCATCGGCGAGGCCATTGAGACGACGCGCGCGCTTTACCCGGGCTTGCTGGAGCGTGATGTGGACCTGCTGTTCCTGCTCAAGTACCGCCAGTTCGTCGAGATGGTCAACGGGTCCGACGCAGAGGTACTTGAGTTTTAGTATTACCATTTAGTTGGAATACTGCTACTACACATTAGCGTTTTCTTTGTGACCGATTGACTCTTTGATAATTCAAAAGTGACTGTTAATGGATTTATATCAGTTAGTGGTCGTAAACTATAATTCATTAAAATTTTAATGAATTATAGTAAAAAATACTATCTTTTTCCATTCGTTCTCCATATAAATCTGAGTACTACTCGGTCTACGGGTCCCGAATTGCTGTCGAGTTTTCCATGAAATATCTTGGATTGGTGTACGACATCCGGTGGGATTTCGGCCCGTTGGCTGGCGCCCAAGTTGTTGGGCGCGGCTGGGGCGCTGTCAATGCTGCTTCCCAATTGGGGGGCCGAGTGCGTGGGGTCGTGCGGCCGGTGGCCCTGTGTGGGGCCCGGCCTGCCGCCCGGCGCTGGCCGCTGCCTGGGGGGCGGCGCGGGCAACGCTGACCCGTTCTCGAAACCAGCGGGCGGGTCGCGCGGCGCTATAGCGGTGTAGTGTTGTGTTCGTGGTTGTGCCGTTGAGATATTTGTTTTTATTCGCGAATGAAATGTCTGTACAACGGCGACAACATCTTTTTCATTCAAATTTATTCCTAACGCTCGATTTATTGTGGGCAAAAGAAGAAAATCCCGCGCGCGCGGTCACCGCTTGACTGCAGTGCACCGCTCGCGTCGCTGTTGTCGAGGGCCGGTCCATTTGATTGTATGCATTAGATCCTGCCCTCCAGCGCCGCCGCCGCCGCCGCCACGCTGCCCACAAAATTCGAGGCAGAGGCCTCAAAGTCATCAAAAAATATCACACGATCTCATACGAAGCGGCTTATGTACTGACCGAATCCCTACCCTGAGACCTCGAGGCGAAGTTACTCACGTCACTACATCGAGAACTCCAAGTACGCGAGCCGAGTAGCTGACACAGCGACATATGGAGCTGCGTCGTTCACAGTTTTGCACAGCCCTGGTAGCTGAATGGCAAGATAGGCTTTTACGCCCTACCGTCGGCCCTGCCACTATCAGGGTAGTTCGGCTTCTGCTCTAACGCTTGATTGAGAAGAAGCACGACTCCCGTCGTTTCAACTGACACAGATACTCTCGAGGCACAGTTGCTTCGGAAAGTACCTGTGTAAAATGCACAGAAAACCGAACGCTCAATGTCACTACTGCGTTGACTATCGAGAGAACACGACTCGGCGCACGCTGACAGAGTGTACCACACGGGAAAAACCACACCATGTCCTCATATCAAGAGTCGACAGCGAGCCGTCACTGCCAGCCGTGGTCGACTCGATGGTCGACAACCAGGAGTCTAGGGACACGGTGGTATCCTTCTGGAGGCTGCGTAGAGGGAGCAGAAGATAGCTTCCGCAAACCCGATCCACAGCAGACGCACCGGGTGGTGACGGAGAGCGCATAACACCCTCTTCTAGCACCCCTGAATAGATCCAGGAGCGACTAATCTAGGGAAATCCGTCGCCTCCTACTGCTTAGAAATCGAAATGACAGCGCGTAGTGTTCCACGCGCGCCTCTATATGATGTAAAAGGGGAAATTTAAAACCTCACTCCCCTAACTGTCCGTGGCCCGCAGAGGCAGGTCGGCTCGGCACTAGCCGGGGATCGCGGAAGTCGCGTTAGATCCAGTGATCCCCGGTGCAAGTGTAGAACGGAACACCGGTATGATTTTAGTCAGTAAATCTGACAAATCCCTCCGTCCTCCCCAGAGCGGAAGACATCCATGAGGATTACGCATCGTCATAAAAAACAAGTAGCTATATGTTTGGCGCATTTGGCATATCAAAAAAAGCAATCGATTTGGTTCCGACGATACGTTGTGGTGAAGTTAAATGAAAATTATATTTCTAATTAAGTAAATAAATGGAATTATAACGGTGTATGTCGGTGTAATAGGGTATTTTCCAATTTTTCGAAAACTATTCTAATTGGAAGATTGGAACGAGATATTTAATAGAAAAATAAAAATTAATTGATTTCTATCCATTATCTCATTTAAAAACGATTTAAACCAAATGTATTTTTCGTAGTTTTGTATTTACCGCCAAAACGCTTCTTACGATGACTTTTTATCACGTGACGTCAACTTTGTGTAAACTAAAGTAGTAAGTAAATAAGTGAATGTCGAGTTTAAAATTAACAAGATTTTTAATGGATATAAAGTGATGTTACTGGTGTGCTGTGCTTCTGTGCACAAATACTTCTAAAACTGCGCCAAACTAAGTATTTGTACCGGTGCCGTTTATACAGAGTTGGCGTTTTGGCGGTAAATTCAAAACAACGAAAAATAAATTAGATTATAATCGATTTTAATTCAGAAAATTAATAAATTTATGTTTATTTTTCTGTTAAAAATATCGTCCCAATCTTCAAATTAAAATAGTTTTTATCAAATCGGAAAATACCTAATTGTAAACAACAAAAGTGAATATTAAGAAAACTGGCAAGCACGTGCGTGCAGCGCGCGGCGGGCTGGGCGGGGCTGGGAAGGGCGGTCTATGTGCGGGTAAAGCCAAGTTTTTACTAGTAACTAACTCGTTTCATTGAACTGTATACTACGGCTCCTCCGCAGGCATGCGGCGAGAAGGGCGGCGCCAGCAACGGTGTGGCCACGTCCGTCATCTCGCACACCAGCCGCGCGCCCGGCACCAACGGCCAGCTGGACAAGCACACCAACGGTATGTCCGGCATCTCGCACACCAGCCGCGCGCCCGGCACCAACGGCCAGCTGGACAAGCACACCAACGGTATGTCCGGCATCTCGCACACCAGCCGCGCGCCCGGCACCAACGGCCAGCTGGACAAGCACACCAACGGTATGTCCGGCATCTCGCACACCAGCCGCGCGCCCGGCACCAACGGCCAGCTGGACAAGCACACCAACGGTATGTCCGGCATCTCGCACACCAGCCGCGCGCCCGGCACCAACGGCCAGCTGGACAAGCACACCAACGGTATGTCCGGCATCTCGCACACCAGCCGCGCGCCCGGCACCAACGGCCAGCTGGACAAGCACACCAACGGTATGTCCGGCATCTCGCACACCAGCCGCGCGCCCGGCACCAACGGCCAGCTGGACAAGCACACCAACGGTATGTCCGGCATCTCGCACACCAGCCGCGCGCCCGGCACCAACGGCCAGCTGGACAAGCACACCAACGGTATGTCCGGCATCTCGCACACCAGCCGCGCGCCCGGCACCAACGGCCAGCTGGACAAGCACACCAACGGTATGTCCGGCATCTCGCACACCAGCCGCGCGCCCGGCACCAACGGCCAGCTGGACAAGCACACCAACGGTATGTCCGGCATCTCGCACACCAGCCGCGCGCCCGGCACCAACGGCCAGCTGGACAAGCACACCAACGGTATGTCCGGCATCTCGCACACCAGCCGCGCGCCCGGCACCAACGGCCAGCTGGACAAGCACACCAACGGTATGTCCGGCATCTCGCACACCAGCCGCGCGCCCGGCACCAACGGCCAGCTGGACAAGCACACCAACGGTATGTCCGGCATCTCGCACACCAGCCGCGCGCCCGGCACCAACGGCCAGCTGGACAAGCACACCAACGGTATGTCCGGCATCTCGCACACCAGCCGCGCGCCCGGCACCAACGGCCAGCTGGACAAGCACACCAACGGTATGTCCGGCATCTCGCACACCAGCCGCGCGCCCGGCACCAACGGCCAGCTGGACAAGCACACCAACGGTATGTCCGGCATCTCGCACACCAGCCGCGCGCCCGGCACCAACGGCCAGCTGGACAAGCACACCAACGGTATGTCCGGCATCTCGCACACCAGCCGCGCGCCCGGCACCAACGGCCAGCTGGACAAGCACACCAACGGTATGTCCGGCATCTCGCACACCAGCCGCGCGCCCGGCACCAACGGCCAGCTGGACAAGCACACCAACGGTATGTCCGGCATCTCGCACACCAGCCGCGCGCCCGGCACCAACGGCCAGCTGGACAAGCACACCAACGGTATGTCCGGCATCTCGCACACCAGCCGCGCGCCCGGCACCAACGGCCAGCTGGACAAGCACACCAACGGTATGTCCGGCATCTCGCACACCAGCCGCGCGCCCGGCACCAACGGCCAGCTGGACAAGCACACCAACGGTATGTCCGGCATCTCGCACACCAGCCGCGCGCCCGGCACCAACGGCCAGCTGGACAAGCACACCAACGGTATGTCCGGTATCTCGCATGCCAACCCACCATAAACTATACACACAAGTACAGCAACACAAGATTGGAGACGACAATCACACTAATATTATAAATGCGAAGTTACAGTCTATTATCTTTTCACGGCTGAACGGATTTCGATGAAAATTGACACACAGGTAGGATAGAAATAGTATCTCAGGGCGTAGAATACTTTGGATCCCGGTATTAAATTATCGAGGGATATTTCCGACCACCAACGCGATGCCGCGGGAAAAACTCGTCTCGCGGAAAGGAGAATGGGTTAATCTTTGCCTCAATCTAAATGGTTCAATAATCCAGTATATCGTCCCGCAGGCGCGCCGCACACGAGCGAGGCCTCGCCCGCCGACGTGGACATGTCGCCGCCGCAAGCCAACGGCGCGCACGCAGGTACCTGTACCCACACACCTATTACATTTACTACAACACTACTTATAACTACCAAAGTAACGACTTACCACAAATAGCGCACTAGACAAATGACTTGAATGACTTAGCATTCCTGTGCACCGCAGGCACTTATGCGCAAGACTCGGATTTGAAATCACAGAATGCGTTAAACGCTACTCATCATTTTATTCTGTCTCTGTCATCTTCAAACGATTGACAGAAACATATAGATTTTTTACGTACATTTACTGCCACACTCAGAGACACCTAACGGTTACTTAAGGGGCTCCTAAGTAAAAATAGTTCACTCTCAGAGCCAGTTAACGGTTCGTTAGTGGCCCTTAATGGCAGTTAAAGTTAAGTACAGCAAGACCTTTACTTAACTTGTTAATGATTGATTTTGACATTTAAGTTTGTGGTTTTTTTTTTTTTACAATTGAATTAGCTTTTGAATTTATTTAAAAGCAATAATGTCTGATTTAGCAGACTTTATTGAGTTTGTGGATTATGCCAGAAGATATAGAGAAGTAGGACTTTTTTTACGAGATTATTCTGATCCCTTTACTAATTACTCTACTCAAGAATTCCATGCACCATATAGACTTAAATATAGATATGGATTGTTGATGCGGCACAACTGAATGAAAACTCCAACAGCAATGGTTTTACAGTACGACAAGCCTTGGTTGAAGGTTTTCACTTAAATATTGATTCCTTTATAAATAAAAATGCATAAATTAATCAAATAATTATACTTTTATTTTACGTTTCACCAAAAAGCGTCAAATCAGGATGACTGTTTTCCAATAGATTTTAATAATTCTTCTAATTCTATTTTAGCTTTTGTTATCAATGTTTTGTTTCTCTCTTCCTCCAATAATGCTGTATTTTTCTCGTACTCGCTAGGTTGTTGTTTGTTTGAAATCTATAGTAACACATCTGGTGCGGATAAAAATACCTGCACAAACTGTTATTACAAACTATTAAAAGTATTAAAGAACTAAAAGGGAATCCAAATAGGCTACGACAAAGATCTTCGTTCACACTAATAACAAAACATTACGGAAATAATTAACCAATTAATTCTATTACAACGCTTGGCAATAAACAAATACCAACAATTCCCGAGTCGCCGTGAGGTCCCCTAACATCTGGCTACTTTCTAAAATGCTTCCTATATTAATGGCACCTATTTGTTTCCGAAGATCTTAAATAACACGCGCCTAAAACTATATTTAATCTAAAGCTTAAACCATGGGATCGGCTGTTTTGCACATTCAGATGAAATTTAAAATTCACAACACAAAACTTTCTCGCCCGGCGAATGAAACACAAACAAAAATATTATTTATTATTCCCTGATTTGACATTGAGAATTGGTCGTGATGTCATGGGAAAAAGGTCGCAATCGCTTTAACTTATTTAAATGAAAATAATTGTTTCGCTTTGTATTTTAGTAAAAAATTACAGTTAGAGAACTGATTATCATTTATATTACTACGAATAATAGTTTTCAACGTGTTTATATAAACTTGTTGTGGTTTAATATCAACTGTTTTTAAATGTGGCTACACCAAGGCTTTATCGACATGAAATCGATATGACGATTTGGAGATGCTTCGCCCTACGGATACTTAAACCTGTCGTTTGCTAACGAACCCTTAAATTGTGTCTCTGGGATATACCGTTGATTAATGATGCTACTTAGTCAAGTAATCGTTAGGACTAATTTAATGAACCTTTCTGAGTGTGGCTGTTAGCGTTGAACACATTTAGTGAAAAGTACAACTGGGTTGTAATCGCGAATTACAACCAGTAGTAGGTACAACCGTTTTTTATAGTTTGAAAGTTGTGATTTGAATAAACGGTCAGTTGAAGTTCATAGTCAATTAGATAAACATTGAGTGTTCCTACCTTATACACATTTACGGGCCAGCATGCATGGGTGCGCGCGCGTGCTCAAAATGTATGAAAGTTAAGTTTCTGTTTGGATTGTTATCTGTGGTAAGCATGTCCTAGTCAAGTGTGATAAGGATATCACTTGCTTAGTTCTGGACTGTAGGGAAATACAATATTCTCGATATTACCGTTGGTTGGTGCTTATGTGCGCGTTAAAGTTATCGTAAATTCTATACAAAGCAACTGTGTGGACAGCGGCAGTAAAAAACTTAGCAGAAGTTTCTTGTTATGTCCGCAAAAATTGGTTAAAATAGATATCTAATTGGTATTTTTTATGAGTAAATTGTATTTAAATGAGATTTGTATTTGTGTATTTGCGACTGGTCTCATTATGTTGTTTCACTGGGTACTTGTCGATATTCACATGGATGTAATAAATCGCGGCGGGATTTTTTTGCGCACTGGATTTTCAACGCACTGCTTAGCGCTGACAGTTGAAAATAAAACAGTAAAACACACTGTTTGCTTTCCGCCGCTCTGAGATGCACTATGTTGTATTTCGGCCGCGCTGAGATGCACTATGTTGTATTTCCGCCGCGCTGAGATGCACTATGTTGTATTTCCGCCGCGCTGAGATGCACTCTGTTGTACTCGTATTTCCGCCGCGCTGAGATGCACTCTGTTGTACTCGTATTTCCGCCGCGCTGAGATGCACTATGTTGTATTTCCGCCACGCTGAGATGCACTCTGTTGTACTCGTATTTCCGCCGCGCTGAGATGCACCATGTTGTATTTCCGCCGCGCTGAGATGCACTATGTTGTATTTCCGCCGCGCTGACATCTCAGCGCGGCGGAAATACAACATATTTATTTATGCACTATGTTGTATTTCCGCCGCGCTGAGATGCACTCTGTTGTACTCGTATTTCCGCCGCGCTGAGATGCACTCTGTTGTACTCGTATTTCCGCCGCGCTGAGATGCACTCTGTTGTACTCGTATTTCCGCCGCGCTGAGATGCACTCTGTTGTATTTCCGCCGCGCTGAGGTGCACTCTGTTGAATTCTCAATGCTCGGTGTAAAACCGACAGTTGAAAATCCAGTGCAAGAAAAAATCCCGCCGCGATTTAATTACGTTCGTGTGAATATCGACTAAGAATCCGGTGAGCCAACATAATGAAACCAGTCGCAAATACACGATCGATTGTATTACGTCCGTGTGAATGTCGGTTTAGCTGGATAAAGGATCTCAATATGAAAGAACGATGGGTTTCGATGCCCATTTAAAATACTAATAAAAATATTGATTTACGTATCATTTCACCTTTGTATGTTGTTGAGTTATTTACAGTTTATTTAACAGTTTTACATAAACAAAGATAGTCAATGAAACACTTTATTTTTAATTTTAAAATATGGTCCTTACATATTTTATTTACAAATTGGCAACCCATAAAAAAAAATATTATGTGTAATTGTAAGTAAGGATAATTTAGAAAATCTGAAAAACGGTATATGTATATAAATTTTATGTACCCTATTATTAAAGGTCAATAATGTGTTTTTTATTTTAATTTATATATTATTTGCACACCATAGTCATTCATTATTATTAATATTTTATTTAGTCACATTTATCATTTTTATTCGCCCTTTGTTTTAGTTTTGCATGAATAATGTACATAATGAGCTAGTTAAGATTAACATAGGTTAAACTTATGACAAATGTATGCTATTATAAGGCCGGTTGCACACCCCCGACAGTAACGCGTCGTGAGTTTTATCTTGTGTGTCCATTCAATAGTTGCGGGTATTGTCCGCAATTACCATCCCGCCCCGATATTTTCTTTATGATTTAACCCGTTATTGGAAAACCTTTTAGCTTACTGCACCTAGTTAAATTGTAGAAAAGTAATATTAGCTACTAATATAAAATTAAGCGCTAGTATTAAGCTGTAGTTTAATAACTACGCCTTTTTAGAGGCAAATATAAATAAAATTAGATACACTGTACACAGGTACAGTATGGTCTGATTTAACATTTCTATTTACCTCTTCACAGTGTTGATACTAATTCGTTCAGTATTTTGGTAGAAATAACGGTATTATTGGTAAAAAGCTGTAAATGATGGGCTCTGGTGTTACCTAAGACACAAATCGGCAACCTGCTTGCTACGGGAAGTAGAAAGGTTCCATGACCAGCTGTGGGGTAGCCCAAATTTGATGGGTGGGTGGGTTACAATGACGACAAGAATATGAACTTTCAAAATGAACCATACACAACACGCTATTGTTTAAAAATGGTTTACTTCCTTAATTCTGGTATTATTTTCAAGGGTAGTTTACAAAATTCATTTTGGGCAAAAACTCAAGTGTGGAAGCATTTAGAAACGTACACACTTAGTGAGTTGGCATGTGTTTAGTAAAGTTTCAGGCTTCTTAACTAACAGCTCATGTAACATCGCATTAGACTCCAGATCACTCATCGGCACTTAATGCATATTTTGTTTTATTTTTTTCCGTAAAGTTTGATTTAGTTCGCGTGAGGCGTCGCTTACGCATGTCGAGTAACTAATGAGGTGCAAGTTGTGAAAAAAAAATGGCCTTTATGAAACATTGGAATCAATCGAAAAGTAAATATCTTCGATTAGAATCTCAATTATGCGATGATTAAAAATATGTTGTGTCAATGATAACTTGCATCTCAATCACGCTACTGCTAAGTTTATTATGGTGCTGTCTCAGCGACCGCGAACTCGAACTAACAAGACGCAATACGGGGTATAGGTCCATCATGATCTGACCGTATTACCATGTCCTAGCTGGGTATCGTTTCACATCGCGTTGGACTCAAACAATCACAGCGCGTGACGTGCAACAGCAAAACACGTACGTTTTGTGTGCTATTTTGAGATGTATAGTCGACTTTGTAATTACTTTACCAACCTTAGGTTAAGTGTCACAAAAGTTCAAGGTGTATTTTTGCTGTAAGACCACAATGTGAACAGTTAGTAAGTTTCAGCCTAAGTGAATTTAGTGAGAGTTTTTATCAAAAGCTGTTTAGTGTTTTGCAATTACTCGGTTGGCTATACCCTCGGCCATACACCAGCTGGGACGGCCCAGTTGCGGTCGCTGCGGCAGACGGCCCGTGACGGCGTGCTTGTATACGTAGGTGTGGGGGCGCTGCCGCTGGTCAAGGGCATGCCGGGAGTGACGGCCAGCATCGCCGCGCTCATGCCCGACTTCCACGCGGGTGGGTAACTGTCACCTTATGTGTTCATCAGTCTTATGCTCTGGTTCACGTCGATATTCGCTGATTATAAATCCGTCATTCTTACTGCTATAAATATGAATAGATTTCAGAGTTCTCGACATTATTTTTACGAGGATAAGTCGACTATAAAATGCAAAACATTAAGGTCTACATATCTTTGCAGAGCAGTTCGCTACCAAAAGTTTACTAATTACATTACAGTAATCTGGGCGTCAGTATGTGTCGAGATGAAGTTAATAGACTCGAGCATTAATTGTGACCTGTTGAATTAATTGATATGAAAAGAAATGAAATCTGGGATTATAATAGTGAGAATCAGGGCAGGATTTGACAAAGTTATAACAGGAGTATACTCCTGTCAATATTGAAACGTTAGGTCGTAGTCAACAAAAGGTATAGTAACGGAACCAGAGCACCCCTTGGTCTCATCGCTTCGACTGTAGACACCTTCATGGCAGTTTACGTTACGTTCTCATACTGCTATGTTTAGCATCTTCAGCTCCACTGGATGTCTAGTGTCCCTGGTGTGCCCTGCGCTTGTCCAAAATGTTCTCTGATACTCCTATTAGCTGAAGTGATTCGGTGTATAGCTGTGCTTGTAATACAGAACTAACCTCACGGTCTGAGCATCAGTGCACTGTATACGGGGCTATTTGGGTATCGGATTGCAGTTATCATTTTCAACAGTGACTTTCTATAGTTGGTATGGATTTTGTGCAATATGATCAGCCCTCCACACAGTACTATGCCGACACCTTTTGTACTGCAATGTGGCATAACATAATATACATATATATGCCGTACATCTAGTAGGACGATTGATAACCGTCCTATCAAGTCGCGATAATTCACGATATTCATTGTTGCAATTGGTCGTAGCGCACATTCCTCTCAAATAGCTCTGTAATCATTAACTATCATTCACATTCAATGTTTGTCGGTAAGGTGGGTAGCGTTGTTTGTATTATTCCGTGTTTTGAGGTAAAAACAGTAAGTACTGACTTTTAGCAGATTATTTTTACTAATTATTTTCAGCTTAATTTACAAAATGTAGCACGGTTTTTTCCCTTTTCATTCATTTTGGGTAACAGGAACAATATTTATGGTTGCAACAATATTGTTTGGCTCAGGGTTATTGTGTTATATGGGTTGGTGTCATGTACCATTTAAATAACAAAAAGTTTGTAAATTAAGTTGAGGTAATCATGCACGTGTTACACATGATTTGCTCGTAACGTTGCAGCGTGTAGTGAATGTTGCATGGATCGTGCTGTACCGGTGCGGGCGCAGCCCGATGGTACGATGGCATGATTGTGGAGTAACGCTTATTATTATACACCCAAGTATATTATTATATTTACCATGTTATACGTATAATATACCGACACAGGGGCTACACTAAACGCATGGACGGTCCGACATACCGCTCGGTATAAGTTTGTGTCTCAACACGGTTTTTCTTGATCTCCTTAGCACTGAGTTTTAATTCATTTCTTTCGCTCCCGGACTTGATCAGCGGAAAATAAACTTATAGTCATTTTATTTTCTAGTCTTAGTTTAATAAACTAATCTGTATAGATGTGTTGATAGAGGGACCCAGAAATAAATACAATAATGGCGAATTTTTTTTTTTTAGTTTCTAAAGCTTATTTTCAGTTGTTTTCGAGATCTCTGGCTTTTCCGTTTGTGTTAAAAATAAAGGTTTTAAGTTATATCAATGCCTGTGATTCCAAATATTAGGTCTTTACCTATGAAATTGCCGTTCTGCAGTACTGGCCATTTCAAATCAAAATAATTTTTGTTTGGCTAAGAATTCTAATTTCAAATTAATTTTATTTTAAAAACATGGATTTTTTTTTTCTAAAAGTAGTCATTTCTTTATTGATTAGTGTTACATTTTCATCGCATTTCAATCTTTTTCGTCATCATGGATACGTTAAAAATTCGAGTAATTATGGAATATGAGTACCGTCGTGGCAGCAACGCGGCACAAGCGGCACGCAACATCAACGACGTTTACGGAGCTAACACTACAAACCAACGCACCACCTGTTATTGGTTTGCTCGCTTCCGTTCTGGAAATTTCGACCTGAAAAATGAACCTCGCGGTCGTCCGAAGACTTTGGTCGACAATGACGAATTAAAGGCGATTGTGGGAGCTGATGATACACAATCTACGGCTGAATTAGCAGCAGCTTTCGACGTTAGCGTCAAAACAATATTGGTCCATTTGCGTCAAATTGGCAAGGTAAAAAAGCTTGACAAATGGGTGCCCCACGAACTCAATGATCGCCAGCGCGAAGTACGCGTCGAGACGTGCCTTGCACTGCTCAACAGACACACAAATGAAGGAATTTTGAACCGCATTGTTACCTGCGATGAAAAATGGATTCTGTTTGATAACCGTAAGCGCTCAGCAAGTTGGTTGGATCCTGGTTCAGCACCTAAACAATGCCCTAAACGAAAACTTACCCCTAGAAAAGTGATGGTCACTGTTTGGTGGTCTAGCGCCGGTGTGATTCATCACAGCTTCTTACCAAACGGGGTGAGCATTACTGCAGATGTGTACTGTGAAGAACTGAACACAATGATGGAGAAGCTGGCGCATCTCCAACCAGCATTGGTCAATCGCTCGTCTCCGCTGCTCCTGCACGACAACGCGCGACCTCATACTGCACAGCAGACGGTCTCCAAGTTGCAAGAACTGGGGTTGGAAGCTCTCCGTCATCCGCCCTACTCACCAGACCTTGCGCCTACAGACTACTACTTTTTCCAGAATTTGGATAACTTCTTGGCGGGAAAAAAATTTAATACCCGAGAGGCAGTACAAAATGCCTTTGAAGAATTTGTTGCCTCCCGTCCAGCTGATTTCTTTAAGAAAGGCATCAATAAACTGCCACTGCGATGGCAAAGATGCATTGATTGCATGGGTGATTACTTCGATTAATACAAATAAAAAAATCATGAAAAAAATTCGTTTAAATTTTTTCATACAAAACGGCAATTTCATAGGTAAAGACCTATTATGACAAAATTAGTTACACTAAACACGAACCTCTAATAAAAGCTGTGTCCCTTTACCGACCACTCACGCACCTGCCCATACCGCGATGCCAATGACCCTTGCCGTGTAGCAGACGCGGACGGCTGCGGCACGCGTGCGTCCGTGGAGCGCATGCTCGCCTTCGGGCGGGAGCTGTATGCCATGAGCCAGAAGCTACAGCAGGACCAGTTCGTCAAGTCGATGCTTGAGGTAAGAAACGGATGAACGAAGTTTATAGAAAGATAACGCCACCAAAAATTATGTACGAATAATTTGTTAACCTATAGTTATACTAAATTGAAAACTGTACAAGGTCGGATAATATTCAGCATCATTATCATTTCAGCCGAAACGTCCATTGCTGGACATAGGCCTACCCCAAGCTCCGCCACTTCAACCGGTTCTCTGCTTCTCGCATCCAGCTGTCTTCTGCGGCCCTCACAAGGTCATCGGTCCACCTTGTGGGAGGCCTTCCAAACTTTACGTCTTCTGGTACGCGGTCGCCACTTCAGAATTTTTGATCCGGCGATCTGTTCTGCGAGCAATGTGCCCTGCCCGCTGCCACTTGAGTTTCGCAATTCTTCGGGCTCCTGCGTATCTCTTCATTCCTGATTCGATAATGCAGGGAAACTTCAAGCATAACCCGCTACATTGCCCTTTGGGTGACTTTAAGCCTTCGTATGAGGCCCATTGTGAGCGACCACGTTTCGGTTCCATATGTCATCACTGACAACACGCAAAGACTTTCGTCTTGAAGTACTGCGGTATGTAAGATGATAAGATATTGCGAACGCTGCCCAGCCGCTTGCAGAACGCAAGCTTCCCGAACGCTGCCCAGCCGAGTCGGATTCGACGATTGGCCTCTTTCTCGAAGTTGGACCTAACTAACTGGACAGTTTGTCCTAGGTAAACGTACAGTCACGAGCATTAATATGTATACACATCGCCAAATTCAAAAGCGATTTTCTTTTAAATAGCGATTGCAACCTTGAGATAACTTAGGTATTTCATTATAGTGTGGGTTCCAAAATATTATTTCCATAATAAAATAAGATTACAATGAGTAAAAGTGGAGAAAATCACTTTTAAAAGTTGGTAAGCGTAGACATATTATTGCTCGTGACTGTACTCGTCTACAATTTCGAGTGCAGTGCCTCCGACCGTTACGAGAGCGGGTGTTACATGGGCATTGGACATGAGCTTTGTCTTGTCCATGTTCATTTTAAGACCCGCTCTTTCGGAAGCTCTACTGAGGTCATCGAGCATTGTACCGAGGTCCTCCATGGTCTCAGCCATGACAACTATATTGCGCCATTGATGTTGATGCCAGCCCTTTTCAAGTTCAGAACCTTGAAGACATTCTCCAGTGTAGCGGTGAAAAGTTTTGGAGACATAACGTCTCCTTGTCTAACACCTCGCTGCAGGATAGGTTTCGAAGTCTGGTCCTGGAGTCGGAGTGACATAGTGGCGTTTTCGTACAGACACTTCAACACCTCGATGTACCGATAGTCGATCTGGCACCGTTGGACTGAGACTGAGACTGCAGTACAGCCCACGTCTCGATCGAATCGAAGTCTTTTTCGTAGTCCACTAACGCTGAACAGAGAGGCATGTTATACTCTTCGGGTAACATTGGTGAAACATAATATGAAATGAAACAAACTCTCCTAGTTGTTGTTACATTGCATACATTAGAATGGCTAATTTCTGTTACATTTCACTATTTGTCGGCATAAGATGATTTTAAATTTTTGTCCATTCTGCAACAGCGCGCACAGTCTTGCGTCGAAGTTTGATAGACATCCAAAACGCCTGTTCTTCACTAACTGCCAAGGAACACACTGTTTATATTGAAACTGTTATGTGGTACTTTCCAGGATGCATTCAGTCTGCTGGCGTACAGCAATCCGTGGGACAGTCCGGTGGGCTGGCAACTGGAACCCGTGCGGCGGGAGGCTGTGTGTGAAGCGCTCAACTCTGCCATATTGGGTAAGTGGCCACGCATATGTTATTGTGGCTGTATAGTGCCAAGGAAGGACTAAAACGAGGTTTCAAAATATAGGAGGTTTGAGAAAATGTCTTAATCTTAAGACTGGTTAAATTGATGTTTTTTCGAATCGATGTAGTAGTAGACCGAGTGGTTTTGCTAGACGATTGCGATTTAGGTTCAATCCATAGATATAAGAAAGAAGGAGCTATGCCCGGTAGTTAAACATGTATCGGAACCCCGGTGTCTCCAGTTTGGAGGGGTCCACATTCAGTTCAGTAAAAGCAATAGATACAAAGTCGCGCACACACCCGCAAATCATAAATCAGAACGTACACAATCAATTATAAACCTTATCATATCATTCATAGCGTGCATTCACCAGGCATCGTACAACTTACTCACACAAAAACATTGGTCGCTAGCGTTGTGCTGTGCAGAAGCCATTTATTTTACATAATTATAAGTACTCTATTGATTGACTAAATCGAAAAGTTATCGATTCTTAAATTTATTCTTGTTCAAATTTAAATTTATTCTTAAAATAAATAAGTATTGATCTGTCCAGAAAGTATTGCATTATAAAAAATTAAGTGTAGTTAAAAATAAACCTAAATAAATAAAAAAAACAATCAATATAAAACATTCGGGTTACGTTGGTTTAGGCTGAAATGTTTTCAGGTCTTCCAACTGTGTTGATACGGTTGACGAATTGAAGAATAAACAATAAAGTAATGTATTCGTTGGGCAATCGATATTGTTGTCGATAATCTACGTTAGTGGATGAATACAAGCATTTCATTATATACACTTTGACATGAATATGACGGCAGCCATATAGTTTGACAGCTGTCAGAGACGGCACCTACAGGGCGCTCTAGTGAAACGTGCACCGGACGCATCATAGAAAAATCATTCACTCTACCTGTCATTTGGTTTAAAAGACTTGAAGTACAATCGAGTAAAATATTGTGACGTTTCCCCCACCTTTATAAGGAGCTGCGCCGTTGAGTCGGCACGAGTTGGAACCCACGCACTTAGCTTTCTGGGAACTTTAGAGGAAACTCAAGTCTCAAGAAGTAGTCACCATGCCCCCTTGACCCGGCCCGACGGCACCGTTGCTTTCGACGACATCGAAAAGGCCGAATGCCTCGCCGATAGTCTAGAGGCCCAATGCGCGCCCAGTTCTCAACCAGTAGACCAAGCACACCTCGCTGAGGTGGACGCTGAAGTCGAACGTAGAACCTCTCTCCCGCCCGTCGAAGACCCCGATGATCCAATACCTCTCGTCACCCCGGACAAAGTTTACGAGATCATCAAAAGTCTGAAACCCCGAAAGGCCCCCGGCGCTGACGGCATCACCAATAGGGTGATCCAGATGCTGCCCGCCCACCTGATCATGCTCTAGAACCACCATCTTCAATGGAGCCTTGAGCAACAACATCTTCCCCCAAGCTTGGAAACAAGCCACGGTCATTGGCTTTCCAAAACCCGGCAATCCAAAGACCGAGCCCACGAGCTACCGACCCATAAGTTTACTGGACAGTCTCGGAAAAATCTATGAGCAACTTATCTATAAGCGTCTCAGGGACTTCGCCGTGACTAAGGGCCTGATACCCGACGAGCAGTTCGGTTTCCGAACCCAGCACAGTTGCGTACAACAGGTACACCGGATCGTAGAACAAATAAACGTTGGTTTCCAACGCGGTTATATGACCGGTGCAGTATTTTTCGACATAGCGAAAGCCTTCGACAAGGTCTGGCACAACGGCTTAATATACAAGCTGTACAAACTCGGCGTGCCAGACCGTCTCGTACTCATCTTACGAGACTTGCTGTCGAACCGCACCTTTCGCTATCGCATCGAAGGGGCGCTCTCGTCCCCCCAACCCATTAGCGCAGGCGTCCCTCAGGGCGCCGTGCTGTCTCCTCTCATCTTTACGCTATTCACTAGCGATATACCCAAAAGTAGAAAGGCACAGTTGGCACTGTTCGCAAACGACACAGCCATCTACCACACTGGGCGTAGCCAGGACGCGATAGCCTCCTCTCTCCAAACCGCAGTCAACGTACTTGGCGCATGGCTTAGAAAGTGGTGGATCGAACTAAATCCTGATAAAAGTCAAGCGGTTCTCTTTTCGAAACCGAGACAAAGCCCTGACACCCCCCCCCCCCCGGCCCATCTCCATATTCGGCAAGCGGATCCCTTGGGAGAAGCGAGCCAAATATTTAGGAGTGATCTTGGATCAGCACCTCACCTTCTCTGAGCATATCAGAAAGGCGCGCTCACGCGCCGCCTTCGCTCTCGGAAGGCTGCACTCTGTTCTGAACGCACGTAGCAAATTGTCACTCAAGTGCAAATTGCGGATTTACACGGCGTGCATTAGGCCCATTATGACGTATGCATGTGCAGTCTTTGCACACACGCAACCCCGATCCATCCATAGGATCCAGACCCTCCAAAACCGTTTCCTTCGCCAAGCCACAGTCTCCCCATGGTACGTTCGAGATCCTCCATCTCGATCTGAGACTGCCCACGATAGCTCAATTTCTGAAACGCAACTCGGAAGCGTTTCTTCGATAAAGCCGAGTTACATCGCAATCCCTTGATTGTGAAAGCCGCTAGTTATGCCCCCAGTAGAATCAGTAGAATCCGCCGGCCGAGACATGTCCAAACACAAACTACCGTCCTTCCGACCTCGCCGCCGAGGTCCTCGCGCCCCGCGAAGACCCCTGAGTAACGATCAGACCACCGACCGTCCCTTGCTCGTTGATGCGCCAGCCCGCGCCGCAGCTGAGCCAGTAGCTTTAAATTCCCCGAATAATAATCAAGAAAATACCTTGATCCAGTCACGGCTTCTCAAGGTCAACTGCGAGATGCCATACACATTTCTAACGAATGCGTCTTGGTGCCCGGACCACTGTCTCTAGACAGTCAGTACTGCACAGTTATTGGATGTGGAACGCTGTCTCTGACAAGTAGTACTATCCTTATTGCGATAACCGATTGTTCAACTGAAATAAATTTGTGTATTGCCATATCTGAGTTTTACTTCTGATGTCTGGACCAATCCCGACAAATATTAACTTTGAGAAGTATATTATTATTATTTCGTTTATTTTCTTCAATACATATTCAGTATATTTTTAAATATTTTACAAAAATGATTTAAAAAAAACATTTAAAAATATAAAAAATAGTAGCCCACCGGTATCGGGAACAGGGTCCAAGCTACCGGTGGTCAGGGCTGCTGAGAGAGGAACCTCCTCACTATACGCGCCGTGTCCAGTAGAACTGCTTTCTGGATCAAGCCCTTGATCCAGCTGCCTAACGAGAGCCTCCTGAGGTGTTGGTCGAGGCTCTTGGCTATAATGCCATTGGCCGTCACGACTATCGGCACAATGACTGCTGTATCCACATCCCACATGTCGACAACCTCGCGTGCCAGGTCAAGATACTTGATTTTTTTATCTTGCTCAGCTTTCACGAGGTTCTCGTCATGTGGGACTGCTATATCAATAATCATTGTGCGACGCTCTAGTCGATCTATCACCACTATGTCCGGCTTATTGGCAACAATAGTCCGGTTAGTGATGATAGATCGATCCCAATACAATGTGATAGTGCCATTTTCGAGAACTGGGTCGGGCACATACCTATAGTACGGTACTTCTGAATCCACAAGACTGTATTTCAGAGCAAGTTGCTGATGGATAATCCTGGCTACAAGGTTGTGCCTATGCAAGTAGTCTCCGTTAGCCAGACGAGAACAGCCAGAAATAATGTGTCGGATTGATTCCCCCGGACGGTGGCATGCCCGACAGATGTCAACCGTGCCATCCTTCACAATATATTTCCGGTAGTTGTTCGTCATCATAACTTCGTCCATAATTGCAAAGACAAAACCTTCGGTTTCTCCAAAGAGATCACCGAATCGTAACCAGGATACGGACGCTAAGAAGTCTACATCTGGTCCATGTAGGACTCGATAAAAGCGCCCGTGAAGCTCTTTGCCCTGCCATACCTCCCTGCGGTCATTAGTATCTAATACTTTAGGTTTGCGCCAGTCCTCGTTAGCCAAGGAGAGCGGGGTGAGTCCCTTGTCCACTGAGACCACATCTCGGTGCATCCCCACGTCGGCTTCTAAGAAATATTCCCTGAGACTGCATATCTCGCGATTGTGGAGGGTCTGAGCGTTTAAGAAGCTTCGACCTCCACATTTTCGCGGGATATACAGTCTCATCACCGATAACCGTGGATGATGCATCCGATTTGTGGTAAGTAGTGTGCGGACCCTCCTATCCAGGGCGTCGAGTTCCGTCTGAGTCCATTTGAGTATGCCGAAAGAGTACAATAAAACCGGGATGACCCAACCGTTGAAAGCGCGCACCTTATTTCCGCCTGATAAAAGACTATTTAAAACTTTATTCAGGCGGCAGAAGAAGCGCTCCTTCAACGATTGCTTCATGTCAGTAACATTGATACCCAACGCTTCCGACATACCCAAATACTTGTATGTTTCGGTTGAGGAGAGGGATCTAAGGTGTATGGAATCTGAGAGTTGGGTTCCCACGGATTCCACAATCTTCCCTCGCTTTACATGCATGACCGCACATTTGTCCACACCAAATTCCATCCTGATAGCGCTACTGAAAGTTTCAGTTACTTTCAGTAGCTCCATCAGTTGCAATTTGTTGGGGGCAAAGAGTTTTAGGTCATCCATGTAGAGGAGGTGAGATATAACCTGACCACCTCTCCTCAGCCGATAGCCTATACCTGAATGCTCCAGCAATACGCTAAGAGGATTCAAGGCTAGGCAGAACCAAAGCGGACTCAGACTATCGCCCTGAAATATGCCTCGCTCGATCCTTATCGGCTCGCTATTCCTCTGGATATTTCGACATCCTGGATAGCGAAGGACCGTTCTCCATTGCCCCATACACGAAGTCAGGAAGGTACGCAGAGTTGCATCTACTTTATACAACTCCAGTACCCTCCTAAGCCATGTATGTGGCACCGAGTCATAGGCCTTCTTATAGTCTATCCAACATGTCGAAAGATCCTTTCGGGAACGGCGGACCTGTTGGCTAATGGCCATATCAATGAGGAGCAGCTCCTTAGTACCGCGGGACCCGTTCCGGCATCCATTTTGAGAGGCAGACATGATAGAGTTGGTCTCTACATGATGGTAAATTTTAGCTTTTGCCATTTTATCCAAAAGTTGTGCAGCCCGTCCGGCCCTGGAGATTTCCAGTTAGGCAACGGACGGACAGCACGAGCTACATCTTGGGGGCTGATGGTAAGTGCCCCCATTTCTGGTACTTGACCACATGCTCGCTCGATTTCCCTAGCCCAATCACCTTCGGTGTGATTGACAGGCACCGACCAGATGTTTCGCCAAAATGAACACATGGCATCATCATCCGGCAGGTGCGTGTCAACCACACCTTGGTCCGGTCGCTCCCAGGTTCTGTATACCAACCTTTCATCGCTTCGGAATGTGCGATTCTGAGTGTACCGCTCCACTCTCTGCCTGTACCGACGAATACGGTTTGCCCATGCACAGATCTTCTGCTTCAGGAAGTCGATACGCTCTGTGACGCGGGTCATATAATCTCCAGAACTAATATCAGTCCCGGAAAACGCCCGCTTCACAAAGCGCATCACTCTAGGGCGATTATTGCCCTCCCTGAAGCAGATAAGCTTGCCGATGAGTGCTCTAGCCTCACCGATACGACGCTCAATCCTGCACTGCCAAGCTGGTACAGCTGGTTTTGGTCGTGGAGGTCGGTCACTGTTAGGAAATTTAACATGAGCCACACGACATGCCGCTACAGCTGCACAGTACAGGATTGAGTGGGTATCAGCAAGATCTTTGCTATCGTCAAAACATGTTGACAACTGTGAGTCTAGAGCACACACCAGCGCCCTGTTTTTCTTGTGCATGGGCAAACGAGGTAGACGTGGTCTAAGTTCAGGTGGAGTGGAGCGATACTCCCGGAAAGCATCATCCTCCTATTATTATTATTGTGAACGTGAGGACTATGTGGTATTTTTGTTTTTAATCTCTTTCTGAGTTCGTTTTTAATGTTAATCTGGCAGTTTGAGTACTTTGTGCGGCCTACCCAGATGTCTTTTTTGTTGGTATTGTTCGTCAAATTGAGTTCTCCAAGTTCTGAGTTGAGCCGTATGATTACTGATACATGCGTGCACTGAATGGATAGGTCCACTCAATCTGTGTGGTTCATTCCTCAAAAGACCATTTCAGACACCAATCCACATGATCTTCACATGATCTGACCAAGACTATGTCTGGACTATAAAAGAGACTGTGACCTCTGAGTTTGTTTCGGCCTTTCTTCTCAGAGTAGTCAGATAGGAAACGCCGACCTCATCTAGTTTAAAAAAATATGATTGACGTGTAAAAGTGTTTGAACAAACCTACTTCAGAAATAAAATCATTTATCATTTATTGAAAACGCGAGTCGATAGCCATGTTGAAACTAGGCAGTGTCTCAGATTTATTCGTACGATACCTGTCAAAAACCACTTATTGACTAGAACTATCGAGAACAAAGGTATAGGTTGGAAAGGAAAAGTACTCGATATCACAAAGTATCGATATTGGTTTCGTGTGCGTAACGAGCAGCATGTGTTACAGAGGCGCAAGGCTTGAAGTGGGTGTCGCCGGTGGAGGCGTGCGTGTCGCACTCGCGCGAGCTACTGCGGCGCATGGCGCGCGCCGGCCTGGGCGCCTGCGCCTTCGCCGACCTGGGCGCGCTGCTGCGGCGCTGACCCGCGCGCGCGGCCCGCCCCGCGCCCCGCCCCGCGCCCCGCCCCGCGCCGCGTGCGCGCGTGCGCCGCGCGCGCCGTCTGCGCGACGTGCGGCGCCACTGACCGGCGGCGGCGCGCCGCTCTATGTAAACGTCCCGTCACGGCGAACTCGACTGAATATTACTCAGACCGTCTGTACATTTTTCAAGCTTGCCCCGGCCACTCATGCATAAGAGCGACTCGACAAGAAATCGGCAAGAGACCGCAAAATACTACGCAATGTTAATTGTCGCTCATGCGGCACCCGAATTAATTAGAACTTTTCATGATATAAAATCGATGTTCCCGAAAATTTCTTACTATATTTCGCTGAGAACTAATGAGCATCTTAAAATTAATCAACAAAATTATTATCTTCAAAATATGGCCTGGCTGACTGATTAAATGTAAATCTAAATTAGCGAGCGAAGAGCTATGGACTGATTGAGGTAAAATGCGTCGACGACCCTGGAACATGCTCACCGTCGAGCGAGAGAGCGAGGGCACGAGGAGGTGAACCAAAACAGATCGTGTTACAATTGTACATAAAGATCAATTTTCAAAGCAGCGATCTGCGGCCCACAATAAACGCACATTGAATGCCTTAGTGACGATTCATTTAGTTATCGAGTATAATCACGAGGCGCCCGTGAGACGTTCAGACGCCAAATATATGTGTAATATAGACGTGATTAACGCTTAGCAAGTGGTTGCTTAAGCTTTACTATGGGTGATATGTTAGTAGCTCGAGGGGCGCCGCGGTCGGCCTCACACTGCACTACTCGTGCTTTTGAATCTGTCTACTCAATAGTTGGCTGAAGGTTGGCAGCGGCAATACTAGTTGCCATTCAATGCAATAGTTCGGTATCTGTAGATTAAAGAATTTGACTGTTTTTAAAACTGCCAATCCAACAACAATCGGGCTGCTTATATTAAGTTAATAGTTGGTAGAGTCCTGCCCCGCAACGCCCCGCCCCGCCCGGCCCGGTCTCCCTCGAGCATTTTTATATTTATGAAGTGAGAAATATAAACTTGTAATAAAAATGAAAAATAAATATGTAACTGTGTGCTCCGCTATGACCTCGACGATAAAGGACGTTGTGAAATATGAGTTTAAATTCGAATGTAGCTGTAATGTGTCGGAAATGCGCTGTATATTGTCTCTAGCGTATATTATAGATATATTGTTATAGAAATTAAACAAGGTAATTGTAACGCTCGCAGCGAGACACTGTTGTCGTATGATACTTTTTAATATTTTATTTTCATGTATATTTTATCGATACACAAACGGCGGAGTTCTCTAGTCAGACGATTCTGGACATCACTAGAGGTCTCGAAGTTTGCGTGTATACGAGAGTCGTCTATTATCATCATCAATTATTTTGATATCGTTTATTGTTTATAACACAGCGAATATCATTTCGGTGCGGCACTGTACAGATAATTGTAGTAACAGTTAATTTTTAGTCTAAAATCGACCAACCAACAAATGTTTTTGAAAGACTCGATACCGCAACAGTGTTTCTGCTAAACTTTAATATAATAATATATAATGTGAGAAGAGTGTAGAGATACTAAGATTTATGAATTGATTTGTTGCTATTGCATTTAAGTTATGTACCCTGACTTCGTCATATGAGCAAGTCAGGAAAACCTCGAAATATCGTAATTTTCGTAGGTCTCACGATATGTAGCTCTAAATGCAATAATGATAATATCGGGCCGAGTCACGGCTAACGGCGATGCAATGTGACATACGAACTTATACATTCAGTTAATGATCGATCTTCAACTGTCTTGTTTGAATGAAGCATGTGATGGTACTCACACTGCAATAATCAGTGAGTACCATCGGTAGTAACTAGTTGGGTTTGACATTTCAATAGCGAAGTATGGAAATATCTGTATTTTTTAAACTTGAGAGTTTTTTTATACAGATAACAATGATTTGGTAATCAAAACAATCTTATGAAATATGCTAAGCTAAAGTTCCTGAATATTTTCATTCAAATCGCAAGTCTGATTTTAATAGTTTACTATTTTTAATATGTGAACTTGAAAAAAATAGGGTATATGTTCATGATTTCCCTTCATAACATATAATTGAATGATTTGTATAAGTTTGTATGTATGCGCTTATATATTAACGAGACTACACTGTATTTTATTCTTCTGGTCTCATTAATATGTGGGTACAGCGAGGACACATGTTGCCGCCGACGCCTCATGTAATTTGTTCTGTAAAGATCAGTCTACAATATTGTTCTTATATTGTATTGTTTTCTTTTTTAATAATATATTATGTTTAAACCGCTCACTTGAGTTTAATTTTATTCCTCACATCATAAATAACATCTTTCTTCAAAAAGGCACAGACTTACGACATCCATCGCAGGTGTCATCCAACACCGATCGATTCGTTCTCGAAGGAGGTTTAAGATTCTTAATGACTTGTTTTTCTGTTCAAAGTTCTGTGCTTAACGGGCAAAAACTTGAAACATCCATGGCCCAAAATTCACCTGCGGGAAATTTGCTCACTCATGTGACGGACCCACCATACCACTGGCCATACCCGTGGTGGTATGGTGGGTTCAAACCATACCCCTCTAGTGGTATGCTTGGGACCCCACCATAACACCATAGTGCTGTCCTTGTGGAACATCAGTTATATAATAGTTAGCAGACTATTATAGAGACTTGTGTTACAACTGTTTGACGATGTAGAACAGACCCGAGTGGTGTCCGATGTCCGTAATATTAACTTGATAAAAGCCAATGTAAGGAAAGCACGCTGCATAAGATCACTTCTTGCTTGTAAAGGGTCGACATAGTCACGGACATAGTGGTTCCCAAAGTTGACTGGACCGCGACCCACCTATAACAAAACTTCCAAAGTCATGACTTACCTCTTGGCTGTCATGGAGAAAAGAAGGGGGCTTAACTAGGTATGAATGAAGGACTGTTCAAATAAGAAAGAATCGAAAATAACGAATAACAAGGAGTCCTATTTCAAAGAGAAGAATGTGTTTGTTTCCTTAGCTTCAACTTCAATTTCAGACAGCAAGCAAGGATACTTGTCAGCAACTGATAGCCAGTATTTCGCGGCTTGCCATCGAAATTTTTTTGCAGTGACGTAACTTCTGATAAATCAATGATTTCTTCACTTGGAAATATCTCCCAATTTTTCCAGGCCCACCATTCGTTCGCGACCCATAGTTTGGGAAATGCTGAACTACAATGTTCGTGTAAGTTAATTGATATTAAATCTGGATTGGACAATGTTGTTTGTGTGTGGACACGGTAACGCTTGCCAAGGCTCTCAGATGGTTCGATAAAATGGTCAGGTAGTTTATACAGCTCCCGGCTTAGATTACCTACATCTTGCTGTGGAGGCGTTACTATTTGCTGGACTAGCTGGACCCACACACCCTAGAAAACTTTTTCGACTCTTCAGTCTCTGGGGTACTGAGACGTAGTTGTGCATTAGGTGACGTGAGTCAGCCTAGGCTGGCTATGTTCCTGAGAATGTTTGGAGGGCCAATGCCAGTCCGTGAATACAGCATTCGTACTCGATCAAACCGACCCCCGGCTTGAGGCAGACACTAATATCCGGCACGTCTCATTTAGAGCTGTATCCACTAGATCAGTGAGATCTGTTTTTCTGTTGTTTTTGAAATTAGTTTCAGAATTTCAGTACCTAGTTATCGAATTGGTAGCTTCGCTTCTTTGTCACGGATACCACCTGACAATTGTCAAGAAGCGCCCGTGACTTGTAACACAAGACTGCTACCTGCTGGTACTTTAGTACAGTCGCCAGCAGGTCAAGGTATCCCAAACTGTCAAATTTTCCCAATTGAACATAAACCTTATTCCTTTGTTATAAAGTTGAAAAACTATCAAAGAAATTTGACAGATTGGAGTAGGTTGATGTGCTGGCCTTTGTACCTACCGTGTTATTATGAGCGATTTAAGTCACGTTCGCACGGACGTGAAAATTTCGTAATGGGATGTTTTTGCGCGCTGGATCTTCAAAACGGTGCACAGCGCCGACGACGGTTGAAAATCCAACTGTGTTTTTTCGACGCGCTGGGATTCCTTCTGCTGGATTCAAAGCTGGGTGTGTAGTAGTTAGTATGAAGCAGATGGCTCGGGTCTCATGAAGTATGTTATGAATGGCCAACCGGTAGATGGCCGCCATTTTGTTCGCGAAGTAATAAAAACCGTTTATTCCTCGGCACGGCCGTGTGCGTGTGTTGATGTGAAGGTTCCCACCCAGCTCGGTTCATGAACGAGGAATGTACATATCTGAAAAGGGGATGCTCGGGGTTCAAGGATTGCAGCAGCAGTCAGCAGGCCAGGTAAGTAAACAAGAATTACATGTTCAGGCTTTCGTTTTTAAAATTGTTTTGGGTCAGCAGTCCCTGTCTGCCTTAGCGTGATGGTGGATTCACTATAATAGCGTCATCATTAATTTAGAGCTAGGACTTCTGGCGAAGTCGATTTCCACGTCTTCATGAATTACGCGAGAAAAATAGGCCTTCCGGTACTTTTTTGTTTTGGGGATGGGAAATCATCAAATAACTTCTCCCGCTCTGGATGGAGCAGGAGGGCGTGTCAGACTTTTACTGACTAAAATCCACCCGCTTTCCTTCAGTTGCCTTTGTGCCAGGGGCCACGGTATCTCTTTCGAACAACCCGCACCCCTGGCAGGCATCGGCCCTTGTGGACCCCACCTGTTGGTGCTGACATCTCTTTGAGGCGCGCGTGAAACAAAACGCACGGCGAGCTACCCATTGACGCCCAGGGCGTCTCCTGCGGCGACTAGGGCCGTGAGGGCGTATAGATAGCCTCTCCCTCACGTGCACCGCCTCCCTCTTCGTGAGCATTACTGCTTCGCAGAAGGAGGTGACAGCTACCCATGCACTCTCGCTTCGTACCATGGCCTGGACCAGGGCCGGACGCGAGAGATCGCCTTCGCTGATCGCCCCCACGAGGACACGACGGTGCTCCGCCCAAGGCGGGCAGACCTCCACCGTATGCTCCATCGTGTCCTCCGGGAAATATACGCAGAGGTAACACCCAGGCGTTACCTCCCGCCTGATCCAAAACAGGACGCTCCCGAAACAACCGTATCCGGTGAGGTACTGCTTCCGGCGGAAGGTGAGGACACCGTGGCATCTCTCAATCCGCCGCAATTGTGGCCTGCCCAGCACTGGGTTGCGACAATCGCACTCTCCAAGTCAGACGGCCTTTAGGTTCTTATATTGAAATATCGCATCAATATGGCTTAATAAAACACGAATTTACAATGGTGCCTGCAGATAACGATTCATTGAATAATTATGTTAATTGTGTAAAAAATATTGAGGGACTGATTCAATAAATTAAGGATGGAGGGGATTGTGGACCAATCCTCGCCAGGCCGTTCTTAACGAATTCAATCGGTTTTGATAAAATCGGTAAAAATATCAAGGGCGGAAATAGAAATTACGGTTTTTTCGTTTGAATAATTGCTATAGAAAAATGTAGAATTTAGTAAGTAATCGATTTGGTGAGGAGCTCACCTACCATGCCCACTTGGTAGGTACTTACCTGGAGAGAGCAGTGGTGGCCCAGTGGTTAAGCCCGCGACTTACGAGTCGAGTGTAAGGTCGTAGGTTCGAACCCAGGTAGGTGCTTGACTTTGTGTAAATTATTTTTCAACACACTTGCTCATAAAATGGCTCTAATTTCACTACAGTTAGGCACATAATGACACCTATTATCAAACTGTGACTTTTTCATTACTATTATTCACTAGTGAGTTATAGAATTGGTTGAGTTGCTTTGTTCTTAGTGAGTTATAGGTTGCTTTTTGTTTGAGTTGCTTTGTTCTTAAAAACGATGATGATGGATGATGCTGGGTGATGATGGATGATGATGGATGATGCTGGATGATGATGGATGATGATGATGGATGATGATGGATGACGATGGATGATGATGAATTATGATGGATGATGATGATGGCTGATGATGGATGCTGATGGATGACGATGGATGTTGATGGATGATGATGATGGATGACGATGGATGATGATGATGGATGATGGTGGATGACGATGGATGATGATGATGGATGATGATGGATGCCGATGGATGATGATGGATGATGATGATGGATGATGATGGATGATGATGATGATGATGATGATGGATGAAGCTGGATGATGATGGGTGATGATGAATGATGATGGATGACGATGGATGATGATGGATGACGATGGATGATGATGGATGATGATGATGGATGATGATGGATGATGATGGATGACGATGGATGACGATGGATGATGATGGATGATGATGGATGATGATGATGATGATGATGATTTAGTATTATTTTCTTCGCAAGTGTGTTGAAAAACGTCGTATGATACACGTGTGTATTGATGATTATCGTCCTCGGCTCTCTTAAGACCCTCGCCTGACGGCTCGGGTCTCAATGGCGCCTCAGCGATAATCACCAACGTTACACACTTGTACCATAATGTACTATTATCACCACTGTTCTGAAAACGGTGAAGGAAAACATCGTGAGGAAACCGGCATGTTCTAGAACCAAAAAATCGAAGACATATGTGACATCTACGAACCCGCACTGGGCCCGCGTGGTGGAATACGGCGGCCTACTCCCTCTCACCGAGACGAGGTCTGTGTCCTAGCAGTGGGAAACTTTATCTATAAGCTGTTGATGATGTACAGAGGCCATCAAGCTACCCCAATCTGTCAAATTTCTTTGATAGTTTTTCAACTTTATCAAAAAGGAATAAGATTCACTTTCAATTGGGAAAATTTGACAGTTTGGAATAGCTTGTCCTGCTGTCTTCTGAACACTTCTGCCACCTATAGGTCTCCATAGGTACTTTAATATTATAAATGCGTAAGTAACTCTGTCTGTCTGCTACTCGTATCTTCTCATGCCTAAACCAATCGTTATGGAAGACATCTTAATACCCAGGGGCCTGGCGAAGGACATGGCTTCGTTTGATCCTATGAATTAATACCTACTCGCAGACGAAGTCGCAGGCTACAGCTAGTATTTAATCAATAATGTGGACGCGGAACAATTCTGTATCGTTAAGTCCGCAAGTTTCAGTAGTGGATTTCATAACGTTCTAACAAAAACAAGCAACAATCGCGGTCTCTACAGAATAGCGCATTTTCTTAAAAAAAAAAAACGTTTGGCCCGCCTCAATATAGAATGTACGAAGGTGGTTAAGGAGGATTTTTGCATCTTGTAAGGTTAGCTCGAATAAGGGCGGGAGGGAAAGGAATGAGGATTTTAATTCCGCATTGCATAAATCCCCCTTTTTTCCCGCCCGCCTTATTCGAGCTAACCTTACAAGTGCCCCAAAACAGCGAGGTAAAGGAAGTTACTGGCACTTATATCATCCCTACTAATATTAAAAATCCGAAAGTAATTCTGTCTATCTATCTGTTACGCTTTCACGCCTAAACCGCTGAACCGATGGTCATGAAATTTGGCAGAGATATAGCCTGGGATATGGAGAAGGACATAGGCTACTTTTTACACGATAACCGACATCCACGCGGGCCGAGCCGCGGGCAAAAGCTAGTACCTATTAAAATAAAAGCAAAAGATCCTTATTGTAGAAGATAATCATAATGCTTATATTGTAATTATAACATAACTAGCTTTTGCCAGCGGCTTCGCCCGCGCGGAACTTCCATCCCCTATTTAACTCCCTTAGGGGTTGAATTTCGGGAAATCCTTCCTTATTCCTTGTCTACATTATAAAGGGAACTTCTGTGCAAAATTTCAGCTTTCTAGGTCCAAGGGTTTGGGCTGGGCGTTGATGAGTCAGTCAGTCAGTCAGAACTTTTCTCTTTATTTATATAGATATGTCCTCGTTAAGGGGCCATCCATAAATTAAGTCACACGTTAAGGGGGGGAAGGGGTCAACGAACCAACGCAGGGCCGGACGCGAGAGATCGCCGCTGCCGATCGCCTCCACGAGGACACGACGGTGCTCCGCCCAAGCCTGGCAGACCTCCACAGTATGCTGCACCGTTTCCTTAGGGCGATCTTCGCAATGGAAGCACCCGGGCGTTTCCTATCATCTTAGAACCAGGAACTCCCGAAACAACCGTTAACCGTTACTTCCCTTGTATCTACAAGTCTTGTATCTCAATTTTTATTTTTCCCCATTGTTTTCATATGAAGCAATCACCTTAAGACTTTTACAGCACTAAATGGCGCCAAAATTATACGAGTGTAGTGACACCTACAACCACAGAGCCACAGAGTGTTCTCTATAATGAGTTAAATTGCAAGATGTAGCTAGCTAGCGACCCCGATAATGGATCTATTATATCTAGAACTAATTTCAATTTCGATATTCTGTAACCTACCATTGTATAAAATCAAGTTCTTCTAACATAACAGACAGCTGTGCTGCTGGGGAGTTTGTTGCGCCACTTCTTCTTCCCAGCTAAAGCACTAGGAAGTGTCGAAGGGTGGGCGTTTTTGGGGGACTGTCTTTTGTAATTTTTGACGTTCAAAAAGTGCTGACACCAGCCTAGTTTGAATAAATGACTTTTGATTTTGATTTTGATTCTATTTAAATTTGAATAAAACAATAAACTATTTCGCGTTCTTAATTATGTGACCAGCCAGTAAGTAGTAATACTAGGTTCAGATGGAATGTATAAAGTTTATATATTTTATTTTTATTTTTTTTAGCCAATCATGTGTATCAATGAATGTACCGTTAGTATGGAAAAGTTTTGCGATACCGAGGGAAACACATACAAAAAAAAAATCTTACCTTTGTATAATGCAAACAAAAACTTAAAAAATATTACTTCCTCGATCTGTTTATAAGGCTTTTTCCATCAATCTAAAATATTTAGCTTTTTTTATTGTTTTACTACTAGATGGGCCTGCTTTTGACCTCGATCACGCCTGATCATTGAATATGTGCGCCTGATGGAATCCGATTGGTGAGGTCTATGGTGGACCGAGCCCAGAAGATTCACTCTTGTTTTGAAGGTGGACGGGTTGTGAATGCATATTTATGCTATAGCAGCAATCTCGGTTAATTTGCTGTAATTTTTCTAAGAGTTCCTTTGTCTGTCTCCGAAACGCATCATCCGAACTACATAATTATGAAATTTAAATGGGACCATTTCGAAATAAACCCCTTTCGAACAAAAAAAGAATTTTGCAAATCGGTCTTATGACGGAGTTATGCCCGAACCTCCACCTAACTCCTAACCGTTAAAGAGTCGTACCTTCCTTCATCAACTCAGCGTCAAGAGATGATGATGACCATGCAAATGTCTCAATAGCTTTAGAAAATATATGAAAAACATTGTTAATACCTACAAAATTTGAGGGTTGCCCTCGATTTCCCTGGGATTCCATCGTCAGATCCTGACTTGGTGCCAATGGGACCACCTCAGGAGTATACTCTTGCAAATAAAATAAAAAAATTGAGAGTCGGTCCACAAATGGGGAGAAATCGAGGAACATACATTTAAAAAAAATACAGTGGAACATATAACCTCCTCCTTTTTTGGAAGTCGGTTAAAAAGGAAACTATAGTCACCAGAAAACCAATTAGGTACAAATCCTCACGTATAGACGTATTATAATAATAATAGTTCATGGTGTGAGCACAAAAACAGAAAAAATAAAACACATCGCCAGTACAAATAGAGAACTTGCGATTTGTTGAGATGTGAAATGATGATGATGATGATGACCTCATCATCATCATCATCATTTCAGCCGAAAGACGTCCACTGCTGGATGGATAGGCCTCCCCCAAGCTCCGCCACTTTGACCGGTTCTGTGCTACTCGCATCCAGCGGACTCCCGCGGCCCTCACAAGGTCATCTGTCCACCTTGTGGGAGGCCTTCCAACTTTACGTCTTCCGGTACGCGGTCGCCACTCCAGAACTTTTCGGCCCCATCGGCCATCTGTTCTGCGAGCAATGTGCCCTGCCCACTGCCACTTAAGTTTGGCAATTCTTCGGGCTATGTCGGTTACCTTGGTTCTCCTGCGGATCTCTTCATTCCTGATTTGATCACGCAGGGAAACTCCAAGCATAGTCCTTTCCATCGCCCTTTCGGTGACTTTAAGCCTTCTTATGAGGCCCATTGTGAGCGACCACGTTTCGGTTCCATATGCCATCACTGGCAACACGCACTGGTCAAAGACTTTCGTCTTGAGACACTGTGGTATGTGGGACGAGAAGATATTGCGAAGCTTCCCGAACGCTGCCCAGCCGAGTCGGATTCGGAGATGTAGGTTTCTTTTGTTAAAGAATATTTTTAGTATAAATGAAAAATAAATATGAAAAACTGCTGTTTTTTATTAATCTAGGTGCTTCTTAATATAAAATGGAAAAATATGTGACGTCACGAAAGGGGGGAGTGGTTTTCACAAGTGTGACAAGAACGGGTTTAATTTATAATTTTATGGTTTTTTGACCGGGAGGGGTCAAAACACCATAAAATTTGTGTGACGTAATTTATGGAAGGCCCTAATGGACAAACAACCAGCTTCATGATTGCACGATTGCAGCCAGTAAGGCTAGCCAGGTCATTAGTACCTTGGGTACCTACCTAGTTACGAGCTTCACAAATATTTACGTTAGCAAGCTATTACCGGGAATTCATTTGCTTCGAATACCTCGTTGATAAAAAGTTTTACATAAATATCTACACCAGCACTTGTAATAGATGTATCGTAACATTCGTAACTTTACAGCTTGAGTGAGCCATGTTATTACTATACATCATTTGGTATATTGGTATGTACGTACCTACATAAGTTCCTCATCTATATTATGTAAGTAAATGAAGTCAGTCGTCGTTTGGTATCTGTAGTGATTCTCACGTTTTAATAACTTAGTGAAAACCCGCTTTGGATTCAATCGAGATACCTACCGGTGGGTCCTTGAGGAAGTCCTTTCACAAGTAGTTATCGGTTAGTTGGCTCCACTTAATAAGTCCGTCCTAACACCGTCTATTCACAAACACTTCATGATGTTTGCAGAACTTGCGAGTTCGTAACTTCTGCACACATCATGAAGATCATTGTTAGAGGGCCCTAATTAACGACACACTTATATAGGTACCTGCGTCCTAAAAGTTAGGTAGGGACTTCAACACGGTCAACATAATTCGTAGTTATACCTACTTAACTGCTTTGTAACTACAGCAACAAACCAGCTACTTAAACTCAATTAGCTACGGTACCTACAAATTGGGTGACTCCTTGAAAAAGTTCACGGAAATAAAATAAATAAAAGTTACATCGCAAGCAATACGACAGCGGTAGTCAATTCATTGAATATCACGTTATCTGTGTTCCAACAGCTTCGGGACCTGAGGTCCAGTCTGCATGGGCCGGAGGGGGTAGTGGGGGGTGGGGGTCGCGAGAAATTGAATGAAAACATTGAATATTTATTCTGAGACGATGCCAGTGCACCGCTGCGGGCTCCGGGCAAATACTATGTACTTGGGCAGATGTGACAGACGGTTTATGTCTTGTATAAACTATACTTGAAATAAATTAGCTGCACAAGAGATAAAGAGAAAAGCGCGACACTAACCGACTTGTTGTAATATCAATAATGTTCATTGCGTCAGTCCACCATAATACTTTCTTAGAGGTTGTTCACTAATCGTTTCACGATCTTTCACGTGTTCTTCATTTTATCTTAAATTTAATTTAAGTATTCGATTTCGTGTGTGTCGAACAACGAGACATTAGAAACAGGTACTGTTATCGTGTCAAGTTAGTCTTGTCATAGAAGTGCGCAGCCTGCAGCCATAGTCACCCAGCCTTGTCTTGTCTGCGGGAGCACATCGTTGTCGTTCCGGGATGATCTTGTGGCTCTCCTTTTAATATTTGATCTGCATATTTATAAATCGTGCTCGGACTGTTTGCGCCGCCCCTCGAGCGTGTTTGCAGATTTATAGTTTATTTCATTTCGTGTGAGGACCCCTTCGACTGACATCAACCCATTGTTTACTGTACATTCTCGAGGATGCGTATGGTCTGGAATATTTTATATCAATGTTTGTATTTGTCCACAATCTATAAGGAATTCTGAATTTATAGCGCAATAACGCTATGCAAGTGGGCACTAGTACATATACTGCACTCCGACAATATTGTTTTGTGAAGCGCAGTTATGCTCGCAAGATGTCAAGCAACTTTCGCGCATATTCATTGGTTTACATGCAAAATTCCAAATATGTAGCCCGCGTGGTTACCTATATGTTGTTGCCATAAAATGCATATGCTTAGCATTTAAATAGGAGCGTATGAAAAACCTGGTTTAAATTAAAATAGTTTTCCTTTGCCTATAACAGCCTAGACTTTAATCAGCACTTAAACTGCATAATTATTGAAAAGAAGGCATTATTATCATCAAGAATATTAACAGAAACTTAAGAGTAAGTTGTCGAGGTTGTTCTAAATATTTTAAGATCTTAATTATAATACAGTGAAACCTGGTTAATTGGGATCTCAAGGGACCAAGGATTTTGTACCATTTAAAGAGGTTTTCATTTATCCAGTTTTCCAATTAGACAGGTTTAAAATTTAGTTGTCTCATTTACAGAGGGCCCGCTTATAGAGGTCGAAATGTACCGTTATTCCATTTATAAAGGTGGAAATTTTGTGAAAGAAATTCAAATGTTTATAAACAATCGTGTCGTAACCTGTCCCAACCTGATAAATTGTCTCACTTATAAAGGGAATTGAGCTCCAGAGTCCCAATTATAGAGGTAAACATCGAAAAAATCCTAGAAATCAAATCTCATTTAACCAAGTTCGAAAAGTCCCATTAACAGAGGTAATTCGATGAAAAAGTGCCGGGACCTCATTGTAGTTCTCAATAATAGAGGTTTCTCACTTATCCAGGTCCCACTTAACCAGGTTTCACTGTACTTATAACCAGTACTTGCTAAGATTCAGGTTTGTTAGTCGTAACAACTATCTGCAAGGCGCACCGTGTTAACTGCCAACGACTCATTAAACATGCGAGAGTGGCTCTCCGGTCTAAGGAAATTAACACGTGCCCACAGTTGTGTAGATATCGTTTGAAGCCACGCACTTGCCCAACGATTGTCGAGATATGCATGTGCGAAGAATGAATAATATGTAGGACGTGTAGGTAGAACCTAGGTACCTAATCTAACCATACATCAGATAGGTACAGATCGGACTGGGCGATTGTGAAACGTTTCTAAGGTTTTTGTTCAAGATTTTGTGCAAACATTCTGCTAACAGAGAACTTACGAGTACCTTCATATTATGACCTTAGATTGTTGCCCTTCTTATATAAAGAAGAGGTTTATTTATAGCTGTGCCATTAAATAATAAAAAAATGCGTCTTAAGAAATTCTTACTGTGATCTTCAACTATCGTGAAATGAGCCTGGGTATGTGCCTGAAAAATATCCTAGTTGAATTCTGACAGGAGTACAGTATTGAGAAAACACACCATAGACTGGGACACTTTTATTCCCAATCCCCTTCACATCTGTTTGTACATTACAGTTCATGGCACTCTGACAGGGCACGTATCCTTGTAGGCCGTGTTCACACAGCAGCTCCAGCAGGAACCGACCCTGGTGGCTCGAGGGCATGTCGGTGACTGACAGCTGGCGGTCGATGTGCATCACCTGGGTTCTGTTGGCTGTGGTGGCTGGCCAGCGGACTGGTAGCAGTTGAGTAGGCAGCGGGGTTGGGTCCCTGTTAAAAAGAGATGTCAGATTGAGTAAAGTCACGGTGGCGAATAATTTGATGAAGATTGAAGAGATGTTAAGGCCTAAAATCCTTAATTATAGCTAAATTAACGAATAGGCATTATTTTTAATATAATTGTACTGAAAAAAAGAAGACAAAACATTTAAGATATGATAGTGCGTTCGATTCTTACGCCACTTCCTATCATTATGTTTCCCAACGACGACAATGCAACTTGACGAAACTACATTAAATTCAAAGAAATACTATGTCCATTGTTATAACATTCCTACGTATTTACGTTTATAATGTTGTCTTTACGATCGATCTTTCCTCTAATTGCGTAACTCACGATTAATCATAATCTGTTTCGTTTTGATACAGATTGTTTAACCATTGCTTCATATGTTCGAAAAATGTGTCCGGTCTACAACGTAAATAACGCAATGAATATCGTTGAACTGTCAAAATGAAACAGATTATGATTAATCGTGAGTGTTACGCAATTGGGGTGCTGGTTGAGCTACGAAATATCGAGAACGTATACTAATATTGAGTGAAGGAATAAAGTTCAAATTAACTAACAAGAGTTTTAAAAGTGTATTTATTGTCTCGAAAATTTCCGATAAAATGGTCTTATATTTTAGTATTACGGTTTCTTGTTATCAACACATCTGACAATGAAAACAATGCCTCCTTGGCACCTAATCTTTGTTTTTAGAATAATTATATTTATCAGCGTCGAGTGCGCAAAATTAGGTACCTGCTGTAGTAACGACCCGATCGTTGTTTGTATTAAGTACGGAATAATTATACCTGATGAGTTTAGTGGGTACTTATAAAATTATTGCAAGCTTTTATAGCCGTTGCGATAACTTATTACACATACACTATGGTTAATGTGCAAACAAACTAATACATATTTATGAAGGAAAACGTTAAACTTATTGTCTGACTGTCCACATAAATAATGACTGTCATTATGTTCATGTTTAGTTATGTAATTCGATGTCCATTCGATGGTGTAACCCCATGGACGGAATGTGTCGTTTTACGTCAGCTGTAATTAAACATTGTAAGTATGGAAAAGCGCGCGCTTGCATCATTTAGTAAAACCTACCTAAGTGCATGAGAATGCACTTAAATTGGCTAAAAGAGTCATCCAAAAAGGGTGCGGCTTATGTAGGAAAGCTTTTTTAGATAAAGTAAGTACCTAACACATATACGTAAAAAGATATGATGAAGGTTGCAACAATGACATTTCAAGCTTTTTTTCCTTGTGAATAGGTCATCTTGATTACCTTAATCACTACTAATATTATAAATGCGAAAGTAACTCTGTCTGTCTGTCACGCTTTCATGCCTAAACCGCTGAACCGATCGTCATGAAATTTGGCAGAGATATAGCCTGGGAAATGGAGAAGGACATAGGCTACTTTTTTACTCGATAACCGACATCCACGCGGGCGGAGCCGCTGGCAAAAGCTAGTTAAGGATAATATTTTAGTAAACTCACCCGAACTTCATAAAGTTTGTCAACATGGTGGTGTGTCTTTCGATGACTAATCTGTCAGCGGTACTCAACCGTAAGCTCAGACCTCCCGGCTTGAACATGTAGAAAACGTCATCAGAATGTGTCGCGCCCCTCACTCCGAGTCCACGACCAAAGACGACACTCCCGAAATTACGTCCTCCTTCGTAAGAGAACATGTAATTATACACCGGTTTGTCTGAATACTTCGCTATCAGCTTCGAGAACGCGTCCACCGCTCCGTACGATATCCAATCCGAATAATAGTCCACACCACCTTTGACCGAAGCTTTACTATTGAGCCTTTTTTTCCCAAAGTAATGCGAACGAATTTTGTTGGCTATTTGTCTTTTGTCTTCGTCGGAACACCAGGAAAATACCGATGGCAGCCTATCAACGAAGTTATTGTCTAAATATTCTAATGTTCTTTGGTTATTGAGTCCGTAGAACAAGGTACCTTCGCTGTTGGTGACGCCGACCATTATCGGCACTTTGTTAAAGTCTCCCGACGTGATGATGTTGTATGGCGTGTCGTGGAAAAAGGGCTCACTGAAGTTCGTGTCGGCACATGGCGCGTACTTGAAGTACCGCGGATCTATTGAAGAACCTTGTGTTGCTGACAGCACGTCTCTCAAGGACGACTTTAAAAAAGTATTGTAAACATCTCGTTCACTCCGCACTGTTGCCATCTTAGCGGCGTCTTCGAAAGCTGGAGTGAGCGGCGATGGGTTGAATGACCACGTCGTCAGAGCTACACCACTCATCATTACCGCTTTGTGGAACAGTCCTGTGCTACGTTTCGACAATAAGTGCATCGCTGTGGTGGTCGCTCCCGAACTATATCCAGATATGGTCACATTGTCTGGATCTCCGCCGAAAGCGGCAATATTCCTCCGAATCCATTTTAAAGCTGCTACTTGGTCCTTAAGTCCGAGATTAGCAACATTATTCAAGCACAAGAAACCTAGGACGCCTAATCTATAGTTGACTGTCACGACTATGACGTTCGTTTTGACTAGAAATTCGGGGTCGTAATGCCACTTGCTACCGTAGTAATAAGCTCCACCGTGGAAGTAGACTAGGACGGGTAGTCTGTGGCCTGCTGTGGCGTGCTCTGGCGTGTACACGTCGAGTAGGTGGCAGTCCTCGGCACCCAGCTTGAAGATGGCGAAGGCCTGTGCGCAGGAGTCGAACCGCGACACCGCGTGGAACGTGTCGCTCCATTTTCTCGGTGGTTTCGGCGGCTGGAAGAAGGGTTGATAATGTTGACTGTATAATAATTATAGATTTGTAAAAGAATTTAAGCTTGTGATTTACGTAGTCTTCACGTATCGTAAGGTTGAGCTGGTTCCAGTACAAAATGTGTGTTAGATATTATGGCAGGAAAACTGTAACTTAACTTTCAAATTATTAACTGGTTCATTGTAAGACATATTATTTATTATAATTAATACCAAGTGTGCGATTTATTTTCTAAATATTTCTTGTTGTTCACTTGACCAACGAATATTATCTATCACCTGCGAGGTGATTGTGTAACACACTGTCAGTAGCAATGGCTTTCATTTTGACAGTTCAACCACATTCATTGCGTTATTTACTTTGTGCGTTATTAGATATTGTGTTTTGCGTTGTTGTTGTGTTGTTCGTTGTTGAGCACATACATTGTACGAACAAATGAAGCAATGGATTAGAAATGTTTATTGCATCAACTTAAAATAGCTTATTCTAGTTGCATTGGGGAGAATCCTGTTAAGCAAATAGCATGCTTGTGTTAGGATGCTCCACCCTTCCCCAGGTTATTTATTTCCTATTAAGTTTTGAGCATCAACAAAATAAATTATATAAACATAAACCAACAAAAATAAAAGAAAGAAAAGAAAAACATCAAAAAGCGCGCTGGGATGTGTGTGTTAAGTGTGGCGATGGTGTGGAGGTAGTGGTTGTGAATGTATATGTGAGTAGTGGTTGTAAGTGTGGGAGTGAGGTTTGGGCCTACACGTAATACATGGTGTGGATTTATTATTGCTAGCTAACCCTACGAACTGTTCTTGGGATCGGAAAAATAATGTCCCTAGGACATTATCTTCCATTAGCAGCAGAAATAACATATAGGTTAGTGTTTTATATTTATTTAATTATAGTATCATTGATTGAACCATATTTTCTACTTCGTCATATGTCTTTGTCTTAAGCCATTTCGACAAAGCCTTTTTGCATTCTCGATAAGTTAGTAGGTAAATGTCAAGTTCTTTATTAAGAAGATTGTATAAATGGGATGATTGCCTAGGATATTGTCTTTTCGCGAATGTAGACTTAACTGAGACAGTGGGAGCAACCGTATTTTTCCTTCTGCCTTTTGTCTTCTGTGGGTTGAAAGATAGAGTTTTATGCTTAGTAAGGGTTATATGAAGTATGTAAAGCTTTCTAACGGTCAGAAGATCTGTTGTCCGGTAAAGGTTCTCGGTGGAAAATCTGAAGGGTTTAAAAAACATTAAGTACTTTCAGTAGGGACCTCTGAGCCCTCTCGAGGTCTAGAAATTTAATTTTAGTGGCACCTCCCCAGACAGGTAGGCAATATGTCAGGACAGATTGGGCAAGGGAGATGTAAATCTGTAGCAGGAGTTTTTTCGAGGTTACATGACGTAATGTCTTGAAAGTCCAGATAAATTTCCGCACACGGTTCATTATTAATTCAGTGTGATTGTGCCAGGATAATCGCTGATCAACCATAATACCAAGGTATTCGGTGAATACTACTCTTGCAATTACCGTGCAAGAACAATTTGAGTTTACATGATAGTGGCATTTATGGATTTTAATTTTGAATTCTGGGGGGGGGGGGGGGGGGGGTTGAGAGATGTTATACTTTGTGAAGCAGATGAAGTTGGTTTTGGAAGTATTTAAGGTTAAAAGGTATAAGGTGGATATAACAACATCCTACAAAGTTATTCAGTTTCTGATTGATAGTGTTTGTGTTGTGTGTGTGCAATGAGGACCAGTTACAGTTCAGACGACGAGAACTTGAAAAGAAATTCTTACCGCTGAATTTTCCAGGCATTTCCCAACCGTCTCACCGGGAAAGGAGATTAACATTTAAATATTTCTCATATTAATATGTGCACGACTCGTACACTATGCAGATTACTTGCGCAGTGATATTACAAACCGTATACTCACTTGGAATCTCTCGCTGACGGCGTACGGGATCCCGTAATACCGGTTCTGTCCGGAGGAGCCTCGGAGGCCCCTTAATTTACCCTGGCTTACTTCCACGACCGGCGTGTACAAGAATAAGCCGCACACATGCTGCACACACGACAAACACACAATATACACCAACGCTCCGTATCTCATATTTACCAACGAAAGGTTTTACTCATTATTTTTAACTTGTGGTTGGTGTTGTCCATTTATATTAACCGGAGGATCTGCATGTTGGAGCCGGCTTGGGATTTTACAGAGTTAACTGGTTATGGACAATATCTTCATATCCTTTGAGTCACTTTAACTAGATCATGCACTTGATTGATTTCGGCTATAAAAATGTGTTTTTATGTAACAGTTAAAAGCTCCCAAGCCGATATTAGTTCTTTATGTCATACCGGCAGGATGAGTTGAAGTTTGACGTATTCCTTCCCGGACCTAATAGTATGACCCATTTGTAACAAATAAGCACCCTATAAAGCATAGGCAAAAATTAATGGAATTCGAAAAAACCCAAGTTTCATGTATTTTTGAAAATTTCCCAGAATTCGTCTTTAAATGTGAATTCTCACTAAACTTGAATGGCCTCATTCTCGTTAAGGAGAATGAATTAATTGATTTGTGGGTTGCACCATTGCTACTGGATGTCGTAAAAACTTGTCCTAGGCACAAGGCAGCAGCGAACTCTTTTTCATTCTACTAACTACAATCACCAATCCGTCGTCAAAGACTACGGCCTTCATCTTTCTCTCTAACAACGAAAATGTGATGTGTAGAGTCACCATTGCGGACTACTAACATGATATGTAAGAGATTATTTGTCAAAAGCTCTAAACAACCGAAGAATGTTCAAAAATTAAGAGCGAACTAAGTAATACTAGTACGAGTAATACTAACCTACTCGAGAGTGGCGTCTCAAGTGGCGACGGTCGCGACGACCTGGCTACAATAACGTAGGAAGGATTGCTGGGTGGTGAGAACGTGAGAAGGTAAAGGGGTAACACAAACCAAATAATAAATCCTATTAACACCCATTTTATAATATTTCAACAACAAGCAAATTCGACCCTAGCCAGCATTAACACTTTCGGGAAGGAATACGTCACCCTGCAGTTTTCTTTACTTTTTTACTCAATATTAAGGTGCTATATCACTGGTTTAATTTAGTAAACATTGGAGTTGTTTTCCCGCAGTTATGTGGAACGGAATTCATAAGTCTGATTAATTTAATTTACGACATGATTCAATCTTACTGAGAAACATTTGTTTACAATGTCTCTATAATGCTTTAACATATTATTTAGGATTTAAGTTAGTTAAGTTTAGATACAGATACAATAATTAGATACTATTACACTTTTAAAACACGAGAACACTAGAACGACTCTAACTTCAAAGTCTTTGTGATAGAAACTTCGTCGTTCAACTTTCTGGTTCACTTCAAGTTCACAGATGAAGTTCATTTGAGTTTAGCGTCTGAGCCAAGATGCTGCGTGCGAGGCGGTCTAGTGCACACTGGTAGGGAAAGTACACGATTTCCGACAGCGCGGCCCGGTGCGCTTGCGCAAGTTCACTGCAATGTTAGCAAACTGTCCGTGTCCGCAGACTGTTGTTATTGGTATTATTTGCTGATCGGTGGTTTCTTTGAATTGTGTCGTAACAGCGTTCGGTGTTCTTCTAATATTGTTTGCGGCTATTGTTGGGATAAGGTAACTTTGGGTTTTTACTTTTAACTGGTAATACGCCTACAGGGTGTAACAAGACACATCAAAAAAGCCGTCAACAACGCATACTGTACAAATGTATAGTTAATTACAAGTTAGCAATAATTTGATCGTGTAGTACCTATAAGCAATTTTTCTTTATAACTCGGTAGCGGCACTACAAATAAAAAATGTTTCGAAAAACAAAATCGAAAAACGCAAAAAGAAAAGTGGCGCCATCTACAATGCCACAGGCGAACTATTCATAGAAATTCTACATCGCGCAATCAGAGTTTACCACAACACTCGAATAGATAAAATATCCCGACATCAACTGTTGGGCAGTTGCCCACCAGACACAACACCCGTCTGGTCGGAGGATCCTCCTTTTCAATAGAGGATGAGTGAACTTTACACCTTGTTCCTCATACCTCTATAACTCTCTATTCGTTCTTTTGAGTTATGTTTCGTAAGTAATTATTGATGGTAAAGACTAATTATCATATCATGATGATTATGAATTAAGTTACGTTTGGTTCAGTTTGGTCCTTCGGACTGTATATAAACTTAATCAGGTAAGTAATAAGTTTATGTCATGGGCTGAACTTTGCAATGACATGTAATGACATCTACAGAGAAATAGCTTTTAAAGCGCAAAAGCGAGCCATCAAAGCCATGTTCAGACTACAAATAACGAACAGTTGCGAACCATTTAAAAAAAAAAAAAATACACTGTCGTTTTTGTATATTTATGAAACTGCCTTTTTTTACACCTGTTTCTCAACTTATCTGATACAGTTAAAACGTAACAGGCAGAATGATATGTTACGCGGACGTGGGGCCAAAACAGCATTGATGTGGAAGAGCATATTCTGTATAGCCCCCCTAAACAAATGAAATAGTTAAATTTAAATGGATTTAAAAAGGAACTTAGAGAGTTGCTATGTAAAAAGTGTTGTTTTATCTTAAACGACTTTTTGAATGATACTTTGGCATCCTAATTTAATTGTAATATTTTATACTTTGAAATCTCTTTTGGATAGTTATTAGTTTGACATTGAATGATTTTGACATTAGCCTAGACAATAGTTAACTGACATGTCTCTTAATGTAATAGTAATTAGTAATTATTTATTAAATAGTATCAGACCAATATCATACTAATATTTTAATTCTATATTGTTATAATTTTATTTATGTATGTATCTGTTATCAATCAATTTATGTAAAGACAATTATATTTATTGTTTAATATTTTTACTACTTATGCATGTTTAAATTATTATAAATGAATTAATTCTATTTTTTAAGATATTATTGTGCTATTGTATTTTTGGGAAATAAAAGGCTTAAATAATAATAATAATAATGGACGAAGTTATGATGACGAACAACTACCGGAAATATATTGTGAAGGATGGCACGGTTGACATCTGTCGGGCATGCCACCGTCCGGGGGAATCAATCCGACACATTATTTCTGGCTGTTCTCGTCTGGCTAACGGAGACTACTTGCATAGGCACAACCTTGTAGCCAGGATTATCCACCAGCAACTTGCTCTGATATACAGTCTTGTGGATTCAGAAGTACCGTACTATAGGTATGTGCCCGACCCAGTTCTCGAAAATGGCACTATCACATTGTATTGGGATCGATCTATCATCACTGACCGGACTATTGTTGCCAATAAGCCGGACATAGTGGTGATAGATCGACTAGAGCGTCGCACAGTGATTATTGATATAGCAGTCCCACATGACGAGAACCTCGTGAAAGCTGAGCAAGATAAAAAAATCAAGCATCTTGACCTGGCACGCGAGGTTGTCGACATGTGGGATGTGGATACAGCAGTCATTGTGCCGATAGTCGTGACAGCCAATGGCATTATAGCCAAGAGCCTCGACCAACACCTCAGGAGGCTCTCGTTAGGCGGCTGGATCAAGGGCTTGATCCAGAAAGCAGTTATACTGGACACGGCGCGTTTAGTGAGGAGGTTCCTCTCTCAGCAGCCCTGACCACCGGTAGCTTGGACTCTGTTCCCGATACCGGTGGGCTACTATTTTTTATATTTTTAAATGTTTTTGTCTATTTACTTTTATAAAAATATTTAAAAATGTAAATAATAAGAAATGAAAATAAATAATGGAAATAATAATAACGTACCTGATATTTGCGCGCCCCACGTGGCAGAATATGACGAGACCATTGATTAATTTAAGACCATGTATGTAATGTACCATGTTCGGACAAATAAATGAATTTGAATTTGAATGACTAGTGTACAAATCCGTATAATAAATAAAATTGACTGTAGATTTGTAGACGATTTTCTATTCTTTACTGACTACAATCCACGCGTGTTCCTTCAGTTGACTGTGTGCCAGGGGCCCTGGTATCTGTTTTGAACAACCCGTACCCCTGGCAGAAGACATGATCCATGACACGGAGAAAAATCTATAAACGTGTTATATTTTTATTTGTATCATACCTAATATTTAATTGTTGGTTGCCATATTAGTTTCAAAAACATGTTTTTGTTTGATGTGATCCGGTATTGAGACGGTGGTTTTTTTTTTTCAAACTCGTTCTTCACGTATCTCGATTAACAGCGGTCGAAGACCCAATACATTCTTTTTTTATTTTGTGTTTTGATATTCATTCAAAACAAGAAATAAAAAAGATCGCCGCACACGTAATGGCGTACGTGGACTTTTGCTATCTTATTTATCTTGAGCCTGTCTGTTTTGACTTCACCAGTCTGTTCCTCCAAGCCCAAGTCGACGGCGCGTTGTGTTCCACGCGCGCCTCAAAGAGATGTCAGCACAAAGTGATGGGGCCCGCAAGGGTCCATGCCTGCCAGGGGTGCGGGTTTGTTCGAAAGAGATACCGCCACCCCTGGCATACAGGCTACTGAGGGAACACGGGTGGGTTTTAGTCAGTAAAAGTCTGACACGCCCTCCTGCTCCACCCAGAGCGGGAGAAGTTATTTGATGATTACCGATCCAAAAAAAAGAACCTGTCTGTTCCTTAAAAGGTTCATCATTTGCCTAGCCTTTTACCAACTATATAGGGGTCGGCTTCCAGTCTAACCGGATGCAGCTGAATGCCAGTATTTTACATGGAGCGACTGCCTGTTTGACCTCCAAAAACCAGTTACTAGGTAACGCAATATCCCTTGGTAAGACTGGTTGTCAGACTTTCGGGCTTCTGACGACTCGTAACGACTGTCAAAGATCCACAAATGACAGCCGGGATCAACGGCTTAACGTGCTTTCCGAGGCACGGAGGGGTCTCGGTATGTAAAGATAGTCACCCATCCACGGACCAGCCGCGATAAGCCTAACTTATCCTCATCTATCGACCCTTGCAGCTGTTATTACTTAGCCACAAGCCTCCGTCCCTTAAAAAATAAAACCGTCAAAATTGTTTTAAATGAAAACGTATACAATTTACTTTGCAAGAAAATAATTTGGAAGAAACTTTTCAGACAGATTTCAAAGAAACCTCTTGAGTAAAGTTGAAACGAAAATAGGTTTTTAACGAATGACAAGTCGCGAACAATAATAGTAAGTGCATTAAAAATAAATCGTCATATAATATAGAGCGCTCGTCTCCCCCACTGAATGCAGTAAAGCTGCTTCATACTGGAGCCAGTTATATTTAATGTAAGAGAATTATATTAACATCAAGTTAGAACGTATGCCTGCGTTTTTATTGGGTATGGATTATGGGGAAGTTATGGGCACATAAGATAACAATCAGGACGAGTCTTAAGTACTTTTAGGTTCTTATCTGCGGGCTATTTGCTAGTACTAGTCCCTTGTTAACGCAAACAGTATTCCAAATAGTGTTTTTATGTTTGCGAGCTGGATCTCGCTTGTTCTGACTCAGTATACTTTATGAGGCTCTTCTGGTAATCACTTTAGCATAGGTAATTAAATTTGTGTGCTACCGAGTGATAAGTTCAGCCGGTCACATAATAATGAGTAAGGGCTTACATTCCGTTATCCATCACTGCTTTACCCTTTTGGGGATTACAAGCTTGGTGATAGAGTCGGGATTTTTCTCGTTTCAGTTAGAAACTGCAGTGAAAAAGTTTTAATCACTTGATAAGTTTCAAGTGATACTTCTAGATCGGTGGGATGTTCCAGCTATGTTCGTAGTGTCGTGACGGACCCACCATACCACCGGCCATACCCCTGGTGGTATGGTGGGACCAAACCATACCCCCCTGGTGGTATGGTTGAGACCCCACCATACCACCATAGTGCTGTCCTTGTGCAATAGCAGTCAAATAACATTAAGCAGTTATATACATTTATTTTATGTTTACACAAAAAAATTAAACTCCAGTTAATACACTTCTCAGTTATATACTCCTATTATGTATACATTATATTTCCTCCAGTTAAATTATATAGGTACAGTTTTATTTACACCAGTGATCGTGTTCGCAATTTGTCTAACGCATGACCTACTGAAATCTCTTTGTTTCGTAACTGCATTTGCACGTATTTTACAAACTTGTCATTAACAATTTGGTTCTTTCTCCTTCTTTTAGGTAGCATCTTTGTTTTATGAATGTCATACAATGTATCTACAGACACTTACCTAACTTGTATGAAGTAAAAACTTCATCAAACCAATATAGAGCGAGTCTTTGATAAATTACATCCAAAGAATTCTTATGCAAAGTTTACAATATCATGAATACGGCCGAACTAAGCCCTCTTAACGAAATTGTTGTTTAATCAATCAAAACGAATTCACGCAGCGAGCGCTAAATTGATTCCTTGCTTACAAAAACGCTTTTTCCGGGCGAAGTTGATCGTTGGGTCAGGCGCCTGAGCGCGCGGTGCGCGGCCCGCTGCTCCGCGCCGGTGTGGAGGCCGTCCAACGAGATAACTTTTGAATTAAAACGCCGAGGAAGTCCTTTCCTCGTCCAATTTGCATGTTTGCCCAGTTTATAACAATTAGCCGCCGCTTGCCGGGTATTTTTCTTTATTACCAGGATTAGCGCGGCCCGCTCGTCGCAAGGGTACCGACTTGCGCTTAATTATACTTTATATATGAATGCTGTGCGATTGCTCGTTTATTGCGCAGTTAAATAGCTCTTATTGTGCTTAGTCGGCAGCTTTGCATAGTTTTATAAGGGAAATGGCTCTTAATTAAGGTTTTGTTCAGCTAGTGTTTAGCCTCGAGCGGATTACAGAACAACTTGCGAACAGTGCTTGTAAACGGTAAAATAATTAAAAAGTAATTTTATTACACACTGAATTTCTGATCTACATGAACTACATAAGGTTCACAGAAATCGAATCAAATCGCACTTAAACTGAAAACTCGTGAAATTCACTACGGTTGTGAAGCGATGATGAAGCAAAACACCGAGATATGTACTGCTGCCAATCCCCTCAAAATGCCTAAAATACCTAGTTTATTATTATTAATAACTCCGCACAACTAATCAAGCGTATGATAACTCCAACATTAAGACAATTACCAAGTGAACGCAAACATGTGTGTTTCAGTGTAGTTCAAAGTTGTCAGTAACAGGGAGTGCCGCGGTGGTTCAGTTACAGGGGGGCTTCAGTTACAGTTATATTCATAAACGATGATTAAAGTTAAGAGGTGTTTAAACGTCAAAAATGTATGGTTAATCAGTCGCTAATCATTACTTAACGTTAAGCAGCGTTTATAAATAAGGGGGAAGGTGTTTGTATAGCTTCTGTTTAATTACGTTTAATCGTTCTTGAAAAAAATTACTTAGCACCTTATTTTTGTATTTTATACTTACGATCAAAAGAGTGTGGATGGGCCCGATTTGTTAGATCGTCTCCTACTGTTACACAACACCAACACGGTTACACAAATTACTTAAATTTACAAACACAATCTCAGACCCATATGGTTTTGTTTTTTGCACTAGCCCTTGAGTCAGGGGCTTGGCTCTACATGAAAACCTGAACTTGAAAACTTTTTACCGTGAAAGCGTTACCTACTTACTTAACATGAAATGCTTTTCCTGGGTAACATATTTGTCGTACGGAACCCTTTCCACACGAGTTCAACTCGGACTTGTTCAGTTTGTACTCCTTTATTCTGATTAACTTTTTAGTAAAGGCGCCTGTTATTTGATACTTATCAGTCCGGGATAGTGTTGCTGTGGATTCCTGTCCGACAATCTCGGTGGCGGGCATTATGATATCCTTCTATGGCACGTCACTCTGCTAGCTGTTCAAAGAATTTTCAGCAGTGTTGCCAACTCCTATAAATTCGAGTCGCTAGACTTAATATCCAAAGTCGCCAGAAAGTCGCTATAACTGATTTTATCAGCAAGATTAGCACGAGAACCGTAGAGAAGCGTTTTATCGACGGAAGAGTAGACAAAAATAACGTTAACGTGTAGACAGGTGACAGTGTTGTACTCAGAAATGTAGACAAGCGATTTCTATTCTATGGTAGAGTAGAAATAGAAAGCGGTATGCAGCCTGCTGGAGCGGACTCAGGATTTTTTATTTAAACTAGATGATTTCCGAACGCTCTTAATTTTTCTATCTAGAGTTTGGGGTAGCTCGATGTGCTGGCGTCTGTACTCCAAAAGTCGTCAGATAACTCGCTAAAACATTTTTGTCACCAAATCTTATTTTGTGTCGCTAAGACATAAACGAAAGTCGCCATTTCTAGCGACAAAGTCGCTAAATTGGCAACACTGTGCCGAAGTAAGCTATTAGTATTAGAGTCTATCTAGGTCAGCTATCGCTTTTTGGTTGTTACTTGTGCCGAACTTCGCCCATTACCTGGTGACGAAGAACACCACTTTAATGCAACAAACTAACTCCTTATTTATGTTTATTGCTCATTTTAAATTGCTGAAACAAGCTAGTGTTATCTTTATTAGTTCCCAAGGCGGCCATCCGGGGGATTTTGTTGTACTTGGGAAGTCTGTAGTTTGTCTTGCGATCAGTTTGGCGGTTTTTTTGCACTTGAGTACAATTGATAGTTATCCGATTGCTTACTTAGTTACAATTTTTGTAATGTCCATTTTGAATTGGGTTTATGATGTTTCGAGCTACTTACTCTTTGTCTTTTAAAAACTTTGTTTAAATGGTTGTTACAATGATTTTTTTATAAACTGAAGAATTGCTTGTGGATTTACTACAAGTTATTAAGCTTTAAAGTACCTTAACATTCTACTTTGTTGGTAGATTTCATTTATATTTTATTCGCGTCTTGCAAGGTGCAGTTCTTGGATTTATTATTGTCCTTCGATACGCACATTTCTTAACTCGTAAAATCGTAAATATACACCACGTTATAATGGAACGCCGTGGGCTTTTGACAGAATTTTATAAGATAAAAATTATGTTGAAATAAACTTTGGGTCGCTTTTGATCAAAAGGAAAATCATTTCAATTGTTCCTTTATATAATTGCACATTGGGCTATCCCTCTGCCCGTCCTTCCTGCCGCAGTCAAGAATTCATGATATATCAATACATTATAAGATCAAACATTTGAGGTCGGGCATCGCTAGGGCCGACTGCGGCTCAATTAGAGCCACGAGCCCTATTCAAATATCTGAGGGTCAGCCCTATTACGCTGCACCGGATCTGACCTATTTGCTTTTCATTAAATCTTGCTTGCAGAATAAAGATCCGGGTAGAGAGGTCGGCTTACGGAATTTTTGGCGGGAGGATTGATAGAATGTGGAATATTTGATGCTAATAGACGTTTACATACATAAACTCACGCTTTTGTCTACAGGAGATAGGCGGAAATAACAAAAAGCCGCTGGTTACCTTCCTCACATTCTCCTTTTACCTAGTTTACATTCATACACGTAGGCCTGTTGCGAGTACCTACTACGCACCAAACCTACCACCATAGGTATGCCCTTTTACGGAGTCCTCTCACGGCATTCCTATTGTGAAAAATATACACCCACAGACTGTGCACTATACTATGCTACGCCACACGTTACTGCTACGCCGCTACGCTTTCCTGCCTACGCGACTACTACTTCCTGCCTACGTGACTACACTTTCCTACCTACTCGACTACGCTATTTAAGCTGTCATTTAAACTACATTGCAAAAAATACCGACTATCTGTTGAAATGACATTCATAGACATAATCAACAGGCATTCACAAATTGGTGTATTTTGAACCTTCCTCGTATGAAACTTGCCGCATCTGTGATTCATAAAGCATCAGACGCAGACTTCAGTGGGGTTGTTAGTTGCTGCCATTCAGACAGACCTTGGTCAAACAGCGCCATCCGGCAATAGGTACAGGGGAGCGTTGTAAGCAGTGTGTAGATCAACATGAGAATATAGCTGTGGTGCTTGTGGTGTGTTGTACACTCATTATATTTATAATTAACGTCCAAAACAACGTTATTTCTTAAAAAAAAAATGAATCTGATTGCAGACCTTATTATGGCCTTTATACAGTTTTAGTTTAGTTTTAAGTAGTATACTTTCTAAGGATTTAAAAATAAACAGTCTTCAGTTTGTGTATATAATATATTCACTATGTTAATATCACACCCAAAATCACAAAAAATATTTTAATTAACTTCAAATCTACAGACAGATTTCCTGACATAAATTATCGTTGCAATTATTTCTCACTAGTCAATTCATAAATTAGACTAGATTGTATCACCACACGCAAATAAACTAAATTACAACTAAAACTAAGTAGGTTTCAGATCAATAATCTTGCATTTTAAATTACAAATATCAAATGCACACATTTAATTTTGATTATGGACTGCATTACCTTTCTATATTTAAAAAAAAATTAAATGAGAAATAGGTGAACATTAATATTTATAATAGTTAAATTAAATCAAATAAAATCGTTTATTGCAATCCATAATGTACACTTACAGGTGGTAAATAAAAAATAGAAACAATTATTTAAAGTCTTAAAAAGCTTCGAATGCGTTCTTGCTATCGGCATGATTCAGATAATATATTAGTGACGTATTACGATTATCGTTTTTTATTTATTTTATTTTCAGGATCCCACAATTTTTTTACTACAATAATAAATAGAAGTATCGACAACTTTCCGATTTATTCAATCACTAGCTTATATGTAAAATTAATTACCTATGCACAGCTCAACGGTAGCGACCGGTTGATATATGTGAGTGAGTTGTACGGTGCACGTTAAATGCACCTTCTAAGGCAACCGTGTATTTTTGGTATGAGGGGACCGTGAGGAATCATCGTGGTGAGAAGATTGGCCAGCTGGCTGAAAAATGTAATCCATGACAACAGGCGAGTTACGTATCAAGAGATTCAGCACATACTGCAGGTTGGATCCGGAAGCCTTCACGAAATTCTAGACATGCATCTTCGCGTGAGGAGGATAGTTTCACGCTGGAAACCGCACAACCTCACCGATGCTCAGAAGCAGGCACGGGTGGAATAGTGCCGTGATATGATAAACAAATTTGAAGTTGGCTCGTCTCGGCGTGTTTTCGACATCATTACAGGTGATGAGTCTTGGATATATCAATACGATCCAGAAACGAAGCGCCAGTCGATGGTTTGGGTGTTTCAAAACGAATCAACGCTTACCAAAGTGAAGCGATATAGAAGCGGGGCAGGATTTTAATCGCGAGCTTTTTCAATTTGACTTGCTACTTGGTGTCAAATCCTTTACGGAACCAAAGAAGCATCAACGCTGAATGGTATTCTACCAAATGTTTGGCAGAAGTTTTCTCTGTTGTGAGCACCAAACACAGAGCTCCGCAAGCTACTGCCTCCACAACGCGCCTTCGCACATCGCGCTAAAAACGAGGGACTTCCTCGCATTATTTTAATTCCAGATTACAGTAAATATAAAATATAATAAAAATACGTGACACACACTTTCGATTTCGCCATTGTCTCGGAGCTCTTGGTGCTCCCCATACACACATTCATAACATGGACACTTGGTAACCACAAGTAAAGTGTATGGTGTGTGGGATATGAATACTATAATAAATTAATGTAGCTAGTAGTACTCTTTTCTTAGAATGGTTCGACAACTCGAGGCCACAGTTATTTCCTAGATGATATACAAAAATATCGCGTGATCAGGCTGCAAAGTAAATGAAAAAGTTAAAACAACATTCATGAAGGAGTGCGATATACAGGGTGTAACAGAAACCCTATTGCTATCCTTAAGCATTAAAGATAACAGCTGGCATAAAATCACTATACCTACATAGTTTCGGGTCAAAATAAAATACTCTATGAATTGATACCAAATTTTCGGTTTCATGTTTCTTAAATTCAAATCATAACCAGCGTGTCACCGCACTGCGTAGGTCAATAACTTTCCACGTTACTTAAATAATAAATCTCTTCCGAGTGATGTGTTTATTTCAATTTGAAAAGTTCAGGTTCTGGTATCATTGTTCTAAAAATTCACATAACTTCCGAACGTGTAGAGATAGGATAAAAAAACCCTTCCAATATCGTTTGAAATCATGCAAAGAAGCCGTGCCCTTGGTATCTAGGTATATACCTTTACCGTTACACGTTGTATAAACTAAAAACGTCGCTTACCAACCTAACCACAGTAGGAGGAATCTCGATAAAAAAGCAACTTACAACTTTCAAAAAGAATCCACGGTCCTCGTATGTCTCGGATATAGAAGAAAAAAAAACACACTGAAGAACTAACCAAACGAATTAGCCTGCCTATGCCCTATATAAACTTACCTCGGTGATGAGTGTGGACGGTTTAGTCACAGCATATCATGGCTTGGTAGGCTCAATATTGAGATATGGTGTTATTTTTGGGGGAACTCAACCAATAGGGAAATAATTTTAAAGCACAGAAAAAGTGTATCAGGACAATATTTGGGTTTCCAATTTAAAATTTTCCAGAGCAATCGAAATCCAACCAATCGTTGTTTAAAAAATGACAGATATTAATACCGAAGTCGACGGGATACAAACAGTTTATGCGTAAGAAGGTCTCCACACAGCATTAATGCGTAAAAGTGTTTTTTGCATAGCGCCAGTCATATTTAACTACTTACCAAGGTCAATCAAAGTACTAAACGTTAGCTTATTTAATAAACGGCTGAAATCTTTACTGGTGAACAAAGCATTTTACAGTACTTCGGAATTTTTAACGGACAATAATAATCTAGAATGTTGACATGCCAATAAAATACATATATTGTTGCCCTTGACATAAGTTTTTGTAAATTGACATTAGTATTTTAAATTGACATCAGTATTATATATTGACATTCGTATTGTATTTAGTGTTATATTTGTTTTTTAGTCTGTGTGCTAAGCAAGGAATAGACATTTAAAAAAAATGACATTAGTTTCTATTGCCATTTATCAATAATTATATTGTATTATGAAATGTGTGAGTCTTTATAATCCAGTCTTTGTAATTCAAACATTTGTACGGCCTCTGGCATAAAATAGCGCACTCTATATTATCTTTACACATATACCATCATTATTGTACCTACCTATGTTAAACAAATGAATAAATGACTTATGACCGTTCCTTATTAAAGACACTTTAAAAAATCATGGCCCTAAGGGTTCTTAGACTGGCCTTCACCGTTCATTCAATATTATGTAGTACATAGTAGTGAATAGAAAGCCACATATTTTCGAATAGATATCCGAAAGAGAAAATATTTCAAAAACTGCTCGTGCTCAGTAGGTCTAGAAATTCCCGAAACTTAAAATCCTGAGCAGATCAAGACCCCTGCGTCTATCCATCACCTCCTGCTATCACTTTTCCATAACCATAAACTAATTATATATATTTATTTACACCACTTTCAATTAAATAGGTACACTCCATCTTCGAAAATGAAGGTATACGCATATATCCCACTTTAAAATCAAAGTAGTAGAATTGGATCATCGACAATATTCCGCAGGTGTCATCAAATCGAGAGCGTCACTATAACACTAGTGACTATAGAACACGGCCGCTACTTATCTAGCGATTGGTACATAAGTTCGCGAGGACATCACATATTGCACGTTGTACGGCAACTATTGCAAATACGAGGACATATGCGCACGATTTCGCGCGCCTGACGTAAAATACGAGTATTTCATTTCCCGGCCTAGTACCCTGTGCCAAGGAATGGTGTCATCTTCGGAAAAATTAAATCATTGAATTTAAGTTGTATCATGCAAAGAAATGGCTACGTCTTTCCCCCCTGTTAATTCAGACATCATGATTAGTCTAGAAACACCTGGTGCACTGGTGGATAGATATATCCAATGGTACTCGATTTAAGTCGATCTCTTGGTGTCGATTTATGTAATTATACCAAACTGATTACCTATCTACTTTCATAGCGTAGTATTTGAGCCATTTCGTCTTTCTCTATTTACTGCTAGTATATCTAGTGTAATGTGCTGATATGACACATGTCTTGCCACAAGATTTTTACTTATAAATCTTATAACTTGAACTGGTCAGCTGCCACCACATCAGCATAATACTGGAACTGCTGCTCGCCGTAGTATTTCCTGCGGTACTTGTTGTAAGTGTCGTTCCACAGCCTGACGGATGCCTCTTCCCACAGCGGCGCGGTGGACACCTGCGCGTCGATAATCAGCGCCGTTGGGTTCTGGCGCCGAGAGGGACGCCAGCGGAACGGCGTCAGGCGCGAGGGTTGAGGGGTCGGGTCACTGGAACAACAAGAAATATGGTGGTCTTTCCATGAGTTTATTCGACGTGATGCAGAAAAGAGTAACATTGATAAAAGCATAGAATATCTAGAGCGCCTTTAATGAATGCCTTTAGATTTACAGATATAAATTAGTGGGTAATCAAGTTATAGGTATAAGAGTGGTGTGCCATGATTTTAATAGTTTACTAGCATCAACCCGCGTAAAATTTCTTGTTTTGATATAATAACATAAATCTTAATTGGGAAGTTTACTCTCTACATACAAACTCACTAACTTTACCTGTTTTTTTTTTTTAATTATAGTACTAAATTTAGACAAAATTTCGCGTACCAAAGAAACAATTATTATAATTCTGATAGCTACTTCATTGTAGATTAGGGTCAATTATTTTTCGAGCTCAAACTGGTATTCCTCGTGATACAGCTTGGTAATTGTTTTTTTTTTAAACAGCATTATGTGTAACACGAAAAGTGACATTGAGAACTTAATTTTAAATTCAATAAAACAGTTTGAAGTAATCGCATAGCCTTTTACTGTAATTACATTTTCGTGTGCCACCATAGAGATGACTATTGCAGTGTAGCGCACAGTTTGCATGCAAATTAAATATTTACTGAACGGTTTATTACGATCTAGACGTGCCGCGAAGGGTGACAGACGTGAATAAGGCGGCTTATACAATAAAATTGTTTAAACACAAGTCAAATATGAGTGCCCCAGTCTGTCTTACAGTTTATAATAAAGACTAATATCTGTCGGAGAGTTCTTCCGTGTGGAATGTCTCATTTTAACATAAAATATATCCTACCTATAGCTTTGCCCTGTTGCTTTGTTTTCGCTTAGCGTTCTTTCTGACTATCTTCTTTACATAAGGAAGGGTTTAACAGTTACGTAGGCTATAACCGTCCTTAAGAACAGTTTTATCATAAGTAAACATAATTTTTAACATAATTTTTGCATTTGAAAGCTCAAATACCAATTGCATTTCAAATTTGACTGGTATTTCCAGAGGTTACTGCGTTCAGACAAGCTCTTCAGCCTTATTATAATTAGTATAGACACATAGATTTTGATCAGTGCAATAGTGGGATATATTATACTGGCGGGCAGTGGCCGGGTTATGCGTTAATTGATTGTTAACGTATTTGAACCTATACGTATTTATGTGGTTTTCGTTAAAGTTACATTTCAAACTAGGTGTAATATTAGATACTTAATTAAGTTAATAACTGCATTAATGAACTCGCTCATTAGTTATAACTTGCATTAATTATGTTGCACAACTTATTTATTTACTTAAACATACCTAAAATTTATCTTTGGAGGTGAATCTATTCTGTTATGATTTACAAATCAATAACGATTCGAATGCATATATTATTATCTACTATTTAAGTAATTTTAAATGAAATATCGTCTACACAAACGACAATAATACAATATTCAGTATATACACACTTATAAATCAACCATAATACGGTTACAATACTTACGTATACTTTGCGAAGTTAGTCCACATGGTCACCATCCGGCTGATCATGTTCTTCTCCGCAGAATGCAGCAGAGGAAAACCATGTGGCTTGAAGAGGTAGAACAGTTCATCACCATGTGACGCCCCATTCACCAGCTCCCGAAACCCTGACACTATCTTTGGCATGTTCCTCAACCCACTGTACTTGAACTGGTAGTAATATATAGGCTGGTTAGTAGTCCTGGTATATAGTTCTGATTCTAAAACCAGAGGGAATTTAATATGTACGTCAGAGTATAAATCTACCATGTCTGTGATTAAGTCTTCCTCGTAAGATGAGAAGTAATATCGCTTGATCGCCTCCGCTGTACAGTTCTTGTCGAGCTCGCTCGGAAACTGTAAATCCTCTTGCAAGGTCTTCAAAGGATCTATGGCATCAGAATTGTTTTTGATACTAGTACCATAATCTGCTGACACAAAGTATATTCCTTCTTTGTCTGTGTAACCAATTATCATGGGCACTTTAGTGTAGTTCCCAGATTTGATTATATCAGCTGGGTATTCTGTCACAACAGGATCTACTCCGTCTATTCGTTTTTCAACGCAAGGAACGAATAAGTTTTTCTCAGCAAGGCAATACTTGTCTTCAAAGTTACTGATAGTAGTCAAGATTTCTTTAGCTGTCTTATTTGATAGAATACTGTAGATTTCTCTAGGATCTTGGGTGATGTAACCAAGCTTTTTGATTAGAGCGCTTGCTGTTCCTATAGGGTCGTGCTGGAGTGCCCAAGGTGCCAACGAAGACCCGCTTTGTAGTATAGCTTTATGAAAATATCCCTTAGCAGCAGGCGATAGCATCATGAAAGAGGTAGAAACTGCACCAGCACTTTCGCCAAATAGAGTCACATCGTTAGGGTCTCCACCAAAAGCTTCGATATTTTCTTGGATCCATTTCAAAGCAGCTATTTGGTCCTTCAATCCAGCATTTCCTGGCGCTTCTTTTATACCCAAACACAGGAATCCTTCGACGTTAAGTCTATAATTAATACCGACAAATATCACATCATTTTCTGCTAGGAAATCACCACCATACAAGAATGGAGATCCGGTTCCACTGAAGAAACAGCCTCCGTGGATGTAGACCATGACGGGTAGAGGTTTCGTGATCCGAGTAGGGGTGTAGATGTTAAGTTTCAGGCAGTTCGGCTCCCCGATGATGATGCCTCCCGAGTGCTGAGGGCACCAAGTATTCTCATCGACGGCCTCGAAGATCCCCGTCCACGTCGGAGGCGGCAGCGGCGCCTGAAAATATTGAAAAAGTATGTTAATTTTATCGTCGGAAAGTTTGAGACTATTGAAAATAATGTTCAGGAACTTTCCGAGGCTTTGATAAGTTAGAAGTTTGAGGCGCAAGACATTGATTTAGTAGTTTTTCAATTTACTCTGTAGGCGCTGGGAAATTAACTATTCCATATTGCGAAAGAAGTTCGACCTCGAGACGACTTTGGCATTCCAACATTGGCGATTGTTTACTAGCGATATGAATAAAGAAATGAAAGGTTCTTGTTAAGAAAATAATAAAGTACAGTTAAGAGAATAAAAAACAATTATTATTTACAAACTAAATACTTTTTCGCAACAGTTATTCAATGAGATACTGAGCTGTTATGTTGCAATGCGGGTTGTTCGAAAGAGATACCGCTGCCCCTGGCACACAGGCTACTGAGGGAACACGGGTGGGTTATAGTCAGTAAAAGTCTGACACGCCCTCCTGCTCCACCCAGAGCGGGAGAAGTTATTTGATGATTTCCCAATTTAAAAAAAAAAAGCTGATAGGTTGCATACACATTTTTTGCTAAGAGAGACAGTAACTATTCAGTGCTAGATTCAAAATTAGCTCAAAGGGATCATCAAAACCACGCCCTATCTTTTCTAAATCTGGGATCCGAATCTCGCCAACCGGACTTAGAACTATTAGCTCAATAAGTCAACTAAAGCCAACTCATGCTAGTAAAATAATATTTACCTATCATCAAAAATATGACCATCAAAATAATAATAAAATATTTACAAAATCAAAAAACCCGACTGCCTAAAAAGTGAACTTCAATTTAAAAATTTGGAAACAAGAAACTTGTTTTCAAAGGATGACTATTAGACTGTGTGAGTACTATCAAAGCAATCTCATGCAGTCGGAGGCAATAAAGGTCTTTATAATTAAATGTAAGAAGATGCCATATTCATCCTTTTGAAACAAATTTCTTGTTTGCATCTTTTGAAACCGCTATATTTTTTTCCTTTTTGATATACCTAGTGTCACTCTCACAATTAAGACGAATCTAACGGCACTTCTCAAGCTGAAATCGATCAAGCCGTTTAGGCTACAGAACGTGCCAAAAAAATATACACACGGTCTTAGAAGGAGGGGTATGTTTTTCGAGCACCTAGCTTCTGACGTTTCATAAGTGCCCATGCAGGTTTATATGAAATTAAATATTTTGATTTTGATTTTTTGAGTGTATGTATACATACACTCGAAAAACATAACCCTCCTTCTGGCGCAGTTGGGTAATAATGACATAATCACACCCGAATCTTGTTTTAATTAAACCCGACGTCCACATTTCCACAAGTTCCGAAGGTAGTATTATTTTGTGCAGTGGGTGAAGGTCTCAGCAGCGGATAGCGGAACAAGCGCCCTTGGCTTTGATTGGAACGTGTGATGTCACACTCCACACAGGTCGGGTGCGAAGATTTCCGTGAGACGTATTATGGTGATATTTTTATTTTTATTCGTGCATGTCTGGTGTGGTTAAAACTTGTGCCTACTACATTTAAACAACCTTGGCATTTGATGGCTCACTGGGGTGATTGTTGTCTTTACAAGGGTTGTGCGTCACTAGGATTTTTCCTGCATCGCGAATGGATTAACATACAAGTCTACCTGTGGCAATGTTGTATATTTAGATGGGTCATTCTCAGGAAACTCATTATTTGGTTGACTTCGGTGTCAAATCTTTCAATTTTTTCTTAACATGAAATATCAAATCTAGAGTTAACAATCTAATACTAACTTGCTTTAAATTAACTCTAGATGTGAAATTTCATGTTAACAATGACTAAATTAAAAAAAAATTGACACCGAAGTCAACCAAATAATGAGTCTCCTGAGAATGACCCAGATCCGAAATTATCTTAAACGAATTTCTCCATTTCGTTCTTTCTTCGAAGGCTCTGGAGTCGCGACCGCGTACCGGAAGACGTAAAGTTGGAAGGCCTCCCACAAGGTGGACAGATGACCTTGTGAGAGCCGGAGGAGTCCACTGGATGCGGGAAGCACAGAACCGGTCGAAGTGGCGGAGCTTGGGGGAGCTCTATGCCCAGCAGTGGACGTCTTTTGGCTGAAATGATGATGATGATGATGATGAATTTCTACAAACCAGATTAATTGTAAGGGTTTGGGTTGCTCCAAACTAATTTTTTTAAATATTCTTTGGCAAAAAGAACCCTCAAGTTAATCTTGCGGTTAGATTGACATGTGTATTTCTTAATGTGTGGTAGCTATTTAGCACCTAAACTTTCGCAAGATACAAAATGTTTATTAGGTAGATACCTATTCTCTATATAACCTTAAGCTGCATTATGAAATTAGAGATACGAGTACAATTAGACAAGATAAACAAGTTCTATCTGTAACATCAAGGCCTGTCTGGTGCGAATTAGAATTCTTATCTCAGTGGAGGCCTTGACCGCCCGATTAGCGAGAGGTTCACCCTGACTGAGCGATTACTGATCGCCTGCTGTTTTATATTCTAACTCGCATGTAGGTAACTGCTTGTATTAAGAGCAATAAAAAAGAACCTTGGTTTTAGATATAGTATATATATACATACAGGATAAGTTTTTATCCAGTGCGCAAACTGTAACCAAGACTTCAGCATATCATTCTAGACTCCCTACCGCAATGTTCTTTGCCGGATAAAAAAAAAAATCAGCTTCTTCACAGAAAAGTGCAATATCTACGCGGTCAAAATGAATGGACAACTGATTTTGTTTGTTTAACCGGCGAAAAATTTCTGCGCTAGGGGCTCTAGAATGATATCCTATATTCATGGTTACAGTTTGCGCACTGGATAAAAACTTTTCCTGTATTTGTATGAGGCATTATAGTTAACAAAATGATTCTACTCTAGGATACAAATACGCTGACCAATATAAGCTTTAGCTTTCAATTCAATTCAATGAGTTTCTTAAAATCTGAATGATAAAATCTACATGCAATTGGGGTATCCAACGCTCTGGATACACGTAGAAACGTTACCCTGCAAGTTGATTACCTCAGACCTCTAGTGGGGTAGCCTAGCTTTGACGTCCAGATTTGGAAAGTGATATTGGATATCTTGTTAGGATACTCTCAATAGGAACAGTACTATCGTATCCGGTATTGTCAATAGGCCCGCCCCATATTACACGTGTCCAAATTGCGTGAACATCGAACTTTAGACACTTGTCCGGGGAGTACTAACTCCTTCGTTCCTTCGGAGAATATAGATGAAAATATATATATACAAAAGAACGAGGCAGGAAAATTCATAAACAATGAAATGAATGAAAATATTCATGAGTTAACTCAGTCAGGTGGTGAATTTGTTGGTTCATGACTATTTGATCGACGTCTGCCATCTCCATGTTTGTCTAATTAAGATTCTGAATAATATATTAATGGATTCACGATGATCGTCACACATTTATGACAAATAACCTTAGCATTCATAGCTTGTGCATCTAAGTAATACATTATTCGAATATTATTGTTTACGAAATTGGCAAAAATTAGGTTGTGTAAGCCAAAAGGGAAATAAAAGGAGAGTTTATTCGTAGGTCATTAAGATGCTTCAGAATATATTACGTAGGTATTAGAACTACATAATGGACCATCGTCTCTGTTTGATCCCGAGATCAAATACCGTAGTCCTATCAAGGGTACGGTCAGCAACAAAAATCAATTCACAGTAAAGATTTAAAAAAAACTTTTACTGAACTAAGTATTTAATTAAAATCGGAATAGCAGGCAAATTAAAAGAACATTAACTCTTATCTACGTATTTTTGTGACAATTTAGATTATGGGTACAAGGTACAAGTGCTAATCGATTTTTATCGCCGTCCATTCCGTTGCATCAACAACAACAATGCATATAAAATATTGCCGTATTCCTGTAAGCTTCTACCTACCCGTCAGCTGCAAGCACAACAACTCTTAAGACTTCAAACTTCAACCCTTTGTTTTTCTTTGATTCCCGAACAGCAGTAAAGCGGGGTACAGATGGAGGGTAACCCCGCTAATAACTAGTTGTTGCAAGTTCGCCCAACTATCTGAGGAGTTCCGATCTATAACGATGCGAACTCCGAACTACGTCTTAAGTACCTACCTTGTGGAATATTGTAAGAGTTTATTTGATGTACACTGGGCTTTATTGGGTAAAGGATCTGCTTTTTGCTGAGTGAATGACTTTGATAAGTTAACCTTAAGTTTGGAAATGGAAAATATCAATGGGTTCATCAATTTACAATCAGAACCTGGGTGTTGCCAAATTTATGGTAAGTTGGTACTTAGTACCGACATGGTCACCGTTAATAGTGGCAGCCTTTCGCTATATATAGGCCACTAACCGAATTTCCCAAGTTTGAGTACCTAACTTCAAGTCTAATCTTAATTAATAGCACGACTATACTTTCCACGGAAATCGAATCCAGGGACGCTTCGTGCTTGTGCTTGTCAAAACGAGCCTACGAATAGTAGGAACGAAACATTTTTGTTGATGATTGTTCTGTGTCATGATGAAGATGTTGTGCGTGTTATTACTGTGGGTACCAGTACCAGATAAATGATACGAATATATTGGTTAACGCACGCACGCACGCACGTTTAACTTTGCTCCCTCTCACTTTACCCACTGGTATCACTGATACATTCGCTCCTGTGTCCACTAGATACACGATACCCCTTTTATAATCTCGCACGCAGAGCCGGTGGTTTCCCGCGGTACACTCTCCCACCGATGATGACTGTACCGCCCCTAGTTTTCCGCACCCTGTTGCTTCTTGGACCAACTACACGGAGACTCGCACGCCCGTTTTCTTTCCCGGTAACGGAAATGGTGCCTGCATAGCCAGTCCGGGGAACTCGGTGTGCGGCGCGGCCTTGACTGGCTCCTAACCCTGTAGCGCCCCTGCTGCCAACGCCGTCCTCTCTGGTCTTGTCCCGGGTTCCCGTCTCGCTTCCTGATGTCGTTTATTTCTCCGCGCAACTCCTTCATTTCCACAGATAGTGCGCTGAGATGCTTGACCAAATCCGTCTTTGTATCGCATGTCAAATCCGATGAGCTCGGTGCTATTGACGCGACCTCACCGGTGCCTATGTTCTCCATTACTCTGTCTGCCGTTGCAGCGAGGTCTTCCATTTTCATGTCTCCGGTCACTGTCAGGACCGCCCGCACGCCCGGGGGTAAACGATTTAACCACAACCTTTTTAGTGGCTCGTCCGTGACGTTACAATTCCTGGCTAGGGCCGCCATCGCCCTATACAGCTGCGATAGTTTCTGTGTTCCCAGGTCCATCTCTCCTATCAGCCTTTGTAATTGCTTGTCCGCGCTTTCTTCGTAAACCGCCAATAAACGCTTTTTCAATGCTGCGTACTTGCCTGACTCTGGCGGGGCTTCGATTATATCGGTAACTTGCCGCACTGTGTCCTGGGTGAGTCTAGCGAGTGCTATATATGCCTCTGTGGTGCCATAATAGCCTCGAACTGACAGAACTATGATCTTGGCAAATCTGTCCAAAAATCTGGTATCCTTGCCTGTACCGATACGGCTGCTACTCCGGTGGCAGCTGCCTGGGCCGCCGCGGCTGTTGCTGGGGTAGCCATCGTTGTATTTCTTTGGTTTCGAGACTATTTGCTGCACTTGCACCCACGCGGTATTCTGACGCGCCCTTGCCACGTCGCCACTGAGTCGCTTACGGCGCAAAACACAAAAAAAAACTGATAAACTATTGGCTGTAAACGTTCGGGGTCACCACTTGTTGTGCGTGTTATTACTGTGGGTCCAGATAAATGATACGAATATATTGGTTATACTGAATTTTGATGAATATTTAATTAGGGTTCACAATACTTGATTATAGTTAGACAATATTTAAGGACGTGGCAGGGCGATGGTATGTAAGCGACTGGAGAGCCCGACGCGGGCGCTCCCGTACAATATCAAAAATGCAAATCAGCAATCGCATCGCTATGGTCGCTACAAAGATAATATTGTACAGAAAAGAGGAGGAAGAAAGCGAATTGGTAGGAGAATGTCTGTGTGCGATGAAGTTGTTGAAAACGGAGTGAATGATCATTTCACAGGGGCACAGAGGAAGACCCAAGTAACATGACGAGAACAGGCAGAACAAGACAAAAAATTCAGGAAAAACCCTCACCTGGAATCGGTTTGTCTCATCGACCGTCGCGTACGGTATGCCAAAGTACTGGAAGAACTTGCCGTTCCTGCTGACGGTGCCGCGCACAAGGCCGCTGCGCGTGCGCACCGGCTGCGTCGGCTGCTGCACCATGCGCGCCGCGATCAGCGACAGCAGCACCAACCACTTCATTGCACTGGAAATAATATATTTACTTGTGGAATAAGTGTTTCTTCTCAAATCGATTGAAAGCGGAACTAGAATCAGACAGCGGCCATCTTCTAGACAAAGGACGGACAGCTCTAAGATCTTTGGAGGGATGCTTCGGTAAACTAACTACAAATAAAATAACGACTACTCACATTTGTTTTTTATTTTGTGGAATAATTATGTTACGTGCCTTTTAATGCTAAAAAATACTTTCTTTTTTCTGACTGTTGGTCGAATTGAAGAGACAACCTTTTCTCTATTCAGCTTGGGTAACTAACTGTCTTTAAGTCCCCTAACTTTTTTAGAGAAATGGACATTGCGGTTAACTACACACACATACACGATGACGAACCATGAATTCAGCACATGAATAAAAACCTCCAATAGCAGAGTTTTTTCGTCAGATATCACAAAAAGAATCATCTGCTTTATAGAAAAGTGGAACACCTACGCAGTCTAAATATACGGGACAGCATTTTTTTTTTAAACCTAAGAAATATTTCAGCGTGGGGGTTTCAGAATCATGTACTGACGGTAACCCGTAGTGCGTCGTGCACCCTAGAGTTTGTTGTTTCTTCAATAAACTTCCTTATGAACTTTACTATAGTTTAATGTTCTCCTCATTGTTCTGGAAAATTTTACTGTTTAAAGTAATGTTAATTCTGACAATAAAGTGGTGCCGATTATAATCTCGTTCGTCGAGGTAAACAAGCCGTGTTGTAATTTACCCAGTTACCACGTAAAAATAGCACTTTTGGAGATCAAGGGTAATTTTTTAAATTAGGACTGGGTCTTATAAAAATAAACCACACAATTAATAACAATTGAAAAATTACGAGATGAAATTTCGATAAAAAAATCGGAATAATATGTCCAGTTTGTTGTCAGGTTTGTGACTGATACTATTGCACCAAATGTACACTATTTTTGTGCAAACAAATCGAAAATATTAATGGGTAGGTACTCAAATACAGTAAAATACCGGCAGGCACGTCATAGCAATAAGTAATTAACGTTGTTGCACTGTTTAAATTTAATCCTTGAAAATTATTTAAGCTCTAAAAATAACAAAATAAAAAAAAAAAACAAGTTTTACGCTTTGGTACATTAAGAAAAAAACAAATTTCTTTTTTTAGACTAACTAGTCTCAACACTAATTTTAACCATGGACTCACCTTATTTTATTTTATTTCACCTTTGTAACAAATTGTCCACTTATAATATGAACTTGGAAGTCCTACTAACGCAATACTTGCGCCCGCGCACTCCTGTTGTCTGCTGTCTACTATTATGGCTCTCGCTCTCGGGTAGTTGATGCCGAAGATACGTATGTACCTACTTTAATGTGACGTCACAAAATGACAACTAAAAAATATATAAGCATTTATTTCATGTATGTAAGAGATTCTTTACATATTATTCACAATAAGTAGGTAAGGTGTGAATGGTATTCGATTTATCAAAGAATTAAGGAACATATTTGATGTGTATTTGTATTTTGACCTGTATGTAAGATGTAACCTACGACCTACAACTCGTATGTCGCGGCCTTCACCACTGAGCCACCACTGTTTTTCTCACAAAACTACGGTCATTGAATCGAAAACGAAAAGTCATCAAATCATTATTTTTTGTTTTATCATGTTAGATATCGATGCCCATTATGTTTGCGGAGTTTCGCTATCTAATTTAATTTGACCCTATACATTAACACGAACTTTTCCGGGTAAAAGTATTCGGTGTCAAATCAGGTTATTATCTATCTGTGTGCCAAATTTCATCCAATTCCGTTCAGCCCTTTGTGCTTGATTGAGAAACAAACATCCAAACATGTAAACATATTACAAACTTGCACATTTATAATATTAGTTGGAAGAGTAGGATAAACGTGTCTTTATTTATTACACGAGCAAGACCCGTTTGGTGTACTAGCCGAAGGTAGGTACAATAAAAGGCGAACCTCTCTGCTAGTACCGGTCTAATTAATTGACCGTGGAAAAATACCGAGCTGGTACATCGAGCCCGGCCAGGTCATAATGCATTGTTTTAATTTTCCAATGGAATGGCGTCTTTGGATTCTTGGCGTAGTTGCTCTGATAGAACTATTGAAATAGTTTTGATTTAGTGCAATTTAACGAAAATCAAACTTTGACTAGACTATGCTCCTTTAATTGAGGAGTCAGGAATACTGTTTGGCAAGGAATGCGTGATACATTTTTGAATTTTGAACTATATTTCAACATACATTGAAAGATGATCTTCAGATAAATGCTTATTATCTCAGAATACAGAAAGAACCAGAAGCCGTGAGAGCGCCTAATACTGAAGCGACAAAAACTACTCTTAAATAGAGTAGTTTGATGCGCATCCGATCAGCCACTCCGTGATGTCGTATCGCTCGACGTGTTTTACCGGTGTTCAATTTATTTAAATTATGCCGTCTTGTGTCGTTCCTTCCTCTAAAAAAACTGAAAAGTAAAAATAATAAACCTGCTTTGCATAACCTTAATAACTAAGTTCGGAAGGCAGTGACATAAAATTAAAATACATATCCAAAGTCACCGACTTAGTTATTAAGGTTAATCAAAGCAGGTTTATTATTTTTTAATTTTCAGTTTTTTTGGCGGTTTAATTTTTTTGTTAAAAAGTTTTTATTTTATAATTTTTTGTGGCTATAATCTAGTCATTACTACATGCTTAATTTTTTATTACTTTTTGTATTAAAATCTGTGAGTAACAATCAATCATCCCCTGTTTTCCTACCCTTAGGGTTAGATATTTTTTCGAAATTTATATGGGCCCAACCCTTTCTATTAAAAAAGGAATTATCAAATCGAACACCTGTGAAAAAAATTATGCGTGGTCAAACATAAAAAAATTAAAAAATATACGCGTCGACTTGAGAACCTAATCCGTTTTTTCGTCAGTTAAAAATTCAGCGGGGCTAAAAAAAACAACAGGATGGGATCACATTTCATGTGCAAGTAGCGCATTCAGTTATTGTCTTATTTAATTAATGAATAATTTGTTCAATTAGTAAATGTCATCGTGAATTATGGGTCCATCTTGTACGTGTTGCCAATTTAAGAGTTTAGATTTTCCTTCTTTTTATTACCTACTGAGGGCTTTTATTCATTATAGTATGTATAAAACTACTTTTAAAATAATTTAAACGACTTGAAAAAATTATGTTATCAAAGCAAACCGTATGTATTAATGCATGTCTAGAAAAGGACAATAAAATTTTGATTTTATTATTTTCGTACCCCCAGTACTCTCAACATTTACCCCAAAAATGGGCAAATAATGTCTGAGCTAGCAATATTACGCGGGTGGGAAGTGAGGCGAGCGGGGGTCACTTGTTATGTTTTTGGACACAGCCTGCAGCTTGCAATATCAGTTGAACACGGCTTTTGGTTCTTTCTGTATTCTGAGCTGGTTATGTACAACTGCCTCAGCCTTGTTACAACTATTTATTCGGCTTCCTGTCTAACCCGTTAACTTTCAAAGATTTCAGACGGATAGACTTTCATTCGATATTCTAGGGTAGTCCATGTTTCTGGCTTCTTTGGTACTTGAAGTTTTATTTACCGGAACGAACCATTTAACGTGATCTTGATGCCCGGAATGTGAGTGTCATGTTCATAATTGTCACCCGTCCACCTAATGATCGCGAAAAGTATTTACCTAGCAAATCGATCAATCGATCAATATTGTGAGAATATACATACTGCAGCGCAACACAGACGTCACGTTGAAAATTAAAATAGGACACACGCTAAAACCGCCAACCGCTATTTTTTTCCTAAATTCATATAACTGGTCATCAATTCGTTTTAATTTTTCACAAATTTTGACGTCTACTGGACAAAAACTTGCGGGAAAATATAAACGAGACGTAGATTTACAGAAATGTTCTTGTTTTTAATTCTAAATGGAGTCAAGTTGATTCTATTGAGTTTATTACCTGATCATATTGCTCCAAATGTTTTACGGTCAACCAAATTGTTATTGATCTCTGTACACATGGCGTAAGATTTTTCCCAATCGTGTATGCACTTTCCGTATTCGTTCTCTCAGCGGAAGTCTTAGCGTCTCTTCTGGTTTAATACCCTATTTGATTTGTCGTAGGTGTAGGACATTAAGAAGGGACGCTTCCAGCTTATTTCCTCAGCTATCGGACTAGCAGAATTAGCATGACGCTATTTATTTCTACGACGAATAGACAGTCATTTCTAATAAGTCCAAATTGACATTTCGTTTGGCCATTTTTGACATCGCACCGTAGAAATCCTTCTAAAATCCGTAATTTTGTCTTTCGTTTCTAACGATCTTTGTTTAGGTCCTTAAAAATGTAGACTATTTCAGAAGAATATTTCTTCCCAAACTGTCAAAATCACATTGACAGCAAACTTTATATTCGACAGCCACAAAGTCTACACGATTATTTACAAAATCATGATTCGTTTAGAATGCATAACTGTGATAATTAAAAGAAAAACATAGCTATCTTCTCATATTGGACATCATTTAGTTAGTAGGGTGTCTATTCTTCCGTCGACAAATCGGTGCTCGTGCTAAGCCTGCAGGTTTGCGTGCCGTGTCACCTGTGATTCCGTCGAGGCTGTGGTTTGTCAAGGAATCAGGAAACCATGCTTGCTGATAATAATATGACATGCTGCATGATAATATTCTTTTGAAAGAATACGACATAGTGGCTACGAACCTAAAAACTGATTGAAATCGATTTTCTAGTTCGGAAATCATATTAAATATTAACCATCCGATATAAGTACCTTAAGTTATCTCGTAATCTCATTCTGTTTAGGCCAATTAACTCTCCTCTCCTTACATATAAGTGTTGAAGTGGTGAATAAATCCATAGTTTTACTTCTTGGGTTTATGTAACAGCTCGTAATGTTAATTTCTTATTAAGTGTTACTGTGTATGTGGTGTGTATCTGTTCCAACTCGTAAATCATTGCTGTTATGGGCGGAACGACTGTTAATCATCATTGAATGTGACATTTGATGGGGGTCAGCAATTATAACTAGGATATACCTAATTTAGTTCAGCGTCTTCTAAAATACCTGACCATCGCAGCATATGCAGCACTATTCTTAGTTTTGACTAGATTTCGAATATAATATACTTTTTCACTTTTTAGTTATAGTACCGACACCAAACCAATTCGAAATTGCATCATCGTTGAGGTCAAAACAATGCTTATTTAAACGATAGCAGCAATCGTGGTTGATTTGGTGTCATTTTTTGAAGAGTTCCGTTGTCTGTGTCCGAAATTCATCATCAGATCTATATAAAATTGAAATGGAACCATTTCGGAATAAACCCCTTTCGAACAAAAAAAGAATTTTGCAAATGCGTCTTTAAATGACAGAGTTATGCCCGAACATATTTAAAAAAAAAAAAAAAAAAAAATTGTCGAATTCGGTCGGAATTCGGAGTCGGTTAAAAACAAAAAATATCTGATTAAACTACTTGTCTGGTCAATAAACGACTATGTCATATTCAGAACTAATGATTAACTACCCATTTAACATAATGGGTATCACTATGTTGTTGTTCTTAATTGAATGCTCAATGCTAAAGACACTGCATCTGATATACTCGGGACGATTAACACTAAATTGGGACGAATTGTTCTCAATACCAGCATGCACATCCGCAGGACTGAGATGTCGCAACCTGACCCGCTGACCATTCACGTTATCGGTTATCTCTTGTCAGTATGTCAAATAACACAGTTGACACATTAACAGCGCATCACTCGTCTATCACGTCCTTGTACCCAAGATAGCGATCAACTATGAACTTTGCGCTGGATTTGTGCAAGATATAAGTGTTTGTAAGGTCATGTAGCCGCAGAATTCATCTAACATCAGATTGAGATAACCACAAATAGCAGATGTCGGGGTCGAAAGATTAGTCAGCCTGCAAGGTTAGTAGTGGGGCCTGACAGCTCAAGGAGCGCAGAAATCCTAATTACTAAACCAACCAATGAAAAGTCAAAGCGATGTTGAACTGTTGATATATCAGCAAGGTTGACAGACAGATTGGTGATATTAGACAGTCATCATCTTGACTTAATTAATTTCTTGGTCTTCACGTAGAAGCGGTTAAGGGTCCTTCGACCTACTAAGCTGTGTTACGAGCTTTCTGTATCCACCGAAGTGCGTTTATGAAACGTTAATAACTGCGACTGTTTGTCTGAAAGGCGTGTGGTTCAAGCATAGTTGCTCATGAGTTGTAGCCTTCATATGTTCTTTTCAAATAACAATACAAATTAATTGTTGCGATTATCAGTTTAATTCGATGTTAATTTTAAGCTTAATTAAAATGTGATTTCTCTCTCCAATCAACTGCTATAATTCGTGGGTTTGTTGTGAAATAACGTTAACCTGGCTTTAATGTGGACCTTGAAATAAGCTAGCAGGTTTACCCTGAGAATGTATAGAAGTGGCGTACGAGCTGAGTTTGTAGCACTTTCTGTTTCATGGACATATTCAGCCAACTTTGTTCGTTTTAGTGTTTTAGTCAGCTATACGGTAGGTTAGTAGATCTCGTTACGCTTACGTCCAATCGTAATATCGTCGCTCGAAATGGAAATTACGATCAGTCTTTTCAAAGCACCGAGTGACACATTACTAAAGGCATTCATTTAAAGCGACTGCTGTTTATTGTACTCGTAGTTTTAGTCATTATTTAAAAATTTCGATTTGCTCGCTTCGAGTGAGTAAATTTATGTGAATTTGAAGCCTTTGAGATCGCGTACCAGTATCCACAGTAAGAAAAGGTTCAATTGTAGTTAAACAAACAGCAGTTATAGCCGAGGGCACATTGTGTCGTCATTGTACTAATAGCAGTGTAATTGGCTCACGCACACAATACCAATGTTATCGCCATTATGGCCGGGCCAGGATATTGAGACACCGCCACGTATTTGATTGGCATTGCACGGATGGATTTCCTGTTAATTTGTACTAACGCCTTGCTTGTATTGTGCTTAAGGTTTAGCACTATACGCGTGTGAACTAAGGAATTTAGTCAAATCGATATAATATTAAGCCCTTTTCGTTTGTGTTGACCGGTAACCGCTTTGATCTTCTTAGCTGCGCAATGGATTTTGATGCGGTTTCATTTAGCTTTGCTATTTAGATCATGAAATTCTCTTTCGGAAGGATTATGCGTATACAGATTTAAATTAACATCAAATAAATAAAAAACAATATAATACTAACTTAGCTAATCCTAATCACAAATTAAAAAATGGCGTCAAAAAATTCATCCTCATCCCTGTCGATTGGTAATGTTCCCAAGAGACTGGCAGCATTACCACGTTGTATGGCAATGCTTAGTCGCTGGCCAAGGTAGAAGAAACCAGTATAAATATACTAAAACAAAAATGATATTTAACTCCCCGACCGTCCCTTGCTCGTTGATGCGCCAGCTCGCGCCGCAGCTGAGCCAGTAGCTTTAAATTCCCCGAATCATAATCAAGAAAATACTTTGATCCAGCCTGTCCCCACTAGCTTCCCCCCCCCCCGCCAGTGACGCCCTGAGCCGAGGTTCGTACCCCACAGGGGGTGCCCTCAGCGTGCAGTCGCTTTAGGTTAAGTAGGTTTAGGCCATGGCTGGAGGCTTTTAGTATCACTAAAAACCTTCACAGGATTCAGCGCAAAAGTCTTGATCGACTCATTTGACATGTCGCCATTGCACCCTTGGGAAGCAAGGGACGGTCTGCATTCCTTTTTTGATGAAAATTAGGTACTTTCTACTAACTTCTAGGCAACTAGGCACCACTTTCGACAGCATCATCACTTACAATCAGGTGAGTTATAATATGGACAAACGCAAGCCTATCAATTATAATATGTATATACTAACATAGGCCGACATAGATGGCCGAAAAAGAAAGTGTGAGTGAAAACTAAAAGTGTTGTGTTGTGATTATAAAATGCTGCGAAATATAGCACTACACATGCATTATGTATGGGCGTAGCGGTACATAGCGAGGCTTGGTGTTACTATCATGTGTAATGGGATAACTTCAAGTTAAAACTAGTAGAAGTGTAATTAATTTGTTAGGTGATTTCTTAAAATTCCTAATGTTGCATTCATATTTAGGCGCACGCTAGGCCCCTGCACTGCATGTAACATGAATTCACCGGTCAGCTGAAGTTAACGGTAGCACAATAGCTACATCTAGGCTATGACACGCTACTCGCAAATCGTTACAATTAATCACTATGCCATTGCAAATATTTACTTGCAAACAAAGACACACCTTTTTTCAACAGCACATCACTTCAACACAACAGCTCCCGATTTATCATCACTAGTCAAATGACAACATTTTTCGCGCATCATATTTCGAAATCACTACTAATGGTAATAGATTCGCGTATGTATGTGCGCGCGCAGCACGTTATCACTTGCGCGCGAGTCTCGCGACTTTGGCCATCGTGCGTGATATCAGGGCGAGACGAGCCTTTCACAACGAAGGTTGTTTGACAATAGATCATAAAATAGATGGTTGCTGGTAGTGCTGGTGGTAGGGACCGAGTTATCAGTGGTTACGTAAAAAGCACGTGTCAAGTATTTACGGATTTACGCGACATTGGCGCATATTGCAATGTTGGTGCTCATTTAGAATTTATGAGCCACGAAATGCGATGTTGGGTAATTGATGTACTAGTGAGTTTTGTGTGAATTGAACATTAGTTTAGTTGTTTTGTGTGTTCTATCACAATACATACGAATTTTATCAATAGAGAACTTAACATTGCTTTACAGTTTTTAAACTGAATTTTTGTTACACCTCTGCCGTCTGCGTCTCCGTTGTATCTTCAGATTTACACGAACTCGCAATGAAAGAATGGAACCTAATATTAAAATCTTAAACTTGATTAACTTAATATCAATTACGATAGTCTTTCTCCTTCGAGAGTTGCGCTCTTATTGACTAAGGAGTTGTAGTAAGTAACCTTGCTATCTGCGTAGATCGCCTAATATTATGTGAACCACAATTTATTACTAGACGCCCGCGCAGACCCAGCCTGTTAAAATCTTAACGTGAAAACTTTGTTGAAGTGAGTTGTCATTCCACTTGATGCTTGGATTTGACACTGTTGACGGCTCACTTCAACTATATTTTTACGGTTAGGTTTTTACGGAATAGATCGGCTGTTGGTGTACTTAGTGGTCGTAAGCGGTACTGCTGAGCATGAGTTCCTGGGTTCGATTCGCAGGTCGGACAAAGTGTTATTGGGTTTTTCTATCTGGAATGACTAAGTAGCAGCCCGGGGCAAGGATTTGTGCCGAGTTGATGGCAATACATGCGATGGTATTACATGGTACTTTAACATAACTGGTGAGATGTAGGTGGACTATAGGGTGTACCAATACTACCGTCCTTTAACCAGACAGGCGTTAAGCCCTAAAAATTGTTTCCGAGAAAATGGCAAAACACGTGCGAATCGTTATTTCTTAAAAACTGTGATACTTACGTTACTGATTGTAGGACACATCGATTGATATTTCTTTCTGTTTATCCTAAAGAATCCTTTCCAGTTAACGGCCTACAAAGTCTCATATCTTGGGAACTATTTGAATTGTAAAAATGTTTGTTACTTACACAGAAAGATTGATAATTGTGAACTCTCTTAGATTCTATTAAAAAGTAAAAATTTACCAAGTGAGGGTTAACTCCTTTCTAGTTAAAGGAGGGCAGTTATAGTACACCCACATTTCGCCAGTTCTGTCCATTATTTCCGGGAAACAAGGCGTGATGTTATGTTATGTTAGATCGGCTGTTATCTATCTATCTATACTAATAATAAAGAGGAAAGATTTGATTGTTTGTTTGCATTGAATAGGCTCCGAAACTACTGAACCGATTTGAAAAATTCTTTCACTGTTGGGAAGCTCCACTATCCCCGGGTAACATAGGGTAATATAGACATTTTATCCCCGTATTCCCACTGGAACGAGAACTACGCGGGTGAAACCACAGGGCGCTGCTAGTATATAGTATAGTGACCTTGTCGGTGAGGTTCTTCAGAAATATCAGGTGCGTTGTATTCGCAACCGTCGCACGTGCGTGTATGACGAGATGAATGAACGTAAACGAGGCAAAGAGTATGTGAGGATCGTAGCATTTCGCGTGGTTTCTGTCTACCCCCTTGTAAAGAAGGCGGGAGTTCCATGTATGTAGATAAGTACATCGGCTGTTCTAGATCTAGTTTCATTTACTGCCTACTAAACATTATTTGCTAAGTACGCCATCACCATCATCATCTTCAACAGACCATATTTACCACACACTGTAGTTCGTCGTCAGTAAAGCCGTTTGCTGACCGCAGGGATATCTTAACTATTACCTACATTTATTTTTATCATACCAAGTAGGCCCATTTAGAATTGAGGTAAATGTCTCTTAGAGCTACTTGGTAAGCGACGTGCAATCTCTCTCAATGCGTTACACGTGATCGGTCAGCATGTCACTTAAGTACGTTTGTATGATGCTGGTACTTCACTTATTGCTTCAGGCATACTTGAGTACAGACCAACTTGAGTGCAGGCATGATTTGGGCAACTTCACATGCTTGTGCTACTTACCTTAGTACCTTATATTTTGTTCTAATCGTGAAGTGGTTCAAACTACGGATAGTTATGCATCAGCAGGCCTAGACATAACAAATTTCTGTTAGCGTTCACGTCAAACGCTACGCCAGAATGTATAAGAATGACATTACCTGCGGAAAGGTTACATCGTGTCCTTTCTGCGTAGCATTTGGCGTGAACGCTAACAGAAATGTGTTTTGTTATTAGGCCCTGAACATTAGTATTCATTGAGATCAAGTTATTTCATTAATGTAACGGTATCGTTTATCGTCAACTTAATTAATTTTACGATTATATACCGCTTACTTCTTGTTTCTTGATTTTGGGAAGAAATAAATGCAACTGCTTTTAATGGCATCACAGCAAAACGCTTGGCCTTCCTGCATTGTATTATTAACATTATTATAAATTTTTTAACCTCTACTTGCAATTATTTACTTTTTCACTCTATTGTCGAAAAGCGAACCCAGGACAGTGACAATGCGTAAAATTTCACAAAGGAGAATTTACTTTTAATATTCTCACTTCTAGTGGAATAGGATAAACTTTACCGTATTATAATAACAATTAGTTAAAATTATAATATTTTTCCAATTCAAGTAAACAAACTGATTTGAAAAGCTGATGCGATTTCTTTGTAACAAAATCTTTCTTGACTAAGAAGAGAAAAAAAAATGTCTGGTATGAAAAACTATTTCATTGTTAGAATCATTTATTTATATTTGAGTAGGTACTACAAATAAAGAACACGCGAGTAAAAAAACCTGTTTCATTGTTACAATCATATATTTATATTTGAGTAGGTAAGTACTACAAATAAAGAAAACTTCACTTAAAAAAACTATTTCATTGTTACAATCATTTATTTATATTTGAGTAGGTAAGTACAGTCCCGTATGTGTCGCCGGGCGTAAAAGAATAGCACCATCCCGTTTCTTCCAGTGGGTGTCGTAGGAGGCGACTAAGAGACTTACTAGAGAATGGGCAGCAGCGTTCTCTATGCATTTTACCACCATACTGCGATCGCCAACCCGCCTGCCAAGCGTGGCGATTATGGCAAAACCCCCCATGACTGGGGGAGGCCTATGTCCAGCAGTGGACGTCTTTCGGCTGAAATGATGATGATGATGAGGTACAAATAAAGAACACGTGAGTTAAAAAAAAAACAATTTCGTTGTTACAATCATTTCCATATATTTGAGTAGGTACTACAAATAAAGAACACTTGATTTAAAAATCGTTTGTGAGCGCTTTACAATTGATCATTTTTGACATTTTACATAAATATTTATGTATATTAACACACTATCGTCCCTGTGTTCTCATAAGGGTCGGCAATTGTGGTAGGTACGCCTCATTTCACCAATTATGTTATAAAAGTCTAATGTGAGAATGTCCTAATAAAAACTTAATTAGTTAATACTAGCTTTTGCCAGCGGTTTCGCCCGCGCGGAACTTTCGTCCCCTATTTAACTCCCTTAGGGGTTGAATTTTGAAAAATCCTTCCTTATTCCTTGTTTACGTTATAAAATGTAAAATTCATTTGTGCAAAATTTCAGCTTTCTAGGTCCAACGGTTTGGGCTGGGCGTTGATGAGTCAGTCAATCAGTCAGTCAGGACTTCTCTCTTTATTTATATAGATAGATAGATCTAACACTGTTCGACCCGAGTATCAAACCGGGACCCCCATGCTCAGCAGTCGAGATGGCGGGCTCTGACACCTTACAAAGCTACAACCAAAAATATAGAAATAATAACAAAATACATAACTTTTTCATCAACTGTTTTTTTAGCAATTAACCAAGCATAAACTCAATGTATTAATTTAATTAAGTACAGTCTAGAATGAGTATTAACCACAGTAATGTTTGATTTTTGAGAAGGCACATTTCTTTCCTAAGTGTGACTTTGTTCACAAGGGATCGGCTTCAAATTGAACTTTGAACGCGATCTTATTCCTCAAATAGACTTTAATTCTAAAGCTAACATTTAAGGCAAGTAAATTAATTATCTATAACATAACATTCGGTATTTGTATAGCTTCTGTTTAATTACATGTCATTGACAGACGCTATTCTAACTTACGTGAATATCACTTAGCACCATAACTTAATTAATATCTACAGATGTAAGACACTCGCATATTGATAGCGAAAACACTGCCTTTCGTTAATTTGACAGGTTAGGCAGTATATAGGGTTAGTTTTCAAAGGCACCAGGAAAATCATACCCAAAAACGATAGTGCTGGCTTTAAATGGGAAGTTTTATTTTTAATATTACAAGGAAATCTACAATTAGCTGCTTGCTGCCTATTTGAGTTTGAAATTACCAAAAATCATACTTTTGCCAACATTGTTTTGGACAGTCGTTAAAAGACGGAAACAGTTATTGGTATAAGTGGCCCTGCTAATATTATTAATATTTTAATCAAAATTAGATTTAATATTCTCGCTGTTTAAATAAAAAAATGTTGGGGGAGTTATTTTTGTGTACAAATTTTTCTAAATCCGAATGATGTACTTTTGCCTTTCAGCGTGAACAAGTTTTACTATAGAACTTACTCTAACATCGCAAGTACTGCAATGACCCTTTAAAATTGGACTGATCTTTGAAAACTAACCTTGTATAATACATATTAAAGGACTTGAAGGACTTTTCCAACAAAACTATTAATTCCTACATTTACTATTTTCTTGTTTCGCACTCTTTAATCTCAGTAATCACCTCATCTCAGTCACCATAATACCAATACAAACATTACGCATCCTTTCTTCTATACAAAGAATATGTAGTGTTCCAAAACCGAAGGGCTTCGTCAGCATCGTTCCACATCGGTTCCATTGAGAGTTCCTTATCTATTAGCAGTAGACGAGGGTCCTGCACTGCTGCTGGCTCCCATTTCGGTGAGATTGAAGAAGATGCTGGTGTAGGATTACTGAAAGATGATAAAAAAAATGTTAGAAAATACATTTAAAAAAAAACAGGCAAATTTGGCCCATACATATTGTTAGTAGAACGACTTAAAACTATGTTAGTATTTAAAATTAGGATATTAATTTAAGTATTTGCCGCCCTCTGGGGCCCTGGGCCCACGCACTTGTGCTTGAACCCAGTGCCCCAGAAGGGAGCTGTCCAGCTTGTGGCTGAGAACGTTCAGCATCCTGAACGTGACCGAACGACGATAAAACACGCCCGCACGCGAGGTAGCGCCACACCATCGTGTTGGCGCTCCCTCGCGTGCGGAACATGAGCGACGCGATACGGCGCCGCAGCACAGTGTAACGGCCTGGCCACGGGGATCGGCGGTGCGTACGGCGGTGCGGCAGGCGGGGCGACAATTCGCGCGGCATCGTTTGCAGGCCACGGGGAGTCGCGGTCGCCGCCGCGACCAGTAAGGAAGTCCGAGAGCGAAATGTTTTTAACAAAGTTATCTCGATATTGCTTAGAAAGTAATAGTTTTTTGGTTCAAGATATAATATTTTGAAGAGATTGTGGAGTATAAAGTTGAATAGGAATCGAGGTGTAGATGGAGAATTCCACAAGAAGTACGAGAAAATCTGGAAATTTCATTTTAATTTCTTCCCACAATCACTTCACTATATGTTTATATTTATGCTGTGGGTGGCCAGACTTCCAAATAGGTGGCTTTGCTAGTATTTCAGCTATAAAAGTCTCGATGTTCATTATTCGCGGCGAAAACAACTAAACTCGTTTGATCGCTGCCCTAGTCGCCGCGACTGCCGCTTGACGCCGTGGCTCGCGCCGTACTGATTCATGTATTTGTTTCACTCGCCGGCCGCGCCGCCGGCCGCCCGTGCCATTCGCTTGGTACATTCCGCCGGTCGCCCCGCCGGTCGCCGCCCCGCGTGGCTTGATTAGTACATTTCTATGCGTTTGTTTCAGTCGCTAGACGCCTCGGCGGTCGCACCGCGCGAATTTTCGCTATGGCGGGTGTCCCGTGGCCAGGCCGTGAAAACCGTCTGTGTGCGCGTGCGCGAACGTCGATGATGCACTACAGTAGCGTGGGAGCCCCACCAGCACCCTGAACGCAACATAAGAATACGCGCTAGAAATGCAATTAATAGGGCTTAAAAATTTAAAATAATATAAGATTACCTACGGTGGTTTTTTTCAAGTGGTGAGTACTCAGTATGTAGTACCTAAATATTATTTTAATTAAAATAAAGTCGGAGCAACTGATAATTAAATTTTCACCCTTAAAATAATTATTTTATGCCAAGAAGACTGGCACAGAAAATGAAAATAAAAACGAAATCTGTTCTGATTCGAAAAATTAAGTTATCTAGGTCTCGGCCAGCAGCCAATCACCCTAAAATATTCTTTCATCAAATGCTTGTAGCCAACATTTTGTTGCAAAACATTGCGCCGCTCCAAGTCATTCAATCCACAGCTGCAAAGTAATTCATTCACTCCTTCATCTCGCTGCTACTATTTCAGAATAGTTTAATACATAACAAATGTCTTCTGTACATATGAAAGCATTTCATCTTGGTCTTACTGAATTAAATTGTGTTTTATAAAGCATTTGCGCAAATGAGGTTAAAAGTTTTTGTGTTTTGCTTACTTATGTTTTCACTCAAGGCTATTATGCATTCTAAGTAAACAAGTTAAGTGTTATGTTGAATCGTAAAATGAAAGAACTGTGTGGCAGGGTCATGGGGTCAAGTCCGTTGAGAACTTAAGGTGAGATCAATAAACGATGGGCTCTAAGGCGGGCTAACGGAATCATAAAACTTAAAAGGTAAACAAACGCCACGCTAAAGAAATAATTAATACGTCTTACCTGTATTTCGCAAAGTTCGTCCACAGAGTCGTAAACTTGTCAATGAACCTAACTTCGGTAAAAGCCGGTAAGGTCAAGGTGCTGAAGAGGTAGAATAATTCATCGGCGTGCGTCGCTCCCGGGGACTTGCGGAAGCCGAACATTATCTTAGCGAAGTTTAGTAACCCGTCGTAATTGAATTTGTAAGCGTACACAGGCTCGTTTAACGTCTGTAGAAACAGATCCATGGTAGCTAATACTGGGTATGTTATAGCCGCGTCACCTTCGAAACGTGCCAACTTTTCTAAAGAAGACTTCTCTTTTGTAATTTTCTCTCCACCCATGTACAACTCAGTCAACCTATTCGCTGTTTTCACCTTTTCCTCATCTGAAGGGAAAGTCAGATCTCTCGGTAAAGCTTTGTAGAAATCCATCTCAGCCAGTGTAGTGTCGTTCTCTTTACCAGCAAAATATAAACCTTCGGCGCTATTGAAACCAATGATTACAGGGACCTTGTTATATTTGCCCTGTGTTATCAAATTGTAAGGACTCTCTGACAAAAATGGTTTTACTCTAGGAATTTTCTTTTCAATGCATGGCACGAAGAGGTTTTCTGAAGATACGACATTACCTTCTTTTCTAGGAACACGATAGTTCAACAGATCTTCGGCAGTAATATTATTGAATAAATCGTAGATTTCTTTAGGGTTTGTGGTTGTGTGGCCCATTTGTTGAGCGAGTAGACTAGCCGTCTCCAAAGGTTCAAATTGTAAGGCCCAGAACCCCAAGGCTGAACCACTTTGCATGATAGCTCTATTGAACAGTCCTTTAGACATTGGAGAAAGTAGATGGTAAGAAACTGAAGCAGATCCTGCACTTTCTCCAAAAATGGTCACATTATCCGGATCACCTCCGAACACTCTTATATTCCTCTTCACCCACTTGAATGCTTGCACTTGATCTTTCAGCCCAATATTGCCTGGTGCTTCTTTAATACCTAGACATAGGAAGCCTAGAATTTCCAGTCTATAGTTAAAGGTAACTAAGATTACTCCATGTTTGACAATGTACTTGGGACCGTAGATGAAGGGAGATCCCGAGCCTTCTCTGAATCCTCCTCCGTGAATGAACACCATGACTGGCAGGGGGCTGTCGCTGGGCTCGACGGGGGTGTACACGTTGACAGTGAGGCAATCTTCATTGCCCAAGATGCGAGTACTGGTGAAGCGTTGCTTGCATCTGATGTGTTCGTCGTCAGCTTTGAACACACCTTCCCATTTTGGATTCGGTTCGGCTTCCTGGAATTGAAAATATTCTAACATTAAAACGTCATCTAATGAACTGGGAAATACGGTATTTTATGATGGATATTTAATCGATGCTATTTTCAATTCCTCCTCGCTCGGATATCTACTACAATTACACTTGCAACACTGCAATCATAACGGCAACTGTGACGTGCCATTAAAAATGTATCGCGACAATTAGTCGTCACTTCATAATACAGCTAGGGGAGGTATGATTAGCCGGCGAGGTAGCAATCACAAGTAGATTAGTACTGTTACGTGCGACGTTATGTTCATCATTATTAACTTCTGCTATTAGCCAGCCCTTCACAGAAACTATTAGACAATAATTGTTTCTGGATATTTCTCATCAATAGTCCGAGATATGGATGGTATGTTATAATAATATTCCATATTATGTAATATGTGATTATTTTATTTTATTATTATTATTATTTTTGTTATTATATTATATAATATGTTTCAGAGATTTTGCCAGCGTCACGTAGTGATTATTGTTGTTAATATAGTCATCTTCGTTGTGGATATAGTGAATATAGGTATAATTTTGGAACAAAGTTGAGGTGTAATTTGATTCTCCACTTTTCCATATAAGGTACTAGTTTTTGCCAGCGGATTCGCCCGCGTGGTGGTCGAAAATTATCCCAAGGGCGTTCCCTTGGGATAATTTTAACGGGATAAAAGTATCCTATGTATTAATCCAGGTGGTAAACTATCTGTGTGCCAAGTTTTATCCAGATCCGTTGAACTTCTTTTGCGTGATTGAGTAACAAACACACAAACTTTCACATTTATAACATTTAGTCGGATAGTAGGAAATATGGGAAAGTGGAGAACCCAATTACATTACGTGTAATTTTTTTGTAGTGTTCCTATTGTAATCGTACCTCAATCTTCACAAAAGGGAAACTTACTTGGAACCTGTGTGTTACGCTGGCGTATGGTATGCCGAGGTACTGCAGATATGAACCGTCCGGGGCCACCGAGCCTCGAGCTTGCCCACCAGTGAGCTGCACCGGCGCTGTCGGCTGAGGCACCAACGGAGCCACCAACAGTGAGAACAGCACCAACAGCTTCAAACTCGACAATGACTTCAAATAGTTCTTCATTTTACTGTGGTTCCATAAGACGTAACGTGATGCTGATGTCAATGACACTTACACAGATTGCGCTGACTATGGTAACACATAAAAAAAAATCACAGTATTTCACTATTCACAGCCAGACAATTCAACACAGCATCTTAGAATTGAACACCATCACACACATTGTGTTCATTTTATTAGTTCCAACTCGCAATAGGCAACTCACGATGATAGTGCATGTTTCCTGTCAGAAGCTGTCATTGTTTCTCCATTCATGTAACGGGTTTTTACACCGTAATTATAGGTAGGTACCAAGTCCAGGTCGTTGAACTGGTTGAACTCCAAAATAATCTGAAAAAAAGGAAAGACTTCTTTGAATTTGGATAAATATAGTACCTATAATTTGAGGTCCATTTGAAAGTCTTGGAAGTGCGAGCTTAGAGTTGAGTTAAACTTGTCAAATGGTGGTGACTATAATTGCAAAACGGATTTTAAACGTTTAAAACGATTTAAAACCACACTAAGCGTTTATTACAGGATTTTTTTTAATTGATTCACACTAAGTGATCTAGTTAGACCACACTTACTCCCTGATTTAGGATATATGAATGGCAATATTTTAAAAAAATACAAACATTCTAAAAATTATGCAGTGGCGTAATAAATACGCAATTCAGTACGGCTTACGTGGTTGTGGTTTTAAGCAAGTTTAAAACGGGTTTTAAAGGTTTAATCTTTATGTTTCACCACTACGAAAACCAACTAATAAAATATTATTTATTATTTTATATTATTATTTTAAGACCAGTAGTTTTTAAATTAAGGAAATATCTATACAACTTCATTAATTAATAACCGACACTAATTGTTTTTTAAATTATTAAATTGTAATCATCGAAAATTGAGGTTATAAAAAACCTCAATTGCCAAATGGAAACCGTCTTTAAAGTGATTTATGATTAGAATTTAGGTTCCAAGTTTTTAAATAATCAAAGCAAAGCAGTCAATTTGCAAGTGGGACTACAAACTGGCATGCACAGGTAGCTTTTCATTTTCTGAGTTGTTTACATTTTCATCAGAAAAATTTGGAAAAGACTATAGTGAATAACTTGGTATTAGTGATTTCAGTAAACTGTTGAAGTGAGCCTTACATGTTATTTGAAAAAAAAAATAAAAAAACTGTACATGCTTGTCTGGCTAAGTATCCTTCCTAATTAAGTCAAGTATGAGTAACATTAGTTATGTCAACATCAGAAGATGAATTTCACGTATCTATAGTACTAGGTAATAAATAGTCTTGACTTATTTGTTCAACAGTGGACATTGTTACATGAATAGCGGTTAAGTCAAGAGAACTAACTGGAACTATTGAACAGCGCGTGTCTTCAAATGCTTTACGATTGTTCGTGTTTTTAACCAACTTAAAAAGAAGGAGGTTATCAATTCGACATGTTTACATGTATTTTTTTTGCAAACTAATTTCAGAAACGTTAAATTTCAATTATGTTGACACGCGCATCTTATGAGGTATCATGTTTCTATGATAAGATTAGGTTCTTAGTTTAATCTGCGTTATTCCATACATTTATAAAAAGTGCATTGTTATGTCTAAAGTTTATTAGAAGATTTTAATAAATTAAATGGCTGGTTGGCTGGCTTTTGTAGAACTTTTGATGAGGTCTTCATTTTTAGGAGAAAAATTGTTCTGAGTGACATGAAAGCCAGAATCCCAGGATCTCTATAAATTGACAATAATTCCCAATTTAAAGTACGTAGGTATCTACATATTAAATTGGATCTGGAATAAGACTAATAAATATAGCTTCCAGCAAATAAAACGCAGAATATATAGAATTTAAATTCAAGAACGTCATTACGTGAAGTATCTATAATAAACTTAATTGGATAATTATTGAGACGTCTGAGTACTCAATAATGAGCTGTTTATGTTCGTTAAGGATCTTATCATCTCTAATAAGCTCATTGAGACGTTATCTTTAGAAAACTTTTACTTTCATCGTACATGATTTTCCGTTTATTTATTTATTCAAAATAAGGTATATTGATAGATGATAATATGAGGGTGGTATCAACCAGGCTACCCTCATTGTGGTATTATCGGTGGGCACGATAATAAGGCTAGCAGGCTACTATGAATTTTACTGTCATAAGTACCGTCTTAAATGTAAGACAACACTGATTTAAAGTATGTGAACTTTTGTGAAATGAAGCCGGTCTATTCTATTTGATGGACTTGTGGCTAAGTAATAACAGTTGCATAGGTCAGCTACGCTTGCCGCGGTTGGTTCGTGGATGAGTGACCGTCTTTACATACCAAGACTAATCAAAACGTAATTAAACACTAAATTTCTGGCTTTAATTTACTTAAAATTGTAATATGTATGTGTATAGTACATTTGCAAAAAAACCTAGACAATGTAGGCGTTTTTTAATGTAGGTAAATGTAGGTACGCGTAATTTAACAAAACGACTCCCAGACAAATGCTTTTATAGTTGAGTTCTTAGATAATAAGTTGTGAATTGTATTAGGTATATATAGTCATATAAGAATTACATAATTATGTTACAATTTAATATAATTGGCTAACTGTACCTATGCACTACTCAAGTTCTTAAAATTATAATTATATGTAATAAGCACGCCGACATAAAAGGCAGGATAATACTCGTATATGAGATCGGTGAAATTATCTTTAGTAACTTTTTGTACTTAGAAACCATATTTACGCTGATATTTGATTTTGATTTTATTATATTTTTGCATTATCGTTCATGTGCCCTTTTTAGGTTATTCTTAACTCACTTAAGTACATTCTTTTGAAAATTTGTGTAAGTTAGTGATGGGCAGTGGATAAATAACTCGGAGGATAAATACTCGAATATTTATAAAAATGTATAAATACTCGTTTTTACTCATTTTTATCCGATATTTACACAAAAATATTTTTTGCGCATTCGCTGATTATTATCTTAAAATGTTTTTGACTTATAATGCTATTTGGGCTTTCCAAAATACTATAATATTACATTATTTCGTTTTTATGTCAATTGCCAGGGTTGTAATTGTGTCAGGAGCCACGTTGTAACTAATAGAACATGCTATTTGGATATAATTTTTTTAGAACCTTTCTTTGCTTAGAGTGTACCTACAGAATCGCCACACACACAAGTGAATATCTCCGTGAAATTTTTCTAAAAGTCATGAAAAAAATACGGCGAAGAAAAGTTTGTTGTTGTTGTCGGTGACAAGGCTAGAAACCTGCGAAAGGCACGCACTATTAATTTACTGGCTCATGGTGCACTGAAATGAAAAGGCTTCCGACGAGGCTTCCGAGCCTCCAAACCTGAGTGAGCTAGCGAGTCTCTTTAACTCCGTTATCCAAGAGGGTACCACGCCAGACGCGTGGAGCAGAGTAGCGGTGGTTCTCTTCTTCAAAAAAGGTAACAAAACCGTGCTCAGGACTTATAGAACCATCTCAATTCTGAGTTACGTATACAAGTTGTTCTCAAAATTCGTCACGAACTGTCTCACCAGAAGACCCGATTTCCGAAAGTACCATAGACCGCATCCATACTGATCGTCAAATTAAACAGAAGACCGAGGAACCAACCAGTCGCTGTGTATGGCATTTATGGACTACGAGAAAGTCTTCGAGTCCATCGAAATATGGGCAGTTCTACCCATATTTCGATGGGTCGAAGGTTTTATGCAACGATGTCGAATTAACTGGCGCTACATGGAAGTGTTGAGATGCTTGTATGAAGCTGCCATGATAACTATCCAGATCCGAGATAAGAAAATCACGCCCATCCAACTGCTCAGTGAGACAGGGGGATATCATATGATGTGATATCCCTGAAACTGTTTACCAATGCCTTTGAGGACGTTTTTACGACACTGACTGGACTGGACAGGGTATCAACGTTAACGGCCAGTACATCTCACACTTTCGTTTTGCCGATGACATCTTAATAATGGCAGAGACGTTGGAACGGTTAAATCAAATGCTGTGTAGCCTGAATGGAGCCTCTCGGCAGGTTGCCCTCGGCATGAATTTGGATAAGATGAAAGTCATGTACAACTAGCACATCTTGCCGAGTCCAATCTACATCGAAGGGTCGCTTCTCGAAGTTGTTAAGGAGTATGTCTTCTTATGGCAAGTCATCCGTTTTGGTAGACACAACTTTGAGAAAGAATCCGATAGAAGGATCCAGTTCAATTGGCCAGCCTTTAGGAAATTTCGTCAAGTCAAGTCTTCTCTTCGCCTATCCTGCAATGTCTGAAGACAAAGGTCTTCAACCAGTGTGTCGTGCCTTTAATAATATACGATGCCAAATAAACGTGGACACTGACAGTTGTGTTAGTCCACAAATTCAAGGTCTCGCACGCTATGGAACGAACTATGCTCGGAGTTTCTTTGAAGGATAAAATCAGAACTGAAATTACCCGGAAAAGAATTAGTTTAATTAATTAATTTAATTAGTTTATTTAATAGAATTAGACATTGGGACGGGGTTTTGTGGCTTAGCTTGGGAGAGGCCTAAAGTTGTGGAGTAAAATAAGTTATCATGAACTAAAATTCACACAAACACCTCGACTTCAGCACCCTAATTGCGTAACTCACGATTGATCATAATTGGTTTCGTCTTCACAGTTAAACAATATTCATTGCGTTATTTATGTTGTCGAACAGACACATTTTTCGAACATATGAAGCAATGGTTTAACAATCCGTTTCAAAACGATACAGATTATGATGAATCGTGAGTTACGCAATTAGGGTGCAGGTGTCCTATCGCAAAAATAATGAAATATTTCGACCCCCTTTATTATAAACTTCACAATTCTCTAACATTCAACATGTGCTCAAGTAATAATTTGCATATTTTCCATACCAACAGTGAAAAATTCCTTATAAAACACGTCGAGGCTGCCCCATCTGCGCGCCTCCGGCTGTGAAAAAATTTACGGGATACGTTGCGAACTATTTTCATAATTGAGTGAAATTATTGTAATATCGGGTTTAGTATTTTTTAATTTAGTGATTAAAGATAAAGATTAAAGTAAGTACAGCACTAATCATCGTCAGATTTTCATTCATTGCAATCCTTTTATTTGTAAATTAACAAAATTACGTTACGAAAACTTTAGATAGTATTTATCCGCTGTTTTGGATAAATACTCAAGTAAAAACGGATATTCATGAGTATTCATCCGAGTAAAATCCCAACACTACTGTGAGTCAAATCTGTTGGCAGTTAACTACTTGAGTCATTAGGCCTCGGCTTCTATGTAGGGTCATCAAATACATCATCAAGCATATCTTTAAGTTGCAAGTTAGGCATTAGAAGTTGAAGAATGTTTGAAGGAATAATATGGAATTTGAAATACCGTAAATATACCGTAATTATTATGTTTAGATATAACATTTCAGAAACTGCTAACAATTCCACGCAAGTCATTAAATATATACAACGTATTATTTACTATTTAGCACGAGTGACATTAAACTAATTCCGCTATCACTGACCCCAGTTCATTCACATGTGCACACAAACGTTTTCAATTGACTATCAACCTTTTAACGACGTAATAAGATGTAAATCAGATTGCTGGATAACCTATGGCACCTATGGCATTTTCATTCAAATCACATGACGTTACTATTTAGCCCACATACAAATAGGTTTCCCCAGTAATAACCACTAGGTAATGTGACACGAAATCATAAAATCACTTCACTTATTCATACAATTTTTCACACTCAAAATCAACACTTCTTGTTATAGCATTAGAGTACCTTTTTGATTGATTTTAGTTTTTAAATAAAATGTGATAGTTACTTTCACAGTTCCGCCGACGCGTATGCCCGTGCGTCTGAGCGCTGCTTGAATGCGTGCGCGCAGCCAACCGGTCGTCTTTAATATGCCATTACACGATAGGGCTTCTTGCTGATCAAAATAATATAGGTCCCATAACCCGTTGTAGGAACATACAGACCTACAACGGGTACGGGAAAGAAACAACTGACAGTAGTTGTTTCCCGATTCATATTTCGATTATAGGTGTCCCTTATCAAGTAATAATATCAGCCGGTAATGTGATTGTACCACTGCAAGGGCAAAGACCTCCACGGAGAAATGGACGTTGGTCTCTTCGCTTGCTCACTGCTTGTGGGTAATTTCAGTGCATCACGTTCTGCTTTCCTGCCAGTGTTTATTAACAGTAAATTGGTGGTATTGGGGCACTAATATCCAAGATAAAGATACTAACTTTATATTAAAAGTTGGTTGCACTGCCTCTGTATATCCTCCGGGGAAAACATGTATGATGATATGTTATGTAGAACAGTGTTTCAATATTTAAACTTTTTGCTTCCCCCCGGCCACAGTAAGTGCTGAATGTTATCAAACGGGCATTAAACATATTATAAACGGTACTACTCCGGTACTTTAGTGCCCCTAGTGGCAACACGGTCGTTTCGCTATATGTCCATGTTGCGGTGAGTCGTAAACTAGGACATTACTACAGCTGTACGGTTTGAGAGATGTCACATCACATTTTTATTACGTTTTCCACATGGGTAGGTACCTGCACACTTAGCGGCCACATTGTTTCATCAAGTTAGTTAATTAATTAGACTAAAAGTTTAGTGACGTTGTTATTTCTGGAAAACGCAAGTTTTACAAACCGAAATTCAAAGGTCAACTGTGAATTCGTTCGGTAGGCAGTAGGTAGAAAGGTTTTGGGTACCTATTGTGATTTCTTTTCGAGAAACTCCTTGCCTAGCGCAGCAGTCAGGGGTCAGGGGTCTTCACTTTATTTGTACACATTTTTAAATATGCCAAAAAAATATTTATTCATTGAATAGGTACTTTTAACAACTTTTTTCTAGACCCACATACAAGTTTCAACATAGAATTTCAAACGTCGTTATGGTGATTTTTCCTAAAAAAAAAATTTCACTAAGTAATGTCTATGAATTTATTAGGAGGTCCAAAGGTATGCCTAGAAAAATTTGCTAAGTCATCGTGGAATAGATTTGTTTATTGACCTTCATTTATAATTTACATCATTATAGCCTCTAAAAATATAATTTAAACATGCGAATTATTGTAATTATATATGTGATACGTGTGTAAAAACAAGTGTATAGCTGCACTGATATTAGTAAGTGGTAGAAACGGCACTTATAAAAGACAGCGCGCGGTCGTTCTGAATTAGGTCCATAGACGCAGTTGTATTTGTCACACGGATATTTGTCTAAACATCTATTATTTTTTCTATTCGTCGCATGCATCAGATGCATTCTGTATTTAACAAGTGTTCTTATCGGTCACGAAAAAAAAAAGGACACACTGGATTACACTCCTAAGGACAGCCAAAAAAAATAAATTTTAATTTATTGTTGTTTCGCCATTTTTGTGAGATCACTCTTCATAGATCATACAAAACAGCGTGAGAGACACGAAGCGACGCATCTCGCGTTACGTACCATCAATGTTCATAATCGTATGTAAGTATTCGACGGCTAATGCAGTTGCGGTGGCACGACTGTGTCGAGTAATGTTTCTATCTTGGTCTATTGGTAACTGTAAGTATGTAACTGTAACCACAGATGTGTGAGTTTCGTTGCATTTAGTTGTACACTGAGCCATTGCGATGTTAGAGCATACCGTATCTACCTCTTCCTAATATCAATCTCTAGCATTTTTAACTAAAACTGTTATTTGAAAAATATTTTAAAAGCCAATTATTTTAAAACAGGAACCGTCGATTTTCTTGTTGACTCTTCTCCGTATGAAACGACATTGGAACCGTGCAACGTACCTTTTGATGTTTCATAAGTTCCCATGTGTTTATGTAAAATAAAATACCTATTTTCATATGTTTTTATATTGTTCTATCTCCACCCATTTGATTGCATTCCTATGACGACTTCTTACCTAGATTATGCAAATTAATATCAATATAATTGCAATTATTGAAAGACAAAAGTAAAATAAATGTATTTAGCGCATGATCACAATGAGTAACGAAGCATATACTGCTTCACTGCTTACTGCACCCTAATTGCGTAACTCACGATTCATCATAATCTGTATCGTTTTGAAACGGATTGTTAAACCATTGCTTCATATGTTCGAAAAATGTATCTGTTCGACAACATAAATAACGCAATGAATATTGTTTAACTGTGAAGACGAAACCAATTATGATCAATCGTGAGTTAAGCAATTAGGGTGCTGCTTTCTTTATAGGCATTTTATTGAATTGAACCAACAATTCTAAGTAAATAACAATAGTGTAGGCCGCTGATAACAGAGTTATAGAAGTTATCTAATACGGATTGTGTATATTAACTTATATGGTCACTATATATCTGCCGTCCTTTATATACAGGCGAAAATGGCAAAAATCGCTCGAATCGTTATTTCTTAAAAACTGTGATAGGTACTTACGTTACCGATTATAGGTCACATCAATTGATATTTCTTTCTGTTTATCCTAAAGAATCCTTTCTAGTTCAATGGCCTACAAACTTGGGAATTATTTGAATATCGTAAAAATGTTTGTTAGACAGAAGAAGATAGAGAATTGTGAACTCTCTTAGATTCTATTAAAAACTAAAAATTTACCAAGTGAGGGTTAACTCCTTTTTAGTTAAAGGACGGCAGAGATATGATAGTTACAAAACTATCATTATTATCTGTTATGTAGCTGATACATAACGTGGTCTCTAGAAAGTTCCCAGCTCTTGGGAATATAATGGATAAGATTTGCTTAGATTACCAAATAAGTAAATAACGTGTTGAGACTCTTTTTTACTTTATTTGATAAAGTATTGCAATTAGTTGCAGTTATTTGAATGCATCGCCATTAACGTTACTTGTCTATAATTATCATTTTTGGTTTATATTCTGTCCGTACGTTCTGTAGCAACAACAAAAAAGGTTCGTGAACGTAACAGTCATCATCCTAGCCTAATTTATTGGAACATGAACGATTTTTCAAAAAGTAATAATTTTATGTTTTTCATTTCTGAAAACTTGTGAATTTATAATATTCGCGGTTTGCAAGTAATACAATGGCATTGATTTAAACAATGCAGTGTGCTCGTGGACATTGTTTGCAACAGACGTGTGCAGTTGATATTTTGTGCAAATAATAATATTTAAGTGAGTTTGTGAGTGACCTTGACAAAGGTACGATTGTAGAAGTGAGTGTGCGGGTAACAGGGATTACATAATACAAGATAATATGTCCCTAGCATCCGTTCGAACGGATCGCAAATGTTTCTTTACATGTATTTACAATGCAATTGTATTGATGAAGTTGAATTGTGACTGCGTAACCATAGCGTACAGCAAGTAAAAACAAAACTACAAATTACCGGTTCTGTCATGTAAACTTTTGTATCCAAAGGTTAGTTTTTGGCGTTGATACCGCCAATTATAACTACCAAGTTTATAGAGTCTAGTCCAATACAGAATATTTCTCACAAACCTCAGTGGTTTGCTATAATTATCCCGTCCAACGTAATGCTGTATGGTATCCAGCGCGTTACCTGTGCGGTTTGCGAGCGTTCCCTGGACATATCGATTCTCGGCGATGGCAAAAAAAAATCACATTTTTAGTCGATTTTCAACGGGCTGTTTCTTGAAGAAAAATGGTCGCACAGCAAATTTAAGAAAGCTAATTGTAGCTCAAAGTCTCTAGTTTTAAAATTGAGAAAAAGTATGTAAACATTATAGTTCAGGGCCAAAAACTCGAGACTTGGAGATATAATTAGCTTTTTTAAAATTTGCTGTACGACTAATTTTCTTCAAGCGCAGCCCGTTGAAAAGTGCCAAAAATTTGGATTTTTTCTCTCTTCTCGATCTTATTTTTATTTTTTTGAGAAGTGTAGTTAGATAGTGAGTGTCTGAGGTAGATAGTGACGTAATTTATCGATACTCGACACGTTATCACCCACGATAAACAGCTGTTTAGGCTAAAGTATAAGGCATTCCTTTCATTATTATCACAAGCGATAGCTCGCAATCAAAGGGCGAAGGTCTTAACATTGACATTGATTACGTAGGCTTGAACAATTACTTTCAGTTCTTAAACGGAATTCGAGAGGGTAAGCACGTGGTCAGAGACCATTTTAATTTAAGATACTGTGAAAATGTGTTTCATACAAAAGTGACACTTATTAAAGTGTGGACTAAAGTGACAATGTCACTTTTTAGCGTAAAGTGGTTAGTGTTGTGGTCACTATGGGCTGCTCGGTTGGTTCGCCAGCCTACTGCCACTCTTCAGCTAAGCAATGGGCTCGTGAGAGGCTCCATATCTCCTGATGGCTTACACAATAGTTACCTCGCCATACCTTATGCCAGTGTACCACATCGGTTTCAGGTAAGTGCCTGACAACCTAAATACATTTTAAGCTATGCTAATTGATATTTACTCTGCCTCAGTCAGTCGTGTAATTAAAAAGAGTGATGAGGAATTAAACGTTATAAATCAAGTCAATTATACAGGTATTCGTAGTAAGTTGATTTTGCTTAAATTACTCGTACTTAGAAGAGACAAGAAAATTCGTCTTTTAAAAACAGTGATTTGTATATCTAGGAGTCTATGTTGAAGCTGAAAGAGCTGACATTATGACGATTGTAGAATCGAAATAACATTACACAATCATGGACCCTCACATCTCTTTTCTAGGCTCCAGGCCCTGAACGAACATGGGATAGTATCTTCGAAGCAGTTAACGAAAACGTGAGATGTACCCAGAGTGTAGCAGGCACCTGGACCATCGGCCGCCCTGACTGCCTCACCCTCAACGTCTACACGCCTTTGAATGCCCGCCTCGATTCCGAGCTACCAGTCATGTTCTTCATTCATGGAGGAGGATACTTCGAAGGCTCAGGGAACATGGTCATCTACGGTCCTAATTATTTAGTACCCAAAGGTGTCATCCTCGTCACTATTAACTATAGACTCAATATACAAGGCTTCCTCTGCCTTGGCATCAAAGAAAACCCTGGAAATGCAGCCATGAAAGACCAGGTCGCTGCACTGAGATGGGTGCAGAGGAATATAAGGAAGTTCGGAGGAGATCCTGACAACGTCACGATATTTGGTGAGAGTGCTGGAGCGGCATCAGTCTCCTTCCACTTCTATTCTCCGATGTCAAAGGGTCTGTTCCACAAGGCTATTACCCAAAGTGGGTCGGCCTTTGCTCCGTGGGCATACCAGTTCAAACCCGTATTCTTGGCGAGTTTGTTGGCTAAGACCATGTTGTATGTGTCGCAGGACGCACATGAGCTGTACAACTATTTCATGACTAAGTCTGATGACGACCTTATCCTTACCAGAGTCCCGAGAACGGAGGGTAACATGATTGCTTCTGAAATATTATACACGCCGTGCACTGAAAAGCCAATAGAAGGTGTGGAAGCATTCTTAACCGAATCACCATACGAGCTTATCGAAAAAGGAGACTATAATAAAGTTCCTATTATCATAGGCACTAACAGTGAAGAGGGGTTGTTACTATTAGGCGTGGATAACGACACCATGATACCTCGGCTAACGTTTGAGAAATCGTTACCGAAGAACTTAGAAATTCTAGACGAAAAAACTAAGCAAGAAATAGCTAAAGAGTTCGAAAGATTATATATGGAGGGCGAAGAAATTTCTGTTGACGCAGTAGCAAAAATATCGAGATGGTACGGAGAGCCAACCCTGAACTTTCCGTCATTGGCTGAGACGGAGATGCTCCTGGAGGCGTCAGACCAGCCTATTTACAACTACTTGTTTCAGTATGTGGGTGGGAGGAATATTCCAAAGTTCTTTCTACCCAAGAAGTTGAAGGCGGTATCAGGAGCTACCCATGCTGATGATATTTTCTATATATTTTCGCAGTTTGTATTATTTTCCAATTTTGAGAAGGATATGATAGACAAAGTGACTACGATGTGGACTAACTTCGCAAAATATGGGTAAGTGTGACCTTAATAATTAGACAGCATTCATACATCATATCTTTACTTCATAGAAGTAAACGTCACGCGACTAGGTATACAATGAAGACAAGGACATCGACGTGTAAACTGTCACCATGAAGCATGTTGAATTCAGCACATGTTTAGAATGATGTGCTGAATTCAACACCTTACGTAGAAATTTTTGTCGGGTATCCAGAAATAAAATCAGCTGGTTTATAGAAAAATGCAGTGTTCCATACATTGTATCGTCACAACACTTTTTTTTATAAACTCATGAATCAACAACCTGAAGAGGAATGTTGATCACCATTTTCAATGGCTTGGATGAGTACAACATTTTCTGTTCTTATTTCTAGGGACCCAACACCTGAAGGCTCCAGCTTGCCAGTGAAGTGGCTCAGAACCAATAGTACAACACCAACATCCTTGGTGATAGCAGAGGAGTTCCACACGGCGCCACTGTGGTACAACGACAGACTGAAATATTTGCGAGAAGTTTACTCCAAGTTCAGACGGAAATAAATAACAACTAACTAGAACTCTTTAGTGTAATTTTATAACCTAACTAGCTTTTGCCAGTGGCTTCGCCCGCGCGGAACTTTCATCCCCTCTTTAACTCCCTTAAGGGATGAATTTCGAAAAATGCTTCCTTATTCATTTTCCATAATTTAAGGGAACCTCTGTGCAAAATTTTAGCTTTCTGGGTCCAAGGGTTTGGGCTGGGCGTTGATGAGTCAGTCAGTCAGACAGGACTTTTCTTTTTATTTATGTAGGTTGCCTACTTGAGATATTTTGAATAGGGTTTTTTTTACCGAGTCATTTTGTCTGTGATTAGATTTTGTTTCTAAATGTGTTAAAACTGGAAATGGTATTGCCATCTTTTACTCAAAATATACGTATTTTGCTTGTGATAGTTGTCACAGAACACAGTTATGGTAATTTTACTGAATTTAAATGTAACGTTGTAATTGAATATCTTAAATAAATAAGCATAATAATATGTGCTAAACAAGTAGCTCTACATTCCTTTCTATCTTCATTCTGTCAATTTATTGAAAACACAAACAACTAATCTCTATCTAAACGACTGCTAGCCGTAATAAGTGAGAACATTGATGTCGTATTAGGGCCAGCGCCCACTTACGGCACGGCACGGCAAGGGATTTTTGACCCACGAATACAAATGAAACTTAATAGAATGCTAGTAAGTTCAACGGCAACGATGCCGCGGTATCCTTAGGTGTGCCACGACGTCCTTAAGCATCATCATTTAAATTTTAATTTTATTGTCTTACAATTAAGTTATATTCCTATTCGTCGCATAAAAATCCCTTGCCGTGCCGTGCCTTTAGTGGGCGCAGGCCCTTAGCGTTCCAAGTTCTCAGCAACGATCCGAACCACTGCCATTGGTCAATCTGCGCCCAGTCCTTGCACTATGTTGACGTTCGCATTAATATGGACTGCCATTTTCCACGGGCCCTTCCCTGTAGGTCAATCTATCTATCTATATAAATAAAAAGAAAAGTCCTTACTGACTGACTGACTGACTGACTCATCAACGCCCAGCCCAAACCCTTCGACCTAGAAAGCTAAAATTTTGCACGAGGTTCCCTTTATAATGCAGACAAGGATTTTTCGAAATTCAACCCCTAAGGGAGTTAAATAGGGGATGAAAGTTCCGTGCGGGCGAAGCCGCTGGCAAAAGCTAGTGGAAAATATTTGTCTCCTAAGCTGGCATAAGTCGTTAATTCACTTTTCGAAAGGTAACGTATTTGTATTAAATTTTAGAGACTATCTGGCCCCACATTAATACAGTGAATTTGCTATTACGAGTACCTATAATAATGCAGGAAACGGGTTGTGTTTACCGCATGGATGCAGCTAATGAAGCAGGAGGTATTTTATTGAATGTATATTATTATTTAAGTAAATAATATCTATATCTACTAATGTAGGACACTGATAACAGAGATAAAAGTTATCAAACCCAGGTTGTGTTGTATATACTTACATGAACACTATAGATAAGATAGCGTTGCGGTATGTAGCGGATATAACGAATAAAGTGGCCTATTGAAAGTTCCTAACTGTTGCGTTTTCCGCCTTTTAGTAAATAGTTTTTCTGGTTTGCCCAGATTCAACCAACTATCCTTGGCAGCTGCCAGCCTAAGCAAATTCAGCGGCCTATCTGATCTCCATAACCCAGTTACTGGGTTACACGGTACTCATTTCTAAGACTGGTTGTCAGAATGTCTTGGTTTTCTGACTACCCGTAACAACTCATAAAGATCTACGAATGACAGCCAGGAGAGTGGTCTCAATATTTAATGGATGGTTACCCATCCACCAACTGACCGCGGCAGGCATAGCTTAACCTTTGATCGACTCGTGCAGGTGTTAGCTACCAGTCCCACGAGCAGAGTCAACTTTACTAAATTAATGCCGTAGTACCAATATTTTTACTTGAATAAAACAGTGTTAGTTGCAGTTATTCTAATGAAATAATGTTAATACCATATTTATATTTTGTCCGAACGATCTACAGCAAAAATTAGTTGATTAAAAATTATGCGCAGTCGTCATCTTGGCACATAGCTAGACATCTTGCAAAGAGTCTTTATTTACAAATTATCTGCTACGTGGTCATTATCACGGGTGCAATATCCAAAGTACAGTTCAATGTCGAATAATAAAAAATGATATTATAGTAAACTAGCAAAAAGTTTTATTACTTCAACTTTAAGATATTCATAGTATGTTGACGTCAATTTAAGCAAAACATGTTGCCGTAAAACCGCTAATTTATTGGAACTTCGAACGAGTTGCCAAAAGGTCACAGTTGATATTTTATTTATTTATGGCACTCCAACAACTTATTCACTAATACATTTTTGTGTTACTGTAACAATTAAACTTAAAATCTAGGGTGAATTTGTCACTTACAAGTGTGCACAGCACTTACATATTTCAAGTTTTATAACATTACAGATAATATAGACTATAGACAATGAACGTTTTAACACTACAGGATCCATAAAGACTAAAAAAAAACAAAACTAATTACATGAACACAAAATTAAAAAAGAAAGAAAAGAAATAACTAAATCTATTTTTCTTTATAATGTTATCATAAATCACTACAAAACCGATCACAAAGGATGTATTTTTGCTTGAAACCAAAACGAAATCTCATTACTGCATTGTTTTTCATTACTGCACTGTTTTTTTATTTTTTATTTAGATATACCTAAATTTACCAGAGAGGTTTAAAGTCTCCCATTTCTTTTTTCATTTTCAGCCTACTATATTTATATTACACATATTTATACTTACATTATTTACCAACTACAAATGTATCTAAGATAAGAATAAAATATGTACAAGTATGAAAATTAAGTTTAATATAAAATGTATGCATACATTTTATAAGATCGAAAAGATATTGATTATTTTTGAACCGACGAAAAAACGGAGGAGGTTACTCAATTCGACGCGTATATATTTTTTTTTTTTTAATGTATGACCACGCATAACTTTTTCCAGAGTAGTCCGATTTTGATAATTCTTTTTTTATTGGAAAGGATATACCTTGAAGTTGGTCCCATATAAATTTCGAAGAAAAATTCCAACCCTAAGGGTAAGAAAACAGGGGATGATTGATTGTTTACTCACAGATTTTAATAGAGTTGTGTATTAAATCAAAAATTAAGCATGTAGTAATTAGTAGATTATAGCCACAAAAAATTATAAAATAAAAACTTTTTAACAAAAAAATTAAACCGCCGAAAAACCGAAAAGTAAAAAATAATAAACTAGCTTTGTCCAACCCCAATAACTAAGTTTGGAAGTCGGTGACTTTGGATGTGTATTTAATTATATGTCACCGCCTTCCGAACTTAGTTATTGGGGTTGGACAAAGCTAGTTTATTATTTTTTACTTTTCGGTTTTTCGGCGGTTAAATTTTTTTGTTAAAAAGTTTTTTTTTGGCCTACAAACCTGTCAAACATAATAATGATTAATTTCTTGAAAATTTCTTAGCTTAGGAAAATTGTTTTGCAAACTGCTTTTCCCGTATGATAAAAAAAAAACATTGATTTGACTGATAAAAATCACTAAATTACCATAGAATCATACATTATTCAAAACATGTCATGTACTTATGTAAAATATTATGTAGAGGTCCCTTCATTAAACTTTTTAATAGTGGAGTAAATCAGAATTATTTTATATTTTTTTGAAAATTTCAGAATTTATAATTTTCACGGTTTGACAGTAACACAATGGCATTGATTTAGAGAATGAAGTGTGCTTGTGATCATTGTGTGGTATGGACGTGTGCAGTTGATATTTTGTGCAAATAATTATAATAATGTGAATTTGCGAGTGACCTTGACAAAGGTACCATAGTAGAAGTGAGTGTGCGCGTAACACGGATAGCATTATACAGGATTGTCCCTGGCATCCGTTGAAATCCGTTCCATCTGATCGTAAATGTCTGTTTACATGAATTATGTGCTGGATTTTTAGTAAAATGTTATCGTTAGTTGAATATTTTTACGTTAACACATTTTTGTGACTTGTAACCTAAGTGCATGAAATCAAATAATTTATACCTATAAAACAAAATTAACTGTAAATTACCGGTTCTGTCATTTAACTTCCTATATTCTAACCGTTCGCTTTTGGCGTTGAGGGCACCCATTTTAAAACCCAACTTTTTAGGCCAGTATGAATCAATCAATCAATCACTTTATTTTCTCACCACAATATACATAAATTATTTTACATTAGTCAGATTCGACAAAGATACACAATTCAGGTAAGTATATATCGTGGGAGACTGGTGCCTAAGCTAGGCTCATGGCCTGTGTTTCAGGACACCAGGATCCCACCCCTTTACATTTACATTTTATAAACTATGTACTAAGCGCGCTGACAGAATGTAGTAACGAGTTATACGACCTTTTATATACATTTTGTTTTTTTGTATTATTATTTTATTCTAGGATAAGTATGCGAGACGAATGTTAGTAGATGTGTAGTATGGGTGATTGTGTGGGTACGAGAGAGTGTGTGATTGTGTGTTTAGGTCATTCTAAGGATATTCTCAGTATCATTAGGTATAGTTAAATTTTAGTTGAATTCAGTTAGCCTCTTTTTGCATTTATTCTTTGTGAGAATAATATATAGAAAGAGTTTTCTTTTAATCTGCAGTGGTTTGCCATATCCAGTCCATAGTTATTCTGTATGGTATCCAGCGCGTTACCTGTGCGGTTTGCGAGCGTTCCCTTGACATATCGATCCCTGGCGATGTATTATTGATGCGATTAGTACGGGGACGCAGATTTCCCTCGCGTGGTGGCTACAAGTCGTGGATAGTTTTGTGTAGTGTTGGTGCTTGTTATACAAAATATTTAGTTTCGCAGGGTCCTTGGAACAGGATTTCTTGGCTTCTTTTGTGCAGGATTGTAAGCTACCTATTTGTGTTGACAGGTGACAAATTGAGGTGTCGTTTTCTCTTTTTATGATACGTTATAGACCAGTACATGACATATAATTTAATACGTAGACGCCTATTTATTGCTATTTAAAGTTAACTTAAATACCTGAGTGACCTACGGAAAATGTTAGCCCATAAAAACAGCCATCATTTTTTGCATTTTTTGAGAAAATTTACCGTTCTAATGTTTTTTTTTTAAACCATCAAAAATAGACATTTCAACGAACCCTGGTCTATTAGGGCAAAGAAAAATGAAGTGGCGTAGGCCCGTGTCCCACCAGTGGGAACATTAGAGGCTAATTATGCTTATGCGTATGCAGAGATATTATGTTTGCTACCATAGTTAATTGGCTATTAATGAATTAATAAAGTTCATATTATCATCGAACCTTACTCAAGGTGTTCTTATGTATGTTAGTCTTACTTGTGAGTAAAGTTAGATAGCGAGTGTCTGAGGTAGATAATGACATAATACCTCGATACGTTATCACTTAACACAGCTGACTATGAAGCATTCATTTTATTAGCAATAGCGATAGCTCGCACTCAAAGAGCAAAGGTCTTGCCATTAAGTGGACTCGGACAATTACTTTCAGTTGTTAATCGGAATTCGGGTGGATAAGAACGATATTATTGTGAAAATGTGTTTCATAGAGAAGTGACGCCAAAGTGCAGTGTAACTGTGGACTATAGTGACAATGTCACTTTTTAGTGTAAAGTGGTTAGTGTTGTGGTCACTATGGGCTGCTCGGTTGGTTCGCCAGCCTACTGCCACTCTTCAGCTAAGCAATGGGCCCGTGAGGGGCTCCATATCTCCTGATGGCTTCCACAAGAGTTACCTCGCCATACCTTATGCCAGTGTACCATATCGGTTTCAGGTAAGCGTATGACACCCTAAATAAATTTTAAGCCGTGTTTATTACGATTTATTACACCTCAGTCATAAGTGCATCCGGTTTTAAGAATCATGTTATTAAAAAGAATGATGCACTAGACGCTTTAACCAATTTAAATATACAGATATTAAAGTTTAGTTTGTTAATGTGATTTAGTGGAGGTGAGAGGTAGTTGATCTTTTAAATAAAACTAGTGGTCGCCTAGTGGTAGAAACTCGACCATAATTCATTTAAATTTTTATCAACAGTAATCAAAAACATCAGCACTCCACCCCAATATTATAAACTTTAAATGTGGCAAGTGTCATACTCCTCCATCTGCGTAGTTTTCGTTAAAAGGGTTACGTTTTTGCTTAACGTATTAATATGTAGATAATATGGTATGTTGTAATAGCTTAGCAAAACCATGGTCTCACATATTACTGTACGCGGCTTTCTGTCGTTCTGGTTGAATAAATTAATGAATTATTTCTGCAGGCTCCAGGGCCTGAACCAACATGGGATAGTATCTTCGAAGCAGTCAACGAAAACGTGAGATGTACCCAGAGCGTCGCAGACACCTGGACGTCCTGACTGCCTCACCCTCAACGTCTTCACTCCTTTGGATGCTAGCCCCGCCTCCAAGCTACCAATCATGTTCTTCGTCCACGGAGGAGGATACTTCAAAGGTTCAGGGAACATGGTTTTCTACGGTCCTAATTATTTAGTACCCAAAGGTGTCATCCTCGTCACCATTAACTATAGACTCAATATACAAGGCTTCCTCTGCCTTGGCATCAAAGAAAATCCTGGCAATGCAGCCATGAAAGACCAGGTCGCTGCTCTGAGATGGGTACAGAGGAATATAAGGAAGTTCGGAGGAGATCCTGACAACGTCACGATATTTGGAGAGAGTGCTGGAGCGGCATCAGTCTCCTTCCACTTCTATTCTCCGATGTCAAAGGGTCTCTTCCACAAAGCTATTACTCAAAGTGGATCGGCCTTTGCTCCGTGGGCATACCAGTTCAAACCCGTATTCTTGGCGAGTTTGATGGCCAAGACCATGTTGTATGAGTCGCAGGACGCACATGAGCTGTACAACTATTTCATGACTAAGTCTGATGACGAGCTTATTCTTACCAGAGTGCCGAGAGCGGAAGGAAATACGATTATTTCTGAAATATTATACACTCCGTGCACTGAAAAGCCAATAGAAGGTGTGGAAGCATTTTTAACACAATCACCATACGAGCTTCTTAAAAAAGGAGAATATAATAAAGTTCCTATGATTATAGGCACTAACAGTGAAGAGGGGTTGTTAATATTGGGCATGGATAACGACACCATGATACCTCGGCTAACGTTTGAGAAATCGTTACCGAAGAACTTAGAAATTCTAGACGAAAAAACTAAGCAAGAAATAGCTAAAGAGTTAGAAAGATTATATATGGAGGGCGAAGACATTTCTGTAGACGCCGTCGCAAAAGTATCGAGATGGTACGGAGAGCCGAACCTGAGCTTCCCTTCATTGGCTGAGACGGAGATGCTCCTGGAGGCGTCAGACCAGCCTATTTACAACTACTTGTTTCAGTATGTGGGCGGGAGGAATATTCCAAAGTTCTTTCTACCCAAGAAGTTGAAGGCGGTATCAGGAGCTACCCATGCTGATGATGTTTTCTATATATTTTCGCAGACTGTCTTATTTTCCAATTTTGAGAAGGATATGATTCAAAAGGTGACGACGATGTGGACAAACTTCGCAAAAAATGGGTAAGTATGACCGAATTTGCTCTGTTACAGAATTTATCTTTTTATGAGTGTACCAACGCACGCAACTAGGTATATTTAAGACAATTATATGATGGAAAACTTGCTCATGTAACCTTCACTTGAGTGACAATTTGCAGTGTAGAACCTTAGTTTTACCGAGCGTGACGAGATATATATTATACAGTTTAATTAAAACTGAGAGAGATCATTCCTAAATGCATGGTTGTACATATGTAGATTTTGAATTATAAACAAAAGCTCCGATTACGAGTTAACAATACTGCCATTGAAATTCGCTCTGATACTATAGCAGTTATGCCGTTGAATTATTGTTATTATTCAGCATTTTTGACACCAAGAGTATTCTTATCATACAGAGCGAGTCGGTACGGACGAATTTGTGTCTCGATTAAGAATTTTCCAGTTTTTGGGTCAACAATATGTTGATCACCATTTTCAATGACTTACATGTCTATAACATTTTCTGTTCTTATTTCTAGGGACCCCACACCCGAAGGCTCCAGCTTACCAGTGAAGTGGCTCAGAACCAATAGTTCAACACCAACATCCTTGGTGATAGCAGAGGAGTTCCACACGGCGCCACTGTGGTACAACGACAGACTCAAATATTTGCGAGAAGTTTACTCCAAGTTCAGACGGAAAAAATAACAACTAACTAGAACCTTTTAGTACAATTTTAGTATCTAATTACCTTCTTGAGTTATTTTTAATAGGGATTTTTTAAACAGGAAGCATTTCTTAGCTAGTCATTTTGTAACTAGATTTTGTTTAAGAAAATGGAAATGTTAATGATTATTTTAAAATCAAAATATTTTTATTTCATATAAACCTGCATGAGCACTTATGAAACGTCAGAAGCTAGGTGCACGGTTCCAAATTGTTGTTTCCTATGGAGAAGAGCCGGCAAGAAACTCCACGACTTTTTTCTTACAATATATTTCTTTTAGTTGTGATAATAATGGTTATTTTGCTGAGTTTTAATTTAACGATGTTATTTAGGTATTTAATTTAACAGGCATAATGCTACATGTTAGTGCCTTTTGCCTGATTAGTTACCACTAGACAAATAGATAGATTTGTACTTCAAATAGCTCAATATCTCTACAGTCCTTCCTATCTTTTATTGTGTATATTTATTGAAAGATCAAACGACTGCACTGTCAAGACAAGAGGCGACACAAACAAAAGAAATGCGAGAGATGATTAGTAGAAGCCATAGTGTTGAATTAGGTTCCCAGCAACGATCCGAACTACCGTCATTTGGCACAACTACGCTCCTTTATGTATTGACCTCTGCTCGTAAACTGAAGGGACACTCGAGTGCATTCCCTAATTAGGACAGGCAGGACCTTGCGAGGGTCGGCCGACTGGAACTTTGAACATTCCCCGACCAGGAATTATTTATTTTACTGCCGGAATGAAGAGTCACCGATGCGTTGAGAATTTCTTCAGCGAACGTCTTGGGCTTTCATTAATTTTGGAACTCAATTTAGCGACGTTTGTTTGCATTTAAAAACCAAGTTCTATTCAAAATTTTCAGCCATTTCCATTGTTCAGTAAACTGGCACTAAAATTAAAATGGTTTGCCGATAAACTGTGTTTTAATACTCTCTTTGTTTGTGCATTAATCCCGGCTGAAAGCGAATCGAGAGCAGCCTTTAGAAGCGAAACATAAAACGTGTAGCATTAGAGAGTTCGTAATCGACAATCTTAAAACCGTAGGTACCAACGGAAACTAAATTTCCGGTATTTGAGAAAGTAAGCCGCTTACCGTGTCGGTCTCTTATTAAAGCTCGCTTGAATGGGGCTGGGCGGCTGGCCGAATGAATGAATGTTTGTGAAACTATCCGGCTTAATCTTGGACCCTTTCGCTCCCCCGCGGTAAGCTGCTCTGTAAATAGGCGAAAATCGTCCCACAGACACATTGGCGTGTTTGCTATTGTTTGCTATTTAATGAGAAACCTTTTTAAAAAAGTTAATGGGAATTTGGTTGCTTTATACTGGTCGTAATCTGGGATTGCTTGAGATCTGACAGATTTTGTTCAGTGTTCAGCGCACACGTTGCCAAGATTATGGAGTGTTTGGGCTTTAACAACTTTAAGAGACTTCGTTTAGTCTTTCAGAACATCTTGTAAAGAAAATTTGTGAAGAAAATCCGTAACTGGTTTACCAAGTTTATGAAACGTTGCCTAATTCTGAACTTGTTAAGGTTTGCGTAAAATATTGTCGTGAAACGAGCTAACTAGCTGAAGAGGTTTTTGGACGAAAAAGATTTAGCTGAAACGTTGGGTTGTTTGTGAAGTTACTAAATAATTGTCGCTATCAAATTATGTGGAAAATAGAAAATGAAAGTTTGTCAATAAATCTTGATTATTGTATTTCAGGATTATAAGATGTGAATATCGTTGTATTTGTCGATAGAGTAAAATAAGGAAAATATAGTTTTATTTAGAGTGGAATGTGTAAATGTTACGAAAAATGACAATAGGCAGAAGCAATCTCTCTTTCTCTGATGTGTTATATTAAATAAATCACTAATAACATGTAACGTAAAAAACAACTAACCTACAAAACAGCATCGTCTGACTACTAAAAAAAAAAAAAAGTGACTCGTCGGAAAAATGCCCTAAAATGCACCGTATCCCCGAAAATACTCTTAATCCCCACCACGGAGTACTATTTACCATAATCCTATGTTATCGGACGAACGCACACGGACATATTTCCCGGCCGCCGGCAAACCACCCATTAGTGGTATATCGACGTCTGGTGCAGTGTGCGCACGGCTTTATTTTAGTCAATGACAGGTGCGAAAAGTTATGTAAGGTCGTTGTCATTTATGTAAACCAGTTGGAACTATTTGGTTTCACAAAACACTTTTTAGTCAAAATTTAATCATTTTTGTTCTCAAAGTATTCGTCCAAAAAAGGGATACTCCCTGATCTAATGCTCACAAACGTGGGTAGCTGGGTTCAATTCCCTGGCCAGTCAAAGTGTTATTGTGTGTTTTTAGTAGGAATTTCTCAGTAGCAGCTTGGAGCCTCTAAACTTATGCTCTCCTTCTATTAAATGAGACTTAAACAGAACTGTTCTGGTAAAAATAGATGTACTATAAACACGTCACAGGCGTGGTGTAAAAAGAGTTCTGAGTCATAAACACCTCTCCAAGTTTTGTTGTTTCGACCCAAAACACACACAGTTGCAGAACTATTCGTTCTCTTACATATTTCCGGGTCCATCCATGTACATTTTAAACACGATTTACCTCCTTTTGCATACAATAATAAGATATTGGATTCTCAATAGAGCGAGCCTTTTGTCCGGAGGCGAGGAGCGGACAAATACGGGACAAATGCGGACAAATGTGGGACTCCATGGGACTACGTGATGACCGGATAAAACAATGGGTAAACTGAGGTATACCATGTATTTTGTGCGTATCGGTTTATGTATGGGAAACAAGTAGGTAGGTGCTTAGAAAGTAATATTGAGAATTGTTTTTCTATCAGATCATTTTTACTTTTCGATAAATACCGTATGGTCAATTGTATCATGTATTATGCAAGTTATGTATGTGTACGCACACCATCTATATAATCAAATCATTGCATAATCACCCTATAACGTTCCCACTGCTGAGACACAGGCCTCCTCTCGGTAAGAGGGAGTGGGTCGTAATCCACCACGCGGCCCAGTGCGGGTCGGTTTCAAAACATTAATAAAACGAAACATCAAATCCCGATAACCTTGCTGCTACCCCAGGATGATGAGAGCGCAATCATATTTCAGTTTCATATTTCTCTCCCATTTTTTATCAACGTTCGATTCAAAAATCGAGCTGACACCCACAACTCGATACCGAAACATTAAAATCGATTTACGGACGTTTTTCCATGAAACGGTGACAAACCGACGACCGGATCTCCTATGGATTCAATGCCCCACATTATCTACATAATAAATTTCACGTGAGTATGCACGTAGGTTTTAACTGAAACGTTCGCAGTTATCGTTTCGTGTTCCTATCATTTATCTTGGCGTTAATTGTTAAACCCGAGATGGGACGTTAATGTGAGTACGGACTTAGCGGTAACGTTGGCCGAAATTTGCTAACGATAAACTAAAAACGGTGGCACTGTCATACGACAATAACCTCAGCGGTCGACTACAAATCTGGTGAAATAACCGAAAAGGGACCCGTGGACAAGACATAGGCGATAGCGATGAATTCTTTTGATGATTTACTTTGCCAGTACTCTGGCAAAATTCCCCATCAAAATAGGTAATCGCTATACTTTCAATCGCCGTGTAGGTACTGTACAAATAACAACATAAAGCAGCTTTCTTAAAAGTCATTTTATGGTTGAATTGAATGTTTGACAACTTAATTGCTCATGCATCCAAACCTATACAGGATAAGTTTTTATCCAGTGCGCAAATTTTAACCATGAATTCAGCTTATCATTCTAGAGCCCCTAGCGCCGAAATTTTTCGCCGGTTATACTAAAAAAAAAACAGCTGTTTCCAAAAAAAGTGCAATACCTACGCGGTCAAAATGTATGGAACAGCAGATTTTTTTTGCGAAAAATTTCTGCGCTGGGGGTCTAGAATGATAATTATGTTGAATTCATGGTTAAAATTTGCGCACTGGATAAAAACTTTTCCTGCATATATATAATGATGATTGTACAATGTGTGATTGTTTATAAATTGCCGATTTCCCTAATACGCATTCTCTAGCCGGGCGGTGACCTCGCTCTTTTTGTCCAGTTTTTGCAAATCAGTTTTAATGAAAGGCATCCACTTTGTCCAACCGAGGTCTTGTCTCAGGGGACTTGCGTTCTACGCTTTTTGCGGCCGACTTGATCATGAAAAATATTCGGGAATCGCCCTCCACTTTTATCTCAGCCCCTATATTTACCAGGCACGTGCAAAAATGTCCCCTATTCGACCGGCATTACTCACCCTATCTACCTGCTAATGCCCCCTATAAATATTGCATATGATAGCTACAGCGGCTAAGTTGCCACTGTGCCCTATCTGAGGAGCGGTCGAGTGGCTCATGTTTGTGTTAATCGTTATTGGGCCACTTGTTTATATTTTTGGGCGCAGAAAATAGACTGTTATTTAAAAAGGTGTGTTTTGATAAATGATGGGCTAGGTTTTAGGTTGTGACTGGCCATCTGTGTGTTATCTTAACTATCTAGGCATGTGAGTTCGTTTAAAGTTAGTGATGAGCAGCAATATTGGTATTTGGTCCCGGGTTCGATCACCAGGTTGGGCAAAGTGGTATTTGTGCATAGTCAGTCTATAGTGTTCCCACTGCTGGGACAAAGGCCTCCTCTCGGAGATAGGGAGGGGGCAGTAATCCATGTTTGTGACGTTATTGGTCCTAGGGCATGCCGGTTTCCCCACGATGTTTTCCTTTACCATTTTTGAGGACAATGATGATGAAATATTGTAAATTACAGAAATAAAATGCCTGGGTTCGAACCCACAACGTAGGTACAACTCGGAAGGCGGGACCGACACCACTGGGCCACCACTGCTCTCATGTGCTACTAGTGCGTTTTTTTAATATAAGTCTTCCATCAAATTTAAACATAACGGGCAACTTCTGGGTGTCGGGGTCACCTCTACCTACCCTTTCAAGAAATACAGGCGTCACATTAAGAACTCGTTTGCAACGTAGTTCTGGTTTTGTGGGTACATCAGTGCAAGTAGGTATAACATTATCATAACCCTGTTAGCTATCTATCAAATGCATGTAGGAAAGTAATTGCGCTTGTAAACAGACATCGAAATTGCATGTCTTACTGAACATGACTTCGTATGTAGGAGGACATGTCATGGTTGCTTGATTTGATTCTAAGTATTTTAACTAGATTGACTTAAACATCGCTGCATTAATTAGGTAGATAGAATGCCCCTTTGTATGCTAATACTAGACATAAGGATTGGATAAGGCAGTCATGAGTCTTAGTAACATTAATTTCAAAACTAGATATTTTATTTACATTGCTTCTTACAATTCACCAAACAGAGGAGTATTTCTATCGCAATGTTAGTTGAATTCACTTATTTATACATCAGCGCCTGATATATTTCTTTAAGCAATAATACTCTCGCGAGCGTGAGTGGCAGTGCCTACAGAAATAAAGTAGCAAGAGGTTTATTACCTACCGTTGCTATCGCCAAAATAATATCATTCTGTTGCTAAGCCATTATCGATACTTCAATAAAACGAAATAATAAACAGGCTTGAAATTCTTGATTGCCTATTATGAACGAAATTGTATAATTAAGGAGAAATAATTTGCTGTCTGATTATATATGTCGCGTGGCACGATCATTAATATATTTCTAATTATTTTCTTAGATATTGGTTAAATACCAAGTTTATGTTTTCATTAGTAATTTATTGAATGTCATAACACTGTTATTTTTTTGTCTTGTATTTTCTGGTTTACTGTAATAATATTTAGATGAATAAATAATTTCTTTTGGAATCGTGAAAATAAAACAATGCAAACGGAATAAGAAACATTAAAAGATTTGTAAATCTTAAAACTGGTTTCCAATCTTCAATTAGACAAACATGGTCTAGTCTATATCAGTTATCTACGAATAATTAGTATTTATAATAGCATAATTTGATTAGTTAGCGATCTATATAAGTATAGAGAGCTTTGTAACTACATATGTACCTACAATGCTCGTTCTGTTAATTGAGAGGTGATTGATTGGGCCTAATTAGTAATTACGAGTAACTCTAGATCAGGTGGCCAGATTAGCGAGTGCGTCTGATATGTTATGATGTACTTATTGTATAATTAAGTATATTGTGTTAGTTAAAGCAGCATGGAGATAGAGGCTTTAATTAAACTGGCTGAGATTGAGTTCTATTTGGAGTAACTTGTCGAAACTTATGCAGTATGTTCAAATCAATGTTGCAGAATTAACTTTGGGTATGTTTGGGGTTTTTTTTTTTTTTTTTTGGGTGGGAAATCATCAAATAACTTCTCCCGCTCTGGGTGGAGCAGGAGGGCGTGTCAGACTTTTACTGACTAAAACCCACCCGTGTTCCTTCATTAGCCCGTATGCCAGGGGCTGTGGTATCTCTTTCAAACGAACCCGCACCCCTGACAGGCATCGGCCCTTGCGGGCCCCATCATTTTTGTGCTGACATCTCTTTGAGGCGCGCGTGGAACACAACGCGCCGTCGACTTGGGCTTGGTCCATACCGGACAACGAGCTACCCATTACTCGCCGTCCGCAAGCCCATGCCTACGGTGGCCAGAAATCGGCCTGGGATTCCCGACGCCCAGGGCGTCTCCGTATCCTGCGGCGGCTGGGGTCGCGAGGGCGCATGTGCTGCCTCTCCCTCACGTGCGCCGCCTCCCTCTTCGCGAGCATCACTGCTTCGCTGAAGGAGGTGACGGCTCCCCATGCCCTCTCGCTCCGTACCATGGCCTGGACCAGGGCCGGACGCGAGAGATCGCCGCCGCCGATCGCCTCCACGAGGACACGGCGGTGCTCCGCCCAAGCAGGGCAGACCGCCACCGTGTGCTCCACCGTGTCCTCAGGGCGATCTTCGCAGTGGAAACACCCGGGCGTTTCCTCCCGCCCTATCCGAAACAGGAACCTCCCGAAACAACCGTGTCCGGTGAGGACCTGCGTCAGGCGGAAGGTGAGGACGCCATGCCGCCTCTCAAACCACTCCTCAAAGAGGGGACTTACCGCCGCAATCGTGGCGTGCCCAGCACTGGGTTGCGACAATCGTTCTCTCCATGTCACCATGAGATCCCGCCGGAGCTCTGTCCGCCGTGCCGCGACCTCCCGCGGCAACGGACCCACGCCCCGGCGTTTGGCCTCCTCGCGCCACTCCCATATTTGCGCGAGGACCTTTGCCTCCAGATCCCATGGCGGTAATCCGGCAAGGAGGCCCGCCGCCTCGCCGGAGATCGTGCGATATCCCCGGATCATCCTGATCGCCATGACCCTATGGGACGCCCTCAGCTTGCGAGCTGGTTGGCGCCTCAATGTAGGCGCCCACACCGGCGCCCCGTATAGGGCCATGGACCGCACGATCCCCGCGTAGAGCCTCCGGCAGGAGGCGTTTGGCCCCCCTAGATTGGGCAAGAGCCGCTTCAACGCAGCCCCGGCCCGCTCCAGTCTGGGAGCCAAACGGCGGAAATGTTCCGCGAAGTTCCACCGGCTGTCGAGGACGAGTCCTAGGTACTTCATTGTCGACTCGACGCCGATGTGAACCCCTCCTACCGTTATCTGGGAAGGTATGTTTGGGGTGAGGTGGGGTTCCGTCTGGTGCCGGACGTAAAGTTTAGCACCATCCCATTTCTTCTCGTGGTAGAAGGCGACTTAGGGACTTACTAGGGAATGGGCAGCAGCGTTCTCTATGCATTTTACCACCATACTGCGATCGCCAACCTGCCTGCCAAGCGTGGTGATCATGGCAAACCCTCCAGATTTTTTATACAAAATGATAGTATTAAGACAGGATGCGGTTCAGTGGGCCAACAATAATAAAACTCATGTTCTTTAATATGTTAGTATGAATTTGTGAGCTTAAACGACGCAATATCATTTTAGTCTGTAATCGTTACAAAACAGGTACCAGCTACGCCAGTCCGTTGGTTCTGAGGGTCGAAACGTAATATTACCACACAAGTGCGCTACTGACATTTATGTGCACTTGCCGAGAGCACTACACGATCCTCGTTTAACATAATGATGATCGGAATCAGTTTCAATCGTCATTTGACACACAGAGGGCATTCGATGGCTCTCCGTCAATTGTCAGTGAGCTACGTGGGATGTGTGATCGATATACGTGTGTACATCATGTACTATACCAGTTACGGTGTCATGTTGTCATGTTTGATGACACAATAACCTGAGCTCGGTAATCTAAATCAGCTTGTTTAATTAGTTGGTAAATTCAATTGAATGGGAATTTGCACAATGTGTAGGTATAATTATGTGCATCAATCATGCCATAATATCACGCCTTTACTTTCGAAAGGATAATCAGTGGTGTTTAGTAGGTACTTAGCACCCGAATTTTTCCAGTAATATCGATACCAGAAGTATCAATTAATGTAAGGGACATTTTGGCAAAAATGAGTTATTTATATCGTTGGATTCAGAATTTCCCGCTCTATCGATTGGCATTATTAAAATTTATCTATCGTTAAAAAAATGTCCCTTACAGTACAAATTTTTGAACTGCGTAAAACGATTTCTGACAGAAAAAATGATTTAACAGTCAAAAATGTTTCTTCTTTTCAGAAAAATAAAGTAAGCCATCGTATTAAATAATGTACACCCATACCTTAAACCTCAAATCAGTCAATTTAAATAACATGTTCCTTACTTTAATTAATCATTACAGTTTTTTAAGAATTATTCCCTTACATTATTATCTCTAAAAACAATGTTTATTTTAATGCTGCTTACTGTAATACGCCTATTACTTAACAAGTAGAAATCAAATTCGTATTTGCTGACCTATAATTTCAAAATGCTTTTTTTTTAATATGGCCACGCAAGCAAAATCAAACGTTTGGACATTTTTATTAAACACACACGGGTGGATAATGTAAATTGTGTAAACAGATTGTTAAAACGAAAGGAAATACCTACATAATACCAATAAAAAAACTCAGACGGCATCACAAAGGCACCGTGGCACACTTTGTAATAGATATATTATGTAGATTAAGTTAAAATAAATAATTTGGAATGCATACTTACTGTGCTTTTCATTATTTTTGTAAAATTACGATACGATTTTACTCGATCTTGGAAGATCGATTCGATACCATACGATTAAGATCGTGAATTGATTCACGAGGTTACGATCCATTACGATCCAAAAGATCGATTCAAAGCAAAAAATTGGGCATCCCTAGTATAATACCAAAAATATTTCTTGGTGAATATTTGAACCTTCCGAATAAATCACCAGTTAAAGATAGCCTCAATGAAACTGACGACGATGAAGATGTGATGACAGCTAATGATGATGACTAGAAAAAGTTGTTCCAAATATATCAATTTCACATTTTTTATTTTTTATAATATATTAGTATTGTAATCGGCCACAACAATATGTATATTTCATATATTTCATTTTCATATTCCATTTTTTCATCGGTCTTTTTTCCAGTACAATCATTCAATTACTTCTATCTATAAGTATATATAAATATAAAAAAAGTCCTGACTGACTGACTCATCAACGACCAGCCCAAACCCTTGGACCTAGTAAACTGAAATTTTGCACAGAGGTTCCCTTTATAATTTAGACAAGAATTAAGGAAGGATTTTTAGAAATTCAACCCCTAAGGGAGCGAAATAAGGGATGAAAGTTCCGCGCGGGCGAAGCCGCTGGCAAGAGCTAGTAATGAATAAGAGTGTTGCTTAAGTCTGAGAAAACATTTTATTTTATTCAGTTCGTGGTTATAATAATAAAACTTAAATTAAACATAATTATTAAAAGTACCGAGTTTGTAAGATAATTAACAAATTATAAGAGATCATAGAGTCAATTTAACATCGAATACCTTTAAACGAGCAATTCTTGTATATATGTAAAAAGGATAAGTTTTTAACCAGTGCGCAATATATATGTAATATGAGTCTCGGAAACGGCTCCAACGATTTTCATGAAATGTAGTATGCAGGGGGTTTCGGGGGAGATAAATCGATCTAAGCTCGGTTATCCAGATAATAATGATTAAAAGTACAGAGTTTATAAGACTGTAAATTAGAACACTTTTAGAACTTTTAAATTTAATACGAAGTTTTATAGACTGTTTAGTGTGTTGAGTTTATAATAATTACGCAGACATAAAAGTCGAAAATAATAATAATTTACTAACAATTGTTTTATTTTTGCATCCCTAAATTTCATTTAAATCTATGATAGCTAAGCTGTAAAACCTGAAAGTAACGTTTAGATTTGCTTTGAATGAATAATGTTGGTTCATACCAACATTAATCATGCAAAGCATTTCCATGGTGTTCAATTACAATCAATTTTAGTAGATAATCTATATAGTTACATCAAATTGCAACACTGTAAAAGTCCTTTACAATAGAAGTACGTATAATTTTCTATTTCTCTTGCTGCTTACACTATGCTCGACGGTTTACTCATAAAATATTAGTAATTTAAAACACAACTAAACGTCTTTTTTTAACGTAAGGGACATGCTATATTTTAAACCACTGGGAATTCCTAAATCTTTCGTTTATAGTATGAAAGAAGAGAAAATTCTAATAAACTTTGCTCTAGACACAATAGAAATCGGAGCAGATAATAAAAAGTTATAGAAAGATAAAAAAAATAAAAATAGTTTTTTGGTTTTCCTGAAAAACCGTGATTTGTCCCTTACATTAATTGATACTTCTGGTATCGATATGTAAATACCTTGTAATTGCGTGAGCCTGGGTACAAATCTTCGGACTGCTATTTAATTGAGAAAACCACATCCAGCAACTTTCTTCCATGATATTGAAATACAACATGTCTCTAATATTCAGCTGAAGTGAGGTCAAATCATTAGGCAGGAAACATGTTCACCACAGCAATAGGATTTCTCCTTTTTTTTCGAAACATAGGTACCTACTAATTCCAAATCATCATCATCATCATCATCATTTCAGCCGTAAGACGTCCACTGCTGGACATAGGCCTCCCCCAGTCATGGGGGGTTTTGCCCAATAATTCCAAATACCAAACTGCAATTCTGCTAAGCCCATCAGCAATCTTCGCATATCTCTGATGTTTCTGGTGATATATCTGTTGGAAATACATAATATTAATCCTCGTACATTAGGGTACCCCAATGCTAAGGTCATCGCAGTGGTTAATACGCCGTGTCGTGATTTATAGTCCCGGGTTCGACGCCGGCCGGATATGATTATTGTACGTTACAAATCATTACTGCCTACCCATTTATGTTGCGTTATGGTATGTTTGCTTTATGTATTGCGAAATATGCGCTGTATATCAATGTGGTATTTTGTGATGATTGCGGAGAAAAGAAAATGTTATGTTTATTCGGGATTACGTTGTTTTGGGACCAATTACTTTTTCCAGTAATAAAACTTACCTAAATGTGGTTTGGGAAAACATCGAGTTCATAATCCTTACTTCCTTATTAATATTATAAATGCGAAAGTTTGTAGGTACGTATGGATGTATGTATGGATGTTTGTTACACTTTCACGCAAAAATGGCCGCACGGATTTGGATGAAGTTTGGCATAGAGATTATAATCTAGATTAACTCATAGGACTTTTTTCCCGGTAGTACATTTCCGGGGTATAATAGTTTAAAATGTAGAAACAAATAAGAAATGTTTACATAATTAAATAGATCATTTGTAAATTGGTATTCTGAGGTACCAGGTTGTCATAACTTGGTAGGAGCTCACCTAAAATAGTTGTGTCAGCTAGAAAACGCTTTATGCTTTTGAAGTACCAGGTTGGCATAAATCGGTAGGAGCACACTTAACATAATTGTGTCAGCTAAAAAAACGCTTGCTTAGTACCTTCGAAGTACCCGTGGGATAATTTCCGACCTCCGAGCGGGTGAAGCCGCTGGCAAAAGCTAGTTTTAACATAGTTAACGGTTTAGATTAATAAAGAGACTTCTACTGACAAGTCTGTGGAGTGAAAAACTTACAAATAACTTTAGGCATTACCTAATTCCCGGCGATTTTTAGATTAACTCAAACGTAATAACAAAGACTTTCAGTTTTATTTTCATTTCAGAAAACCTTAAAACCAGAGCTAGTCTTTCAAACTATTCGCCTCAAAGGAACTCCTAATTAGCTTTTAACAGCCAAATTTTGTTCCCTAGCGGTTTCGCTCTTAAAATATTAGCAGGCGTTTCAGTTCTTTCAAAAGTGACTTGTAAAAAATTAAAGGTCTGCGAAGGGCGTGGAGGGTAAGTTGGTATATTTCCAAGTTTGTACGTCAGTGGGAGTGTGTAATGTGTAATTAAGTTAATTAGCGGATGTCATATACGGTTTAGATAGGGCTAAACATCGTGCCTAAGGGTCGGGGCTCGGGTGTCGTGCAACTAGATACGAGGGTAAATACAGGGTGTGGGCAATGATATTATTTGAGAATATTCTGCAGGTTTACGGTAATTTGTGAAGGTTTAGCTTGATAAAATTACTCTTTAAGTTTCCTAATCACTGGTGACGATTAGATGAGATGTATTTTCATAGTTTTACAGCACAAAGGCGAGAATCAACTTAGTCTGTATTGGGTGTATTCGTTCCCCGGGTGGTATGGTACAAATGTTTGACAAACCGATTACCTTATTTTCGTAATTGTGCATGATTTATGCATGATTAAATAAATAACATTAAACCTAGGTAAAGCTAACTCTATATCGAGGAGAAAGTAACGCAATATAAACTTTTTTGAGCTCCTGAAATATGTACATTTTTACAAATAAATTCGCTTTCATATTATTATCTCGACTCGTTAGCACATTTAGCGGTTTTATTAATTCACTCAATATTAGTTCGGCTGAGCCGTCGATTAGCGGGTTCAGTAGTAAGTTATTTAATCAGGCCGCGGGCGGTGCCGACTCGCTACATTTGCGGAACCCTAATTAAACTTAATTACATAATAGGTTAACACGCATCACTATCAACATACATGTGTTAGGTAAATACGTGGATTCATTACATTTTGTAGTGTTCATTTATTACTATTTACTCACTAAAATGCTTTTCACAGAAATTGGACAGAGTTATCTACGAAGTTCCGTGTGTCGCCGGACGTAAAAGAATACCACCATCCCATTTCTTCCCGTGGTTGTCGTAGAAGGGGACTAAGGGACTTACTAGCGAATGGGCAGCAACGTTCTCTATGCATTTTACCATACTGCGATCGCCAACCCGCCTGCCAAGCGTGGCGATTATCGCAAAATGCTTTAATTTCGGAAGTCGGTGTCTTTCGGTGTGTAATTTAATTGTTTGCCACCGACTGTTATTTCTTTTTTTCACTTTTTAGTTATGATACCTACTCCACACCAATTCGTTCATGTACCACTACTTGTTATAGTACCTACCCCACACAATTCGTTCATGTACCACTACTTGTTATGGCACCTACTCCACAACGATTCGTTCATGTAAATACCCCTACTTGTTATAGTACCCACTCCACAACAATTCGTTCGTGTACTACTTGTTATGGTACCTCATCATTTCAGCCGAAAGACGTCCACTGCTGGACGTAGGCCTCCCCCAGGCTCCTCCACTTCGACCGGTCTTGTGCTTCCCACATCCAGTGCATACCCGCGGCCTTCACAAGGTCATCGGTCGTGGGAGGCTTTCCCACTCTACGTCTTCCGGTACGCGGTCGCCACTCCAGAACCTTTCGGCCCCATCGGCCATCTGTTCTGCGAGCAATGTGCCCTGCCCACTGCCACTTAAGTTTGGCAATTCTTCGGGCTATGTCGGTTGCCTTGGTTCTCCTGCAGATCTCATTTCTGATTCCATCGCGTAGGGATACTCCGAGCATAGCCCTCTCCATTGCCCTTTGGGTGACTTTAAGCCTTCTGATAAGGCCCATTGCGAGCGACCACGTCTCTGTACCATAGGTCATCACTGGCAACACACACTGGTCAAAGACTTTTGTCTTGAGACACTGTGGTATTTGGTACCTAATCCACACCAATACGTTCGTGTACCACTACTTGTTATGGTACCTTCTCCACACCAATTCATTCGTGTACCACTACTTGTTATGGTAACTACTCCACACCAATTCGTTCATGTACCACTACTTGTTATGGTAACTACTCCACACCAATTCGTTCATGTACCACTACTTGTTATGTAAAAAACAGTGACAGGAAGTATTAGAACATCATCAAGAGACAGAAAGTGGATTAAAAACGTACTACCGAAACAAACGCAAAACCCACCAAAGAAAGTTAGTGAATACATTTTTCACCAGCCTTAGACATACACCTTATCGATAAAAAAAATTCAATCTACAGTTGCTGGAGATATCGCACAACCTATAAACAAAAAAAAAAAAAAAAACATACAGACGAATTGAGAACATCCTCCTATTTGAAGTCTGTTAAAAATATGTTACAAGCGGAGAATTTTTAACTCAGTTTAATGTCAATAAGTACCCATCATATTAAATCAGGGTACCTAGATGACAAAGTTCACCTCACACGTAAAAGGAATAAGCAAGCAAAGTTCACCAGCCTTTCTCTGCTCATAGAGTACTGACAATAACCTAATGTAAACCAATGTCCGCTAAATTATACTTAACTAGCAGCGCTCCGCGGTTGCACCTGCTTAGTTCCCGTTTAAAATACAGCCTATGTCACCCGGGATATTTAAAGAATTTTTCAAATCTGTTCAGTAGTTTCGGAGCCTATATTCAATGCAAACAAACAATCAAATCTTTCCTCTTTATTACATTAATAATTAATATATTATATTATAGATAGATAATTTTATCTTCCTTCCGTCGCGTATCATAAATCAAATTCAAAATGTTGCAGACATAGTTAGCTGACAATATCTTTAGAACAAACAATAGTGCTGGCAGACGACTTTTTGTTCCCGGGTCACAGACCTCGGGCACAATACAGGCTTCTTAGAAATCTAGTATTATTTGAATGTCTGCCTTTTTGTAGGAATCCAAAGAATGTGTTTTTAGAAAGTCCTGATTGTTAGGAACAAGGTTTTTATATGTGTCATACGATATCGGTTCGAGATATGTGTCTGCATTTTTGTTTTGTTGTAAAGTTATATTACCAGTTGTTACCAGTATCTGTCAGACCAACTTAAGCAAAATTATGTACCTATTCAAATATAAAAACGTGTGGTGCCGCGGCACCCCGGTCTGGTAGGTACGAAGTTTCATACACTTTTTCTTCAACTCCAACTGTAATGTTGTTTACTGTATCTTTAGAATACTCAAACTTTATTTTGACCTCACTATCGGCTTCACCACCACGACCACTATAAAAACGATACACCCACAATGAAAAACTTTGGTAATATTCGCAGCCGCCATTTTGGATTTTCATTTTTACCTCACTATTGGCTTCAGCATCCTAAAAAAGTTAACGGCACTTTACCGACTTATCTTTTGCATCGATATACATAAACATGCGAATTAGGAATCTCCTCCTCTGCTTAAAGTCGTTAAAAATGTAGAAATTTTACAAAATAATCGGCATAAAATGTTGAAACTCTTAACAAACGAGACGGTGGTTGCTTACGTTGCTATTCGCTTTTAAAGAACACTGCTGTCTATTATAATACCTATTGAACTGGGTATCACTAGAAAACTAGAAATGTTCATTTAAAAGTTAAACGAAATAGCCATCTTGTACCTCTATCGGGAAAACTTGTGAAAATTCATGTAAATCCTAGATATGTATTTCGAACACGACATCACGTAAGCGTACCCTTTCCATTTGCCGTGTCAGCCAGATTGGAGCTGATCCTGGACCGATCCATCAAACTATATGACATAACTGGGGTCTCTTTTCTGTAACGACATAAAGTAAGTGTGAGTTCCACGCTGATTTCATCATAAAAAGGTCATAATATAAAGTTTTAGGCCCTTTTCTGAACCTGTGGAACGAAAAACTTGAAAGGAAAAACTTAATTAGTAGTACAAATTTAATTAGAATCGCTTGTAAGCTTATTTCTGCCACCATACAGCTAGCCTTTGCCCTGAATTAGGATACGACAGATTTAAAATAAATAAATAAGCAGCATGACTATGCTGCATTTATAGTTCGTATAGGCTCCTTGGCAGGTCATGACAAAGTTTCGATTGTGTAGTTAGCGTCGCTTCGAATGAAAATGTTGGCTAGCAAACAAATGAACCACGCAGCTAACGTGGCAAACCACCTTGTGCACATCCTATGTACCAGTGGACAGTTGTCCCTTATGTGCTTTTTGTCACCCTCAGGAAAAGGTTAAAATTAAATCTAAGCAAAGCAGCATGAGGTCTTGGGTTTGATTCCCAGGTCGGGTAAAGTGTTATTAGGTTTTTCTATCCTGAATTTCTCAATCTTGGAGTCTAGATTTGTACCTGTTTGATGGCAATAAGCCCGCCGTCTGTGACACGGGATTTTAACATAAATGGTGAAATGTGGGTATACCGTAGATACAACTCTGCAGATCCCTTCGAGGAAACACGGCGTGATGGTATGTAATAATAATCTCTTATACAGTAGATTAGTACCTGGTTGTTAGAAACGATGCTAGTATTTCAGCTTACGTTTGCACACCGGCGATACCAAAAGGCTTTGAGAAACGTACGTAGGCATTGATTGATATTCAACTCGATACAGAGACCAGGCATCAAAGCATGTCTCTATGCAAACGTTTGGTGTATTCAGTCAGACGGTTTGCGTTCAAACTACAAAATGTGTTTTGAATTGAGTTAGCTTTTAGCTGGGCTTTTGTAGCATAGTATTATGTGAATGGGCCTTAGGTATCGATACTGAAAGACAGCCTTATAGCCGATAATTTTCAATTGTTGTTGGTCCTTGCTCTTTCATATACAGCCCGTCCCTTGCTGCCCTCTTCCAGCGACGCCCTAAGCCGAGGTACGAGGACGACGCCCCTAGCGTGTAGTTGCTTAGTTTTAAGTTTTTAAGCTTAATTTATTGGGGCAGCCGCAGTCAAGTCCTGTTAAGCAGCCGACATCCTATAGGTTGACGTACGCGATGACATTTCCAAAATATTGTAAAAAATGTAAATGGCTGGTAACCCTGACGTAATCGTTATCCTCACGTATTATATTACTCTGGATCTATGCTATTGTGTCGAGACACATACGTTGTCGGTAAGTCAATCATTCGAAAAAGTATAAGAGCCCACAGTTCTCATACTTTTAAACCTCGAGGTTCCAACGAACTGCTAAGCACCAAGGAGCGAGTTCAAAACCTCCATTACGACTTTATCAACGTCAACGTGACTTATGCTGAAGGAACACATCGCGAGGAAATCTAGAATTATTGATGGTCTGAAATTGCCGCGCAGCAAAGAGCGGACGTGGTGGTCAATACTCCAACCTATATTGTATATCTAAGGTCTTTTTGTGCAAACCTTATACAAACTACGTTTGAGTAGGTATTTAAGTGGCCCAAATCATAGTTCTACTAAATAAACTCACAATTCTAACGCTATAACAATAATATGGTTCAAAGTTTTCCACCTAAAGCTTAAAACACTAAACTTTCCGTCTCAATTCTCGCCCACGTTCTGAAGTGTAGTTAAGGCTACAAGTGCCTCAACTGTGCTGTCCCCATTAGTCGGTAGCTGGCGCAATTTTTCATAGAACACTACTTTGTACCTGAACAAGAACGGGTATAAATTAATTAAGAGCCAACATGGACGTCGAACTGTGTGTACCAGGAGGTGCGAAAGTGTGGAGGGTGGATGCGGCAATGTGGGCTGCCTTATTGTTTTTGCAGTATTTCTGAGTTGCTTGCATATTATGTGAAAGTTTTTGCCCTAAGAACTCATTAAAGTGGTTCAGCTTAGGAGGGTGCAGCCTCTCAATTTCGAAATTTCCATGGAAAACCGTAAATAAATCATAGATAGATAGCACACCTAAGGTGTACGATTCTGGGCCGACTCAATTTAGATTGCCATCGACCACACGTTAAGAAGGTGTTGTATTTCGATTTTTAACTAGATTAAAAAAAACAAGTCTACCTTTTCCCGTCTTCCTTCTACTAAAATACATAATCACCTTATGATGTTTCCACTGCTGGGACACACGCATCCTCTCAGTTAGAGAGAGTGGGCCGTAATCCAACACACGGGCTCAGTGCGGAGTAGTGGAGAATATACTGAAGGGGAAGTAAAAAGAAACTGTCTGAAATCCGTTGAAATTAAAATCCGCCAGAAATTCCTCTGAAACTAAAAACTAAACTTCTCTTCAAAGCAACATCCATTCGTTCTGGCTCGTTGCGCGCAATCAACTAACAAAGTGAAGTAATTTGATTGGTTCGCAGTGGACGCTGCAAGAACAAGAATTTATTTATACAAATCATTGCATTTGTTTAATTTGCACCGTGTCGTGCCGTGCCGTGCCGCGGTCGGACCCTAGCCTCACATAATCACATTACTAATTAGTTATATGTGCACTTTTGACACTTTAGGTTTGTTTTGCGAGACAGGTCTTGTAGGATAGGGAAGTAGCTGAAGCAGGAAAATTTGTTGGCTTTAAAAATCATGTGTTCTTTGGAGTGGTCTAGCTTTAGCTACTGTATTTGATTTTGTCGTAAAAATAGTGGACCTTAGTGTTAAATCCACTTATAGTATTTTCTTTGGATGGTTGGTTGATTTTCTTTCATGGTGCAGGCTTATGAGCAAGAAAAAAAAAATAAAAAAAAAAATAAACACTTAATTTAGTTTGTTTTGGCATCGAACAAGTATTGAAAGATTTTTTTCAAACCTTGGTAAATCGAAACTTGGTGGCCTAGCCTATCGTTTGCCACAAAAGAACAGATACGTAACTATATCATATTCAATATTTAATTTGCAATTCATACAGTAACAACAAAACAAGTATTGACCTTTCGACCACAGTAGTTGAAAGTTACATCCAAATAAAAACTCATACAATTTCACCCCGCATTCCCTTTCAGAGCCAACATGTAAAGAGATAAAAAGCTCCATACATAGCCGCTTGTCCGTGATCAATATATCAAGAGAAAGGTTATCGGACGTCGTCGGTAAATCATACCGCACACCAATACTCAGAGTAAACGTTGGAGCCGCCATGCTGGCTAATTCTACGTCACATCCCTCGCAGGGGAGCTGGGGGTGAAATACAATTATATTAATATTATTTTATATTTTTGGTGGAATTTTCTATGTTTTGTGTGTGGGTGTCTTTTATAAGCATAACAAGGCAGGGTACGTTTAGATGTGTGCGCCGAGTCATAGACATTAATAGGTTACCTAGATCATGAATCTCAAAATGTTACTCATCACAAGAACGTCCGGATGCACATTCGAATCCTACAATGTGGTGGATGAATGAATGAGAATCATCGGATAACATTCGTGTGGTGCCCAAATATATTTTTTATGCCATTGCATTCAATTTTGCGCCAGTAAATAGGGGGCCACACAAACTACGACCACAAGCAATTCAGCTAACTTACATGAAACCCAATAACAGTAACATCATGTGTGTTTCAACTGCCTATCACCATATCCGTATGTTTATCACAAACATAACAGAACTGTAATTCCCCCAAACCGACACATGAACTACCTCGATTACGCACAGTTCAAATACTTTTATTATTTGCGCGGGGGTGCGCTCGCGCGGCACTAATCTTCGGCAATGTTCGGCAATATTCGGTAGTGTTCGTGTAAAAAATGTTCCTTCTTTATTAGGGCGGTGGCTCGCGGTCGAGTGCGATAGTTCGCAACTACTGCTCCAACTGGACATAGATTAGGGGAGAAATTGCGCAGAAGCGGCGGATTAGTGGGGGGTCACAGATTAGAGAGGGCTGTAGTCACAACTGAAAAGCTGTATTATTTGGAGTTTGGTGGCACCAGGTATCAGCTTTTTTAAGAGCATGCTCCGGTATTCCCATTGAAAATTCACATTTATGTAAATAAAATCTGACATTCATTAATGCATATCGTGTCGCATCGCATCGCGTTTTCGCGTCGCTGACTAGACAGTATTTATTTATTTATTTATTTATTTATTTATTAAAGGTAACTTCACAGCTGACAATAAGTATAACATTATTAATTAATCTAAACATTACGCCAATTACGAAGTACACAGAAAATAAGAAAAAATTATAATAATACCGAGAGTGACTTAATTACTAATACTTAAAGTGTGGGTGAGCGTGTATCTGTGCGATGTAGGTACTGTGAATGTGTGTAATGACGTGTGTGTCTGTGTGTCTAAACTGGCACTACTGAGTTGATTTCAAACCTTATTGACCCAAAACTTCGCCACTACCACGGCGTCGTCGGTGGCAACGCAGGCGTCACTTTGACTACATGGTTGGGGACACAGAGGGCAGGAAAGGAGGTGGAACATATCCATATTTGCACCACAGCTCCACACCCACACCCTGCTGCCCTTCCGCCCCACTAGTCCTCATTTTATGTTTTGCATATTTGACGTAGGTACTCTTCATATTATGTCTGTAGCTGTTAATTTGAGTGAATTTTAGTTGATACTTCTAAACGCTGTTCAAACCGATGGCAGTATACATATTGCCAAAAATATTATCTCTAATTCATTAAAAATATGAAAACGCACCAAATATTGATTTTGCATGTATGTTGCAAACATCGCCGTGTGCATCAGCATAATGTTACGAGCAGAAGGGGCAGTGCTGAATACTGCACCATCTCTCCTTCCACCAAGCACTCCTTCTAACCCATACATTATTCAGAGTAGGCACAATACCATCGACACAACAAGTCCCGTCTACAATATTTAGCATCCTTGGCATATGACCGTCCAAAACAAGCCGGGGGTAAATGAGCCGCGACCCATTAGCTTCAAATTGTCCGTGGCAGACAACTGCCCGTCTATTTATGTAGCTGACCTCTCTGCTTACCCTACTATTGGCCTTTACTTATGATGTACTGGACTGACTTGTGTTTACGCACAAGGATATTGGTCGGTGTAAAAGTTGTGGAAGAAACGTCTTTGTATTCTCTACACAGACTTTTGTATGATGATATCTGTTTCCGGTGGCAAAACAGTTATGGAAGATCGCTATGCCTCGTTCATATACAAATACTAAACATTGGTCTGTTCCCAATGTTCTTACTGTGAAATCAAATTGTTTGTTTTGTAAATAGTATATTGGAATCACTTTTATACGTCATATTGTAAAAAATAAGCTAGATGGGGTCGAAATTTCCAATCTCAAGGCTCCTGAGACGAAATGGCGAACAAAATTCAAGGGTTTTGACCCTTAGTTGGTTTCGTCTTTTTTAAACTCCAGATAGTTCTTATTCAGACCATGTGAAGACAATGTAGATTGGTTGCCTGAAATGGTATTTTGACGAAATATCCACATAGATTTGAGTGGACCAGTCCAGTCAGTGGAAGCATTTGTCAGTAATCATGCAGATCAACTCCAAACTTAAGGATACTTTCGGTATTGTTCATAATGAACATGTTCAGCATAAAATGATGTTAGAAAGAAAGAAAAAAAAATGTATTTATTTGTCACAGAAACACGTGCATATAAAAAGATGAAATAACATATTAACAAAAAAAACATGATAACAACACAAATATTTTTAAACATAGGCATACATAACATAAATAGTCGGCAGCTGCACGCCGTGACTGTGACAAGAAGGCTTCCACTCAGCATGATGCTGTGCTATAGGATGTGTTAGTTAGTTAGTTACTCTGAAAACCAGACCCTAGTAGTACTTCTCTGGAGAAACTCATCTAAAGTTCTTTCTTAAATCTCAGATAATAATTAGATATTTCAAGTCTATGTGTGTTTGCTTTTTACACCTGTCAAACGTGGTTTAAAAAAAGAATTTTACCTATAACTAGTGAGAACGATTCATAAATAACGTAACTACATTAAATCATGCCTACTCCTTACATACTCCTTTACTATTCGATAAGGAGTTGAAATTAATCTTTATAATATTCTGTCAGCCAGGTTCTTGGATTAATGTTGGGCTCACTGACATAATTGCTGCATGGAAAGAGTAACATGATAACAAATTATCTACTCATTGACTAACAAATACACTAGAAGCAGCTGAAACTCTATAAGAAATGTCTCTCTTATTATTTTATTAATTTGATATTGAAATTAATGTGTTACAGTCATAGAGCTACGATCTAATTCAAGTTGTACCTATTTCTCAATATTGACTTTTATATTTTATGCTGGCTGAAAAGCAGCTGGTATTCATTTTTAATTTTACAATCGACAGGCCTGCAGTGTGGCGGTGATAGCTTGCTTGACAAATGGATAGAAAGAGTACTAATTATAGATCGAGTACCTACCAAATTATGTACTTAATTATGGAGATGGCCCAGTATAGAGAATATACGTCAGAAATTAATTTGTACGAAATGGTGGTTTCAAAACTAACCATACAGTAAGTCGTGATTTTTGTCGTATTTTCTTAAAATCTGATTATCCTTGAATAATACAAATACTCAACATGCAATGAGCAAGCGTTGTGATCAATTTTAGTGTTGCCGTTTGGTGCATTGAAATCTATACTAAGAGGAAAGATTTGATTGTTTGTTTGTTTGCATTGAATAGGCTCCGAAACTACAGAACCGATTTGAAAAATTCTTTAACTGTTGGAAAGCTTCACTATCCCCGGGTGACATAGGCTATATTTTATCTCCGTATTCCCACGGCAACGGTAACTACGCGGGTGAAATAAATTGAGTAAATTCTAGCTTCCGCCGGCGCCTTTGCCCGCGTAATGTATCGATCAAATGTTGCCCATGTCGTTGCTAAAATTCAAAGTATCCCCATACCGAAATCGGCCCGGAGCCGTTTCAGAGATTCGCTGGAACAAACAGAGAACACAGATAGTATTTTTTTTTTCAAATTGTTTTCATTTTTATGTAGCTACCGTATATACTTTCATATGCATTTATTAAAAAGCTGTTATTTTGACATTACAAACAGACACTTCAATTTATTTATTTGTATTATACGTAGGTACCGCAATACATAGGATAGATATTAATTTCAGAAGCGAAATCGTGTTCAAAGATTAGTGATAGCTTTCGGTACACTACCTGTGCTTGGCTGCCATCATAATAACTAATTATGAAATATAATTAACACAAACACTTAATAAGCTGTTTATTGGTCCTCTAATCCACTACATGAGCTACTTATTACCTGGAAATGCTACTTATTGCTCGTGCAAGACATAAAGCTCACTGGAACATCTAACAGTACCTATCTGTTGTACTAAAGTAGTAAATAGACAGTGTTCGAGTTTCCTGTCTCACATGATTTTGTTATACGAGGTGTGGTTTGTTTTCTCTTCAAATAAAATTACTCCATAGAATAAACGAATTTGCATTTACTTTTTTCTAAGTCAGGTAAATTAATTGTTAAGGTAATTGACTAACAACTTAAATTGGCCGTATATTCTAATAACAACTGTCATTATTTATGACAGCCTGTTTTATGTAATTGCGGAATACGGAAAATTTACAATGAATGTAATTTTTTTTTGCGAAGAATGTCAATTTGCAATTCATTTCCCTGATAGTACCTCTTGATAATTATATCCATTGTTATTTACAATATCTGGCGACTTTGACACTTATTCTTTATCATTCAAATCTCTAACCCATTCAGATTCATTACTACACTTGCTGGCACAATTAAATAGTTCATTGAACTTATGAATTCATACATACAGAATGCATCAAACCTGTCATCCAAAAAGGCAGGGCCTGTGATTTGTCCAACAGTGTTTGTATGCACCTCCATCAAAGCCTTCACAATATAAATGCTGTATAAAATATGAGCCGGCGGCACCAGTCCATTGAGCAGCGACTACCGGTGCACGAATTGTGGCCAGAACATGAATTAATAGCCGCTGCAATTAATATAACAACGCTCGATGACCGCACTCCACGTACTTATTAAGAAACCTATAAATCATTACAATGCGTAGGGCTGGGAGACAGTTTTGAGGGGGCCTTCATATTATAATAACGAACAACACCACATAAGCAAATGCTATGGAAACCTATTGCCGCCTACACAGGATTTCTTCCGTCTATATTATCATTAATACTCAATGGAGCAATGTTTTTCTGGTCCTTAGATACACAGATACAGTGTTAAGAAAAAAAATGGCGCCTGTGTATATTTTCTTATGATGTGGGATTTACGAATATCATAAAGGAAATATATAGCCTTGGGTAGGTATGTAGATGTTCTTATCCTGAAGTCACCGCAGGCTAGGATAACTTACCTTTTTGTATCTTTTTAGACGACCACGAATCAAACCAAATATTGAAGTCTCAAATGGTATGGAAGGTTGTGGTGGAATGCGGTCACGTGTAACCTATCACAAAATTTGGAATGACTAACACAGACACATGTAGATTTCTAGATAGTTTAAAACATATTCATACATATTTGTGTCTATGTATAAGGTGTATGTATATATATAGCTAGCTATAGCTATACAGACAGTGTGCCACCACATACATAGAAATATAATTAGAAACTATAATTTTCAGTTCCAATCCATAGAATCTATTACTGATCGTTATACTTCCAAATGGTAATGGAAAGATTGCCATAATTACCGCACTTGCTAGATTCAATAATAAAACAAAAACTTTTAAAAATAAACATTGGGTTTTCTACTTTTTTTCTCGCGTTATCCAGTATCACATTCGGCAGCCCTACCTCCGCCAGGGCCGGCGGGACGCACCCCCATTAAGGGGGTATTCCGCAGAAATTACTGGCAATACATCATCGAGATGTTTTTAATAAGCGCCAGTGTTGCCAGCCTCTTGACTGACTACCTTGTTCAATGGATTGTTTTCAGTCTTCGTTATGAAGTATTGGTGTAATGTATCGCGTGCTGTCACTTTTGTTATTGCTAACAATGTGTGTGTTTTTATTGGTTTATTTATGGTTGTTTCATATTGAGTGACGGAGGCAGATAAGTCTTTTGCTAAAAACGCAAGTCCTAAACTCACTGTTCTGGTTCAGGAAAGGAGTAGATTTCTCTTTTCTAGGAAATGTCAAAACAATTTATGTAATTTCCTTTTCATATTAGAACCATTCCACCTATTTAAAAATATCAAAAATACCAACGTACATCGTTTTTCTTAGAAATGGGTATTCTGGAGCAAAAAACCGCAAAGATAAGTCAAATACGCCACTATTAGCATTTTCTGTGGGCGAACAATCGCGGCCATCTCTCCGTAGCGCATCAATACACGCGCTCAATGCGACGTCACATAAAGGCCACCAACCACCGTCCATCGTCCATCGCCATCGTTGTTCAAAACGACCAGCATTCGCAAAAAGCGCCGATTTAATTGCGGACGCTTCTTTGTACCATTGTACTCCGTTCTCACTTAAATATACCACCACAACCTTGTTTTTGCACACCATTAACAAATTTTTAACCTTATTTTGCAAGCAATAAAGTTGGGAATGCTGAAGTTCAGGTGTGGTTCTAGGGTTGTCGCGCATTAAAATTACAATGAAACATGGGTGGACGAACCGATAGTCGACGGCAGCGAAGTGGTCGATTATGTAAATGTAGTGAATTCGTAACGCATCGCCCCTGATTTATATCGAGCGATTCCTTTTCTAAAAAGCTTCGTATAATTTTAATTGACCGTTATTGGTTTCTTCCGTTATTTGGAAATCAATTGAGACGTTATAAGAATGTTCGATAAAATATTCTCGAGTGATTTAAATGTTGCTTGAATTGGAATTTTAAAATACGGACTTTGATTTCACTAGTCGGTGATTTGTAGTGGTTTTAAAGTAATTTGGTAAGATTTATGTGAGTGCAAGCAAGTGTTTTAAATTGGTTACTTCCTTTGCTTTTATATGGTCTGCTGTTATTAAATGGTAACTGTTCGTTCCTTAGCAATAATGATTAATTTACAAATTGATACATCATACATTGATACATTGGTTATTGAGCCTCTGAATTTGGGAAACGAATCACGAATGACTCGCATCGAAGTTAATTTCTTTTGATCTGTTAAAAACGTTGCTGAGACAAACATACTGAGCCTCATTTAATTTTACAAAAAACAATCTCGAATCTAGAACCATTATTAAATATATGTACAGCATCTGATTTATTTATCTCACAGAGCTTGTCTACACTTAATTACCACATACTTTGGAGTCTTTACCACAGATTCAAAGAGAACATTAATCACAAAGTTGTTTTCATCATTCCACCCAAAGAGACGTTCATACGTGCGTTGATACGATGATTAGCGGCAAAACGACTACGACTGTACGTGGCTATAGTTTCTGCGAACTCATTGATAAGTGATGAATGTGGCCGGTGCGCCGGCGCTGCTTTTTTGATGAGCGCTTTGAACTTTATAGTCCTGAAGATAGTGCTTGAGAAATTAATTAAGAATAATTTTGGAAATAAGGTAAAACATATGTCAACCCACATCCAGGTGAGTGGCGAAACACAGAGGCTCGCGGGGAAGACCAGGATGAGACTCACACAGACCAGGGCAGCATGCCACATAAGGGGTCACCAGTGGGTCGAAAAAGGCTGCCAGTGATGATAATGACCTCATAAATCTAATAAAATTACCATTGATTAGTTAAGTGATCAAGAATGGTGAAGGAGCATGGTAGTCAGAAATCGTAATCTCACGGAAATGTAGTGAGTTTGTAATCAATACTTACTCGTTTTTCCTGTATGGTTATTCTCTATTGGACAGTTATGTGAATCATAGATATTTTGTTTATCATGAAATCTTTTACTGAATACAAATCTCAATCATTCACTGACTGGCAGTCAACACATAGTAAGTTGTGGTCTAGAAGCATGCACAAGAGTTCCTCATACGGCATAAGTGAGCACAACTTTAGGTTTTTTGAAACTTCACCCCTTAAGTTGTTAAACAGGGGACAAAAGTTTTAATGGTAGTTCATAATTTTGTCAATGCGAAATCCCGTCGGGCACACAGCTTGTTGAATTTGAAAAATATGACCACTTCCACTAACGATGTGAGACATACACTAGCTCTCCGACTACAACAAAATTCGCGAGCATTGCATGCGCATCCGTCGATTAACTAGCAGTAATTATAACAACGATTATCATTGCTCAACATCCACAGACATCCAAGGCCCATCCAGGTGTCCTGTAATTGCTCCTTAACGCGCTCGGCGTCCACAAAGCAAACTTTGTAATTAACGCCAAATTTATTACTTCCGCTGACACTAAATCTACCTTTCTTATAAAATTTGGCTTTGAAATGTTAATTTTAAGGGTTTTGTGAAACTAGGAGCTTTTAATTTATCAAATAATATGTCGCATATATTGTGGTTTGCGTTTGCATAATGTAGTTTGAGGTTTAGAAGAGTGCAAGAGTTTTATAGAGTGCATGAGTTAAGTGAATTGTGATGGTTTCGAAGAGTAAAATACTTATTTAGTTTAATACTGGTTTAGTATAAAGTAACAGAATAACAGAAGAGATATCGTAGATTCATTTAAGCTCAATTCGTCACTGTACCAATTCGTCATTGAGCGGGGTTTGGGTAAAGTGCAAGAATTGCTCATTTTAACGTGATGACATCATGTCATCATTATTATTACCAGTGTGCCAATATCAGTTCTTTATCTTGGTATGCTTTCTACGAAGCTCAAAATGCGGTCAAATGTAAACTTTGGGTAGGTACAAACAACCGTATCTCAGTACTACACAGGGTGGATTTCACTAATTTAACTGAACTGCGTTTTACACATCTACACTGAGAACACATCTTCAAGACATCTTCAAGAGCTGTCAGTGACGTCATTGTTTTGGAATATTGACAGCTCTTGAACGCAGTTTGGGTTTCATTGGTGAAATTGGCACTGAATGTGAATTTATGTTCAAGAATATTGCGTAAGTCTGCACTAAGCCCTGTGATATTTTACCTTTTATCTATGCCTAAGCTGCCTATTAAACATTGGTTATTATTTTATAATTTTCTATTATTTCCAAGAAGCAGCGCCTTTTGATTTCGATAATTGACTTTAATTGTGTTATTAATAACATGCCAAAGATTCATAAATAAATGTGCCATTATCACGTTTTAGTGATTTAGACGGTCGTTCGAAAGTTTTTGTGTTCATCAAACATTAATTTGTATCGGAATGTTGAACACTTTCATTTCGGATTGTTAATTTGACAGATGTTTTGGATTTCATATTTAATTGGCTCTTAATAGTGTTATAAGTGAATTAAAAAGTAATGTGAAGTGTTGCAACTGAGTAGAAATAATGATAATGCTTTAAATGACGCTTTGTAATTTGTGAACGCTTTTTTGCAATGTTATTTTAATTACCGATGCCAGGTTGATGGCAATAGGCTCGCCCCTATTACTTTAAACATTACACTCGGTACACCTCTGCATAACCCTAGTTGTAGTTCAGAACTACACGATGATAATGTAGACGTGTATTATAAGAAGGTACCTACATAATATACATAGCATATAGTATAGCGGTCGTACCTCCCTGCAGTACCTGCATGATATTGCTTCTACACAGATCTGTAAAATACTGCTGTGATGTTAGGCGGATATTGGGGCAACCGATTCTCTACTGACTATCAGTTATAGGATCGTAACGCAATGTGCTGTAAGTTACATTACGAAGTTAGATTCTGACATCCCGAGATGGGTTTCTAGAGTTTATTACCTATATCAGTGTAAAATGCAGACCTAATAAGTGTAGCTTATATTGAGCTTAGTATTAAAAGAAAATAAATTGCAATCAATCATTATTTGCTAAACATGTCCCTACACTGTCTTATGTCTATCCTTGAACTGTAATAAATTTATATATAAATAAAAAGAAAAGTCCTGACTGACTGACTGACTCATCAACGCCCAGCCCAAACCCTTGGACCTAGAAAGCTGAAATTTTGCATAGAGGTTCCCTTTATAATTTAGACAAGGAATAAGGAAAAAGTTTTCGAAATTAAATCCCTAAGGGAGCTAAATAGGGGATAAAATTTCCGCGCGGGTGAAGCCGCTGGCAAAAGCTAGTACTTAATAAACATAACATCACGCTTGTGTTCCCCGAGGGGATAGGCAGACGCGTACCTTTTATCCATGATAGTTAGCTTATCATAAACGGGCTTGTGGTAATAACAGCTGCACTGTTCGGTCGATCAGGTTAGGCTATACTTGGTTGGTCCGTGGATAGGGGCCCATTTTTACATACCAAGACCCTACCTGCCTTGGAAAGCTCGTTATGCTGTTGGTCTCTGACATCGTTACTGGTTGTCAGAAGCCTGAAAGTTTGACAATCAGTATTACCTATGGGTATCGTATTACTCAAAACCTGGGTAAGATATGCAGTCATTCCATGTAAAATACTGGTATCAGTTGCATCCAGCAGGTTTAGTACGAGCACCGATTTATCGACGGAAGAATAGACATGACTATTAACTAAATGATGTACAATAGAAGAAGATAGCTATGTCTTTCTATTAATTATCACAGTTATGCGTTCTAAACGAATCATGATTTTGTAGATAATCGTATATACTTTGTGGCCGTCGAGTAGAAAGTTTGTTGTCAGTGTGATTTCGACAGTTTGGGAAGAAATATTCTTCTGAAATAGTCTACATTTATAAGGACCTAGACAAAGATTGTTAGAAACGAAAGAAAAAATTACAGATGGTAGAAGGATATCTACGGTGCGATGTCAAAAATGGAGAAACGAAATTCACTTTGCATTGAAAAAGCACTGTCTATTCTTCGTAGAAATAGAAAGCCTGTAGAAACATTGTTGGGAAAAGGCTAGGCAGATGATGATGAGTTGGCTTATCAAACAACTCACAAGTACCTGCAAACAATACTACATATATATATCTCCAAAACACTTGTTAATAACAAACCTTAAAGTAAATTCTCGATTACGTCATTGTCCTAAACAAATACGTCAATTGCAATAGAACTGCTTCAACAACTATCTGCAGAGTGTGGCGGCAATCAATCAGGGATGTTAAGACGGGAAGCTATCGGTTCGCCATTACTAGCCCCGGGCAAGCCTTGGGGAGGCTCGGGCAAGGGAGGGGACATCCGGGCGATGTCGGGGTCGAGAGCTATATTGAACAGTTGCGTGAGATACAGCGGGGCAATTGCGTAACACACTTACATTGACAATGACTGTCATTTTGATAGTTCTATAACGTTAATTGCGTAATTTACCGACATCGTCGAGCAGACGAATTTTTCAAACAAATTAAGCAATGGATTAGGAATACATTTTGATTGTGACGCAATTAGTGTACTAAATGGTAGGTATGTAGGTGCCATTTGGAGATAATTATTTGATATGTAAAGTTGTTCTTTTTTTGACCCGAGTATGCAACATGAATATTTGGTCAATCGTTTGCAACAAAATGTTTATGTAAACTTGTTTTAGTGATTCGATAAATGTTACTGCCTCATAGTTTCTTGTTTCATCTGTGGTTTTTACAAACATTCATTTTGAATTAAAACCGAACCAATCAAGCCCACAATAATGTTGTTTTGTTGCTAATTTTGAATGAACATGCTGTTCTTTACCTACTAATACAATGGTTTGGAATTCGTTTTCTATTTTACTCCGATTCCAAATTTGTGTCAGCTTTATGCAAGTTGTATTGGTTTCAATTCGTTGAATGTGTACAATTTCTGCTCCTTATCAGCATCTCTATTGTTCAGTGCAAACAGTAAACACGCATACAGGCTCCCGCAAACAGGCGACGCGACTTAAATAGATCAATTTCCATGAAGTTTTCGCGATGCGACTCCAGTACCTAGACACTAGAGTCGCGTCGCAACGTGGCTTATCGATCACATTTTTGGTTTTCAAGATGCTGCCTCGTTGTTCAGCGGTTGCAAACGCTACTGCTGATCTGAGGCTCTAGGTTCGATTCCCAGGTCATTCAAAGTGTTCTTGGGTTTTTCATCTGCCATTTTTCAGTAGCAACTCGGAGTTAGGATTTGTCCCCGGTTGGAAGCAATAGGCTCGCCCCCTAGCAATTACAATTTAAATATCCTTTACAAGCTCTTGCCAGCGGCTCTGCCTGCGTGGATGTCGGTTATCGGGATAAAAAGTCTATGTCCTTCTCCATATCCCAGGCTATATCTCTACCAAATTTCATGACAATCGGTTCAGCGGTTTAGGCGTGAAAGCGTGACAGACAGACAGACATACAGAGTTACTTTCGCATTTATAATATTAATTGCTTTGCTCATTAGACAAGCCTGGGGGAGACCCCATGCTTTTCTATAGATCACGGTCTTTTTCTCAAATTTTCTCTTCCATGTCACTCCGCAGCAGTTTTGAAGTCGTCTTCCTATCTTTGAAATGGTTTTCATTTTCGGAGATACCAGTGTGTTACTTTTCTGGCCCATTACCCACTATATTATTGTGAATGGCCTCTGCTCTGTACTGCCTCTGCGAATAAATAAGGCGTGATATTTATAATTTAATTTAATTTCGTATAACCATAATTTCTGTGTCTTTAATGGTTTCTTTTATCTTGTCCACCCCACATATTTGGTATGGTATGGCACCAGCAAGTAGGTACCAGCGAACTGTTTTCTGCGCCAATTCCCACGTTAGCACATTACGGTCACATAACTCATGGTACACAATCCACCATGAAATTGGTACATTATACTTTTTGATACCAGTACCGCACTGCCTGAAGGGATTTATGTGAATAATAATTTGGAAGACAATTTGAGAACAATATCAGCTGCCGGTTTGTCCCCAGGAGGCAATACAAGTCGGAACATAACAGTACTTGTCTTGTCTGTATTAATAAATTACTCTAATTTGATCGCGGTTAAATTTCGATCGAGTCGGTTACAAGACTGATTGAAAAAAGGAGAATAGAAAACTGTTATTGAAATGTATGAAAAAAAAAAAACTATTTGTATTGCCTACATCTGTAGACTTATTACGACTTCATTAAACAGTGATAAATGTTATAAATAAAACAGATTCTTTTTTTAACACTAAAAGATAAAGATGCAATATCACAGTTCATGCATAGATTATGAAACGAGCAATAACGGTTGTACAGAAAATTATCATAAATAGTAGGGAAAAGCATAAACATGCAATAATGAAACAATCTAGCGTTATGAACTGATAATGAAAGAGAGGTTATGTTCCATTGTATTTAAGGGGAAATGATTAGGTGCTAATTAATAAAACCTAATCTCAGCGCTTTGCTAGTGAAAACTGAAAGCCTATGTGTTCAACAAAGTGTATATATGTTCAACACAATGATTATATAAATGAAAAGCCTATACAAATAACAGGATAACAGACCACACTGTAATACTAATAACATAAATGCTGTACTGAATTTCAGTTTTCTGTATTCTTAGTAAAAAAAATGTATGTCTAATTCTTGACACATGCATAAAAACACAACTCTGCCGGCCTCGTAATTGATTTCCAGTGTGATGTTCTATTTACACTGGTGACGTCATATATGACGCAATACACGTAGAGAGGCTCTGCGGAATCTTACGACCTATTTCACACCAATTCGTATAGACCGTGTGGCCTAATGGATAAGGCGTCGGACTTCGGATCCGAAGATTGCAGGTTCGAGTCCTGTCACGGTCGCAAATTTCTTTTTTTTGTTTCAAATTTTTTACCTAAGGTTTTAGGCATATTATTGTATGCTCTAATGTGCTCTACGACATTAACAGCTTTTTTAGTTTTATCTAGTTCTCTTTTTGCAATGTTGCAAAGTATTGTACTTATATTGTTAAAAATAGATCATAGGTCACGTCTGAATATGCAAATGGGGTAGGCAGAAATACACGTATGTACCTATGCAAAGTATTTATTTACCTGTCTACTCTAAGGAGGATGTTGGAGTATTATTCAGACATTTTGGAAATGAGAAAACTCGCTTTGCTTTGGAATTGAACCCTGAAATTTCATACGACCGTCAAAAAGCGCAAATGGAAAATTTTAAAAGAGAAAACTGTCATATTACCACGGTGATGGCAATTTGTTGATTGCTAGAATGCTTCTGTAGAAATATTCCTTGATTATAGAGGTATAGCCGTATATTGCAATATTTTTGGAGAAAACGACTCGGTAATTCACTAATGTTCAAAGATTTAGCTCGACCTCAAAACCTAAACACTAAATTTATTGTTTCCTAGATAATATCTTTAGCTATTCTCAGAATCTTTACTAGGAATAGTGGCTATGTAGCTTTCATTGTAGGCATCCGAGAGATATTGGTGGCATCCCAGGGATTTCTAAATTAGTCCTTTTGTCTACTACCTACCTGCGGCAACCACGACCAGTTTTTATGCAAATATCCCGCACTGGGTAGATTGCACGTCTGCGGTTAGAAGCCTGAAAAATTACTACAGCTAATTTTGCATGAAAATGAAAAAGGAAATCATCCTGTTTTGGTTTAATTATTTTTAGGGGAAAATGAAAAGTGATGGTTATAGATTAGCTTGCGGTTTTTGTGGTTTACGTTTAAATTATATTTATGGTGTTTTTGTGCCTTTGCACATGGCGAGGTGATTATATTTCCGTTGATAAGAACACTGCTGATAACACCTAGTAGTAATAGTTATTATAATGGTTTTAGTCATTTCAATTGTGTTATTAAATCTAATTGCAATGGTTTTAACTTAACTTTGTTGCTTTTAATTTTTTTTTGTGTGTTTCGGCGTTTCTTGAGTTACATCGGTGCGTTAAATGAACCTAGTGCGTCATTCCAGACGCTAGGCTTTCAATTCAGCTAGGGTTACCAGACCAAAATAAAAAAGTCTAAACTTCAATCTTAATTTAGTCGGCCGTTGGCCTAAAAGCTGGACAGTTCACAAAACACACACACACACACACATAAGTAGCTACTATTATTTGTCTGCATGAATATTTAGCTTGACATCGGTATATCGGAGGTAATGCATTAATCATAGGGTAAAAAAAAAAACAAATAAACTAGTGGTTCTTCACAAGTAATGTTGTGATGAACTTGGAGGTTTTTTTTTTTAAATTTAGGTAACAGAAGAAGCAGGCTGTATTGGTAGTTATACAGACTTCATAAATACAGGTTTATTTTAAATTGGCTGACTAGATTTTGAAGACGCGATATCTTTATCTAAACACGATAAAATATAAACAGATTTTGATGTAAGTATTTTGGGAAGTCAACGACTACTGTTAGTGTTGTTATTGGAAGTATGAGTTCAGAAAAACTGATTTCTTATGTTTTGACTTGTTTAGATAACGATACTTTTAAACAAAAAAAAAAAAAAATACTTAAACTATATTTCAAGTGACTACAAAAATCGATTGGTGACCCCAAAAACAATCTTCAAATTAACTTATTTTGTTTTATCATGTTTAGATGATACACATAGAGTACGCGGAGTTTAGCTAGCCAATTTAAAATAATCCTGTAAGAAAAGTGAAGCAAAGTAAAAAAATACTTACATTTATTTGTGTTTTAAAAATAAGGTAAAAACATAGTGCGAGCTACAAAAGGTGACTAGTTTGTCATTCGCAATTTCCATTTCTTTAGGTACGTGGCCAAAATTGGAGCTAACGCCGCCATCTTGTTTTGTCAATACAATGTCACAAATATTTACCTACAACGCCCCTTTGTCGATGTAATTGAGGCGCCAAAAGATCCTCGTGGCACTTACAATTGCTAAAGTAGTGGGTTAGCAGAAGCATAGCTGCATAATCAACCTATAATGTGCCCACTGCTGGGACACAGGCCTCCTCTTGGTGAGAGGGAGTAATCCATCACGAGGGCCCAGTGCGGGTTGGTAACTGTCACATGTCTTTGATCTTTTGGTTCCAGTCTAGGACATGCTCGTTTCCAAAAGATGTTCTCCTTCACCGTTTTGGGGGGGTGGTGATGAAATAATTTACACAAGTGCTCACATCTGCTTGGGATCGAACCCACGACCGACACAACTCGTATGTCACAACCGTTCACTGAGCCACCATTGCTCTCTGCATTCGGCTTAAAAAAGGCAATTTTCCAGATTAGGCGTCGACCTCTTTGCCAACCAAAGAATCGAAGAAATTCAATACAAAGGACAATTAAACAATTTTAATCCAAACTATTTGATGGCAAAAATCTCCTTAAAGCTAGCGACCCTAGCCTTAAACACTGGCACTCGATAGGCATCCTTGGATAGCGTTAATTGATCGTTCGCTGCTGGTTCCAGGAACAGCCCAAGGTAACGGCGTCCCAGGGTCACTTGACGGGTCACTGACATTTAGCTTAGAGACTTGTTGGTCCTTTTGGGGACATTGTTTAGTCTCGACGTTTTGGTCCACTTTTTAGTGCGCCATTCGTTAGCTTCGTGTTTTGCTTGGTTATGCGGTGCATTCCTACTTTTATTGGGATTAGAGTGAGTTCGTCGGCTTGTGGCTAAGAAATAACAACCGCACGGGTCGATCCCTCAGGTAGACCTACGCTTCCCGCGGTTGGCCTGTGGATGAGTGATCATCTTAAAATACTAAGACCCTTCCGTGCCTCGGAATGTACGTTGAGCCATTGCTTCCGGCTGTCATACGTGGATCTTTGACAGTTGTTACGGGTTGTCAGAAACCCGACAGTCTAGAAACGAGTCTTACCTTACTAAAGAAATAAAGAAAGAAAGAAATAAAAACAGATTTACTTGTCACAGAAACACGTGCACATAAAAAGATGACATAACATTTAAAAAAAAAACACGAAAGGGTATTGTATCTATTACCCATTAACTGGGTTATGAAGGTCAGAAAGATAGTCCCTCCATGTAAAATACTGGTAAATTCAGTTGTATCCGGTTAGACTGGGAGCTGACCCCAACTAAGTTAAGGCTAGCCAGATTGTTAGGTGTGAATGGGTTCGTCGCATTACATAAATGTATAGCTATACACGTGTAACGTCACACTGCGAGTTTTCATCGGACTTGCGGCCTTTTATTTGGTTACCAGTTCGATCCCCGACTGCTTCATGAGTGAGGTCAAGCCTCTCATATCGTCTTAATGATCTCATACCCGATCGTCATCGGTGAAATTTTTTCTTTCTTTATTTTCAAACACTTATTTACCTATCTTTTTTTTTTTTTTTTTGGGGTGGGAAATCATCAAATGACTTCTCCTGCTGAGTAGAGCAGGAGGGCGTGTCAGACTTTTACTGACTAAAACCCACCCGTGTTCCCTCAGTAGCCCGTATGCCAGGGGCCGTGGTATCTCTTTCGAACAAACCCGCACCCCTGGCAGGCATCGGCCCTTGCGGACCCCACCAGTGGTTGCTGACATCTTTGACGGCGCGCGTGAGGAACACAACGCGCCGTCCCGTCTACCACTTTTCGGCCGCAGAGGATAGGGAGAGCGGCTGACGCTATACCGACACTCCTCTTCCCCTGCGGCCCCACCGCGTCCGCCATCAAACGGTGGCGGCCCCGTCCAGGCCACGGAAGGGAAGAGCGCTGCTCAGAAGCACCGGCACTCCTCCTCTACCGCAGCCTGTAACCCTCAGCCGCGATGCCTCCCATTCGACATCGCGGCCCACCTCAGTTGCGGTGCACCTCACCGCAACCTACTTTTTGGCCGCTACGTCGTCGGCTTTGAGGCAAAAGCCCTGACGAGCGGCCCCACCGTTGGGTTCCTCTTGGCTTCACCGTGGATGGGAGACCACGGTTACTAAGCCCCCCCGCAACGACAATGCGGGAACCCACTCGGGGGGGTTTATTTACCTATCTCAAAACATAATTATGTTTTAGAATGATTGTAAACAAGTTTGACTGAACTGGTTACCAATTAATGTTGTTTTACTTGTCAATGTAATAAAGATAAAGGCAACTCATTTCAATATGCCAACTTATTCAAATATTTATAAATATTACTAGTTTGGTCAAATCGAGTTTGAACTAAGAAAATGAATACGAAAACTAGCCAAAGGATTACCAATTTATCTAGCCTTTTAAATGCGGTTTCAACCTAACCAGCTGCTTCCAAAACCCCAATTTTCCCTTGTAATACTAAACTAAGTACTCACTCAGTAAGCAAAACATCTGGCCACCCAAACCGGCCGTGTCCCAACAAGTTCTGAGCCAGAATAAAACAGCGTAAGTGGCCGGAAGTAATCCGCGGAGTTGCGCTGACCCGCCGATAAATTAGCATGCATAATGTATGCGCAAGACCTTACCAGCCCTTAGGATTATACCGATGTAGGAGATGCGAGTGGATGAGGTAATTATTTTGTACTTTCTTCCACCTGTGCACAGTTTCCTCATAGGGAAAGGAAGCTCTCTTGATCAGAATCAGGTCGGTTGCGAAGATAAGCAAATCCGTACTCCACTATCCACGTTTTTTATGTGAGTTTTTTGAGATGCTGAAAAATCGACAAATTTACCACCTTTAGAGATGGACGGAAGAAAGCTGATTTTTACCTGAGTGTCAGTTTCACCTTGTATAGATTGGATTGAACTGGAGGAAAAGGTGGGACCCTTGCTTATTGTACCGCTTACGGAAGAAGCTTTGGCAGTCGACACAAGGACACAGATTGTCAGGGGACATATTAAACTCTGTAGCGTCATCAACGCATTGAAGAAAGCAAGAAAAGAAGATATTGATGATTCAATAGTAGCATAATGAACCTATAAAGTTCCCACTGCTGGGACACAGGCCTTCTCGTGGTGAGAGCAAGTGGGCCATTATCCACCATGCAGGCCTAATGCGGTTTGGTAGATGTCACATGTCTTCTAGGACATGACGGTTTCCCCACGATATTTTCCTCCACTGTATTGAGAGTACCTCTAAGTATGAGGAACAGGGTGTAAAGTTCACTCATACCTATGATGGTAAAGGAGGATCCTCCGAACAGACGGGTATTGTGTCTGGTGGGCAACTGCCCGACAGTCGATGTTGGGATTTTGTATATGTTGGAGTGTCGTGGTAAAATCTGCCAGCGCGATGTAGGAATTCTTAATTTAGTTCACCTGTGGCATTGTAGATGGCGCCACCTCTCTTGTTGCGTTTCTTTATATTGTTGCGAAGTATTTTTTTATTTGTAGTGCCGCTACAAGAGCAGTGGTAATGAAATAATTTACACAATGTGAAGCAACTGTCAGAGTTCGATCCTACGAACAACAAGTCGGAAATCGCGACGGTTACCACTGGACTACCACTGGTCGTGTATTGGTTATAAAATGCCTTGTCCACTGAAATGTAATGCATGGTGCCCGTCATAAAATATTCGTGTTCCGTGTGTCCAGGAACGCGGAGCAAACACTTGACGGTTTTTACAAAAAGGCGGCAACAGTAGACCCGCTCTATAATGAGTACATACACTAGTACTATATAGATTTCTGTGCTATGTACATAATCGTGTCTGACTTGTGCACATATTTTGTACAACAAAACGAAATTATAGTCTCGCTTTGAGTTTATTCCTTAGAATATTATTTACATGCATTATCTTTTGTAGCTTGTGAACGTCAAATCAAATAATGTACTACTTCGCAATCTTGGGTATTACTCGGGTCGGCGACCTTTTGAGTCGGAAGAGTCAAAAATTTAAATTTCCAAAATTTTAAAGTTTTTAAAGAGCCACAAAAATTTAAACTATCATACAGATTACGAAACAAGTCACAGTTATTATTGGTTTCATAGTAAAGTTCGCTTGAAATCGGAGTTTAAACGCAAGGTGGCCGAAAAGGGGCGTGGCCTAATCTACACCATTTGCAAACTCGCCATTTTTTTTGTTTGATAGATCGCCAGGTAAAGGGAAAATAAATAATATTTGCGTATGGAACTAAAGAGCCGCAGCGTCACATCCAAAGAGCCGCATGTGGCTCGCGAGCCGAAGGTTGCCGACCCCTGCTCTAGTAAGTACATAGATGTTCTAGTTGTTGCCTGTGCTTGAACGTCATCTGTTATTACCAAAAATATTGATGTATTGATGAATATTCTAGGAAAGATACATGAGTATCTCTAATATTCTAGGAAAGATACATGAGTATCTTTCCTAGAATATTCATTGTGGGCGAGGTATTGGTGTTTACTATGTTCCGCAAATTGTACATACTGAAAAGCTCTTTTCTGGGAAATTTACCGCATGTGTTAAATCTGAAAAGCATCTGTGATCATTAGAATTGTACAGGGAGGCAGGGATGTACCTGCTATCCTGGTTAAACCTGATAATTCAGCACATGATTCTAGACCCCCCCTAGCGTGGCAATTCTTCGTCGTTTATAAAAAAAAATCTCCTGTTTTGCAGAAAAGTGCAATCATCATCATCATCATCATTTCAGCCGAAAGACGTCCACTGCTGGACATAGGCCTCCTCCAGTGGGGGTTTTGCCTTAATCGCCACGCTTGGCAGGCGGGTTGGCGATCGCAGTATGGTGGTAAAATGCATAGAGAACGCTGCTCCCCATTCTCTAGTAAGTCCCTTAGTCGCCTTCTACGACACCCACGGGAAGAAATGGGATGGTGCTATTCTTTTACGCCCGGCGACACATACGGACACAAAATGTATGGAAATGCATTTTTCTTTAATAACCGACATAGATTTCAAAGCAAGGCTTTAGATTCAGAATCCTGTACTGATTTCATGATAGCAGGATGCGCGTCGATGTCTCTGCCACCCTGGTTTCCAAGCTGACACAATGATATATGTTCTTCAGCAGATCCTTTTAAAAGCCATATTTAAAGCTCTTAAGTACTAGGTATGTAGTAGGTTTCCTTCTGAGCGTGGCTGTCTTTTAGCGTATGAATGGCTCTTCTGTACTTTCTTGTTGTGTAAGTAATTTCAAGGGACATTCCATTATAATTAATTTATTAATACATTATGTATTTTTAAAACAATCTTGTGAACAACAGTATGGGGCTACTGGTACTGGTACAGTATGGTGTTACTTTGGTTGCTTTCTATACGTTAAGTTTTTAAGGTGGTACGTGGTAAAAGGTAAAAATACTATATTTATAGATAAACTACGTAAGTATTGGTATACGTAGTTTAAGGAGTATTTTTACCTTTTGGTAAGAGATGCATAGGGTTGCTTTAGTACCTACCTAGGTAATACTTAGGTACTGTACAAAATATTGTCTTTTTTTTGGCGATTCTAGGGTTCCGTACCTCTAAAGGAAAAAACGGAACCCTTATAAGATCACTTTGTTGTCCGTCCGTCCGTCCGTCCGTCTGTCAAGACCGTTTTTCTCAGGAACGCGTGGAGGTATCAAACTGAAATTTCTATATGATACTTAGTTCTACTGTCCCTGGAAGCTGTAGAAAAATCAACCTTCTAAGTCAACGCAATCAAAAGATACAGCCATTTAGGCCGCAAAATTTCGCAAATTTTCGAAACTCGCACGGGAATCAAAACCTACAGGGTACTTCCCGTGAACTTAGAATCTTGAAATTTTGTACGAAGTCACGTCTTATAGTACAGATATAGGAAAAATTACGAAAACCGTAAATTTTTAGTTTCGTCATATAAAAAAAAATATTTTTGACAATTTTGAACTTTTACTTATATACCCACAGGTTTGTACGGAACCCTCGGTGCGCGAGTCCAACTCGCACTTGACCGGTTTTTCATGGACCATAATAGTTTAGGCCGTTCAGGGACACGACCGTCAGTAATGAAGTTCGCGACCAAGAACAGTATTCGTTTTAGTGACTCGCAAGATACAGGCAATGAATGTTAAGTCATCATTTTACGAGTTTCTTACGTAATAAAATAACTTATGACAATAAACTACCTCAACATGGTGTACCATCTGACGGCCACACTCCACAGTAATTGCCATCTAAACTTAGATTTACAATACCCGACACAATTGTTAACTTTTATTTAACTTATAGTACCACTAAATCAAATTTAATAACACACTAAAAATAAAAGTACGCTCGTAAACTGTCCAAATTTTTTTCAGAGTCACTAAAAGGTAGCACAAACGGCTTTGTTTCAGTTAGTCAACACCTAATCATAGAAAATACTACTACACCATGAATAACACTATCATAATTATTAATATAGCATCCACTGACTGTTTATTTCGACCATAATCTGATAGTTAAGAACAAATCCCGCATTGAATGGCGTGTCAATCCAAAAGGTAGTCATTATTTGTTTCGTGGTGATGGCAGAACCGTGTACAGTCGTCAACATAATACGTGAGTATAATCGCGCCAATAACTCAGTCGTGACAATGCTACTAGTGATTTCGAGATGTCACATATGGTGGTTAGGTCGGTGCTACACCGGGTGTGAAGTTTGCTAGTTAACATTCAGATACTTTATGTGACATTTGATTTTATTAGTTAGTTAAAACTTTTATGCTGCTTCATTTATACGATTTCTCTTGTCTGAGGTTGACGTTATTTACAAATGCAGATTTTAGGGGCAGATAAGTTTACCTAACACCCTACCTACCCACCTAAATTTCAGGACCTAAAGAATAGCACCATCCCATTTCATCCCGTAGGTGGGGTTCTCTATGCATGTTACCATCGTACTGCGATCGCCAATCCGCCTGCCAAGCGTGGCGATTATGGCAAAACCCCCTTTTGTGGGAGGCCTATGTACCTACAGCAGTGGACGTCTTTCGGCTGCAATAATGATGATGACGACACAAGTTCCCATTTTCTCCAACTCTAGGCGACATCTAAATGAATTGATTATTATTGCACAGTTCGATTTTCAAATGTTGACACTGAGCCGACCGATGAAAAATAACAGCGCATTTTTATTTAGGCATACTTTTATGTGTCGTCTAGCGTTAATGTAGTACATAAATCTGTTAGGTACTAAGATAATGAGGGTTAACTTGACACTTTGGTTTGAATGGTCTCTTCTAGAGATTTCCTCAATCCACCCTGTTAATTGAATATTGTGTAGGTACTTGGCATCTTGGTAAATGTCTGAGAATTGCTAGAACCAATCAGTTTTTTTGACCGTAATATTGGTCCACAAAGTACAAGAGTACAGAATACTTGAAACCAAAATAGACAACTCTCTCACTGTATCACTGCCAGCACGTCACGTCTCCGCTACATAATGTATCGCGACACGACAAACAAGTAATAACACCGACTAATTGTCGCAGCGACGCGCGACTGCGACGGTGCGGAGATCCGGCGCTGGATGCGACTGTACGTGCGGATGGATTGTGTATGGGCTCTAGAGCGCTACAGGATACGGAGAGAATACGAAGCAAATAAAAAAGTTGTCGTGATGGCCAAGTGGTTTTTTTTGTTTTTGGCTGGGAAATCCTCAAATAACTTCTCCTGCTCTGGGTGGAGCAGGAGGGCGGGTCAGACTTTTACTGACTAACACCCGCCCGTGTTCCTTCAGTAGCCTGTGTGCCAGGGGCAGCGGTATCTCTTTCGAACCCGGCCCATCAGGGCCCCATCAGGTTGTGCTGACATCTCTTCGAGGCGCGCGTATATCACAACGCGCCATCGCCCCGGGCTGGATCCTTACCTACCGGACAACGAGCTACCCATTACTGGAGTGGTTAAAACTCCTCGCCTCTCATATACGAGGTCGTGGGTTCCAGTATGCGGAAGTACCTATGTGACTTTTCAATTTATATAGGTACCATGTACTTTCTAAGCTTACAAAATACATGTTGCGCCACTCTAAATAATTTGGTTTAAGGGCTGGAGATTTAATGATGTTCTTGCGAGTTTATCTTGGAAATTATTGACATCGGTGAAGGAAAAATTTTTTTTTTTTCAGTTGGTGACTTCAAACTTATTTTAACTATAAAGTTAAAATAAGTTTGAAGTCACCAACTCGTCTTGAGCAAGCGTGGTGCTCAATACTCGTGCCTTTTCTGTATGGGAAGAGTATTTGCCTTGCAGTGGTATAATAATATGCAGGTATTTCATAAAAGTTGTATACAAACGATGTTTCAGGTTCAAATTTAAAACCCATCGATTCTTGCATTGAAATGAGAGCAAATATTTAAATTTCCATACAGCGCATATTTGACTTTCACTTGTATTGTTGTCAACCTGAATCAAATACGAGTATTTTCATTAAAAATAACTCATATTGTGTTCAAAAAGATTTAAAACCACTTTACAAACATAATGTTTTTTGCGATTAAAAAATATGAAAGCCTTTTAAAAGCGTTGGAACTGTAAATAATGGCCAGCTTATATTTTTATAGCATTCGTCTAGATTTATGTCTGAAATCGCTGAAACTACACAAATATAACATAATGGGACTAGAAATATATTGCTCCTATATTTATGGGTTTTTCTTCTCATTCATTCTCACTATAGTGTGAGTTTAAATATAAACATTGCTCTAACACTTTTTGGAAAGTAGGCAACAGCAAGCTGTTCTCGAATAATTTAAAATGTATATTATGGCGTATAAGTACCGTTTGCGAAGTTTTAAGACACTCCAAGTGAAATGTAAATTGATTATAAGACGAACGTACACTAGTAGAATTAGCCAAAGCACATAAAGAAGCTACCTTTTTCTTACTTTGGGAACTCCTCAGGGATACCTCCGGTTACTGGGATGAGGAGTTCAGACACTCACTCCATGTATAATACTGGTATTCAGCTGCATATGGTTTGACTAGAAGCTGACCCGAGAGTTGGGAAAAGGCTAGGCAGACTCTGATGAGGTCAGCAGAATCGTCAGTCTTATGGAAAACCAAGAATCAATAAAGAATCAACTTTTTTTTGAAAATCAAGTACCTACTTCGAGCACTTTATTTTGCTTACAAACAAGGAGTCTTATCGAAACAAACAGTATCCATGACATGTGTTATATTTTTATTCGGCTGCACACGCATGTGACGCGGCGATAAATCCCGGCGTTTAATTATTAATAACGCCATGCTCCGCCATATGGGCCCGCTAATGGAGAGTAGCGACGTGTTGGTATTGTTTCTAAGATGCGTAATGATATCTCACGGAAATTGGAGTTGAGAATGGAGAGAAATAATCAGCTTATTATATTCCGTCTGCTGGCTCGCCTCCACTGTGAGAGAGAGTGAGCCACTACGCCATCTGCCCAGCGCGTGTTGTTGGACATCACATGTCTTTGAATTGTTGGGATATGCCAGTTTACTTATGATGTGGTACATTCATCATGTTCATTAAAACCAGCTGCAGCTGAGTTTGCCAGTACTTAACATGGAGCGACTGTCTTTCAGACCTTCATAACCCAGTTACTGGGTAATACGATAGTAAGGTAAGACTGGTCGTCAGACTTTCGGGCGTCCGACGACCCGTAACGACTGTCAAAGATCCACAAGTGACAGCCGGGACTAACGGCTTCCGGGGCACGGACGTGTTGGGTATGTAAAGATGATTACCCCTCTACGGACCAACTGCGGCAAGCGTAGCTTCACCTGGTAGTTCAGAGCTGCATCACAGCATTGGAGACAAACGAATCGCAATATCTGGTGGAAAAACAAACGATCATCTTAACGGTTGTTAGGTCACTTCATAATCAGCCTATAATGTTCCCACTACACACACAATCCACCTCGCGGGCCCAGTGCGGGTTGGTAGATGTCACATGTCTCCGAATTTTTGGTTCTAGTACATGCCGGTTTCCTCACGATGTTTTCCTTCACCGTTATGAGAGCAGTGGTGATGAAATAATTTACAAAAAGTAAAGCTCGAACCTACGACCAACATCATTTAAGTCGCGGCATTTACCACTGGGCCACCACTGCTCACAGGTCACTATCTTAATTAAAACCTTAAAATCACTATCAAGATACTACCTTATAGTATAATCACAACAAGTACTGCTCCGAAAAGCGTCATCTGTATTTCATTAATTCATTTTGTTTTTATGTACCTACCTACATAATCAACTTACGTGTCATCCGACCCTTAAGACGTGACCTCTCAAATGAGCTCCGTCATGATTACAAGCTTAACAGTCACCCCATAAATTTACTACCAGCAAGTACCAACTACAAACTGAGTACTTGTATAATTGCATCTTACTAGCAACACTGTTAGCATTCTCCGACACGTCTTGCCATAACATCCACACTTAGCAGCCACACAGTGCACACACAGTACACAAACTGTGCACAAATGTACACGAGCTGTGTACTGTTGGATATATTATGTGTGTTATGTGTTGTGTGTGATCTCCGACATCTGGACGACGAGTGGCCCTCGGGCGACACGTGAGTAGTTGAGAGGCGGACAGTGAAACAAGTGTGGATAGTGTTTCAAGAATAGGTTATTTTCCGATTTCATAAAAAGTATTTTAATTTGAAGATTTGGACGATATATTTAACAGAAAAATAAAAGAAAATTTAGTAATACACATTTTCTCAATTAAAAACGATTAAACTCTAATTTATTTTTCGTTGTTTTGAATTTACCGCCTAAACGCTCTTTACGATGACTTTTTATCACGTGACCGGTGCCGTTTATACAGAGTTGACGTCACATGTCAACTCTGTATAAACGGCACCGGTACAAATACTTAGTTTGGCGCCGTTTTAGAAGTATTTGTGCACCAGGGTTGCCACCTTTAGGGGAAAAAAAAACGGGACGATCGGGCATCCTTAGAAGTTCGGAGTTAGGTGAAAAAAAAAAAATTACCCATGAGACAGTCAAAGGAACATGAAACTTTATTTTGTGTTTATAATTGTATTTATTTTATATAATTATTTTTTCCATGTGTATTTCTTATTGTTACGAGCCGCTTTTAGTAAATCTATATCATTTTTGTATTTATTTATGAAGTCTGAACAAGACATGTGCATATTTAAAGAAATTAGCAATTCTGCTTTTATCAAATCTACCGATTAGGAACGATTTCTGATATTAGACCATTTCATGGTCATTTGTTAAAATACGCGCTCAACATACGCATTTGAAGGAGGTATGCTCAAAGCACGAGACACAATGCATAATGTTTTTAAAAGTATGTATTGTTTAAACTCCAACGAATGTAATTTTTTCACTCAACTCAACGAAGAAAGAAACTCGCCGCAAAGTACCTACAACCACAGAGTCCACAGATTACTGCGCGCGCGGGAGGAGGCGAAAACGAACGCGGTCCATGCGGCGCGCGGTATATGACGCGATGGCGCGTGACTGGGTTGGATACCCGTGAATGAACTGATTGAGCCTGTCGCATATTGTCAAAAATCGGGACAAAACCGATAGGCCGTCGGGACGCGGGACAATGTCTTCGAAATCGGGACTGTCCCGGCAAAATCGGGACGGGTGGCAACTCTGTTGTGCACAGAGGCACAGCACACCAATAATATCACTTTATATCCATTTTAAATATTGTTAATTATAAACTCGACATTCACTTATTTATTTACTAACTACTTTAGTTTACACAAACTTGACGTCACGTGATAAAAAGTCATCGTAAGAAACGTTTTGGCGGTAAATTCAATACAACGAAAAATACATTTGGTTCAAATCGTTTTTAATTGTGAAAATTGATAGAAATCATTTTATTTTTATTTGTCTGTTAAATATCTCGTTCCAATCTTCAAATTAGAATAGTTTTTGAAAAACTGGAAAATACCCTATTGGTAGATGTTAAGATAGCAGATCTTCTCTTTTATCGAGACGTACAATCGACAAACTTTAAGCATGCTCACTTAAGAAAATATTTCTGTGGCAGCCCATCTAGTGACAAACCACACCCCTTCCTGGTTTCGCCCAATTAGAAACAACATGTATTTGTGTGAGTGTATTCACACAAATCCATATTGTCTGTTGAATGCATGACGTATAGAGACGCAAACCAATGTCCATTTTTTTAGTCGCAATAAAGGTGTAGTCAACAAAGCACGCATTTCGTTCCCACAAAAATCCATACAAACAATTTTCAACCTTACTACCATCAAAACATGGTCGAAATCGAGCCGGATTACAGTGCACCGTACTGAGCGTCGAGAACAAAAGACATTTCATTCCTTAGATAAGAAGCGAGCCCGGACCGTCATTAGCAATGTTTGAGGGTTTTTTGTGCAAGTTATTTACAATATTATTACAAAAGGAATCTACGCATCGTAACATCACGTTATTTTGAAGAATATCACGTTTTTTTGTTGTTTACAAAAAATGTCTCAATTAGAACAATTACTAGGAGTATTAGAAGAAGTAGCGAAGACATTACAAAAAACACAAATATGTAAACATAAGGAAGGTGTGCTAAAATTATAAATTTATAATAAAACTTTTTAATTTCATTAGAATTGCCCGTGCTTAAAGTCTGTCATTATGAAACTATTTTTGATTTATTAATAATAACTTTACGATATGAGTGTAGATAAATACAAGTTGATGATAATTTCTGTGTAATTTTTATATTAATTTCTGGGTGAATCTTTAAAATTTCCTTTTGAAATCTTGAAACACTCTTTAAAAATAAATAAGTTCAACTAAATTAAATTGCTTCTTTTCCACAACTACAAATCCTTAAAATTGTTCTTAAATGTTAACACATTTTGTATGATTTCACACGAAGATTGCAGACGACAGTTTCGCTTTAAACAAAAATGTTTTACTAAAATGTTTTAATATACAGATTCGGTTTAAATATCAACCATAAGAAATCTTTAATCCTGAACAGCTTATTATTAAATGAACACGAACTGAAAAATGTATATTTCACTAATAGCTAATATTTCTTTTTTTTTTAATCCTTTCACTCTCACTGCGGTCACAGTGACAGTTTTATTTTTTCAGGAGCCCACAGGCCTGGCTTTTTGAAAATATTTCTGTTATATTTCAGAAATTAAGGAGTATTTCTTATTGAAAATTATAGTACAGTTTAATTACTTGTTATGCTTCCGAATTTTAAAGTGGCCTATGAACTGAGTTATTGTTATATTTGTCAAAATATACTTGTCGTACGCAATGCGGGCAACGCGCTTGTCTCGTTGATTATAGCATGGTTTGTCAACCTTTTATTAAAAGACGGCCCACTCATAAACTCCAATCTTAGCGTCAATCCAATCCATCTTAGCATCCTGCAAAGCATGCCCGGGACATTGGAAAGATACCTTGTTCGTGTAATCTCGTTTATTTATGATCAGTGGCGGCTGGTAGGTCATGGAACTGGTGGTGCACTTTACTAGCTCACTAAGTATTAGGGGTAATAAGTAAATAAATAGAATTTATTTATTTCAGATAGGTAAGTAATTTAAATCTAGACGAATAAAAAATAAACAATAGTATTCAATTCCACGTAAACTAAACTTCGCAGTGACAATAATGAGTCGGTCATTCATTATGGCCGGCATGCAAACTTCGCCAAACCTCGGGCGCTCTCGCTAATCGACGTTCGGTAATATTCGACAAACTTCGGTTCCCCCGTGCGGCGCACGAGAATCGACAAATTACTCCATAACGCTCCATACAGTTGTCTGTATCACGCGCTAGGCGTTTTAGCTCGGATCTCATAGAAATGTATGAGCATTCACTGTAGATCTTCTGTACCGCGAAAATGAGTCTTAATAGTTTAGCAAAGAGCTTATATTGTTTCCTCAGTTTTGTTAATATTACGTAGACTACAACCAGTGGCCACAATGCGATTATTAAACAATGTGTGATTCTTTCTACATCTATTAAAATCTGGTAGTTCAGCGCACGAGTGCACTAAAGGGACAGCCGCCTGTTTTTAATAATAAATAATAATAATATTTATTTTATTTCGGAAATGAAATTCATAGAGTGTTAGTAACATAATATGAAAACAACTTATTATCTAGTGTTCTACCAATCAACCTCGGCACAAACTGCTGTTATGATTAAATAAAAAATCAAAGGTGTGATAAATAAATGGATAAAACGAATATTAGAAGTACTCAAAGTATTCAAAATATACATACCTATAAGGAACACCTGCAAAACATTCGAGATAGGTAACATGGTAATAAAATAGTAGGCATACCTTAAAATTCTTTGTAATATTTCGCGAAAGTATGTTTTTAAGCCATTCTATTGTTAAACCGGTTTTTCAGAAGTTCCCACTAAATAACAATGGTATAGATAATGAACGTATTATTATTGCAGTTGCAAGAGTTCCGACAACAGTAAACAAAAATCTCTGATAACATTGTATGAATTGCGCAAAGTATACCTATTTGTGTTATTCCAAACATAATATAGAGCAATAAAATAAAAAGATAATAACAAATGTTGCAAATTTCCAACAAAATATCTAACTTGCTTCGTTTTTGTATATTTTCAAGTTTACAACACATTGTAATGAAGATTTTTACTTTTCAATAGAACTGCGCAAGTAACAAGTCCCTCTTACGCCCGCGCCGCGCCGATAATACAGGTTTTTTTTTTAAATGGCATTAATAAGTTGACCTTGAAAGGCTGTAACTTCTTAACCGGAATTTACAGAAATGACAATAATTATTAACATTTTATAACTTTATGCAGTGCCAGTCAGCGTGCCTAGCGCGTCCGCTGCGTTTTGTATGGCGGCGGTATCGCATAACCATTGGACATCATGAAAATTGGGGAGGCAGTGAAAGTGTTCATATATAACAAAACTTATAGACCTGACGGAACATTATTATGTCAGAAAGAGGAAAATATTAAAGTTGACAGAATAGATATAAATTGTTGTTTAACATTTTTATTCCAAATTATTGATAAATAATCTATCTATACTAATAATAAAGAGGAAAGATTTGATTGTTTGTTTGTTTGCATTGAATAGGCTCCGAAACTACTGTACCGATTTGAAAATTTCTTTCACTGTTGGGAAGCTACACTATCTCCGGGTGACAAAGGCTATATTTTATCCCCATATTCTCACGGTAACGGGAACTACGCTGTTGAAATCGCGGAGCGCTCCTAGTAAGTAGCTGAATAAATAGAAAAACTAACAAAAAAAAAAAACATTAAGCTAATCGATAAGATTCTGTTTACAATTACTGTTTGATCTGTTGTGATGTCTTATTGCCTGTGGTAAAAAAAAAAGTGACACCGTCTCTCTAGTCTCGTGTCAAGCAAGGCATGAATTAGTTTTATTCTCCTCTGCTAATAAAAAACAAACCTAAAACCTATAAAAATAAAACACATTAAGAACCTAACAATTATTTCATTTAACTTAAAGCAATAGCAATAATACATTTTCTAAACCAAAAAGAAGATAAATATGAGTACGAAATTACTTCGTGTCAACAACAATAATTCATAAAGAGCTCATACCGACCGTGCCTATTCAAAAATAATCTCACAAACTAGTGAACATAGCACGCGCCTGTGTGAGTGTCACACTTCTATACACCATTACTACGAACACTACTAAAATATGTTTCGTGCATTCTATTGGTCAAAACGCATGCATTGTGCGATCGAGTCGTGAGCCTTGCTACGCGATTATCGCCTTAAAGGTGAGCGTGCGGAAGAAGTCGCGATTGTACGTTAATAGTTCCTATAATGTACTAAAAGTAATTCGGTTGGCATGGTTTGTACCACGGCTGTCTGTAGCTTATCAGTCTTATCACACACAAAAACATTCACGGCAACACATTGGCTACCCCTATAACGATGATAAAGTCAGATATATACTCACTTATCCTGAATACTTATAATTGTTTTTACTATCCAATGCTTTCGTAGCACATGTCTTGACTCTCTGTTTATGATATACTATGTTTCTTTGTATTGGTCAGCTCGCGTGACGATCCTCCACACTTCAGGCTGCTCATGTTAAGAGCAGTTTTTTTTGCAATACATCGCAGTATCGGTAAGGGTTTGTACCGATGTACCGATAACATCAGAAATAGATGCAGTTAGTTTGAAATTAATTATTTTATTCCTTCATTGTAGTCTCCCAGTATAAACAATATCATGCTGGAGTATGTGAATTTCCTAGATTTTTATAGATTCCTTACTGAAATGAGTTGCGAAAGTTGAGAAGATAGGAACTTTTTTATTTTTCACTTTTAAGCTGTGGTACCTATTACAAAAAAAGTATACCTTAACTCCTATAAAAAAATTCTGTCATTGTTTTTTACTTAGCAAGTAAAAAACAATGACAGATTTTTTTTATAACATCATCTACATACACTAAGTGGAAAAGATACGTATTACTTAAGCTAACTCAAAAACACTTCAGAACTCGACGAAATTTGTATGGGACTAATCGGTAAGAATATCCTTTCAAACCAAAACTTATTTTTTCAAATCGGTTTTTATATGACGGAATACTAAATTCATAACAAAAATCAACCGAAATGAGAACTTTCTTCTTTTTTGAAGTCGGTAAAAAAACGCACTTCATATTTCCTATTCCTCTAGGAAACTTGGTTTTTCTTTTACCCAACGATTGTTTACAGTAGATTCTCGAGTTGTAGATCTCCTATCAGAAAATTACGTGACATATTATTATTACCCATTTTTTACTATACAAACATTTATACTATCCCTACCCGGTTATTACCGCAGTAAACTAAATACAAGGGTTGCTAATAGCTTCATAATTCGTGGCGAGCACTTCTCGCGCCTTTATATCGTGTTGGCACGTCATGTGCTGTATTGGGAGGTGGGCTTTATTGGGTAATGGTAATGAGTTTCGATAAGTTTATTCAATAGAAAAGGAGGTTCGTGGTTTTAGGTGAAGTGGACATGTATGGCGGTTTTCAAAATACTTTGCGGTTGCAGTGGGTCTTGGATTTAGAATAAGATTGGCGCAAATATGTATTCTGTTTACATAATTATGAAACAGACTACGCCTTCATTCCCCGATGGGATAGGTTCGAAATGTGGTTGATAACTGAATTTCGACCGTTATATTTAACTGTTATTGGGTTTTTCATCGGGATGTTTTCAGTAGCAGTCCGAAGTCTGGAGTTACCCCTATTTCATGGGACTTACAACATAACTAGCATAATGTGGGTCTATACCCACATTTTTCACAATAGGTGTGATGTTATGTTATATTTAAGCCTCATGTTTTAAGAAACGAGCCTATTGGTTTTCCTAGGTGTGGATTTGTGAATAGTAAAAAAGTGAAAGCAATGGGCAAGTGCTGAAAAATCCTGTTTATTGTAATCATAATAACAGGAGATAATCGGTGATCGTTAATTATGTGATTGGAGCAAATAATTATAAGGATGCAATTGCTAAGAGGAGTTAGTTGCGCCACTTCTTCTTTCAGCAAAAGCACTAGGAAGTGGTAAAGGGTGGGCGTTTTGAGGGACTGTCTTATACGTAAGTATTTTGACGTTCGAAAAGAGCTGATTCTCAACCTAACTTGAATAAATGAATTTTGATTTTGCTCATTCCCTTTGTGACACTTTTGAAAGGAGGATGGCAATCCTTGTCGACTTCACGTAAACGTGAAGACTTCACGTGTCCTCAGATTTTACAGTCTTGTCCCCATTTTATAGCTAAGAGTTTAAGAAGGACGTTTTGTTAACGCGACGTGTCAGCTAAACTGGACTTTATATGAATCCTTAAACATCTAGGATCCGGGTATCTAGGTCACAGTTACGTCTGTTTTACCTGAGTCCAAGCTGTGTGGTAGGTTCAGGGTATTGTTGAGCCGCACGATTGATGTTTGGTTACCACTAGCGCCATCTCTTATCGAATAGCGGAATTAATGGTCAAGAGCTCTCTAGAAAGTTCGATGCTAGAACTTTCTGGAACTATCGACATGTGTTCGGTCAGGGCCGATATGTACTCAAACATTCTAGATGCTTCTACGGTAGAAGGTTCTGGAACTATCCGAGGGCCCTATATAAGCGGGAACGGACCGCGTCCCGGGGTAGTTCATTGGAAGCGATACATGCGAGAACATCTAAAGCGATCTTCAAGTGCGACTTAAGAGTGATCCGTAGTGCTATTGTGTTGTGTTATAGTGTGTTTAATTAAAGTGTTATTTTTGGTAATTCATATCGGCAGTTTTTAATTGTCACGAACCCCAAGCTCGTAACAATTGGTGTCAGAAGTGGGATTAAAATCATGCCGATTTTACCTAAAGACGACACGGAGGGTATCCGTACCCGGAGTCAACGCCAGCAGGAGACGGACCAGAGGCGATTTGGTGGAGCAATGCCACAGACGTCGGAGGGCCAGCTACCAACCACAGAGGCCGGCCCGTCCACAGCTGCTCCAGCATCACCAGCACCAGATTTTGCTGCTCTGATGATGATGTTGCAGGAGCAGGCCCGCCGACAGGAGGAACAGGCCCGCCGATTGGAAGAACAGCTCAAACGGGATAAAGAGGAGCAGGCCCGCCGACAGGAGGAACAGGCTCGCCGTTTGGAAGAACAGCTCAAACGGGATAAAGAGGAGCAGGCGCGCCGACAGGAGGAGCAGGCTCGCCGACAGGAGGAGCAGGCCCGTCAATTGGAAGAACAGCTCAAACGGGATAAGGAGGAGCAGGTGCACCGCCAGGAAGAGCAGATGCTCCTCATAAAGGACCTTCACGCAACCTTCGGGAAAGACATGAAGGAGGTGAAGGAGAAGGTTGCCCAGCATGACAACCGCTTGTCAGAAGCTGAAACTCAGATCAGCAAGTTTAGTGACGTCATTGCTGATGTGAAGCAAGAGTTGGGTAACCTCAAACTTGGGGATGGAATCGCAGCTCCCGTAGCTACAACACCTTCGCTACGTGGATTCAAAGTGCCGCCGTACGACGGGACTTCTTCCTGGTCGGCCTACAAAATTCAGTTTGCGGCTGTCATGAAGGCGAACGGGTGGAATAAAAGTCAGGCCATGACTGCCCTCACCCTAGGCCTGCGCGACCAGGCTTTAAATGTGCTGGAAGCTCTCGGTAAGGAAGTGACTTACGAGCAGCTCCTCGAGGCATTGGAGGCTAGATATGGCGACGCTCACCTGGAACACGTGTTTCGTGCGCAGCTCAAGGATCGTGTGCAACGCAGTAACGAAAACCTGCAGCAGTGGGCCCTTGAAGTGGAGAAGCTGGTTCGAAAAGCGTACCAGTCCGTACCTGCGTTTATTGATGGGAACCTGGTGCAGGCATTCATCGACGGCATCCGGGACCTTGAAGTTAGAGCTGCTGTGAGACTCGGTCACCACGGGACGCTTAAGGACGCCTTGGCCCATGCACTGGAGGTGGAAGCTGTGCGGCAGGATCATCGTTCCCATCGCGTCAGGGAGGTTGTAGCAGCTACAGTTCGCGATCGTAAAGGATACAGCCCTAGGTGCTACGGCTGTGGGGAAAGGGGCCACCTTCGATCCAGTTGCCCTAAGCGAACTGCAGAAAGGGAAGATGGCCGGTCTCCAGAGGGTAGCGCGGCTAACAGCACTACCCAGCAGCAGCAGGGAAACGAGTAATAGCCAGGACTGCGGGGCGGGTGCTGGCTGATGTTCAAAGAGCCCCAAGGATTTCGATCACACAAACCCATGACGGGAACACCTTAATCATCAAGGGCGAGGTCAACGGAATGCCTTGTAAGCTGACCATAGACACGGGAGCCTCTCGTACGGTCGTCAGTTCCAAAGTTATGAGTCGGCTCCTTGGGGACTCCGCATACAACCGGGAACGCATTAATTTGGTGACAGCCACCGGTCAGCGCATACCCGTCCGTGGAGAGAAGGAGATGGAGTTGAAGCTAGGCAACAGGACCTACCTGCATAATGTCATCGTGGCTGATATAATGGACGATTGCATCCTGGGTCTTGACTTTATGAGGAAGAATTTTTGCGAGATTGACGTCAAGCAAGGAGTTATGAAATGTGGACGAGAGGAACTTTTTATGGAAGGGGCGTTATCAGGGAATGTGTACAGCCTTAAGGAAATTGTTCTTCCTCCGAGATCAGAAACGATTGTGCCGGTTAGTCTTCCTCGGAATCCTGGGCAAACTCATCGTTGTGTACTCGTGGAAAGGGTAGACAATGACCTTCCATGGAAAGTGGCACGAACTTTGGTCAGAGCCACCGACATCTCAGGGATACGTGTGCTGAATCTTTGTGATCAACAACAGACTATTGAAAAAGGCACACTGATTGGTACTTGCGAGGAAGTGGATTGGCTGCGTCAATGCAAATGCCTATCGACTAGGACCCCCAGCAAGGATGCACAAACGAGAGTGACCACACTTTTAGAAGAGTGTCGCAGCGCTCTGTCTCATAATGAAATGGCAAAGGCGAAAAAGATGTTACTGAAGTACGCCGAAGTTTTCTCCCTAAACGATAGTGACATTGGGAAGACTGGCTTAGTTCAACACAAAATAAATACAGGAGAAGAGTTGCCTATCCGTCAGCGGCCAAGGAGATTGCCGGTAGCGCGTGAAAAGGAAGTAGAAACCATGATTGAGGGAATGGTGAAGGATGGTGTTATTGAACCTTCATCTAGTCCATGGTGTTCACCGGTAGTGCTGGTAAGGAAGAAGGACGGCAGCATGCGGTTTTGTGTTGACTATCGTCGTCTGAATGACGTTACGAAGAAGGACAGCTACCCTTTGCCAAGAATTGATGACACTTTGGACATGCTTACTGGAGTAAAGTGGTTTAGCACGCTGGACCTGAAAAGTGGCTACTGGCAAGTTGAAATTGACCCCAAGGACAAGGAGAAAACAGCATTCTCGACAGGAAAGGGTCTGTGGCAATTTAAAGTTATGCCGTTTGGATTGTGCAACGCTCCGGCAACGTTTGAAAGGTTGATGGAACTTGTACTAACTAAGTTGATTGGCGATGCCTGTCTGGTCTACTTGGATGACATCATCATCGTAGGCCGTACGTTTGAAGAACATCTTCAAAACCTGGAACGCGTGCTCATGAAGATCCAGAGTGCCAACCTCAAGTTGAGTCCGAAGAAATGTTCACTATTCAAACGGCAAGTTAGCTTTTTGGGATATGTAGTGTCGGAAGAAGGTATCCGCACGGATCCGGAAAAAATCGCCGCTGTCAAGGATTGGCCAGTTCCAAAAGACAAGACGCAGGTCAGAGCGTTTTTGGGGTTGTGCTCTTATTATCGGCGATTTGTTAAGAACTTTGCAGATATAGCCAAACCCCTGCATAAGCTAACTGAGGAGAAGCGACATTTCAGCTGGGATGAAAGTTGCGATTTCGCATTCCAGGAGTTAAAGGACCGACTTTGCAAAACACCTATTTTGGGGTACCCTGATACAGGCAAGGAATTTATAGTTGACACAGACGCAAGTGACATAGGACTTGGTGGTGTGTTGTCTCAACGAAATGGTGATCAAGAGGTTGTGATAGCGTACTTCAGCAAGTCGTTGTCAAAGCCGGAGAGGAACTATTGTGTCACGAGACGGGAATTGCTTGCTGTGGTAAAGTCATTGCAGCATTTTAGCAAATATCTTCTGGGGCGGAAATTCCATTTACGTACCGACCATGCTGCACTGAAATGGCTATTGCAGTTCAAAAATCCAGAAGGACAAGTTGCGAGATGGATTGAGCTACTACAGGAATACGACTTTGTGGTGGAACATCGCAGCGGGAAATCTCATGGCAACGCAGATGCATTGTCAAGAAGACCTTGTCCTGAAGACTGCAAGCATTGTACTAGGCAAGAGATTAAGGAAATGGTACCTGTGAGGATGCTCAGGACAGACCTCAGCAACGAGTGGAAGGAAAGCCTTCAACGTGCACAGCAGGAAGATTCAGACATCAAGCCGATTCTGGAGTGGATAAAGGCCAGAGCTCCTAAGCCCAGGTGGAGCGACGTCTCAGCAATGAGTTCCATCACAAAGAGCTTTTGGGCCCAATGGGACAGCTTGGTGATTCAGGATGGAGTTCTGTGCCGTAAATGGGAAAATGCTCGGGGAAACAGCTGTCATTTGCAAATGGTAGTCCCTAAATCTCAAGTACCGGATGTTCTGCAGCTGTACCATAATGGTTGTTCAGGAGGTCACCTGGGAGTAAAACGGACTCTACTGAAGATACGAGAACGGTTTTACTGGGTCCACTGTCGGGACGATGTCGAGGACTGGTGTCGCAAATGTACAAGTTGTGCAGCTGTAAAGGGACCTCAGACGCGTAGCAGAGGTGCATTAAAATTGTACAATGTTGGTGCACCATGGGAGAGGATAGCCCTTGACGTTGCGGGGCCGTTTCCGGAAAGTGAAAGTGGTAACAAGTATTTCATGGTTGTGATGGATTACTTCACTAAGTGGCCGGAAGTCTTCGCCATTCCAAATCAAGAAGCTTCGACAGTTGCAGATAAATTAGTTCATGAAGTCTTCTGTCGTTTTGGAGTACCTTTAGAGATTCACAGTGATCAAGGAAGGAATTTTGAGTCTCAAATATTCCAGGAAACTTGTCGAGTTATGGGTACTCATAAAACAAGAACAACTTCTTACCACCCACAATCGGATGGAATGGTGGAACGATTTAATCAGACATTAGAGAGGTACCTAGCAAAAGTTGTGGAAAATCGGCAAAGAGATTGGGACAAGCATATACAACCGTTTTTGTTGTCATATCGAAGTGCTGTTCACGAAAGCACATCGGTGACACCAGCTTTCGCAAACTTTGGAAGGGAATTACGGCTGCCTGCAGACCTGATCACTGGAATACCACCTGATGCCCCACGCAGTATAACCGATTATGCGAATGACTTGCGGAACAAGATGAATGACATTTATGAGCACGTCAGACAATCAGGCCAGCAAATGTCTGAAAAGATGAAAACCCGTTATGACCGCAAAATGAACAATAAAGGGTTTGACGAAGGTTCACTAGTGTGGTTGCACAATCCCGTCCGCAGCAAAGGGAAATCTCCTAAGCTTCAAGCTAACTGGGACGGACCGTACCGGATTGTGACAAAGATCAATGACGTTACCTACCGGATACAGAAAGGTGCAAGACGTACTCCTAAGATAGTCCACGTGGATCGACTGGCGCGTTATTATGGGGCCGATAATGCTCGGGACGAGCATTTCTTAGGTGGGGGCAGTGTTGAGCCGCACGATTGATGTTTGGTTACCACTAGCGCCATCTCTTATCGAATAGCGGAATTAATGGTCAAGAGCTCTCTAGAAAGTTCGATGCTAGAACTTTCTGGAACTATCGACATGTGTTCGGTCAGGGCCGATATGTACTCAAACATTCTAGATGCTTCTACGGTAGAAGGTTCTGGAACTATCCGAGGGCCCTATATAAGCGGGAACGGACCGCGTCCCGGGGTAGTTCATTGGAAGCGATACATGCGAGAACATCTAAAGCGATCTTCAAGTGCGACTTAAGAGTGATCCGTAGTGCTATTGTGTTGTGTTATAGTGTGTTTAATTAAAGTGTTATTTTTGGTAATTCATATCGGCAGTTTTTAATTGTCACGAACCCCAAGCTCGTAACAGTATTTATTCCAAATGGAGCAATTTGCAGAGAATTTGAATAGAGGCTTTAGTTGCTGGGTTCTAAGAATTCATGTGTATTGCGAAACTCTGCCGTTACTGGGCGTTTGAAGTTTAACCTAGTTTCAGAGAATTTGGGCTTTATATCCATTTTCTACAACATGTTTTGTAGACCGGCTGTTGAGTAAAGACGTGTTGGATTTATTCCCATTTTGGACAAGCGTGTAACCTATGCATATATTTATAATCATGAAGTGTGTTTATTTGGAGATACCTGGGTTATATTCGGAAAACCGTATCTACTGTTATCCTTATCTTATATCCTAATCCCAAAAACATTTAGCAATAACACTGCTTATTAAAATTTGTTTTTCCCTGGTTTTTTTTTGTCCTGTTTGTATAAAAAATAGGTACACAGTTGGCAGTAGGTAAACGACAGTTCTAAGAAATTTATTAATGAGCTTATATAATAACAGAAGATGATGGTTATAAGTTTTTGACTTATGGCTAAATAACTGCCGCTTGGATCGATCGTTTAGGGTAAGCTACGCTTGCCGCGGTTGGTGGATAGGTGATCATCTTTGTTTACCAAAATCCCTTCATGTCTCGGAAATAACGTTAAGCCGTTGGTCACGACTGTCATTCCAAGATGGTTCGTAGTCGTTACGGGTCGTCAGAAGCCAGAAATTCTGACAACCAGGCTTACCAAGGGGTATCGAATTATAAAAAAACTGGGTTGTGGAGGTCAGATAAGTCAGATAGGCAATCGCCCTGTTTACAATTGTGGTATTCAGCTGCATCCGGTTAAATTAAACGCCGAGTATAACATAGTTGAGAAAAGGCTTGGTAGATGATGATAATTATAAGCTTTTGTACCAAGCTGCCAAGCTTTATGTGGAATTCAGGAACATTTCTAGTCACCATTCAAACTCCTATCATGTTTCAAAAACGAAGGGTAAACAGTTAGGTGCAGTTAAACTATGTGAGAGATAACGAGCGGCTTCAAATGAGCTCAGTTACTCGCGTGTGCAGAAGTGGTGTACTGTAGCTGCTGCCAATGTCTCTTCAGGGAAACATTATACACTCGCCTTGGGTGTGGTGTCAGTGCGAGCGGGGAGCGGGGAGCGGGGAGCGGGGCGGCTTTGAACGAGGGTTAGGTTGACTGCTCAGCTTATAGAACAAAGCATCGTTTATAACGCAATGTAATGCTGGAAATTGATGAAAATAAAAATGAATTGTCTTTATCTATACTAATATTATAAAGTGGAAAGGATTTGATTGTTTGTTTATTTATTTGCATTAAATAGGCTCCGAAACTACTGAACCGATTTGAAAAATTATTTCACTGTTGGGAAACTGTGGGGAAGCTGCACTATCCCCGGATGACAAGCAAAATTTTTACCCTCTTATTCCCACGGGAACGGGACCTACGTGGGTGAAACCGCGGAGCGCTGCTTGTCCATACTTCTATAATAAAGAGGAAAGATTTTATTGTTTGTATGTTTGTTTGTTTACATTAAAAGGCTCCGAAACTACTGAACCGATTTGAAAAATTCTTTTATTGTTGGGAAGCTACACTATTCCCGGGTGACGTAGGCTATATTTATTACCCGTTTTTCCACGAGAACGGGAACTACGCGGGTGAAACCGCGGAGCGCTGCTAGTCTAAAATAAACATGGATGAACGAAAAATACAAGCAGTCTTACCATGAGGTATAACTGGGTTGTGGAGGTTGGATAGTCAGTCGCTCCATGTAAAATACAGGTATTCAGCTGCATCCGGTTAGACTGGAAACCGACCCCAACATAGTTGAGAAAAGGCTAGGCAGATGATGATGGACTGAAATTACATAAGATCTTTTGATCTCCATCTCGATTTACAAGAAATGCGAGATTCTTAACAGTTCGCATATTTACAGTTTGGTAGGAATACTATATTTCTGTGAATATGTGCATTCCGCTCACACAGCACCCACGTCCTGGCATCGAATATTTTACAACAAGCCCACTCGAGCGGCAAGGATCAGCCGGAGACACCGCTATTGCCATTATTGGCATCAGCTGAATTAATTTTATCGGCACCACGTTATCTATACGTTCATACGTAACTAATTCCTTGCTTGAAATGCAGTTGGTATTAGATACTACATTATTTTGTCTTCAAAGATAGTCATATTATGTAACGTTTACCCGAGTCATTACTGGTTATTTGAATGAGACAATGGGGTATCTATTAAAATTAAAATTCTGCAATGAATCGTCAACGGGGTTTAAATAAATCGAGTTCTATTAAATTAATTTTGTGTCCAACAGAGTAGGTACCTTCTATACATATATCCGTGGTTACTGGAAAAGAAAGCCTATTTGAACGATGTCCCAAAAGCGATCCACATTCAAGTGATTCAGACATCCAGCGACCCTCAGGGAAAACAAGTCCAAAGTTAGATAAGAAAATGGCTTCCACAAGTTAACATTTGTTCAATTTCCATCTTCATTACTAAAGTATCACGTATAAACTACCCTACTTTTGTGGTACGAAAAAGTGTCAAAACTCCATTCGTCAGGTCAAAGTTAATATCCCCCAGGGGACGGAAGAAATACAAGTCGAGACCGTAATAAGTGAGGCAAGTTCTCGAGGAAAAATTGAAATTAATAATTCAGATATAGATGGCGGCGCTCGCAGACTTAATATTGAGGTAATTGCGATATTAAAATATACATATTAAGTTGTGAGGCGAAGTGCCCTTTATGAACTTCTGAATGGTTATTTGAGAATAGATAGAATAAGTAAGTGGTGGAAGGGGATTTTCCGACGTGCAAGTTGGTGGGTATACATTGGCGATTGTTTGTCCTTTTTAACCGACTTCAAAAAGAAGGAGGTTATCAATTCGACATGTTCTTTTTTATGTATGTTCGGACATAGCTCCGTTCTAGCGGCACTACAAAATAAAAAATGCTTGGCAACAAAATCCAAGAAACACAAAAAGAAAACTGGCGCCATCTACAATACCACAGACGAACTATCTGAGAAATTCTACATCGCGCAATCAGAGTTTACCACGACACCCAGATAGGTACAAAATCCCGACATCAAATGTCGGGCAGTTACCCACCAGACACAATACCCGTCTGGTCGGCGGATCCTCCTTTACCATCATTGGTATTAGTGAATGAACTTTACACCATGTTCCTCATAACCCTAAACCGTCATATTTAGACGGAATTGCAAAATTCTTTTTTGTTCGAATGGGGTTTATTCCGAAATGGTCCCATAAAAAATTAATCTAGATCTGATGATGCTTTTCAGAGACATACAACGGAACTCTTACAAAAAATGACAGCAAATCAATCGCGATTGCTGTTGTCGCATAAATATGCATTGTTTTGATCCCAAGGATGATGAAATTTCGAATGGGGTAGTAGTCCAAGATCCCTGAGCTTTCTGACATAACTTTTTTTCACAAAGATAAAGCCTCAGGTTCTGAGTAGTCGTCGGCGTCCTGTGGAATGAGCGGCATCACGAGCCGAGTACGTGATCGGCTGTCAAAGTGGTTCATTTATTTTTTGTTGAGCTTTAAAGCGTCTGAAAAATGTTCCGGTCAGTGCAAAGCGTCTGATACTTTTGAAATTATTTCAGAGTAATATTCTATAATATATACAACCTTATTTTTAGTTTATGCGAAACCTGAATTTGTTTGTTCAGATTAAGGAACTGAATCGATTCCAATAGTTTTTACACCATGTTGTATTTTTTACCATTTTTTTTTTAGTTTTCACCGTTTAATTACAAAACAATTGCCATACGGTTAGATACCTACTGCCTAATGATAAATGATAAATGATTTATTTCTGTAAGTAGGTTTTTACAAACACTTTTACACGTCAATCATATTTTTTTTTAAACTAGATGAGGTCGGCGTTTCCTATCTGACTACTCTGAGAAGAAAGGCCGAAACAAACTCAGAGGTCTCTTTTAAAGTCCAGACATAATCTTGGTCAGATCATGTGAAGACCATGTGGATTGGTGTCTGAAATGGTCTTTTGAGGAAAGAACCACACAGATTGTCAGTGCACGCATGTATCAGTAATCATACGGCTCAACTCAGAACTTGAGGAGCTCAACGATTTGACGAACAATACCAAAGAAAAGATGAAAAGATGTAATCATTATCAATGAGCACAAACCATGCTGGACGCGCGGGCGGCGCGTGGGGCCTATGGTGACCAAGTTTTTGTAGCCAACTGTGTAACATAATAAGGTTATAACTTTGTGATTTTTCATGATACAGCTTTGAAATTTTGTATTTAGATTCATTACATAAAAATAGACACGTGTTTCGGGTTTCGCATATACCTACTAAAAATAAGGTTGTATACTGTATATTTTTAGTTACCTTTCTCATCTGGTACCTGACCAGGTGTCACTGAGCGAACTCCACAAACACGCAGGTATTAAAAGTACATGAGGCCACTACTCAGAACCTAAGGCTTCATCTTTGTGAAAATAAGTTATGTCAGAAAGCTCTGGGACCTCGCACTATTGGTACTATAACTAAAAAGTGAAAAATAAAAACTTAAAAAAAAAAACGACTTCCAAAAACACTACAAGTATGTACATTTGTTTGTAACGCTTTCACGCTAATACTACTAAACGGATTTGGATGTAATTTGCCATATGGGTAAACCATGACCCGGATTAGAACGTAAGATGCATTTATTCTAATATTCCCACGGGATCGAGATATGTGCAGGAGTAACCATGGGGCGCAACTAATAGTGGTTATGTAAATAAATAAGTGAACCATGTAAGATGCTGAATTATTTGGATTTAGAAACCATCATTCCACTTTCTGTAATTGAGCCACAACAACAGGTTCGTCTAGTTGTAAGCGAGGTTCTAGATTCGATATTATTCATAGTCGTACACGCTCGTATGCCTCGTAACACAACACACACCTTACAAATTCATATATCGTGTTTCCGTCCAATATTTCAGTTCAATTTTAGGCCCTGAAGATAGACAATGCACCCAACGTCCAGGCGGCTGTGCCTCCATAGAAACAATTCGTTACGGGTCGGCTTCAGGTTCGTTGTCTAGGGCGTCAGGCGGTGCTATACAAAGATGCATAGCTTGACGTTGACTCACTGTGTGCTACAAGCCTGTGTGCCCGGACGGGCGACTAGTGCTGAGATGCATCTATTGTTTCGTTCATACGGCCTTTGTGTAAGATGTTGGTTATTGCATGTTGTGGAATGTTGATAGACTTGCTTGAAACATTTTGAAGAAAATATGTATGTTATCTATACATACAGTTACTGTCAATGGTGTTAAGTTACGGTTTAAGACATTTTATTCTCAAAAGATTTACAAAATCACTTATAGAGAACATATAATTATATATCTAGGTAAGAATAACAAAACATTATGCCGAATGGCGTAGCGGGCTGGTACTATGACAAATTACGATAAAATTATATTATGGTTAAAAAGTAGTTAGTAATAAATTAGTAACCTATTGCGGGTAATTACAAAAAAAAAAATAACAAAAACAAAGTGCGCGACGTCGTTATGTTCGTTGTGCAGCGGATTAGTGTGCGTGAGTGACAAGATGTTTTTACTAAAGCTAAAGCTAAAGCAAGAAGTTCACAGTTGAGTTACGAGTACCTTGACGTTAGTAAATTGTTATTATGTTTTCAAATTACAGTGATAATAGGTTTGAGAGGACAGTGCAGGTCTGTAGGTCAGGTACTTAGAGGAATGAAAATACAGGATAGAAAATCGTCTACTAATGTAGTCTGTAAGACCTACTACAACGTTCTCTCATTCACAATATGTACAAGAATCTACATAAATAAAACAACCAAGTGACATGATTTCCATGACAACCACTAATAAATAGTTGATAATAGAATTGATGTATAATGTCAAATAATGACGAGAATATGTCAGACATAAAAAAAAAAAAATATAACATTGTGATTTGTGAGCAGTTAATAGACTTTCACATAGTTATGCTGTTAATCAGGTACCAGGGAAGCCACATGTGCAGAAGGAATTAATGCCAAACTTCCTTGTCTTTAACGTAGTCTCTTATCTTATAATATGCATACTTGGATATGTTATAAACTTAAACTTACGTACATTTTAAAGCAAAATGGTTCTAGTGTAGAAAGCTTTCTTCTTATTAATTTAACTTTTTACAATTTAAAACACTACTGACAATACATATTTCTAACGGATACGAATTATATTTTATATTTATCTCTATGCTTGAAATTTGCATATAAAAACAACATAATATCCCAATACCCCATCCCTACTTATCAAGACTCGCAAAAGCCAAATCAATTACATTGTTACGTCTCTCGGCTCCAAATTTGGCAACATTGAGTCGCCTGTAACCTGGCAACCCCCTCCCTTACATACATCACCACAGATAGTACAGAGGGCCGAGCTTGTCGGCCGAAGACGATATTTTCGGTCGACTAGGGATAGCCTTCCCTTTACATATAGGCGACACGATGCCAATGTGATGTGTGTGTGATGAGTTTTCTGTGGAGCTGTGTGTACCTAACAATTGACAGAGGAGATTAGAAACAATCATTGGTTCTTTTTTACAACACAAGATTGACGTTACATACTTTTTTTCTGTCTTCATTTATATACGGGTTATAAGTACACATATGTGACGATGTTAATCCCATCGTGACGTTAGATCCTGTAAGGAATCAGATTAGAGCCCACTTGCACGTCAATATGTATATTTCTTAACTAGCTATTGCCCGCGGTTCCACCCGCGTGGATGTCGGTTAGCGCGTAAAAAAGTAGCCTATGTCCTATGTACATAATATGTATGTTAGTAAGTTACAGACACAGATTATAATAATAAATATTTTATTTCAGATCAAAATCCATATGTTGTTAGTTAAAGTCTTAATGTAATGTTAGTAAAATTTTATTTACAAAATTGAAACTACTGACACCTACGTGTGCAGCCGGATCCAGTGAGCCAGCATGGGGCTGTCCCACCTATCACACAATACACTCAAGATGCTGTGGGAGCTAGCACGTATCCTACCGAGAACAGAAGCGCACACAATTAAAATTCAGCGTGGAGCTACATCGGTCCCCCTCCGCAACATCGAGGAATCCCACCGATCTGCGAATACACTGAGAATACTGTTGGTGATGCCACAAACACGTGTCATCAGGGATGTACGTCTATTCCTAGTAATGGCAAAACCGTTAATATCTGCAGACATCCTTGACGCTCTACAACGTCACGGCGTCGGCAGCAACAGTGGTAGTGGCATCTCAGTGCATGATTATATTGAACGCGAACGCGAAATAGAACTACGTTATAAGTTCGTTTAATTTCATGACTTGTGGCACAAGTGAGCTTAAACCTCAGTTATTAAAATGGAACAAGTAGTTTCCAAAAAAATCTTATCAGTCACTTTTAAACAGTTGTTAGTGTCAACCAACTTACAAGACACTTTATCGAACCAGACTTTAAAGTAAACCTTTTTTAAATTAAATCGCCTCGCCAAACAAATTGACAAAAGATAGTAAGGACGCAAAAGATAAAGTTATTCATCAGCAATTTATTACACTTTCCACTAAACTTTGACAATTAAAACGACTGAACAAGTTGGAAGAAAAAAGTAAATAATTACGTTCTTTAACGAGCGGTTCTCAAAGCAACACGTCGGGTGGCTGCAGAACCAACTTTGTACAGAACTTGTTCAAGTGTTAAAACCATGAACAGCGGTAGTCGAATTCTTCTAATTCTATCTGTCCCTTACTTCAGTGTTTTTTTTTTGTGTTAAATTAATGTTGAATTGTACTGAAATCTCGTGTATTTATCAACTGAGCTGTATTTATTGCCTTAAAGCTCTGTTATACTAAGCCCTTAACTATTAGAACAAACGAATTACTCATAAAATGTCCAACAGATAACGCTTCTAAATAATATTCTCTAAATCATTGTTATCTCCGAATATAAAGCACTTAGCGGACTAGCGGATAAAAACAAGTTTATTATCCGAAACTAGTTGAACACCCCATTTCTCCTCACTATTTTGTGTACCTTCATCATTACGTATAGTAATTGTTCACTACAGAACATTGCTACCATTCAAGAATTGTATTTGTAAATCACTAAGCCGATAAGTTACTAAAGTTTACATTTACATGTGTAATCTTGAGGTTTTGTTTATATCAATGATTTTAGCGACTCTTTGGAAGTAGAACAGGTGATGTAGCTCTTAACTCAATGTTTTAACTTAAAAGTAAAATAGCACCACCATTACCTATAAAAAATAGAAAAAATAGACTACAAAAAGAGTGCACAATTTACTAAAAAAGTAAACAAACAAATATATAAACTCTTCAATAAATATTGAAGCGCAATTAAGTTGATACTGATACCGCATCAGTCATGAATCTGCGCCTAGGTCATTAGGCAAAGGAAAACAGGCATTAGGCGGTCGGCACACAGTTGATTAATTGTTGAAGGCCAGAGGCCGGCGGGCCGGGCCATAAATAAAAATAAAATACGGCCTTAAGTCGATACCAGGGTTGTAGGTATCGGGACAAGCCGGTGTCCGAGATAACCGCGGCGGATATTTCCGAAAAAGAAAATTGAAATCACTATTTTTTTTCATGCAAGGTGCGGTTCGAAAAAGGTTTTATGCTCCCCTTCCGTAATCTATTGATACAATTTCTTTGTAATATTTTTATAACCAGCACTTAACTGGTTTTGATTAAAAATCGTAGTTACTGTGTATGTTCTGGTCACGGTGATAACTTGGCAACTTTAAGTTTGGCGCTAATCGACTGAAAGAGATACGAACTTGGAGGATTCGGCAGAAGATTGTGCAAGTTCATTAAGTTTTGGGAAGTCATATGGTTCTGTTAGTAGGTATGTATAATTAAGGTAGATGCACCTAATGGTCGACGCGTATTTTTTCATCTGAAGTCTGAAAGATTTTTTTCATGGATTGTTGGTACTTCTAGTGCAAACAGAAACTACTAAAACATTTTGGAGATGTACCATCGCTGACACTCGCGTTCAACCACTTTTCAACTTTATCCCTTGTGACATAAGGGTGAAAAGAGATCAAACACTAGTATCCGCGGTTGTACATACCAACACCACCATACCACACCATGCCACTCACACCAAACCTCCTTTTGCATAACCTGCATTACTGTAAACCTTTGTGGGTGTACAGTACTATGGAAGAAATCCGTATGTATACAGTTTGAAATCAAAGTCCCGTGAACACGATGACCATATCTATTAACCGTCCCCTATCGCCCCTGCTCAGCGCTGCAAGCAGAAATAGTCCTTAGGTTTATAGATATGGATGTCCACGATAGTGCACCTTTCTCTAACCTTTATACGATTTCAGCCGTTATGTTATGTATTATGTTATTTTTGGGATTATAAGAAAAGCATGTTGAATAAACCGTTTATAAAAATAATGTTCGAAAAGTAAGTTTAGATAATAGATACTTATAATCGTGAAGTCGGATATTTATAATCTTACAGCCACCCCTTTTTGTTAGTAGCGAACCTGCCGAATCTTCGGTTAAATTCTTTGTGAAAATGTTTCATTCATTCGTCTCTTTTCGAAGTAAGTAAGGCAGAAGAAAATGTCTCATTTTTCGCGGTACAGCCTCTTTTATATTACCTGTGTATGAGACGTTCTTTATTTATATGAGTTTTATTGGTATCACGGCTTCTGCTCCGAAAGTAAAATAAAAGGGGTGAGCGTGTTTGAACTTTCATATAAGGATAACGAGTTCGTGACTTCATATTTAATTATTAATATCGGTTAGTAAATAAAAATAAATTTGGTGATGTAAATGAATAAATATTATACTTAAAGGTCGGTTCACATGATTCCAGTTCAGTTATCCAGCGAGTCCAGTAATTCAGCCAGTCAGACAAAAATAACATTGAGTGTTCACTCTTCAACGTTTAATCCAGTACTGGACTGGTCGTCTCTACTATTCCAGTGGCGCTGAAATGGGCGAGCTGGAATTAAAAATTCACTGGAATAGATTGTTCACTGGAATAGGTATACTCCAGTGTATTCCAGTGCCGATTCATATGATTCCAGTGGAATTTATCGCTAGTTTCCATCGTTGGACTGGAACGCCATTGAAAAAAGTATCCTTTGCACAATAGACGTAAAAAGATGATGTATGACATCTCCAGCTAGGCGAGGGTGGCCAGTCCTCTCATGTAGTTTTCGGCCCTCACCACGCTCCACACAGACAAAGTTATTAATACCTATTTACATTATTTAAATTAGGCTTTCTATTCAAGAACTTTACCTAACTTCGACTTTGAAACTGAGCTCTCTCCCTAATCTTTGAAACTGTTGTCAGCCTAACAAACTTAGCAGCCTCTTGAAGATAACTGTAGAAGTCACGCAGACCGTAACATATTCCTACGAATTTACATTGTATACAACTGTCGATGTTTAACTATTCCCAAGTAATTCTTGGTTTCAACACGTAGTTAATTTGTGTAAAATATATAATAGAAATAGAAAATAGTTTAATAATAAGGTAATAGAGAGAGTAGAGACAGGTAAAACACCATATGATGAGACAACAAATAACGAATTAGAGAGAGATTACTTATTACCCGACTGCGCCAGAAGGAGGGTTATTTTTTTCGACTGTATGTAAGTATGTATATTTCTTTGGCACGCTCTGTAGCCTAAACGGCTTGATCAAGTTGAGCTTGAGAGGTGCCGTTAGATTCGTCTTAATTGTGAGAGTGACACTGGGTATATCAAAATTGAAAGAAAATAAAATGGCCGAGTTTTGGCGCAATGTAGTGTCTACAAAAAAAAAAAAAAAAACTCGAACCCTGTAGAGTGGGGTCTCAAAATAAAGGGTTTCATAAATAGGTCTCATTAACGTCAACAATAATTTTATTATTAACTAAAAACTGTGAAATCAAAAAATAATTTGCAAAATCGAAAAACCCGACTGCCTAAAAAGTGAATTTTTATTTAAAAAGATGGAAACAAGAAAATCTCATGCAGTCGGAGGCAATAAAGGTCTTCATTGTTAAATTTAAGATGATGCCACCGACTGCATGAGATTTTCTTGTTTCCATCTTTTTAAATTAAAGTTCACTTTTTAGGCAGTCGGGTTTTTTGATTTTGTCAATTATTTTTTTACTTGATGGGATCCACATACCCACACACTGGACCAAAAAACTGATAGCTTTTGGCAACTGCCTGGCAACAAACATCAGTAGAAAAAAAGTAAGTACAAAAACTAAAACCAGACTTCTCAAAAATCACCTCAGCACCGCCCTAAAAAGAATGAAGAAAATATTCTCATTTAGACAGCCGCGGTCGTATGCCACCTTCTCTCACATAACAAGACATTCTAACAGTAGAAGCGACCATAAGCTTTAGAGCAAAGTGGCATATGACCACCTTTTCAGATTATGTCATCTAGAGAGCTTAATTAAATGTGACTATAACCAGCCGACAATAAAGACGCTTTCCAGGATACCTCATTTGTCAAATTATGATGACTAGTTTAAAAGTTATGAGGGAAAAGTGATCATACACTTACACACATACATACATACCGTTCAAAATCATAACTCTCGTTTTTCCGCGCCGTAGTTGGGTAAAAGAAGTAGATTGCATAGACATGCAATCTACTTCTTTTAATAGCGATGGCATCTACTTTAGGACTAAAATAGGTGCCATCGCTATTCAAATATACAGACGTATGAGTAAAAGGTATCATCAAGAAATATCCAATCACTCTTACAAAATTAATAACCGAACAGCTGAAATAACATCTGAAAACATAAACTTACAAAAAATATTTGTGCGAACAATTGTTGGGGTGTTTTTCCCAAACCCGGCCAATAAATTATGTAAAAACTTTGTTTTACTGTGTCATGAAGGTAAACACTAATAAAAAGTGTACGGAACCAACTTGTCGTAAACTACGTTTATGTACCTATGTGTAGTCTCAACTGCGCGGGGAAAACATTGAACATTCATGAATCAGAAGTTTCAAAGCCGTGCTTCGTTTTAGATCTTCTTGAATCTATGTGTGGGCATTACAAAATGTGATTGAAGAGTTTTAGTCAGAAGCACACAACACCAGTTCAAAGAAAGAATAGAAAACATGCCTATTTTCTTATACAGGCTGGCAGAGACATAGACGAGCGTAGGGGAACCCTGAATTTGGCGTATGATTTTAGACATATGTAGGTAGAGTTCTTGACGGTTATCTAAAAAAATATGCTGTTGCATATAGTTTTTTTTAACCAACCAAAAATTGTAACGTTTTTTTTAAAAAAAAAAAAACAGAATCACGTACTGTATTCGAGGTCAAAGGGCTGTGCGTCGGTGTGCTTGCCACCCTATATTAAACAAAAATAAAAAAAGACTGATTTAATGTAAAAAAAATGCAATCTTCGATTGAATATGTTTGGTGGGCGATAGTATGATGAATTTGGCATTTCCTCTATAGACGTTGGTTAGTGGTTTATGTTTAAAGAAGTCTATTAGTTTGCCTTTAGAGAACTGGTTACGCTCTTTATCAAGAGTTCTCAAAAGCAGGCCTTCTGCGCTTCATTTTATAATGACATAGATATTTTTTGGTTCTTCCCTATTCTTGTCTTTGTTTTCTTAAATGTCATCGATCAGTATCGATCTGCATACGAAGTTCTTGTAGGTAAACATCACGGGACATTGCATTGGCAGCGAGACAGGGTGGAAATGTATGTACCTGCGTACTATGGTCTCACATTATAATTATGTCTAATCAGCTTTTTCCTAAGGCTTTGCCGGCGTGGAGGTCAGAAATTATGCTACGGGAACTTACTACCGGGATAAAATGTATCATCATCATCATAATTTCAGCCGGAAGACGTCCACTGCTGGACATAGGCCTCCCCCAATTTGGGGGGGCTTGGATAAAATGTATCCTATGTGTTAATCCAGGATATTAATGATCTGTGTACAAACATTTCATCCAAATACATCCAGCCGTTTTGCGTGATATAGAACAAGCATCCAAACATACAACATTTCTCATTTATAATATTCTAGTAGGATCGTAGGATGGTTAGAGTATTGGTTTTTGGACCAAGAAACTAACAGGGTGCTCCCAGAAAACACAAAATAACCATAAGTATCACAGTCATTAAGGCAGGGATTTCAAAACAAAATAAGGCAGGACTATCAAAACCAAATATAATCATAATTTTGGTTTTCAATGCTTGTCCCTATACACTCGTCATAGAGAAATAAATAAATTGACTCATACAATTCACGAGGTAGTCAGCATATGGCACTACTCTCAAAATGTCTGGAGTTTCACTTGTTAGAACGCCAAATATCAGTTTCAGCAAAACGGACGCAGTCAATTGAATAAGTCGGAAAAATTCTAACATGAAAAAGAAAATACACAGCCCTTAACAAGATTTCCTTTCAAGCCCAAGTCAGCATGAACTAGTTCTAGGTAAAAAGTGTCATAAACAGGCAATTTGTAGGTAATGCCGCAAAACTTTCAGCAAATATGTCAGAATACAAGTGGAAATGTTAGGAATTTTCCCAAAAAGTTGTGTGTTCAATTTAATAGCAATAAGTCAGTGGAGGCGCGTGGCGTTCGCTTGACGCAGCGATTTCACACTTTAGTGTGCAGGTTCCTTTACACCATCCGATTTAATTTCTCTCTCTTGTAATAATCTTAATAAAGACTCAGTTATAATAGTATTCTAAGAAATATAAATGATTTGTGTTATTCAGTTTTTCTCGGAGCCTATTTAATAAACGAACATGGCGAAATAATGTTTTATATTCAGAATTTTAGCAAAAATCAAAAGAATCAGAAAAGAAATATGTTTCGTTTGATTGTTGCTGAAGCAAGAAATACGAATCGTTATTTATATTTTTGTAGAGATTTTGGGAAAACTTCTTATTTTCTTTTGTTTTATCGTAAAAGTAGTAATACCATTGATTAATTTGTTGGTCTTGCGGTCGCAAGCGCGTCTGCTGAGCCCGTGTTTCGGGGGTCAATTCCCAGGTCGGGCAAAGTGATATATGGTTATTCAATTATGAATTTCTTAGTGACAAGCCCGGAGTTTGGAAGTTGGCGGTGTGATACCCTCGTGCCTTGGAAAGCACGTTAAGCGGTTAGTCCTACTCTTGATCTCTCTCCGATCGTGTCGGATTGCCGTCCCATCGGTCTATGAGAGTGACGGAAGAGAGAGAACACCTGTGTCTGCTCCCACACTTTTTCAGTATAATATCTCCAGCGCCGAAGGCTAGTCTCCGTTGAGATTGGCCGCCATGGTCGAAATACGGTCTGGAGGAGTATACATTACAGAATTCGAAATTTACAATTATCTACAATATTTTCCAAAACTAATTAAAATGTAGAATAGTTGTTTATGAAATAACTAGTAATGTGGAGTTTCATACACTACTTTACCTAAACTCATATCATTTCGTCAAAAACACATTTATAGAATATCGTAAATATGGCGCCCAAATCCCAAATTCCATCACGGGAGTAAGCAACCGTTGTTGCGATGACGCGCCGCCATTTTATGCCACAGATGATGTAAAAACAGTGGTTGGCGAGTCTATTATTATGCACAAATATTGAGCATAGCCACATTTTTATTTATTTCATAAACATTGTTGTATTCATTTTTGGTTGGATATTACAAAAAAGAAAAAAAACAATTCTCATACCTTATTGTGGCTCATTATTGAACTTTCGTAGGTATTCTTATTAAGTTGATGCTGTTACTAAAACCTATGAATAGGGAACTCATTGGACGAACTGTATTCATTTGATAGGGAAAGTGTGTTGTTAAATATGTTTTTTTTTGCACGTGGATAAAGACTGTCAATTTTTATTTTGCTTTTGCTAGCTGATTTATTAATAGGATTTCATAGAAAGGAGATAAAATAAATATAAGAGTACAACAATAATAACATTTAAAGTTGAAATACTTTCCGTTATAGGTACCCCATCGAAGCACGTGCAATGACACAACACGTAAAAAAGTTGTGTTATCTGTGTACACGGCTGTCACTGAGAAGAGACTTCTAGGTATTTATTTATCTTGGTATTGGTAATAATGGATGAATTGTTTTAAGTTTTTGTGACTGTGATAGGTGCTTGTGAGTTTTGTGTGAAAACGTGAAAAACTACATGTGCATTTAATGACACTCTTGGAGATCTGGAGATCATCTAGCAGAAAACACCGAAGAAAAAACATAGAACTCATCTAGCTGTAAAAAAAAAAACTTGTTTTGACGTATGTATGGGCTCCAAAAGAGACTTTGTTTGGGTCTTTTTTTCAGAATAAGAATATTTTTAGGAAACACCGAACTCATCTAGCTGTAAAAAATAATATTTTTTGACATGTAAAACTGTCCACAAACCTAATTATGTTAATGATGTAGTTATAAATAGCAACGTAATTATGTTAACGATCGTAAACTAAAAAGTGATTAATTATTTCTAAAACTAGATAGGAAAAAATATAGGTGAAAACTTGACTTGCGTCACGAACTCACAACTACAATCCGACACATTACAATGTCGTGTGTTCTAAAAGTCCCCGGTCACGTACAGTCAGCGTTTCTTTAACAAGTAAGTGTTTATTTTTGCCGTCCACTCGGCGTCGGAACCCAAAGCCCACTGCCCACTACTGGGAGCGGGATCGCTTTGTGAACGAAATCGGGAAGTTATTTCATATCACTTTAGAGCTTAGAGCTGAAGGTTTTGGTGGGTGAAGTGTTTATTTGACATAGCAATCTGCTTTTTATGTTATTTGTACTTTACAGCTTAGCGATTTTTTTTACTATATAGGGATAGCAACTTAAGAGTAAACTTGACATGGATGCTTGAATTTTTTTGGTTAAATTTAATACGTAACAAACCCGCACTGGGCTCGCGTGGTGGATTATGTCCTACTCCCTTCCACGGAGAGGAGGCCTGTGTCCCAGCAGTGGGAACATTATAGGCTCAGTATTTAATACGTTGGATCAAAAATCTCCAACTTTGATCATCGAACTGTTGATGCATTGTATCTGTCTTCTATTTTGTTTCGATATAGAATCTTTACAGGTGCGCTTACACGAGCAACTAAAATTGCTCCATCCTGGTCAATTCTCGTCAACTATGACGTCACGACTACATCCAGTAATTTAGGGCAATGGCAACATGTAGCAACCTGTTGCCAGAGATACGGCCACACGATATCCTGCAATATGGAGCAACTTAAAAACTAGGCAATACGCCAATCCCCGCCACCCCCGCCGCCGGCCAGTTCTTTTCGCACAAACGAGACGTAGTTATACGTACAAACGAGATAGAAAGAAAATTTCCAAAAAAAAAAAACAAATCGATTGTATATTCCGCAACTCATGAAATATTTGTAGCAATCAGAAGTAATTTTCCCGAAACACACAATTTATTATTGTTGCTCCAGATTACTCCACTTAATTGATCCAGATTGCTCCATTAGTGTTGCCGAGCAATAATTGCTCAAAAAATTGCACGTATTAGAGCAACTTTATTGTTGCCTTCTCACATATTTGCAAAGTGTACCTCTAAGCAAAAGGAGTATGTACAATCACAGGTGGCTTTCTGTAGTTTATATCTTCCCTCATATAGAGAATGTGAGTTTATATTTGTAGGTAGGGATATTTCATACACGTTAAAGAACTGCACAAAAATAAGTTGTAATGAAATGAATGAATAGCCAGACAAAGTTAGCAACCTGAAATAACGCAAAAACAATCGCAGTGACTTCGAAGTCGATTAACTCGCAAAAATATTGAAGCCGTCCGATTTTAATTAAGTTTTCAACTTCCAAAAATACTCGAAACATAATTTGGTCCATCTTTAAAGTCTGTTGGCGCGAAATGTTTAAAGTAGACCGAGTTGTGCGAGCTGTACGAGTTGTACACGTTGTGCGAGTTTTGTCCAACCAAGATATGTTCGCAGTTAAGGAAATTGATAAAGTTTGTAACGGAAAGGTTGGAATTATTGAAACTCGTGAGCACAACAAAATTCAATAAGTGACTGTCACTGATTGGGAAACTCTGGGGAGAGTGTATCGGGAGAGGGGAGGGGACAGGGCATGAGAGGTAGCGGGAATCCTCTGAGAGGTCTGATAATTTGCCGGGCACTGTTTTAATGAATGTTACTTAAATTACTTACCTATTAATGCAATTTTGGAGTAATTTCAACATAGAACAAAACAGCCAGTCTTCAAGAGTGTTGATTTCTTCCTATGATTTAAAGTTATTTTAGCGAACAGTATTCTCGTTGCTGATTTTTGAGCCAAACACACACGAAAAAATTTACATAAGTGGGTATCCACATATGAAATTTTTTTTCGTGTTATTTTTACTATGGACACGGTAAGAAGAAGAAAACAGTGGTGTGATTTAAAATGCTGTGCTTGTTTATTTAATAATATTAAGTTTTTCCGTTATTATTTAGAATACAAATCAACGATGAAATAGTGCACGCAGGATTGCAGTATTTGATCCCTGTTCTGTCCAACAAGCAACGTTGAATTGCTGAATGTGCATACACTCGGATGGGTTCTTTTTCACGATTTTCCACAATCGCTCCCGCAGGTCACTCGCACCAGCCGCCATACTCCCTTGACTTGGAAACGTTTACGATGTTTTCTTTCAACTACAAGCCAGTGTGTTTATGTCCTGCGCTCAACGAGTTTTTTACTTTATCACCAAGTTTATCGGTACTTTCTCCTATTACTGCCACGGTACTGCCA